>CM043705.1:5037500-6510000 GCA_023935145.1 Bretschneidera sinensis
GTGACTAGGTGGCTCTTGGGAACGGAACCCTCTGCTGTGAGGTTGTAAGGCTTGGGAGACACTATCTTACCCTTGGGATGCCAATCAGGGTAACCATGGAGCTTAAAGCATGTGTTTATCACATGATTATCACCATTACAATGAGTACACTTACAAACACCTCTCTTTGGGTCAGGATGAGCACTAGATTTTCGAATAGCATAACAGCTCCTTAATTTGATGTCATACCAAGCATAGCATCCTGGCGATTTTCTTGGGCACAAACAATGGCATATGCAACCTAGAGATTGGGAAGAGGAGTAGTCGCAAGAACTCGACCACAAACCCCATCCAAATAGGAATCGAGACCAGCCAAGAAAACGTACAAATGTTGAGAGTTAACCATTGTGGTATACCTCTTAATATCCCGGGTACACTCCATAGTGCAAGACTCAATAATGTCAAACTCCTGCCATAATTTTTGTAGTTTTCCAAAGCAAGAAATAACAGAACCTCCATTTTGGCGGACAGAAATTACCCCACAATATAACTGATATGCCTTTGAAGCATCTTGGCTGACAGAGTAAGTTTGTTTTGCAGCCTCCTAAATCTCCTTGGCAGCAGATAAGCAGAGGAAAAGTGACCTAATGTCCTTAGTCATGGTGTCAAGGAGCCAAGATTTGACCATACAGTTCTAGTCCTCCCATGTTTCATATTCCTCATAAATGTTGTCTTTTGGTGCCATCTTACTACCAAAAATAAAGCCCCAACGTTTCCTACGCCAGATCTTATTCTAAGCATTCAAAGACCACTCGATGTAGTTAGTACCATCAAGTCATTCTGGAGTAATCAAAGAGGATATATCTTGTAGATGGAATGGCGGCAAGACAACGAGATCAACCTTCTCTTTCCCTGTCCGAGTTTTTAGATTACTAGAGGATGAATAAGTCATGATATAGAAAGCAAATAGAGAACAAGATCTCCGGTTTGATGAAGAAATCGTTTCACCAAATGGTATCAATAGGATCAAAGAAAGCACAGAAAAAAAAAAAAAAAAAAGGCTTCGATTCCTGTGGAAGTGGAAAGGAAATCGAAGTTGGCTCTGATACCATGTAAAATATTTTTCTGTGTTTTATTAAGATTACAAGGAGGTGTATTTATAAAAAAGTATTCCCCACAATAATAGGAGATCTAATAGCCGATTCTCATTGATTACATGAGATCAAATATTAGAGAATGATTTATAAGAAGAGGTTACGATAACAGCAACAGCCTTTCCTATTTACACGAGATTGAGGTTGACTGTTTCCAACAAAATCCATATTCCATCAATTACTAGTTCAGAGGAATTCATGGGTATTATAGGATGTATGAAAGGTGGAAGAGTAGTTTACACATTATCGACATGTCCTTCCAATTATGAGTGCATTGTTCTAGTTTACTGTGTTGGTCACCAATCAACTTTTTGCAAACTAGGAGATCAGAGTTGGACAATTTTGGATGCTTTGAATAGTTTAAACAAATTCTCTTTTCGTGCTGATATAATATTTTGCAAGGGTGAGTTTTTTGCCATTAATTTATTGTTTGGAATAGTTGTAGTGGGTGAACTCGAGCACAACCAACAGGCTATGTATACCAATCCCAATCCCATCAAGCGGTAGATGTGGTCGATACAACTATTAGGTAAAGTCATTATATTGTGAACTTTGGTATGTCATAAAAGCATCCTTAGATCCTTTTTATTATCATATGGATATTTGCTTTGAAGTTTTGGAGTTTGACTCGGATACAAAAGATTGGAGACAAGTTAACTGTTGGGAATTTGGCATAATTACCCACAAAGAGGACTTCTAATTGGTTTGAAAATGTAATTTGCTATTTTATAGTTGTTTGTTCTAATAAGAGTGGTAGTAGTTTCCTATTGGATATTGCTTGCCCTAGTAGTAGTAGAAGTTTTTTCCTTTGTTATTGTTCTTTTTAGGAAAATCTCCTCTATATAAAGGGGGTCCCAGAGAAGATTTGAGATACACTCATAATTATCATATACATAGTAAACTAGAGGGACTGCTAGAGCTATGAGCTTTGGGTGTATTAGGGTTTTCAGTAGTCAAGTAGAGAGGGCACTTACGACTAAAACTATGTTAAGAGCTTTTGTTGTATTATGACTTTGGGGTGAGAGTGTGACAACTTTGCTCTTCCTAAAGTTTTAATTGAAGATTAATAAAGCAGTTTATTTGTTGGTGGATTTAGGCAAAGGGATTGTCAAACCACATTAATTCTAGGTATTCTTACTCTTTAATTTATTTTCCTATTTAATTGTTGTGGTTGTGATTTTGCCTAAAATTTGAGCAGGTAGATTTTAGAGGTAAAATCCAAGCAAGTGGTATAAGAATTGTGGTTCCGATGGAAAAAATATAAAAAAAACAAGCATAATTAATATTGAGCTATTTGATGAATTGATGATGGAAGAAGGTATGATGAGTATTAGCTTATTCAATTCTTATATCCGTAATTTGTTGAGTACTATGTTGACAGAGATAGAGTACTTGTCATTAGAAGAAGATGACATAGTTACGATGTTAATGGTGGGCAAAGAAGTTTAGATGGATGAGGAGGTTCTCGCGATACCTCCATAGAGAAATAAGTTGAAGAGGACAAGTGTGTTAAGGCTTTTAGAATTGTTTATGATTATATTAAGAGAAGAGCCAACTAAAGTGAGCTAGTGGAGCACTTCAAGGAAGTTAGGGGAAAGATCAAGACTCAAGTCTCTAGATTTTTCAAATAAGGAGTGCATCTACAATGAGGAAGAGGAGCACACACACAAATGCAAAACAAGGCCATGACGAAGGACTTAGAGGAATTGAGTAGAATGAAGGAAAGTGATAATGGAAAGGGTAATGAGGATGATGAGATGCATTTTCTTGATGTTTCAAAAGTAGTGATAATAAATACCATGAACGAAGAAAACTTTTACGTGTTGAATGAGAGGATGATTGCTTCGAAGAGTAATCGAATGAGATGGGAAGATCAAAAGGAAGGATCACACCAACCAAATAAGAAAGTCAAATTTGATGACGAGGTAGAGAATTTAAGCCATGGTGGAGATTTGTTAGGATTTTGGCTCAATTTTCCACAAAGATGACTTCTAATTGGTTTGGGAAATATTGTTTCCTATTTTATAGTTGTTTGTTTTAATAGAAATGATAGTAGTTTCCTTTGGATATTGCTTAGTAGAAGTTGTTTTCTTTGTTGTTGTTCTTTTCCCATTAGTATTAGGAAAATCTCCTCTATATAGAAAGGGTCCTAGAGAAGATTTGAGACATACTCGTAATTCCAATATACATAGTAAACTAGAAGGGTTTACTACTAGAGCTTTGATGAAAGCTTTGAGTGTATTGGAGTTTTGGGTTATCAAGTTGAGATGACACTTACAACTAGAGCTGAGTTGAGAGCTTTTGTTGTGTTGTGACTTTGGGATGAGAGTTTGACAACTTTGCTCTTTCTAAAGTTGTAACTGAAGATTAATAAAGCAGTTGATTTGTTGTTGAGTATAGGCAAAGATGTTGTCAAAACCATATTAATTCTTGGTGTTCTTGCTCTTTATTTTATTTATCTATTTAGTTATTATGGTAGTGTTTTTGCATAAAATTTGAGTATGTGGATTTTAGAGATAAAATCCCAACATAAACAAATTGGTTGGGTAAGCATTGATGATTACCAACAAATTAGGTTGCATGCCTCTTAAAGGACAAACTAGTGCAGGAATTAGTACCAATTGCATTTATTTTGCTGATACGTACTCGCATGGTGAGTGGAATAATTTTGAGTATGTTACTCTTTCCCTATATGATTACGAAACTAAGCAAATTGAGCCTATTTATTATTGGTCTTACTACAACATTGATCCTTCCATCACTTGTAGCTCTTGGATAAGGAGAAGCACTCAATTATAACATTGGGTTTTAGTTACCGTATTGGTTTGAATTATATTATTTATGCTGCTGTCTTTTTTTGGTTTAATTTTTATTTAGATGGATTTGATCTTGGGTAGGGGTTTGTGTTTTAGTCTATGGTTCTCATTGTAATATTTAGCATCTACATGATGCCAATTAATAATATTTATGTTTGCTTTTAAAAAAATAATGTGTGGAACTGCATGGTCTGTTTCTTATATTAGAGAAGTTCTTACCTAGCACAGGTCCATGAATGATACATGACACAAGATTTCATCTCGCCATTGAATGACATAAGAAGATAGAGAAAAAAATATATATTTTTCATTAAATAGTGATATGGAGCCTTATTCCATATATCTTTCATGAACCTGGGCTAGACAAAATTATTTCCTTCTACAAAGAGTTTTATTGAAAGTAAAATTATATAGGATGGTGGACCTGATATTGTGCAAAGGATACTGTAGAGGATGATAGGTCAAACATATGTTTTCCAGATAAAACTAAATGACTACAACAAAAGGAAAGAGGGTACAAAGTTCACAGTTGCAAGAGTTTATGATTTTGACCCTTCGCATGAATGTCGTCATCTATTGGGTTTTATAAGAGAGGTAAAAAAAAATTAATATAATTTATTTAAGGTAATTTCAATTTTAATATCTCCATTATTTAACAAACAAAATACTTGATGGATGTTGTAGTTTTTTTCTTCATCATCTCTGAAACGTTCGTTTTCTAAGCTAGTTGCGTCTGATCAAAATGTTGAGGAATTTGCGCTGAAAAAAATATGCATAAGAGAGTCTATGCCTTCAATCTTTATTGTTAGAAATATTTATTACTTAAAAAAATTAAATTTATGTGACATAAATCTTAAATATTTCAATACTTTGAATATTGATGGAAAAAAACAACTCTTTTGAGAAAGAGTGATGACAAACAAAAATAAATTTGATTGTTTATCTTAATTGAATTATGGGATTCTAGAAGATTTTTTTTCTTTATTTGAGGATTTATGTTTGTTCGATTTATCAATTATAATTATCCGTTTGAGTTTTAATAATTAAGTTCATTTTGAATTTGTTATTTATTTAAGGAATCTTGCATTACTACAATAGATATTATAAACTTGAGTTTTTAAAATTAAAAAGTGTAATAGAATGCATCTATCCCAAGTATCTGTACGGGTTCATAGTATCATAATAATTTTTTTTATTTTAATATTTAATTACATACTAAGTAATTTTATTTATAATGATAAAATAAATTATTTATATATTTGGAATCACATAATTATGTGTAGCGTTGTGACTCCTCAACTCTATAAATAGAGGGCATACAGTGACTCATGAGCTCACTTATCTTTTAATAATTAAGGCACAAGCTAACGTTGTTTCAAATTGATTCGGGCTGAAAGTCAAGAAACTATGGATTTTGGGGGCATTTTGAAAATCTTCTCTCATTAAACTAGGAAAACAATTATGCCGGAATCATGCCCACACATGCATGGTCAAGGTTGCGCGACTTCACGAGAAATACTAAAAGTTGGATTTCTGGTTGAACATTTATAATGTGAATTTTTTTCAAAACAATGAATTTATCTCTTTAGATATGATTTTCTTGGATGAATAAATAGGTTATTATATAATTGTATAAGATTTATTTATGTCTATTTGAGTTAATATGATGAAATTTTTTTAACAAATGTTTGTTACATTTTTTATGTTTACAAAGGTTACATTTATGGTAGACTCTTCAAAGGTCAAATTTCTAAGTATAGACCAACTGTCAAAAAATGAGGGCTGTTCTTTATACAAAATTTCAAAGTAAAAAAATCTTCGGGCAACTACATTCCCGTTCACCACGAGTACATTATCCATTTTACAATGGCGACTATGGTTTGCCCGATTGATGAAGTAACTAAGTCAATTAGAAGGCAAAAATTTGAGTGTTTAGACTTCAGTAAATTTTCTATACATTCTCAAAATGATATGTATTTGACAAGTAAACTATCCCTTCTTTTATTAGTTGTGCGATGTGCTTCTTAGGATTGCTAATTAAATTTATTAATTTTTTATATTTATTTTAAATATATTTTTGGAAGAGTTCAGAGATATTCTCCCATCCAAGATCAAAATGTGAAAGACTATTGATGAAGAAGATAGTGGTTGAAATTGAGGATGCAAAGTTAGCAATCGTCTTTGACCTCAAATATAAATGACTTCAAAATATTGAACAATTATAAAAAACCACGTTTAAATTGTTTAATACTAATAATATTATACAATTTTTAATTGGTAATTCGGTTTAGGTCACCATGTGGAATGACACTGAATTTCATGTTAATGAAGATATTCTGAACATATAGGCTCCATTAATTTTGGTTGTCACATCGATAGCTATGAAAAAATATATTGGCATGTTAATTCTCGAATTACTTAGGATTTGGCTTAAATTGCTATGATAATCTCAACAAAAAAAAAACAATTGAAATTTTAGTATCACATATGATATATATATATATATATATATATATATATATATATATATATATATATATATATATTATTTTAAGTGTGTACAATTTGTCTAAGACATTTGACACCAAGATTTATGTGAACCTAAATGTACCAGAGGTGGAAACTTTGATGAGCATGTACAGATTAAAAATGTTTCTATATATAATATGTATCTACATATATCGATTTTTTTACATGTTCATTTTTATATATCTTTTATTATTAATGATAATATCATGCATTATGTCTATTATTTTCATTTACTTTTGCATTGTATCCACAGTTGATTCACAAATAGAAGAATAGATCACGCCACAAAGAGTAATAGTTCATGTTGAACAATTGATGTTCCATAATAGGAGCACAATAGTTGTTATCTTAAAAGTTATCTATAATCCTACATGCGAGATATGTAATAAAATAAGTTACATATATTAGGATTATAGAGATGATAACTTAAAAACAATATTTCTTAATGTTAATGTATTATATGGGCTTAGTCCCACATTGGTTGTGTATAGCTTTGCCTCTCCTATTGGCTTGTATAAATAGGATTATCCCATATTGGTTGCGTATAGCGTGCCTCTGCTATTGGCTTATATAAATAGGATAGCTCCCTTGTAAGTAAATTACACCATTCAATACAATTCTTCTATTTGTATTGTCTCACTTCCTCTATTAAATTCAACATGGTATCAGAGCCATAATGGTTCTCGGTATATTAAGAGTTGAGTATGCTCTGTGATTGCCACTATTAGTAGATCTTTCACATCAGAAATTCTCGGTATATTAAGAGATGAGTATGCTCTGTGATTGCCACTATTAGTGGATCCTTCACATCAGAAAAACTTCTAGTATATCCTTTTTATACCTATCGGGTCATCACTATAGTCGGAGTCTCATTCTCCATCGACATCATCTCCGCTGCCGCTCATGTTTCAGAATCACTGTTGACACGTGAGCCCTAAAAGCCATATCAATGCCACCTCACTGCCACCTCAGCACCACGTCACCCGTTGACATCATCTCCGCTGTCGCCCCTGTTTTAGACATGCTACTGCCACGTCAGCATCACAGTAATGACACGTCAGCGCTATATTACTCGTTGATCGCCATATCATCAGTTGACAGTGCCACATCACCCGTTGACATCATCTCCACTGTCGCTCCTGTTTCAGACACGCTGCTGCCACATCAGCACCACATCAACAACACATCAGCGCCACATCATCAGTTAACCGCCACATCATCAGTTGACCGCCACATCACCTGTTTCTTAAAGGTTCACCTTCCTCTTTGCTCCTATGGCTGAATCGAACTTACCCCACCGACGGAGCACACATCGAAAGCCCTTATATTGCAAGTATTGTCATTCACAAGGGCATAAATTGCTCAAATGTCCTTCTCGCCTATGTAAAGTCTACAGAGAACCGGGTCACTATCTTGTAGACTACCTTAAACTCTCATCTGGAAATCAGTCAAATGGGAACCAATATTGCTCTCGAGGCTCATACAATTGGTCATATTCCAAGCTAAAGAATACTGCTGCTGTAACCATTGATGCTACACCAACTTCATCCAGCTCTTCACCTGATTGGAGTGATTTTTGCACCGTTCTTATCGAGGCTCTAAATAAAATCGGTAATAATATAGTCATGTCAACTACACCAGGTATATCCCAATGGTATTTTGATTCTGCCTGTTGCAATCACATGACTTTTGATGCCTCTATATTTTCCTCTAAAACCCGCGATGAGCATGCATCTACTATTCACACTGCCAATGGATCAAATATGCTTGTCAGCCATACTGGACATGTTGATAGTTCTCATTTGTCTCTCCCTGACACATATTTGGTTCCTAATCTTACGCTTAACCTTATATCTGTTGGACAACTATGTGATCTTGGACTTGATGTGCATTTTTCTTCTACTCGTTGTCGTGTGCAGGACCCTCAGACAGGAAAACTCCTTGGAACCGACCGTAAAGTTGGACGCCTCTTTGAGCTCACTCATCTCCAAATCTAATCCTCACCATCACCAAACCAATCAGCCGCATCCATCCCAGCACTCTCACCCGTGGAATTGTGGCACTCTCGGTTAGGTCACACTTTATCTAGCCCTTTACATTCTCTTATTTCTAGTGGTCAGTTAGGTTCACTTCAGCATGAGTCTTTTCATTGTATTCATTGTCAACTTGCAAAACAATCAGTTTTACCTTTTAATGAGAGTCAGTCTGTTTCCCTTGCACCTTTTGATTTAGTACATTCTGATGTTTGGGGGCCTTCTCCTCATGCATTAATGGGTGGTGCTCGTTATTTTGTTATATTTATGGACGACTATTCTCGTTATACTTGGTTGTTTCTTATGAAAAGCATATCTGAACTCTTTCAAATATATTCTGATTTTTCTTCTATGGTTTAAACTCAATTCTCTCGGAATATTAAAATTTTTTGTTCAGATAATGCAATGGAATATAAAGACCGTGCTTTTCTAAACCTACTTCACAAAAATGGCACGCTTCCCCACCGCTCGTGCCCTGGAACCTCCCAACAAAATGGACGGGCCGAACGCAAACATCAAAATATTCTTGACACCGTTCGTGCTCTACTTATTTCGTCATCATGTCCTTAACGTTTCTGGGGTGATGCTGCCTTCACCGTAGTATACACAATCAATCGTGTCCCTTCCACTACAATCCAAAACCAGTCTCCATTCGAGCGCCTTTTCGGTAAACTTCCTGATTACTCTAACCTCAGAGTCTTTGGTTACGCTTGTTTTGTTCTTCTCAAACCACATGAACACAACAAATTACAACCAAGGGCTCATCTGTGTTGTTTCATTGGATATGGTATTGAACATAAGGGGTATCGATGCTGGGATCCTATTTCTAAAACTCTTCGTATCTCTCGTCATGTCATTTTTTGGGAACATCAAATGTTCTCTTATTTACGGTCATTTGACATGTCAACCATCACTAACTCCAGATTCTTTACTGATCCATCTATTGAGTTATTTCCTGATAATCCAGTTTCAGGTACTGTTGAGTCCACCTCCGAATCACCAGTTGATATCACCCTTTCCGCTCCAGAATCACCAACTGATCTTACCTCTCTAGACCCAGCTCCAGCTCCAGCTCCAGAACCCTCAGCTGACCTCACCTCTCCAACTCAATCGGTCGTGCCCGAGAATATTCCTATGTCTGATGAGTCTGCACCAACTCCCTCTAAGAGCCATCCTCCAGATCACCCCCGCAGATCTACCAGGGTAACTCATCTCCCTTCTCATCTTGTTGATTACCATTGTGATTATCATTGTTTTTCCACTATACTTCATCTGCATGAGCCTCAATCCTATAAGGAGGCTAGTACTAATCCACTTTGGCAGAAAGCAATGGATGAAGAACTTCAGGCCCTAGCTAAAACTCATACCTAGGATATTGTTGATCTGCCACCTGGAAAAACTCCTATTGGGTGCAAATGGGTGTTTAAGATCAAGACACTTTCTGATGGCTCTATTGAACGATATAAAGCCCGACTTGTTGCCAAGGGATTTGCTCAAGAATATGGCATTGACTATGAAGAGACATTTGCTCTAGTGGCGAGGCTCACATCTGTTCGTATACTCCTTGCTGTCGCCGCCATTCAAAGATGGACTCTATTTCAAATGGATGTCAAAAATGCATTTCTCAATGGGGATCTTCTTGAGGAAGTCTATATGCATACACCTCCCGGCTTGGATGCCCCTCGAAACAAAGTTTGTCGCATTCGTCGTGCCCTATATGGTTTGAAACAAGCTCCACGTGCCTGGTTTGCCAAATTCAGCACTATTATTCATCAGTTTGGGTTCACACCGAGTGCTCATGATTCAGCTATGTTTATCCGCCACACTGCCAATGGTATTATCCTTCTTTTACTATACGTGGATGATATAGTTATTACTAGAGATGATCTACATGGTATTTCTGAACTCAAAAAGTTTCTCAGTGGCCAATTTGAGATGAAAGATCTTAGCGTGCTCACCTATTTTCTTGGCCTCGAAGTCTCATCCAATTCTGATGGATTTTTTCTATCTCAAGCCAAATATGCCTCGGATCTCCTTTCCAAGGCTGGGATCACTGACTCAACCACTGTCACTACTCCTCTCGAGCCGAACGTCTGACTTACCCTACCCGATGGTTCACCTTTTCAGGATGCCACTCTATATCATCAACTAGTTGGAAGTCTTGTATATCTTACTGTCACTCGCCCTGATATTGCCTATGCCGTTCATCAGGTCAGTCGGTTCCTGCCCGCTCCTCGGACCACCCATTACTCGGCTGTTCTTCGCATTCTTCGGTATGTCAAGGGCACTTTATTTCATGGGCTTCATTTCTCAGCATAGTCTGCCCCCGTTTTACAAGCCTATTCTGATGCCGATTGGGCCGGAGACCCCACTGACAGACGTTCAACCACTGGTTACTGTTTCTTTTTGGGCAATTCTCTCATTTCTTGGCGTAGTAAGAAACAAACTGTGGTTGCTCGCTCCAGTACTGAAGCTGAATATCTTGCCATGGCTGATGCAACTCAAGAACTTATCTGGCTTCGATGGCTACTCGTTGACATGGGTATCTCTTCTCCTGCTGCCACTATCCTACACTGTGACAACAGGAGTGCTATTCAGATCGCTCACAATGATGTCTTCCACGAGCGTACAAAACACATCGAGAATGATATCTACTTCATCCGTGATCACATTCTCCAGAATACGGTTCATCTACAATCCGTCAGTTCAGCCAATCAAACAGCTGACATTTTCACTAAGGCTCATCCACCCGGACACTTTCACTCTCTGGTTTCCAAACTCAAGTTCACCTCCCACTTACCGCCTTGAGTTTGAGAGGGGATGTTAATGTATTATATGGGCTTAGTCCCACATTGGTTGTGTATAGCTTTGCCTCTCCTATTGGCTTGTATAAATAGGATTATCCCATATTGGTTGTGTATAACTTTGCCTCTCCTATTGGCTTATATAAATAGGATAGCTCCCTTGTATGTAAATTACACCATTCAATACAATTATTCTCTTTGTATTGTCTCACTTCCTCTTTTAAATTCAACACTTAACATACTATTTTTTTATAATTCTCATTCATTTTAAGTGTTTCTCATTTTTTTTTATTATAGGAGAACAATTACACATGAAGAGCGACAATATTGAAAATTAATACCCCGCATGGATGGCATTACATGTCTTGCTAATATTATCGTAAAATACTTAAAAGGATAATGGAAAATACTAGTGTGTATGTGGTTTAGATGCAAAAGATCCAATTCTCAAGTAATGAAATTTCGTAAGGTTAATGAAGTATTTGTTGAAATAAATATATTTTTTATTTAAGTATTTTATTATGTACTAAGTAATTTTATTTATAATGAAAAAATAAATTACTTATATATTTGTTTTTATGAACAAAAAATTCCAATGCATTTACAAGGATTTTTTTCCTTAAATTATGGAGTTACTGTTATAGATAAGATAAAATACGACTTAATCTTGTGTGAAGTATAACGTATCAATCTTTTTTGCATCCTTCCTAAGAGATGTTCTTTTTCTTTTAATTTTATATGGTCTGATCAAATAAAGAAAGGTAAATCTAATAATAATATATGCCCTTTTTTTGTATATTTTTGCTGCCCTGTTTAAATTAATTGCTTTATTTGTTTCTATCAAAACATTACTTTGTTTTTTTTTGGTTCAATACTTTTCTTGTTAATAATATACGGTATAGTAGACTATGAATTTAGGAAGACAGATGTGGCGGTAAACATGAAATCAATGATGGGATTATTTTGCCAAAACTCAATTTGTTATAACGTAAATGGAATGCCGTTAAATTAATTAAATTTCCCAGTACTGCAGAAAATAAAACGATCGGTGGCCGATTAAATTAATTACCATAAACTACACTACAGAGAAGCACAACTCATAAAATATTATAATGTACTCTGATATAAGTAAAAGTGGATTACGTCGGATTTTGCAAAGGGATAAGGAAAAGATAAACGATTCAAATCGGAATGGTCAGTAAATAACATCGAAAAGGAAAGACAGAGTGAGAATCACATAATTACGTGTAGCGTTTTGACTCTTCAATTCTATAAATCGAGGGCACACAGTAACTCTGAGCTCACTTATCTTTAGTGTTTTAAATATTTATGTAGTTGAATTCTGAGCATTGTGGTTGTTTAATTACTTTATTGATGTAGAATAAAAAAAAATATTTATTATTTTGAGATATTATTTTTAGATATGTATTTTAAAAAAATTAAATTTAAATAATTAAATAATTATTAAGATTTGATTTTTTTTATTTAAATAATGTTTTGATGTTTATCATAACACTGGTATTAAAATTGTAAGTGAGAGTTGAATTATGAATTGAATAAAAATTATAGTATCTTTTGACTTGCCCTGTTTTTTTTAATCTTGGCTTCTTTTATCTGATCTATTTTCTCTCAGTATCCCTTCTCTGTTGTTTCTCCTTCGTTCTCAATTTGTTTCTCTCTTGATTATCTGCTCTCCATCACTTATGTCTCACATTGATAGTTGTTCAGTAATAATAAGGAGGAAGCAAAGCTTTCCTCTTTATTTATTAGTCATACAACACATGCTTTTGATTTGGGGTTTTTCTTTGTAATTGTTGGCTACGAAGAAATATTATGTGGAATGTGGCATATGAGCGATTGTCTATCTGATAGACTACTGCCCATATTGCAAGCTCTATTCATCCTTTTATCAATTCTGGAAAAGTCTTGTCCGGTGGTGGATTTTGAACTATGTTCTGGGTTACGTGGAAATTGGGATGAAGAATTCTTATGTAAACGAAGGGAAATGAGATGACCGGAGTCACCGTGTAAACTGCCAATGAGCCCAAATGTCATCTCTTCTCTTCGTAACAATGAGTTTGGTCTTGGATTCAGTTCTGGGTGCCAAAAACTTACGAAGGGTATCACCCAAAAATGCTTGTTCTGTAATTGCAATTCTTATCTCCCTATTATTGCCTTTTCAACTGAAAATATCATATGTTTATAAGAACTATCAACCAGCTTTAAAGCTTCAAAAAAATGAAAAAAAAAGAGGGCAAAAAGGAGAGTTTATACATTGTGGATCTGCAATTAGTAATTAAACAAGCTAGCTAGCCGGCTGGGATTGAATTGAATTAGGACTTCTGGAATACTGAAATCTTCAATTCGTACTAGTTTTATACTGTCATATGCAGAATATTGGATCCTCATTTGGAGAGGAACAATACATTTGATCTCACGATTCTTTTCTAGACCCACAGTTCTCTTTTCTAGACCCACAGTTCTTTTTGGTACACTAACGAGAAGGGATCAAATTCGGATCTCATATATGTAGGACTCGGAAGTGATCACTAGCCAAGATGCTATGGACACCATTTTTTTAGGTGTAATGAAACTATACATTGATAATATGATTCCAAGTATTCCTTTTAAGAGGTGGGGCATTTTTTTTTTTTTTTTTTTTTACATTGACAAGGGAGGGGATCAAATCCAGTTTTCCCATATCGGATTCCCACTAACTAGGCCAAGAGATCCAAGATTGTTTTTGAGAGAGTTGAGTAAGCTCCAGTAATTTTTTTTTTTTTTTTTTATATATAGAAATTATGCTTATCAGGAATAATAAAGTCAAAACCCTATTTCTATTCTAACATTAAAAAATCTAATATTCTGGAATTTTGGGTTGGCAATAGTATTAATCCCAAAGTTAAGTTGTTACTGTCATAAACTAAATCTTTTATTTCCCTGATAGACTATTTTCCAATTTGGTATGAAGCACGATTTCTCCTTTTTATTCATTGCCATTATTTATTTAGTTTTTATAATAATCACTGCCATTATTCTTTGTTCCAAATTAAAACAGGAAATAGTCCTCTTAAAAAAAGTAAATCAGGAAATAGAAGTGAAATTCTATATAAAGTCACCCTTGCACATATTAGGCTTGTGTTTTGCTTCCTTCCTTTTTCTTGTCATATATTTACTTCCTACCCAAGAAAAGAAAGTAATTAAGTAGGGTTAGGGTTTTAAGGGCAACAGTCAGTTTTATAGAGAGACTAGAAGTTGAAGCATAGATAGAATTAATGAAGTCATTGCTCTCTTGGCCTAAGCTTCCAAAAGAAATTTTGGAATTGATCTTTGATTTCATAAATAATTCTATCGATATCTTTCTTTGTTGTCTCGTTTGATGAAGTTTGGTATGTCATTAAAACATTAAGAAGTTTCTTTTATATCATAATAAAGATAAAACAATTTGTTAAACTCATTGTTTGGTGAAGTTTGGTACATCATAAACAATTTGGTGGGCAACCATTGTTTATTACTGTAAAATCAGATTGAAAATCTCTTAAACGACAAATTAGTGCTTGAATTAGAAGCAACTGAATTTATTTTGTTGAGACATACTCGGAATAATCGTGAGTATGTTTTTTTTCAGCTATATGATTATGAAATCAAGCAAATTAAACTACTTCATGATTCATCTTACTACAACATTCCAACCATATTTGGTTCGAATTGAATTATATATGTTGCTATCTTTTTTTGGTTTCATTTTAAGGAAGAGGATCGTTCCAATAACTTAGGAAATTTTTTTCCAAGTGCATCAATGTCATACATCTATAGTATTAACGTGGCATTCATTAAATGATACATTTGGAAAAAAATTTCTCCCAAGTTACTGGAGATGATCTTCACTCTAATTTTAATCAGTTGATCTTGGGTAAATGTTTGTGTTCTATGGTTTTCTTTGTACTAACTAGCATCTTTATGATGCTGATTAATAATAATATTGTTGTTTGCATTTGCTTTTAAATTGAAAAACAGCTTGGAGGTATATCACTTTGTTTTGCCTATTGGCCACTTTAAGTTTGTTGACTTAAATTCAATACTAAGCAATGCCTTAGTATTATTCATGTTAATTGAGAAATTTATGGCTAGATCAGTTTCGAAAAGATGCATGGCACAAAATCGTCTTTTATCATTGAATGATATGAGAAGAGAGAAAAAAAAAAAAAGACATATTCTTTGCACGTAATGAAGAAAAATGTTTTATATTATGTATTTTTTTAATATGGTCTAACTAAAAATTTCTCGTGTTAATAAGACTTAATTATACTATTCATTTTGCTATTGTCAATTTGTTCTCTGCCATCCATGTTGCATGGTTGACTATTTTTCCCTCAAACTTGGAATTTAGGGATGTGAAATTTGTAAGAAGTTTAAAATTTGTGGAGAAAGAGCGGCAGGGAATTAAATTTGAAATGAAAATGGATGAGTTGATGCTCGGGACAATATTTTTATGTTGTCCTTACTATCTTGATCTCTCTTTTTTTTCTCCTATATATTCATAAAATCTTGATAGCCTGCTAGTGCATATTTTATTATAAATATAGAAAAGAAAGGCTTCTTCGAAAGAGCTAGAGCATGTTTTATTTAAAATTAATATTTAGAGTAAACATAAGTTTCAATTTAAAATTAGTATTTAGAGTAGACATCATGAGTTCGAAGTTCCAACTCAAAACTCCCTGCCACAGCAGACTGGCTAACTTGTAATACCAGACCATATTGGCACTGTGGATTATGGTAAAACTGAACCCAAACATATTCAAAAGCCCTCCTGTATTAAGGGCAGTCCCCAAGTAACTATCAGGAAATGCACTCATGAGCTGCAGTTAAACAAACTTTTTTTTTTACAAGCACTTATAGTAACTTGGAGGAGATCACTAGATCAAGAAACTCGGATCCACTCTCTTTTTTTGAGTGTAATGAAACTAATGATTGAAAATATGATTCCAAAGATGCCCCTTTCGAGAGATTTACTTTTTTTTACTCTTTCATTTCTATACATTGACAGAAAAGAAGATTGAACCCTCTTACATCCCAGAGATAATAACTAGCTTGATCAAGAGACCCAAGACTGCTTTTGAGAGAGTTGAGTAAGCTCCAATTAATAGTATTTTTTCTTTCTTTCTTTCTTTTTATTTATGCTTATCACGAATAATAAAAACCAAAACATTATTTCTATTCTAACTTTAAAAAATCTAATATTCTAGAATTGTAGATTAGCAATGGAATTAATGCCAAAGCTATTTTTGTTACTGCCACCAAAATTATTATGTTGTAAATATGAGTGGCTATCTTTATTTTTTTTTCTTTCAAAAGAATACAAGTTAGTCTTTTATTTCTCTACAAAATTTATCTTCCGGTTTACTATCTTCGTATCTGTAAAGCACGATTTTCTCCTCTTTCCCTTTTATTCTTTCAACTAGTACACTTTTTATTCACAACCATTATTATTTGTTACTAAGTAAAACAGAAAATAGTCCTCTTAAAATTGTAAAACAGGAAATAAAAGTGATATTCTATATAAACTTACCCTCGGCTTGTGCTTTTCTTTGTTTCTTTTTCTTGTTATTTACTTTTGTTGGGAAATCACCCTCAAGATGCCCAAGTGGTGATCTTCCAAACACCTCAGTCTAGAATGACTTGTAAAGAAAAGAAACAACAAACGAAGCAAGAAATAATACAAGCAATTTGTTATCGAGGTTCTGCAATGTGCCTACGTCCCTGTGAGCTCCTCCGAGCCCTCTGCACTAATCAATAAGTTCTTACAATTACAACAACTCCTCTTCAAGAAAACGATCTAATCTTGATCTTAACACTGTTTTTGAAGAATGAAAGAAGAGAGAAAAGAAAGTGATAAGGTCTTGAGTTACCCTGGAATTTTCCCCAAGAAAATTCCACTTACAAGTCCCTTGAATCCTCAATCTATACTACTCTCTCTCTAAACATCTAGCCTCTCTACAATGAGATCTCTCCTGTGTTTAGTGTCTTTGCACTCTTACAATTGATCTCACTTTCAATCACAAGTTATTCCTCACACTTATGGAGATTAAAGCTAGGTGACCCTTTATATAGTGCCCCAACTTCTTGACCCATCTTGAGGATCAATATCTACCTTTAGATCTTGAGGACCAGTCAACCTTAGCCCTCAATCAATTCTAAGTCATCCTGTGCGTTTTGTTCATGCCTTATGCACCATTTGAAATGCTAAAACATAAGCATCAGGTGTGCCTCATGCTTAGGCTTGGAACAGGGCATGCTAAGGCTTGGAGCTTCGTGCTGAGGCTTGGATTGGGCTGGGCCGCGGTGCGGACCAAGGCACCCTCTTTATCCTTTCTGGGCGTCGCGGCATGGGGGAGGCTGAGCCACGGAGCACACTTCCTTCAGGTCTTCTCTTTTTCTGGTGGCTACGACGCACACCACCTGGGCCGCGGCGCATAGCTTGACCTGATGATGAATTTCAACTCCCGTTTAATCCTTAGACAAATACCAACAATCTCTACCTTTGTCTAAGCGATTAAACCTAAACCCATTGTGCAGAGAACTCAAGATTCAAACTCAACTTGAGTCACCATATCAATCGACTCCAATCCTAAGAAGTCTAAGGTAATTATTGAACTTACTTAGAGGTAGAACCTTGGTGCCTAAATCTGTAGGATTCTCCTCTGTGGCTACCTTGTCCACATGAATGCATCATTCCGTAACATTTTCCCGAATGAAATGATACCGAACATTCAAGTGCTTTGTCCTCTTATGGAACATTGTATTCTTACACAAGTGCAACACACTTTGGCTATCCGAATATACCACCACCTGCTCTTTCAAGACCTTCAACTTTTCCAACAACCTTTTGCACCACATAGCCTCCTTAATGGCTTCCGTAGCTGCTATATACTCAGCCCCAGTTGTTCA
This sequence comes from Bretschneidera sinensis, assembly GCA_023935145.1. Taxonomy (NCBI): domain Eukaryota; kingdom Viridiplantae; phylum Streptophyta; class Magnoliopsida; order Brassicales; family Akaniaceae; genus Bretschneidera; species Bretschneidera sinensis. The sequence continues at coordinate 5,055,764 of CM043705.1, forward strand.
GAGTGCTACCACCGACTGCAATTGAGCCTTCACGTACCTCAGCAACCACTTCATCCCAAGCCAAAGCTCATTTCCGGGATTACTCACAAATCTACTGAGAACACCCATTGCCTGAGAAATATCGGGTCTAGTGCTTACCATCTTGAACATAATTGAACCAACTGCACTAGAGTAAGGGACCTTTTCCATTTCCTTCTTCTCCACCTCCTATCTCGGACATTGATCGCTGGAGAACTTGAAATGGGCAGCAAGGGGAACTTTCACTGGTTTGCTATCTTCCATAGAGATCTTAGATATCATCTTCTCTATGTAGGAAGTCTGAGAAATCTTCAATCTGTTTCTCTCCCTTTCCCGGATTATATTCATCTCAAGGATCTTCTGTGCATGGCCAAGATCCTTCATCTCAAACTCTGAACCGAGTTGAGACTTCAATTCTTCTATCCTCTCCCTGTTGTTCCCAACCAACAGCATATCATCAACATAAATGAGGATGATCACCACTTCCTCCACCTTGTGCCCTTTGTAATACAAGCACGAATCATAGTAGCTCCTTATGAAACCCAGGCTGGTTACAAAGGAATCGAACCACTTATTCCATTGCTGAGGTGATTACTTCAGGCCATAGAGAGATTTCTTCAATTTGCACACCAACTCTCCCTGCATTCCTTCCACGTAGCCTTCGGGTTGCCTCATGTAGATGGTCTCATCAAGCTATCCATGCAAGAACACTGTCTTCACATCCATTTGCTCGATCTCCCAATCAAATTGGACCACCATAGCCAATATTATCCATATCGTCTTGTATTTCACAACCGGTGAGAATATTTCGGTGAAATCTATGCCTTCTCTTTGTGTGAACCCCTTCGCCACCAGCCTAACTTTATACCGGACTTCATCCCCTGGAGGGTTCCCTTCTTTGATCTTGTAAGTGCACTTACAATCCACAACACTCTGTTTTCCTGGAATGTGCACCAATTCCCAAGAGCTATTCTTCCTCAAAGAATCCATTTCTTCCTCCATAGCTAGCTTCCTCCTTGACGAATCCTTACATCCCATGGCATCAATGTAAGTCTTTTGTTCACTTATCCCTCCTTCTGTCCAAGGAGCTACTGCATCCGCAGCAGCAAAACCATATCTCAAAGGTGGTCTGACCAGCCTTCTTTCTCGGTCCCTTGTGAGCTGATAGTCATTCTGACTTGCTGCATCATCTTCTTCTAGTTCAGCCTCCTCTCAAGTGTCATGAGCTTGGCATTCATTAATGGGTTCTACCTGGTCCGAACCCTCTTGCCTTCCTTGCTCTACCTGAACTGAATTTTTCTTGGTTCTATGCTCCACAAATACCGAACTGGTTTGCTGACTAGCCCCTACAGGGTTAGTTTTCTCCAAATAGGGAAATAACAATTCATTAAAAATGACATCTCTACTTATTATGAGTTTAAATCTTTTTTGCTCTAAGGACCACAACCTATATCCTTTAGCCCCTTCCCCATATCCTAGAAACACACATTTTCTAGACCTTTGGCTAAGCTTATCATCCTTTTGATGTGCATATGTAGCACACCCAAAAGTTCTAAGGTTGTCCAACTCATGGGGTTTACCACTCCACATCTCCTCGGGAGTATTAAGGTCCACAACCCTAGAGGGTGATCTATTAACCAAATATGCAATAGTAGACACTATTTCCCTAAAAAAACATTTGAGTAATCCGGATCCATTTAACATGCACTTAACTTTTTCCCTAAAGGTCTTATTCATCCTCTTAGTAACTCCACTTTACTGAATAGTTTTCACAGCCGTTCTATGTCTTAGAATGTCATTTAACCTACAGAATTGATCAAGTTCCTTGTTAAAAATTTCTAAGCCATTATCGGTTCGTAACCCCTTAACTACCCTGCCCGTTTGAGTTTCTTCCAGCTTTTTCCACACCACTAACTTATTCAAAGCATCTGTTTTATTTTTAAGCAAATAAACCCAAACCTTTCTTGAATAATCATCAATTAAAGACAGAAAGTAAAGATTACCTCCCTGTGTTGGTGTTCTTGCTGGCCCCCAAAGATCCGCATGAATGTAGTCAAGAATGCCCTTAGACTTGTGCACTCTAGTGTTGAAGCTGACCCGATGTTGCTTCCCAAGAACACAACATTCGCAGAAATCAAGTTCCTCTACTTTGTCACCACCAAATAGACTATCCTTGCTGAGGACTTACAGGCCCTTTTCGCTCATATGTCCCAAGCGATTGTGCCAAAGGGCTGCCTTATCCATCTTAGCCATCAAGCTTGCTGCTTGACCCTTGATCTCCGTGTCTCTGATCATCTCATTGAGACCATCCTTCATTGTTGCTTTGATCATTATCAAAGATCCCTTGGTTACCTTGATCTTTCCTCCCTCTACCATGTATGTGTATCCCATGGAATCCAAGTGCCCTAATGAGATCAAATTCCTTCTCAAATCTGGAAGATTCCTCACATTCCTCAGCAGCCTTGTCATTCCATCAAACATCATCAGCTGGATGTCTCCTATCCCCCTCACTTGGCAAGAAATATCATTCCCCAATAAAACATTTTCATCATTGGTTTCCTTGAAATTCTTGAACCAATCCCTGTGAGGACATATATGATGAGTGCACTCGGTATCCAAGATCCATTTCCCGCTGCCTTCTTGCCCCTTGCTCACACTTGAGCACACAACAAGAACATCATCATCTTGCTGTTCTCCCTTGGTAGCCCAAGCCTCTCCATTCTTGGTATGGCTTCCTCCCTTATCCCTTATCATCTTCTTACAATCTTTTTGAAATTACCCTCCTTATGGCAGTTGAAGCATCTCTTCCCTCCAAATCTCAGTTTGGAGTGCGCTCTCCCATGACCTTCTCCTCTACCTCTATCCCAATAGTAGCCATGTATGTTTATGTGCGCTCTGCCATGGCTTTCTCCTCTACCTCTGTCCCAGTAGTAGGCATGTATGTTATTGTCCGCTCTCTTATGGCTTTCTCCTCTACCTTTGTCCTGGTAGTAGCCATGTATATTGCTGTCATACCGAGTTGCTGGCCTTCCTCTAACGAACAACCCTTCTCCACTTGATGCTCCACTTATCTTGGCATCAAGATTATCTTTCAACTCTTTATTAGGATCCAATTTAAAAGCAAAGATTTGTTTACGAAGATACCTCTTATTAGGGAGAGTCTTGGCAAGCAACAACTCATCTAGTTTCTTCTAAATGATAGCCGGATCTTTCGAGTCTCTGCACTCCCTTGTGACACTATCTGACATGTATAGAAAGATGGTGTTGTATGCCATCTTCTTCATCTCATTCCGCTGGACCTCCGTGATACTTGCTGAAAAAATGTCATCTTCTCCAATCGCCAAGTCAACCTTTTATTGCATAAGAACTACCTTGATTTTTCGCTTCCAAAGGGCAAAGTCTCCCTTTCCATCAAAGTTCTCAATAATGAAGTTTGAACCCATCTTGCGAAGAAAATCCCATATTTATACAGTACCCAAAATTGCTTTCCAACTTCTTCTAAATCTCAAGAACACGATCGAAGATTGATCTCAATACTATTCATGAATCACCCTCAAGAACACGATCAGATCTTGATCTCTACTCTATTCTTGAATCACCTCAAGAACACGATCAGATATTGATCTCTACTCTGTCCTTGAATCACCTCAAGAACACGATCAGATATAGATCTCTACTCCGTTCTTGAATCACCCAAGAAGTTGACCTTTGATTCTTGGAGTCTTGCTCAGATACCTTCTGTTCTTGCTCCGATACCCACTGTTGTAGCTCTGATACCACTGTTGGGAAATCACCCTCAAGATGCCTAGGTGGTGATCTTCCAAACACCCAAGTCTAGAACGACTTGTAAAGAAAAGAAATAGCAAACGAAGCCAGAAAGAACACAAGCAATTTGTTATCGAGGTTCGGCAATGTGCCTATGTCCCCGTGAGCTCCTTCGAGCCCTATGCACTAATCAATGAAGAAACAAAGAAGAAGAAGTAAAAGAAAGTGTGATAAGGTCTTGAGTTACCCTAGAATTTTCTTCCTAGAATTTTCCCCAAGAAAATTCCACTTACAAGTCCCTTGAATCCCCAATCTATACTACTCTCTCTCTAAACATCCAGTCTCTCTACAATGAGATCTCTTCTGTGTTTAATGTCTTTGCACTCTTACAATTGATCTCACTTTCAATCACAAGTTATTCCTCACACTTATGGAGATTGAAGCTAGGTGACCCTTTATATAGTACACCAACTTTTTGACCCATCTTGAGGATCAATATCGACCCTTAGATCTTGAGGACCAATCAACCTTAGTCCTTAATCAATTCTAAGTGATCCTGTGCATTTTGTTCATGCCTTACGGACCATTTGAAATGCTGAAACATAAGCATCAAGTGTGCCTCGTGCTAAGGCTTGGAACAGGGCGTGTTGAGGCTTGGAGCTTCGTGTTGAGGCTTGGATTGGGCTGGGCCACGGTGGGAACCAGGGCACCCTCTTCATTCTTTCTGGACACCATATCATGGGGAGGCTGAGTAGCGGTGCACACCTCCTCCAAGTCTTCTCCTTTGCTGGTGGTCGCGGCGCACAGATTGACCTGATGATGAATTTCAACTCCCATTAATCCTTAGACAAATACCAACAACTTTCTACCAAAAAATATAAAGAGTAATTAAGTAAGGTTTGGCTTTTAGAGTATTAATTATATCTCACATAGGGCAGTCCCTAGTTTTATAGAGTGAGTAGAAGTTGAAGTATAGATAGAATCAATAGCGTCATTGCTCTCTTAGTTTGAGCTTCCAGAATAAATGTTGGAGTTAATCTTTGGTTTCATAAATAATCCTATCGACATCTTTCCTTGTTGTCTTATTTTTGTTTCATGGCGATCAGTTGCTTTACAGGTATACCGCAAATTCTTCCCTTGGGACGTGAGACTTCCACATTCTTCGATATTTCAACGAAACAATCACAATTTATCCGATTCCTTGAGGTTAAGGATCAATGGTTTTGCAAATTTAGTAATGCAAATGGATGGTTATTAAGTATAAGGTGTTCTTTACCTAATGAGATTCATCTTTTGAATCCCTTCCTAGGTATAACCCAATTCTCTATACAACTCTCTTGATTTACTATTCTCTTATATCGAGATATTGAATTAAGTATCGAAGAGTCCCCCCGTAGGCATAAACCCCTCCGATGACTTGTAGTCTTTTTTGTGTTTCTAGTGTGCACAGGTGTTTCACTACTCTCGTAGGATCACTTGTTCCAAAATCGACATCAATAAATTGATTCCATCCATGGGGAACTGTTGAGAACTCATCTATTGAAAATTACGACTAGGAATGCCATTAGAAACACTGCCAACAACCACGCTTCAACATTTTGTGATACGCACCAGAACCCTGACTTTCCTCCGATTCCCGAGTATGTCGCAACCAGGAAAGTCCACATCAACCAGTGGATCAACTCCAAAAATCTCAATCCAAACACTCTGCCCTGTGCCTGATTCCTACCAATTCCAAAGCCTCAGTTACTTAAGGGAAATTCCTACAACTTAACCAGCCGATAGCCGACCTAGTTTCTCGGTTCGGAGTCCTCCCCTTTAGTCTTAAGCATCGCAACAAAGTCCTCGACTAATGAGGAAACCAAACCCTTGGCCAACAAGGCAATAAAGTCCTTGCCCTACGAGGCACCAAAATTCTGACAAGGGTGGCTCTCCTGGCCGAAAGTCCACCGCTAGGACTTCCTTCTCATACCACAAAAAGAAATATCGGGAGTATTCCAAGGCCTCTAAAAATCTAACAGACATTGATCAGAAGCTAGAAGAGATGGATAAGAAAATTGGAGAAGTATGTAAGAATCGAGGAGCCAACATCTTGGTTGAGCTCGATTCTCAAGATCCCCCATTCACCCAAGGAATCCTAGATGAACCTCTCATACAACAATTCAAGATCCGATCATCAAGGCTTCTGATGACACCACCAATCCCATAGATCACCTCCAGCTATACAAGATAATCATGCTTTTGCATCATCATCCAAAAGCAGTTTTATGCCAAGCATTTCCATTGAAGCTGGAGAATGCCGTTAACACATGGTATTCTCATATGAGGCCTGACAACATTAGCTCCTTCAAAGAGCCCATCCACATCTTTTCCACACATTTATTTTGTTGCAAAGATCTAACAAAAACATCTGAAAGTCTGTTTAACATTATCCAACAAAGAGGCAAAAAATTTTGCGAGTCTCACGCTTCAACACAGCAGCCTAAGAGATTCTAGACCTCGATCCTAAGATCCAAGCAATCACTTTTAAGAATGGGCTCAATCCAAGAACTTTTAGCTCCAAACTTACTAGACACTTGACCAAAGACACGAATTAGATACCTCTTCGAGCTAAATAGTACATTCTCGCTGAAGAAGATCAAGCTTTCCACAAAGAGCGAGACATTCAGACTCGGTTACCTAGTCCTTAGAAAAAGAGAAGTATCCCATCAACAAGAAGTGGGCAAGTTGGCTCCAAACTAGGAAGAACCTTATCATATCCAGATGGTCTACAGGGCCAGAACCTTTGAGCTCAAGAATGTTAACAGGACACCAATACCTTGGACTTAAAACGCTGAAAACTTCAGAAAATTTTATCAGTAACTTTTCTTTTTGCATTATTTTGTTTATCAATAAAATGATATGAAGAATTACTGAACTACTTTTGAGTTTTGCAATAACATACATAGAAGTACTCACTCCTAAAGTATCGATGAATGGGTCGAGAACAAACTTGTCAACCTTTGACAAAAAAAATATCGTCAGCTATTGACAGATTCAAGCTATCAGCTTCTGACGAACAAAGACCTAGGTTTATCTAGACAATAACTGATCAATTTCCTTCTACTTAACCTAGGGGAATACACCAAGCACCGACTCCCTTCAGATCAAAATCTCTCAATAATCGAGGGGAATGTACTGAGCACTAACTCCCATTGGATCAAAATCCTCCAACATAACCAAGGTGAATACACCGAGCACTAACTCATCTCAGATTAAATCTTGTAATGTAAGCAAAGGTGGATGAGCCGAGCATCCACCCTAGGGGAATGCGTCGAGCACTAACTCCCCTCAAATCAAAATCTTTAAATAACCGAGGGGAAAGCACCGAGCACTAACTCCCATCGGATCAAAATCCTTGAAACTAACCGAGGGGAATCTACTAAGCACTAACTCTCCTCAGATCAAATTCCTCTAATATAACTGAGGGAAATGCACCGAGCACTAACTTCCCTCGGGCTAAATCCTGCCATGGAAGCAAAGGTGGATGCATCGAGCATCTATTTGAGGGGAATGCACAGAGCACTGACTCCCCTCAAATCAAAATTTCTCAATCACAAAGGGAAATGCGCCGAGCATTGTAACGACTCATCCCAGGTTGGCCACCCCCGAGACGATGCCATCACATTTTAAAAATCTCAACATGACATAATAAAAATCATTTTATGCAACAATAAAAATGATACTAACAAAAATATTTATCTTACTCCTCAACCCTCAATAGGGGGGGTACACAAACTGATATTAACTTACACAACGTAAAATGCATGAATATTTACAAATAAAATTTTTATTTTTATTTTTTTCTTTTGTCTGAAGATGTTAACATGTATGTGGCTTACAAAAAGAGAATTCATCTGACTCTCAACCCACCAGACTAATTGTCCTGTCTGCTACCTGAAATCATTGTACAATGAGGGATAAGCTTCACAAGCTCAGTGAATTAAATTTACTAAAAGTACTCAATCTGTATAAATATTCTTTCAATATTAAATCATTTATATTTAACATAACTTGATAATAACTTGCTACAATCACTACACAAGGCATAAGATCCATTCTCTATCAATCTCTTCTTCTTATTTATTGGTTCACCTTAAGACCACCAATTTTCTCATAATTACCTCGTAATGAGGTTCACATCATAAAGTCTACCATTTAGAAGGTTCTTATCATTCTCTATTTCTTTCTCACCATAATTGTCTCTCTCTGTGAGATCATTCCTCCATAAATAATTTCGTACCTTCAATGATGCAATTAATAATTAAAACAGATGCAATGCGTGAATTATTATTAGTTAACATCTTCCTGCTTGTCGACATGTTTTAATCTTAGACCGGCTGCCTTTCCGGTTATTTTATTCTCACTAGACCGGCTGCCTTCTCGGTTGTTTCATTTTTCATTTAGACCGGTTGCTTTCCCGGTTCCTTTATTCTCATTAGACTGACTACTTTCCTGGTTCTTTTATTTTTCATTTAGACCGATTGCTTTCCCGGTTCTTTTATTTTTTTCATTTAAACCGGCTACCTTCCCGGTTCTTTCATTTAATGCACATACATATGAACAATGATATGAAATATATATATATGAACAGTAATATAAACAACATGAATTCAAAATATTTAAATTTAGCTATCCTCTCTTTCATCAAATTTATGTTTTAATAAATTTCACACATTCCTTCTCCTTATATATCACATCAAATCATTCATTATAACTTGTCAAGATCCACTAAATTTCAACTCCTCATATATCACATCAAATCATCCATCATAGCTCATCAAGATCCACTAAATTCCATTTCCTCATAATTCGTATCAAAACATCAACCATAGCTCATCAAGAATTTCACTTATCACTTTTATTATTAAATCAACTTATTATTCCAAAAATATTATTTCTCACATAATAATTTTCTACCTGCCCCATATTCATGTCATATCTATCAACCAAATCTTTATCTATCACCAAAACATAAGCTAGTAATTTTATTTTGATATTATCACTAGATTTTTCATTTTCATTTTCTTTTATATTTGGATTACTTAAAGTAAATTTAACTCACCACGTAACACTTAAAGCTACCCGTGGATCATCTCCTTACCTTTCCTGTTCCTCTTAGCAGTTTCTCCTAGTTGTTGATCGTCAACATCTGACATAATATTTGTATTAAAATTCAGATTTATTCTTTAATTTTTCATAAACGACACCCTTTGAAAAATCCCACTTTGACTTCTAGAAAATTTCGTGAATGCTAAAAATTTCATAATATAACTACTACGTTATTACCTTTTGTTTTTCTGATAGCTTCTCATGATTCTCTATGAAATTCCACCATAAACCCCTTCTAAATTTTGCTCTTTCGGCATTTCTTTCGGTCTTCAAATGTTTAAAGAAAACAATTAATTGAAGGAAGATTTAAACGAAATTTGGTTCACAAAATATCTACCTATATATATACACTTTGATTTCATCTGTCTCCCTCCTCCTAAAGTCTCCAAATAGACATTCATTAAATTCAACGGGCTCCCCCCTAATTAATCTGCCACCTAAAGTAGGACATCCAATAAATTCAGCAACCCCCCTTAATTAATATGCTACCTAAAGGAAAAACATACCATTAATGGCCATTAAATTGGTCATTTAATGGAAATCAATTTGGCAATTCAGTTTTTTTTTTTACCTTTTTTTATAAAAAGTTTAATTGTTTTTCTTCTTCTTTCTTTTCTTTCTATTGGACATCTCTTGACATCCCTAAATATTTTTTTATTATTTTTTTAGAATTGCTTTATTCCAATTGGAATTTTCACATTTAAAATATCTATATTTTATTTTAACTCTATGTCATATTTATTAAAGTACTTCTTTACCCTTACTTTACAAATATGGGTATTACCATTCTCCCCACCTTACAAAAATTTTGTCCCCAAAATTTTCTTACTTTACTCCAGAAACAAATGTGAATAATATTTCTTTATACTTGTCTCACGCTTTCACGAAATCTCTTCCACATCCTTATTCCGCTCTCAAACTTGAACAAATGCAATTATTTTTATTATATAAGATTTGTTCTTTTGTCTAAAATCCTCACTAGTACTTGTATGTACACCCAATCTTTTTGAATTTCTATAGCTCAGATCAAAATATTATAATATTTATCATGTAAACACTTTCTTAAAAGTGAAACATGAAATACATTATATAAATGTTTTAATTCAGGGGGAGGGGCAAATCTAGGCTACTCACACTAGTCAAACTTTCTCAACAACTTCATAGGCTCCCACATACCTTGGATTCAACTTTCTTTTCCTATTTAAATTTCAATATACTTTTACATTGAAATATTTTTCAATACACCCAATCACCCACTTGAAACTCAAGAGGTCTTCTTTTAGTATCAACATAGCTATTCGGTCTACTCTTCTGCTCCACAATTCTCTCTAAATAATTGATCATCTCAGTAGTCAAATTTATCATTTTTGAGCCATAATTCTTTCTCTCACAAATTTCTTCCTAGCATACTGGAGTTCTAGACCTCCTACCATACAATGTTTCAATCGGTGCCATCCCAATACTAATTTGATACTGATTATTATAAGCACCTTCAATCGATGGCATGTAAGCATCCAAATTTACAGAGAACTCATCACATTTGCCCTTAACATATCTTCTAGTACTCCAATAATCCTTTCTATCTAAGCAAGAAAAAAATTATTTTAAATTGTAATTGTGTACCTGTAGCTTTCTGAAAGCCTCTGTAAAACCAAGATGTAAATCTAGAATCTCTATTTGACACTATGCTTAATGGTGCTCCATACAACCTTACAATCTCAGCTACACCCTTTTCAATCCTGACCACTAGAAATTTTGTCTCAATCCTCTATACATCTTATTGTTACTTGGTTGCATCGAATCTACATCATCTTATATCTCCCTCAATATCTTCTTTCTCAACTCCGCATCATTGGGGACACAAATCCTATGTTCCAATACCAAAATACCTTCACTTTATTTTTGAACTCATATTGCTTTTTAGTAAGCACTCAATGCTTAATCTTTTCTATCTCTTTATCTCTACCTTGCATCTCTAAAACATTTTAATATGGATGACTGTACAACCATATTCGTTAACCATGATCCTCTATCACTGATATTCAATTTCACTCTTATCTCTCTTAAATCTATAATCAATTTCACATCAGGACTCCCAATAGCAATTAACTTTCTTGTAGACTTTCTACTCAATGCATCACCTATTACCTTCACATTTTCTAGATGATAGTGAAATGTATAATCATAATTATTAATCAACTTTATCCACTTTCTTTGCCTTAATTTCAACTCTCTCTGGGTAGGTAAGTATGTCAAACTCTTATAACTCATGAATATCTCACAAGTGGCTCCATACAGATGATGTCTCCAATCTTTAAAGTAAACACTATAACAGCTAACTCTAAGTCATGGGTAAGGTAATTTCTATCATGAATCTTCAATTGCCTAGAAGTATGGGCCACAGCTTTCCTATGCTACACATATCCTAACCATTGATGTGACGCATCACTATACACCACAAATCCTTCATCACTAGAAGGTAACACCAATAATGGAGCTGTAGTCAATTTCTCCTTTAGTAATTGGAAAATTTTTCTCACACTTCCCTCACCATGAAAATCTCACCTCTTCCCTTGTTAGTCTATTCAACAGTTTTACAATAATAGAAAAATTCTAAAAGAATCTTCTATAATAACCAGCTAACCCCAAGAAGATTCTAATCTTAGTCACATTAGTTGGTCTCTGGAAACTTAACATTGCTTCTATCTTTTATGGATCAATTGTTATGATATTTCCTGATATTACATATTCCAAGAAGGTCATTTCTTTCAGTCGACACTTACACTTAGAGAACTTTGCATATAATCCCTCTCTTCTCAAAATCTCCAATACACTATCTAATGTTTCAAATGTTGTTCTTCCTTCATAGAATATATTAAAAGTCAAATACAACCATAAACTTTTTAAGATATAGTTTAAACACTCTATTCATCAAGTCCATGAATGTTTATGAGACATTCGTTAATCCAAATGACACTGCAAAAAGCTTATGACCATAATATGTCCTAAAAGTAGTTTTAGTTACGTCTCCTTTCTCTATCCTCAACTGGTGATAACCTGATCTCAGGTTTATCTTAGAAAACACTCTCACTCCTTGCACTGCTCAAACAATTTATTTATCCTGGATAAAAGATATTTGTTCTTATTTAACTATTTATAGTCTATAAACAATTTCCTCGTTCCATCTTTCTTTCTTCACAACCACTACACGGGCTCCTCATGGCGACACATTAAATAGAATAAATTACTTATCTAACAACTTTTGAACTTTTAACTCTCTTAACTCAGTGGGCGTCACTCTGTAGGGTGCTATCAGATATATGTGATGACCCTGGTATCACATCAATAGAGATTTAAATCTCCGTACTGGGAGGCAACCTAGACAACTCATCACGAAACACATCAAGAAAATCTTTCACTATCAAGATTTCTTCTAACTTCATATTTTCTTTTCTAGATTCCATTATTTATGTCTAATACTCCTCACATCCTTTCTTCAACCATCTATTAGTAGTCAGAGTAAAATAAGATAGTTTGAGAGTATTTTATGTTCTCTCTGAAACTTACACTCCTCATGTCTATATCTTGAACACTACATTCTTTTTGGAACAATCAACCATATTCAAAGATAATAAATCAGCTTCAGATTTTCCAACACTGATACGAATCACACCACCTTTGTAAACACTTATGATTATCACTCTATCTCTAGTGGGAACTTCAACAAAAATATTTTGGATCAAAGAACTAATACATACTTCAATAGACTTCATATGAATACTGGATATAAAAGAATAGGTTGCACCATAATCAACCAACATTGATATGTCCACCTTTTCTATATACAAAGCACCTCAAATTAGAACAATTATGGGATAAACATCTTATCGAACATCTATAACACGTTTCAATATTTTTATCACGTTATCACATCCTCTAAGTAGTACACTCCCACATTTACCATAACTTTCAATTTCCATAACTGATATCTTCAAATCTAGGGGTCCCACCAATATTCCTCTAAGCTACAGAAGCAACAGATTCTACTTGCCACTGACTCTATACTAAAGTTTTCTGTGACAAGGAACGCCTCTTCTGGGTGGTCTCCCACCCTGCACTCTCATACTGGTACCCCCTCTGGGTTCTTTAAATCTAGACCTCTTCCGTCAATTCCTTCTTCCTCTTATTTCCATCACATTCTTCTCAATCTGAAGTGTTATATCCACCAATCTGACATAATTCATATGCCTCATGTAAAATAGTTTTGATCAAATCTTAAAACATAGTTCATCTATGGACCTCTTACACTTCTTCTCCTCTAGGTCTACTATCTCTAGTACAATCGTTGACAAGACCACAAATGTGCTATCGTACTGAGCCACATTCAACTTATTTGCCTCAAATAAATAAAATCTCTATCTTGTTGGACTCTAAAGCCCTAAAGAAATTATTTATCAAGGAAAACCATCCTTAAACCAATTCCAGGTTAAGGGTCTATCAACATCTGCACTTGTCTAGGAAGAATATCCTTCCACCATTCGAAAACTTCTCTTTCTAACTCAACCGAAGTAAGGGCAATCATCTACCTGTCAGTTACTTGGTAAAATACCAAATAATCTCTTTACATGTTTCACCCAAAACTCAAGCTTAAAAGAATTCATAGATCCTTTAAACAACAAGGCATTCAGCTTAATATATCTAACAAAACAATCTCTCTGTATCTCGTGCATAAACTCACTTTTCCCTTTTGAACATTTACCATTACTGAATTTACAACAACCTCAGGCACTACTCTAGCCTGTTCATCAAGTCTATGCTATAGGCTACCAACTCTATTATCTATTATATTCATTTTCTCAAGAGCATGTGCAAGAGCTTATCTTAGCTCATCCCTTTCAACTTCAGATTCTCTTACACCTTTATTAATATCAATTATATTGTCAACACGTTCATTTCTAAGAACCACAGATTCAGACTCAACCTTGACTTATCAAAATATTGGGGTATGCCATGCCCTCTCAAATCAACAACTCTAACTTTAGCTCTAGCACGTCCACGTGTCATCCTCAGACTATTAAAACATAAATTATTTTAATCTTCCACTTTCTTACTTTTTATGCAGTCTACAAAATCATAAAACTTGCTCTGATACCAAAATTGTAACGACCCATCCCGGGTTGGACACCCCCGAGACAGTGTCGTCACATTTTGAAAATCTCAACACGACACATATATGTAACAATAAAAATGAGACTAACAAAAATATTTATCGAACTTCTCAACCCTCATCAGGGGAGGTATACAAACTGATATTAACTTACACAACGTAAAATGTATGAATATTTACAAATAAAAATTTCATTTTCATTTTTTTCTTTTGTCTGAGAATGTTGACACGTACGTGGCTTACAAAAAGAGAATTCATCTAACTCTCAACCCACTAGACTAATTGTCCTGTCTACTACCTGAAATCATTATACAATAAGGGATAAGCTTCACAAGCTCAGTGAATTAAATTTACTAAAAGTACTCAATCTGTATAAATACTTTTTCAATATTAAATCATTTATAATTAACATAACTTGATAATAACTTGCTACAATCACTACACATGTCATAAGATCCATTCTCTATCAATCTCTTCTTTTTATTTATTGGTTCACCTTAAGACCACCAATTTTCTCATAATTACCTCATAATGAGGTTCACATCATAAAGTCTACCATTTAGATGGTTCTTATCATTTTCTGTTTCTTTCTCACCATAACTGTCTCTCTCTGTGAGACTCATTCCTCCATAAATAATTTTGTTAACCCTCACCTAAATTTTAATTATGACAAAACACAACTTTAATTACACTAACAGTGCTATCTAAGTGTATTAAGCGATAAAAGTATACAGCCAGAAATCAAGGTGCAAGAACTCAACCTGAATCAAACTCTAAGTCAAGACAGAAAATCTAGTATAGATATAAGGTATTAAAACAAGTTATAAATCTCATCGGTTCAGGTAACAAGCTTGTCCAATGGCTCCTTTTGAAAAAATATTTTTAATAAAACTATTCATTCAAACATTTTTAAGTCAAAAACATTTCAAAGAATGAAAAACTAGGTTGAAGACATCCCAGTCGACTGGTACTTATACCAGAAGACTGGGATATGGGGCAGTGTGTCCCCAATCGACTGAGTGCCTCATACTAGTCGACCGGTACTTTGGACAGAAGGTCCCTAGTCGACTGGTAAGTCCTACCTAATCGACTGGTACCAGTCACAGCCTTAAAGGTTAGACTTTTCACCTAACCCAATCTACTGGTACTAAGATCCAATTGACTGGTAATTCAAAAATATGACTGTTGAAATGCGAGAATTCAGTACAAAATGCACCAAAACATTCCAAGTCAGTACAAAATGGCTATACCAATACAAGGCTATATAAACCCACTCTATTGAGTATAAAAAGAAAAGATTACACATTCAATCAAGTTTTTACTCATTGATGCACAAAAGCTTTGAAATATTTATTGTTGAGCCATTCTTCAAGCTTTACCTTGAAAGAGAGATATTATTCAATTGTATAAGCTTTCATTGCTGTCTCTATACCATTTACTTTACATTAACTTCTGAAATGAAGAGATTAGCTTCCGAGAAGAAGGGATAAGCTTCTAGGTGGAAGAGATTGTTTGTAAGGTTTGTGCAACACCCGTGAAGTTACACAACTAAAGGTTTTTAGTGGATTGTTTCAAGGAGGTTCCTTGAAGAGAGTGGATGTAGGGTCAGAATGAATCCAATATTGCTGAACCACTATAAACTGAGTTTGCATATTATATTCCTTAAACTCTTTTGTTTACAACACTTTACTTGTTTACATGCTTGTGGATTAAACTGTTTTTATAAACGTATAATTAATTAGCGAAAGTTTTTCAAAACCCAATTCACCCCCCTCTTGGGTTGAAACCTTAGTCTACAATTGGTATCAGAGCCTTGTTCTCAAGATTATAATCTATTGGAAAAACAGGATGAAAATCTTTGTTGAATGACAAGATTATAATCTATGGAGAGTCAATGAAGAGGGACCTAGAATTCCATCAAAGGAAATAACTATTACAAAAATCAATCATACAATGCCTAAACTCAAAACTAAGTTAAATGGTGAGGATTATAGAATGATGTCTCTCAATAGTAAAGCCACAAGTATTTTACATTGTGTTTTAGATATATCATAATATAATAAAATCTCTGTATGTGTTTCGGCTAAGGAGATATGGGATAAAATTAAAGTTACATATGAAGGAACTAGTGAGGTTAAAAAATAAAAAATCTATATACTAGTATATGAATATGAATCTTTTAGAATGTCTTATAACAAAACAATTTCTCAAATGTACTCACGTTTCACAACTATTGTTAATGGTTTGAAGCTTCTTGGTAGGAACATTGAGGAGTTCGAACTAACAAGAAAAATCTTAAGATCTTTTCCACCCACTGGGAAAGCAAAGAAGACGACCATCACGGAGGCCAAAGATCTCGACAAACTTGACGTCAAAACGCTTATCAGATCACTATTAACATATAAGATGGAGGAAATGAATCTCATTGTCAATGATGATGAGAAAAAGAAAAAGGTGATTGCTCTCCAAGCCTCTACGTGCAACAAAGAAGCAGAAATGGAAGAAGAAGTGGAGAGCAGCGATGAAGATGGTGAGATGGCTTTGATTACCAAACAGTTTCACAGATTCTTGAAGAAAAGCAAGAAACCTTACACAAAAGATCCCACTTCAAAAAGGAAACTACTTATGTGTTATGGATATAAGAAGCCCGGTTACATCAAGGCCAATTGTACGGTTACAAGCAAACCATACAGGAGCTTCAAGAAGAAAGCTATGATAGCAACCACTTGGAGTGATGACAAAGAAAAAGACTCATTGGATAAAGAAATCAGATATGAGGAAATTTCCAACCTATGTCTTATGGCAATCGATGATGAAAATGATGTAGTATCTTCTCCCTCTTCAAAAAATAACATTGTTAGTAGTAGTGAATAGTTGATAGAAGTCATAAATGAAATGCATGAAGAATTGAAGAAATTCGACTCTAGGAACTCTACTCTTAAGAAAGAGGTGTCATCTCTTTCTAAAGAGATGATAAGTCTAAGAGAAGAAAAAGATAAACTATCTTCATTGCTTTATGATTCTTCTCAAGATTTCCTCAAAGATGAAAATGAAAACTTAAAGAAGAAGATATTAGAATTGAATGATACAATATCTAGACTCATGCTTGGAAAAGAAAAGCTTAATGAAGTGCTTTCTTGCCAAAGATTTAGTGGAAGAAAATCCAGGTTAGGATATTCTCCATTAGATAAGAAAAAAATCAAAAGAGAGCTTATTCATGAAAGCATCATGTGTGAATGAAGCCTTAACAAGGTCAAAAGCATACCCTCAATGAATACTAGCAAGTTTAGAAATGCTAATTCTAATGCATATACAAGAATGAAACATCCTAGAAATACTCATGCTTTTATGTTTGCTCATTCAAGAAATACTTATACACATCCTAGGAATAACCATCGTGTGCATCCTAAAAACAATATGTGTAATCAAAACTTGCACACTGCACATACATATCTTAGGAATTACCATCATGGTTATCCTAGAAATAATATGCATATTCATAATAATGCAAGCATGTTTTCAAGAAATCATCATCATACATTTCCTAGAAATGACATGTATATTCCTTACATTAGTAACATGTATTCTAAGAATACTTATCCTAAGAATTATAGACATATACAACTAAGTCATCCTAGAAATTTCAATAACTATTGTCTTAGGATTATGCATTATCAACATATCTATAGATCACCATATGATGTTAAGAAAGTATGGGTCCCAAAAGGAACCGTATTTTTAAGGACTAACCCCAAAGGACCCAAGAAATTTTGGGTACTTAAAAATGCCATTGTGTATCCTTGTGTGATGTAGATATATTTTCGCACCAAGGAAAAATATAACTGTTGGTACCTTGATAGTGGATACTCAAAGCACATGACCAGTGATAAAAGTGTATTCAAAGAGTTAACTTTAGGAGATGGCAGACATATCATCATTGGAGACAACACAAAAATAAAGATCATCAGGCATGGAAAAGTTGGTAATAATTTCTCAACCATAGATAATGTATTGCTAGTAGAAGGCCTTAAGCCAAATTTACTAAGTATTAGTCAACTTTGTGACAAAGGCAACAAAGTCATATTTGAAACATCTCATTGTCTAGTTATAGACATCAAGAGTAACAAGATCAAGTTTGTTGGCTATAGACATGAAAATGTCTATATAGTTGATTTAAAATCCTTGCATTCCGAAAATGAAAAATGTTTTCCCGCATTTAGTGAAAATCCATGGCTATGGCATAGAAGGCTTGGTCATGTGAACATGAATTTGCTTAAAATCATTTCAAGAAAAGATTTAGTCATTGGACTTCTCAAAATCAAATTTGAAAAAGATAAAGTATGTGATGCTTGTCAAATGAGAAAACAAACTAGGATTTCCTTTAAATCAAAAAATGTAGTGTCAACTATTAGACCATTGGAACTCTTGCATATGGGCTTATTTGGTCCAATAAGTACCATTACTCTAGGTGGCCATCAATATACTCTTGTTATTGTTGATGACTATTCAAGATATACCTTTGTTATCTATATTGCTTACAAGGATGAAGCTTTCAAAGGATTTGAAAACTTTTACAAAAAGGTTCAAAATGAAAAAGAAATTTGTATTTCAAGCATTAGAAGTGATCATGAAAAAGAATTTGAAAACCAAAGTTTTCCAAAATTTTGTGATGAAAATGGAATTGATCACATCTTTTCAGCTCCTAGAACTTCTCAACAAAATGGAGTTGTTGAGAGGAAAAATAGAGTTCTAGAAGAATTTGCAAGAACAATGCTTTGTGAAAATAGCTTACCAAAATACTTTTAGGCGGAAGCCATAAACACTTCTTGCTATATCTTGAATAGAATTTTAATTAGGCCTATGCTTGACAAAACTCCGTATGAATTATGGAAAGGTAGAAAGCCTAATATCTCATATTTTCATACATTTGGTTGTAAATGCTTCATCCTAAATAACAATAAAACTGGTAAATTTGACTCTAAGACCGATGAAGGGATATTTTTAGGATATTCAACCTCTAGTAAGGCTTATAGAGTCTTCACAAGAGAACTCTAGTGGTAGAAGAATCCGTATATGTAACTCTTTATGAGTCTAACCCAATTAGTAGTAGAGAAGTTTCTTTCAATGATGATGTAGATTTTATTCCAAGAACGGAAACACCTACTCTCATTGCTGACCCAAAGAAGAGTCCACCTAAAACAAATAAAGAAATGAAAACTCTCAAATTGGACCAACCATCTACAAGCCGACAAGAGGATAGTCTTTCCAAAGATTGAAGGTATGTAAATTATCACCTGATTGATCAAGTGATTGGTGATCCTTCACAAGAAGTAAGAACTCGTTCCTCTATTAGAAATATTTGCAATTATGTAGCTTATTTGTCTCAAATAGAACCTAAGACATTTATAGAAGCCGAAAAGGATAATAATTTGATAATTGTCATGCAAGAAGAAATAAATCAATTTGAAAGAAACAATGTATGGAATCTAGTTCCTAGACCTAAGAATCATACAATAATTGGAACTAAATGGGTATTTAGAAATAAGATGGATGAAAATGGAATAATAACTAGGAACAAGGCTAGACTAGTTGCTAAGGGATATAATTAAGAAGAAGGAATAAACTTTGATGAGACCTATGCTCCCATAGCTAGATTAGAAGCTATTCGAATGTTATTAGACTTTGCATGCTTTAATAAGTTTAAATTATTTCAAATGGATGTAAAGAGTGCCTTCTTAAATGGCCTTATAGAGGAAGAGGTTTGTGTTGAGCAACCTCTTGGATTTGAGAATCCTAGTCTTCCAAATCATGTCTATAAGCTTTCTAAAGCTCTATATGGGTTGAAGCAAGCTCCAAGAGCATGGTATGAAATACTAAGTAAATTTTTTATTGACAATAATTTTATAAGAGGTAAAGTAGACACAACTCTCTTCACAAAAACTCACATAAATGACACTCTACTAGTCCAAATATATGTTGACGATATTATATTTAATGCTACTAATGAATCCATGTGTCAATAGTTTGCTAAGTACATGCAAGGTGAATTTGAAATAAGCATGATGGGAGAGCTTACCTACTTCCTTGGACTTCAAATCAAACAATTGAAATGAGGTATCTTCATTAATCAATCAAAATACACTAAGGACCTACTAAAGAGGTTTGGGATGGAAAGCTCAAAGTCACTTGATACACCCATGAGCACCTTAACAAAACTTGATCTTGATGAAGGAGGTAAATGTGTAGATACTAAATATTATAAAAGCATGATAATATTTTTACTTTATTTGACTGCAAGTAAACCTGATATAATGTTCATTGTATGCATGTGTGCTTGATTTAAGGCTAATACAAAGGAATCACATGTAATTGCAGTAAAAACAATCCTTAGATATCTACAAGTAACTCAAACCCTAGGATTATGGTACTCTAGGGATTCATCTTTTGAGCTTGTAGGATATTCAGATGCTGACTTTGCTGGACGTAGGTTAGATAGAAAAAGCACAAGTGGAACATGACAATTCTTAGGTGCAATGTTAACCTCTTGGTTTTTTAAGAAACAAAACTTAGTTACACTATCAACCGCCGAGGCGGAATATATAGTAGCTGGAAGTTTTTGTGCCCATGTATTATGGATGAAACAACAACTAGAAGACTATGGCATGAACTTTAAAAGTGTCCCAATACATTGTGATAATGCCAATGCTATCAACCTAACCAAGAACCCTATTCAGCACTCTAGAACTAAACACATAAAAATTAGACATCATTTCTTAAGAGACCATACTCAAAAAGGTGATATAAGACTAGAATCTATACCTTCAAAAGATCAAATAGCTGACATTTTTACAAAACCTCTAAGTGAAGCTAGTTTTTACAAAATAATATTGTCAATGGGATTGTTAGATTATGATAAACTGTATGTTTGATTGTTTAATCATTCATCATTTTGCATATTTGATATCTAGTGAAAGAGTATTAAACCTTATTTAATAACTCCCTCACTTAAGATGACATAGATAAACAAATTTCGTGCTAAGACTCAAGATTGGAAATTTTCTCAAGGGTCCAGTCAACTGGTAAGTCTATTCCAGTCGACTAGTAAGTCTCTTCCTAATCTTCCAGTTGACTGGTAAGTCCATACTAGTCGACTAGTAATCAAAAATCTTGCTTGGAGCTATTTTTTGAAAATCTGTTAACCACCCAGTCGACTGGTATGAACTACCCAGTTGACTGGTATCATTTTGCCAGTTTGCCCAGTCGACTAGTATCCTGATCCAGTCGATTGGTATATGAAACTTTTCAAATCTGCAAAGGACCCAATCGACTGGTACCCTAACCCCAGTCAACTGGTATCACGATTCTATAAATAGTCTCTTCATTTTTTTTTTAGATTTTTACGTCATTTTCAAAACCCTAAGCTTTCTCTCTCTAAAAAATTTTCGTCCTTTTGATAAAAGAATCCATAAAACACTTAAGACACACCTCGATCTACTCATCCACACCATTCATTTCAACTTTCTACGGTTGAAATCTCTAATTTCCACCCAAAAACCTTTTTCACCAAAAACTCACTTTCTTTCAAAATGATCGACAGAATTCGTATAAAAACCACCGTTGGGGGACCACATGCGCTTACTAGGCTAAGGTCCACCAAATCTATGGCTCCGGATTCAAGAGAAAAATATGTAGCGGGCTTCTCGAGCAAGAAGCCTAGGACAGAGCTCGACGACTCTCTGTTCTCCAGCCCGACGGTGAAAGAGAGGTATACATCTATTATTCGTCATAAAAAGATCATGACGGGTAGATTCATCGACTTCGAATCTATTCGTCATGGTAATTTTGATGTATTACATGCGTTTGATGCCATACACTTGACCCCACTGGTCAAGATTCATCAAAAATTTTACCCGAGACTGATTCACCAGTTCTATGCGAACTTGGTGAAACCCAGTCCACTAGTTCTGAGGTTCAGAACCAGCATTATGGGTGTGGAGTTTGAGGTCAACACTGACCTATTGATGAGTATCTTGAGGATCTCTGTGGGAGGGATCCAATGGAGTCTGGACGGATGGCTAGACAATTTCAATTATGAGGAGGCGTGTCAGATAGTTAGGGGTGACCCTAACTATGTGTTTTGACCCACTACATTTCACACATGTAGTGACATGCCCCTTGACTCAAAATTGTTTAACCTCATTGTGAGTTAGACCATCCACCCCAGACTTGGGAGTCGGGGCTATCTATCTAAGATAGATGTCATATTGATTTGGTGCCTTAGAACTAGGCACCATTTCAATATCTACCCCCTGCTACTCACCAACATGATAAATGGTGAAACGAGTGACTCCGGATGCCTTCCATACAGGATGCTCATCAAGCTCATCCTCCAGCACTTTTGGGTGTTTCTTCCCACCTACAAGGCTTAAGACATTGGCCTCAAGGACATCATCAATGTCTTCTCACTAAAGAAGATGGGATGCACAGTCCGAGATGGATTTATCTATTCCAAGGCTGGGAAAAATATACAGATAGGAGAGGTCAAAAGCAGTGATGATGAGGACGAAGGTCCAGATGCTGCTACTACTTCTATGGATGTGGATACCCGAGTACTTCCTATGGGCGACTCGAGTATTGGTATAGCTGGGTATGGTGATCTTCTACAGGCTATCATGAGCCTCCAGCTGACCATGTAGTCTGGCTTCTAGAGTTCGAGCTCTACAGTCGACGCCATGCATCACGACCTCCGCTTTCTCCGGGATGATTTCGTGTTGCACAGTGAGCATATCGAGGGCTCTCTGGCTAAGTTTTGGGATCTCACTCGTGGTGGCTCTGACTATCTCACTCCTTGAGTTGTCAGTCTATCTTCCTTTTGATGTATATTTAGATGTAGTTTTTTCATTATTCTTAGCACGGACATTATTTCATCATTTACTGTATTTTGTCTTTCTATTTCGACTCTACGAAGCCTGTGATGTACGGACTTATGATATATATGTTTATGTTTTATTATTATACTTTTTTCATATACTTGTTTTACATTTATTCTATAAGATTACTTACTTAAATCTTTCTGTATTCGGATAAATGCTTTAAACTACTTCTACATATATGGAAACTTCCGGTTCTTCTCGGGAAGGCTTCCCAACTCCGAATGATCCAAATTTTTATACACAAGTTTGTTTAAGCATGCTCTCCATGTTTATTGTATCTATATAGCTTATTTTTTAGTTTACTACCCCTTTTATTGTTATTGTCAAAACGGGAGAGAAATATGAGAAAACTAACCGTAAACTCAAAATAGTGCATAGATTTAGAGGGAGCATTGCTCCAAAGAACTTGGTGTATGATTTTATATGATGAGTTGATTGGTTGAGTTGCATATAAACTGTTATTTATCTTTTTACATGTTGGTTTTATTCTAAAAATAAAGGAAACTCTGCTCGATTTTCTCAAAAAATCCAACACTTAGTTTTTAAAACTGTTTTATCTCATTAGTTTTGTCATCAACAAAAAGAGGGAGATTGTTGACCCTCATTTAAATTTTAATGATGACAAAACACAACTTTAATTGTACTAATAGTGCTATCTAAGTGTATTAAGCCATAAAAGCATATAACCAGAAATCAAGGTGCAAGAACTCAACCTAAATCAAACTCTAAGTCAAGACAAAAGATCTAGTATAGGTATAAGGTATAAAACAAGTTGTAAATCCTCACCAGTTCAGGTAACAAGCTTGTCCAATGGCTCATTTTGAAAAATTATTTTTAACAAAACTATTCATTCAAACGTTTTTAAGTCAAAAACATTTCAAAGAATGAAAAAATGGGTTGAAGACAACCCAGTCAATTGGTACTTATACCTAAAGACTAGGATATGGGACAGTGTGTCCCCAGTTGACTGGGTGCCTTATACCAATCGACTGGTACTTTGGACAGAAGGTCCCCAGTCGACTGGAACCAGTCATATCCTTAAAGGTGAGACTTTTCACCTAACGCAGTCAACTGGTACTAAGATCCAGTCGACTGGTAATTCAAAAATATGACCGTTGAGACACGAGAATTTAGTAAAAAATGCACCAAAACATTCCAAGTCAGTATAAAATGGCCATATCAATATAAGGCTATATAAACCCACTCTATTGAGCATTTAAAAAAGAAAAGATTACACATTCAATCAAGTTTTTACTCATTGATACACAAAAGCTTTGAAATATTTATTGTTGAGCCATTCTTCAAGCTTTACCTTGAAAGAGAGATATTAATCAATTGTATAAGCTTTCATTGTTGTCTCTCTACCATTTACTTTACATCATTTATTGTAAAGGAATTAACTTCTGAAAGAAGAGATTAGCTTTCGAAAGGAAGGGATAAGCTTCCAGGCGGAAGGGATTGTTTGTAAGGTTTGTGCAACACCCGTGAAGTTGCACGACTAAAGGTTTTTAGTGGATTGCTTTAAGGAGTTTCCTCGAAGAGAGTGGACGTAGGGTCAGAATGAATCCGATATTATCGAACCACTATAAACTGAGTTTGCATCTTCTATTCTTTAAACTCTTTTGTTTACAGCACTTTACTTGTTTACATGCTTGTGGATTAAACTGTTTTTAAAAACATGTAATTAATTAGCGAAAGTTTTTAAAAACTCAATTCACCCCCCTCTTGGGTTGAAACCTCAGTCTACAAATTTCATACCACACATCGACATTTCAATAATGCAATTAATAATTAAAACAGATGCAATGCATGAATTATTATTAGGGAACGTCGTCCCACATGTCGACATGTATTAATATTAGACTGACTGCCTTCCCGATTCTTTTATTCTCATTAGACCGGTAGCCTTCCCGATTCTTTCATTTTTCATTTAGACCAGCTGCCTTCCCAGTTCTTTTATTCTTTGTAGACTGGCTGTCTTCCCAGTTCTTTCATTTTTTATTTAGACCGACTGTCTTCCCGGTTCTTTCATTTTTTTTTTCTCATTTAGACTGGCTGCTTTCCCGGTTCTTTCATTTAATGCATATTCATATAAACAATGATGTGAAATATATATATATATATATATATATATATATATATATATATGAACAGTAATATAAACAACATGAATTCAAAATATTTCAATTTAGCCATCCTCTCTTTCCTCAAATTTCTGTTTTGATAAATTTCATACATTCATTCTCCTAATATATCGCATCAAATCATTCATCTTAACTTGTCAAGATCCACTAAATTTCATCTCCTCATATATCACATCAAATCATCCATCATAGCTCATCAAGATCCACTAAATTCCATGTCCTTATAATTCGTATCAAAACATCAACCATAGCTCATCAAGAATTTCACTTATCGCTTTTATTATTAAATCAACTTATTATTCCAAAAATATTATTTCTCACATAATAATTTTCTACATGCCCTATCATATCTATCAACCAAATCTTTATCTATCACCAAAACATAAGCTAGTAATTTTATTTTGATATTATCGCTAGATTTTTAATTTTAATTTTCTTTTATATTTGGATTACTTAAAGTAAATTTAACTCACCACGTAGCACTTAAAGCTACCCGTGGATCACCTCCTTGCCTTTTTCAGTCCTCTCAGCAGTTTCCCTCGATTGTTGCTTGTCAACACCTGACATAATATTTATATTAAAATTCTGATTTATTCTTTAATTTTTCATAAACCATATCCTTTGAAAATTCCCACTTTGACTTCTAGGAAATTTTGTGAATGCTAAAAAATTCCAAATTTAACGACTATGTTATTACCTTCTGTTTTTCTGATAGCTTCTCGTGATTCTCTATGAAATTCCATCGTAAACCCCGTCAAAATTTTGCTCTTTCGGTCCCCAAGTGTTTAAAGAAAACGAGTAATTGAAGGAAGATTTAAACGAAATTTGGTTTACATAATATCTACCTATATATATACAATTTGATTTCATCCGTCTCCCTCCTCCCAAAGTCTCCAAGTAGACATTCAATAAATTCAACGGGCTCCCCCCTAATTAATCTACCACCTAAAGCAAGACATGCAATAAATTCAGTGACCCCCTCTAATTAATATGCTACCTAAAGGAAAAACATATGATTAATGGCCATTAATTTGATCATTTAATGGAAATCAATTTGACTTTGTTTTTTTTTTTTTTACTTTTTTTAAAAAAATATTTAATTTTTTTCTTTTAGTTTCTTTTCTTTCATCTTGACGTCTCTCGACGTCCCTGAATATTTTTTTTTAGAATTGCTTTATTCCAATTGGACTTTTCACATTTAAAATACCTATATTTTATTTTAACTCTATGTCGTATCTATTAAAGTGCTTCTTTACCCTTACTTTACAAATATGGGTATTACAATTCTCCCCACCTTGCAAAAATTTTGTCCCTGAAATTTCCTCACTTTACTATAGAAACAAATGTGAAAAATATTTCTTCATACTTGTCTCATGCTTTCACGAAATCTCTTCGACATCCTTATTCCACTCACGAACTTGAACTAATGCAATTATTTTTATTATACAAGATTTGTTCTTTCATCTAAAATCCTTACTGGTACTTGTATGTACACCTAATCTTTCTGAATTTCTATAACTCAGCTCAAAATGTTATAATATTCATCATATAAACACTTTCGTAAAAGTGAAACATGAAATACATTATATAAATGTTTTAATTCTGAGGGCAAATCTAGGCTACTCACACTAGTCAAACTTTCTCAACAACCTCATAGGGTCCCACATACCTTGGATTCAGCTTTCTTTTCCTATTTAAATTTTAATATACTTTTTCATTGAGATATTTTTCAATACGCCAAATCACCTACTTGAAACTCAAGAGGTCTTCTCTTAGTATCAGCATAGCTATTTGGTTAACTCTTTTGCTTTACGATTCTCTTTAACCAATAAGATCCTCTCAGTAGTCAAATCTATCAGTTTTTAGACATAATTCTTTCTCTCTCTAATTTCTTCCTAGCATACTGGAGTTCTACACCTCCTACCATACAATGTTTCAATCGGTGTCATCTCAATACTAGTTTGATACTGATTATTAGAAGCAACTTTAATCGATGGCATGTAAGCATCCAAATTTACTGAGAACTCAACACATTTGCCCTTAACATATCTTCTAGTACTCTAATAATCCTTTATGTCTGAGCACGAAAAAAAGTATATTAAATTGCAACTGTGTACTCGTGGCTTTCTGAAAGCCTCATCTCTAAAACTAATATGTAAATCTAGCATCTCTAGTTAACACTATGTTTAATGGTGCTCCACACAACCTCACAACCTTAGCTACACCCTTTTCAATCCTGACCACCAAAATTTTTGTCCCAATCCTCTATACATCTTAGTGTTACTTGGTTGCATCGAATCTACATCATCTTACACCTCTCTCAATATCTTCTTTCTCAACTCTGTATCATTGGGGATATAAATCCTATGTTCCAATACCAAAATACCCTCACTTCATTTTTGAACTCATATTGCTTTTTAGTAAGCACTCAATGCTTAATATTTTCTATCTCTTCATCTCCACCTTGCATCTCTAAAACATTTTAATATGGATGACTGTATAACCATATTCGTTAACCACGATTCTCTATCACTGATATTCAATTTCATTCTTATCTCTCTTAAATCTATCATCAATTTCACATCAGGACTCCCAATAGCAATTAACCTTCTTGTAGACTTTCTACTCAATGCATCAGCTATTACCTTCGCATTTTCTAGATGATAGTAAAATGTACAATCATAATCATTAATCAACTATATCCACTGTCTTTGCCTCAATATCAACTCTCTCTGGGTAGGTAAGTATGTCAAACTCTTATAACCCATGAATATCTCACAAGTGGCTCCATACAGATGATGTCTCCAATCTTTAAAGTAAATACTATAACAGCCAACTCTAAGTCATGGGCAGGGTAATTTCTATCATGAATCTTCAATTGCCTAGAAGTATGGGCCATAGCTTTCCTATGCTACACATATCCAAACCATTGATGTGACACATCACTATACACCACAAATCATTCATCACTAGAAAAATAAACACCAATAATGGAGTTGTAGTCAATTTCTCCTTTAGTAATTGGAAAACTTTTCTCACATTTCTCTTACCATACAAATCTTGCATCTTCCCTGGTTAGTCTATTCAACCATCTATTAGTAGTCAGATTAAAATAATATAGTTCGAGTGTATTTTATGTTCTCTCTGAAGGTTACACTCCTCATGTCTATTTCTTGAACACTACATTCTTTTTGGAACAATCAACCATATTCAAAGATAATAAATCAACTTTAGATTTTTAATCACTGATACAAATCACACAACCCTTGTAAACACTTATGATTATCACTCTATCTCTAGTGGGAACTTCGACAAAAATATTTTGCATCAAAGGACTAATACATACTTCAATAGACTTCATATGAATACTTGATGCAAAAGAATGGGTTGCACCAAGATCAACCAACATTGATATGTCCACATTTTCTATATACAAAGCACCTCAAATTAGAACAATTATGGGATAAATATCTTATCGAATTACATCTATAACACAATCTAATATTTTTATCACGTTATCACATCCTCTAAATAGTACACTCCCACATTTACCATAACTTTCAGTTTTCATAACCTATATCTTCAAATCTAGGAGTCCCACTGATATTATTCTGAGCTGCAGAACCAATAGATTCTGCTTGCCACTGACTCTGTACTAAAAATTTTTGTGACAAGGAACGCCTCTTCTGGGTGGTCTCCCACCCTGCACACTCATACTAGTACCACCTCTGGGTTCTTCAAATCTAGATCTCCTTTGTCAATTCCTCCTTCCTCTTATTTTCGTCACATCCTTCTCAATCTGAAGTGTTATATCCACCAATCTAACATAATTCATATGCCTCATGTAAGATAGTTTTGATCAAATCTTAAAACATAGTTTATCTATGAACCTCCTACACTTTTTCTCCTCTATGTCTACCATCTCCAGTACAATCGTTGACAGGACCACAAATTTGCTATCGTACTGAGCCATAATCAACCCATCTGCCTCAAATAAATAAAATCTCTATCTTGTTGGGTTTTGAAGGTCTAAGAAAATTATTTATCAAGGAAAACCATCCTTAAACCTATTCCAGGTTAAGGTTCTATCAACATCTGCACTTACCGTGGGAAGAATATCCTTCTACCATTTCAAAACTTCTCTTTCTAACTCAACTGAAGTAATGGCAATCATCTACCTGTCAGTTACTTGGTAAAATACCAAATAATCTCTCTATATGTTTCACTTAAGACTCAGGCTTAAAAGAATTCATAGATCCTTTAAACAACAAGGCATTCAGCTTAATATATCTAACAAAACAATCTCTCTGTATCTCGTGCATAAACTCACTTTTCCCTTTTGAACATTTACCATTACTGAATTTACAACAACCTTAGGCACTGCTCTAGCCTGTTCATCAAGTCTATGCTATAGGCTACCAACTCTATTATCTATTATATTCATTTTCTCAAGAGCATGTGCAAGAGCTTATCTTAGCTCATCCCTTTCAACTTCAGATTCTTTTACACCTTTACTAATATCAATTATACTGTCAACACGTTCCTTTCTAGGAACCACAGATTCAGACTCAACCTCGACTTGTCATAATATTGGGGTCTACCACGCCCTCTCAAATCAACAACTCCAACTTTAGCTCTAACGGGTCCACGTGTCATCCTCAGACTATTAAAATATAAATTATTTAATCTTCCACTTTCTTACTTTTTATGCAGTCTATAGAATCATAAAACCTAATACTCTGATACCAAAATTATAACAACCCATCCCGGGTTGGACACCCCCGAGATGGTGTCGTCACATTTTGAAAATCTCAGCACGACACATATATGCAACAATAAAAATGATACTAACAAAAATATTTATCGCACTTCTCAATCCTCAACAGAGGGTACACAAACTGATATTAGCTTACACAACATAAAATGCATAAATATTTATAAATAAAATTTTCATTTTCATTTTCATTTTTTTATTTTGTCTGAGGATGTTGACATGTACGTGGCTTACAAAAAGAGAATTCATCTTACTCTCAACCCACTAGACTAATTATCATATCTGCAACCTGAAATCATTGTACAATGAGGGATGAGCTTCACAAACTCAGTGAAAGAAATTTACTAAAAGTACTCAATCTGTATAAATAGTCTTTCACTATTAAATCATTTATATTTAACATAACTTGATAATAACTTGCTACAATCACTACACATGTCATCAGATCCATTCTCTATCAATCTCTTCTTCTTATTTATTGGTTCATCTTAAGACCACCAATTTTCTCATAATTATCTCGTAATGAGGTTCACATCATAAAGTCTACCATTTAGATAGTTCTTATCATTCTCTGTTTCTTTCTCACCATAACTATCTCTCTCTGTGAGATTCATTCCTCCATAAATAATTTCATACCACATATCAACATTTCAATTATGCAATTAATAATTAAAACAAATGCAATGCATGAATTATTATTAAGGAACGTCTTCCCACATGTCGACATGTTTTAATCTTAGACTCGCTACCTTCTCGGTTCTTTTATTCTCATTAGACCAGCTGCATTCCCGGTTCTTTCATTTTTCATTTAGACCGATTACCTTTTCGGTTCTTTCATTTAATGCACATGCATATGAAATATGTTTTTGAATAGTAATATAAACAATATGAATTCAAATTATTTAAATTTAGTCATCCTCTCTTTCCTCAAATTTCTGTTTTGATAAATTTCATACATTCTTTCTCCTCACATATCACATCAAATCATTCATCATAACTTGTCAAGATCCACTAAATTTCATCTCCTCATATATCACATCAAATCATCCATCATACCTCATCAAGATCCACTAAATTTCATCTCCTCATAATTCGTATCAAAACATCAACCATAGCTCATCAAGAATTTCACTTATCGCTTTTATTATTAAATCAACTTATTATTCCAAAAATATTATTTCTCACATAATAATTTTCTACATGCCCCATATTCATATCATATCTATCAACCAAATCTTTATCTATCACCAAAACATAAGCTAGTAATTTTATTTTGATATTATCACTAGATTTTTCATTTCCATTTTCTTTTATATTTGGATTATTTAAAGTAAATTTAACTCACCACGTAGCACTTAAAGCTACCCGTGGATCATCTTCTTACTTTTTCCGTTCCTCTTAGCAGTTTCTCCCGGTTGTTGATCGTCAACACTTGACATAATATTTATATTAAAATTCTGATTTATTCTTTAATTTTTCATAAACGACACCCTTTGAAAATTCCCACTTTGACTTCTAGGAAATTTCGTGAATGCTAAAAATTTCCAAAAATAACTACAACGTTATTACCTTATGTTTTTCTGATAGCTTCTCTTGATTCTCTACGAAATTATGTCGTAAACTCCTTCAAAATTTTGCTCTTCGGTCCTCAAGTGTTTAAAAAAATATGAGTAATTGAAGGAAGATTTAAACGGAATTTGGTTTACATAATATCTACCTATATATATATATATATATATATATATATATATATATATATATATATATATATATATATATACACACACACACACTTTGATTTCATCTGTCTCCCTCCTCCTAAAGTCAGACATTCATTAAATTCAGCAGGCTCCCCCCTAATTAATCTGCCAACTAAAGCAAGACATGCAATAAATTTAGCGACCTCGTCTAATTAATATGCTACCTAAAGGAAAAACATACCATTAATGGCCATTAATTTGGTCATTTAATGGAAATCAATTTGGCAGTTCGGTTTTTTTTTAAACTTTTTTTTTAAAAAAATTAATTTTTTTCTTCTTCTTTCTTTTCTTTCTTCTGGACCTAAATATTTATTTATTTTTTTTAGAATTGCTTTTTTCCAATTGGGCTTTTCACATTTAAAATATCTATTTTTTATTTTAACTCTATATCATGTTTATTAAAGTACTTCTTTACCCTTACTTTACAAATACGAGTATTACAAGCATTAACTCCTCTCGGATCAAAATCTTGCAATAACTGAGGGGAATGCGTCAAATAATAACTCCCTCCGGATCAAAGTCCTCTAATATAACCTAGGGCAATACACCGAGCAATAACTCCCTTCGGACTGAATCATGGAATGTAAGCAAAAGTGGATGCATCGAGTATCCACCTGGGGAGAATGCACCGAACAATCACTCTCTTCGGTTAATGCACGTCACAATAAATTGGGGAAAATTCTCAAGTTAAAATCCTCGGCCAATGAAAACTCTTCATACAAGTACAAAAGAAAGTAAGCTAGAGGCCTTGGAAGTCTAACAATTTTAACCAGGGTCGAGCACAAAGCATGTGGCCTCCTAGGGTCGAGCACCGAGCATAATGATGCCTTGCAAAATTAAAAAGCTTGCACTAAGCATGTTGATGCCTTGCAAAATTAAAAAAACTTGTACTAAGCATGATGCTTTGGAAAATTGAAAAAAATTGCGCCAAACATACGACATTAGGAAGATTAAAAAGCTTCCATCTTCTAGCCCCCAAAGCATCAATAAAGTATAACACTAGGGAAATGAAAAGGCCTCTACAACCAAGCAACAAGATTTTGAAATGAATTGAGCCCTTAGGGCAAATATGGACCAAGTGTAATTTTAAGAAAGTTTAAGGGTTTAAATATAATATATTTTTTTTTAAAATTAAGAGTTTACATGTAAATTTTTAAAAAAAAAATTAGGGCTTGAATGTAATTTCTAAAAAGTTTAAGGGAATCAGCTGCAATTTCTAAAAAGTTAAGGATACAAGTATAATTTCCAAAAAGTTTATAGGGATCGAGCCTACTTTTACCAATACTTCAAAGTTGTTGAGACCAAGTAAGCGAGCCCAGCCACCTAAACCCAAGGGTTAAGTGTAATTTCCAAAACAATTAGGGGTTTTAAGCACAATTTTACCAATACTTCAAGCTCCAAATTCATATGACTGAGCCCAAGTGGTCAAGTTAGCCACTTAACCCAGAGGTCGTGTAATTTTTAGAAAGTTCATTTATAAAAACTTTAAGGAGTTTATATGCAATTTTTAAAAACTTTAGGGTCCTAAGTGTAATTTTACAAAATATTGCAAAGCTACCCATGTCCACATGCTTAAGCCCAGCACACGATCGAGCCTAAGTGGTCAAACCGAACCATAATCGAGCAAAAACTCGATGAGCAAAACATAGAGCCATCCAACCCAAAAAATCGCTCAGGAAAAAAAGCATAGGAAAGTGCACCAAGCACACAAACATGCATTAGGCATAGGAAAGTGTGTCAAGCACACAAATATGTTTCGAGCATAAAGAACACATCGAGCACAAAATTGAAGACTACTTCCCCAACCGTAAAAGTATACTCAAGGAAGTGGGGGACATATGATGTGGGGTAATTTAACTCTGCCAATGACATATCGACACGTGGCACCCTCCGAGGGATAAAATGTAATTTCACAAGCCTAATCAAATGACCAATTGTACACTCACATATGGCCTAAGCAAAATAGTATTTTCACACCTAAGCCTTAATCTTATAATAGGTGTAATTAGAAGTTAAAAATTTAAAGTGTTTGAGGTGTGCTATGTAATTAGAAGATAAAAAGTTAAAATGCTATACTGAGACCCAATCATTGTAAAAGAAAATTATAAGAGTTATGATTCTACAAATCCGAATTCGTGGTATTAACCACGGAATTGAGATGTGGCATATTATAGATCATATATTATATTAAAACCTGTCCAATAAAAATTTAAAAAAACAATTTAATATCAAAATTACTATTTTACTTTTTCGTAATTATTAGTTAAAACGGTTTCGGGATAGTTATCATAGAACCAATTTTGTAATAGTTATCATAGAAACGGTTCCATAGGATCATCAATCAAATTATAAAGAGAATCATTGAGGAATTCTTAGGAATTTGAGACACATAAGAGTGTCTATACCAAGATTTTTCTCCACCAACCGAAGCTCGTCATGTTCACAATAACTACGAAACGCTAGACCTTGCCACACGTGTGAGCAAGAGAGATTAAAATGAAACGGTTCACTTCTAGAAGTTGAGGTGCTGCAAGTTGGTGTGATTAAAAGGGCACGTGAGTACGTGACTTTAATGTGGGCAAAGGCTGTGCAACATTTTGATGCAAGGAGGCCAAATAAGGTGGAGAACATGGGTGACAACGTTTTAAACAGTGGTGCAACGCAACATATCGGTCGTTATATAGTACTACCGACATGTGGTACGACAACTATTTCAGAGAGAGTGGTACTCATGCCTATAGTAGCGCATTGTTGCCGCAACAAACATTATAACAATCTGTATACGCTATAAGAGACTGTGACAACCATTTTCCACGGTCGCGACGCTCACGACAACCATTGTCCACGGTCGCGATACCCACAACCCATATTTTAAGTTAAGAGAAGTTAAAAAAAATTCATATCCATGATGTCACGATCAACAATTTAACATTCACAATGTCTTCAACCACGATAAATGATACACAACCGCATTTGCGACTGCAACCATAATTTAAAATCCTCATGAAAGTTTTTAAAAACTAGAACATGGGTCAGAGGTCAGTCTATAGGAGACCAAGTGATAAATCATGGCTAAGTTGTAGTTTTAGTTTTTTTTTTCTAGATAGTTAGAATTAAAGTAAAGGGTTTTAAATTGCGACTACAAAGCGACATAACAGTCGTTATATAGCGGTAATGGTAGGTGTTGTGACCACTCTTCACTGTTATTTAAGGAAGAGTGATATTTACGGCTATAGCAGATCACAACAACCGTTATCAACGACTACGATGCATGCGACAGCCATTATCCGTTGCCACAATGCTGGCAATTCGCATTTTAAGTCTTGCAAAGTTAAAAAAAAAAATCCATGAGCGTGATACTTGCTATCCACATTTTGACACCCGCAATATCCACAACCACTATAAATTCTATGCAACTACATTAATTTGCTATCGCAACTGCATTAATTTGTGATCGCGACTGCAATTTATAACCTCGGTGCCTATAATTAGTAGAAAAATTGACTTGTAGACCTTTACCAAAACACCTTCAAGTGCTATGTTTTATGTTTGTTTTGGTTCCTCAAGCAACTTCTATACAATTTACTCTAATCTCCAGCAATTTTGTAATTTAGATTGTATGGAGTAGTGTTAATGTAGCTTCTTTAGTTACAAAGTCATTTTTGAAATTAGCAATCCGTTCCACATTGTACAAGGGACCGAAAACTTCACTCAATCTCTTGATCATTGTTTGCTTGACCCTTTGATTGTTCTTTTTGATCACTTGATCTAATATGTCAGCACAATAAATTTCGAGTCTTAAGGGGGAAACAAGCGTTAAAGTTTGTCCTCATATGTTCTTTCTTTTTTCAGAGTGAGCACGGGATGCAGCCCAACGGGCATTGTTTCGGCAAAGGTACAGATTTACATATGTTGTCGGTGCTCAAATTTTTGTTGCGGTACCCTCATATGCATTAAGAAGCAGTAAGTATGTCAACCAATTTTCATTTGGACTATATGTGCAAAGAATACTGATCTTTGCTCAAGGAGAGAAAAATATTGGAGGGAAAGAGAGAGTAGAATGTTCATACACTAAATAAACAAATTCTTCTAAAGTCATATATTAGTTACCAAGTCTGGTTGAAATTGCAGATGGTAAATTAAGTAAACGAAAAAAGGGTAAAAAAAAAAGGGTTGGGAAAGGATAAATGTTAAAATTTGTTTATGAATCCTTTATTTATAGTGAGGACGTACAACAACGTTATGGCTTTTCTTTAAGCTTTGTGGTGATATTCGTAAAATACACAAACATCTACTTGCAGTTAATTAACCGAAACCTTCTCCCACTCAATAGTAATTTTTTTTTTCTCATTGAGGCGTGAGAGTATACATTTTACAAGCATGAGAATCCACTTGAGCAGAAAGTTGATTTTGAACCGACGATTGAGTTGAATGCTGTGTATTTAGAGCATTTTCACATTAGAAAAATAAATTTGAAATAAAATAAAAATAGACGTTACAAGATGAAGGGAATTAAAAATCTCACCGCCCATAGGTCTCGAGCATCAACGACAGTTAATGAATCGAGGCCAATGTCAGACCAAGAAGCAGTAATATTTGCTTTTGAAGATCCTCTGTTCCATAAGATCAAAGCCACCCTATTGTCACTCAGAGGGCCAGCCCACACCTACATTATTTATTTACTAAACGATAATTAGGAAATCACTTATTAGGCCAACCAAAAATAAATCCTTTTTTTTTTTTTAATTCTTGCAAATGTATATGTTGATATTACCAAAATATGTCACTCCAATAGGAGGAGGACACGTGGATTATCGTGAGCCCTGAATTCAAAGAGACACGCGGACAGTTCAGGCCCAGACAGCTGGGCCTCCAGGTCATGACCGCCCTTCAGGGCATCATTGCCTCCAGCTGGGCCTCCAGGTCATGACCGCCCTCAGGAACATCTTGGCTCCAGCTGGGCCTCCACGTCACCACCGCCCTCCGGATCATCATTACCAACCAAGTTGGGGCGTCAGACCTAAACACCGTCTTACGCATGGACGGCTCTGGAATAAGCCAACAAGGCAAAAGCCCTACTGAACGGTTCTCAGCTTCCTAGCTGGGCCTCATAGGCATCATTACCCTACCCAGTTGGGGTATCCTGTCACAGCTGCCCCGACCCATCACCGCCTCCGGAACTCTATAAAAGGATTTGGTAAGCGGTCCAAGGGGAGCAGGGCTTTTTCAGCTTTAAACACATACAACCTTAAACTTTTGCTAACTTAAGCATCGGAGCATCCTCGGAGGCATCCCCTCCGTCGACCCCAATAGCTAATCTCCCTTTCTCTGTGCAGGTACTTCTACAGAACAACCATCCAGCTCAGCAACACTCATTTATTGGCATCAACAGATTGGCGCCGTCTGTGGGAAACCACATCTCTCGCTGACAGTAACAGCGAAGAAGTCAAAAGAACTCATCTGTTAGCATGCCTCCAAAAACACCCGCCAGAGATCTAGGCGCTCGCGTGCTACGGTCGGGAGACAGTTCTTCAGCCGAACCCGAAGTTCACCCGAATGAAGGCACGCTCCAGGCACAATTCACAGAGCTTGCACACCTGGTGGCCGATCTGGCTGCCGAAGTTCGTAGGAGACCTCAGCAGACGCTGCCACTCCCATCGCTGGAACCAGGTCACGATGTTTCCACTGACCGCCGCCCACCAGCGGATGTCTGCTCAGCGACCCACTCACCTCCCCCAGCTAAGTTCAGAGAGAGTCCCTTGCCCAAGAACAGCGAAGGGTTTGGCAAACGGATCGAGGACATAGAGGGACGCATCAATGAAGCGTTTAAAGAACGCGGCCACAGTATTAGCGATGATCTCGACGTACAGGACCCACCTTTCATACAAGAAGTCCTTGACGCCCCTCTCCCCCACAATTTTCGGATGCCACAAATCAAACTTTATGATGGATCCACAGATCCCTTAGATCACCTCCAGCACTACCGAAACACAATGACCCTCCATAGACATTCGGACCCTGTAATGTGCAGAGCGTTTCCATTAACCCTAGAGAAAGTGGCTGGGACGTGGTATTCCCGCTTGAAACCGGGGGGTATTCGCACCTTCAAAGACCTAAGTTATGCCTTCGCCTCACATTTCATCAGCAGCAAAGGACCCAAGAAAACTTCGGAGTCTCTGTTTAACATTGTCCAGTCAAAAGGAGAGAAGCTTCGCGCCTATATTTCCAGATTCAACACTGCAGCTTGGGAGATTCCAAACCTTGATCCCAATGTTCAGCTCCTGGCATTCAAAAATGGATTAAGATCCGGATTCTTCAGCTCAAAACTCATCAGACGTCCGCCTATGGACATGAATGAGGTCTTGGCGCGAGCCGAAAAATACATGCTGGCAGAAGATGATCAAGCATTCCGAAGAGAACGCGAAGGAGATACGGAAAAGAGGAAGAGAGGCCCCACTAGTCCCAGCCTTGAACCCTCTAAGCGGCCGTTCCGCGAGGAGAAACCCAGAACCCTCAGGCCTTTCGAGGATAGGTCCCGAACTCTTGCAACCTATGGAACCAGAGCCAGAACTCCGAGGCAAATCCACAGCTATGCACCACTGAATGCCTCCAGGACCAACATTCTGATGCAGATTCATGATAGGGACCTCTTGCAATGGCCTCCAAGGCTGCCAAACCTCAACCCGGATCGCAATACTTGGTGTAGGTTTCACAGAAACTTCGGCCATGATACGGAAGAATGCAAGGCCTTAAAAAATCAGATCGAGGCCCTCATCAATCGAGGGCATCTAAAAGAATATGTCGGGCCACGACAGGAGAAATATGATGAACGATCGCGCAGGAGCCCTGAACGTCCTTATGAACGAAACAGACCTACAAGGGTAGCCCAGAAGAGCCCGAGGCCAAGTTATAGAGAGCCCAGCCAGAAAAAGCCGGAGGTCCCCGTGGTGAAGATTATCAAAACCATTTACGGAGGACTCGTTGCTGGAGGGGGATCCCGTGCTCGCAGTAGGTCTTATGCTAGGTCAATAGCCTCTGTTGCTGGATCTCAGAAAAGACCTAGGACCGGAGAGATTATTTCTTTTTCGGACGAAGACTTGGAAGGAGTACAGATCCCACACGACGATGCTGTCGTAATTTCACTCCTTGTGGCTAACCATGAGATAAGACGAGTCCTAGTCGACAACGGGAGCTCGGCCGACATCCTCTTTTATGATGCCTTTCACCAAATGCAGTTGGGCGATGCACATCTGGAGCTGGTTTCCACCCCACTCTATGGCTTCTCAGGGGGACCGGTCTTTACAGAAGGCAGCATAACTCTCCCGGTAACTGCGGGAACGGCACCTCAAACAACAACAGTACATTCCACCTTGTTAATCGTCCGACAACCCTCTTCCTACAATATGATACTCGGACGACCCACACTGAATAAACTCCGAGCTGTTGTCTCTACCCATCATCTCAAAATTAAATTCCCCACGACAGACGGAGTAGGCGAGATCAAAGGAGATCAACGAACCGCCAGATCCTGTTATCTCAGTGCAATAAAAGGTAAAAAGACAGAAGCCCTACCACTCGAACTGGATGACCTTAGGGATGAAGCAAGCAACCTGCGAGGTAGGCCCGGAGAAGATGTACTCACAATCCCCCTTGGCGAAGATAGCACCAAAACTGTTCAAATTGGTTCCAACCTGTCCAGCACTTCCCAAGAATCTTTATTAGCCCTTCTCCAGGCAAACCAAGATCTATTCGCCTGGACTGCTGCAGATATGCCAGGAATCAGCCCTGACGTCATCGTACATCGCCTGAGTGTCGACCCGACCCACAAACCGGTTATTCAGAAGAAAAGGTCGTTTGCTTCTGAGCGACAGACAGTTGTTCGGGCAGAAGTTGAGAAATTACGTTCGGCTGACTTCATCCGAGAGGTGAGCTATCCGGATTGGGTATCTAATGTTGTAATGGTAAAAAAGGCCAATGGCAAATGGCGAATCTGTATAGACTTTTCTGGAGGAAGCTACTTTACCGGAGGAAGACTCTCCACAGGATGTTAGTCAATTGAATTCCTTTCTGCATTGGACTCTTCATGTGGATGGGTCCTCTACTGACTCTGGAAGTGGAGCCGGGCTCATTCTAAGCGGTCCTGACAACTTCTCCATTGAATACGCCCTGAGATTTAAGTTTCCAGCTTCAAACAACGAAGCCGAGTATGAGGCTCTACTCGCCGGCATGAAATTGGCCAAGGTAATATCTGTACAAAACTTACATGTATATAGCGATTCCCAACTGGTGGTGAACCAGGTGAACGGCGAATTCGAGGCCCGAGGAGAAAAAATCGCTCGCTACCTAGCAGCAGCAAAGGCATTAGCCGGGCAGTTTGAAGTCTTTTCTCTAAACCAGATTCCACGGGCAGAAAATGCGAAGGCCGACTCATTGGCCCGACTTGCTTCGTCTCGCCAGCTCGAGTCCAGGCGAGCAGTTTACCTCGAAACCCTAGCCGTGCCGAGTATCGACGAAATAATGGTCTTACCCGTGATTGGTGAGAGAACATGGATGAGTCCTATCCTGGAATATCTACGTGACGGTATTCTTCCCGATGATAAGGGCGAAGCTCGAAAGATTGTGTCTCGAGCCGCCCGATACGCTATTCTGGATGATCACTTGTATAAGCGGGGGTTGACAACGCCCTTCTTAAAGTGTCTTGATCCGACCGAAGCTAACTACGCCCTTCGAGAAGTCCACGAAGGTATATGCGGAAATCACCTCGGAGGACGTGCCTTGGCATTCAAAATCCTCCGTCAAGGATACCATTGGCCGAAGATGAGGGAAGCAGCCATGGAGTTGGTGACCAAATGCCAAAGCTGTCAACGGTATGCCATTGTGCCACGACAACCAGCGAACCTTTTGACACCAATAGTCAGTCCACTTCCTTTCGCTATGTGGGGAATGGACCTTCTCGGGCCCTTTCCCGGAGCGACCGGCCAGCGAAGATACCTCATAGTTGCCATAGATTATTTTACAAAATGGGTAGAAGCCGAACCCTTAGCCAGCATCACGGACTTCCAAGCCCGAGCTTTCGTATGGAAATCAATCGTGTGTCGGTTTGGAGTACCACAAGTATTAGTAACAGACAACGGCAAACAGTTTGACAGCGTTCGGTTCAAAGCATTTTGCGATGAATTACACATTGACCATCGTTTCTCTTCGGTTGGATATCCGCAAGCAAATGGACAAGCCGAAGTTACCAACCGAACGATCTTGCAAGGCATTAAAAGGCGAATAGACCAAGCAGAGAAGCAGTGGGCAGACCATTTGCCCAACATACTTTGGGCATATCGAACCACGACTCGAGCACCTACCGGGGAAACCCCTTTCTTCATGACTTATGGGTCCGAGGCAGTCATCCCCTTGGAAATAGGAATACCTTCCTTACGAGTTCAGAATTTCAAAGAACGAAGCAATGAGGAAGCCCTTCGCACGAACGCTGATCTTTTCGACGAAGCCCGAGACAAAGCCCAAATTCGACTCGCCGTTTACCAGCAGCGAGCCACCAGGTACTTCAACTCAAGAGTGAAAATAAGACGTTTCTGTCTTCACGACCTCGTCTTGCGAAAAAATGCAGTATCTAGGCCCCGAGATTCAGGCAAATTAGTCCCTAATTGGGAAGGGCCTTATCGAATCAAAAAGGTATGCCGCCCCGGTTCTTTTGAACTCGAAGAGTTGAACGGAAAAGCCCTTCCTCGTACTTGGAATGCGGCACATCTTCGACGTTTTTATCAATAAATAAGTGTTACACATATGTAAGTACTCTTGTTTTATATATATGAAAAGATTTACTCACATCATTTCGTCCAATACGAAACAAAAACCTTAAAACCAAAATTAAGTAGGGCGCTAGCGGCCTCAAAATACAACCCTAACGCACAGACCGGGTCAAAACAACAAAAAAGGGCTACAATGGATCGCCCTCAACCTAAACCCTACTGATCTCCAATGGCAGGAGATCCCGTGCCCGAGCGCCCGTCACGATCCTGTCCGTCAGCAGCCTCATCATCCGAAGCCGGCAGCTCCTCATCCTCCGGCCCAAGCAGGTCCAACGCGGAGAAATCAAGCTCTGGATACATGGCCTCGGCCTTCTCCTTGGCCTCCATGAACCCCGTAAGGTACTGCTGGCCGCCCTCAGACACCACGGCTAGGCGATAGGCCTCCGAGCTTTGGAAGGATGCCAAGGCCTCCTCCACGGCAACCCTAGTATGGACCTCAGCCTCCTCTGTAACGGCTCGAAGACGAGCCTCGGCCTCCTCCGCTGCGGCTCCAAGGTGAGCCTCGACCCCCTCGATGGCTGCCCGAGCAGTAGCTTCAGCCTCGGCTTTGGCCCGGACAGCAGATTCTAAAGAAGCTTCAGCCTCGTTCCTCTCCTCCAGCTGGCGTTGGGTTCGCCCAAGGAGCTCCGCTGTCTCCATGCACCGACGAGTGGCCGCGCCCACCAGAACACCCATCTGATGCCAGAAGCCAAGTATGAAACAAAAGTCGATGAAAACAACGTAAAGTAAAGCGAAAGCGAAATCTAACCTGGGAAGCAAGAGCCTCAGTCGCCGCACATAGAGACTCCGTGGTCTTTCGACCCAACTCAGCGAGATCACGAGGGGGAGTTCCCTTAAACAGATGTTCTCTCGCCACCCGAGGATGCGCGAAGACGGAGTCGTCTGTCCGGATAGCCCAATTGGGCATAAAGATCGAGGCTTCCGAAGCCACCCCTTGGCTAGGGCCCGAGATAATGGGAGTCCCTGCAGTCGCTGGGATCGGAGCCGGGGCACTGCTTGCTGGAGGTGTCTCTGACTGGGTCGGTGGCCTCGGAGGAGTCCCTAAGTCAATCGGAGCCGGAGATGGGGCTCGTGGCCTCTTCTTCGGCCGCGAAGTCGAAGCCGATTGCTTCTCAGACCGAGCCGATCTTCTCTGCTTCATCGCCAATTTCTTGGCATGCTCACGAGCACGGGCAGCCGCTTCCATCTCTGAGCAAAGCACACAAACAAACAAATGAAGGAAATGGTGTCAAGTATATATTGCAGGATAACAATACAAAATAAGAATAAAAAGAAGGTAAACTAAAGCCTTTACCGCTCTCTAACGAAGGCTCGGGGCACGAAGAACAAAGACCTCGCCGGGCCAGTTCTTCATTGTCATATAGGACCCCAACGTCCAAAGGCGAGGCCAGCATGGCATTCACTGTCTCTTGCTCATACGGAAGAAGGCCCGCCTTTTTGCATTTCCCAGTGTGGTCCATACTCCACGCACGAGGCAAGCCGAAGTCCTCGGCAGATCGGATGAAAAAGAAATTCTTCTTCCACCTCTTGATAGATGAAGGGGTCTTCTTCAGCAACCTCCTCTTCGGCCGAGTACTGAAGACCACCCACCCTGTCTGGCCATGCCGGCTGATCAAGAAGTGGGCCTTAAAAAATGTCCATCGTCATTGGACGGCCCACTTCTAAGCAAACACAGATAAAGGCCATGATCAGTCGTACCGAGTTCGGTACCAACTAACACAGCGCTATATCAAAATATTTTAAAATTGCACAGAAGTAGGGGTGGAGGGGAAACCGGAGCCCGGCCTGCATGTGATGTTCATACACGCAGAGCTCGAACGGAGCTCGGTCAGGGAGGACATCACAGGCCCTCTCCCCCACCCTGGCCAGCCGAAGACCGTACTCGCCCAGAATGCGGTAAGTCTTCCT
Source organism: Bretschneidera sinensis (assembly GCA_023935145.1). Classification (NCBI taxonomy): domain Eukaryota; kingdom Viridiplantae; phylum Streptophyta; class Magnoliopsida; order Brassicales; family Akaniaceae; genus Bretschneidera; species Bretschneidera sinensis. The sequence continues at coordinate 5,099,205 of CM043705.1, forward strand.
AATTACCTCCAAATCTTCCTCCCTCAGTTGGCTAGGAATGTCATTGGCTGTATAGTACCATTCCTCCCTCTCCTCTCCAGCCGAGGTCTCCCTAATATCGGTCACAGCTCTACGAGTTTCCTCACTAGACGAGGACTTTTCCTGATATTCCCTCCCAACCCCCGAAGGAATATAGGGCACTAGTGCCATGGGGCCTGCCCTTGGCGTACCCAATCTGAGGGCATCCCCCCCAGAAGAAGACGAGGACGCCTCTGCGCCCTCGGAGCTGCTACCGCTCGTACCATCTACACTACTCCTACCATTACTACTACTAGGCCTATCGCGGTATGTATCAAACGAAGAAGACATGGTATGAAAATAAAAAAGAACACGAACTCACCAACGTCCGAAGGATTCGGACTTGAATTCCTCCTAGAGCTTTCCTCCCAAGGTCTCGCGATTGCAACGATCACACCAACCTTCTCACTGAAGGGACGAGGACGAGGACTCACAAGCTTCTTTGGACGAGGCCGAAGGCTCTCAGGAAAGCAACTCTCTGAAAACAGAAGGAAATTATGGCAGGTGTGTGGAAAACAAAGCCCCTTATATAGCAGAAGTATCACGGCCAACGAGGAGCATTTAATGCGGTCGCAGGAATCTAGGGGACAATTTAGAACTCCCAAACGACCAACACACTTTCCCAGGGGACGTTACGTCCCTCGAGGCGGCCGCCGTTTTCCCTAAAAAGGGAAACATGACGCGGCATCCATATGGTGAGACCACGTGTCTCCATCGCCGCCGTCCTAGACACGAGAAACTTTCACGTAGTTCCATGTGTCCTCGGACCCATGGTGTTCTTGGCCGAGGAGATGGATTGGTCCACTAGTCCTCGGCCCACTCCCTTCAAGGTCCGAGGAGATGGATTGCTCCACGTGTCCTCGGACCCCTGGTATTCTTGGCCGAGGAGATGGATTGCTCCATTGGTCCTCGGCCCGCTCTCTTCAAGGTCCGAGGAGATGGATTGCTCCACGTGTCCTCGGACCCCTGGTATTCTTGGCCGAGGAGATGGATTGCTACACTGGTCCTCGGCCCGCTCTCTTCAAGGTCCGAGGAGATGGATTGCTCCACCAGTCCTCGGACCCCTGGTATTCTTGGCCGAGGAGATGGATTGCTCCACTTGTCCTCGGCCCGCTCTCTTCAAGGTCCGAGGAGATGGATTGCTCCACGTGTCCTCGGACCCCTGGTATTCTTGGCCGAGGAGATGAATTGCTCCTCTGGTCCTCGGCCCGCTCTCTTCAAGGTCCGAGGAGATGGATTGCTCCACGTGTCCTCGGACCCCTGGAATTCTTGGCCGAGGAGATGGATTGCTCCACTGGTCCTCGGCCCTCTCTCTTCAAGGTCCGAGGAGATGGATTGCTCCACTAGTCCTCGGACCCAATGGTATTCTTGGCCGAGGAGATGGATTGCTCTACTGGTCCTCGGCCCTCTCTCTTCAAGGTCCGAGGAGATGGATTGCTCCACGTGTCCTCGGACCCCTGGTATTCTTGGCCGAGGAGATGGATTGCTCTACTGGTCCTCGGCCTTCTCTCTTCAAGGTCCGAGGAGATGGATTGCTCCACTTGTCCCCGGACCCATGGTATTCTTGGCCGAGGAGATGGATTGCTCCACTTGTCCTCGGCCCGCTCTCTTCAAGGTCCGAGGAGATGGATTGCTCCACTAGTCCTCGGACCCAATGGTATTCTTGGCCGAGGAGATGGATTGCTCCACTGGTCCTCGGCCCACTCTCTTCAAGGTCCGAGGAGATGGATTGCTCCACGTGTCCTCGGACCCCTGGTATTCTTGGCCGAGGAGATGGATTGCTCCACTGGTCCTCGGCCCACTCTCTTCAAGGTCCGAGGAGATGGATTGCTCCACGTGTCCTCGGACCCATGGTATTCTTGGCCGAGGAGATGGATTGCTCCACTGGTCCTCGGCCCACTCTCTTCAAGGTCCGAGGAGATGGATTGCTCCACGTGTCCTCGGACCCAATGGTATTCTTGGCCGAGGAGATGGATTGCTCCACTGGTCCTCGGCCCACTCTCTTCAAGGTCCGAGGAGATGGATTGCTCCACGTGTCCTCGGACCCATGGTATTCTTGGCCGAGGAGATGGATTGCTCCACTGGTCCTCGGCCCAATCTCTTTAAGGTCCGAGGAGATGGATTGCTCCACGTGTCCTCGGACCCATGGTATTCTTGGCCGAGGAGATGGATTGCTCCACTGGTCCTCGGCCCAATCTCTTTAAGGTCCGAGGAGATGGATTGCTCCACTAGTCCTCGGACCCAATGGTATTCTTGGCCGAGGAGATGGATTGCTCCACTGGTCCTCGGCCCAATCTCTTTAAGGTCCGAGGAGATGGACTGCTCCACAAGTCCTCGGCTCATTCTCTTTTGCCTTAAAGTACATCTTCGACTCAGCTTCATGTCTCCACAGAGGGCCTAACGCCAACCCAGTTAATGTACTTCCTTAACCACAGTGCTGCACTTAAGGAAGTGGGGGGCCTCTGATATTACCAAAATATGTCACTCCAATAGGAGGAGGACACGTGGATTATCGTGAGCCCTGAATTCAAAGAGACACGCGGACAGTTCAGGCCCAGACAGCTGGGCCTCCAGGTCATGACCGCCCTTCAGGGCATCATTGCCTCCAGCTGGGCCTCCAGGTCATGACCGCCCTCAGGAACATCTTGGCTCCAGCTGGGCCTCCACGTCACCACCGCCCTCCGGATCATCATTACCAACCAAGTTGGGGCGTCAGACCTAAACACCGTCTTACGCATGGACGGCTCTGGAATAAGCCAACAAGGCAAAAGCCCTACTGAACGGTTCTCAGCTTCCTAGCTGGGCCTCATAGGCATCATTACCCTACCCAGTTGGGGTATCCTGTCACAGCTGCCCCGACCCATCACCGCCTCCGGAACTCTATAAAAGGATTTGGTAAGCGGTCCAAGGGGAGCAGGGCTTTTTCAGCTTTAAACACATACAACCTTAAACTTTTGCTAACTTAAGCATCGGAGCATCCTCGGAGGCATCCCCTCCGTCGACCCCAATAGCTAATCTCTCTTTCTCTGTGCAGGTACTTCTACAGAACAACCATCCAGCTCAGCAACACTCATTTTTTGGCATCAACATATGTGATGAAGTTACCTCAAGATCCCCATATCTTTTAACCTTTTCCCCCTTAACTCCAAGTGTATCTGTTTGGTTCACAAAACATGTGTTACAAAATATCAAGCAATTCTCGGGTCAAATTGCTAAGAGATTTTATCTACTGCGAGATATCTGTTTCACTGATTGAATAGAGTTATGATTTCAATTAAAATGGAAATCAAAATTGCACAGTCAGTTTCAGCTGCAGATGAATTCTGAAAATGTATACAAGTTGTTAATTTTTACCTTGATTGACTGCAATCACCTCCTTGTTGCTCAGCAATTCAAAGGTGACACTATCCATTGATCGAATGTCACACCCAATCAACAGAGGAGCCTGCAAGACACAAAAATTAATAATAAAATAAAAACAATAAAGATGGAAAAATTATAAAAAAAAAAATGGAACTGACAATATTCAAATAGTTGACTAATTATCCAAAAGCTTAAGCGGATATGAAATGATTCAATTATTCTTTTATATTATAGTGCATAAGAAAAAAAATTAATTGTTATACTTTGACTAATGCCCATATGCTAAAATGAGAGCGATACTCCTCCGTCGTCATTCCACCATTTCCTACTTCAAGCATGTCTGGATCTGATAGCATATATAGCAATGAATTTATTTGAAGTCAGAAAAAAGTATCATACTCTAGTGATGCATAACATTCAGTAAATTATAAGCATAAAATGATGACAAGATGAGTACCATTCCATCCACCAGGTCCAGCATAAGATGCCCATTTGTCATTCTGATCTGCAATGGATGTCATGCTAAACCCACAACAACAATTTCATCATTTTAGGTCAGATTATTTACATTTGAATAATATCTGCTATCTGTGGTATTTGGTTTCAGGCCTTTTAACTTACTAGTCTTGTGAGGAAAGGATGCAATAAGAGTAGCTATTAAATGAACATGTACCTATCCCAATTATCTTCAATATCTCCAGTTGTTCTCCAACTATTTCCTATCTTTGCTGCCCAGGTTGCAGGATCTTCTTCTCCCCTATATCATCCAAAACCATATTTGTAACAATGATTTTTAATTCAGAATGTTTGCTCTTGCTAATTAATTTTAAGAGAAGCTGCCTCACCATTCACATAAAGAGAAAAATATGGATTTCCCTGAATTCAATAAAGCTTTGCCCATCTTAGGGTACCTAAAGAGGAAAGAAATATCATGATTTATTAGCAGAATTCAAATGCCAATTCTCAACTCTGTAATAAAAAAGTAAAATATTAAGTGGATGAAATTACCTTTCCTTTGGGCTTGTACCAGTATTTTGACAGTTGTCATATTTCAAGTAATCAACACCCTAAATAAATGAAATGTCACATAAAATAAGCAATTAGTATCATTTCTCAACAAAAGAAGATAAAAAGGTAAACTTATAAGCAATTTATTTTCCTGCTCCTGCACGGACAGAGCTTGGTCATATTGAGTTCTCAATCAAAATATATGAGTAAGATTTTAGTTAAAAGGGAAAGAGCAAAAAAACACGAAAATACCCATGAGGCAAAGGTTTTTGCATCTTGTTCTTCATAGCCAAGTGAGCCAGGCATGGTCTTGCTGCAAGTTTGAGTTCTGACACAAAAATATATTCAGGAAAAAAAGATTTTTAGTTGTTAAACCATATCGATTTCAAGGACGAGTCTATCAAATTAAATCCATACCCTGCATCCGAATAAATTCCAAGGTTAAGCTTTTTGCTATGAGCATAGTCTGCTAATGCCTTGATGCCTGAAGGAAATGTTGAAGCTTTAGGAACCAAATTCCCCTGCCAAGAATTACACTCTCCAGCTTTAACTTCATCATCAAGCTATCTATTAAATCAGTCAAGTAATTGCTTTCACTCTCTAGTTTCTTTAATTATTTTATAATTAATTATACCAATTGATGTAGGAGAAAAGCTAAGTCAACAGGTGAGAAATCATTTACCTGAGAATCTCTATTGAGTTCACCCCAACAATCATCTAATGCAATAGAAATAAAGAGAGAATACAAAACAAGGTCAAAATGAAAACCTACCCAAAAGAAGATGATATATCATCAAAACAATTTAATAGTAGGATAATATCACCTAAATTTATATATTTGTATCCTGCTGCAGCAAGGCCACTTGATACCATTGCGTCCCCTGTTTCCTTAATCAATGTCTCATTAATGTCACAATGAAAATGGTTCCAGCTGTTCCACCTGATCACCAAGAAGTTAAGCATTACAAATATATATGTATATATATATATATACACACACACACACAATGGTTGAATTGCTTGCTGAAGTAAATTTGGAAGTTAGAAAGATTACCCCATCTGAGGAGAAAGACCAAGGCCATTATCAATCAGTTTTCTCCTACTCCAAATGGAATCTGTTGGCCTACCTTTCCATATATTTCGAGCCCCTCCCACAGTGACAGATAATGAGAGTGTTAGCACAGAATAGAGTATCCCATAGAAAGCGGAAGAAGATGATGATGATGACGAGAAAGCCATGGCAGCTCCTCTCTTGCTAGTTGCTGAAAAATATATGGGAAAGCGAGGCATATATTTAGCAGGAAAAGAGGAAGAGCTAGCAGAAACTTAATTAAAATCATGTAACAGTAATATATATATATACACACACACTTGAACTCCACTCAACAACCCGATTCTGCGGAAAGTGGCCCGTTTAATTGTAAATTTTTTTTTTTGGCAGTTTTTCATTTTTTACAAGTTTCCTTTTAAATTACGAAATTATCTTGTAACTGAAAAAAAATTACAGCTGATACAATCTTAAATTTATATTTTTATAGATGCTGAAAGCAATGCCCTTCTTATCCAATAAAATTGTCTCAAGTTCGAAAACGATGCTTCTAAGGCAAGGCATCTATGGGGAGGGCCTTGTCTTCATGAAAGAAAGGGTCACTTTAATCATGAATTTGATTCAAGTATGCCATGAGTGCAATAATGTTGTTGTGTCCATTAGGATTTTTCCATACACAATTTCAATCAATAACAAGTGAAATTACACAACCCAAGTACTCTAAATGAAGAAATTCTTATCCAACACTGTGTCATAAAGTATTTTTTAGATCAAATCACACCCAAAATAACACATGCCCAGAAACGATTAAATAAAATTTCACGATATAAAAGTTACTAGTGAATTTTTCTATAATTACTAATGAAGTTTCTTCCGATCAAGGATTGAATTTCTACACTATGTCAAATTATCTCTTCCAAAAAGAAGTCCTACTTAATTAGAAGTATTCACTCTGCATATATGATGGAAATTGAACTTGTAGCTTGTCAATCAAAAACCCTAATAATACGATAGGTGTAATTAGAAGTTGGAAATTTAAACTGTTTGAGGTGTGTTATGTAACGTAAGAACATCTCCACCGACACTTGGGATACTGTTTTACTTAGTTGGAAGTAAAAGGATGAATGAATCCAGTTGAGACTAAGTTATATTATGTATAATAAAAGTAAAATGGTGATTCGTGCGTGAGTTTGTCGCCTATTTCCTGTCAAGTGACGGTACCTATGCATTGGCATGACTTGCTTCTGCTTTGTCCTTTTTAATACTACCGTCAAAATATACATGTTGCTAACCAAATGCGCATTATTTTATGCTTTGTCAAACTAACTTTAAGCCATTTTCTTATGGAAGGGGTGATGATTCTGAGGACCTGTGCATCACTACAACCAACTTTATTCCAAAGCAAATTATCCATGCCATGTGCCTGGCTCACTTTTTCCCCTTTGCTGGTTGCGATTTTGATTTGGTTAAGAAATTGATGGAGTTGCCACACTCCAACAAAATTATCAAATAGCTAGTTATTCTTCCGCACTTTTAAAAATTTTGCAGAAGCATGAATCGTGTGTCTTAATTTCTCCGTACTTGAAAAAAATGCTAAAACAATTCTACAGATTGTGGCACTTACAAGTGCCACTATGTTCTTACAGAATATTTACCCGGACTCGAGCTGTTTTGCACACCCCCTAAAACTCGAACGAAATATCATATTTCCCACTAAAACTATTCCAACACTTAGAAGTGTAATAATATGTATAAATATCAAAATAAAAGTTAAAAATTATTTAAAACAAGAGGGACCCAACACCTGTGTCCCCAACCCCTCATAGCTCCCACGTATGCACACAATTGCACGACTCCAAAATCTCTAATCGACCCTCCCTAAATCTGCCACCAATTGCCACCACCGGCCACCATTCAATCTCTTATCGACCCTCCATTATAAATGTGTATACTCTTAATGTAAATAATATTAGGAATTTATAGTCTATTGTAAATAAGAAACCTTAGTCCTATTAGAATACTCTGAGATACCCTAGTCCTATTAGGACACTCTTCTGTAAACACACTATAAATATGAGTTTCTAATACTGTAATATTAAGCAGTCAGAATATACAAACTCTAAATTTCTATTTCAATATCTTCATGGCATCAGAGCAGAAAGATCCAAAAACCCTAGACACTTGTTTCTCTCCCTTTAAATCCAAAATCATGGAAAACACTGCTTCAATTACATTTCCCTTCACCAGTCCTTCACTTGGTTCCTCACTCTCCCTCATTAATTCCCCAACTCATCCACATTTCCCTAATCTCCCTTTGTTCTCCGCTCCTAGTATCACCCACCTGGTTAATATGAAAATCGATAATTCTAATAATATTCTTTGGCGCTTTCAATTTCTCCTGTTGAAATCACCTTGACAAGATGCCCAAGAGGTGATCTTTCAAACACCCAAGTCTAGAATGACTTGTAGAAAGAATTTCAGCAATCGAACGCAAGAACAGAAAATCAAAGAAAGAAAGAAGACAAACAATTTGTTATCGAGGTTCGACAATGTGCCTACGTCCCCGTGAGTTCCTCTGAACTCTCTGCACTATCTCAAATGGTTCTTACAAGTTACATCAATCCCCTTCAAGAAGCTCAAGTTCTTGAAGACACCAAGAAGAGAAGAAAGAAGATTACAATGCTCTCTCTCTATACTACTCTCTCTTCTTTACAACCAGCCTCACTACAAAGAGTCTCTCTTGTGTTTATGTCTCTCACACAATTCTCTCTTGTATTACAATTGATCTCAAAGAGTTTCTTGTATGTGTTGTATTCTATATGTGAAAAATGAGGCTTGGGAACTGCTTTTATAGCCTTTCACTTCTTGGACATTCTTGTGAATCAATTTCCACCATTTGATCATGATCTCCACTTAATCATAGCCCTTCATCACTTCCCAAGTGGTGCTGTGCGTTTTAACCTTGCACTTATGCACTTAAAAGGGTCTTAAAACAGGCTATCCATGTGTGCAGCCCTTTGCCTAGCGCCTAGGCGCTCAACAGGGGGCGCTATGGTGCTGGGCAGGGCACCTTTGCACACCTTCTGGACGCCATGATGCTGGTGCTGGGCACCATGGCGCTGATGCTGTCCTTCAGCACATCATTCTGGATGCCATGGTGCTGGTGCTGGGGACCATGGTGCTGATGCGGTCCTACGGCACACCATTCTGGACGCCATGGTGCTGGTTGTTGGGCGCCATGGCGCATGCTGATGCTGCTGCTGTGCGCACACTTCCCTGATTGTGTGCAGAAGTGCGCACACTAGTGCGTATGGCCTTCCCTTGCTCCAAATTGATGCACACACATGTGTGCAGTCTTCTAACTTGCTGAACTTTGATACTCCACCTTTGGTTTGGACTTTAACCATTTTTAAACCATGGTTGAACCTGTTTGAACCTTAGACAAATAACAACAATCTCTACCTTTGTCTAAGTGTTCAAAAAACCTGAACCATTGTGCAGAAAGCTTCGGGATCCACACTCATCTTGAGTCATCAATTAACCAACTCCAATCCTAAGTAATTCAAGGTAATGATTGAACTTACTTAGAGGTAGAACTTTAGTACCCAAGTCCGCAGGATTTTCTTCCGTGGCAACCTTGTCCACATGGATGCATCCTTTCGTAACATTTTCCAGAACGAAATGACACCAAACATCCATATGCTTTGTCCTCTCATAGAACACTAAATTTTTACACAAGTTCAAGGTACTTTGACTATCCGAAAATACCACAACCTACTCATCCAGAACCTTCAACTCTTCAAGCAACCCTTTGCACCCCATAGCCTCCTTTATGGCTTCCGTAGCCGCTATGCGTTCTGCCCCGGTTGTTATGAGTGCTACCGCTGGCTGCCACTGAGCCTTCAAATACCTCAGCAACCTCTTCATCCCAAGCCAATGCTTCTTTCCAGGATTACTCACAAATTTGCTGAGAACACCCATTGCCCAAGAAACCCTCAACCAGTTTCTCTCCTTTTCTTGGATTCTACACATCCCAAGGATCTTTTGTGTAAGACTGAGATCCTTCCTCTTGAACTCCTCACTGAGTTGAGATGTAAACCTTTTCATCCTCTTCCTGCTGTTCCAAACCAACAGCCCATCAATGACATAGGTGAGGATACTCATCATCTTCTCCACCTTGTGTCCAGGTGAGAAAGTTTATGTGAAACCTATGCCTTCTCTTCTTGTGAACCCATTCGCCACCATCCTAGCTTTGTTTCGGACTTCATCCCTTAGAAGGTACCCTTCTTTGATCTTGTAAGTGCACTTATATTCTACAACTTTCTGCTTTCTTGGAATTTTCACCAATTCCCAAAAGTTGTTCTTCATCAAAGAGTCCATTTCTTCCTCCTTAGTCAGCTGCCACTTTGACAAATCCTTACACTCCATGGCATCCGTGTAAGTTTCTGGTTCAACCTCTCCTTCTATCCAAGGGGCTGTTATATTAGCATCCGCAAACCCATATCTCAAGGGTGGTCTAACTACTCTCCTTCCCCGGTCTCTTGTGAGCTGGTAGTTATTTACTGCATCAACCTCTTCTTGTTCAGCCTCTTCTTGAGTTTCTTGAGCTTGGCCTTCATCCAAGGGTTCTACTTAGTCCGAAGCCTCTTGACTCATCTGGTCCACCTGAACCGAGTTCTCCTTGATGTAATGCTCCACAACTTCTGGTTTGGTTTGCTCACTAGCCCCTGCAGGGTTAGTTTTCTCCAAGTAGGGAAATAAAAATTCATTAAAAATAACATCACTACTTATAATCAGTTTCATGCCCTTCTTTTCTAAGGACCACAACCTATATCCCTTAACCCCATCACCATATCCTAGAAATACACATTTTCTAGATCTTAGGCTAAGTTTATCCTCCTTTTGATGTGCATATGCAGCACAACCAAAAGTCCTAAGGTTGTTTATTTCAGGGAGTTTTCCACTCCACATCTCCATGGGAGTCTTGTCCTCTAAAGCTCTAGAGGGTGATCTATTTACCAAGTAAGCAGCTATAGCCACAGCTTCTCCCCAAAAATATTTTGGTAAACCGGATCCATTTAACATGCACCTAACCTTTTCCATAAGGGTCTTATTCATCCACTCAGCAACTCCACTTTGCTGAGGGGTTTCCACAACCGTCCTATGTCTTAGAATGCCATTTAACATACAGAATTGATCAAGTTCTTGGTTAAAAATTTCTAAGCCATTATCGGTTCTTATCCCCTTAACTACTCTACCCATTTGAGTCTCAACCAGCCCTTTCCACACCACTAATTTATTCAAGGCATCTGATTTATTTCTAAGCAAATAAACTCACACTCTTCTTGAATAATCATCAATTAAAGACAAAAAGTAAATGTTACCTCCCTGTGTTGGTGTCCTTGCTGGTCCCCAAAGGTCCGTATAAATGTAGTCAAGAATCCCCTTAGACTTGTGCACTCCGGTGTTGAAGCTGACCCGGTGTTGCTTATGAAGAACACAACACTCGCAGAAATCAAGTTCCTCTACTTTGTCTCCACCAAGTAGGCCATCCTTGCTGAGAACTTGCAGACCTTCTTCGCTCATATGTCCCAAGTGAGTGTGCCAAAGGGTTGCTCTATCCATCTCAGCCATCAAGCTTGCTGCTTGATCATTGATTTCTATCTCTCCGATCATCTCATAGAGTCCATCGTTTCTTGCTGCCTTGATCACTACCAAAGATCCCTTAGCCACCTTGATCTTTCCTCCCTCTACTTTGCATGTATACCCCATGGAATCCAGTTGCCCCAATGAGATCAAGTTTCTCTTCAAATCTGGAACATACCTTGCATTTTCCAGCAACTTTGTCATTCCATCAAACATCCTCAATTGGATGTCTCCAATCCTTCTCACTTAGCAAGAATTATCATTCCCCAATATGACCCTTCCATCATTGATCTCCATGAAATTCTTGAACTATTCCTTGTGAGGGCACATATGATAAGTGCACCCGGTATCCAAGATCCATTTCGTGCTGACTTCTTGCCCCTTGCTCATATCTGAGCACACAACAAGAACATCATCACCTTGCTGTTCTTCCATGGCAACTGAAGCCTCTCCATTGTTGGTATGGCTTCTTCTCTCATCCCATAACCTCTTCTTGCAATCTTTCTTGAAATGGCCCTCCTTGTTGCAGTAGAAGCATCTTTTTCCTCCTCCAAGTCTTGTCTTGGAATGAGATCTCCCATGGCTCTCTCCTCTACCTTTGTCCCAGTAGTAGCCATTGTTGCTACTGCCATTTCGAGCTGCTGGCCTTACTCTTACGAATAGCCCTTCACCACTTGATGTCTCCTTCATCTTGGCTTTGAAATCATATGCCCTTATGGTATTGATCACAATCTCCTTTGTCAAATTATCCCTTCTATACTCAATGGCATTAATCAAGTTATCAAAGCAATCAGGAAGAGAATTTAACAAAATGACAGCCAATTGTTCATCTGGAAAAATAATGCTACAGCTATTCAAATCTTGAACTAGTTTATTAAAGACATCAATATTATCTTGCAACTCTTTACTATGGTCCATTTTAAAAACAAAGATTCTTTTAAGAAGATAAATCTTGTTAGAGAGAATTTTGGTAAGAAACAACTCATCTAGTTTCTTCCATATGACAGCCGGATCCTCTGAGTCTCCGCACTCCCTTGTGACACTATCCGACATGTGCAAGAAAATGGTGTTGTAAGCCATCTTCTTCATCTCGGTCCACTGGTCCTCCGTGACACTTGCTGGAAAAGTATCATATTCTCCAATAGCCAAGTCCACTTTCTGTTGCATTAGAACCGCCTTGATCTTCTGCTTCTAAAGGGCAAAGTCTCTCTTTCCATCAAACTTCTCTACATAGAAATTTGAAGTCATCTTTTGTGGACAAGATCCCAGATTTATGCACTACCCACAAATGCTTTATTCAACCTCAAGAACACAGATTGAAGATGGATCTTAACACTGTTCTTGAATCAACCTTCAAGAACATGACCGGATCTTGATCTTTACACCATTCTTGAATTACCCAAGAAGTTGATCTTTGATTCTTGGAGTCTTGGCTCCGTCACCTTCTATTTCTTACTTCGATAACCAGCTATGCAGCTCTGATACTACTGTTGGAAATCACCTTGACAAGATGCCCAGGTGGTGATCTTCGAAACACCCAAGTCTAGAATGACTTGTAAAAAGAATTTCAGCAATCGAACACAAGAACAGAAAATCAAAGAAAGAAAGAAGACAAGCAATTTGTTATCAAAGTTTGGCAATGTGCCTATGTCCCTGTGAGTTCCTCCAAACTCTCTGCACTATCTCAAATGGTTCTTACAAGTTATAGCAATCCCCTTCAAGAAGCTCAAATTCTTGAAGACACCAAGAAGAGAAGAAAGAAGATTACAATGCTCTCTCTCTATACCACTCTCTCTTCTTTACAACTAGCCTCACTACAAAGAGTCCTTCTTGTGTTTATGTCTCTCACACAATTCTCTCTTGTATTACAATTGATCTCAAAGAGTGTCTTGTATGTGTTGTATTCTATATGTGAAAAATGATGCTTGGGAACTCCTTTTATAGCCTTTCACTTCTTGGACATTCTTATGAATCAATTTTCACCCTTTGATCATGATCTCCACTTAATCATAGCCCTTCATCACTTCTCAAGTGGTGCTATGCATTTTAACCTTGCACTTAAAATAGGTTGTCCATATGTGCAGCCCTTTTCCTAATGCTTAGGTGCTCAACAAGGGGCACCATAGTGCTGGGCAGGGCACCTTTGCACACCTTCTGGACGCCATGGTGCTGGTGCTGGGCGCCATGGCGCTGATGCGGTCCTTTAGCACATCATTCTGGACGTCATGGTGCTGGTGTTAGGCGCCATGGTGCTGATGCGGTCCTACAGCACACCATTCTGGATGCCATGGTGCTGGTTGCTGGGCGCCATGGGACATGTTGATGCTGCTACTGTGTGCACACTTCCCTGATTGTGTGCAGAAGTGCGCACACTAGTGCGCATGGCCTTTCCTTGCTCCAAATTGATGCATACACATGTGTGTAGTCTTCTAACTTGCTGGCCTTTGATACTCCACCTTTGGTTTGGACTTTAACTATTTTTAAACCATGGTTGGACCTGTTTGAACCTTAGACAAATAACAACATCTCCCAATCCTTATAAGTTACGACATGATCAGGCACATTGATGGTACTTTCCCTATTCCCACCCAGTATTATTATTCTAGTGATGGCACTACAACCCTTAACCCTGCTTTCTCACCCTAGCTCCGTATGGACCATTGCCTTCGCTCTTGGATTAATGTAACCCTTATTTCAGATATACTCTAAGACGTCCATGATCTTTGTACTTCTCGGGATGTCTTGCTAGCCTTGGAACAGCGTTACCTTGATCAATCTAATGCAAATGAGTTTGACCTTCGCTTAAAGCTTCATTAGCATACTAAACTGGTAAATCTATAGAACAATATCTTTGGGACCTCAAAGCCATAGTTGATGCATTTACTGCCATCAACTCACCTCTCTCTAGGAAAGATCTCATCTTCTATGCCTTAGTAGGTCTGCCTACCGAGTATGAAAGCTTCATCACCACAGTCACCAATACCAATATCACTCTTACCTTTGATAGTCTGCGCACTAAGCTACTCCTCCAAGAACAATGCCTGAAGCCTCTTCAGGTCCTTTATCAACTTTCTAACCCTCCTATAGCCTTTGCCACCACCACCACCTCTAGTGCTTATATTGGTCATGGCAGGGGTCGTTCTGGTTATTGGGATTGTGGCCGCAATACTGGTCGTGGTGCCTCCTCCCAGTATGGTTCAGGTACTAATCAATCCTCTCACTTTTCTACTATATTTAATCGATCTGCTGGTATTTCCCCTTACAGTTGTGAAGGTTTATCAGGACCGCATCTTGACACATCCTCCATGTCATGTTCAAATTTGTCACACCATCGGTCACCTTGCCTTAACTTGTCCTCATTGGTTCAATCATGTTGTTGTCTCCCATGACTTGCCAAAATCTTTTGTTACCATGTCACTTGGTAAGTCTAATGCCGCTCAGTGATACCTTGATACGGCTGCCTTCGTTCACATGACTCCTTAGTCAAGTATACTTACTAAACTTACGAAAAACCAAAATTTTGGTTGGTAATGGACAATTGCTTGATATTAATAATGTTGGTTCTACTTTTTCCACCAAACCGCTTCACCTTAAAAATGTCTTGCATGTCCCACAATTTACTTTCTATTAAACGTTTATGTTATGATAACAACTGTTCTGCTACCTTTGATGCATCTCATGTTGTTATTAAGGACAAGAGTACGGGGAGAACTCTTCTCATATCCTCCAGTAATAGTGACCTCTACCCTCTTCCACCTGGCTCGGTCACTCTCTCTCCTCTGGCACTATCTCTCGTAAAGTCTCTGGTGATGTTTGGCATCGTTGACTTGGTCATTCAGGTCCCCATGTATTTTCTCTTTTACAAACTCACAAGAATATTTCATTGTCTTTTAAATATTCTGGTTTTTGTTTAGAGTGTCAGTTAGGCAAGTCTAAACATTTACCTTTTGATTTTTTTCAGCATTGTACTAGCCAACCTTTGGCTTTAATACATTCTAATGTTTGACAATCTCCTATTTTATCAAATTTGGGTTATCGATATTATGTTATTTTTACGGATGATTTTTCTCGTTATTCTTGGATTTTTCCTATGCATAAAAAATCTGAAGTATTTCAACACTTTAGTACTTTTAAAACTCTTGTTTAAAATCGATTTTCTACAAAATAAAAAACTTTTCAAAGTGATAGTGGTAAAGAATTTGATCAAACGCCTTTCAAACAATTTTTTGCTCACCATGGTATTACTTTTCGCATTTCTTGCCTGGACACTCCTCAACAAAATGATGTCGCTGAACGTAAGCATAGACACATTAGTGAAATGGCACACACCTTCTTATTTCACTCATCTCTTTCTGAGTCATTTTGGGTCGATGCTACATACATTACACTTTACATCATCAATCGTCTCCCTACTCTTATTTTGCAAAATCAAGCTCATTATACAAAATTGTTGTCTAAAATTCTTGATTACTCTTCTTTTCGTGTCTTTGGGTGTGCCTGCTATCCTATCCTCATTGCTAATGCATCCCACAAGCTTGCACCTCGATCCAAATAATGTGTCTTCTTAGGTTATGCTCAAAATTACAAAGGATATAGGTGTCTAGATCCCACCACCAGCCGTGTCTATACCAGTCGTTATGTTGTCTTCCATTAACTATGTTTTCTCTATCCTACTCTCACTGCTCCTGTCCCCTCCCATACACCTAGCCACTCATCCATTCCTCCACTTGTTCTTACTATGGTCGAACGCCTGCATCAATCTTCTCTTTCCCCTCATATGTCTCCAGTAACTCTTGTTCCTAGTCTCCTTGTTGCTAATTTTCATTCTCCACCACCGGCTCCCATTGCCTCACTACCTCCACCTTTGGTCTCTACCCCTGGACCCCTAATTTCCTCTCCCATCACTCAGCCCACCCCACCAATATGTCTCCCCTTACCATCTCCTTTATCTGTCTCCTCAGCCCCAACCTCAGCTTCTTCCACTCCCATTGTCATTCCCTCTCCTGAACCAACCGCTCATTCTACCTCCACTTTTCCACCACCATCCCACCCTGCCCCTTGTCACCCCATCATCATTCGTTCTAAAACTGAAATTCACAAACCCAAACAATTACTCTCTCTTTCCACTACTACTCAACAAACTGAACCAACTTATTTTTCTTAGGCAAATAATGATCCCGAATGGTGGTCAACCATGTCTGACGAATTTAATGCACTTTTAACTAACCACACTACGGATCTAGTTCTATATGATCCAATGAAAAATTTAGTTGGGTGTAAGTGGATTTATGCAATTAAATATCGGGCTGATGGATCTGTGGAGCACTACAAAGCGAGGTTGGTCACTCAGGGATTCCATCAACAACCAGGTATTGACTATCATGAAACTTTTAGTCCTATTGTTAAACGTATTACTATACACACTGTTTTATCCTTAGCAATTTCTTATTCATTAGTGATTTGACAACTTGATGTTAAGAATGGATTTCTCCATGGTTATCTTAATGAAATGGTGCACATGAAACAACCTCTTGGTTTTGTTGATACTCTTCGTCCCATTCATGTCTGTAAATTACGCAAAGCCATTTATGGTCTGAAACAGGCTCCTCGGGCTTGGTTTCACTGCTTTAGTTCTTTCCTTCTTACTCTTGGTTTTTCTTGTAGTCGGGCAGACACTTCAATGTTTGTTCTTACGTCATCCCATGGTATTTTTATCTTACTATTGTATGTTGATGATATTATTCTCACTGGTAATAATTCTAGTCTTCCTTTTTCGTTTTATTCATACTTTATCTAATCAATTTGTTATAAAGGATGTTGGTGATCTTCATTATTTCCTTGGCATTGAAGTTGTTTGTCGTCACACTGGTTTGTTTCTCTCTCAAATTAAATACACCAACGACATTCTACTTAAATTTTCTATGTCTTCAACCAAACCAGTTAAAACTCATCTACCTTTCCAGACCACACCGTCACTACACGAAGGTGACCTACTGGCAGATCCTTTAGAATTTAGGAGTATGGTTGGAGGTCTTCAATACTTAATCATGACCCAACCTGATATTGCATATGCTGTTAATTTAGCTATTCAGTTTTTGCATACTCCCCACATGGCTTATTTTCAGCTTCTTAAATGCATTTTTCGCTATTTATGTGGTACTACTAATCATGAGTTACTTCTTACTTCTACAAATGATTTTTCTCTTTCATGCTACACACATACTAACTAGATCGGCTGCCATGACAGTTGTTGGTCCACCACAAGTTATGCTGTCTTCCTTGGACCAAATATTATTTCTTAGAAAGCAAAGAAACAACCCACTGTGTCTTGTTCCAGCACTGAATCTGAATATCAATTCTTTGCCTATGTTGTAGCTGAGACCTACTGGATCCATCAGCTTCTATATGACTTACATGTGTTCTTAACTCGTCCAGTTCGAGTGTATTGTGATAACATTGGTGCCACTTATCTTGTTGCTAATCCAGTGTTTCATACTCGTATCAAGCATATTGAAATAGATTTTCACTTTATTCACGAAAATTAGCCCAAAGAGATGTCCAAATCTTATATATTCCTACTGATGCCCAATTTGCAGATGTCTTCACAAAAAGATTATCATCAGTTCTGTTTCTTCAACATAAAAACAATCTCTCCGTGGTTTCTTTATTCGGATTAAAGAGCATGTAAATATATATACTCTTTATATAAATAATATTAAAAAATTTTAGTAGTAAACTTTAGTCCTGTACTCCGATATACCCGAGTAAGACACTGTTTTGTAATCAATGTTTCTAATATTAGAACATACAATCCTAAATTTCTATTTCAATCTCTTTTTAGCTGATTCCACCACCATTCACTTCCACCGGCCACCATTCAATCTCTGAGCCCCTTAATCTCTATTTACAACCCCTCACAGCTCCATTGTACGCACACAGTCGCACGACTCCAAAATCTCTGATCGAGCCTCTCTAAATCTGCCACCACCGGCCACCATTCAATCTCTGACCCGCTCAATCTATATCTCTAACCCCTCACAGCTCCCACACAACCGCGTGACTCCAACCGTCAATCTCTGATCGACCCTCCCTAAATCAGCTACCATTCACCACCACCGGCCACCATTCAATCTCTGAGCCGTTTAATCTCTATCTCCAACCCCTCACAGCTCCCACACAACCGCGCGACTCTAACCCTCAATCTCTGATTGACCCTCCCTAAACCGACCACCATTCACCACCACCGTCCACCATTCAATCTCTGTCTCCAACCCTTCATAGCTCCCACACACCCACGCGACTCTAACCCTCAATCTCTGATCGAACCTCCATAAACCGGCCACCGTTCACCACCACCGGCCACCATTCCATCTCTGAGCTGCTTAATCTCTATCTCTAACCCCTTACTCCCACAACCGTGCAACGAGACTAACTCTCAATCTTTGATCTTGCCCATATTTGTCTCATTTGTTCGGCCTCACCAGATATCTATTTTCTCTATTTCCCTATTACCAGCCACCGATTTTGTCGATTCAGCCACAGATGTAACCTCTCAATCTCTATCCACCGCCACCAATATCAGGTAACTCTCTCACTCTCGGGTTTAATGAACAATCCGTTTGGTACAAATGAATTTCACAATTTCATGGAATTCATTTGAATTCTAGAGGGTATTGTGTTTGTGTTTGTGTTTGTGTTTGTTTTGTTAAATGTAAAATTCATTTATAAATGAGGGTATTGTGTTTGTGTTTGGTTTGTTAGAAATAGAACTCATTTAATTTAACAGTGTAAAATTCATTTTCAAATTAATTTCAATAGAATTGAGTAAGCTTTAAATTGATTGAATTTGCAAATAAATTTTAAATAAGAGTTTTGTTAACTTGAAAAGACAAAATTATCTCACCTTATTTTTATATTTCTAGGTCTACAGCAAACGAAAAGATTACTTGAAAAAAAAAGTCAACAAAAAATTCTGGCTCCAACAATGAACAGTTAGATCAAGCCTTTTTCCATCTACACAGCCACCTCCTTTGGATTACTACCTTCACCACTAGACTTTTTCGAGCCCTCCGTAGTCTGCTTTCTCTTCAAAACCACAAACCAAGTGAAGGCATTAGTAGCATTAGTAGCATCTAAGTGATTGATATATAAGTTATAAACTGGGCAAGTATTTTAATAAAATGATTCATGTCTGTCTAATTTAGTTACATTAATTTTACTTTAAATGAATCTCAAATTAGATTCCTCATGTAGTTAATCTTCTTAGTTATTTGAAAAGGTTATAGTGCTTGTGATATTCCATAAAATAGGGGGATTATTTTGACACAATGGGATAAAAAGTGTTAAAAACCATATAGTAATGATAAGGGTATTTAAGTAAAGTTTATGAAATGAATTGAATTCTTATTGATTCCAAACATAAAATTCATTTCAATTCTACTGTTTAAGTAACATTGTACCAAACATGAAAATTCATTTGAGTTCATTTACAAATGAATTATAGTTTCAATTCATTTGAAAATGAAGTGTGTATTCATTTAAAAAATAAATTCTAGTTTCAATTCAATTGGAAATGAACTGAATTCTATATTTGAGGTCATACCAAACGGAGTGTAAGAGTCTTTTGATTAACAATGTGTTTAGATTGGGGTTTCATTTTTACTTTTATAATCTTGGCATATTTTGGCAAAAAATAAAAATAAAAGAAAACCACAAAATACCATTAAGTACAAATCTGAAATATCGCTCTTCTGGCTTCGAAATCCCTTCCCAAAGTTTGCTTGATATTTTCTGAGGGTTAATAGTTACCATGGTTCAGTATTCTTTTTCTTTTGCAAGGCTTGTCATAGGCTGTAGTTTGATTTTTTTATACTATTTATAATATGGATTTTGGTTAGCAATATTTTATCACCTGTTTGTTCTCATCTGTTTTATCTGTGTTTTCAGATTTAATCTGCTTGCTTTGTTATCAGTTTAGTAATCCTGTGTTCTTGTGTTGGTTTGTCATCGAATATGGCATCCAGCTTTATGGATTTGAATCGTTTCATGTATAGCAGAATTCTGGGTCACAGATAAAGCAATACTGCACTAGTGACTGATAATGCAGCAATAACCTTAAATTCTGATGTTATAGCACTTGATTATTAAGGAAATTAACAAGGGCCCATTTGATTTTAAGCTTACATCCAGGGAAAGTTTTATCCTTCAAGTCGAGCAAACGAGAAGGTTTTGCATACAAAAGTGGCATGCATATATTCATCCAGTGCTCTCAAATTTCACCATTTGAATGGTAAATAATTGCACATATGTCATTTAATGTACTATCTTGTTAGAGTATGAGTTTTGCTATTTTCTTGTCCTATTTGTTTGAGTTATAATATGGGCTCAATAAAATTTGTGTACCCCTTTTCAATGATAACTTTGCCATCCTCCAAGTGAGCCATTTCTGTTCAGTTGGCTAGTCAGGAGCAGTACAGTGATGCGGATAATGTGGAATGTTTTTTGATTGAACATTGTTTATAGATTGTACGTAGATCCAATGCAGTCTGGTTCATCCACACTGTTGTAGTTTTAGCTTCATAGTAGAGTAGGCAGTATTAGGTATGTGGAGTGGAACCCAAATTCCTTACTCCTTAAGATTAATAAAAGGTAATGTCAAAGATTAGGATTTAATTAGTTTCCTTGAGAGCGTGAAGATCATATTCAAGTACGCTATCTAACGACTGGCCAACTTAAGTGACAAAGTTTGATCTAATTGATTGACTTTCACTGTTCCATTTGTGGATGTTTTCCTACTTAAGATTAGACCTAGTAAATGTAAAAGGTATCAGTAGATATAATATGATATATATACATGTAGTTTCTTTGTCCAAATTGATATAGGAATTTAAATTTCTCTATGCTGAAGATTTCTTGTGCATTTGAGTGACATTGCTCGATAAAATTTGTTGCTCGATAAAATTTGTTGCATAGTGAAGCTAGAACAAGAGTATTTACATCTTTTTTGCTCTTTGAAACCCAATAAAAATTGAATTTTCAGCTTTGGTCTACCAACAAGAACATAACAGAATTAAAAAAAATGCTGTTTTTGCAGCCCATCGGATACAGACTTATTTTGTCAATTTATTTATTAAAGCCACAAAAGTTTTATATTGGAATGGGATTTGAAGTGAGGAAAAGATTTTAAGAAAGGATTATTTAGTTTGATGGTTCGTTGATTAACTAATGGATTCTTTAACTTAAGAATGGCTCCTTTAAACATTTAACCCTTATCTAATGTAGTAGGCTGTCTTGCCTTTAACAAGGTTATATAGTGACTGTTAGAGCAAGTTTAATTGGGTTTTAAGATTTGATCGTCAAACATATGCAGTTATTCTTTCTTTCAAGCATCTAGTATATTTCCATTCTAATTATATTGCTGACTTTCTTCTCTGCCATTATCTATTGCAGTAACTAATATTATTTGCTTGTATGTCAGATATTCTTATTTCTATTCTCAAGTTCATGACCTTGCTTGTTAGTGCATATGCTAAGTTTTGGAAGTCGGTGGTAGAGCACCCTGGTAGAGTGGTAGTATTTAGATAAGGGCTGCCTGCAGTAACTGGACAGGTGCGTGCAGCCCCTGGATTTAGGCATTTTTTGCACCTTGTCCTCTATATCTGTAATTTCCATTACATTTTTTCAGTTAGAAATTGTGCAGGCATAAGGATTTCTGTTTTGAGTTATGAGTCTCAAAATTGGTTGATATATAAGATAATTTGCTGAATTGTGGTGAAAGGGAAGAAAACTTATGCAACCATTTGGTATGATCCAGCCACTTTTCCTGACAACATACCAACATTAGGTCTCTGCTTTGGCCCAATTTTTGGGTAGCACATCACAAGAATGAGAAGGCAAAAAAGTGTTAATAATCAATAAAGGGTTATCATTTTAGCTGTTAGCTTTGTTTTAAGAGTGAAAAACCTATCTCTAAGTATCCTAGGTCTTCTTGTTGATCATTAAAGGGTTATACTCATATTTTTTTTCTACAACTAAGTGTGTACCGAATTCTAGAGGTCTTAATACAATTGTCAAGTCCCCTTTTCCTCTTATGTTGTTACTAACAAGTGGCTTATTCTAGAAAGAGTTGTGACTTTGTTGCCGCAATCAATCATAAGATGAGTGCCCTTGTTATATTAGTTATAACACATATTTGTTGCTACTAATGTATAATTTAAGTTTTTGTAACCCCCTTTGTTTTGGGCTGTTTTCTAATATCTTTTGTTCATATGGTACCTTAGTATTAGGTATATTTCAAAGTTTAGTGCCAAAGCTTTTAGTGAATATCTTACTTTTTCTCATTGTTGAAAAGCTTCAATGACTGCCAATTCAATTCATTGTTGTTCTTTGAGTCGTAATGATAATTTCCACTACACGACTATATGTTGACTTAAAATTAGTGCAGACCTTAGGTGCTGTCACACCATCATTCTTTTGTCATCCTCCACTTGCATAGTGTGCTCCATCTTTTTCACCTTCTTACTTGAATAATTATAATTCCATGATATCCCCCATTTAACAAGCCTCAAGGATACTTTCATACCAATGCTTCACATTAGGTTACTCAATCTGCAACATTATTTCATTAAATAACTGATAAAGATTCATAGTAAAGACTATTTCTGATAATTTTGATGACAAAGTAGTCAAATCACAGTTTCTCTGTTGCTTTGATGATCAACTTTTCTTAACTTGAAAATTATTTCCCCACTCTCTTCAAGGACCCTTATTAAAAGAGTGTTTATTCAGATTTCCTTAAAGCTTTTTGTCAATGCTTTAGATATAAATGGAAAAATTTCTCTCTTTTCTATCTTTTTGAAGGGTTGTATCACAATCCATTGGTTTTTAATTTCTTTTCATTTTTAAAAAATTTAGCTGTTGGGATAGCATTGTGAGCTAGCTGTTAGGGAAAAAAAATTTATTCTTGGGATTAATTTTAATTGCCAAATGTAATTCCATGGGAGTGAAGGCAATTGTGGAGGTTAATGGGGAGTAATAAAAAGATTATGTGAAGGTTTTGTTATTTAATTTGCGTTTTCATGTAAGTAGGTTCTGCTTTCGAGGAAACAATGTTTACTGTTGGTGTCAGCTGGTTGTTTATCAAACTTTTTCCTTGATCATTTGTTTGAGGTAAAGATTTGCTATTGATAATGCAGTTTTTGGGTTTAGTCTTGCAGTGATCTAGCTAGTCTTCTGCTTGTGATATTGCCTTTGGTATTCTGCAATTGTGGCTTCTATGGGCTTTCTTATAATTTGGATATACTATTTTGGGGTCAATTTATTAGGAATTGGTTTACATAGTTATGGTTCATTTACATTAACATCTAATTGAATTGAAGAAAGGGACTGAAAAATAAAAATATGAAGATGGGATTGATATAAAATTACAATCAACCAATTTTGTGAGCTAGCTGTCAGAGAAAAAAAATTATTATTGGGATTAATTTTAATTGCCAAATGTAATTCCATGGGAGTGTAAGGCAATTCTGGAGGGTAATTGAGAGTAATAAGAAGATTATGTGTAGACTTCATATTGAAAAACCCTGTATCAGTAGGAATCCATTTAGGTTGATCAGTTGTGGGAAAAATGGGAAGTGGAATTCCTAGAATCTTTATAAGCTCTAAATTCCCATCTAGGAGGGTGATTTTTAATAAGGTCAACTTTTAAGGATAGAAGAGAAATGGGAACTTAATTAATAAGTTGTGCAAATGGAGTTGTGTAAGGGAGTCAAGAACATACTGAATTTTTTTTATAAGTATTAGTATTTGAATTTTGAAGTCTTCAAAGTTAGCTTGGGTGAAGAAATAACTAAAAGACCATTAAATTTTTTTATATTTGTATAAGAAACATGAAGAAAACAATGCTTGAGTGGACAATCCACTATTTAAATGGACAGTCAACTATGAAAAGGGCAATAGCTCTCCATAGTTGATTGGCCATTTAGATAGTCAACTGTTTTATGCCATTTAGTTCAAATTTCAAATATTTAAAAGAGACGGTAAACTATCCAATTTTCACAGTCGATGGTCTTGTTGAGAAAAACTGTTAGTTTTCAAAATCAAGATGCGGTACAAGAGCATTTAATGCCTCAAACTACCCCAACTTGTGTCTAATAATCATATGAAGCCAAGACTATAAAAAAAAACCCCCTCTTTAATGAGCATTCAAATCAATCAAGAATACTTAATTTCTTCTATAGCTAATTAATATTCTTCGAGGCTTTCAAAATCATTTATGAGTCATTCTTTAAGCTTTGTTCTTGAAAGAGAGATAATCTTATTCTTGTAAAGTATTTATTGCAATCTCTCCCATATACTTTCACAATCAATTTCAATCATTGTAAAGAGAAATATTTGGTGTAACTCTTAAGGTGTTTAGGTGTTAAACACTTCCTTGTATACTTTCTTATTTAGAGACCTTTGTAACGGTTTGAGTAACACCTATGAAGTTGTTTGCTTAGTGGAATACTTCAAGGATTTTCCTTGGAGAGAGAGTAGATGTAGGGTTAGAGAAATAAGATATTGTTGAACCACTATAAATAACTTTTGCACATTCTTTTCCTTATCTATTTACTTTCAGCTTTATTATACTTGCTATTCTTGATTGTCCTTGAAAAATCTTTAAAACTGGTTTATTGTGCAAAAAGTTTTAAAAACTCAATTCACTCCCTCTTGGGTTGAGACCGTAGTCTGTAATTGGTATTAGTGCTTTGTTCTCAATTTTAAGGCTTAAAACTCTTTGAGTATATCTTATGGATAACAATAGTTAAACAGAAGGTCACTCTTATATTAGAACTCTTTTGTTCAATGACACAAACTATAATTATTGGAAAAATTGAATGCAAATCTTTTTTGAAGAACAAGATTATAATTTGTGGAGGATCATTGAAGAGGGACCTAGAATTCCTAAAAATGATATAACTATTGGAGAGGTCAGTCATTCAATGCTTAAACTCAAAACTGAGTTTGATGAAGAGGATTATAGAATGATGTCTCTAAATAGTAGAACTACTAGTATGCTATTGTGCATTGAACTTAAATAAATACAACAAAATTTCAGCTTGTGATTCAGTAAAAGAAATATGGGACAAACTTCAAATTTAATATGAGGGCATTAGTGAAGTAAAAAAAAAAAAAAAATCAATACACTATTGTCCAAATATGAATCTTTTAAAATGTCTCAAATCGAAACCATATCTGAAATGTACTTCTTTCACTAGCATTATTAATAGTTTAAAGCTTCTTTGTAGGAATATTAAGGAGCATGAGTCGACAAGGAAAATTTTTATATCATTGCCACCAAATTAGCAAGCAAAGAAGACGGCGATTAAGGAAGCCAAAAATCTTGACTTACTTGAAGTCGAAACTTTTCTTGACTCTCTATTAACCTATGAAATGGAGGGAATGAGTGAAGAAGTTAGCAATGAAGACTCAAAAGAAAAAAAATCTATTGCTCTCAAAGCTACCTCAAGCAAGAAAGTACAAAAAAGGAAGTGAAAGTAGTGAAGAAGATGGAGAGATGGCTCTCATCACTAAGAGATTTCACAAGTTCTTGAAGAAGAGCAAGAAGCCTTACACAAAGGACTTTACAAAAAGGGAACCTATGGTGTGTTTTGGTTACAAGAAACCTGGGCACATCATGGTGGATTTCCCTAAAACAAACAAGCCGTAAAAAAACTTTAAGAACAAAACCATGGTTTCTACAACGTGGAGTGATGATGAGGAGGACATCTCGGATAGTGAGATTAACTATGAAGAGATTGTCAATCTTTGTTTGATGGAAATAGATGACGAAAATGAGGTAACTAGTTTTTCCCTCACTAATGATGTTTATAGTAGTAACAAAGAATTAGTTGGGGCAATAAATGAAATGCATATGGAATTAAATAAATTTGATTAAAAAAATATTGCTCTCAAAAAGCAAGTTTCATCCCTCTCTAATGAGATTGAAGCTCTAAAAGAAGAAAAAGAATTTTTTTTTCTGGGCTTATTCTTGGAAAATAAAAAACTAGATGAGGTATTATCTTGCCAAATGATGAGTGGATAAAAATCCAGTTTGGGTTATTCTCTATTGGGTAAACAAAAATAAAAAGAGACTTCCTTTGTGAAAGCAACATCTATGGATGAACCTTCCACTTCTTAAGCTTCTAGCAATGTCGAAAATTTTCCTTTATTTAATGCTAGTAAGCTTAAGAATGCAAATTTCAATTCCAATGCAAAGAATTCAAATGCCTATGCTAGGAATAGAAATCCTAGAAATACTTATGCTCATCCTAGAAATACAAATGTTAGGAATACGTATTCAAGAAATGCACATGCTAGGAATGCATATCCTAGAAATAGCTATCGTCATAACTCTTATGCTAGAAACATGTATCCTAGAATGCTCATCCAAGGAATCATAGATATGCATATTCAAGACATCCTAGAAACTTCTATGACTATCATCCTAGGACCATGCATCATCAACATTTCTACAATTATAGAACACCTTATAATGTTAAGAAAGTATGTGTCCTTAAGGAGCCATATTTTCTAGGGCTAACCCTAAAGAACCCAAGAAATTTTGGGTACCTAACAGTGCTATTGTATATCCCTGTGTGATGTAGATATGTCTTCACACGAAAGAAAAAAAAGGTGACTATTAGTACATTGATAATGGATGCTCGAAACACATGACCGGTGATCAAAATGTGTTCAAAGAGTTTACTCTAAGGGATGGTGAACTCATCACCATTGGAGATGAAAAAAAAAAGATAAAGATCATTGGACATGGCAAAGTGGGTAAAATTCTTTGACTATTGACCATGTCTTATATGTGCAAGGCATTAAGCCTAAGTTACTTAATATTAGTCAATTATGTGACAAAGGTAATAAAGAAAAATTTAAATCCTTTCATTGTCTTATAATAGACATCAAAAGTAACAAAATTAACTTTGTTGGTAAAAGAGATGATAATATCTATCCAGTTGATCTAAAAAAATTTCTTTCAGAAGATGAAAAATGTTTTTCAACTTTTAGTGAAAACTCATAGTTATGGCATAGAAATTGTAGATTGAGGTTTCAACCCAAGAGAAGGGGGGTGAATTGGATTTATAAAAACTTTCACTAATTAATCACAAGTTTATAAAAACAGATAAATCCACAAGCATGTAAACAAGTGATGTGTTGTAAACAAAAGAGTTTAAGGAATAAAAGATGCAAACTCAGTTTATAGTGGTTCGGTAATATCGGATTCTTTCCGACCCTACGTCCACTCTCTTCAAGGAACTTCCTTGAAGCAATCCACTAAAACCCTTAGTTGTGCAACGTCACGGGTGTTGCACAAACCTTACAAACAATCCCTTCCTCTTGGAAGCTTATCCCTTTCTCTCAGAAGCTAATCTCTTCCTTTCGGAAGCTAATCCCTTTACAATAAATATGAGTTGTTGTAAAGTAAATGGTAGAGAGAAAGCAATGAATGCTTATACAACTGAATAATCTCTCTCTTTCAAAGTAAAGCTTGAAGAATGGTTCAACAATAAATATTTCAAAGCTTTTGTGTATTAATGAGCAAAAACTTGATTGAATGTGTAATTACCGCTGTTTAAATGCTCAGTAGAGTGGGTTTATATAGCCTTGAATTAATATGGCCGTTTTGTACTGACTTGGAATGTTTTCGTGCATTTAGTGCTCAAGTCTCGCGTCTTAATGGTCATATTTTTTGAATTACCAGTCGACTAGGTCTTAGTACCAGTCGACTGGGTCAAGTGAAAAGTCCCACTTTGAAGGCTATGAATAGTATCAGTCGATTGGGGATATTTTGTCTAAAACACTAGTCGATTGGTATGAAGCACTCAATCGACTGGGAACACATTATCCCATATACCAGTCTTCTGGTATAAGAACTCAGTCGACTGGGTTGCCCTTTAACCCAGTTTTTCATTCTTTGAAATGTTTTTGACTTATAAACGTTTAAATGAATAGTTTTGTTAATTTTTTTTTTCAAAAGGAGCCATAAGATAAGCTAGTTACCTGAACAAGTGAGATTTACAACTTGTTTCAATACCTTATTCCTATACTAGATCTTCTGTCTTCATTTGGTGTTTGATTCGGGTTGAGTTCTTGCATCTTGATTCTTGGTTGTATGCTTTAGTCGTTTAAAACACTTAGATAACACTATTAGTATTATTAATGTTGTGTTTTGTCATCATTAAAATTTAAATAAGGGTCAACAATCTCTCTCTTTTTGATGATGATAAAACAAATAAGAGAAAACAATTTTAAAAACTAAGTGTTAGGTTTTTTTTAAAAAATTGGACAGAGTTTCCTTTGTTTTTTGAATAAAACCAACCTGTAAACAGTTTAAAGACAATTTATATTCAATCCAACCATGCAACCCAACATATAGTCATATATAACAAGTGTTTTGGAGCAATGTTCCCCCTAAATCTATGCACTACTTTAAGTTTACAGTCATTATAGTCATTTTTCTCATATTTCTCCTCCGTTTTGACAACAGTAGAAAAGGGGGTCGTAAACTAAAAAAAAGAAATGTATACATCATAGTCATTAAGATAAGGCATAAACAAACTTGCATGCAAAAATTTAGTATAATCCGAAGCTGGAAAGACTTCCCGAGAAGAGCCGGAAGTTTCTATACATGTAGGAGCTGCTACAACATATATTCAATCAAAGAACTATTTTCATTAAGCAAATATATGACGTAAAAGTAAAGCAAGGATATGAATCATAAGGTAAAATGAAATATAGACATAGAACGTAAATATCCATACATACTGGGCTTCTAAGAGCCGAAACTGAAAGGAAAAATACAATATATGATGAAATGATCTCTATGCTAAGAACAACTGATAACTACATCTATATATACAACAAAAGGGAAGACAAAAAGCAACTCATGGAGCGGGAGAGTCAAAGCTGTCACGAATGAGATCCCGAAGCTTAGCTAGGGAACCCTCGGTATACTTACGGTGCAGCTCGAAGTCATCTCGGAGAGAGCGGAGGTCATGATGCATGGCGTCGACCGAAGAGCTAAGGCTCTGGAATCCGGACTGCATAGTAGCTGGAGGCTCGTGATAACTTGAAGAAGACCGTCGTACCCAGTTGGACCAGCACTCGAGTTACCCATAGGTGGTGCTCGGCCATCCGCATCCATAGCAGTAGTTGCAACATCTGGACCCTTGTCCTCATCATCATTGCTATCGTCCTCACCTATCCGAATGTTCTTCTCGGCCTTTGAATAAATCAAGCCATCTCAGACTGTGTATCCCATCTTATTCAACGAAGAGATGTTGATGATGTCCTTGAGGCCGATGTCCTGAGCCTCGGAGGCGGGAAGAGGAACCCAACAGTGTTGGAGGATGAGTGTGATGAGCATCCCGTGGGGAAGGCATCCAGAGTCACTAGCTTCGCCGTTGATCATGTTGGCGAGCAGTAGAGGGTAAATATTGAAGTGGTGCCCAGTTTTAAAGTACCAAATCAATACTACATCTATCTTAGATAGATAGCCCCAACTCCCGAGTCTCGGGTGGATGGTCTAACTCACTATGAGATTGAACAATTTCGAGTCGAAGGGCATGTCACTACATGTGTGAAATGTAGTGGGTCGAAAGACATAGTTAGGGTCACCCCTAACTATCCAACATGTCTCCTTATAATCGAAATTGTTTGGCCATCCGTCTAGACTCCATTGGATACCTCCCATAGGGATCCACAGGATACTTATCAAGAGCTCAATGTTGACCTCGAACTCCACACCCATTACACTAGTTCTGAACCGCAGAGCTAGTGGACTGGGTTTCACCAAGTTCGCATAGAACTGGTGAATCAGTCTTGGGTAAATTTTTTGGTGAATCTTGATCAGTGGGGTCAAGTTTATGGCATTGAAAGCATGTAAAACATCGAAATTACCATGACAAATAGATTCGAAGTCGACGAATTTACCCGTCATGATCTTTTTGTGACAAATAATGGATGTATACCTCTCTTTTGCTGTCGGGCTTGAGAACAGGGAGTCATTGAGCTCTTATCTTGCCTTCTTGCTCGAGGAGCCCGCTAAGCCCATTTCTTTTGAGTTCGGAGTAATAGACTTGGTGAACCTTGGCCTAATAGCCGCATGAGGTCCCCCAACAGTGGTCTTGATGCGGATTCTATCGAACATTTTTGGAGAAAAAAGTTTTTTGGGAAAAAAAAGATTTTGGTGGAAATTTGAGATTTCAACCGTAGAAAGTTGAAATAAATGGTATGGATGGGTAGATCAAGGTGTGTACAAAGTGTTTTAAGGATTTTTCGGTCTAAAAGACGAGATTTTTTAGAGAGAGAAAGCTTGGGGTTTCAACAGTGGCATGAAAAAGTGAAAAATCTGAATAGACTATTTATAGAATCGCGATAACAGTCGACTGGGTTTATTGCAGTTTTAAAAAATTTTAACGTACTAGTTGACTGGATCGGGACATCAGTCAACTAGATAAACTGGTAGTTCATACCAGTCGATTGGGTAGTTAACTGAATTTCGAAAAATGGCTCCAAACAAGATCTTGGTTTACTAGTCGACTGGTATAGACTTACCAGTCGATTGGGAAATTAGGCAAAGACTTACTAGTTGACTAGGATAGACTTACCAGTCGACTGGACCCTTAAGAAAACTTTTAGTTTTGAGTCTTAGCACGAAATTTGTTTATCTATGCTATCTTGAGTGAGGGAAATATTAAATAAGGTTTAATACTCTTTCACTAGATGTCAAGTATACAAAATGATGAATGATGAAGCAATCAGACATATAGTTTATCATAATCTAACAATCACATTGACAGTCTAATTTTGCAGAAACTAGCTTCACTTAGAGGTTTGGTAAGAATGTCAGCTATTTGATCTTCTGAAGGTATGAATTCTAGTCTTATATCACCTTTTTTAGCATGGTATATTAAGAAATGATGTCTAATTTTTATGTGTTTAGTTCTAGAGTGCTAAATTGAATTCTTGGTTAGGTTGATAGCACTAGTATTATCACAATGTATTGGGATGCTTTTAAAGTCCATGCTATAGTCTTCTAGTTATTGTTTCATCCACAATACTTGGGCACAACAACTTCTAACTGCTATGTATTCTGCCTCGGTGGTTGATAGTGCAACAGAGTTTTGTTTCTTGGAAAACTAAGAGGTTAATATTGCACTTAAAAATTGGCATGTTCCACTTGTGCTTTTTTTATCTAGCCTACACCCCACAAAGTCAGCATCTGAACATCCTACAAGCTCAAAAGATGAATCTCTATAGTACCATAATCCTAGGGTTTGAGTTCCTTGTAGATATCTAAGGATTCTTTTCACTGCAATTACATGTGATTCCTTAGGATTAGTCTGAAATCTAACACATGCATACACTGAACATTTTATCAGGTCTACTTGCAGTCAAATAAGTAAAGCTCCTATCATGCTTCTATAATATTTAGTATCTACACATTTACCTCCTTCATCAAGATCAAGTTTTGTTGAGGTGCTCATAGGTGTACCAAGTGGCTTTGAGCTTTCCATCCTGAACCTTTTTAGTAGGTCCTTAGTGTATTTTAATTGATTGATGAAGATACTTCATTTGATTTGTTTGATTTGAAGCTCAAGGAAGTAGGTAAGCTCTCCTATCATGCTCATTTCAAATTCACCTTGCATGCACTTGACAAACTCTTTGCATATAAATTCATTAGTAGCACCAAAAATAATATTATCAACATATATTTGGACTAGTAGAGTGTCATTTATGTGAGTTTTTGTGAAAAATGTTGTCTACATTTCCTCTTATAAAATTATTGTCAATTAAAAATTTATTTAGTCTTTCATACCATGCTCTTGAAGCTTGCTTCAACCCATATAGAGCTTTAGAAAGCTTGTAGACATGATTTGGAAGACTATGATTCTCAAATCCAAGAGGTTGCTTAACGTATATCTCTTCTTCTATAAAGCCATTTAAGAAGGCACTATTTACATCCATTTGAAATAATTTAAACTTATTAAAGCATGCAAAGGCCAATAACATTCGAATAGCTTCTAATCTTGTTACGGGAGCATAGGTCTCATCAAAGTCTATTCCTTCTTCTTGATTATATCCCTTAGCAACTAGTCTAGCCTTGTTTCTAGTCACTATTCCATTTCCATCCATCTTATTTCTATATACTCATTTAGTTCCTATTATTGTATGATTCTTAGGTCTAGGAATTAGATTCCATACATTGTTTCTTTCAAATTGATTTATTTCTTCTTGCATGACAATTATCCAATCATTATCCTTTCCGGCTTCTATAAATGTCTTAGGTTCTATTTGAGACAAGTAGGCTACATACTTGTAAATGTTTCTAATTAAGGAACGAGTTCTTACCCCTTGTGAATGATCACTAATCACTTGATCGATTGGGTGATAATTTACATACCTCCAATCTTTGGGAAGACTATTCTCTTGTTGACCTGTAGATGGTTGATCCAATTTGAAAGACTCTATCTCTTGATTTGTTTGAGGTGAGCTCTCCTTTGGGTCAACAATGGGAGTAAGTATCTCCGTTATTGGTATGAAATCTACACTATTATTGAAAGAAACCTCTCTACTATTAATTGGGTTAGATTTGTCAAGGGTTACATGTACGGATTCTTCTAATACTAGAGTTATCTTATTGAAGACTCTATAAGCCTTACTAGAGGCTGAATATCCTAAAAATATCCTTTCATCGGTCTTAGAGTCAAATTTACCAGTTTTATTGTTATTTAGGATGAAACATTTACAACCAAATGTACGAAAATATGAGATATTAGGCTTTCTACCTTTCCATAATTCATACAGAGTTTTGTCAAGCATAGGCCTAATTAAAATTCTATTCAAGATATAACAAGAAGTGTTTACCACTTCCACCAAAAAGTATTTTGGTAAGCTATTTTCACAAAGCATTGTTCTTGCAAATTCTTCTAGAATTCTATTTTTCCTCTCAATAACCCCATTTTGTTGAGAAGTTCTAGGAGCTAAAAAGTTGTGATCAATTCCATTTTATTCACAAAATTTTGAAAAACTTTTATTTTCAAATTCTTTTCCATGATCACTTCTAATGCTTGAAATACAAATTCCTTTTTATTTTTAACCTTTTTGCAAAAGTTTTAAATCCTTTGTAAGCTTCATCCTTATAAGCAATAAAGATAACAAAAGTATATCTTGAATAGTCATCAACAATAATAATAGCATATTCATGGCCACCTAGACTAATGTTACTTATTTGACCAAATAAGTCCATATACAAAAGTTCCAAAGGTCTAGTAGCTAATACTACATTTTTTGATTTAAAAGAAATTCTAGTTTGTTTTCCCATTTGACAAGCATCACATACTTTATTTTTTTCAAATTTGATTTTGGGTAGTCCGATGGCTAAATCTTTTCTTGAAATGATTTTAAGCAAATTCATGTTCACATGACCAAGTCTTCTATGCTATAGCCATGAGATTTCACTAAATGCGAGAAAACATTTTTCATTTTCGAAATGCAATGATTTTAAATCAACTATATAGACATTTTCATGTCTATGCCCATCAAACTTGATCTTGTTACTCTTGATGTCTATAACTAGACAATTAAAGGTTTCAAATATGACTTTGTTGCCTTTGTCACATAGTTGACTAATACTTAGTAGATTTGGCTTAAGGCCTTGTACTAGTAATATATTATCTATGGTTGAGAAATCATTACCAATTTTTTCATGCCCGATGATCTTTATTTTTGTATTGTCTCCAATGGTGACAAGTCTGCCATCTCTTAGAGTTAGCTCATTGAATACACTTTTATCACTGGTCATATGTTTTGAGCATCCATTATCAATGTACCAACAGTTACCTTTTTTTTTTTTTTGGTGTAGAGACATATCTACATCACACAAGGATACACAATTTCATTTTTAGATACCCAAAATTTCTTAGGTCCTTTAGGGTTAGTCCTTGAAAATACGGTTCTTTTTGGGACCCATACTTTCTTAACAACATATGGTGTTCGATAGACATGTTGATAATGCATAATCCTAGGATAATAGTTATTGAAATTTCTAGGATAACTTAATTGTCCATGTCTATAATTCTTAGGGTAGGAGTTCCTAGGATATGTGTTTCTAATGTGAGGAATATGCATGTCATTTCTAGGAAATGTGTGATGATGATTTCTTGGATACATACTTGAGTTATTATGAGTATGCATATTATTTCTAGAATAATCATGATAGTAATGTCTAGGATATGCTTGTGCGGTGTGCAAGTCTTGAGTATACATATTATTTCTAAGATGTATATGATAGTTACTCCTAGGATGTGTATAAGCATTTCTTGAATGAGCATACATATAAGCATAAGTATTTCTAGATTGTTTCATTCTTTTATATGCATTAGAATTAGTATTTCTATACCTACTAGCATTTATTGAAGGAATACTTTTGACCTTGGTAGTGGTCTTTGAAGTAAAGGCTTCATTCACACATGATGTTTTCATGAATAAACTCTCTTTTGATTTTTGCTTGTCTAATGGAGAACATCCTAACCTGGATTTTCCTCCACTTAATCTTTGGCAAGATAGCACTTCATCAAGTTTTTCTTTTCCAAGCATGAGTCTAGATATTGTGCTATTCAATTCTAATATCTTCTTCTTTAAGTTTTTATTTTCATCTTTAAGAAAATCTTGAGAAGAATCATAAAGCAATGAAGATAGTTTATCTTTTTCTTATTTTAGACTTATCATCTCTTTAGAAAGAGATGACACCCCTTTCTTAATAGTAGAGTTCCTAGAATCGAATTTCTTCAATTTTTCATGCATTTCATTTATAACTTCTATCAATTCTTCACTACTACTAACAATGTTATGTTTTTTGAAGAGGGAGAAGTTGATACCTCATTTTCATCATCGATTGCCATAAGACATAGGTTAGCAATTTCCTCGTATCCGATCTCTTTATCCGAGGAGTCTTCTTCTTCGTCATCACTCCAAGTGGTTGCAATCATAGATTTCTTCTTGAAGGTCTTGTATGGTTTGCTTGTAGTTGTGTAATTGGCCTTGATGTGACCGGGCTTCTTGCATCCATAACACACAAGTGGTTCCCTTTTTGAAGTGGGATCCTTTGTGTAAGGTTTCTTACTTTTTTTTCAAGAATCTGTGAAATTGTTTGGTGATTAAAGCCATCTCACCATCTTCTTCGTTGCTCTCCACCTCTTCTTCCGATTCTTCTTCTTTGTTGCTCGTAGAGGCTTTGAGAGCAATCACCTTTTTCTTCTTCTCATCGTCATTGATAATGGGATTCATTTCTTCCATCTCATATGTCAATAATGACCCGAGAAGTGTTTCGACATCAAGTTTGCCGAGATCTTTAGCCTCCTGAATGGTCGTTTTCTTTGGTTTCTAAGTAGGTGGCAAGGATCTTAAGATTTTTCTGGTTAGTTCAAACTCCTCAATGTTCCTACCAAGAAGCTTCAAACCGTTAATAGTAGTTGTGAAACGTGAGTGCATCTGAGAAATTGTTTCGTTAGGAAACATTTTAAAATATTCATATTCGGATACTAGCATATAGATTATTTATTTTTTTTAACCTCACTAGTTCCTTCGTATGTAACTTGCAGTTTATCCTAAATCTCCTTAGCCGAAACACATGCGGAAATTTTATTATATTAAGATATATCTAAAGCGCAATGTAAAATACTTGTGGCTCTACTATTGAGAGACATCATTCTACAATCCTCATCATTGAACTTAGTTTTGAGTTTAGGTATTGTATGATTGATTTCTCCAATAATTATTTCCTTTGATGGTATTCTAGGTCTTTCCTCAATGACTCTCCATAGATTATAATCTTGTCCCTCGACAAATATTTTCATCCTCTTTTTCTAATAGTTATATTTGAAGCTATTGAACAAGGGATGCCTAGTGTAGGAATGTCCCTCAGAATAGCTATTTGCTGCCATCAGATCAACTCAAGGATATTAAGCCTGAAATTGAGAACGAGGCTCTGATACCAATTGTAGACCGAGGTTTCAACCCAATAGAGGGAGTGAATTGGGTTTATAAAAACTTTTGCTAATTAATCACAAGTTTATAAAAACAGATAAATCTACAAGCATGTAAACAAGTAATGTGCTGTAAACAAAAGAGTTTAAGGAATAGAAGATGCAAACTCAGTTTATAGTGGTTCGGCAATATCAGATTTGTTTCGACCCTATGTCCACTCTCTTCAAGGAACCTCCTTGAAGTAATCCACTAAAACTCTTAGTCGTGTAACTTCACGGGTGTTGCACAAACCTTACAAACAGTCCCTTCCTCTTGGAAGCTTATCCCTTCCTCTCAGAAGCTAATCTATTCCTTTCGGAAATTAATCCCTTTACAATAAATATGAGCTGTTGTAAAGTAAATGGTAGAGAGAAAGCAATGAATGGTTATACAACTGAATAATATCTCTCTTTCAAGGTAAAGTTTGAAAAATGACTCAACAATAAATATTTCAAAGTTTTTGTGTATTAATGAGCAAAAACTTGATTGAATGTGTAATCACCTCTGTTTAAATGCTCAATAGAGTGGCTTTATATAACCTTGAATTAATATGACCATTTTGTACTGACTTGGAATGTTTTGGTGCATTTAGTGCTCAAGTCTTGCGTCTCAACGGTCATATTTTTTGAATTACCAGTCGATTGGGTTTTAGTACCAGTTGATTGGGTCAAGTGAAGTCCCACTTTAAAGGCTATATATAGTACCAGTCGATTGGACATTCTGTCCAAAACACCAGTCGACTGGGGACACACTGTCCCATATACCAGTCTTCTGGTATAAGAACCCAGTCAACTGGGTTGCCCTTTAACCCAGTTTTTCATTCTTTGAAATGTTTTTGACTTATAAATGTTTGAATGAATACTTTTGTTAAAATGCTTTTTCAAAAGGAGCCATAAAACAAGCTAGTTACCTGAACAAGTGAGATTTACAACTTGTTTCAATACCTTATTCCTATACTAGATCTTCTGTTTTCACTTGGTGTTTGATTCTGGTTGAGTTCTTGCATCTTGATTCTTGTTTGTATGCTTTTGTCGTTTAAAACACTTAGATAGCACTGTTAGTATTATTAGAGTTGTGTTTTGTCATCATTAAAATTCATATGAGGGTCAACAGAAAGCTTGGTCATGTGAACATGGATTTAATTAAAATCCTTTCAAGAAAAGATTTAGTTATTGGTCTTCCCCAAATAAAGTTTGAAAAAAAACAAAGTTTGTGATGCTTGTCAAATGGGAAAATAAGCAAAAGTTTCTTTTAAATCCAAAAATGTGATTTCAACTTCTAGACCATTAGATCTTTTGCGTATGGACTTGTTTGGTCCAATAAGCACCATTAGTCTAGGTGGCCGCCAATATGCTCTTGGTATTGTTGATAACTATTCAAGATAAACTTTTTTATTTTATTTTTATTTCTTATAAGGATGAAGCTAATAAAGGTTTTGTGAACATTTGCAAGAAAGTTCAAAATGAAAAAGGAATTTCTATTTCATATATTAGAAGTGATCATAGAAAAGAATTCGAAAACCAAAGCTTTTCAAAATTTTGTGACAAAAATAGAATTGATCACAACTTTTCAACCGTTAGAACTCCTCAACAAAATGATGTTGTTGAGAAGAAAAATAGAGTTCTAGAGGAATTTGCAAGACTATGCTTTGTTAAAATAGTTTACCAAAATACTTTTGGACAGAAGCCGTAAATACTTCTTGCAATGTTTTAAATAGAATATTAATAAGGCCTATGCTTAATAAAAGTCCATATGAACTATAGAAAGGTAGAAAGCCTAATATCTCTTATCTTCATGTTTTCGGTTGCAAATACTTTATCCTAAATAACAATAAAGTTGATTTAGGTAAATTTGATTCTAAGACCGATGAAGAGATATTCGTAGGATATTCAACCTCTAGTAAAACTTATAGAGTCTTTAACAAAAGAACTCTAGTGGTTGAAGAATTCGTACATATAGCCTTTGATGAGTCTAACCCTATTAGTATTAGAATAGTCTCTCATGATGATGATGCAGATTTTATTTCAAGAGTGGATGCCTCTACTCCAATTGTTAACCATAAGAAAATTCAACCTCAAACAAATCAAGAGGTAGATGCTCCCAAACTTGATCAACCCTCTTCAAGTCAACAAGGAAATGGGCTTCCCAAAGATTGGAGGATTGTGAATTATCACCTAATCGATCAAGTGATTAGTGATCCTTCACAAGGAGTAAGAATTAAATCTTCTATGAGAATTGTTTGTAATTGCGTTGCTTTCTTATTTAAAGTAGAACCTAAGAACTTTAATGAAGCCAAAAATGATGATAATTGGATAAAGGCCATGCAAGAGGAACTAAATCAATTTGAAAAAAAATAAAGCATGGACTTTAGTTCCTAAACCTAAAAACCATACAGTTATAGGAACTAAATCGATATTTAGAAACAAAATGGATGAAAATGGAGTAGTAACTACAAATAAGGCTAGACCAGTAGCTAAAGGTTATAATCAAGAAGAATGTATTGATTTTGATGAAACCTTTGCTCCCGTAGCTAGATTAGAAGTCATTCATATGTTACTTGCATATGCAGGCTTTAAAAAATTCAAACTATTTCAAATGGAAGTGAAAAAGGCTTTTTTTAAATGGTTTTAATGAAGAAGAGGTCTATGTTGAAAAACCTCTTGGTTTAGAAAACCCTAACCTTCCAAACCATGTTTATGGGATTTCTAAAGCCCTTTATGAGTTAAAGCAAGCTCCAAAAGCATGGTATGAAAGGTTAAGCAATTTTTTACTTGAAAATGGTTTTACAAGAGGAAAAATAGACAACTCTTTTTATAAAAACTCATAAACATGATACACTCTTAGTCCAAATGTACGTTGATGATATTATATTTGGTGCTTCTAATGAATCCATGTGCCAAGGATTTGCTAAGTGTATACAAGGTGAGTTTGAAATGGGCATGATGGGAGAGTTTAACTACCTTCTTGGTCTTCAAATCAAACAAACTAAAGAAAAAATCTTCATCAACCAATGCAAATACACAAAAGACTTGCTAAAGAGGTTTAGGATGGAGAATTCAAAGTCTATTGGGACTCCCATGAGCACTTCTACAAAACTTGACTTGGATGAGGGAAATAAGTCTGCAGATACTAAGTCTTATAGAAGCATGATAGGGGCTCTACTATATTTAACTATTACTAGACATGATATATTGTTTAGTATATGTATGTGTGCTAGATTCCAAGCTAATCCTAAGGAATCTCATATTGTTGTTGTTTTAAGATATTTGAATGGTTCTCAAAATCTAGGATTATGGTACTCAAGAAAGTCACCTTTTGAGCTTGTTAGGTACTCTGATGCTAATTTTGCTGGTTGTAGGATTGATAGAAAAAGTACTAATGGAACATGTCACTTTTTAGGTGCTATGTTAACTTTTTGGTTTTCAAAGAAGTAAAATTTAGTTGCACTATCAACCGTCGAAGCGGAATATGTAGCCGCCAGTAGTTGTTGTGCACAAGTTTTATGGATAAAACAACAATTAGAAGACTATGGCATGTGTTTTCAAATTATTCCAATTTTATGTAATAACACTAGTGCTATCAATTTAACCAAAATCCAATTCAGCATTCTAGAACCAAACACATTGAGATTAGATATCATTTTGTAAGAGATCATGCTCAAAAATATGATATTAAACTTGAGTTCATACCTACAGAGACCAAATTGTTGATATTCTTAGTAAACCTTTGAATCAAGATAGCTTTTGTAGAATTAGAATGCTAATAGGTTTGAAAAACTATAAATAATTATGTGTTTGATTGCATTTACATTCATCATGTGTATTTTTGTTATTGAGTGAATGAGAACTAACTCTCAATTTAATGTTTCCTTACTCAAAAATAGCATAAAGAAATCAAATCTTGCAAAATTATTTTGAAAAATCTATTTCTGGGCATTGCATAGTCGACTGTGCCTTTTTGATAATCGATTGTTAAAGCAACTGAGAGTTCACTTTTTTTCAATAGTCGACTCCCATTTGCACAATTGATTGTCCTTTAAAACTCTTTACATGTATCCTTCATTTAAATTGGATAGTCGACTACCCAATCACAAGTGTTTGTATGTGTGTGTGTGAGTCTATATATCCACTTCATCTTCAACCTTCAAAATCGCCAAAATCAAAACCCTAGCCATGCCTCCATAGCATCTCTCTCAAATTTCTTCATTTGTCATCGAAAAACTTTCAAAATATTATATAGAAACTCATTCCCATCACTTTTCTTACATACCCATGGTTAATTTCTCTTCAAAATGCCCAAATACATTCTTGCCTCCTCCAATAAAGGTGATGATGCTTCCGGCTCTAGCAAACGCAGAAAGGTAGTTATGGACTCCAAGATGTTCATCAATGCAAAAGCACGGTATGATAATCGTATCTCATCAAAAGAAATAATTATGGGTCATTATGTATATTTCCATAATTTACGGTCAAATAATATGCACATAGAACATCTCTTTACTGCCATTGGTTGGACACCCATAGGTACTCTGAGAGAGCATGCTTATCCTCATTTAATTAAATTATTCTATGAAAATTTTGGAATAAAATAATACTTTTGCTATGTCTTGTAGCACGTACGTTAAAGGAAAACAAATTTTAGTAAACACATATGTGCTATATGATATCTTAAAAATACCAAAATGAGGTAAAGCATAGGCTACTACATTCAATTGGGCTGAGGATTTTGAAAAGTAGGACGCCCTTAGTATGCTTAGAGGAGACCCTGATGATATGTTGAGTGCCTCTTTCAAGAACACAAATGTACTAACCATTGAAAGTAGGATAGTGCACCTGATCATAGGGTATTATATCTCTCTTAGAAAGGGCAACCATACCTATGTCAGTCAGCTGGACGTGTTCATTCTCTGGAATATCATGTCTAGAATTAGATATAACATTTATAATCTAATTATAGCTAAAATGATTGAGGTCTCAGAGAAGAAATTGGGTGGCCCTCCTTATAGTATGCTCATCACTTAGATTTTGAAGTATTATGGTGTTTCTTTTGCTGAAGAAGAGCTGGTTGCGCTATCCAACTCCGATGTTTTCAACAAGTCAATGTTGAATAGAATGAAACTTATTCAATTGGAGGATAAATCTTGGGAGTGCACTATGAATGCAAAATAGGATAGAGGTACAAGTGTCTTGAGAAGAAAGACCGCTGAGAAAGTTGAAACAGAACTTGTTGAGGCAGTAGAAGCTGAAGAAGAAGACCCTACTGGTGCTACTGGTTCTGGTTCTCATGATCTTAAAAGTGCCATTCTAGGATGGAGTGACCTCTCTATCCTTCTCATAAATGCTCGGTTTGATATGACGGAGGGGCATTTTGAGAGCTTTCGTGATAGAATGGAGAGCATGCAGAATGAAGTGCTAGCTGAG
This sequence comes from Bretschneidera sinensis, assembly GCA_023935145.1. Taxonomy (NCBI): domain Eukaryota; kingdom Viridiplantae; phylum Streptophyta; class Magnoliopsida; order Brassicales; family Akaniaceae; genus Bretschneidera; species Bretschneidera sinensis. The sequence goes on from CM043705.1 coordinate 5,140,827, forward strand.
ATCTATCATCTCCTTCTCATGATTCACCCTAATAGCTTCCCATTTATCTTGATCTTTACTTTTATGTCCCCTGGATTTTGAAATCTTTGCAAGAATATTCACTTTACATTTAGTCTTACTTGCTCGGATATTATCTTTGGACATTTGTCCAAGGTTCATGGGAACCTTAGATTATATATATATATATATATATATATATATATATATATATATGGTTGATTGAGTTTATCTCTTAAGAATCACTTTTGTTATATATGCTTGCTTGTTGTATATTTCAGCTTTTAAGTTATATTTCTAATTCTTCTCAGAAGAGCTTAACCTCTATTTTAACCTTATCTTCCTATCCATTGAAATATAATTTTACTTCTCTTTGTTTTATGCTCTATTTTGTGTTGATAGTCACTTATATGCATTTATGCTCTTTTTTAGCTTTTATGCTACATTCTAGGTACACCCAGGAATGCTTAATTTCCTTATTTTTCACTTATCTTTTGCATAAATGGCTCTTATATTCATACCTATCTATCTATATTATGGATCTTAATTTGAATATCTTCTACTCCTTTTTGTGTTATTGACAAGATGGGGTAGAAAAGAGAAAATTCTATGTAATGTAAGTTTGAATTAAGGGGGAGCAAATAGCGCCTCACTTAGATTTTACTTGTTAGAATTTTATATATGCTTGGTTGGTTTTCATTTTAGTTGTCTTTGAAAAAAAAAATTACAAGTCGTTTTTGTCACAAAAATATAGGAGATTATGTTTTCTTTTCTTTAAAAACCCAACACTTAGATTTTAAAACTCTTTTCTCATTGTAGTTTTGTCATCATAAAAGATGATCCTTATTTGATTTTAATTATGAAAAAACATTGTTCTAATTGTGCTAACAATCTAATTTAAGTGTTTAAGCTGCAAATAGCATTAAGTTCAAAGATTGTATGCAAAATACGCGTAAACAAAGAAGACCACGTACTCAAAAGATGTCAGAAGAAGTCTAAAGACTAAGGTTAAAGCTCCTAAGGTAGTTTGATAAATTTGTAAATCATATTCCAATTACCAAGCTTAATTATGGCTCTAAAACTTTTTTTTTTAAAGGTTTTTATCATTTAAAAACTTAAATGTCTTAAAAATTGAGTGAAATTTTATAAGTTTTTAAATGGATAGTCGACTATCCAAATATTAAGCATCAGGTTCATTTTAATTCGTAAATGGACATTCGACTGTGAAAAGGATAATAGCTCTCCATAGTCAACCACCCATTTAGACAATCGATTGTCCTATTCCCTCCAGTTGAAATTTCAAATATTTAAAAGAGACAGTCGACTGTCCATTTTTCACAATCGACTGTCATGTCACGAAAAACGACTAGTTTCAAAATTGAGATTCATGATAAGAGCATTTAATACTCCAAAATACCCCTACTTATGTCTAACGGCCATATGAAGCCAAAACTATAAAAACCCCTCTTTAATGAGAATTTAAGACCATAAAAAACATTTAATTCTTTTTATGGCTCATTGATACTCTTCAAAGCTTTTAAAATCATTTTTGAACAATTCTTTAAGCTTTGTTCTTGAAAAAGAGATAATTTTTTTCTTGTAAAGCATTTATTGCAATCTCTCTTGTATACTTTCACAATCAATTCCAATCATTATAAAGAGAAATAGTTGGTGTAACTCTTAGAGTGTTTAAGTGTTAAACATTTCCTTATATACTTCTTTGTGAAGAGACCTTTGAAACGGTTTGAGCAACACCCGTGAAGTTGTTTGCTTAGTGGAATACTTCAAGGAGTCTCCCTAGAGAGAGAGTGGACGTAGAGTTGGAGAAATTCGATATTGCCGATCCACTATAAATAGCGTTTGCAAATTCTTTTCCTTATCTCTTTACTTTCAACTCTATTATACTTGCTACTCTTGATTGCCCTTGAAAAGTATTTAAAACATGTTTATTGTGTAAAAAGTTTTAAAAACCCAATTCACCCCCTCTTGTGTTTAGACCTTAGTCTACACTAAATGTATGCTGAGACCAACTGTAAGGAAAGGAACAACTTCTTACTACATAATGCAATGGGATAGCCTTGTTTCATAAGGATAGCTCCTATGCCATAACTATAGGCATTAGTTTCAAGCACAAATGGTTGAGTGAAATCTATCAATGTTGTACTGGAGTTGTTGTCATTGCAACCTTCAATTTCCGAAATGCCTCATTTGTACACTCATTCCATTGAAAACTATCTTTCTTGAGAAGGCCAGTTAGTGATACAACAATTGAAGCATAGTCTTTCACAAATTTCTTATAATAGCCAGTAAAGACTAGGCAGCCTCTCAGCTTCTTTATAGTAGTTGGTGTAGGCCACTCCAACATAGCTTTAATCTTTTGTGGATAAAGTTCCACCCCTTGTACTGAGATTATATGTCCCAAGTAGTTAATTGAAGCTATGCAAAAATTGCACTCTGATAGTTTAGTATACATGGATGATTCTTGTAAATAAAGCAGCACAATTTGTAGATGCTCTAAGTGTGCCTTAAAGAACTGGTTGTATATTAAGATGTCATCGAAGAAGAATATGACAAAATTTCTTAAGTGGGCTTCAAAGAGCTAGTTCATTGCAGCTTAAAAAGTGGAAGGAGCATTTGTTAAACCAAAAGGCATAACCAGGAACTCATAGTGGTCATAATGAGTCGTGAATGTTGTCTTCTCAATGTCCTTTGGATGCATTCTGATTTAATAATATCTAGCTTTGAAAAGACTTTAACACCATGTAAATCGTCAATCTATTCATCCACAATTGGAATGGGAAAGCTATCTTTGATGATAAATACATTTAACCCCCTATAATCCACACAAAACCTCCAAGTTCCATATTTCTTTTTAACTAGCAATACTAGAGAATTGTAAGGGCTTGTGATGTGTTGAGTAACTCCCATTTGGAACATGTTTTTTACTAGTTTCTCAATTTCTGTCTTCTAAAAATTGGGGGTAACTATAAAGCTTGATGTTGACATGAGAAGACCCAAGTAACAATGGGATTTTATGATCCACTCGTCTCTTTTGAAGTAAGCCTTTAAGTTCGTCAAAAACTATCTTGAAGCCTTGTAGGATATTATGAATTTAGGGGTTAGTAATGGACATTAACATAAAACATGAAGATAATGACTCAGTAAGTGTCATCTTCCTTAATTTGCCATACCCCATCATAGCATAGTCTAGTCTTTGTTTGCCCTATAACATCACTGGTTTACCCTCCCATACAAATTTCATTATTAAAGTCCTATAATTAGCGGTGTAGAACTTAATTTGTAACCATTGTACTTCGATATGACCTAAATTTTGTAACCATTGTACTCATAATACAACATTAGTTCCTTGGATAGGTATGATGAAGAAATCAATACTAAACTTATGGTCTTGTAACCAGATTTCTACTACATAACACATCCCAATGCAAGACAAGTATTCACTATTTCCTACTTATACTTTTAAATGTTTTGAAGGTGTAATAGTCAATCCCAAAAAGTGTGTCATTCTTTCATGGATAAAATTTTGAATACTACTCCTATCTATTAGTACTTGTAATGTATGTCTCCAAATTTGGCCTTGAGGAGATGCATGCCCCATCAATGCATGAAAACTAATAGCAGGATTAGTTTCAATACCTAGAAGCCAAGTTTTTGGATTGTTGGACTCCTCTAGCGTGGTGTCCTCTTCTGATTCCATTCCTTCAAAGTACACATAGTGTGCCTCATTTCTTGAACTTTTGTCCAGGGCTGTACCTTTCATCAAATTGAAGCATGGTCTTTTTCTCTTCATTAATTGTTGTTCTTGTGGTGTAAGCCTTTTAACAATGGCTTTTGATCCTAGCACTAGTGATGTAGACTACTGCACCAGTCTAGGGCCCAAGAGAGAAGGATTTTTGGATTAGTTTAGTACCCTAACTTCTTATGGACATGTATCTCTTAGCCAGTTCTGCCTCCACTATTATTTCTATGTTAATGGCTTCATATAAACTAAGGGGTCTTTGCAACAAGACTTCCCTTTTGATTCGAAGGTTTGAGTCCTGAAATGAAACAACTCTTCAAGAACTGCTCAGTGAGGCCAGAAACCTTGCAAGATATTGCTTTAAATTTTTCTTGATAATCTTGCCCAGATGTTTATTGTATGAGCTTAGTGAGGTTGCCTTGGGGGATCATCAAAGAGAGAATTTCCAAATCTTTCTTGTAAAGCATGAACAAATTCTTTTCTGCCCCTTAATTGATTACTTTGGTACATCCATTGATACCAACTTGATGTTGGACCATCAATCTGAGGGGTCTCCAAAAATGAATCTTGGAAAATCCGGTTTGAGTTACTTGAATGGGGTGGTATTGTAGGGTGTACAATATTATTCTTCTTGATTTTCATGAGGTGATGGTGCATGAGGTTCATGTTTGTTCGCAGTGGTTTTCAAATTTTCAATGTCAAATTGAATCTTTGCTAATTGTTGTTTGAATTATTGACTGACAACAACCAGGATATCTTCCTTCATTTTCTTCTGGAATTGAGTCATTCTGTCCCAAGAGAACTTATTATTCTTTGATCTTGTTACTTCAGCCATAGTGAGTGAGTATGTGGTTGAATTTATGGAAGAATTTTTTAAAGGTGTGATGGAAAATGGATTGTGAAGAAGATGATAGAGTCAATGAAAGCACCAATGATGCCTTCCCTAACTCAGAATTATTGACTTGATTTCGAGTACAAGTCTAACTCCAAGAACACTACAAGATTGTAACAAAAATGAGAAGAGAATTTTTGAAAATTTTTATTGCTTGCTTTATTACATGAGTTACAATCCTATTTATACTATCTTAGGCCTTCTTAGTTAGCTCAGTTTGGTAGTTACAAGTTAGTTATAATTTTGTTCATAATTAACAACCTTTAACTTATTTGTAACTAATTAACTAACTGTTAAGTGCTTAAATAGTTATATTTAAGTCCCTTAATTTACACTTGTTAGACTCTTTATTTATATATTTTAGTAGTTTCTACTTCATTTTCGTGTTTTATGTGTTTTCCACAGGGACTTGGACAAAAAGATGATAAATTGGAGCTTTTAGGAGCAAAAGTCAAGATCTACCATCCAGCAAGGTGCCCTTGAGCGAACCCCATTGAGATTGAGCGCACAAGAGAACGAGCGCACTTAAAAAAGGCTCGAGTGCATCCCGCATACGCTCGAGTTCAATCACTCCAGAGGCGGCAGAGTCAGATATGGAAAGAAGTCTCCAGGCTCCAAATAGGAAATTAGGGTTTCAGGACACCAAGAGGACCCTATAAATAGCCCTATAAAACACATAAACCATACCTTTTGTTTTAGACTCGAAGTAGCAAGCTTAGGAGAGGAATGACGACTCGTTTCCTGAGTCTTCTTCGGTTTTAGTTTTCTATTTTTATTATATCATGTTTAGAATATTTAGTTTACTTAGTATGTGTAACTAAACTCCTATAGGGCTCGATTGAAGCCCTAGTTATGCTTTTCCACATGTTCATTCATTGATTATCCTTGCTATAGCCTTGTTAGAATATTTAACTTGATTAATACATGTTTGTTTTTACATTCATCATATGTATGTGCTTAATCAATGTATGCATGTGGTATGGATAAGTTAGTCGAATAAATTTGGATGACTGAGTCCTGGGTTCGGCATTAGTAACAAGGGATATCCACACCGGATTCCCAGGTTAATCAACATGGGAAATCGGGAGCGGACCAAGCCCTAGGTCCCGTCTGGTTGTCGATCTTCACAACCCTCATGCTCTCTTAGGGAACAACTCAGTATACACTCATGCTCCCTTAAGAGAGAGAGTTAGAGTACACACCATGCCTAACTTGTTGCATAGGAGATCAATAGCCTAAGGTGTGGACCAAGCTCTTAGGTTGGCAACTATTAGATATTCATGATAAGGCTAGAGCATTGAAGCTTTACTTAGTGGGAAAGTATAATTAGGGTGGATATCGTAGTCCTATGTTCTCATTATTGTTATTCTTTCATAATCAAACTGTTATTTCTCTTGAAGAAACTAATTCTAAAACGAAATTCACCAATCCCTGTGGAAATGATCTCGCACTTGCACACTATGCTACCACAGACCTTGTGCACTTGCAAGTAAACTCGGACCGGTTATTTGCATATTTATTTAGGTAGATAATCACTCCAACAAGTTTTTGGCACCATTGCCGGGGATTGTGCTAAATTTTTTTTTAGAATTAAATTTTTCGTTTAGCTTAATTATTATTATTTCCTTTTTAATATATTACATTCTTAATTATTGTTTTTATCTTTTTTTTTTTCTTTTTATCAAAACCCTAATCAATTTCCTTTTTCTCTGTTTCAGGTACTCCAGGAGAGCTTTCTGTGTCACTTGCGATCGAGCACAATTGAGGCAGAGAGTAATCCGAGCAGAAGTGTTTGACTGCTGCACTCACGTAACTGCCACTGATTCATGCACGGACGACGATCCAAGAATCCAACATTCCTTCCCCTTGATCCGAGCTCGAGAGGACTATCCAACAAAGACTTAGAGACAACTCGGAAGAGGAAGAATGAGGAATTAAGGAAGAAAGACAAATGTCAGAACAGATAGCCGAACAGCAACCACCTGAGCGGAGGCCGATGAAGCAATCCTTCATCCCACAGTACCTTGATCAACCATCGTGCATCGCATATCAACCTGAGGCGGAAGGAAACTGCTACATATCTCCGCAGATACTCAGTGCATTGACTCATTTTAGGGGCACACCTAGTGAAGATCCATATTTGCACCTTCGAGAGTTTTTCGACCTCTGCAAATTCCAGCACATCCGAGGCTTAAACCAAGAAGGAATAAGGTTAATTCTTTTTCCTTTTTCCTTGAAAGATAATGTTAAATTATGGTATAATTCTTTGCTTGCAATTTCCATCCACACTTGGGAGGAGTTGGATAGCAAATTCCTAAGGAAGTTCTTCCCAGCTTAAAAGACGAGGCAAATGAGAAAAGAAATTCAATCCTTTCAACAAAAGGATTGTGATCTATTTTTCGAGACCTGGGGACACTTCAACGAGCTACTACTCAAGTGCCCACACCACAACCTACCCCAAGACGAACTGGTACAAGCTTTCTATGAAGGTTTGAGTGATTCTAACAAAAATATTGTGGATTTAGGTTATGGAGGAGTGCTGATGGAGAAGAGAAGCGAAGAGGCTATGGAACTCTTTGAAACCCTGAGTGAACACATGCAGCAGTTCTCCTCTCAAGGTAGACATATAACCAAAAGTAAGGGTATGTATGAGGTAAGCTTAAACGGAGGATCATCTCTTCAAATAGCTATTGTGGAGAGGAAACTTGACCTATTAGTTAAAGCCATGACTGCTCAGAACACCTCAACGAACCCACCAGCTACACCACTCCAGGTATGTGCCATTTTCTCACAATTTGATCATAATACTAATATGTGTCCCTTGTATTCATCTGCAGATCATGAGCAAGCCAACTTTGTGGGACCAAATAATTATCCGCCGAAGAACAACCCTTATGCAAACACATACAACCCTGGATGGTGGAATCACCCTAATTTCTCGTGGAGCAACAACCAAAAAAATCAAGGGCAGCAAAGAAACTTCCAACCAGCAGCCCAATCTGCTCCTGAACCAAAGAATAATGACTTAGAAAGTCTTGTGAGGCAACTAGTGACTCAGCAACAACAAATCCTGAATAAACATGAACAATTCATGGAAGAGTCAAGGCAATTTCAGACTGAAATGAGGCAAATCACTGCAAAACACGATCAAGCCATTCAAGGACTAGAGGTTCAAATAGGACAGTTGGCTAAGGAATTGAGTAGCAGAAAGCAAGGAGAGCTTCCAGCCCAGCCACTGCCTAATCCAAGAGGATATCAGCAACTAAATACTGTAACTACCTTAAGAAGTGGTAAGATCATTGGCACCAATGAGCCTACACAAGCATCTCCAGAGCAAGCCTCCACATCTAAGGTAAGGGAGATGAAAAAGGTAAATAAACCTCCACCCTTCCCTCAAAGGTTAGTGAAGCCTAAAAAGGAAACTAAAATGATTGACATTATCGAAATCTTGAAAAATGTAGAAATAAATATTCCTTTATTAGATGCAATAAGACAACTACCTGCTTATGCTAAGTTTTTAAAAGATTGTTGCACTAACAAACAGAAATTTCAGGAGCATGAGACGGTAGCCTTGACCGAAGAGGTAAGTGTTGTGTTATTGAGAAAATTACCACCTAAACTAAAAGATCTGGGTAGTTTTACTATTCTTTGCAGGCTAGGTGGCCAGCTTTTCGAGCATGCATTATTGGACCTAGGAGCAAGTGTCAATTTGCTACCTTATAGTGTATTCGAGACACTAGGTTTGGGAGAACTCCAACCACCTCCATTACTTTACAATTGGCTGACAGAAGCATCAAACGACCAAGAGGTATCCTCGAGGATGTTTTGGTAAGAGTAGGTAAATTTATCTTACCTGCTGATTTTATTGTATTAGACATGGAGGAATGCCATATGCCTGTACCACTCCCTATCATTTTAGGGAGACCATTTATGATCACTTCTGACACAAATATTAATGTTAAAAGAGGCATTATCACCATGCGAGTAAATGATGAAGAGGTAGAATTTAAAATATTTAATACAATAGACTCGACTAAAGCTGATGATAACTGTAATAATGTGAGTTTCATGCAAGGTTTTAATGAGAAAGTGTCTAAAGTCCATTGCACTGTTCCATTGGAGACCATCCCCAACCATGCTAACACGAGATTGGACAGTAGCCCAGAAGAAGATAATGTGATTAAAGATATTCATGGAGCTGTGCACACCATCAAGAACACACCCGAGCTTTCAAGTAAGTGTAATCCCCAATTTAAAAAACTTGCACTTGCTAATACTACTTCTCCTTGTTTTGTTGACCAGACACCAAAATTGGAGACAAAGCAGCTGTCAACGGCACTGGAACCACTTGATGGGGACCCTAAGTGCCTCCATCAAAAGACGTAGCCTTGAAGCTACCATAGAGAGCACTTGAGCAAATTCCACTTGCATAACATATAGCTCAAGTGCCTCTATCAAGGTTAGTGGTACTGAATGCCCCTGAAATACGGTATGACTGTATCGTTCTAATTTAGTTTTTGGTAAATCTTAATACGCTTTACATACTGTATTACGCTCGAACGCACATCCCCTACACTCCAGTGCGAAAGAGGGTAGTACCCTACGCACTTGCACATCATGCGATCAAGCACACTTCACAAATGCGCTCGAGCGCACTCGGGACAGAGAAGTCACGTGCATATTATAAACAGTTTCCCGTTCCTTCGCTCACTTATGCTCAATCGCACTTCTGCTATCTCTCTCTCGCACAAACCAGCACACACAACAAAACCCTACCTTCAACCATCATCCGGTACTCTACACCACCACCACCTCGCCACATAACCAAGCCAACCACAAGGCAAATACATTCTCTTTCTCCCTTACACACACGCCACCCTCCTAAGCACACAAGGTACACGCATGTTTTTGTTTTTTTAGATACTAACACACACACACGGTTTTGGATCTTTAATATTACACATACATTATCTATATAAGTTATTATTGTGTGTTGATTGGGTAGCCTTACATTTGCAGGAGGTTTGGATCAAGGGTGTATAAATTCTACAGCTTCTGATTTTTGGTGCACATAAGGTGTTCGACAAATTGCCTGACCGAGTGCGATCGAGCGCTAGGTATCCATGATCGAGAGCACAATATCTGTGATCGAGTGCAATTTTTACAGTAACACAATTTCAGATTTCATAACATGCCTCCTCGTTTATGGTTCGTTGACTCAGTCTTGCAGTGGAACGTGTGTCCTTTGGGGCATAAGACACAGAGATGGGATCAGTTCTTACAGGCTCTCTACACCTTTCACCGGGGTCACTGGTACTCCATCCCAGCGGTCATATGTAGTTAGATACACAAGTTCTGGGATGGGGTGCATAAACCGACAGACGACCACAGCTAATGTCTGGGGCCTTCTTTTCCCCTTCTTGCTCAGTCACATCTTCAAGAAGAAGGGAATTAGAGGCTCTTCTATTGACAGCCCGGTTAGTGACCATCTTTTTTTTGGGAGAGCCCAGTGGAGCCTTAGCCAGTTGCACATGCCTCGAGGACCCCGAGCACATATTCCAACTGTCAAGCCTATAGCAGATCATCCGATGGAGACCGAGCATCCACCAGTGAGCCCTTTATGGGAGGAGAATCAGACAGACATGGGATCCATGGAGTATCAGCACCTCCTAGACGAGCTATCTTTCTTCCATTGTGAGCTATCTGACATCCATCGGAAGGATCGCGAGGCAGCCCATTTGATCCATCAGTGGATCGATGGGTTAGAGGCACAGTTTACACGATAGGAGGTGATGCTACAGACAATCCTTGACCGCCTACCTCTTGCACCCAGTACCTCTCCGACTGCACCCACTGATGACCAGCAGTGAGAGATACCACATCTGGCTAAAGACATAAAACTTAGAGCTCATAGGAGGCACCCCAAACATATCCTTTTCATTTTAGTACTTTTCATTTGTTTATAATTATATTAACATGTCTATTATTTATATTTTTTTTTTCTGGAACAACGTTTATTTTTCTTTGTCAAGTACATAGTGCGTGCATCCAGTTCAAGTTTGGGGGCGTGTACAAGCAAGCAAGCAACCTAGCTCTCCATCTCACAGGTCAGATCTTTCCATGCCACACACATTGGGGACAATGTGTATTTTAAGTTTAGGGATAGTGGGAGATACTAGACACTGTTACAACACACACTTGAAACACATGCCCACACTAAGTCCCAGTTTTTTTTTTGGGAGATATAAACACATGTTTCTTTGGTAAACAAAAATTTTAGTTGATTTAAAAATTTGATAACACTTCATTAGTAAGCTTAAAAACTAGAACACATAGTCTTGTATTAGGAATTTTACAAAGTTAGTTACCTATCTCAAGGCACCAAAGAATTCACAAGTTTGATCCAAATTTGCACAAGCACATTTAGCATACATTTGTGTGGGGTATGACACATAATTCTTTAATATATGTTTCTGTTGAATAATTGCCTTGAATTAGTGGTAGGCTAAATTGAGTCAAAAGTTGAGTCCACTTTGTTGCATTATTTGTGGCTCAATTTGTGGCTTAATTTGTGGGTCAAAAGCATCTTCTACTTTCGGCCATGGTGGAAGACAAAGTCTTCATCATTCTTCTTGCAATTGGTAACATAATAATTAGCATCCATTGGCTTTGTCCTTTGGACTCATTTGTGAGCCTATAAAAGGCATTCCTACGTGAAGTATTACCAAGAAAAAAAAAGAGAAGTTAAGAGAGAAATTGTGAGATTGTGTGTATTGGCTAAAGCCAATTTTGTAAACACTCTTTGTATATTCTCTCACTATAGTGAAATTTTGCTTATGACCTCTGCCTGTGGACATAGGCTTTAAGTCGAACCATGTAAATTTGTTGTCTCTCTTTTTATCTTACTTTATTGTTTTGTGATTATTACTCGATCAACATACGATCCTGTCACGATCCATTCTAACAAATTGGTATCAGAGCTAATTTCTATCTGTTTTTCTGTGAGGTTACTGTTCACATGAATAGTGAATTTCATGAATACTAACATTTTGTTCGATCGAGATGTCGACAATGAAGTTTGATATGGAGAAGTTTGATAGAAACAACAATTTTAGTCTATGGCAAGTTCGTATGTTTGCCATTCTAACCCAGAATAGCTTGAAGAAAGCACTACTGGGGAAAGCCAAGAAGCCTACCGGTATGAGTGATGAAGATTGGGATGACCTGGATGACAAAGCTCTATCCACAATCCAATTGAATCTTTCAAATGATGTCTTACAGCAAGTTCTGTTAGAGAAGACTTCTGCAGCCTTATGGGCCAAGCTAGAGGAGCTGTACTTGACTAAATCCTTGGCCAACAGGTTGGTTATGAAGCAACGCCTTTATGGTCTCCGCGTGACAGAAGGTTCCTCTCTCAAGTCCCATATCAGTGAGTTTATCTCAATTATTAATGATTTGAAAAATCTTGAAGTTACTATTGGGTCTGAAGATCAAGCTCCCTTGTTATTATGTTCATTACCACTCTCATACAAAAATTTTAGAGACAGTATAATTTATGGTAGGGAAGAATTAAATTTTGATAATGTGATATCTTCCCTTATGAGTAAGGAGAAATTAGATAACGAACTTTTGTCTAGTAATTCTAATGATCAGGGCTTCAGTCTTGTTGCAGGAGGCAGATCCAATGACAGAGGCTTTGATGGTGGTAAGAATAGAAGAAGATCAAAGTTAAGAGGAAAGCACAAAAATTTGACTTGTAATTATTGCAAGAAGAAGAGACACATCGTAGTGAAATGCTACAAGCTGCAGAACAAAAAGAAGAATGAATGGTAAAATGACAAGGGCAAGCAGAAGGAAGAAACAACTGATGCTGATGTAGCAGAAGAAAAAGGTGATGATGTTCTATTTGTAACCAACAAGTCCAGATCCAACGACGAGTGGATTCTTGATTCTGGATGTTCTTATCATATGTGCCCCAACAGAGATTGGTTCTCCACATATGATTATGTTGAAGGTGGAGTTATTCTAATGGGCAATAATGCCACTTGCAAAACTGTTGGTGTAGGCACAGTAAAAATCAAGATGCATGATGGAATTGTCAGGACATTGACTGATGTCAAACATGTACCTGATTTGAATAAAAATCTTATTTCTTTGGGCATTCTGGATGCCAATGGCTGCAAATCTATGATTGAGTCTGAGAACATAAAGATTTCTCGTGGTGCTCTTGTTTTCATGAAAGGAAAAAAGTCTGGCAGTCTATACACCTTATTGGGTTCAACAGTTACAGGCTCTGCAGTAGTTTCCTCATCCATGTCAGATTCAGACTCTACCAAGTTGTGGCATATGTGTCTAGGGCATATAAGTGAGCAGGGATTAGCTGTACTCAGTAAAAGAGGTCTTCTGCCTAAAAGAAAGATTGGGAAGCTGAATTTTTGTGAGCATTGTGTCTTTGGAAAGCAGAAAATAGTCAGCTTCAACACTGCAATTCACAGAACCAAAGGTACTCTTGATTACATTTATTCTGATCTTTGGGGGCCTTCCCATGAAATTTCCAAAGGAGGAGCCAGATACTTGCTAACGATTATTGATGATTTTTCTAGAAAGACTTGGGTCTATTTTCTCAGGCACAAGAATGAGGTATTTGGCATTTTCAAGCAATGGAAGACCTTATTAGAGAAGTAGACCGGGAAGCAAGCCAAGAGACTCAGAACAGATAATGGTCTTGAGTTTTGTGATTCAGAGTTTAATCAATTCTGCAAAGATGAAGGCATTGTCAGACATCGGACGGTGAGAAAGACACCATAGCAGAATGGTGTCGCAGAGAGGATGAATCGAACACTGTTAGAAAGAGCTCGATGTATGCTTTCTAACACAGGTCTTGGCAAGGAATTTTGGGCAGAAGCAGTCAATTTGGCATGTCATTTGGTGAACCGTTCTCCTCAAAGATCACTTGAACTTAAGACACCTAAAGAGGTATGGTCAGGTAGCCTTCCTAATTACTCGAACTTAAGAATATTTGGTTGCCCTGCATATGCTCATGTGAATGAAGGAAAATTGGAGCCTAGGTCGAAGAAATGCATTTTTCTTGGTTATACTTCTAGTATTAAGGGTTTTCACTTATGGTGTCCTGATACTCATAAGTTTATGATTAGCAGAGATGTTATTTTTGATGAATCTGCTATGCTTCACCCTAGAAAAGAATTGTCTGTTCAGTGTGATACAGGAAAAGAGAATGCAGAAGAGAAGGTGGAGCTTGAGGTTGGTACCTCATCATCTGCAAATCCTACTCCTATTCAGTCAGAAAGTTCGTCTGCAGGAAGAGAGACACACCATGAAGCTGAGCATCACACTATAGCTGGTGGTAGACAAATGAGACAGATAAAGCCACCTCAGCGGTATGGTTTTAAAGATGTGTTGGCTTATGCATTAAATGTTGCAGAAACCATTGATGTCACCGATCCAACCTTATACTCTGAGGCCATCAGTTCATCTGATTTAGACAAATGGCTCATTGCAATACATGAAGAGATGGAATCTCTAAAGAAAAATGACACTTGGAAATTGGTCGAACCACCTAATGGTAAGAAAATTATCGGGTGTAAATGGATATTTAAGAAGAAGGAAGGAGTCACAGGTGTTGAAGACACCAAGTATAAGGCACGATTAGTAGCAAAAGGCTACAGCCAGGTGGAAGGAGTTGATTTTAATGATGTTTTCTCTCCAGTTGTTAGACATACTTCTATTCGTATCTTACTTGCTTTAGTTACAATGCATAATTTGGAGTTGGAGCAATTTGATGTGAAAACAGCCTTTCTTCATGGTGATCTTGATGAACAAATCTATATACAGCAACCAGAAGGTTTTGAAGTTGAAGTCAAGGAAGATCATGTTTGTCTTCTAAAGAAATCCTTGTATGGACTCAAGCAGTCTCCACGCCTGTGGTATCGAAGGTTTGACTCTTTTATGCTGAGTATTGGATTTTCTAGATGCAAGTATGATAGTTGTGTCTACTATCAAAGACTTGATGAGGGTACTTTCATATATTTGTTGCTATATGTTGATGACATGTTGATTGCAGCAAATAACATATATGAAATTAATAGATTGAAATCTTAGCTAAATGATGAATTTGAGATGAAAGACCTAGTGCAATAAAGAAAATTTTGGGAATGGAGATCAATAGAGACAAAGGTGCAGGTAGATTATTTTTGTCACAATAGAAATATATTGAGAAAGTCCTGAAACATTTTGGTATACATGATGCTAAACCTGTGAGTACTCCTTTAGCTTCTCACTTTAGATTATCAGCATCCATGTCACCACAGTCAGAAGATGAGATAACGTATATGTCTATAGTTCCTTATTCTAGTGCAGTGAGAAGTATTATGTATGTAATGGTTTGCACTCGACTAGATATCTCACATGCTGTCAGTGTAGTTAGCAGATATTCGTCATGTCCAGGAAAAACTCATTGGCAAGCTGTTAAGTGGATTTTGAGATATTTGAATGGTACTTCTACTGCTTGTTTGGAATTCAGTAAAACTTCTGACAATCTAGCTGAATATATTAATCTAGATTTTACAGGTGATTTGGATAGAAGAAGATCAATTACAAGTTATGTATTTACTATTGGGACTTGTGCAGTTAATTGGAAAGCTACCTTGCAGCCGACAGTTGCATTGTCTACTACAGAGGTAGAATTTATGGCTGTTACAGAAGTTGCCAAAGAAGCCATTTGGTTAAGAGGTATACTTAATGAACTCAGTTTGGAAACAAATAAAACTATAGTTTATTGTGACAGTCAGAGTGTTATACATTTGACGAAGGATCAGATGCATCATGAGAGAACTAAACACATTGATGTGAAGTATCATTTTATTCGAGATATTGTAGCTCAAGGTGATGTTATTGTAAGAAAGATTGGCACTCTGAATAATCCTGCTGATATGTTGAAAAAATCTCTTTCCATTGCCAAGTTCACTCACTGCATGGACTTGGTTGGTGTTACACAGCATCTGCATTAGACCCTTCGGGGTTGTTTGGCAGAGGTTGAAGCTTTTATTTTCACTATTGTCAAATTCAAGTTAAGGTGGAGATTTGTTGAATAATTGCCTTAAATTAGTGGTAGGCCAAATTGAGTCAAAAGTTGAGTCCACTTTGTTGCATTATTTGTGGCTCAATTGGTGGCTTAATTTGTGGGTCAAAAGCATCTTCTACTTTCGGCCATGGTGGAAGACAAAGCCTTCATCATTCTTCTTGCAATTGGGTAACATAATAATTAGCATCCATTGGCTTTGTCCTTTGGACTCCTTTGTGAGCCTATAAAAGACATTCCTACGTGAAGTATTATCAAGAAGAAAAAAAAAGAAGTTAAGAGAGAAATTGTGAGATTGTGTGTATTGGCTAAAGCCAATTTTGTAAACACTTTTTGTATATTCTCTCACTATAATGAAATTTTGCTTCTGGCTTCTACCTGTGGATGTAGGCTTTATGCCGAACCACGTAAATTTGTTGTCTCCCTTTTTATCTTACTTTATTGTTTTATGGTTATTACTCGATCAACGTACGATCCTGTCACGATCCATTCTAACAGTTTCCATAACCTAACTGTAATCGGATAACTTGTTGAAAAGAACACTTTGGCATAAGAAAAATAAAGAAAAATGTTCATCATGCAAAAAGAAAATGAAAAGCTTCTAATGATCAGTAAAAACTTTTCAATAGAGTAAGGGCCTCTTGCCTCAGTAAGCATTGAGTGTTCACGTCAAAAGGTGGGAAGTAAACCTTTAATGATCATAATAAAAATTTTCAGTGAGTAACTAGGCCTCTTGCCTCAGTAAGCATTGAGTGTTCACGTCAAAATGTGGGAATTTCATTTAGAAGCATTAAAAACCTGTTAGTTCCGTAGCTTTTTTTACTCGAGTTAGTAAGTCTTTAACGTGTCTTTACACCTAATGCCCTAAAACCATTTGGTTTGGGAGTCATTGGCCAAACACTCGTTACACGGATCAAATAGAAAGCTCGATGGAACTCAACATGGCAAAGATAGCATGATAAAAGAAAAAGAAAGAAAAAGCAAGTAATATGCCATTTTTGTTCTCTTTGATAAGGAATTTGATAAAGGTTTGGGCACCGAAACACTATACACTAAAATTATGTGGAAACCCCATCCTATATGTGTTAAGTCATCACACACGAATCAAACTTGCGATGCCTTAGGCCAGCCTTAGTTAAGTAACATGAGCTTTTGAAAATCCTTTTTCAACACAAAAATTTGTTTTTATTATAAGCTTACTCATGAACGGTCATCATAGTTTTATGCACAACCCAAATATTTGAGTATCATGGAAATGAATTTATCTTTAAAATTTTGTTCTAACATAGTCTTTAGTTTTGTATTGCTAAGGGACTAGCAATATGTAAGTTTGGGGGTGTGTTAAGTGCTTAAATAGTCATATTTAAGTCCCTTAATTTACACTTGTTAGACTCTTTATTTATATATTTTAGTAGTTTCTACTTCATTTTCGTGTTTTATATGTTTTCCACAAGACTTGGACAAAAAGATGATAAATTGGAGCTTTTAGAAGCAAAAATCAAGATCTGCCATCCAGCAAGGTGCACTCGAGCGTACCCCATTAAGATTAAGCGCACAAGAGCACGAGCACACTTGAAGAAGGCTCGAGTGCACACCTGCGCTCGAGTGCATCCCACATACGCTTGAGCGCAATCACTCCAGAGGCAGCAGAGGCAGATATGGAAAAGAAATCTACAGGCTCCAAATAGGAAATTAGGGTTTCAGGACACCAAGAGGACCTTATAAATAGCCTTGTAAAACACTTAAACCATACATTTTGTTTTAGATTCGAAGTAGCAAGCTTGGGAGAGGAATTGCTGACTCGTCTCCCGAGTATTCTTCGGTTTTAGTTTTCTATTTTTATTACATCATGTTTAGAATATTTAGTTTACTTAGTATGTGTAACTAAACTCCTATAGGGCTCGATTGAAGCCCTAGTTATGCTTTTCCACATGTTCATTCATTGATTATCTTTGCTATAGCCTTGTTAGAATATTTAATTTGATGAATACCTGTTTGTATTTACATTCCTCATATGTATGTACCTGATCAACGTATGCATGTGGTATGGATAAGTTAGTCGAATCAATTTGGATGACCGAGTCCTGGGTTCGACATTAGTAACAAGGGATATCCACACTGGATTCTCGGGTTAATCAACATGGGAAACCGAGAGCAGACCAAGTCCTAGGTCCCGTGTGGTTGTTGATCTCCACAGCCCTCATGCTCTCTTAGGGAACAACTCAGTATACACCCATGCTAAATCCCTTAAGAGAGAAAAAAGTTAGAGTATACACAATGCCTAACTCGTTGCATAGGGAGATCAATAGCCTAAGGTGTGGACCAAGCCCTTAGGTTGGCAACCATTAGATCTTCATGATAAGGCTAGAGCATTGAAGCTTTACTTAGTGGGAAAGTATAATTAGGGTGGATATCGTAGTCCTATGTTCTCATTATTGTTATTCTCTCATAATTAAACTGCTATTTCGCTTGAAGAAACTAATTCTAAAATGAAATTCACCAATCCTTGTGGAAATGATCTCGCACTTATACACTATGCTACCACAGACCTTGTGCAATTGCAAGTAAAACTCGGACGGTTATTTGCATATTTATTTAGGTAGATAATCGCTTCAACACTAACTAATCTTGCTCTCTCATTGATCCTTTCTCTTGTGCTATCCAGACAATGTTGGCTTCTTCCCTTAAAGTCTTAAAGATCTTCTAAGCTCCTAAAAAATGATTACACTCTCTTTCTCATTTTTCCTTTCTGTCTTGCTACTCCCTTCCTTTTTCCTTAAGCTTTTTAGTTGCTACCTATTGGCACTTCCAGCAGTTACATAGTAGCTGTATCACACATTGAGAACTTTGTCTTAGTCGTTCCATCTCATCTCTTTGAAATAAAAGGGTCTAAGAGTATTCCTTCAAGTATCCTCAATAGATAAGAGACTCTATTTGGTTTTTTAGGGCTTTGCATTCATCGGTTTCATGCTTGTGGCCTCTATAGAAGTGGCACCATCTGGACGTATCTTTATATTTGTTTGTGTTCATGGGTTTTGAAGGCTAGTGAACAAAGTCTTGGTCTCGGATATTCATTAGAATGTTAGCCCTAAGGGCATTGAGTGTCATGTAACCATCGAACATCCAAGGGGTTATCCCACTTTCATCCTTATTGGGTTTCTTCCTTGAGTCATTTTTCGGTTCAAACTATTCCCCCTTTTTCTTTTTTCTCAGCTCTCTTCCCATTCTTTTTGGAATACATAGCCTTTCTCTATGAGTATGTATTCCTCGCCTCAAGAGAGGATCTCATTCATATCTTTGGCCGAGTGCTTAGTAAGCTTAAAGTTGAAAGTTCTTGACTTGAGCCCATTCTTGAATGCGATTGTCTGGATCTTTGGGTCAAGGTCAGGGATTTCCCATGCTGTTGTGTTGAAGTGCGAGATGTATTCGCAGAGTTTTTCACCTCTTCATTAGATGATGTTGAAGAGACTCTCAAGTATCTTCCTTGACCCTTTGCTGATAAGGGAATGTTCAACAAAGGCACAACTGAGTTCCTTGAAAGAACTTATGCTCTTGAGATTCAAGTAGGAATATCGAATGCTAAATAGCTTTTTCAAAGGTCAATAGGAATGTTTGATATAAGATTGCATCTGCGTGGCGATGTAGGAGCCTCGTGTCTTATAGAGCTAGAGGTGATCAATCTGGTTGGAGGTGCCATCGTAGGCTTTGATAGCAGACATCCTAAAGTGCTGAAGGAGCAAAACATCCATGATTTCTTGAGTGAAATAAGGGTCTTTGAAGTTGAGTTCATCCAAGACATCGGTCCCTCGGTTCTTAAAGGCCTCACCTATCTTCTTATCCATCTCCTCTAACTTCTTGTCTAGGTCAGTGTGGTTCTTGGAGATAGAGTAGCCTCAGGATTTTAGTATGTGGTTGGTAGGAGAAGACTTTGTGGTGGACTTATGGTTTGAGGTGCGAGCATGATGCCTAGAGTTCTGGTGCTTCATTGGCGAGCTTTGCGATAATACTTAAGGTTGAGGAGAAAAGAGCCTACCCCCTGAGTCGAGCAGTTAGGTTAGCAACCAGCTGGGTGAGTTTAAGGAGCTGTCATTGTGTAATTGGGGGGTCTAGGTTTGCCTAGACTTGGTATTGAATCAGGTGATTTGACTGATATTGTTGGTCCTGTTGTGACCGCTTGACAGATGACTTGTTAGGATTTTAACTGGTCGCAACATGTTCACGGATGGATGGGAGTTCAAGACCAATGCGTAGGCCGCGACTAGTGGAGGTTCTAGAGGTGGTGGTGCTTACAATAGCAATAGTGGCAACAGTTGTGATCATAATATTTCTGAAAGTATTTTTAGGCGCCATCTAGAACATATGAGTTCTTGTTATATTTCTCATGGATGATACCATTATGTTGATGCCAAAAATCTATAAGGCGAATGAACAAACGTGATAAGGTACTTGCGCACACAAAGATAGAAGAAACCATAAGGAGTCGCCGAAGGACGTAGGGTTTGTACCTCCAGGGGGACTCTCTGATGCCTAAGTTAGTGGTCTGCTGGAAGGTATAAAGAGCAAAAAGGCTAGAGGATTCTAAATTGTGTGTGTACGTGTCATAGTAGGATTAGGGTTCCCATAGGCTGGAGTGTTTTGATAGGACTAGGGTTTCTATAAGCCGGAGTGTCCTAGTAAAATTAGTGTTTTGGTGTGAGATTACCATTTTACCCTTTGCTATGTGTAGCTGTTTGACATGTTACTCTATCTTATTTATGAAGGTTTCACATGTCATCATATCATTGGTTAAGGAATTTCCCCCTACATCACTTTCTATGGCAATCAATCACGCATGGTGATTGGTTCTTGTGTCGTAGCCATGAATCAACCCTATGGAAGCGACGACTAGTGCCAATCTAGTTTGTATAAATTAAGATTTTACTTTTACCATAAATTAGTTGAAATAAATTTGGAGAGTTTGAATAAATGATGTTTTTGTTGTGAATAATACTATGATTTGAATATGGTGGCTATGATTTGCGGTAGTGTTTCTAGATTTGGGTGTGATTCTGCTTTTTGAATCACTTTTTTGTTTCGCTGGCATATTTGGTGAATGTAATAATTGTGGTTCTATAGAGAATGGGTAATATGAAGTTCCCAGCTATAATACATCTATGGAGAAGAACTACGATTTTCTCCATTTGAAAATTTAAGTGGAGGTTAAGTTCATGGTGAGATTAAATATCATCATGACAAATTTGAATTTGAATATTCTCTATTTGATGATGTGACATTCAATCTCACCATAAACTTGACTTCATTTCAATTCTTAAATAGAGAAGATCATAATCCTATCGAGAAAAAATAAAAAATTAGGATAACGTGATTTTGGTAATAATTTTTTTACTCAAACAAAATAAACTTGCAAGATAATTTTAATGGTCAAAGTCAAAAACTTGTCGTAATTCAATAAATAGCAAATGAAATTCTGAAATTAATTGATTATATTAGTTTGATAGTGAAACGCAAAAGCAGATCTAGATCTATATCTAGAGGCAAAACATATGCTATATCTATGCTAATTCTACTATATATCAGCGTTTTGTGAAGCAGTCCGTATGGTGGCTTTTGTCATCGGCTACTAAAAGAGAGAAGAGAATGAGAGTGGAGGATCGGGACTGACAATAGAAAGAGAGGAAATGGGAGGAGATGAACTCGTAGAAAATACGAGTGATTCAAATCTTTATAATTTAATTTAATCTAAAGATAATTTTGTCAATTTAATTTCTTGGACATTAATAATACTTGCTTTGACAATATTGTTTTCTTTTTATCCATACCTATTTTAAAATACTTGAAGAGTGCTAATCTATATATTATTTATGCATTTTTATATTAAAAAAATAACCAATTATAAATATAAAATAACACATTTACATATTTTCAAAAAAGTAATAGTATTATATAATATGTTTTATTAAAAGAGGATCACATTATTATCTAAACAGATTAAAAATTTAAATTAAATTTATTAATTGAATAAATTAATATATTCGAATCAAAATTAAATTAACATAATAAATTTTTTATTCATAATCGATTAAGATCCGAATCATGTCAAATATGATCCATTGGCCTTGGTAATTTCCAAAGAGCAGAACAGATCCGTATCCGTGCAATAGCCACGTCTAGGAACTATTTAGCTTGAGAAAATTGGACCCGTCCTTTAACTTAGTCCCCAGCGTGTAGAAGTAGAACCACTGAATTTGACAATAACGCGGAAATAGACACCAGTCCCTTACACCCTAGATTTCTGGCGATGTCGACGGACTGTAATCATCGCATTCTCAGGCCAAATCTTAGCCGAAAAATCAAATCAAAGTATTTTAAAGCTCAAAACTCGAAATCAAAGACACAGCTGGCATTGATAGCAGTTGTTGCAGCTTAATTAGATATAATTTTTAATAAATGTATTATTGAATGAATATTTTATTAATTTTATGAATAATGTAGTTTTTTATATAATAATATATTTAAATAAAATTTAAATTAATTTAAGTATAATTTAAATTAACAAAAGTTTAAATAATTTAATTTTTGATTGTCCTAAAATCCAAAAATGACGTACTTATGCAATAAAAAAAGTAAATATCAATTTAAGACATTACACCTTTTGAAGACACGTGTCAGGTTAGTTCAACTCCACACTTCTTGGTAAACCAATTTATTACTAGATCCCTTTGCCTTCAATTCGTTCACCGATTTCCTGAGACTGCTCAGAGAGGGAAAGACAGGCGTTTTAGTTTTCTGTGCTTTAAAGCTTAATTTAGATACACTCTCGCTCTCTGGAATTATTGGCAGGGTATTGATAGATCTATGAAAACATTTTCTTAGAATTTAAGACAGGCGTTTTAGTTTTCTGTTCTTTAAAGCTTAATTTACATACACTCTCGCTCTCTGGAATTATTGGCAGGGTATTGATAGATCTATGACATTGTTTCTTAGCTGAAAACATTTTCTTAGAATTTAATTTGAAGGTTTCTTGACCTTAGCTGAAATCTTTTTCAGTCACTGTTTTCTTCCTTTTAAAGCTCTTTTCAAACAATGTGTTCTCTGATCTCTGCCCTTTCCTTGATTCAAGTGTTTCGATGAAGATTTTATCAAATTTCAACTTCTGGGTGTGTGCTGAGTGAGGGCTTTGAGTTGGGTTTCAGACATCAGTTTCATACTCCAGATAGGGGAGAATTGGATCCCATGACTTTTGGAGTTTCAAAAACAGCTAGAAAGAGTGAGCGGTCCAAGAAATTAAGCAGAAAAAAATATAGTAAAAAAATTAAGGAAAAGGGGTTTTTTATTTTCTCCAATAATGACCGCTTAGTTTAGGAAAATAGAAATCATTGAGAAGAGAAAATAATGGTTATTTATCGTCTGCATGTTTCAGAGATGGGTTCACGTGAAGGCTACGCTGTGTTGTCCGTGAGTTTTCCGAGCAAGAAGTTTGAGAAAATATGCCTCTCCATTTGATGAATGTGAGAGGAATACCTCAGCATTAAATGGGTCAAAGCTGAAAATGACTCAAATTGGGGAGTTTTTTTTAGACTAATCGATAGAGATGTTTTAGTTCTACACTACACTTTGTGCATGTAAAAGTGTAGATCTAAAAGATTTGGGCGAATAAAAAGTGCAATTACATCAAAAAGATTTTGGCATTTTGGTTCTCTGCTTTATGAAGAATATTCTATTTAAGTACATGAGGAGTTCCGGCTTCATTGTCCACTGTTTATGGAAACTAAATCAATTCAATTCAAATCATTTAATAGTATGATTTGAAAAGAGCCTGTTTCCCTCTTTACTGCACTTGAAAGAATTCCGAGATCAAATTCTTTGATTTGATGGAACTTGTTGTTTCAAGGTACTCTGTTATCTTGTTCATGCTTTTCTCTGTCTTCTCTCTCTTTTCCCCAGTTAGATCAGGCGATGCAGAGGCGCTTATGAGATTGAAATCATCCATCGATCCCTTGAACTCGCTGCCATGGCAAGGAGGCGATGTCTGCAACTGGGTAGGGATCAAAGAATGCATGAATGGAAGAGTCACCAAGCTAGTTTTAGAGTACTTGAACTTAACTGGTACTCTGCACCAGAAAATCTTGAACCAATTGGATCAACTTCGGGTGTTGAGTTTCAAAGGCAATTCAATTTCAGGTCAAATCCCCAATATTTCCGGTCTGGCCAACCTCAAATCACTCTTCCTTAGCCACAACAACTTCTCTGGTGAATTCCCAGAATCTCTTTCGGATCTGCATCGCTTGAAAGTCATTGTTCTTGAAGGAAATCAAATCTCTGGTGACATTCCTCTTTCTTTACTCAAACTCCGGCGATTGTATATACTTTACTTGCAGGACAATCGGTTCACTGGTACCATCCCTCCTTTCAACCAAACAACCCTCCGATTCTTCAATGTTTCTACCAATCAACTCTCCGGTCAAATTCCGGTGGTCCCAGCTCTGATTCGGTTTAATGCATCGTCTTTTTCCGGTAATCTTAATCTTTGCGGTGTACAGATTCAAAACCCATGTGGGAATTTTAATTCTGGGCCTACAATGAGCCCAGATTATTATCCCACAAAGCCAGTTTCAAAGTCATCATCAAAGCGTAGCAGGTTGGTCAAAATCATAGCAGCAAGTATTGGTGGTATTCTGTTGCTGCTGATTTGTATACTTTTGCTGTGTTTCGTTTGCAAAACTTGTGGCAAAAAGAAGGATGCAACGGAGGTGAGGAGCAAAGGGGCTGTTGGTGCTGTTGAAGGGGCAGAGAGAGGGGAAGGGTCAGGGGCTAGTGGCATTGGAGGTAATAATGGAGGAAAACAAGGTGGATTTTCGTGGGAAGGTGAAGGGTTGGGTAGTTTGGTGTTCTTGGGAGCAGGGGATCAGCAGATGAGTTATAGCTTGGAGGATTTGCTCAAGGCATCAGCTGAGAGTTTAGGGAGAGGTACCATAGGGAGCACCTACAAGGCTGTGATGGAGTCTGGGTTCATCGTGACCGTCAAAAGGCTGAATAATTCCACATATCCGAGATTGGAGGAATTCAGGAGACAGATGGACATCATTGGTAGGCTAAGGCACCCAAACTTGGTCCCACTTAGGGCCTACTTCCAGGCTAAGGAGGAGCGGCTCCTCGTCTATGATTATTTCCCTAATGGCAGTCTCTTCTCTCTCATTCACGGTATGTCGGTGACCCCTAGTCTCCTACCAAGTATTACTGTACTTTTTTTTTTTCGAAAGGTCCTACTAAGTACTACTAGTAGTACTATTTATTTGGAGTTTTTTGTTTATTACAATTATTTTGTTTTTCTTTTTGTTGTTATTTGCAGAACCATTGATTTTAAAATGGATTACTTTTAGGGATGTGCATGTGCTAGAGGCGCTCAAGTCCATTAATCAATTCATTAATTTTTACTATTAATGAATTTATTAATTTAAATACTACTAATTTAACATTTTAATAGGATATCTAAGATTATAATTTTAATATAATATTAAAGAAAAATTGATTTTATAATTGTGTAAATGTCATAATAAAAAAAATTAGGGTTAATATTATGTAGGTTGGAGATTTATGTTAATTTATATGGTAGGTTTATTTTGGAGATTTTTTATATGACTTGTGTTTGTGAATGGGATTTTTTATGTGGTTTGTTTGATTATTTATGCAATT
The DNA here is from genome assembly GCA_023935145.1 of Bretschneidera sinensis. Classification (NCBI taxonomy): domain Eukaryota; kingdom Viridiplantae; phylum Streptophyta; class Magnoliopsida; order Brassicales; family Akaniaceae; genus Bretschneidera; species Bretschneidera sinensis. Next base: position 5,166,267 of record CM043705.1, read on the forward strand.
ATATTTGAATTATGTTCATTTATAATTATATCAAACAAATAAATTTAAAAAGTTAAGAGGGTTGCGTTAGTTTTGATATTTCGTCATGTGAAATGGATCATGTCGTTAGTTAATCTTGTTGTGTTCTTGGACGGATCCAAGTGGTACGGGGGAGACTTACCCCCTAAGGTCCTTAAAATTCTTTTAACTTTTAAGCCCTCAAGTTTCTTTTTCTCAAAATCTCTTTAAATTTTTTTACCCCAAAGGGAAATGCTCTAGATCCATCTTTTGTTGTATTCGTGTCAATCTAAATACTGTTATACCCAACCTTTGACACTACATAATAACATGAATTGCCACCCTTAACTTACCCCAACCATCAAAAGAAAACATTCACAAAGAACGCGTGAGAATCATGAATTTTCAATTTGCCCATGTTAAATAACTTGATATAAAATAAAGGTTATAATTTTTCTATTCTTTTTCCTGTATCAAATGGAAAATATATTATTCTTATAAAAAAACATGTACTTCTCATAATTCTCTATTAGAGATATGATTGTATGTTTGAATACTATCCGGTGATTTTGTTAATTTTTCTTTAGCTTTTCAAAGTAGATAATTTTGTTAGTTCAACTTAATTTCATATTTTATTTGTTTCAAATACATGATCTAAGTACTTCGGTGCTTTGAGCTACTGTGGTTGAATCCTTTGGCAAACAACTCCCTTATGGTTAAAATGAGGAAAGTTGTTGTGGTGTAGATTATGTAGTATAAAGAGAGGGTAGATTGCATCAGAGGTCTTTGAACTTTTAATTTTGGCAATCATAGCCCTGTACCATTGATTGTTGGCAATGTAGTCCTTTAACCTCAATTCCCTTTGAAAAATTGATTGAGGACAAGTGAAAAGACCATAAAGGACATATTAAACAACAAAAATAAAAAATTACAATTAAGAAGAAAAAAAAGCAAGTAAAATATTTGATTTGATTAAAACTTAAGAAAATTCTCCTCTCTCTCCCCTCCTTGCCTAGGTCTCTCTTCCCCCTCTTTCCTCTTTTCTCTCTTCTCTCTTTATTCTTTCCCTCTCTATTCTCCCTTTTGGTAGCATGCCAAATTTATTTTGGTACATAATATGTTAACTGAAACAGGGAATTTGGTATCATTCGAATTTATCCTCATGTTGGATAAGAAGAGAAGTAGTAACAAAAGTAGGTATACTTTTTTCCGCCTTTTTTGTTAAAATGGATCATGTAATCAATTGATGCAAGCTGGGAAGTATAGTCTTTCTCTTTTCAGAAAATGTCCTCATTGGTTGGATATTTAATGGAATAATTAGTAGTCAAATGTATTTTGAAAATAATTAAGAGAGATATTGAGTCATGTTAATTGAAAAGGCTTATACAAACAAGTTGATCGTTTTATATGAACTGATGTTTGTTTTAGGTTCTTTTAATTGGTTAATGCAACGGGTCTTTCATGTACTATGCTTATAAGAACAGAAGAGAATCATCTCTTGCATGAAAGTAACAGAATATTATTTTACAGTTAAAATATTTTTATGGGGTACCAAAATATTGGCATGATACCAAAGCTTAAGCTCATGATTTGTAGGTTTAAAACATGTATGTAAGCTGTTATTTTTTCTTATTACATTCCGATGCGGGATTGCTTTTTCATCTACTTACTCATACGTGAATATTCCCAACAACTCCCTCTCCATTTTTTATCTTTTTTTTTGTCTCCTTCATATATTTTCACTTCCTTTCCCTCCAAACTTCGAACATAGGGTTATAGATTTTCCTTTCATTTGGTCTTTGCCTGCTAGGTACCAGTCTGAGTCGTTGATTCAAAAGCTCTAATTCAAGTTTATAATTTAGGTTAGACTTGTCTTATAGCTAATCCAATGGCAAATGAAGTTTTATAACTCAACAAAAGTTGCAAAAGGTGGATATCAAAGGGCATATTTCTTCCTGGGGAAAGTTATGGTTGCAATCTGGTATCATATTATATTTTTTCATTGTTAAATTAAATTTAAAGATTGGAGGTAATTTAGTTTGCCTTCTATTTGGTCATTCTGTTTGGTATACCGATGCCAATATTTGTTTTTCTATTCAATATTGCAATATGTTATGTCTGTTTGGAAGTTTCTTAGATGTAGGACGGATAGTTTAGAAAATCGTTTGTGAATATGAGAAGGTCAAGTGGATGAAAATGACTGGAAACATTCTTGTCTTGTGCATTAAATTTCCTACTACTTTTGCAGGAACAAGAAGTTCAGGTTCTGGAAAGCCTCTTCACTGGACATCATGTCTTAAAATAGCTGAGGACTTAGCTACTGGACTGCTCTATATTCACCAGAACCCTGGCTTAACCCATGGGAACTTGAAATCCTCGAATGTCTTACTAGGTGCTGACTTTGAGTCATGCCTAACAGATTATGGACTGACTTTGTTTCCAGATTCAGACTGTATGGAAGAATCCAGTGCTACCTCTCTCTTCTACAGAGCCCCTGAATGCCGCGACCCCCGCAAGGCATCCACCCAACAAGCTGATGTCTACAGCCTTGGCGTCCTCGTTTTGGAGCTCCTAACCGGCAATACTCCATTCCAGGATCTTGTTCAGGAACATGGTTCAGATATTCCAACATGGGTGCAGTCAGTCCGAGAGAAGGAGATTGAGTCCAGTGATGAACCTGCCTCAGGTAATGAGGCATCTGAGGAGAAACTTCAGGCTCTTCTGAACATCGCTATGGCTTGTGTTTCTGTTGCACCGGGGGATCGGCCTGTGATGAGGGAGGTTCTGAAGATGATCAGAGATGCAAGGGGAGAGGCACATGTGTCATCCAATAGTAGTGACCATTCACCTGGGAGATGGTCAGATACTGTTCAGAGCTTACCTAGGGAAGAACATTTGAGCATATGATCAGTGGTTAATTAGTGTTTGTAGGCTTCAAATTACTATGTATTCTGATTCTTTCAATTGAATCTTGATTCTTCAACTAGGCATTGTAGAGTCTACTCGTGTAAAGTTTTCTTCAAATTTATTCATATTTTATGAATTAGTGCATTTGCAGTGGTAGACGGCTTGTGTCGCTAAATGCAACTAACCATTTTGGCACGGGAACTTGGTTTGATAGATTCTTAGCGGTTTTGTTATCATGAGTTGAACAATGTCACGTTTTAATTGATCTGTTATTCCAGTCTTACATTCAGGTGTGCTTCAAAGTTCAAAATTAGGTGCTTTTTTTTCAAATGATTGGGATGAGAATTCGAATTTGGGACCTCAGGAGAAGTGTGGGTATCAAACAGGCTAAGCTTAGTTTTGGGCCAAAAATCAACCTCCAATCTATATGCAACACGTGCCGTAGACCAATGCAAAAAGTCAAAACTTGCCTCAAAGACAAAACGGTTATTTCGATCTTTAGAAATCCTAAGATAAAACCTTAGCACAAATCCTAATCTAGATAGGAAACCCAAATCATATTAGAGTTGGAAACAAAATTAGTCATTAAGGGATTATATATCCTACCTTTACTATGATTGATATGTTAAACTCCTATATAAAGGAGGTTAGAGACAAAGGTAAAGTATCTTTCTAAGCTCCTAAAAAGTTAATTTTTCTCTTTTTTTTTTTTTTAAATAGCCATTGACTTAAGTATCAGAGAGCTTTCTCCGAGTTTAACAAACTCTAAGACGACTTCTTTACAGGATTGCTTGAGTGAAATTAGATTTACATGAACTCGCTCTTCTGGATTTATGCATCAATAGATTGCCATCATTTGTGGGAATGATTAAAAATTCATCTATGAAGGATGCCTCCTAGGATAAGACAGTTGCTACCACCAGTTAAATCCAATCATCAAAGCACCATGATATATGGGTTAGTATATATATAAAAGGAAAAGACTTTAATTTGCTGCCACTTTTATTGTTAGTGATTTATTCTCTTTATTATTGAGGCATGAATGATGTTGGTAATTTTCAAAATAAAATATGATTTTATATTTGGAATGTTTTGAAAATTGAAGGAAAAAAGAAAGAAAAATTGAGTTTTGCTCATAAGATAGTCGACTGTCTAATAAGAGATTCGATTGTGGAATTGGGTAGAAAGTTTTGGCAGTCAACTGTTTATGTCAAAAAATGGACAAAGAGTTTAGACAGTCGACTGTCAGCCCAATACCTGATTGTTTAAAAAAGACACTGTCGACTATCTTAACGAGAATTCAAATTCTTTTGAATGTTAAATGATTGTTGGTTAGTGAACTAAAGTGTCTCTTGTGAAGAGAAACTCAGTTATATCAGTTGAGAACTGAACCAAAGTGTCTCTTGTGAAGAGACACTCTGTAACTCTAAAAATAGATTGTTTAACTGCAATTTTTTACGGAGTTTTTAAGAATTCTTTCATCTTCTTCTTCTATTTTCTCTAACAAATACAAATCTTCATGTGATTGAAAATTCTATAGAATTCTTTAAACACAAGTGCTCTTAATCCATAAAACTCATAGAAGCTGCTGTGGGTTGTTATTCACTAGTGTAAAATGCATAAAAACAACAGAGCTTTATTATATCTTAGAAGAAATTTGTTGGAAACCTTCTTGCGCTAGTGAGAGGCGAATTAAACCTTAAGGAAAGTGACCTGATCGTTCCTTGAAGCCATCACTCCCATCCTCTCTTATTCATTTTGATAAACAACCCTCTGAAAATTCCCCCAACAATCTAAATGTTTATTCTTCTTCGCTCTGTTTATCAAAATGACTACCACTTTGAGTTATGTGAGAGATATGACGCTAGATTTCAACAAATTGAAGAAGCAATAATTTGGGGAGTCCAAATGAGTTTGGTCATATTACTATGCAAGACTATAAGGTACACTTAATTTAAAGATTTTCTTTAGTGCACTAATTTTCGTGTTGTAGTAAAGCTTAGAATGGAGCATTTTATATGTTGATGCTTTGAATTGTAAGACATTAGAATGGTGACAAATGTTAGAGAGTTAGTTTGTTGGCCATGGTCGCATAGAATTGCATATAATCTATTGCCATTTTGCAATTGTTTGCATAATTTATGCATTGATTTTTCAAAAGGAAATCACGTTTCATGAGTGCTTTTTACTCTGAGAATGTGATTGTATATACATATTCAAATAGGATATGTACTTAAATTCCTTTAAGACAACAAAACTCTAATACGATAAAGTGGTCATTTTAGAATATATATATATCATTCGAGATTCTAGACTTGAAGAACATTTTCTGCGTTCATTTGCCACAGAAACTAACGTGTATGTTGTAATAAAATTACTTGTTAAGGAAAACCAGAAAAGAATTTGGGTCAATGGGATATAAGTTTAATTATAGTTCTCTATGAAGAACAAGATATATTGTTGTTGTTTGTACTTTTCTCCTTTTGCGGTTTTTCCTATCCCGTCATTTCTCAATTCTAATGCACTAATGTGAGACGAATATGCTTTGTCGGCTAACAAGTCTTGTTTCTAAGGGAACCTATCTTTCGTGTAACATGAACAATGAGTAGCATTGATTTAGGCACAATGATAAAGTTTATTTTGTTTAGAATGGTTACTTGGCAATTAAAAGCCAAGAGGTGCTCTCAGTCATATGGTCTTTATTAACCAAGGGAAGAGTTATAGGGTATGCCTATTTGATGGCAATGTGCAAGTTAATTCTCTTAGTTTTCAGTATTTCGGTTAGGACATGTTAGTTTATGAATAATGCATAATATGGTTAGAATGAGTTTTCATTCCTTGCTTTGAGTAAATATTCTAGTGTACATTGGCATGTTGTGCTTTTAAGTTTGAAATATTCTGAGAAACCATGGACTATGACATGTTATAGTGGATAGCATGACTTATATATCTTGTTAAATAAGATTTTATTTAATTATATAAATTATATTTTATATCATATAAAATTTCCATAAACATTGAAATATTGCTTAAGGCAAGTGTTGAACTTTCTATGACAACAAGAAAGATCACTAACTCATAATGGTTTATATATATTGAGATATATACAAAAACACAAGATGTGGTTCCTAATTTTCTTAGGAAAAGAGTAAAATATTTACAATTAAGGTTTAAAAATTTTTGGAATAGAAATAATAGAAAATTTTGTATTAGAATATCTCTTGTTGTGAATTCTTAAATAAATCTTGAGAAGACCTCTAGAGTATTTTTATAAGTACTTGACTTAGAATCAGAAGTTTTCTTTTAGAATAAATTTACAAGAATATGAATCTCAAGAAGGTACTTGTGGTAACATTTTGTTTGGATGATAACGTCACTTGGACTAATGAGACTAGAATATGCTATAGTGGTTAATGTACAGTGGTATAAGTGTCAAGTAAACACCGAGCATCATAATGAATTACAAGTGGACAAAGTTAAGTAGTTATAAGTGATGGAAAATATCACTTGTGGTGGGTGTTTAGCCAAGTATAAATTCTCGATACATTGTAGCTATATAAATTAGTTACTTACTATTTGAGTAATTAAGATAAAATTCATAAAGTTTGTAAGAAATTTGGTGAATTGGTTAACCAATTTCTAGCTAGCAAATGATTAAAATATTATAAGGTGTAGACTGAGATTCCAACCTAAGAGGGGGGTGAATTGGGTTTTTAAAAACATTCACTAATTACTTGCAAGTTTATAAAAACAGTTAAATGCACAATTGTATAAACAAGTAATGTGCTTTAAATAAAAGAGTTTAAGGAATAGAAAGTGCAAACTCAGTTTATAGTGGTTTGACAATATCGGATTTATTCCGATCCTACGTTCACTCTCTTCAAGAAACCTCTTTGAAGTAATCTACTAAAACTCTTAGTCATACAACTTCATGGCTGTTGCACAAACCTTACAAACAATCCCTTCCACTTGGAAGCTTATCCCTTCCTCTCAGAAGCTAATCACTTCCTTTTGGAAGTTAATCCCTTTATAATAAATATAAGTTGTTGTAAATTAAATGGTAGAGAGATAACAATGAATGTTTTTACAACTGAACAATATATCTCTTTCAAAGTAAAGCTTGAAAATGGCTCAACAATGAATGTTTCAAAGGTTTTGTGTATTAATGAGTAAAAACTTGATTGAATGTGTAATGTTGTGTTCTTAAATGATCAATGGAGTGGGTTTATATAGCCTTGAATTAATATGGTCATTTTGTACTGACTTGGTACGTTTTGTTACATTAAATACTTAAGTCTAGCGCCTCAACGGTTATATTTTTCAAATTATTAGTCGACTGGGTCTTAGTACTAGTAGACTGGGTCAAGTGAAAAGACTCACTTTTTAAGGCTGTGAAGAGTACCAGTCGACTAGAGACATTCTGTCCATAATGCCAGTCGATTGGTATTGATCATCCAATCGACTAGGCACATACTGTCCTATATCCTAGTCATCTTGTATAGGGATCCAGTCGACTGGGTTGCCCTTCAACCCAGTTTTTCATGTTTTGAAATGTTTTTGACTTAAAAATGTTTGAATGAATAGTTTTGTTAAAATACTTTTACAAAAAGAGCCATAAGACAAGCTAGTTACCTTAACAAGTGAGATTTACAACTTGTTTCAATACCTTATGCCTATTCTAGATCTTCTGTCTTGACTTTGTGTCTGATTCGGATTGAGTTCTTGCATCTTGATTCTTGGCTGTCGCTTTTATCGTTTAAAACACTTAGATAATATTGTTAGTACAATTATAGTTGTGTTTTGTCATTTTAAAATTTACATGAGGGTCAACAATCTCCCCTTTTTTGATGATGACAAAACTAATGAGAGAAAACAATTTTAAAAACTAAGTGTTTGGTTTTTAGAAAAAAAAATGGGCAGAGTTTCCTTTGTTTTTTGAAGAAAACCAACTTATAAAAAGTTCAAATAGTTTATATTCAATCTAACCAAGCAACTAAACATAGAGTCATATACAGCAAGTTCTTTCGAGCTATGCTCCCCCTAAATCTATGCATTACTTTAAGTTTACAGTCATTTTTCTCATATTTCTCCCTCGTTTTGACAACAGTAGAAAAGGGGGTAGTAAACCAACAAATAAGCCATATAGAACTACAAACATTATGATAATGCATAAATAAACTTGTATTAAAAAATTTGGCATAATTTTTAGCTAGGAGGACTTCCCGGGAAGAGCCGAAAGTTTCCATACGTGCATAAGCAGTTACAGCATATATCCGAGCAAAGAAGGTTTTATATGAAGTAACCATATTGCATAAAAGTAAAACAAGTATATGAATCATAATGGAAAATGAGATAGAGATATATAAAGCAAATATCCATACATCATGGGATTCTAAGAGCCAAAACTGAAAAGCTACAATATATGATAAAATGATGTTCGTGCCAAGAACAACTAAAAGCTATATATATATATATATATATATATATATATATATATATATATATATATATATATATATATAACTGAAAAGCAATACAGAAAGCAACTCAGTGAGCGGGAGAGTCAGAGCCGTCATGAATGAGATCCCGAAGCTCAGCCAAGGAACCCTCTGTATGCTCTCGGTGCCGCTGGAAGTCATCCCTGAGGGTGCGAAGGTCATGATGCATGGTGTCGATAGAAGAGCTCAAGCTCCGGAATTCGAACTGCATAGTCAGCTAGAGGCTCATAATAGCTTGGAGAAGATCACTGTATCCAGTTGGACCAGTACTCGAGCCGCCCATAGGTGCTGCTCAATCATCCGTATCCATAATAGTGGATGCAGCATCTGGACCCTCGTCCTCATCACTGCTATCATCCTCACCAATCTTGATGTTCTTCCCGGCCTTTGAATAGATCATCCCATCTCGGACCGTGCACCTCATCTTCTTCAGTGAAGAGACATTAATGATATCTTTGAGGCCGATATCCTGAGCCTCGAAGGTAGGGAGAGGAACCTAAAAGTGCTGGAGGATGAATGTGATGAGCATCCCATAGGGAAGGCATCCGGAGTCACTAGCTTCGCCGTTTATCATGTTGGCGAGTAGTAGGGGGTAGATATTGAAGTGGTGCCCAGTTTTAAGGCACCAAATCAATACCACATCTATCTTAGATAGATAGCCCCGATTCCCAAGTCTTGGATGGATGGTCTAACTCACTATAAGGTTGAACAATTTCGAGTCGAGGGGCATGTCACTATACGTGTTAAATGTAATGGGTCGAAAGACATAATTAGGGTCGCCCCTAACTATCTGGCATGTCTCTTTGTAATCGAAATTGTCTGGCCATCCGTCCAGACTCCATTGGATCCCTCCCATAAGGATCCCCAAAATACTCATTAAGAGGTTAGTGTTGACCTCAAACGCCACACCCATTACACTGGTTCTAAACAATAGAACCGATGGATTGGGTTTCACCAAGTTCGCATAGAACTGGTGAATCAGTCGAGGGTAATATTTCTAGTGTATCATGACCAGTGGGGTTAAGTTTATTATGTCAAAAGAAGGTAAAATATCAAAGCTACCATGACGAATAGATTCGAAGTCAACGAATCTACTCGTCATGATCTTTTTATGACGGATGATAGCAGTATACCTCTATTTTGCTGCGAGGCTGGAGAACAGGGAGTCATCGAGCTCTGTCCTCGCCTTCTTGCTCGATAAGCCCGCTAACGCCTTCCCTTTTGAGTCCGAAGCCGTAGATTTGGTGGACCTTGGCTTAATAGGCGCGTGAGGTCCCCCAACTGTGGTCTTAATGCGGATTCTCTCGGACATTTTGGAGGTAAAGTGTTTTTGGGGAGAAAGGGAGATTTTGGTAAAAATTGGAGATTTCAACCGTAGAAAGTTGAAATAAGTGGTATTGAGGAGTAGATCAAGCCATTTATGAGGTTTTTTTTAAGGAGATTTTGGTCAAAAAGATTAGATTTTTTAGAGAGAGAAAGCTTAGGGTTTTAAAAATGGCGTGAAAAACTGAAAAATCTGAAGAGACTATTTATAGAATCGTGATACCAGTCGACTGGGTTAGAGCACCAATCGACTGGGTCCTTTGCAGATTTGAAAAAATTTAATATACAAGTCGACTGGATCGGGACACCAGTCGACTGGGTTAACTGGTAGAGAAATACCTGTCGACTAGGTTATTCATACCAATCGACTAGATAGTTAAGTGAAATTAAAAAAATGGCTCCAAACAAGGTATGGCTTTATTAGTCGACTGGTATAAACTTACCAGTCAACTGGATAATTATGCAGTGACTTACCAGTCGATTGGGATAGACTTACCAATCGACTGGACCAAAAAAAAAACTTCTAGTTTTGTGTCTTAGCACGAAATTTGTTTATCTATTCCATCTTGAGTGAGAGATATATTAAATAAGGTTTAATACTCATTCACTAGATGTCAAGTATGCAAATGATGAATGATGATGCAATCATGCATATAGTTTATCATAATCTAATAATCCCACTAACAGTCTAATTTTATAGAAACTTGCTTCATTTAAAGGTTTTGTAAGAATGTCGGTTATTTGATCTTCTGAAGGTATGAATTCTAGTCTTATATCACCTTTTTGAGCATGGTCTCTTAAAAAATGATATCTAATTTCTATGTGTTTAGTTCTAGAGTGCTGAATAGGGTTTTTGGTTAGGTTGATAGCACTTGTATTATCGCAATGTATTAGGATACTTGTGAAGTTCATGACATAGTCTTCTAGTTGTTGTTTCATCTACAATACTTGGGTACAACAACTTCCAGCTGCTATGTATTTCACCTCGGCGGTTGATAGTGCAACGGAGTTTTGTTTCTTGGAAAACTAAGAGGTTAACATTGCACCTAAGAATTAGCATGTTCCACTTGTGCTTTTTCTATCTAATCTACACCCTGCAAAGTTAGCATCTGAATGTCCTACAAGCTCAAAAGTTGAATCTCTAGAGTACCATAATCCTAGGGTTTGAGTTTCTTGTAGATATCTAAGGATTTTTTTTACTGCAACTACATGTGATTCCTTAGGATTAACCTGAAATCTAGCACACATGCATACACTGAACATTATATTAGGTCTACTTACCGTTAAATAAAGTAAAGCCCTTATCATGCTTCTATAATATTTAGTATCTACACACTTATCTCCTTCATCAAGATCAAGCTTTGTAAATATGCTCATAGGAGTACCAAGTGGCTTTGAGCTTTCTATCCTAAACCTCTTTAGTAGGTCCTTAGTATATTTTGATTGATTGATGAAGATGCCTCCTTTCAATTATTTGATTTGAAATCCAAGGAAGTAGGTAAGCTTTCCCATCATACTCATTTCAAATTCACCTTGCATGCACTTGGCAAACTCTTGACACATAGATTCATTAGTGGCACCAAATATAATATCATCAACATATATTTGGACTAGTAGAGTGTCATTTATGTAAGTTTTTGTGAAGAAGGTTGTGTCTACTTTCCTCTTATAAAATTATTTTCAATAAAAAATTTACTTACTCTTTCATACCATGCTCTTGGAGCTTGCTTCAATCCATATAGAGCTTTAGAAAGCTTGTAGACATGATTTGGAAGACTAGGTTTCTCAAATCCAAGAGGTTGCTCAACGTATACCTTTTCTTCTATAAAGCCATTTAAGAAGGCACTCTTTACATCCATTTGAAATAATTTAAACTTATTAAAGCATGCAAAGACCAATAACATTCAAATATCTTCTAATCTTGTTACGGAAGCATAGGTCTCATCAATGTCTATTCCTTCTTCTTGATTATATCCCTTAGCAACTAGTCTAGCCTTGTTTCTAGTCACTATTCCATTTTCATCCATCTTATTTCTAAATGCCCATTTAGTTCCTATTATTGTATGATTCTTTGGTTTAGGAACTAGATTCCATACATTGTTTCTTTCAAATTGATTTATTTCTTCTTGCATGATGATTATCCATTCATTATCCTTTTCAGCTTCAATAAATGTCTTAGATTCTATTTGAGACAAATAGGCTACATACTTGCAAATGTTTCTAATTGAGGAACGAATTCTTACCCCTTGTGAAGGATCACTAATCACTTGATCGATTGGGTGATAATTTACATACCTCCAATCTTTAGGAAGACTATCCTTTTGTTGACTTGTAGATGGTTGGTCCAATTTGAGAGTTTCTATCTCTTGATTCGTTTGAGGTGGGCTCTCTTTTGGGTCAACAATGGGAATAGGTGTCTTCATTCTTGGAATGAAATCGACATCATCATTGAAAGAAACTTCTGTACTACTAATTGGGTTACACTCGTCAAGGGTTACATGTACAGATTCTTCTACTACTAGAGTTCTCTTATTGAAGACTCTATAAGCCTTACTAGAGGTTGAGAATCCTAAGAATATCCCTTCATCGGTCTTAGAGTCAAATTTACCCAAGTTAGTTTTATTTTTATTTAGGATGAAGTATTTACAACTAAAGGTATGAAAATAGGAGATATTAGGCTTTCGACCTTTCCATAATTCATACGGAGTTTTGTCAAGCATAGGTCTAATTAAAATTCTATTCAAGATATAGCAAGAAGTGTTTACCGCTTCCGCCCAAAATTATTTTGGTAAGCTATTTTCACAAAGCGTTATTCTTGCAAATTCTTCTAGAACTCTATTTTTTCTCTCAACAACTCCATTTTGTTGAAGAGTTCTAGGAGCTGAAAAGTTGTGATCAATTCCATTTTCATCACAAATTTTTGAAAAGTTTTGGTTTTCAAATTATTTTCCATGATCACTTCTAATGCTTGAAATACAAATTCTTTTTTCATTTTGAACCTCTTTGCAAAAGTTTTCAAATCCTTTGTAAGTTTTATCCTTGTAAGCAATAAAGATAACAAAGGTATATCTTAAATAGTCATCAACAATAACAAGAGCATATTGATGGCCACCTCGATTAATGGTACTTATTGGACCAAATAAGTCCATATGCAAAAGTTCAAATGGTTTAGTAGTTGAGACTACATTTTTTGATTTAAAAGAAATTCTAGTTTGTTTTCCCATTTGATAAGCATCACATACTTTACCTTTTTCAAATTTTATTTTGGGTAGTCCAATGACTAAATCTTTTCTTGAAATAATTTTAAGCAAATTCATGTTCACATGACCAAGCCTTTTATGCCATAGCCATAGGTTTTCACTAAATGCGGTAAAACATTTTTTATTTTTGGAATGCAAGGGTTTTAAGTGAACTATATAGACATTTTCATGTCTATGGCCAACAAACTTGATCTTGTTACTCTTGATTTCTATAACTAGACAATGAGAGGTTTCAAATATGACTTTGTTGCCTTTGTCACGTAGTTGACTAATACTTAGTAGATTTGGCTTAAGGCCTTGTACTAGCAATACATTATCTATGGTTGAGAAATCATTACCAACTTTTCCATGCCCGATGATCTTTATTTTTATGTTGTCTCCAATGGTGTCATTTCTGCCATCTCTTAGAGTTAGCTCTTTGAATACACTTTTATCACTGGTCATGTACTTTGAGCATCCACTATCAAGGTACCAACAATTACCTTTCTCTTTGGTGTGGAGACATATCTACATCACATAGGGATACATTAGAATTATAATTTCTAGACCTACTAGCATTCATTGAGTGAATGCTTTTGACCTTGCTAGTGGTCTTTGAAGTAGAGGCATTATTCACACATAATGCTTTCATGAATAAGCTCTCTTTTCATTTTGCTTGCCTAATGGAGAATATCCTAACCCGGATTTTCCTTCACTTAATCTTTGGCAAGATAACACTTTATCAAGCTTTTCTTTTCCAAGTATGAGTCTAGATATTGTGCCATTCAATTCTAATATCTTCTTCTTTAAGTTTTCATTTTCATCTTTAAGAAAATCTTGAGAAGATCATAAAGCAATGAAAATAGTTTATCTGTTTCTTCTGTTAGACTTATCATCTCTTTAGAAAGAGATGACACCTCTTTCTTAAGAATAGAGTTCCTAGAATCGAATTTCTTCAATTCTTCATGCATTTCATTTATGACTTCTATCAATTCTTCGCTACTACTAACAATGTTATTTTTTGAAGAGGGAGAAGTCGATACCTCATTTTCATCATCGATTACCATAAGACATAGGTTGGCAATTTTCTCGTATCCTATCTCTTTATTCGAGGAGCCTTCTTCTTCGTCATCACTCCAAGTGGTTGCAATCATAGCTTTCTTCTTGAAGCTCTTGTATGGTTTGCTTGTAGCTGTACAATCGGCCTTGATGTGACCGGGCTTCTTGCATCCATAACACACAAGTGGTTCCCTTTTTAAAGTGGGATCCTTTGTGTAAGGTTTCTTGCTTTTCTTCAAGAATCTGTGAAATCGTTTGGTGATTAAAACCATCTCACCATCTTCTTCATTGCTCTCCACATCTTCTTCCATTTCTTCTTCTTTATTGCTCGTAGAGGCTTTGAGAGCAATCACATTTTTCTTCTTCTCATCATCATTGACAATGAGATTCATTTCTTCCATCTTATATGTCAATAATGACCCGAGAAGTGTTTCGACATCAAGTTTGTCGAGATCTTTGGCCTCCTGAATGGCCGTCTTCTTTGGTTTCCAAGTAGGTGGCAGAGATCTTAATATTTTTCTCCTTAGTTCAAACTCCTCAATGTTCCTACCAAGAAGCTTCAAACTATTAACAATAGTTGTGAAATGTGAGTGCATTTAAAAAATTGTTTAGTTGGGAGACATTTTAAAAGATTCATATTCAGATACTAGCATACAGATTTTTGATTTTTTAACATCACTAGTTCCTTCATATGTAACTTGCAGTTTATCCTAAATCTCCTTAGCCGAAACACATGCGAAAATTTTATTATATTTTGAAATATCTAAAGGACAATGTAAAATACTTGTGGCTCTACTATTGAGAGACATCATTCTACAATCCTCATCATTGAACTCAGTTTTGAGTTTAGACATTGTATGATTGATTTCTCTAATAGTTATTTTCTTTGTAGGAATTCTAGGTCCTTCCTCAATAACTTTTTATAGATTATAATCTTGTCATTCAACAAAGATTTTCATCCTGTTTTTCTAATAGTTATAGTTGGAGCCATTGAACAAGGGAGGCCTAGTGTAGGAATGTTCCTCAAAATAGCTATTCGAAGCCATCAAATCAACTCAAGGATTTTAAGTCTCAAATTGAGAATGAGGCTCTGATACCAATAGTAGACTTAGGTTCCAACCTAAGAGGGGAGATGAATTGAGTTTTTAAAAACTTTCACTAATTACTTGCAAGTTTTTAAAAACAGTTAAATGCACAATCGTATAAACAAGTAATGTGCTTTAAATAAAAGAGTTTAAGGAATAGAAAGTGCAAACTCAGTTTATAGTGGTTTGGCAATATCGGATTCATTCTGACCCTACATCAACTCTCTTCAATGAACCTCCTTGAAGTAATCCACTAAAACTCTTAGTCGTACAACTTCACGGATGTTGCATAAACCTTACAAACAATCCCTTCCACTTGGAAGCTTATCCCTTCCTCTCGGAAGCTAATCTCTTTATTTCGGAAGTTAATCCCTTTACAATAAATATGAGTTGCTGTAAAGTAAATGGTAGAGAGATAGCAATGAATGCTTTTACAACTAAACAATATCTCTCTTTCAAAATAAAGCTTGAAGAATGGCTCAACAATGAATGCTTCAAAACTTTTGTGTATTAATGAGTAAAAACTTGATTGAATGTGTAATTTTGTGTTCTTAAATGCTCATTGGAGTGGGTTTATATAGTCTTGAATTAATATGGTCATTTTGTACTGACTTGGTACATTTTGGTACATTAAATGCTCAAGTTTTGCGCCTCAACGGTCATATTTTTCGAATTACCACTTGATTGGGTCTTAGTAACCCTTTACAATAAATATGAGTTGTTTAAAATAAATGGTAGAGAGATAGTAATGAATGCTTTTACAACTAAACTATATCTCTCTTTCAAAGTAAAGCTTGAAGAATGGCTCAACAATGAATGTTTCAAAGCTTTTGTGTATTAATGAGTAAAAGCTTGATTGAATGTGTAATGTTGTGTTCTTAAATGCTCATTGGAGTGGGTTAAAATAGTCTTGAATTAATATGGTTGTTTCGTACTGACTTGGTACGTTTTGGTACATTAAATGCTCAAGTCTGGCACCTCAACGGTCATATTTTTCGAATTACCAGTCGACTGAGTCTTAATACCAGTCGACTGAGTCTTAGTATTAGTCGACTTGGTCAAGTGAAAAGACTCACTTTTTAAGGCTGTGAAGAGTACCAATCGACTGGGTAATTAGTACCAGTTGACTGGGGACATTCCATCCAGAATGCCAATCGACTAATATTGATCACCTAGTCGACTGGGGATATACTGTCCCATATCCCAGTCATCTAGTAGAGGGATCCAGTCAACTGGGTTGCCCTTCAACCCAGTTTTTCATGTTTTGAAATGGTTTTGACTTAAAAACGTTTGAATGAATAGTTTTGTTAAAGTTCTTTTACAAAAGGAGCCATAAAACAAGTTAGTTACCTTAACAAGTGAGATTTACAACTTTTTTCAATACCTTATGCCTATTCTAGATCTTCTGTCTTGACTTGGTGTCTGATTCGGGTTGAGTTCTTGCATCTTGATTCTTGGCTGTAGCTTTTATCATTTAAAACACTTAGATAATATTGTTAGTACAATTAGAGTTATGTTTTGTCATTATTAAAATTTAGATAAGGGTCAACATAAGGGATGGGGATCAAGCCCATACGATTAATCACCCATGGTGGAACTTGGACTTAATGCTTACTAACCATAAGTTTTGAGTTCAATGAGACAAATTACATCATCAGTTGTGATTGCAAAAACTTATAGTAAATATTTCATCAAAGGACAAGGGTGTTTGGAAATCGTAGTGATAAAGTGAAGGGTGAACTTTAAATTCTTAATAAGGCTTACAAAAGTTTTCTTTTGTATGTTAAGCTACGGAACATACTTGATAAGCTTATTTAGTTAGTGTGAAGTGCGATCGCTTTTGTTGAGTTCAAGGCCTTGACTTTAGATCATTCAAGACATAAGATACATGCCGCAAGACTTGTAAACATGTCAATAATTTTTCTGACAATTTCTATAAGGAGAAATTTCATATGTGCGTGAGACATGTGTGGATAAACAAATAGGATTTGTGGTTCAAAGTATCATACTACCACACATTTTGTTTAACTTTAATGTGTTTTCACTAAGTGAAAATTCAAGTCCTAAAGACATTTTCATTTATGCATGAACTTCAATAGACTATAAAGATATAATTTTCGAATTTTTATAGCAAAAAATATTTTTAAAATTGTGGGGGATTGTTGATGAATTTTAAAATAAAATCTGGTTTTGTACTTAAGATGTTTTGAAAATTGAAGGAAAAGAGAGAGAAAGAAAAAATCAGTTTTGTTCAAAAGATAGTCGACTATCTAATAAAATAGTCAACTATGGAATTGGGTATAAATTTTGGATAGTTGAATGTGAAAATGGACAGTCAACTATCCGTGTCCAGAAAGGGATAGAGAGTTTAGGCAGACAATTAACAGCCCAATACCTGGTTGTTTAAAAGACAATTTTTGGAACACAATCGATTGTCTTAACGAGAACTCAAAATTTTCTGAACGTTAAATGATAGTTGGTTGATGAACTAAAGTGTTTCTTGTGAATAGACCTAAGTTATATCAATTGAGGACTAAACCAAAGTGTCTCTTATAAAGAGACACTCGGTAACTCTATAAATATAGTGTATAACTGTAATTTTTTTATAGATTTTTTTTAGAATAACTGGTGAGAATTATTTCATCTTCTTCTTCTATTTTCTCTCAAAAATACAGATCTTCTTGTGATTGAAAATTCTACAAAATTCTTCAAACACAAGTGCTCCTAAATCATAAAACTCATAGAAGCTATTTTGGGTTGTTCTTCACTAGTGCAAAGTGTAGAACAACAACATAGCTTTATTGTATATTAGAAGAAAATTCTTCAAACCTTTTCTTGCACTAGTGAGTGGCGAATTAAACCTTAAGGAAAGCGACCTGATTGTTCCTTAAAGCCATTACTCTCATAATCTCTTATTCATTTTGATAAACAACCCTCTAAAAATTCCCCCAACAAATGATAGTGGTAGCAAAACACTTAGCTTACAATTATTACTCTCTTTTGTCTTAAAGGGCATCCTCCATATCTCGCTAATTGAAGATCACCTGATGAAGGCGGAAAAGTTGTTTGCTGATAAAAACAGATGGATGAGTAAATAATCATCCATCACGTACAAACACCTTTTAACATGCACAAGAAGGCAACTTCTAGCCAGGCAGTGAATGCCCCAAAAGCTCACTAAACAATGTCAAATAAATCACAACAATCCATGTTCAATCCAAAACACAATAACCATATGCTTAGCCAAGAGAATCAACTCTAAAGCATGCCGATAAGACGCAGTCAGCTTCACATCCTAGCTACCTAGGCCAAAACCCTAGCTGCCTTAGCTGCTAAAGAAGAAACAAAAGTAACTTGTCACATTTTGAAAATTAACTTTGGAATTGTTTTTTATGTATTGTTTTTCATTTATTTCTTTATGAACCTGATAACTTACATATATGGTTTTTTCGAATGAAAAAATATTCTCAAGGAATTCATGCTAAATGTTTTGTGTAATCAATGTGCAGACAAGCTATGTATTTTGAAAGGTGGAGTTGGCCTTCGACATGGCAGATCAATTTGGAGCTCATTTGACTAATATTATTAGGCACAAAAATTGGTAATATAGAATTTATTGTAGGTGCCTTGATATATGCCCTAAAGTTGCTCATTGTAGAGTTTTTTATGATATACTTGATAAGCAGACAGAGCTTGACCTTTGATGTTAATTGAAAATGGCATTTTATTTGCATATTGAAATTAAAAAATTATTTGAGTTGCATATCAGAAGGTAAATAATTTTGCGTATTACTAGAAAGCATGGTCAATATATCGTTGCCTTGTTACTTAAAAGTATTTCGCAATGAGAAAGTTGTTGTCATTGTGATATCTTATTATTTGATATGAAAATTGATTTTTGCAAAACAATTGTCATTGCCAATAGTTAATAATAGAAAAAAAAGAATCGGTCCAAATTGGCAACAGAAAAGGTCGTTGCGAAGTTTTGCAATGACAAATTTTAATATAAAACACTATTTAACAATGAGTTGTTTACATTGCGATATAGGTTTACACAACGACCACGTCTCATTAAGGTATTGGTTTACAATACGACCACATATCGTTGTGGTATAGGTTAACATAACGACCACGTGTCATTGCGGTACGCATTTACACAATGACCATGTGTTGTTACAGTACATGTTTACGCAATGACCATGGGTCATTGTGGTACACGTATATGCAATAACTCATGGTCATTGCGGAACACGTGTACGCAACAACCATATGTCGTCATTGTACACGTTTACGCAACGACTCATGGCCATTGCGGAACACATGTACGCAACACGTTTATCCTTTTTGAAATAGGTTTAGTGCATCATTGCTAAACGGGTTTGATACATTAAATTGAAACAATTTGTATTATTTATAAATATAATTAATCATCTAAATTTTGAACCTATTATAACATTAATACAAATCAAGATACTTTTATACTCATAAATACTTTTAAAGCATAGATACAAATGCTTTAGCAAGTTTTTACAAAAGTTAAGAGACTTAATTAGTCAATTCAATCATGGCATCCATGCATAAAGGTTCACTATTGCTAGATCAAAAGTGTTTTACAACGTTACACATTTTCAACTAGTAACATATAGAAATAACTAAACAAAATATTGAAATATCTAGTTAAATAAAACATGAAGTAATCATAACCAAATCTCTCCTATCATACTCAAAACCTACAATGTCATTGCCTCACCAAAAAACAAAAAGGATGTCCACCTTCCTAGCTAGGTTCCAATCTAGCAGCTAGGTTCCAATCTGTCAACATCACACCTGCACCATCATGAAAAAACAAAGTACTAAAATCAATAATTCTTGCCAACAAAATAAGAGAAAGCACCAAATCAAATAAAACTAAGTTACCATAAATAGAATCTTAATGGAATGAGACTTAGTTGTGTATAGTGAGTACACGGTGGAGCACCCTAGTCACCAGTCACTTTCCACTAAATTTCATCATCTAACCCAACCCAAAAATATATTATACCCGTTAAAAACATGTTTTGGATCTTCCACATAAAAAACTTGTATGTGTCAATGATACATGGTATCTCATCAAAGCTCTTATTAACAAAAATTATAATCATTGACCCAACAACACAGATAGCTATGGTAGATTATTTGACGGCTTAAATTCATATATGAGATGTTTGCATGTGTTAATGCATTGCCTAATTTCATAATTTATACCTTAAAATTAGTTTGTCAAAACTTTCATCTAAAACTAACCAAAACTAGCTCACAATCAAACGTGCGATAAGTGTCGAGCTTGCTATGGACCTTTCCCCCAATGGTCCACAAGATGAGGTCCTTACCTAATTAGCAATGATGATTCTGATACTGAAGAGAAGAATCTCATAAGAATTTTTTTTTTAAATCATGTTCTGTTTACAAAATTTGCAAAGAACATCTTTATGATCTGACCACAGATCGATTTTATCTCACCAAATTTTATCTTAATATAATTTCTCTCTACATATAATATTAATAATGCACTTTTGGGTTT
Organism: Bretschneidera sinensis; assembly: GCA_023935145.1. Classification (NCBI taxonomy): domain Eukaryota; kingdom Viridiplantae; phylum Streptophyta; class Magnoliopsida; order Brassicales; family Akaniaceae; genus Bretschneidera; species Bretschneidera sinensis. Next base: position 5,186,935 of record CM043705.1, read on the forward strand.
TTTTTATAGTTTTAAAAAGTTCATAGCTCATGCTTGATGCTACTTTCACACTCTTTTGGACCTTTAAGATTTATACTTTTAAAGAAGATTTTCCTTCTCTCTTTTACAAAAAGTTTTGCCATAACCTTCTTTTCTAATTATATAAACCTATACTTCCAGTTGATGAGAACCCAAAGGACCAGTTTCTAGTAGTATTATATTAAATTATTAACGAACAATTAAACATATAAAACATAGTAGTACATTAAAACAACTTATTGTAAATTCTAATAAGTCATTGATGTTTCCACATAGACAAGTTTCATTAATTAGTGATCAATGTGAAAAATATGAATCTGTGTGACAGATCTAAAAAATAGGCTTCAAAATACATAAACTACAGGTCTAGGCATCAAGACCAAGGCCCATCTTAACTATCCTAGATAGAATAAATTGACAACAAGGATCTTTTATGAGTCGAAAATAATATTCTAAAACTATAGCATTAATCATTTCAAAATCTATGTATTGAAATTTGAACATACTGATGAGTTTAATAGCTGAAGAACTTTGGGTACTTCACCTCATCATGTTTATAAAATTAAGAGCAAGACTAGACAATCCATATCTTTTCATGTCTATACTCTATCCAGTGACAGTGATCCTCTATAGGTTTACATAGCTACTACCCTAGGATGATTTTCCTATAGAAAGTACCAACTATTTTAAGCTAATATGATAAATATTTTGAAGAGAAATTAAATTGCATAACCATTTCCAGCCACTTAAATATACTAATTCAATTAGGGACCTCTCTTATCTTCTAACTTATGATGCTAGGGAAAAGAGCCACTAAACAGATATTCACCATATCTATATTAACTCTAGGAAAGAAAGGAAGACATCTTGTAGCTTTCGAGTTCCCAACAACATAACTAGTGCAAAATTAATTAGACTTCCAAACAGGAACGTAAATTCTATTATTGTTCAATTTGCAGCTTGCTTAACATCTTCATTAAATGGTAAACGCACTGTCTTGTAAATTTAACTGTTAAAAATACATAACCAAGAGCTCATGAGATGCTAGTAAGAAATGGAAGCTTATGAGGGATTGTTTTGTGAGATTTATTAAGTTTAAACCCCAATCGTTTAGAGGATATGTAAATCCTATTGAAGCTGAGCAGTAGATTAAATATGTTGAGAAATATTTTGAAGTTTTGCCAGTGATAGATAGGCAGAAGGTTGCTTTTACTTCATTTAAACTGGAAGGTGAGGCTTCTCAATGGTGGGAGGATATTCTACCTAGGTTGAGTACACAATAGATCAACCCTTAACTTGGCATAAGTTTAAGGATGTGTTTTTTGCGAAGTATTTTCCAGATACGTTTCAAGCACAGCAGGAGAGATATTTTATTCATTTAAGGCAGAATACCTTATCTGTGGCTGAGTATGATAGTAGATTTATGGCCTTGTCGAGGTTTTTACCTAAGTTAGTAAATACGGAGGAAATGAAATGTAATAGAATTTTAGACAGGTTACACTATGAAATTCGAACTAAACTCTCTTATATAGATATTGAGAATTATGCTACAATAGTGGATAAAGCATTACAGATTGAGAAGAATGTGATGAAGTTTAGAGGTATAAGGGATTGGCTGAAGAGGTCTAGATTTGAGGGACCCAGAAGTTGTAATAGTATGAGTGTGCAGGGTAAGAGACCACCCCAGAGTGGGCGTTCCTTATCACAAGGAACTATAATACATAGTTAGAGGCAAGCAAGATTTGTTGCTTCTGTAGGTTAGAGTAATATTGGAGGACCCCTAAATTTGGGAGACATGCTATGAGACCTAGAAGTTATGGTAGAGGAGTAAGTATGCCACTAAGGGGAAGTGGTAATCTGATGTATGATCAAGAGATAACAATTTGCTTTAGATGTAATCAGACAGGGCATCTGTCTCAGAATTGCCCTACTCTGATTTGCTTTGTATGTGGTGAGGGAGGACATATTAGTGTAGATTGTCCAGTGGGGAAATCTAATGAGATAAGTGATGGAGGTGTTGGGAGAAAACAAATGGAGAGACGTGGTGGATTAGGGAGTATGTAAGGTAGAGGCAGAGAATTAGTAGCTGAGAGAGGACGCGGTGGTTAGTTATGGCCCAGAGACAGCAGAGTCTATGCGTTGACCCAATAGGATGCACATTCCACTCCTGATATTGTTATGGGTATGATATCTATTCTTGATAGACCTACTAGATTATTGATTAATCCTAGTGCAACCCATTCTTTTGCATCCAGTGTTTATATAAAATCTATTGATGCTTGTGTTAGTCCTTTGATGCATGTTGTTATTGTTGAGGTTCCTACTGGGGATAGGGTTAATATCAAGATAATTTATCGGGGTTGAGTGATTAGTATGGCTAGTAGAGAAATTGAAGTTGATTTGTTGCCTTTAGATATGATAGATTTTGATTTAATTCTGGGGATGAATTGATTATCTGTATGTCATGCTTGGGTAGATTGTTTTAGGAAGAATGTGGTGTTTAGGATACTAGGACAAGAGGAGTTTAACTTTCAGGGAGAACGTAAGATACTTGCCAATTGCCTTATTTCTGCCCTGACTGCTAGTAGATGGTTGAAAAAGGGTTATGAGGGGTATTTGGCGTATGTGGTGGATTCTAGAAAGGAGATTAGGAAGTTAGAAGAAATCTTAGTAGTTAAAGATTTTTTTGATGTGTTCCTTAAGGAGTTGTCTGGTTTGCCTCCCAATAGGGAGATTGAGTTTTCTATTGAGGTGATTCCGGGATCAGCACCTATATCTATAGCACCTTATAGAATGACACCAGCTGAGTTAAGAGAATTGAAAGTTTAGCTTCAAGAATTGCTAGATAAACAATTTATTCGACCTAGTAGGTCGCCTTAGGGAGCCCAAGTGTTGTTTATGAAGAAGAATGATGGAACAATGAGGTTGTGCATTGATTATAGACAGTTGAATAAGATCACCATCAAGAATAAATAACTTTTGCTTAGAATAGATGATTTATTCGAGCAGTTACAATGAGCTAAGGCGTTTTCTAAGATAGACCTAAGATCGGGTTATCATCAGTTGAGGATAAAGGAGGGGAACGTACCTACGACCGCTTTTAGGACACGTTATAGTCATCATGAGTTCCTTATGATGTCATTTGGGTTAACTAATGCTCCTACAACATTTATGGATCTAATGAATCGGGTATTTAAACCATTCTTAGAGAGATTTGTAGTTGTATTTATTGATGATATTCTGGTATATTCCAAGAATGAAGAGGAGCATGGGCAATATTTAGAGATAGTGTTAAAAACTTTGAGGAAAGAGAAATTATATGGAAAGTTATCTAAGTGTGAGTTTTGGTTGAGTGAAATATCTTTCTTGGGGTATGTTGTGTCAGGAGATGGTATAGCAGTTGACCCACAGAAAGTGGAGGCAATATTAAATTGGGAAAGACCCACTAGCGTGACTGAAATTAGAAGCTTTTCGGGGCTAGCTAGTTATTATAGGAGGTTTATCCAGAATTTTTTTATTATTACTACACCATTGACTAGATTGACTAGGAAGAAAGTGAAGTTTATATGGTTAAAAGAATGTGAGAGGAGTTTCTAGTTGTTGAAAGAGAAATTGACTACTGGTATGGTATTAGTGCTTCCTTTAGGTGATGAAGGATTTGTAGTATATAGTGATGCGTCACATCTGGGGTTGGGATATGTATTGATGCAACATAGGAGAGTTATAGCCTATAATTTTAAGTAATTGAAGAACCATGAGAGAAATTACCTGACCTATGCTTTAGAATTGGCTACCATAGTTTTTTCTTTGAAGATTTGGAGATATCATCTGTATGGAGCCACTTGTGAAATTTTTACTGATCATAAAAGTTTGACGCATTTACCTACCCAGAAAGAGTTGAATTTGAGGCAGAGGAGGTGGATGGAATTGATTAGTGATTATGACTATACAATTCATTATCATCTAGGGAAGGCTAATATAGTAGCTGATGCATTGAGTAGAAAGTCTATAGGGAGATTAGCTGCTATTGGGAGTTATGATTGTAGCTTGATGATTGAACTGAGAGAAATGAGAATGCAGTTGAGTATTAGTGATAGAGGAATATTGATAGCACATATGGTGGTACAATCTTCTATTATTGATCACTTGTTACAGATGCAGAGTAGAGATGAAGGGATAAAGAAGATCAAACAGGAAGTATTGAGTGGGAAGCCGACTGAGTTTAGAATTAGAGAAGATGGTATGGTGGTATTGGGACATAAAGTTTGTGTTCCCAATGATGTTGAGATGAGAAAGGAGATACTAAGAGAGGCTCATGATTATGTGTATTCTATACACCCAAGTAATAATAAGATGTACAAGAGGTTCAGACAAAATTATTGGTGGTCAGGGATAAAGAATGATGTAGCTCAGTATATTTCTAAATGTTTGATTTGTCAACAGATGAAGTTTGAGAATAGACATCCAACAGGTTTATTACTGCCTCTTCTAGTACCTGAATGGTCATAAGAGAATGTAAATATGGATTTTGTTTATGGTTTCCCCGTACCCAGAGAGGTCATGCTGTTGTATGGGTTATAATGGATAGACTTTCTAAGTCTTCGCATTTCCTTCCTATTAAAACTACCTGGAGTCCTGAAAAGTTGGTTGAATTGTATGTAGTGGAAATTGTGAGATTACATGGAGTACCTTTAAGCATTGTATCAAGCAAGGATTTTATATTCACTTCTAGATTTTAGAGGGGTTTTTAGGAAGCTATGGGTACACAATTGCAGTTTAGTATTGCTTTTCATCCTTAAATGGATTGGCAAACTTAGATAATCATCATAATACTAGAAGATATGCTGAGGGCAAGTGTAGTGAGTTTTTCAGTGAGCTAGGATGCTTATTTAACTTTGATCGAGTTTGCATACAATAATCAGTATCAAACTAGTATTGGGATGACACCATTTGAGGCTTTATATGGTAGAAGGTGCAGAACCCCAGTATGTTGGGAAAAAGTTAGAGAAAGAAAAGTATTTGGTCCAGAAATGAAAGATTTGATTACTGAGAGGATCAAACTGGTTAGAAAGAACCTTAGAGCAGCACAGAATAAACAGAAGGGATATGCTGATAATAGAAGACGACCTCTAGAGTTTCAGGTTGGTGACTGAGTGTTTTTGAAGATATCTCTGTGGAAATGTGTATTGAGATTTAAAAAGAAAATAAAGTTGAGTTCGAGATTTGTGGGGCCATATGAGGTGATTGAAAGAGTTTGACCAGTAGCATATAGATTGGATTTGCCTCCAGAGTTAAAGAAATTACACAATGTGTTTCATGTTTCACTTTTGAGAAAGTGTTTACATGATGAATCCCATAGTATTCCGAATCAGGCTGTAGAACTTCAAAAAGATTTTACCTTTATACAAGTACAAGTCAGAATTCTAGATAGTAAGGAACAAGTCTTGCGTAATAAAGTTATTTCTTTGGTTCAAGTATTATGGCAGAATAAAGATGTTGAAAAATTACTTGGGAGCATGAGACAGGAATGAGGAAAGAGCAGCCCCAGCTTTTTCATGAGTTAGGTAAGAAAATTTTGGGGATGAAATTTTTATAAGGTGGGTAGAATTGTAATACTAGTGTTCTTAAAGTAAGTGTAAAGAAATAATTCGATAGATATTACATGGAATTAAAATAATATATACATGAAAGATTTATTATTAATATAATAATTAAAAAAATTTGCAGCTTCTGCGGTTACAAAAAAAAAAAAGGCAAACACCTGGACACTAGAATAGAGAAATATGAAAGGGAAGTGTCTTGCATGCAGCAAGATACTTAATGAAAAAATAAAATAAAAAAGGGACAAACACCTGGACCTCCAGGTGTAGCCCACTTAAGGCATGCATCTTGCATGCAAGCCACAGGAGATGAAAATAAGAAGAATGGTTGCAAGTCAGGACCTTTTTTATATAAAAATTTAGTTTTTTTTTTGTTTTGTTTTATTTTTTCTTACTCAAATCCCGTTTGGTTTTATTATTTCTTCAATTTAAATTTCTTAGCAAAAAGTTATAAAGAAAATTTCTCCAACATTAGAGATAGTACAGTCATTCAATTACAATAGCAAGACTTCATCATATTTGAGGTAAATTTTCAATAAGACTCATAATTAAATAATTATATTGTTTCAATTAAGTTATGGAATAGTAAGATTTATGAAAGTTTTTTATTAGGTGTTGGTGATCAACAATCTCAAGAAATTGCTGAAAGGAATAGGAAAGACAATGAGGTAATCTACAGATAGCTTTAAGTGCTACATTGTGAGTTAGATTTACTTTTAGTAATCGAAACTAATAAAAATATGAATTTATGATATTTGAATAAATGGGTGAATTATGATGATTTAATGATGTGTTTTTTTGTTATATATGAAAATTGATTGATTTATTGATTAGGAATTAGAAAGTATGTTAAATATTAATTATATAAGAATTTATATTTTAAAAAATGATGGATGAATGAAAAATATGTTAAGAAGTTTTATAAAATTTCTGACAAATATGATTGAAAAATTTATATGATATATGAGGAGACAATTTAATAAATATGATAAAAAATTTGAGAAAGAGCTAGATAGCTAAATTGAATGCTTTGATGTATGTTTGCTTGCATATTATTGCTCATATGCATAAAACAAAAGACCAGGAAGGCAGTTGGTCTAGTTGAAAAGACCAAGAAGGCAGCTAGTTTGGCTGAAATATATCGACATGTGGGAAGATGTTCCCAGATGATAATATGAAATAATGAGACGATGTGATGAAAAAGAAAGAAAGAAAGATGATTTAAACACATGCATTCATTTATTTAGTTATTTTATTATTATTGATTGAGATGCTAAAGTATCAGTCTTCATTGTGAAATTATTAATAGACAAATGAGCCTCACAGAGAGACAGATATGATGAGAAAGAAATATGAAAGTATGATATGATAAAAATTATTTGGTTGATTGATTATGTGCTGTGAACCTCATAACGAGGTAAATAATGATGTTGAATTCATAATCTCAAGATGATTAAACATATGAGGAAAAAAATTGATATGTTTGATGATTAATTTAAGAAGAGATTGATAAATAGTTGGAAATATGATATGAGTAGTGGTAATAGAATGTTATTATTGAATTATATGAGATAATAGATGAATAAATATTGAAAGATTATTTGAAAGATTGAATTATTATAAGTGAAGAAATAGATGATTAATATTGGTGAATTAGAAACAACTGAATTATAAGATGTGATTGAAAATATATAATTGAGTACTTCTAGTAAATTTAATTCACTGAGCTTGTGACGCTCACTCATCATTTTTGAAAATTTTCAAGCAGTGAACAGAGCATATAGAGTTTAGAGCTAATATCAGAGTAATTACCTTAAGTAAATCTTTTGGTCAAGTCCTCAGACATTGTAAGAAAGAAGAAAGAAAATTTGTAATAAAATATTTTCATGCATTTTGTTGTATATATATATTGTTTCTGATAGGAGAATGATGACGTATCTCCTTTGAAAAGAGTTGAGAATGAGATGTAAATTTTTAATTATAGTTGATGTATTTTTTATATTGTTGCATATATATGTCATGCTGGGATTTCAAAACGTGATGACACTGTCTTGGGAGTGGTCAACCTAGGATGGGTCGTTACATCACTGCAATTTAATTAGGTGGCTAAGCAATTTAGCAAAAATTAACGGAGTGAAAGCGGAGTCAACAGGAGAATTAATTGGATCAAATTGAAACTTTGAGGACTTATTTGATCGAATTAAAACTATGTGGACCAATTTGATCAAAAGGGCTAAACTATGGATACTAATGATGACATTTAGCCTACTTTACACGAAAAGATAACTATAAAAGGGGAAAGGTCGTTTTGGAAATAAAAAATAAAAACTGTAAAATCCAACTAAATCACACTATTAATCTCCATAGTTTGTCCCTTTGGTCAAATTAGTCCCTAGAATTTTAAGATAGTCAAAGAGATTTTTCTCCCTTAGTCAAATTATTCCCTAGAGTTTCAATTTGGTCCAATTATGTTCCTCTCGCTAACTCACTTCGTTCAATTTTTTCTTGATATAAAGCCTAAGCGAGAGAATTCTCATTGTATTTTAACCAAGTGACTAAGCAAGTAAGTTAAAATGGTTATCTACGGAGATAAGATAGAGTTAATGATGAACTTAATTGAACCAATTCAAAACACTGAGAACTTATTTGATCAAATTGAAACTTTAGGGACCAATTTGACTAGTGAACCAAATTCTAGGAATTTATTTGACCAAGTTGAAACTTTGGAAACCAATTTGACCAAAAGACTAAACTATGAGGACCAATGGAGTGATTTAACCTAAAAGTCTCTTTCTCTTCTTCTCATTTTCTTTTCTAGGGTCATCAACCCCAAAGGTAAAAATTGAGAAAACCTTATATTTCCTTATAATCTACCGTAGTTTCCAAAAGAATAAAAGGGTAAAACCTAATTGGTCCCTCAACTTTACCCCATATTTCAATTTGGTCTTAAAACCAAGGATTTTGGTAATTGCATCATAAAACATATTAAATTAAAAAAATTTAGTCCTTACATCAATTTCAATTGATAGAACATTGCAGTGTTGAAGTGGAAAATAAGAATTACAAAGGTTATTTCAAATAACACATTAAGATTAAAGTCCATTTGAAAAAAAAAAAAACATCCATTTAACCTCTTTATAATCTAACTCACGCAAATTTCTTTAGTTATTAATCTTTTTCATTAATCTCAATGGACAACAAGGATCCAATATGAGTCAAATTTAGTCAAACTCAACAGTAATCCAAAACATAGATTCAAGGGTTGTTTTCTAGGGGTTTTAAGAGTAGGTTGCGACTGGCAAGAGATTGTAGAGAAAATATGTGCTTTAGGTTTTTGTTTTCTAGTTGCAATTGCATAAGAGTACGTTTCAGTGGAGTTGCTTAAGAAGGAGGAAAAAGTCGAGAAATTCATGTTAATTTCATTAAAAATGGGTAAATAATCGTTTTTAATTTTAAATTGGACTTTAGTATTACTGTTTTTTTTTTTTGTAAAATTATCTTTGTAACCCGTGTTGTCCACCTCATCATAGATCTGATGCATCCATATTAGCATTTTGTCAATTAAAATCAAATGTAAAACTCAATTATATTAATTTAATACTAAGTCTTTGGATTCAATTACAAAAATTAATAGTTTTGAGACCAAATCAAAATAGAGGTAAAGTTGAGAGACAAAAATTATATTTTACCCCCAAAAATTAAAACAAAAATCTAAACATTTTTCACTCTCTTCCTCCTTATTCGCTGCAGATTCATTTACAATTTTTGGGAAAAACTGAAGTAATAACCTATATTCTCTCTCTCTTCCCTTCACCTCCCTCCATTATCCCCTCTCGAACCAGTCACAGTGTGCTTAGGAGAGTTTTCCTCGCTAACCACTGTCCAACGACTCTGTTTCGGCTCGCTATGACAGTATGCCTTTTCTACCTATTGCACCTCCATCACCACCACGAGTTCCTTGTTGCGTTGTCGATACCAAGCCAAAAATCTAATCCATCTTTGGATTAAAAGATTGAGAGTTAGGCAAATGCTCTCCTAACTGGGAATGACCATTTTTGGTAGTTAAATTTTTAAGTAGGAACGCATACAAGCTCATGACAATTGATGGAAATGAGCATAAATTATATGTCAGTGGAAAATACTTGAAAGCATACATGGAGCCAAAAATGGAAACAAACTTATATCATGTTAGATATTGAGTCCTGCATAGAAAAATAAAAGAGAAAATTCGGAATAAAACCAAAGTTACAAAAAATATTAAACAACACGGTCAAAAACGTCAACTACAAACGCGCATTGACTTGCTTGAGCTCCTTATCAAGCTTGCTTCTTCGAGCTTTGGCTTGTTTAACCTTTGCCAAAGTTCTTCGAGGTCTTTACGAAGATTCTTAAGCTCACCCTGTGAATGATTGAATTCTTGATAGCATTTACTTAATTGTTGTTCCTTGGCTTGACTCTTATTAGCTAGCAGTAGCAACTTATCAAAGTCTTCGTGCAAAAGGCATATAACACCGAATTGATGCTGAGGAAATTGAGATTTCCTTTCTAGTAACCAAGATATTAGTTGACGAATCTATGCTTGTGCTTTAGTGTCTTCTCAAAGGGACTCCCATCTTTGATCCACCAGCTTCTTAAGCCGAAGCATTTGGCCGATTACTTTAGAAGAGGCATTTTGGATTTGAGGACCGGCTATAGGGAGGCTGGGAAACCTATCCAGCATGGCTTTGAGTTCAGTCTCTAGTGGAGAGGCTTTACTCCCCTCATCTTCTTCTAATTCCTTCTCAGCAGTTTAAAGGAGGAAAAGCTAGGTTCCTTTGTCGCTAGGGAAAGAGATGGCCCACTGTTCTTCAGAAGCAGTAAGATGTAACGACCCATCCCGGGTAGGCCACCCCCGAGACAGTGTCATCACATTTTGAAAATTCCAACACGACACATATATGCAACAATATAATAATACTAATAGAAATTTTTACTTCAATCCTGAACCCTCAACAGGGGAGATGCATCATTTTGATCCTGACTTAAAAATAAAATGCATGAATATTTACAAATAAATTTTTATTTTATTTTCTCATTAGTCTGAGGATGTGGACACGTAAGTGGCATAAAGAAAATAATTTCATCTGAATCTCAACCCACCAAAATATTTGTCCTGTCTACTACCTGAATCATTGTATAATGAGGGATGAGCTTCACAAGCTCAGTGAATTTAATTTACTAGAAGTATTCAATTTGTATAAATAGTCCTTTAATATTTAATCATTTATATCTCATATAACTTGATAATAGCATATAGTCTAACATTTAGATAGTTCTTATCATATCATACTTCTATGTTCTTTCTCACCAAAACTGTCTCTCTGTGAGACTCATTCATCTATAAATTTAAAATAACAAACAACACTTCAGCATTTCAGTAATACAATCAATATTTAAAACAGATGCAATGCATGAATTATTATTAGGGAACGTCTTCCCACATGTCGACATGTTTTTATCTTAGACCGGCCCCCTCCCAGTTCTTTTTATTTCAGCATATACCAGTTGTCATGGTTTTCATTTATTTCCAGCATATATCGACCGTCATGATTTTTCAATTAGACCGGCCCCTTCCCGGTTATTTTATTTCATGCATATGTATATGAACAATAATAATAAAACAAACATGAATTCAAATATTTAAATTAGCTATCCTGATTATTCTCAAATTATTATTTGAAAAATTCCACTAAATTCCTCTCCTCATAAATCATAGCTTGTCAAGATCCACTAAATTTCCTCTCTTCATAAATCATATCAAATCATCAACCATAGCTCATCAAGAATTTCACTTATCGCTTTTATTATTAAATCGACTTATTATTCCAATAATATTATTTCTCATAAAATAATTCTCTACACATCCACTATTCCTATCACACGTATCAACTAACTTTCATCTATCACCAAAGCATAAGTTAATAATTTATTCTAATATTATCACTAGATATTTCATATTTATCTTGATTACTTAAAGTAAATCTAACTCACCATATAGCACTTAGAGCTACCCGTGGATCACCTCCTTGCCTTTCCTGCTCCTTTCAGCAATTTCCCTCGGTTGCTAATCGTCAACACCTGACATAATATTTATATTAAATTTCTAATTTATTCTTCAATTCTTCATAATTCATACCCTTTGAAAATTCCCACTTTGAATTCCGGGAAATTTCGTGTATGCTAGATTTCAAAAATAAACTTCATGTTATTACCTTCTGTTTTTCTTAGAGCTTCCCGTGACTCTCTATAAAATTCTCCTGTAAACCCCTTTAAAATTTTGCTCTTTCAACCTTTCTTTCAGTCCCAAATGTTTAAAGAAATATAGTAGTTTGAATTGAGGAAAAGAGAAAACCAAACAGGATTTGGTAAGTATATATAATAATGTTGGAAATCACCTTCACAAGATGCCCAGGTGGTGATCTTCTAAACACCCAAGTCTAGAATGACTTGTAGAAAGAAATACAGCAATCGAAAGCAAGAAAGAAAAGAAGGTAAGCGATTTGTTATCGAGGTTCGGCAATAGCCTATGTCCCCGTGAGTTCCTCTGAACTCTCTCCACTAAATCAATAGTTCTTTACAATTACAACAACCCTCTTCGAGAAACTCAAGTTCTTGAAGAAACCAAGAAGAGAAGAAAGAAGATGATAAAAACTATTACAATGCTCTCTATCTTTACTACTCTCTCTTTTTTACAACCAGCCTCTCTACAATGAGTCCCTCTTGTATTTTGTGTCTTTGCACTCTCACACAATTCTCTCTTGTATTGTGTCTTGTCACTCTTTAGAATTGATCTCAAATTATATCACAATGTTATCATATTGAGAATGAAGCTAGGTAACCCCTTATATAGTTCACCTACTTCTTGTCCAATCTTGTGTGTCATTCTCCACCCTTAGATCTTGATGACCAATCAACCATGGCCCTCCATCAATCCTAAGTGATGCTGTGCGTTTTAATCTTGCATCCACGCACCTAAGAGGAGGTTTAAACAAGCTATCCATGTGTCCATCAGTGTTCCTAGCGCCTAGGCGCTGAATAGGGGGCAGTGAGGTGCTAGGCAAAGCCCTTTTGCACCACATTCTGGACGGTGCGGTGCTGGTGGAGGGGCGGTGCGGCACTACCCTTCTTTAAACTGCATCCTTGCTGGGTGGTGAGGCGCTGGTGAAGGGGCGGTAAGGCGCACACTGATTCTTCCCTTCACACAGTAGTGCGCACTACTTTGCTTTGTTGTTTAGGGGTGTGCACACACACCCAAATGGATGCACACACATATTTGCACTCCTTTAACATGCTGTATTTTAAACTTCCAACATTGGTTTAGACTTTAACCATCTTTGAAACATGTTTAGACATGTTTAAACCTTAGACAAATACCAACAATCTCTACCTTTGTCTAAGTGTTTAAACCCGAACCATTGTGCAGAGAGCTTCAAGATCCAAACTCATCTTGATTCATCAATTAACCAACTCCAATCCTAAGTAGTCCAAGGCAATGATTGAACTTACTTAGAGGTAGGACTTTAGTACCTAAATCCGCAGGATTTTCTTCCATGGCTACCTTGTCCACATGGATGCATCCTTTCGTAACATTTTCCCGAATGAAATGATACCGAACATCCATGTGGTTTGTCCTCTCATGGAAAACCGGATTCTTACACAAGTGCAATGCACTTTGACTATCCGAGAACACCACAACCTGCTCCTCTAGTACCTTCAACTCTTCCAGCAACCCTTTGCACCACATAGCCTCCTTCATGGCCTCCGTAGCCACTATGTACTCAACCTCGGTTGTTGAGAGTGCTACCACTGGCTGTAACTGAGCCTTCCAACTTACACAACATCCATTTAAGATGAAGAAGTAGGGGGTAATCAATCTCTTTTTATCCCGGTCTACTCTATAGTCCGAATCCGCAAAACCCTTAAGGCAGATGGACTTACCCCTCTTCTCATAAACCAGCCCTACTTCTGGGCTTCCCATCAAGTACCTCAGCAACCACTTCATCCCAAGTCAATGCTCCTTTCCAGGATTACTCATAAACCTGCTGAGAACACTCATTGCATGAGTAATCAGGTCTAGTGCTTACCATGGTGTACATAACAGAACCAACAGCACTAGAATAAGGGACTTTTTCCATTTCCTTCTTCTCCACCTCCGATCTCGGACATTGATCGCTGGAGAACTTGAAATGACCAGCAAGGGGAACCTTCACTGGTTTGCTATCTTCCATAGAGAATTTAGATATCATCTTCTCTATATAGGAAGTTTTAGAGATCTTCAATCTATTTCTCTCCCTTTCTCGGATGATACACAACCCAAGGATCTTTTGTGCATGGCCAAGATCCTTCATCTCAAACTCCTCACTGAGTTGAGCCTTCAATTTTCTTATCCTCTCCATGCTGCTCCCAACCAACAACATGTCATCAACATAGATGAGGATGATCACCACTTCCTCAACCTTCTGCCCCTTATAATACAAGCATGAATCATAATAGCTCCTCATGAAACCCAAGCTGATTACAAAGGAATCAAACATCTTATTCCATTGCCGAGGTGATTACTTTAGGCCATAGAGAGATTTCTTCAATTTGCACACCAACTCTCCTTGCCTTCCTTCCTCATAGCCTTCGGGTTGCCTCATGAAAATGGTCTCATCGAGCTCTCCATGTAAGAACGTTGTCTTCACATCCATTTTCTTGATTTCCCAATCAAATTGGACCACCAATGCTAACACTATCCGTATCGTCTTGTACTTCACAACCAGTGAGAAGATTTCAGTGAAATCTATGCCTTATTTTTGTGCAAATTGAATAAATCTATGTTGATGCCACCAGCCTAGCTTTATATCGGACTTCATCCCCTGGAGTATTCCCTTCTTTGATCTTACAGAGCAATCTACAATCCACAACTCTCTGTTTTTCAGGTTTGGGCACCAACTCCCAAGAGTTGTTCTTCATTAAAGAATCCATTTCTTCCTCCATAGCCAGCTGCCACTTTGACGAATCCTTACACTCCATGGCATCCGTGTAAGTTTCTGGTTCAACATCTCCTTCTATCCAAGGAGCTGCTACATTAGGATCCGCAAACCCATATCTCAAAGGTGGTCTAACCACCCTCCTTCCCCGATCTCTTGTTAGCTGGTAGTCATTATGACTTATTACATCAACCTCTTCTTGTTCAGCCTCTTCTTGAGTTTCTTGAGCATGGCCTTCATTCAAGGGCTCTACCTGGTCCGAACCCTCTTACTTTCCTTGCTCTACCTGAACCGAACTCTCCTTGATGCAATGCTCCACAACTTTCGGACTAGTTTGCTCACTAGCCCCTGCAGGGTTAGTTTTCTCCAAGTAGGGAAATAACAATTCATTAAAAATAATATCTCTACTTATAATGAGTTTCATGCCTTTCTTTTCTAAGGACCACAACCTATATCCCTTAACCCCATCACCATATCCTAGAAATACAGATTTTCTAGATCTTGGGCTAAGTTTATCCTCCTTTTGATGTGCATATGCAGCACACCCAAAAGTCCTAAGGTTGCTTAATTCAGGGGGTTTCCCACTCCACATCTCCATGGGAGTCTTGAGCTCTAAAGCTCTAGAGGGTGATCTATTTACCAAGTATGCAACTGTAGCCACAGCTTCTCCCCAAAAATATTTTGGTAAACCGGATCCTATTAACATGCACCTAGCCTTTTCCATAAGGGTTCTATTCATCCTCTCACCAACTCCATTTTGCTGAAGTGTTTTTACAACCGTTCTATGCCTTAGAATGCCATTTAATTCACAAAATTTATCAAAATCCTTATTACAAAATTCTAAGCCATTATCGGTTAGTAAAGCCTTAACTACCCTACCCGTTTGAGTTTCTAGCAACTTCTTCCACACAATAAATTTATTCAAGGCATTCGATTTATTTCTAAGCAAACACTCTTCTTATATAATCATCAATTAAAGACAAAAAGTAAAAGCTACCTCCCTGTGTTGGTGTTCTTGCCGGTCCCCAAAAGTCCGAATGAATGTAGTCAAAAGTCCCCTTAGTCTTGTGCACTCTGGTGTTGAAGCTGGCCCGGTGTTGCTTCCCAAGAATGCAACTCTCACAGAAATCTAGTTTCTCTACTTTGTCACCACCAAGTAAACCATCCTTGCTAAGAACTTACAGGCCTTTTTCGCTCATGTGTCCCAAGCGAGTGTGCCAAAGGGCTGCCTTATCCATCTCAACCATCAAGCATGCTGCTTGATCATTGATTTCTATCTCTCCAATCATCTCATAGAGTCCATCGTTTCTTGCTGCCTTGATCACTACCAAAGATCCCTTGGCCACCTTGATCATTTCTTCCTCTACTTTGCATGTATACCCCATAGAATCTAGCTGCCTTAATGAGATCAAATTTCTCTTCAAATCTAGAAGATACCTCACATTTCGTAGCAGCCTTGTGACTCTATCAAACATCCTCAATTAGATGTCTCCAATCCCTCTCACTTGGCAAGAATTGTCATTCCCTTAGAAGACCCTTCCATCATTGATCTCCTTGAAATTCTTGAACCATTCCTTGTGAGGGCACATGTGATAAGTGCACCCGGAATCCATAATCCACCTTTTGCTGCCTTACCTCCTGCTCACATTTGAGCACATAACAAGAACATCATCTTGTTGTTCTCCCTTGGCAACCGAAGCCTCTCCATTATTGGTGTGGCTTCTTCTCTCATCCCACATCTTCTTCTTGCAATCTTTTCTGAAATGGCCCTCCTTGTTGCAGTAGAAGCACCTCTTTCTAAATCTTGATTTGGAATGTGCTCTCCCATGGCTTTGCCCTCTACCTCTTGATTTCTCCCATTAGTTGTCATGGTTGCTACTACCATTATGAGTTGCTGGCCTTCCTCTTACGAACAACCCATCTCCACTTGATATCTCCTTCATCTTGGCTTTGAAGTCATATGCCCTTATGGCATTGATCACAATCTCCTTTGTTAAAGTATCCCTTCCATACTCAATAGCATTAATCAAATTATCAATGCAATCAGAAAGAGAATTTAACAAGATAACAGCCAATTGTTCATCCGGAAATGTAATGCTACAGCTATTCAAATCTTGAACTAGCTTATTAAAGACATCAAGATTATCTTGCAACTCTTTACTAGGATCCATTTTAAAAGCAAAGATTCTTTTAAAAAGATAAATCTTGTTAGGGAGAGTTTTGTTAAGAAACAACTCATCTAGTTTCTTCCATATGACAACCGGATCTTTCGAGTCTCCGCACTCCCTTGTGACACTATCCGACATGTGCAAGAAAATGGTGTTGTAAGCCATCTTCTTCATCTCAATTCGCTTATCTTCCGTGACACTTGCTGGAAAAGCATCATCTTCTCCAATAGCCAAGTCCACTTTCCGTTGCATTAGAACCGCCTTGATCTTCCGCTTCCACAGGGAAAAATCTCCCTTTCCATCAAATTTCTCAACCATGAAATTTGAAGCCATCTTCGCGGATAAGATCCCAAATTTATACAATACCCACAAATGCTTTCTTCAACCTCAAGAACACAATCGAAGATGGATCTTAACACCGTTCTTGAATCACCCTCAAGAACACGATCTGATCTTGAACTTTACTCCGTTCTTGAATCACCCAAGAAGTTGATCTTTGATTCTTGGAGTCTTGACTCCGTTACCTTCTTATTCTTGCTCCGATACCCAGTTGTGCAAGCTCTGATACCACTGTTGGAAATCACCTTCACAAGATGCCCAGGTGGTGATCTTCCAAGCTCCCTAGTCTAGAATGACTTGTAGAAAGAAATACAGCAATCGAAAGCAAGAAAGAAAAAAAGACAAGCGATTTGTTATCAAGGTTCGACAATAGCCTACGTCCCCGTGAGTTCCTCTGAACTCTCTGCACTAAATCAATGGTTCTTTATAATTACAGCAACCCTCTTCAAGAAGCTCAAGTTCTTGAAGAAACCAAGAAGAGAAGAAAGAAGATGATAAGAACTATTACAATGCTTCTATCTTTACTACTCTCTCTTCTTTACAACCAGCCTCTCTACAATAAGTCCCTCTTGTGTTTTGTGTTTTTTCACTCTCACATAATTCTCTCATGTATTATGTCTTGTCACTCTTTACAATTGATCTCAAATTATATCACAGTGTTATCATATTGAGAACGAAGCTAGGTAACCCCTTATATAGTGCACCTACTTCTTATCCAATCTTGTGTGTCATTCTCCACCCTTAGATCTTGATGACCAATCAACCATGACTCTCCATCAATTCTAAGTGATGATGTGCATTTTAACCTTAAATCCATACACCTAAAAGGAGGTTTAAACAAGCTGTCCACATGTGCATCAGTGTGCCTAGCGCCTAGGCGCTGAACAGGGGGCGATGAGGTGCTAAGTAAAGCCCCTTTGCACCACGTTATGGATGGTGCGGTGCTGGTGGAGGGGTGGTGCGGCACTGCCCTTCTCCAAACTACATCCTTGCTGGGCGGTGAGGCACTGGTGAAGGGGCGGTGAGGCACACACTGATGTTGCCCTTCACACAGCAGTGTGCACTACTTTGCTTTGTTGTTTAGGTGGATGCACACACATGTGTGCACTCCTTTAACATGCTGTATTTTTATCTTCCAACCTTGGTTTAGACTTTAACCATCTTTGAACCATGTTTAGATATGTTTAAACCTTATACAAATACCAACAAATAAATTAATGTTTTAATTATATATATGCATATTTTCTACCTTTCAGCCACAGCTCTCCAATTGCTGCCACGGCTGTGAAAGGTGGCTCACATGCAACACTCATCTTTTCACTTAGTAGTAGGTGTTGCACTTGTTGCCACCTGGCCACCTACTGCCACGTTTTTTGTTTCCATTTTCTTTGTTACTATGCCCCCACGCATCCAGTTTTTTTTTCTTTTTTCAAAAGAATTATTTTATTCAATACTAAATCCTTCGCGTGTATATATATATATATAATTTTAATTTCATATCATATTTATTAAATTACTTCTTTACCCTTAGTTTACGAATACGGGTATTACAATTCTACCCACCTTATAAAAATTGTCCCCGAAATTTTCTTACCCAACTCAAGAAACATTTGTGAATAATATTTCTTCATAATTGTCTCACGCTTTCACGTAATCTCTTCAACATATTTATTCTGTCACAGAACTTGAATTAATGGAATTACTTAATTATACAAGACTTGTTCTTTTCGGTCTAAAATTCTCACTATTACTTGTATAAAAGTCAAATCCTTCTGAATTTCTACAGCTTGGCTCGAAATATCATGAGATTCATCATATAAACACTTTCTCAAAAGTGAAACATGAAACACATTATGTAACTGCTTCCACGTTGGAGGCAATTCCAAGCTATACGCGACTAGCCCAACTGTTTCAACAACCTCATAGGGTCCCACATACCTCGGACTCAACTTTCCTTTCTTTTGACCCTTAACACACATTTCCATATATATATATATATATATATATATATATATATATATATATATATATAATTACACCCAATCACTTACTTGAAATTCAAGAGGTCTCCTTCTATTATAAGTATAGTTATTCGGTCTACTATGTGCTACTTTATGATTCTCTCTAACCAGTTTAATCTTCTCAATTGTTAACTCAATAATTTATGGACCAAATATCTTTCTCTTTCCAACTTCTTCCCAGTATACTGGAGTTCTACACCTTCTACCATATAAGGCCTCACACGGTGCCATCCTAATACTAGTTTGATAATGATTATTATAAGCAATTTCAATCGATGGCATGTCAGCATCATAACTTACTGAGAAACTCATCGCATCTGCCCTTAACATATCTTCTAGTACTCTAATAATCATTTCTGTCTAAGCATGAAAAGTTATATTAAATTGTAACTATGTACCCGTGGCTTTCTGAAAACCTCTCCAAAACCAAGATGTAAATCTAGCATCTCTATTTGATATTATACTCAATGGTACTCCATACAACCTCACAATCTCAGCTATATCCCTCTTCAATCCTGACCATCAGAAATTCTGTCTCAATCCTCTATACATCTTATTGTTACTTGGTTGCATCGAATCTACATCATCATGTGCCTTTCTCATTATCTCCATTCTCAACTTCGCATTATTAGGAACACAAATTCTATATTCCAATACCAGAATATCATCATTTCAAATTTTTAAACTCATATTACCTTCTATTAAGCACTTCCTGCTTAATCTTCTCTATCTCATTATCTCTACCTTGTATCTCTAACAAACATTTTACTATGGATGACTATACAACCATATTTGTTAACAATGATCATATATCATTGATATTCCACTTCATTCTTATCTCTCTTAATCTATCATTAATTACACATCATGACTTCCAATAGCAGTTAATCTTCTTGTAGATTTTTTACTCAATGCATTAGCTACCACCTTCACATTTTTCTAGATGATAGTGAATTGTACCATCATAGTCATTAGTCAACTCCATCCATTATCTTTGCCTCAAATTCAACTCTCTCTGGGTAGGTAAGTATGTCAAACTTTTATGATCAATGAATATCTCATAAGTGACTCCATACAGATGATATCTTCAATCTTTAAAGTAAACACAATGGCAGTCAACTCTAAGTCATGGGTAGGGTAATTTCTCTCATGATTCCTCAATTTCTTAGAAGCATACTCCATTACTTTCTCATGTTGCATCAACACATATCCCAACTCTTGATGGGATGCATCACTATACACTACAAATCCTTCATCGCCAGAAGGAAACGCCAATACTGGAGTTGTAGTCAATTTCTCTTTTAGTAATTGGAAACTTTTCTCACGCTTCCCATACCATACAAATCTCCCCTCTTTCCTGGTCAATCTAGTCAGTAGAACTATAATAATAAAAAAATATGAAAGAATCTTCTATAATAACCAGCTAACCCCAAGAAGATTCTAATCTCAGTTACATTAGTTGGTCTCTCCCAACTCAATACTGCCTCTACCTTTTGTGGATCAACTGTTATACCATATCCAGATATTGCATGTTCCAAGAAAGTTATTTCATTCAACCAACACTCACACTTAGAGAACTTTGTATATAATTTCTCTCTCCTCAGAATCTCCAACACATTGTCTAATGTTTCACATGTTGTTCTTCCTTCTTATAATATATCAGAATGTCAAATACAACTATGACCTTATTAAGATATAGTTTAAACACTCTATTCATCAAGTCTATGAATGTTTTTGGAACATTAGTCAATCCAAATGACATCACAAGAAACTTATAACCATAACATATCCTAAAAGCAGTCTTAGGCACGTCTCCCTTCTCTATCCTCAATTGATGATAACGTGATCTCAGATCTATTTTTGCAAATACCCTTGCTCCATAAAACTTCTCAAATAAACCATCTATCCTGGGTAAAAGATATTTGTTCTTAATGGTTGGCCTATTCAGTTATCTGTAATCTATACACAATCTCATCGTTCCATCTTTCTTTTTTTTCACAACCATTACGTGGGCTCCTCATGGCGACACATTAAATCGAAAAAATTGTTTATCTAACAATTCTTGAACTTTCAACTCTTTTAACCCAGTGGGTGTCACTCTGTAGGGTACTATTAGATATATGTGATGAACCTAGTATCACATCAATAGAGAATTTAATCTCCCTACGGGGAGGCAACCTATACAAGAAATACATCAGAAAAATGTATCACTACTAAGATTTCTTCTAACTTTCTATTTTCCTTTTTAGAATCCATTATGTATGCCAAATACTCCTCACAACCCTTCTTCAACCATCTACTAGTAGTCAAAACAAAAATAAGACAATTTTCCAGTATCTTGAGTTTTTCCCTGAAAATTTAACTCCTCCTGTCTAGGTATCCTGAACAATACATTTTCCTTAAAACAGTAAACCATATTCAATGAAAAAAAATCAACTTCAAACTCTCTATCACTGATACGAATCATACAACCCTAGTAAACATTTATGATTATCATTCTATCTCTAGTGGGGACTTCAACAATAACATTATGCATCAAAGTACTAATACATACTTTAATAGACTTCATATGAATACTGGATGCAGAAGAATGGGTTGCACTAATATCAACCAACACTGATATGTCCACCTTTTCCATATACAAAGCACTTCAAAATTAAGGCAATTCTATGATAAATATCTTATCTGATTACATTTATAACGAACTTTTGTTTCTCAGTCATATATCAGATTACTACTTCCCCCTAGTGGCACACTTACTTCATCTGCAATGACTCTCAGTTCCCATAACCTGTCTCCCAAATCTAAGGGTCCCACCGATAGTATTCTAAGCTACGAAGTAATAGATCCTGCTTGCCTCTAACTTTGTACTTCAGTTCCCTGTGACAAGGAACGCCTCCTCTGGGTGGTCTCCCACTCTACACACTCATACTGGTATCACCTCTGGGTTCTTCAAATCTAGACCTCTTCCGCCAATTCCTCCTACCTCTAATTTCAATCACGTCTTCTTAATCTGAAGTGTTATATTCACTAACGTAACATAATTTTTTTTCCTCGTGTAAGATAGTTTCGATTAAATCTTAAAACATAGTTCATCTTTGAACCTCTTATACTTCTTCTCCTCTAGGTCTATCATTTCTGATACAACCATTGATAAGACCATAAATTTTCTATCATACTGAGCCACAGTCAACACATTTGCTTTAAATAAATAAAATCTCTATGTTGTTAGGCTTTAAAGTTCTAAGGAAAGTATTTATCAAGAAAAATCTCCTTAAACCTATTCCAGGTTAAGGATCTATCAATAAATGCACTTATCCTGGGAAGAATATCCTCCCACCATTCCAAAACTTCTCCTTCTAACTCAAATGATGCAAAGGCAACCATCTGCCTGTCAGTTACTGGTAAAATACCAAATAATCTCTCTACACGTTTCTCCCAAAACTCAGGCTTAAAATGATTCATAGATCCTTTAAACAACAAGGCATTTGACTTAATATATCTAACAAAACAATCTCTCTGCATCTCGTGCATAAACTCACTTTTCCACTTTTGAACATTTACCATTACTGGATTTACAACAACCTCAGGCACTGCCCTAGCCTGTTCATCAAGTCTATGCTATAGGCTACGAACTCTATCATCTATTACATTCATTTTCTCAAGAGTATGTGTAAGGGCCTATTTTAGCTCATCTCTTTCAACTTCAGATTCTCTCATACCTTTACTAATATCAATTATGTTGTCAACACCTTCCCTTCTAAGAACCACAGATTCATACTCAACCTCGACTTGTCAAAATATTGGGGGCCTACCACACCCACTCAAATCAATAACTCTAACTTAAGCTCTAGCACGTCCACATGTCATCCTTAGACTATTAAAATATAATTTTTTTAATCTTCCACTTTCTTACTTTTTATGCAGTTTAGAGAATCCATCCCAGGTTGGCCACCCCTAAGACGATGTCATCACATTTTTAAAATCTAAGCACGACACATATATACAACAATAAAATAATACTAACAGAAATTTTTACTTCAATCCTCAACCCTCAATAGGGGAGATACATCATTATGATCTTGACTTAAACATAAAATGCATGAATATTTACAAATAAATTTTTATTTTATTTTCTCATTAATCTGAGGATCTGGACACGTACATGGCTTACAAAAAATGATTTCATCTGAATCTCAACCCACCAAACTATTTGTCCTGCTTGCTACCTGAAATCATTGTACAATGAGAGATGAGCTTCACAAGCTCAGTGAATTTAATTTACTTATTCAATTTGTATAAATAGTCCTTTAATATTTATATAACTTAATAATAGCATATAGTCTAACATTTAGATAGTTCTTATCATATCATATTTCTATGTTTCTTTCTCACCATAACTGTCTCTCTGTGAGACTTATTCATCTATAAATTTAAAATAACAAACAACACTTCAACATTTTAGTAATATAATCAATATTTGAAACAAATGCAATGCATAAATTATTATTAAGAAACTTCTTCCCACATGTCGACATGTTTTTATCTTAGACTGGCCCCCTCCTAGTTCTTTTATTTCCAGCATATACCGGCTGTCACGGTTTTTCAATTAGACCGGCCCCCTCCCGGTTCTTTTATTTCATGCATATGCATATGAACAATGATATGAAATATGTATACGAACAATAATATAAAAACAAACATGAATTCAAATATTTAAATTAGCTATCATGATTATTCTCAAATTATTATTTGAAAAATTCCACTAAATTTCTCTCCTCGTAAATCATATCAAATCATCAATCATAGCTTGTTAAGATCCACTAAATTTCCTCTCCTCATAAATCATATCAAATCATCAACCATAACTTATCAAGAATTTCACTTAAAGCTTTTATTATTAAATCGACTCATTATTTAATTATATATATGCAAATTTTCTCCCTTTCAGCCACAGCTCTCCAATTGTTACCACGACTGTGAAAGGTGGCTCACATGCAACACTCCTTTTTTCACTTGGCAACACCTGCTGCCACGTTTTTTTTTCTTTTTCTTTTTCCTTTTCTCCATGCTGGACGCGTCCATTTTTTTTCAAAAGAATTATTTTATTCAATACTAAATCCTTCGCATATATATATATATATATATATATATATATATATATATATATATAATTTTAATTTCATGTCATATTTATTAAATTACTTATTTACCCTTACTTTATGATTACGGGTATTACATAAGACTATATGCAGCCTCCTCAAGGTTTGCTTGCTCTTCAATAGGAGCCTATACAATAGCGAACCACAAGAGGTATGACATCAAAACCCATAAACGATCATACTGACATTAAAAAGAGTAATTATCATGATCATACCTCGAGTGCTGGAGGCTCAACAGCCACGGATATGCCATCAGCTACTATGGATTGAGCCACCAAGTTAAGAAAGGCTTAGCTCTCAAAGGGGCATCTCTATAGTCTCATCTCTCAAAGATGCCTTGATAAGTCTTAAATATTGCATATTTAAGCCCTTTAATTTATATTTGTTAGGTTCTTAATTTGTATTATTTCACTTTATTTTATGTCTTTCTTGCGTTTTGTGTATTTTTATAGGTTTGTGGAGAAAATGAAGCATTTATGGAGATATCAAGCTTCAAGAGCAAAGAGGATGCATAGTGCGATCGATCGCATGAGATATGCGATCGAGCACACCTGCGCTCGAGCGCACTTGCCTACGAACGGGCGCAAAGTCAATATCCCACATCAAAATATTTGCAGTTCAGTGCATCTACGATCGATCGTAACAGACATGCGATCGAGCGCACATACAATCGTGCCCACAAGACATGCGATCGAGCGCATTTGGGCCAGTATCCCACATCGAATCTGAAACCTACAGTGCTCCGAGACTGCCCCTATATAAACACCATCTGACTTCATCATTCGGTCTGCAATTCTTTGTGCCATTTGGTACAATTCCTGGGCCACTTTGGTGTTAACCAGTGGACGTCTGCTAGCATTCTGGTGGATCCCGAAGGCTTTGCTATCACGAGGGGAAGCGCCGCCCATCAACGAGTAGAATTTCTCCCAAATAAAGTTATTTTTTTTTTATTTAGTTGTTTTAGTTTAATGTTTAGCACTTTTATTATGAATTGTAGTTTCATAATTATGAGTGGCTAAAATCTTCAGCTAAGGTTGAAGATAAAGCCTCGCCTTGCTTGTACAAATCTGAAATTTTTTAGTATAAATGTTCTGTCAATTATTTGAGTTAATCTTGTGATTGATTGAGTTTAAATTGTCCTGTTGGATATTCCTTGTGTTTCATCTGATGGATACATCGAATTGTTTTCAATTAAATTGGATTTCCTTTGCGATTTGTTAAGAGCATACATTGGTTGCTTTTGGTTTAATTGGGATATTCTTTGTTTTTTGTCTTATATTTGGATTCATGGAATGTTTTGATAGGCAATTTTTTAGGACATATATGCTTAACTTTGGTGGGGTGGATTCGGAAACCTTAGTGTCTTTTTATTAGTTTTTAAAAATCAATTTAGTTTAGCTTTTATTTATTTTGCAACATAAAATACAATTCACAATTCAGAACTAGGTTAAGATAAGATTAGTCTAGATAAAATTATATTTTCACAACGCATTCCCTGTGGATTCGACCTCGCGCTTACATAACACTATACTGCAAACGACTCATGCGCTTGCGAGTAATTTAAAACTCATAACAAGTTTTTTGCGCCGTTGCCAGGGAATTGTTTGGTTTGTGAAATTTTTGTCTGAATTAATTTTATTTTTCTACTAGTTAGTTAGCACTTTTAATAAAAATAAAAAAATATATTTTTAAAAAAAAATGTGGATGACTCCAGCGCCGGTTTCACAGTCTTTAGAGGACACCATTAAGGAGTATATGAAAATGACCGGCCCGTCCATCAATGCTGCCAACACATTCAATGTTGATAACTGTTCCATCTGTGCTAGTCCTATGCATTTAACACAGAATTGTCCATCAATGCCAGCTTTTGCCGAGTATCCCATGGAACAAATGAATGCTTCAATGAGCGTTGTTGGCAATCAAATGGATCTTACTCCGAAACATACAATCCAGGGTGGTGAGACCACTCTAATTTTTCATGGACGCAGAACCAACTGAGGAATCAGGGAGGAGCCCCTTATCAAGCTCACACTCAATACCCTCCCGAATTTCCTCCGCCAGCTCTAAGTTATAGTCACTTAGCCTATCCCGCACTATTACCTGCTTACCAAGCTCCCATTCAAACACCAGTGCCAGTTTCACAGTCACTTGAGGACATTCTTAAGGAGTACATGAAAATGACTAGCCAATCCATGAGCGAAGTAATGAGTGCAACAATAGAAAACACCCAAGCGATTGCCAAGCTAGAGAGTCAAATGGATCAAATCGCAAGTTACATGGGTGAATGAGAGAATGGAGAGTTCCCCAGTCAACCTGATCCTAACCTAAAGGAACAGTTTGCGGTGGGAAATTTATCAACTCCTATGCATTGGCAGGAACAAGTGCAATCAACTGTCCCATACTTGTCTGGGAGACAAGTGTACAATCAAGTGGAAGATAACCCTGCTATGCACCAAGGGCAAGAAAGTGGCAACAATGAGAAGAGAGATGCTGAGCCATCTACAGCCACACCTATCATTAAGAATCTCCCTAGGTCGTTTTTACCTAAAACACCTTACCCTGAGAGATTACAAGTGCCCAAGAAAGGAGAGGAGTTTGAGGATCCCCTAGAGGCATGCTTTGGTCACTTTGGAGAGGACTTGGGCTTAGATAAGTTACTCGAGGAAGTGAATGTCATTTTGGAGTCTGATCCTCAGAAGAGCAGTGAGACGGAGGAGACTATGGATGAATCACGTATTGAGGACCCCCTGGAGGCATGCTTTGCTCAATTTGAAGAAGATTTGGATTTGGATAAGTTGTTTGAGCAAGCAAATGCTACTTTGGAGTTTGCTCTTCAAAATATCAGTGAGATGGAGGAAACCACAACACCTGAACCCCCCCAGAAGGAACTTAAGCCTTTACTGGACAATCTTAAGTATAAGTTCCTAGGTCCAGCAGATTTTTTGCCTGTGACTACAGCTTTAGATTTGGTTGATGCTCAAGAGGATAAATTATTGGACGTTTTAAGAGAGCACAATGAAGCTATCGGCTGGACTATTGAGGATATCAAGGGGATAACCCCTCGGTGGTGATGCACAAGTTACATTTTGAGGAGAATGTCAAGCCATCGAAAGAGCCACAAAGAGGGCTCAACCCATCTATACAAGAGGTTCTGATCCTTTATCCAATCTTTGATAGCGAGTGGGTGAGCCCGATTCATGTCGTGCCAAAACAGGCTAGATTGACGGTAGTAATAAATAAAGACAACGAGTTGGTTCCAACTCAAGTGCAGTCAAGATGGAGAATGTGTCTAGACTACCGTAAGTTGAATGCTACCACACTGAAGGATCATTTTTCACTCCCATTTATTGATCAGATGGTGGAACGTTTAGTTGGGCACGATTACTAATATTGGGTCTGGCTGAAGACGTTAAACTTAGCGCTCAATGGAGGCACCCAACAGCTTATCCTTTCTGTTTATTTATTGCTTTACATATTTATGATTAATGTTTGTTTCTAGTATTTTTTGTTTTTCAGTCTTTATTTTTCAGGGACAAAGTGTACTTCAGATCAAGTTTGGGGGTATGCTATGAGCCATACCAGTCCAGATTGTTCTCCATATCCCAGGTCATCTCTTTCCATAATATTCACACATTAGGGTCAATGTGTAATTTAAGTTTGGGGGTATGGGAGACACATTATACACACTTTGTCCTAATTTGTCGTTATTTTTCTTCATTAAAAAAAAAAAGGTAAATGCATGCTCATGTTATTTTGAAATTTTGGTTGAACTAAAATATTTCTGTGATGTGATGTCATTGGTGAGCTTAAAAATTTTGAACACATGATCTAGTGATAAAGTTTTAAAATTTAATTACTTACTTTAGGCATTTGAGAATTCACATGTTTGATCTAATCTAACACGAGCACATTAGCACAAATTGTGTGAGATATGACATGTGATTTTAATGTGTACGTTTCATTGTTTTAACTGAAACTGGATGACTTGTTGGATAAACACTTGGGCATAGAAAAGCATAAAAAATATATATATATAATAATAATAATAATAATAATAATAATAATACTAATGATCATCATCAATAAACTTTCCACTGAGTAACTGGACCTCTTGCCCTCAGCAAGCAGTGAGTGTTCACGTCAAAAGATGGGAATTTTATTCATAATGATCATTACAAAATTTTTCGCTGAGTAACTGGACCTCTTGCCTCAGTAAGCAATGAGTCTTCACGGCAAAAAGTGAAAATTTTGTTTGGTAGTATTAAGGTCAGTTTAGTTTCGTAGCCTTTTTGACTCGAGTTAGTAAGTACTTAGGGGTGTCTTTACACCTAATGCCCCTAAAATCATCTGGTTTGGGAGTCATTGACTCAACACTCGCTACATGGGTCAATTAGAAAGCTTAAGGGAATTAAACATAGCAGAGCTTTATATATATATAAAAAAAAAGAAAATAAAAAGAAGAAAATAAAAACTATGCCATTTTCGTTCATTCTGATGGAAAATTTGGTGAATCTTGAGACATGGAGACCTTACACATTGGAGTTATTTGGAAGCTTCATTTTTATATGCTAATTCACTTTACTCAGTGTCAGACTTGTGATGTCTTAACCTGCCTTTTGTAAGTAATTAGATTTTAACATTTCTATTCATTGTGAAGATGGGTTTATCTCTTTAAGCTTGCTCATGACTAAATATCATGGTGGTGTGTGCTCCTTAAATTTGTGGATAACATGAGTGATAAACTTATCTTTATGTTCTTTGTTTTTCATTTAGTTTTTATTTAGTTTTTATTTTGTTTTGCTAAGGGACTAGCAAAATATAAGTTTGGGGGTATTTGATGAGTCTTAAATATTGCATATTTAAGCCCTTTAATTTATATTTGT
Organism: Bretschneidera sinensis; assembly: GCA_023935145.1. NCBI lineage: Eukaryota > Viridiplantae > Streptophyta > Magnoliopsida > Brassicales > Akaniaceae > Bretschneidera > Bretschneidera sinensis. The sequence goes on from CM043705.1 coordinate 5,216,137, forward strand.
TAGGTTTTTTAATTTGCATTATTTCACTTTATTTTATGTCTTTCTTGTGTTTTGTGTATTTTTATAGGTTTGTGGAGAAAATGAAGCATTTCTGGAGATATCAAGCTTCATGAGCAAAGAGGATGCATAGTGCGATCGATCACACGAGATATGCGATCGAGCACACCTACGCTCGAGCGCACTTGCCTACGAACGGGCGCAAGGTCAACATCCCACATCGAAATATTTTCAGTTTAGTGCGTCTGCGATTGATGGTAACAGACATGCGATCGAGCACACATACAATCGTGCCCACAAGACATGCGATCGAGCGCACATGCGATCGATCGCACCATTCTGTAATCGAGCGCACTCGGACCAGTATCCCACATCGAATCCGAAACCTACAGTGCTCCGAGACTTGCCCCTATATAAACACCATCTGACTTCATCATTTGGTCTGCAATTCTTTGTGCTACAATTCCTGGGGCCACTTTGGTGTTAACCAGTGGATGTCTGCTAGCATTCTGGTGGATCCCGAAGGCTTTGCTACCACAAGGGGAAGCGCCGCCCATCAGCGAGTGAAATTTCTCCCGTATAAAGTTATTTATTTCTTTTTGTTTAGTTGTTTTAGTTTAATGTTTAGCACTTTTATTATGAATTGTAGTTTCATATTTATGAGTGGCTAAAATCTTCAGCTAAAGTTGAAGATGAAGCCTCGCCGTTGTTTAGCATAGTAGTTCAGATTTGCTTATACAAATCTAACATTTTTTAGTATAATAACATTTTTTAGTATAAATGTTCTGTTAATTATTTGAGTTAATCTTGTGATTGATTGATTTTAAATTGTTATGTTGGATATTCCTTGTGTTTCGTCTGATAGATACATCGAATTGTTTTCAATTAAATTAGATTTCCTTTGTGATTTGTTAAGAGCATACATTGGATGCTTTTGGTTTAATTGGGATATTCTTTGTTTTTTGTCTTATAGTTGGATTCACGGAATGTTTTGATAGGCTATTTTTTTAGGATATATATGCTTAACTTTGGTGGGGTGGATTCGAAAATCTTAGTGTCTTTTTATTAGTTTTTAAAAATCAATTTAGTTTAGCTTTTATTTATTTTGCAACATAAAATACAATTCACAATTCGGAACTAGGTTAAGATAAGATTAGTTTAGATAAAATTATATTTTCACAACGCATTCCCTGTGGATTCGACCTCGTACTTGCACAACACTATACTGCAAACGACTCGTGCGCTTGCGAGTAATTTAAAACTCACAACATGCTTCCACCAAGTCATTATCACCTGCCTTGACCATAGTTAAGATCAGGTCTCTATGGCTGGAAAGCTTTTCTATGAGCTCTATTTTCTTCTTTTTCTTTCTCTTTCTTTCTTTCTTACAATTCTTTTAGTCTTTCTTTTTCTTCTTTTAAATTTCTTTCATCCTTTATTTTTTTCTTTCTCTTTTTAATTTCTTGTTTCTTCCTTTCTCTTTATTCTCTGAGCATATTCTTAGATTCTTTTATTCTTTGTGCCTCTTCCTCTGCCAACCTTCTTATTTCATCTTTTTTTTGTTCTTTTGTCTCTCCCTCTCTCCTCTTTCTTTCCTTTTCTTTGAAAAATCCATTGGTGCCTGGGTTGTCAGTGATCATTGCCACTATAGAGGTTAATCTCTCTCTTCAGGCTCAGCTCAGATTAATGAAAGCCAATAGTAGTTTTTACCTATAAAGACAAACTGGATAATTGTTTGGCTTTTTGACCTGGAAAAGGTAATGAAAGAAGATTTAAGCATAGACCTTATAAATATCAAAGTAAAACGAGGCAAAAGATAACATAGTCATTGAAGCGAGAGTTTTAATATCTTCTTCTGTAGACTTCACTTTCTTCTTTTGCCTACTCTATTTCCTATAGATGTTTGATAAAAATGGTTAAAAATATCGATAAACCTCGATTGAATTTATCAAGGCATACACAATGAGACATAAGCTTTCCACCATTGGTGTAAGATGAAATCTAGATGAATCGAGGGCATTTGAAGGAGCTTTCAACTTTTCTTGTGGAACAGGAAATATATCCTAATTTAGCATAGACAACTCTTCTACTCTAAGAAGACCCTTTTCACATAATAAGGTGGAAAAGGAATAGTCTGGACTATACTGAATTTCCTGGCCACCTAAGCAGAAGAATAGGCTTCCATGCCTCTCTTTTAGGTAGCGAAAAAGAAAGTAACCAATTCACTTGAGAGATTGAAGCTAGCCAAAACAGAATGGGCTCAATTGTTATCCTCTTAATTCGAGCAGTTTAAGGTCTTAAAAAGCCTCGAACAATATATCTTGCTCCTGAAAGGCATGTACTCGATGTCTGTAAGGGAGAGCTTGAGCAGGCCTTCAAGAAAATCCTTGAACGAGGGTTCGGGGTGCTGAGAATCATAAACTCCCCTATAAAAGCACTCTGCATAGTAAGAGAATTGATTGGCATTCCTACTGGCTCGAGTGAATGAAGCAAACATTAGAGAGTAGGCGTAGGCCCAAACCTAGAAAAGCCATAAGGGGCCATCCAGAGAAGAAGGAAATCTTCCTATATATCTCATATAGACACCACAGATTAGCCACTACAAATTGTGCTAAGTCAACTGTTTTACCAAGAGCCAACGAATATGCAATGGTTAAAAATTGTGTGGTAACTCTTTTGGCAAAAATGCATACAAGGTTATTTGCAAATAAAATACAAGTAAAATACAATTAACTCTGTTCGATAGATAAGTTCACCCGCACGACCTATATGATCAGTAAGGAAAACACTAAAGCTTAGATTACTTTACATTGGATAGTCGAAATCTATCTTGCTTGTTGACATTTAAGGATGTACAACCATACTTGTTGGTGAAATTTTTAAGAGCGCAAACATATCCTCAATCGTTATAGTAAGTTTCCCAATAAGGAAGTGAAAAGTGTTCAACATAGGAGACCAGAATAGTAGTAGAGCACTCAGTAGAGGTTGATTCAAAGACATATTGTACATCGAGGATTAAACCGCCTCGAGCATTCCCACCTCTCGTAACCTCTAAGCATAGTGAGAAGTAATTCTTTCTACCTATGCAGACCATTTATCACCAACATGGTAACATAAGGCATTGGAAGTTTCAGCACACTAGGAATTCTATGAGAGAGCTTGGGACTTTTTCTAAAATAAAGAGCAGTCTACCGAGTCATATAGATAAATAGCCCCTAAAGCCACTAGTGCTTCACCAGTGAATGAAGGTCCAACCACAACAAATCGCATAGAGGAAGGAAGAGTTTCAATAGGGATGAACTAACCACTAACAGGGAAGTCCCTGTAAATAAGATTGACTGGATTTTCATACAACTGACCCAGGTCATGGGAAGTCTGAAAGAGTTCTTTGGCATAAACAAGAAATCCGAGGCCGGACTCTTTCTAGGTAGCTTCAGGAAATGCAGATCCTTTCCCCTTACCTGATGAAGGTTCAACAACATGGCGCAGTGACTTTTAGGGGGAAATATCACCAATACGAATGATCTTTCCTTTGGAATCCATTGAGAAGATTGAAGTATTTGAAGGAAAAGAGTTGAAGTAGGATATTAAAGGTACTAAAGAACTTTGAGAATGTTAGGGATTGTAGAGAGAAAATGTGAAGAAAAATATAAGAAGGAAGAGGTATTTATCGGGTGCAGAAGCACAATCAATTTCAATCCCTAAGTGCTAAAAGATCTAGTATAATCACGCTCAATGGTTCTCATCTTCGAACCAATCACATACGGGGGGTACTAAAAAGATTAAAAATCAAGAAATATCCTAATTGAGCTATGTGTAAAGGTCCTAGTAAATAAGAAAAAAGGTGTTGAAAATAAGGAAGAGGTATGATGAAACATTAATTAGGCGTCAAAAAGCTCACAAATCAGAAGTTTTGAAAAAGAGAAGCTCAAGAGGCAGCATCGAGGCAAGAGAATAGCTTGAGGGCTTGAGGCTATGAGCTTGAGATAAAAGAGTTACATTCAAAACCTAGACCTTGAGCATAACAAATGAGTTATAACTACTAACCCAATTATTTAAGGATCGAAAATCACCCAAGAGTTGTGCATTTAATTGGCTAAGGTAAAAGTGATCACGATTAAATACAATCCATGTAATGAGATTGGAGACTGTGACACGTGTAGGGATGGCAATGGGGCGAGGTGTGGTTGGGTTTGCATTCCTCATCCTCACTAAGCTCACGAGGCAAAAAATTTCTCCATCCACATCTTTGGGGATGAAGGCGGAGAAAATTTCTTCCCCATCTCGGTTCTCCACGAGGAATCAGATCCTCATGAGGAATTTTTCTTACCTTCTGTAACTCTGAACAAAAAGCTAAAAAAATCACTTGAATAGCAAAATTATCATCACACCACAAAATATCTAAAATAAGTCTTTGCCATAACCATAATATTCTCAATCTCGAGTAAACAACATAAATATACTTTCATACAAATCACAATCCCAAAACATAAATTACATAAGAAAACTAACATCTCATCATCAAGTCCAACTCCAAAATTCTAAACTTAAAGTTAAGCCATATAACAAGCATCCTCATCCAATAAATTCTTTATTTAGTCTTCAATGACAAAGTGTCTTATCCACCACCACCAAAACATCACAAAATCTAACAACCAGATTCCTATAAATATTAAATAATAAAAGGAAATATCAATATATGTACTTAAAAGATCATGGAATAATATAACCTCATCCACATCCAAATCCTCAAAAAAAACTACAACATCCCGAATGTGCTGTCAAACAAGAATCTGAACATAAAATCAAGTAAACATAAGTAACTAGACACATAATAAAAGAATGAAAAGAGTTAAGAATAGACAAATAAATGTGAATACCTTTAATTTCATCCGACAACCAATCTTGAGTATGCATTAAGGGGATAATCCTTATAACAATATGAAATAATTTTATTTAGATTAGAACCATGTATTCATATATATCAATAATTTCATAATAAAAAATTAAAAGGGTTATTTTTGTGACAACAGCAAAAAAGGGCGACAGATAAACACTATAATTGTTTTTGAAAATAAAAAACTTACCAATATAAAGAAATAGCGTCGGTGGAAGGCAGCTGACGGAGGTGGTTTTCAGTGGCGAGTTACGAGTGACACTACACTAGAGACTACGAGCTTTAAGGAGAATGGAGATGTAACGGCGGCAGATGATGGCCGCAAGAGAGATGTTAATGTGCTTGGGTGGTTGGGGGTAGGGGTATGCAGCTCTGAAGATGTTAGAGAATAGTTTAAAAGAGAATACAAAAAGAGATATTTAAGGTCAGTGGGTTACAATGGTTTATGTACTGTTGTACTTAGTCTACTGACACCACATAACACATTTAAGTGTATATATTAATATATTATATACACAGGTATAAAATCTTACCCAAAATATTTTAGCAACAAATTAGTACTACTGTATGTAATATGTTTTGCATGTTTCATTAAACCAAAAGAATTCAAAGAAGGTGAGCTGGTTCTATATCTATGCTATTAATAAAATCAAAATTCTTATTTGGTATTCACTTTTTAAAATATCTCATAAATTATTACTTAAATATATAAATTAAATATTTAAATAAAGTTACATAAGTAACTCAATTGACTCAAACTCCCAACATCCTTCTCTCACTATCTCATTCAGACTTAACTTCTCCATTTTTCTTATCTCTTTCTCATTATCCCACTCAGGTTTAACTTCTTTACTCTTCTTATCTTTCCTATCTTCAACCCATGTTGATTTTCTATATTACTCTTTATATTCTCCACATTTTCAATTGTTCTTATTTATTTTTGTTGATTCTAATCGGATTGTTCTTCTCTTAGGGTTTCTTTACAAGTTCAGTTTTCTAATAGAGAATATGTAACCATTATGCTTGGCATACTTACAAGTAATAAGATAATTATTAGTATATTATTTTATTACATAAAATAGTAAATCAACACACACTACGCGTGTGTTGAGATACTACTATAAAAAACCGTTCATGTCATCATATGTGTAATCAACAGTACAATATTTACAGTGTATAATGGATGCTTATTATTTGGGGTGAGTTCAGGAAAATTGGAGCAGATACCTATATCCCCGTCCCCATCCCCACTAAGGTATCAAGGAAAAAAATTTTCCCATCCCCAAACTGGTTTTGCAATTAAAGAAATGGTTTCATGCTCAATATCATTTACACAATCAATCCATGATTCCATTTTCTTTATTATGGTTTATTCTTGCTTGGAATGTACGGATTGGGATAAACAAATTAATAATTGAGTAGCAAATAATTAATATATCTATTGTCTATAGATTATCTCATCTAATTTCTTTAGATATGGTTGAGAAAGATCCTTCCAAGTATGCTTTTATATGTAAAACAACCAATCACACACTTTTCAATATTTCTTAGCATCCACCTTATCTTTCCTTTGTTAAGATTAATACAGATGGAAGAGCAAAAGGTAATCCAGGAAATACGGGAGATAGTGATGTGATAAGAGATTGTTTTGGTAAATTTCTTTTTGGATCTATTTTTAATATGGGATATAATGGTAATAGTATACTTGAATTATGGGCTATTATATAAGGAATTCTCTTAGCTCATCATTTTTTTTTTTTAAGAATGTTGTTTTGGAAACATATTCACTGATAACATTTAGTCTTCTGTGCAGACGGCGGAGCATAACAGACTCAAGGATGTTGGTTATTCTCTCCGACTGTTAGAGGATTTTCACTAAGTTTAATGAACTCAAAATTTCTTTTTGTTTTCGAGAAGCTAATAGGGTGGCAGACTATCTAGCTAATTTTGGTGCTACAAATGAAAATATAAATATTGTTTTAGCTCAACCACTGTTCTTAAAGCAGCTTCTTGAGGTAGATAATGCTAAAATCTCATGTTGCGACATGTAAGTATTGACTTGTCATGTACAGTTTACTATTATAAATAAAGTTGGGGTATTTTGTTCTGAAAGGAAAAATCAAAAGGAATGAAAATATCGAAAAGAGAGAAAAAAAGCTAGCTAGAGACAAAGTGACAATGAAAAAAAATGCAGAAGTTCAATGTTGCTTACCCTAAACTTCTTTGTAATTTTAACTTTTTAATAATTCTTTGGTTTTTTTAAATTTCAATTGATGCTTAGTAGTTTGGGGGCTACGTTACAAAGTAGGAATAAAAATTAAACATCAACTAGTCTACATCCAAATTTCCCGTTCCACAACGTTTTTTGCATAGACTTATTTATATATACAATCCAATTCTACCGGGAAAGTGAGAATATAAAAAATAAATATTAAATAAGGATATTTTAGTTAATAAAAATATTTTGGTTCAATGAATATTTTATATCTTATTTGCACTTTTAAATATATTAATATATAAAAATAAATACATTTTCATACCTGAGTTTAGGAGGTAATCACATAAACATATATGTGGTATTAAAAATTATTGTTTCATATCTTACATTATAAAAACATACCTCTGTTAGTTACCTCGTTAGTGGAACAAATGTATGGAATACGGACGGATGTTTTTTTATGGGAGAACAAGTATAAATACAGGTTTGGTCCCTATACTCGGTACTACTCATTTTTCTTTGATACACCATCAAATTGGAGAGTTCTGAGAGTCTAGAAGTACCAATACCGAGAAAATAGCAGATTATGTAAGTGAAAAACTTCAATGGCCGGAGGTATGTTTACGGTCCATCTTAATTCCACCTTTGATCTATATGCTATTTAAATTGTTTAGCATGTTTAGATTATATTTAGTTTTAATATCTTTGTGATTGGGCATGAGATTTCTATTAAATTCTTTGATAGGCAGTTGCAACTCGTAAGGTGCACATGAATATGAGAAAACATAAAAATATATAAGAGTTTCATTAATAAACTATATGTAATCACTTACAAAGTGGAACCAAGTCCCTCTTTCTCTACATGATCCTTGAATTTCAGAGGTGGCATGCCCTTAGTCAAATGATCAGCGATCATCAATTCAGTGCTAATGTGTTCAATAACCACTTACTTTTCTTTTACATGTTCTCTTATGGCTAAATACTTAATGCCGATGTGTTTACTTCGGCTTCTACTTTTATCATTCTTAGCCATAAAGACAGCAGCTGAATTGTCGGAGAAAATTTTCAATGGCCTAGAAATAGAATCCATGATTCTAAGCCCAGAAATGAAACTCCTAAGCCATACACCATGTGAAGTAGCCTCAAAACAAGAGACAAACTTGGCTTCCATAGTAGAAGTAGCAGTCAATGTCTGTTTGACACTTCTCCAAGAAACAGCTCCACTAGCCATCAAAAAAATGTACCCTGATGTTGATTTATATGAATCAACACAGCGAGCAAAGTCTGAATCACAGTAGCCAATCACATCCAGATTGTCCGTCTATCTATATATAAGCTTGTAGTCTTTAGTTCCTTGAAGATACCTCATTACTTTCTTTGCAGCTCTCCAGTGGTCTATACTTGGGTTACTCTGATATCGCCCTAGTATCCCTACAGCAAATGCAATGTCAGATCTAGTGCAAACCTGAGCATACATAAGGCTTCCGACTGCAGAAGCATATGGAATGTTCTTCATGGATTCCCTTTCAAAATCATTCTTCGGGCATTGGTTCAAATTGAACCTATCACCCTTCACCCTTCACAATGGGAGCTACACTTGGTGAACAATCTATCATCCGAAATCTCTCTAAAACTTTGTTGAAATAGGTTTCTTGTAATAGACCTAAAACACCTCTAGGTCTATCTCTATGGATCTTAATGCCAATGACATAAAATGCCTCACTCATATCTTTCGTATCAAAATTTTTAGAGAGAATTTGTTTCACCTCATGCAGCAAGCCCTTATCATTGGTTGCAAGTAAAATATCATCCACATATAAAACAAGAAAAAAAAATTTACTCCCACTGACCTTCTGGTATATACATTGATCCATGGGGTTTTCAACAAAACTAAATGAAGAAATTACTTCATGGAATTTAAAATACCATTGACGGAAGGCTTGTTTTAAACCGTATATGGATTTTGTAAGCTTGCAAACCAAATGCTTACCATCATTAGAGGAGAAACCTTCAGGTTGTTTCATATAAACCTCCTCCTCCATATCTCCATTAAGAAATGCGGTTTTCACATCCATTTGTTGTAGCTCAAGGTCAAAATGAGCAACTAATACCAAAATAATACGAAGAAAATCTTTCTTAGATACAGGAGAGAAAGTCTCTGTGTAATCGATTCCTTCTTTTTGAGTAAATCCCTTTGCAACGAGTCTCATTTTGTATCTCTCAATGTTGCCTAATGAATCTTTCTTGGTCTTAAAGACCCATTTGCAACCAATGGCCTTCGCCCCATTAAGCAACTCTACAAGATCTCAGACTCCGTTGCTTTTCATGGAATTCATCTCTTCCTTCATGGCATCATGCCATAAAGTTGACCCTTTGCAACTCATGGCCTGTGAAAATGTTTCAGGATCATTTTCGGCTCCAAAATTATAGTCAGATTCTTGTAGATACACAATGTAATCACTAGGAATTGTTGATCTCCTATCTCTAGTAGATTTTCTTAATTTTATACCGATGTCTCCTAAGGGAGCTTCTGGTTCAACTAGTTGTTCAGGAGCTTATGGTATTTCTTTAACTGCTTGATCTATTAGAATGTTGTCAACAGCTTGTGGAACCTCAATGATTGATTGGTCAACATGAGCTTGTACTTGAGGTGTGCTATGAACTATAACCAGTCTATCATTTTATGAAAGTTAAGATTCTGCATGATCATGTGCAGGTTCTGTATGATCGTGTGCAGGAACTAAGTTCCTAAACCGATCCCTCCCACTGATCATGTCATTCTCTGAAAACTTGGCGTTTCTTGATTCCACAATCCTAATAGTATGAGTTGGACAATAAAACCTGTAACCCTTGGACCTTTCGGCATATCCAATGAAATACCCACTAATGGTCCTTGGATCCGGTTTCTTCTCTTGTGGGTTATAAATCCTCACCTTAGACGGACATCCCCAAACGAGTATATGTCGCAAACTTGGTTTCCAACCTTTCCGTAATTCAAATAGTGTCTTGGGAACAACCTTAGTTGGATCGGTTTAATATATATGCAGTTGTTTTTAGTGCTTCAGTCCACAAGGATGTAGGAAGATTGGAGTTTCTAAGCATACTTCGCACCATGTCCATCAATGTTCGGTTTCTTCTTTATGCAACACCATTCTGATCCGGGGAACCAGACATAGTGTAATGGGCAACAATCCCATGTTCTTGAATAAACTTGGTAAAAAGACCAGGTGCTTGTCCACTTTCTGTGTATCTACCATAATATTCTCCCCCTCTATCGGATCTCACAATTTGTATTTGTTTTCTGCATTAGTTCACAACTTTAGTCTTAAAGACTTTGAAGGCATCCAATGCTTCATTCTTCTTATGAAGCAAATAGATATACATATATCATGAGTAATCATCGATAAAAGTAATGAAATATTTTTGACCATGTGCGTCCATGTCTGGACAACATATATTAGTATGAATGATTTCTAATATGTCCGAACTCCTATTAGCACATTTCTTGGACTTGTTGGTCTGCTTTCCCTTAATGCAGTCCATATAAGTCTCAAAATCAGTATAATCTAGAGTACTAAGTACTCCATCATTCACTAATATCTTAATTCTCTCTATGGAGATATGTCCTAATCTCCGATGCCATAACATAGAAGAGTCCTCGTTAATATTACACCTTTTAATGTCAATTTGAACATGCATTGAACTCTAAGTGGCAGTGTTTTGCAAATAAAGATGATAAAAATCATCAGACAAAATGCCATTCCCAACACAATCAGTTTTATAAAATAAACTGAAAGATGTGTCTTGAAAATTAAAGGAATATCCAAATGGTACAAGTCCGAAAACAAAAATCAAGTTTCGTGAGAAACTTGGTACATAAAAGATCCTTTCCAATTTTAAAATAAAGTCACTACTTAAAGTTAAAACACAAGTTTCAATCGCCTCCACATGTGAGCCCATCTTGTTGCCTGATAAGATGCTTTGCTCACTTCTTTAGGTTTTGCATACCCTGTAAGGAGTTTGCAAGGAATTTGCAATATGGATTGTAGAACCAGAATTAATCCACCAGGTGTTAATATTAACATTAACCATATTAGATTCATAACAAACAAACGAGGTTGGATTACCTTTCTTCTCAAGTCATTTTTGGAATTTGATGCATTCCTTCTTCATATATCCCTTCTTTTTACAAAAGAAACACTTTTCTTCTTTCTTGATATCAACTTTAGGTGGTATTTTTCTTTTCCCCTTCTGATTAGATTTATGATTGGCTTAAGATTTGATAGTTTTAGCTTTGTCCTTCCCACAGGTAGTAGCCAGCATTGCACTCTCACCCAGTTCCATCACAAGTCTCTCTTCTTCTTGAACACACATGGACATTAATTCATTGATTGACCATTTATCTTTATGTGTGTTGTACGAGATTTTGAAAGGCTCGTACTGAGTTGGAAGGGTGTTCAGAATATAGTGCACCAGGAAGGACTCCCATATATCAACATCGAGTTTCTTAAGTTGAGCCGCAATGTCATGCATTTGCATTATGTGCTCGCGCACACCTTTTACGTTGGTGAGTCGGAGGGATGATAATTTCATTATCAGGGTGCTCGCCAATACCTTTTCTGAAGTGACGAATTGATCGTCAATGGCTTTCAGCAAATCACGAACTTTCTCATGCTGGTCGACAGAACCACGTTTACCAGCAGTTATCTTAGTCTTGATAAACATCACATTGAGCTGGTTGGATCGCTGCCATTGCTCATATAGCGTGACCGCAGCTGGAATGCTGTTATCGGCGATTGCAGGTGGTTCATCCTTTCTAATAACATAATCTATGTCCATCCACCCTAGATGGAGGAGAATCCTCTCCTTCCATACCCTATAGTTATCTCCCCTAAGTTTGGGTATGTCACAACGGATATAAGAAAAATTAGTGGGTTGAGTAACTGCATAAAGTCCAAAATCTTATGTCAAGATTTGAGGTCTAATTTTCTAAATTGCATGTTTTACCAATGTAAAAACATGCTGAAATTGAATCTAATTTCATTAAAATTTACATATGGGTTAATTTTTAATTCAATAAGATTCTTTATACTTTATGATAGATTTTATCAAACTATTTTTACTAAATTCATAATGTATATTATGATTATAGTTTGATGTTTTTCTATCTTTAAACTTTATGATAAAACTATTAAATTAATTTTTCCTAACTCTTGTGGGTAAATTAAGAAAAACTAATTTTAATATATTATTCTAATTAATTATATAAACATAATAAAATCTCTGTAGGGTAAAATAATTATATTTATATAATTAATTACAATTAATGTCCATTATGTGATCATAATCTACTTAATATATAATTTTTATATAATTAAAGATGTTGTGGTTACTCCTTAAATATTTAAAATTATATGGTTCACTAGACATTTATATTTACTAAATTTTAGGCTCTACTTAATGCCTAAGAACAATTACGCAATAACATAATAAGCAATCACTAAGACTACTCTCAGGATAATTGGTCGGAACAAAGCCTCATTAAAAACCAGAATCCTTAGATAGAGTATTATCTTAGATCATGCTGTCTAATGCCAACTACAAATTATTTATGAATTATTCATAATTTTTAACTTAATTGTTCATACTAATATATTATGAACCTTAATATGTTATGCACAAATTAAGTTTTATAAGAATAACCTAAGTTTACATAATCTAACAATATCTAAACTTAATAACATGTTATCATATGTAAATAAAATTCTCATAAATAAAACATAAATTGCACAATTAAACATAATATTATGCACTTAATTTAATTCTATGCACAAAATAAACTCATTCTAAAAGCATGAATTGAAAACAAAAAAATTCATGTCAAATATGAGCATTTAACCAAAATTGTATATATAGAACTAACATAAATAGTATATAAACATAATCTTAATTTGTGCATAATAATCACAAAAATTACAAATAAATGCCCAACATTAAATTATTTATGTACTAAAACTATTTTAACTTAAATTGCATTCATAACTAAAAAAAAAAGTTTATACATACAAAGCAACATAATTTTAAGCACATAAATAAAATAAATACTTATAAGGATTTATAAACATTATTTTTGCAAATAATTACAAATTATATGCAAAATTATGAAAATCCATAAAATTAGGCCAAAAATGAACTTCTAAATATATATATAGTATTTCTGGAAAGTTACTGAATTCTGAAACTGCGAGATATTTTCCTAAACGGCAGAAAGAAAAAATGGTAATTTTTTAAAACAGTTGTCTTCAACCTTCAGTCGGGTCATTTTGGACCCGTTTTCAAAACCCAGCTAAATAAATAAAAAAAAAAAACTTTTTCGAGTATAAACGAAAGTTTAACAGATTGCTTAATACTTCAAGGCAGAGGCAAACAATGCTCTGATACCAAATGTTAAAACTAAATATAATCTAAACATGTTAAACAATTTAAATAGCATATAGATCAAATGTGGAATTAAGATGGACCGTAAACATACCTCCGGTCATTGAAGCTTTTCACTTACATAATCTGCTATTCTCTCGGTATTGGTACTTCTATACTCTCAGAACTCTCCAATTTGTTGGTGTATAAAAGAAAAATGAGTAGTACCAAGTCTAGGGACCAAACCTGTATTTATACTGGTTCTCCCATCAAGAACATCCGTTCGTATTCCATACATTTTTTACCACAATCAATGGGTAGCCAAAAGGTTGAGGCTGCCAAAAGGTTGAACATGGACCATAAATAGATTGGTTACAAAAGAAACAACCATATCTACTCACCACATTCCTCACGTTTTAACGCTCCAAGAATTTTTTTCCCCATCATCATAAGCCTCACCACGTGTTGCAAAATGTTTGAGTTTGTGTCATTGCCTACTACATAATCTTCAAGACCTTGAGCTAGATAATTGAAGCATTATAGTGATGGTGCCACTAGCAAGGATGAGGGAATCAGCTATGACAGTGTAAGAATGGAAAAAGATTTTGGAAGAAGTGGAGGAGAAATTGATTTTGCTAACTGTCTCGGGGAGGATTGGCTTGAGCTGGGATCTAGCAGTGAAGATGGTACCTGTGTGAGTGGCGGGATCATTGTTGATGATGGACAGAGACATCGCTGCTCCAAAAAAATAGATCTGAGAAATCTGACCAATTGAGAAAAAACAAATAAGAAATTATGAGCTTGGTAGAGAAAGGGAGAGGACTATGAAGTATGGTGGATTAGTAATAGGGGATAAAATTATGCCCCAACTAACTTGGACAGCAAACATCCTTGCAACCTAACTTTAAATAAGGATATTTCAATAATTTCGAAAAGCAAAAAAAAAATAAACATCCTGTTTCTCTCCGGATTTCTTTTGTTTCTCTTCTTCAACATCACTTTACTTCTTCAAGATGAATTTATTTGCCTTTTTCTCATATAACTTTTATGGCAAAGTTTCCGAGAAAATCAAACTCCACCTCCATTTCCCTTGTTCTCTAAACTCATCTATTTCACTAAGAGTTCAAAAAAAAAAAAATAAAGTAAAGAAAAAAAAAGCACAACAAACTAATGCACATGGATTTCATGGAGTTTGAATTTGCACACAACAATGAAATTTCATTCGTTAAATTAAAATAACTTTTGTTTCTACTGACTCACACCACATGAAATGCATAGAAAATAATGAAGAAATTTTCTAGATTTCTCACAACTTAAACCAATAATTCTATAACACATCAAAATTCTTTTCTTTGACTTCTCCAAAATGGAAGCTAAAAGTCAACATATATAGGTGTTGTTTGAGATCAGATTTAAGTAAGCTTAAATTAGCTTGCTTAAATCTGATCAAGATAATTTTTACCTTGGAAGATTTAAGCTTTGTTAAATCTACCACAAACATTCCCATAGTTACTTCAATTGCTTTCGATTGGGAATTTTAGGAAAGATATGGAAATTTTATTGCCATAGAGGGAAGAGGAATGGAGGAAAAAAAGTATATCAAAAACATAGAGAGAGGTAAAGCCATCATCCAATGAGGGAAAGAGTTGGAAAATTTTCCATTGAGGGAGGAAAAGAGGAGGAAGAAAACAAATCAGATAATAGAGAGATGTAAAACCATCGTCGAAATAAGGAAAGATCTGGAAATTTTCTTGCCAAGCAGAGAAGAGTATAGGAGAAAGAAAATAGATCAGAGAATAGAGAGATATAGAGCCATCATCCATGGAGAAAGAAATGGAGAGAGTTAAGGAAACAAGAGATAAAGCCAAACTAGCTAGTAAATTGGATAGACGATCCAGAAATTAAATTAGGAAAGAAAGATTTTAGTGGAGATTATTATTTTACCTATTTTTATCCTTCTGTTTAACTAAAAAGATGATGGCATTTTGGTCTAGAAATGTTAGGGCACAATGCTAACTTACCATTGTGCTCCAATCATTTTGGACAAAAATGCCCTCAAAAATTAAAATTTCTCTAATACAAATAAAAGAGAAATGAGGTAATTTAATAAATCTATTGATTTAATTTTTTACCTTCAGATATTTTTCGATATATCAAGTCAAGTGGTGGTCGAAAAAGTTTACCCCTGATACCGTTGCAAAGAGCTTGTCAAGATCTACAGTATAAGACCAGTTTCACCACCTTTCGTCGAGCCTCCTCCCTCATGCACTGCCCCACTTAGAATTGATGGGGAACTTTTTTGGATCTTTTACTTTTCAGTGACTTTTACCGGAATGTAAGAGTACCACTAAGCCAACAATTGAATTTTTGGCATATCTGCAATATTTGGCGACAAATTGCAACAGGAAAAGATGTGAGTGGATCATACTCTCCGACATACTCCAATGACCATAAGTGGGCTTTATTCCTGGGTATATAATTGTTTACTTTTCAAATTTTTATTTCGTAAAATTACCAAGAAAAAATCCCTACTTTATTGATGTTTTAGGGGATAATCAGAGGTATTTTATTTTAAAAAGATTGAGGCACAATGCTAACTTATTCATATAGTGGGGTAAATTAGCAATCCCTAATATAAAATCAAAACTATGTAGTTTCATTTTCAGGGTTAAAAAAATCGGACACATGACATCACTTGAATACTTTAAAAAAAATCTTCTCAAATAGTTATATTTATAGACATAAATATAAAAAAATCCATCAACTTGATAATTAAATGGTAAACTAACTTAAATAAAATATTCAATAAAATTATATTTAAATGGGATAAATACATTTTCATACCTAGGTTTAAGGGGTAATTATAAAAGTGTACATATGGTATTTAAAATTATTGTTTCACACGTGAGGTTCGTAGGTCACATTATAAAAACATACCTCTGTTAGTTACCTTATTAGTCAAACATGAGATTTTCAGTCAAATATCAATCCATGTCATCAAATATTTTGAAACCCCATAAATACCCTCAAATAACCTCATCCATTCTTCTTTGTACGATCTTCCTTGAATATCTTCCTCATCTTTCTTTCTCATCCCTTCATCTTCAAACATGTAAGAAATTTTCAAGATTTCTCTTTCCTTCTCTTTTACATATAATTTTTGGGTGAAGAAGCATAAGTGGATAAAAAGAAGAAAAATTTCTTGAAGACCTACACTATTTTTGGTCCAAGAAAAGAAAAGAACAATTTTTTGCAACACCCACTCCATTTTAGCAGTGAAAAGCACAAAATCAAGAAAATATTTTTTTTTCAAAAATTCAAGCCATTTTCAGTTCTAATAGGAAAAAAAAAGCAAATTTGTTGAAGACCTAAGCAATTTTCAGACCAAATGAAGCAAAAAAGAATTTTTTAAGAGACCTATGCCAATTTGTTTTGGAGGTATTTGAGTCAAAAAAAAAATATTCTTGATCATTTGGCTTCACCCCAACCCTTTATACATTCAACAATCCAAGCACGTAACATATTCTTCTATGAACTTAAAAGCGAATCACAAAATCCAAAAATTTTACTTGAGAGATCAAAGGTAATAAACCTAAATATACCTTAAAAACCCCATTTTCTCTCCAAAAATTACATGAAAAATTCAACATCTAAATCTAAAATCTCTTTAACTTTTGTTACTTTTATTTCCATGAATCCTTGTCTTTTTCCTCTTTTATGGTGCTCTTTGCTTCCCCTCGAGCTCCAACCCTATACTCCATTTTCCTAACGATTTTCCTGAGAAAATCGGGGCTAGAATCTGAATACCTAAAAGTTCAATCTCTTGATTTTTCTCACCTGCAAAATAAGAGTGAAACAATCAATTTATAATCAGAAAGTGAAAGAGAAAGGGGCAAAAATGGCAAAATAAAATAAGGTTAGCAAGGCCAAAAATTGTTTAAATTTCTATGAGCATCCTATTTTTTCTTCTTTTTTCTTTAGCCTTTTTCGTATTATTCTCTTTCAACACAAGAAGTACAGAACCCACCGACTCATACCTGTCTCACTCTATCTCTTTTCATCTCCTTCACTAACCTCTTTTCATCTCTCTAATGCATTTCCTCTTCTCCCTCTTTCTCTCAGTCAATAAGGCCGATATGCTCATATTTTAGGTGAAGTTACGATCTGAAAACGCGTAAGAAATTTGAGGATTTAAGGTTTACAAATTATGGATTTGGTTATGTTCAGACGTGTGGAAAAGAAAGGGAGACAAGAAAGAGAGGAAAATAAGAGAGAGAGAGCATTAGGGTAGGTTAAGTTGAAACTTGGACAATTTCCATTTTTCATTAGGATTTAATAGCTTCGGCGAGGTCAAATTTGGTGAAACAATAATTTTTTATACCACAAATATGTTTCTGAAATTACACTCTAAATTCATGTATGAAAATTTAATTAAACTATTTTTAAAAAAAGAAAATTAAATTTACACGATTTTTTTATTAATTCCAAGACAACATCATTTCGGTATTTGTTGTTATGTAAGCTATATAAAGTCAAATCTATAAAGCATATAATTAAGTACCATTTATAAAATAATTGAAGTAAAAAAAATTAAATTAAATTAAATAACTAATATAAATTTTACTTGAATAAATCAAATTTACCAAATAAGATTTCATCTTAAAGAGTTTCACCATTAGCTATTTATGTAATTTTTTATATCTAGTTTGATTGGAGCCCGGTTGGTTACGTAATCATAAAATACTATTGTTGAGTGTTCTTTTTACATGGATGTGATTGTCCATATCATTCTTCTTACAATAACTTACTTTTACTTCTTTCTTTTTTTACTCTTATTTGATACAAAACCTCAAATACAATACTCTATGTCATTGATTAGAATACCTTCAGCTTTAAACATGTAATATTGATTAAAAAGCCAATCATACTTCATAAGAAATAAAATTTAAAAAAGAATGTATTCAATTGCAACAATCCTTAATATCTATGAGTTTCTTTTTTCTTTTATAAGGCAATATGGTTTTAATAATAACAGTTTCATGAGATATATAAAATCTAATATTAAACCTTATAAAAGTCTAAAATAATAAAGTACAATTTATATAAGACTTAAAATAAAGAATACAATCAAGTTATATAGTAAACAAACTTAAATTATATATATATATATATATATATATTTAATATCAAACAATATTTTACCAAAGAGGGTTTCCAACATGGATTGTACATATGATTTTATATTTTTTTAATAAAATAAAATGGTTATATCAAGTAATCATAAAATATTGTTTTGTTTGCTCTTTTGCATAATGATACGAGAATCTATCATTTTTTCTTACAAAAAATTATTCTTTACTCTCACTTATTTGATTAAAAAAAAATCTCAAGTGCAATATCACAAGCGCTAATTAAAATAATTTGGATTATATATTATAATTAATCATCTTATAAAAAAACAAATCAATTTTCGTATGATATTTAAATAATAAAAAAAAAATATTCAATGGAAACAATCCTTATTGTTCAATTAACTACATGAGTGTAGATTTACATATATATATAATGAAATCAATTAACCATGTAACTATAAAACTATAATTACACAAATATCAAAGTATTTGAAGAGCAAAAGAATTAATGAAAACTCAGGCAACAAGGCAATAAAAAACAAACATCATATATATATATATATATATATATATATATATATATATATATATATATATAGTAAACTAACTTCAATTACTATATTTTAAAAAAAATTTATTAAATAACAATTCAACATAAAATTTTCTTCATTAACGATGCATTTATCTTTACACTTCTTTTGATTAGGGATTTATCAAGAATCATAAGATATTGATATTCCCTACTCTTTTTGCATGAGAATGTGAGTATCTATATGTGATAAAAGAATATATATATATATATATATATATATATATATATATATATATATATAATTGATATTAAAAGATGGTGGTAGTTGTTGGGCGGCTATTGATTTAGATATCTCAAATCAATGCTTTTAGCAAGAATAGTATGCTCATAGTAAAACTAAAAAAAGCTATGCACATGTTTAAAATGTCATATGGCATGTTACAATTACTAATGTCTATAGCTGATTTTTTTATTAAAAAAAATCGATTGATAATACTATACAACCTTGCACATTACAAAAGCATAGTTGTTGATACCAAAAATATGCCAGATGAGCTCACGAACCCTTGTACGTGATAAACATGTAAACTACAAAGTCTCACAAGGGTGGTGCCCCGGGGGAACTCTTCGATGCCTAAGTCAGTAATCTGAAAGAAGAATTAGAGAATGAAAAGTCTAGAGAGTTGTGTGATACCTGTGAGGTGGTGAGATCCCCCCTTTATATAATACTTTGGAGTAGAATCCAATTAGGAAAATAATTAATATTGGAGTGTTATAGTAGGATCATGGTTTCTCAAAGATGAGTGCTGTTGTGGGTTTTAAATTACTCACAAGCGCACGAGTCGTTTGCAATATAGTGTTGTGCAAGTGCGAGGTCGAATCTACAGGGAATTGTGTTGTGAAAATATAAATTTATCTAAACTAATCTTATATTAACCTAGTTTCGAGTTTTGTATTATATGTTGCAAAATAAAAGCTAAACTAAATTGATTTTAAAAACTAATAATAAAAACACTAAGGTTTCTGAATCCACCCCGCCAAAGTTAAGCATATATCTCAATGTTCTAAAGATAGCCTATCAAAAAATTTCATGAATCCAACTTAAGACAAAAAACAACAAATATCCCAATTAAACCAAAAGCATCCAATGTATCCGCTTTTAACAAATTACAAAGGAAATCCAATTTAATCGAAAATAATTCGATGTATCCATCAGATGAAACACAAGGAATATTCAACATAACAATTTAAACTCAATCAATCACAAGATTTACTCAAATAATTGACAGAACATTTATACTAAAAAATGTCAGAATTGTATAAACAAATCTGAACTACTATGCCAAACAACGGTGAGGCTTCATCTTCAACCTTAGCTGAAGATTCTAGCCACTCATAACTATGAAACTACAATTCATAATAAAAGTGCTAAACATTAAACTAAAACGACTAAATAAAAAGAAATAAATAACTTTACATGGTAGAAATTCCACTCGCTGATGGGCGGTGCTTTCCCTCGTGGTAGCAAAGCCTTCGGGATCCACCAGAATGCTAGTAGACGTCCACCGGTTAACACCAAAGTGGCCCAGGAATTGTACACTGAATGATGAGGTCACATGGTGTTTATATAGGGGGAGTCCCGGAGTAGCATGAGTTTCAAATTCGATGTGGGATACTGTCCGAGTACGCTCGATCGTATGTCTTGTGCCCACGATCGCATGTGCGCTCGATCGCGTGTCTGGTGCGCTCGATCACAGGTGCACTGTACTGCAAACATTTCGATGTCGAATTGTTGACCATGCGCTCGATCGCAGCATAGTGCGATCGATCGCTATTGCTCTTGAAACTTCACATCTCCTGAAATGCTTCATTTTCTCCACAAACCTATAAAAATACACAAAAAGACATAAAATAAAGTGAAATACTACTAACTAAAAGCATAACAAATATAAGTTAAGGGTCTTAAATATGCAATATTTAAGACTCATCAAATACCCCCAAACTTATATTTTGCTAGTCCCTTAGCAAAACAAAATAAAAAACTAAATGAACAACAAGGATTATAAAGATAAGATCAGTATTCATGGTATCCAAAAATTTAAGGAGCATACAAAATCATGAGATTCATTCATGAGCAAGCTTAAATAAGTCAAACTCATGTTCACAATGAATAAGAATTTAAAACCTAATTACTTACAAGAGGCATGGTAAGGCATCACAAGCTTGAATCAGTGTAAAGTGAATTAGCATATATAGATGAGGTTTCCAAATAACTTCAATGTACAAGGTAATTCAAGTCTCAAGATCCACAGAATTTCTCATCGGAAAAAACAACGATGGCATAGTTTATATACATATAAGGCTCTACTATGTTTAGTTCCCTTAAGCTTTCTAATTGACCCATGTAACGAGTATTGAGTCAATGACTCCCAAACCAGATGGTTTTAGGGCATTAGGTGTAAAGGCACCCCTAAGAACTTACTAACTCGAGTAAAAAAAGGCTACGAAATTAAACTGGCCTTAATACTACCAAGCAAAATTTTCACCTTTTGACGTGAACACTCACTGCTTACTGAAGCAAGAGGTCCAGTTACTCAGCGAAAAGTTTCACAATGATCATTATGAATAAAATTCCCACCTTTTGACGTGAACACTCACTGCTTACTGAGGCAAGAGGTCCAGTTACTCAGTAGAAAGTTTATTGATGATGATCATTATAAATATTAGTAGTTTTTTTTTTAATTTTTTTTATATGCCCAAGTGTTTATCCAACAAGTCATCTGGTTTCAGTTAAGACAATGAAACGTATACATTCAACTCACATGTCATACCTCACACAAATATGTGCTAATGTGCTCGTGTGAGATTAGATCAAACATGTGAATTCTTGAAAATGTCTAAAGTAAGTAACTAAAGTTTAAACTCTATCATCAGATCATGTGTTCAAAGTTTTAAACTCACCAATGAAATCACATCACAATTTTTCAGATCAACCAAAATTTTTAGACGAACATGAACATGCATTTATCTTTACGAAGAAAAGACAACAAATTAGGACAAAGTGTGTGATGTGTCTCCCATACCCCCAAACTTAAATTACACATTGATCCTAATGTGTGACTAATATGGAAAGAGCTGACCTGAGATATGGAGAACTATCTGGACTGGTATAGCTCATAGCATACCCCCAAACTTGAACTGAAGTACGCATTGTCCCTGAAAAATAAAAACTGGAAAACAAAAAAAATACTGTAAACAAACATTAATCATAAAAATTAAGAAATATACAGAAAAGATAAGCTGTGTGGTGCTTCCCATGAGTGCTAAGTTCAAAGTCTTCAGCCAGACTCTCCCTAGAAAATTATACTCAATCTGAGTAACTAGGATCCTCCAACAGTATCGTCTCAATGTCCGAACTCCTCAACTCCAAGAATGGTTTTAGCCTCTGTCCATTTACCTTGAAAGTATTACCATTCTTTGGATCCTCAATCTCGATGGCCCCATGAAGAAAAACCTACTGAATAATAAATGAGCCTGTCCATCGAGATTTGAGCTTACCTGGAAAAAGATACAGGCGTGAATTGTAAAGAAGAACTTTCTGACCCGGCTCAAAAACTCTTCTCAAAATGTTTTGGTCATGAGTCTTCTCCATTTGTGCTTTGTATGATCGGGCACACTCATATGCGTCATTCCGCAGCTCCTCCAATTCATTGAGTTGGAGCTTCCATTGTGAGCCAACCTTAGAAAAAATTGAAATTCAGTTGCTTGATAGCCCAATACGCACGATGCTCTAATTCGATCAGAAGGTGACATGCCTTTCTGTACACAATACGATAGGGAGACATGCCAATTAGCGTCTTGAAGGCTATCTGATATGCCCACAGTGCATCAGTTAATTGCAGAAACCAATCCTTTCTACTAGGGTTCATAGTCTTCTCCAAAATTTGTTTGATCTCGCGATTTGAAATTTCCACTTGACCACTCGTCTGTGGGTGATACGGGGTGGCAACCTTGTGTGTGATGAAATACTTCTTCATCAACTGCTCAAAGATCTTGTTGCAAAAGTGCTTACCTCCATCACTTATGATTACCCGAGGCATACCAAAACGAGCAAAAATAGTTTCCTTCAAAAACTGGACCATAACTCTGTGGTCATTAGTCTTGAATGCAACAACCTCCACCCATTTGGACAGATAGTCCATAGCAACCAGAATATACAAGTAGCCAAAGGAGTTTGGGAATGGTCCCATGAAATCAATACCCCACACATCAAAAATCTCAACAATCAGAATAGGGTTGAGGGGCATCATATTCCTCCAAGAAAGACTCCCTAGCTTTTGGCAACGCTTACAAGATACACAGTAGGTATGAGAGTCCCAGAACAGGGTAGGCCAATAGAATCCACACTGCAAAATCTTCGCAGCGGTCTTTTTAGCACTGAAATTGCCTCCACAAGCATGATCATGATAAAAGGCGATGACATTAGATTGGTCATGCTCAGGAATACACCTTCTGATGATCTGATCGGGACAATTCTTAAATAGATAAGGGTCATCCCAGAAAAAATGTTTTACCATGGCTAAAAACTTTGATTTATCTTGTCGCCCCCAATGCAAAGGCATGTGTTCGGTGACAAGATAGTTCACTATATCAGCAAACCATGGAGCGGGATTTTGAGCAATGAGCATTAACTGCACATCAGGAAAGGTCTCAGAAATGGGAATGGTGGCCTCAGTGAAATCCACAATCAATCTAAATAAATGGTCCGCCACCATATTTTTATAACCTTTCTTATCCCGAATCTCGATGTCGAACTCTTGAAGTAGCAAGATCCATCGGATAAGACGAGATTTAGCATCTTTTTTAGAGAAAAGATACTTCAAGGCTGCATGATCCGAGTAGATAATGACCATAGATCCTAACAAGTAGGATCTGAACTTGTCTAATGCAAAAATGACTGCAAGCAACTCCTTCTTAGTGGTAAAGTAATTGAGTTGTGCGTCGTTTAGAGTTTGACTTGCATAGTAGATAACATGAGGAAGTTTATCAACACGCTGCCCCAAAACAACTCCAACAACATAGTCTGATGCGTCACACACAATCTCAAAGGGCACACCCCAGTTGGGTGGCTGAATAATGGGTGTGGACGTCATAATCTTCTTCAGATCCCCAAATGCTTTCTTACAATCCTCATCAAATAGAAATGGAGCATCTTTCAGCAATAACCGGCACAAAGGCCTGGCGATTTTGCTGAAATTCTGGATAAATCGCCTGTTGAAACCTGCATGGCCCAGAAAAGATCAAACCTCCTTCACTATACGTGGGGGTGGAAGGTTGGAAATCAAGTCCACCTTCGCTTTGTCGACATCAATCCCCTGATGAGATACGACATGCCCTAGTACAATGCCTTGCTTAACCATAAAATGGCACTTCTCCCAATTAAGCACTAGGTTCTTCTCCTTGCACCACACTAAAACCGAAGCGAGACGGTGTAGGCACTCTTCAAAGGTTGAACCGAAGATGGAGAAGTCGTCCATGAAAATCTCTAAGAACCGCTCTACCATGTCAGAGAATATACTGACCAAGCATCGCTGAAAAGTAGCGGGTGCATTGCATAAACCAAAGGGCATGCGACGGTGGCAAATGTCCCAAAAGGACAGGTAAATGTCGTCTTCTCCTGATCTTCAAGGTCCACAGGGACCTAGTTATATCCAGAATAACCATCTAAAAAACAATAATACTTGTGCCTAGCCAAACACTCCACCATCTTATCAATAAATGGCAGTGGAAAGTGATCCTTCCTGGTGGCAACGTTCAGCTTACGGTAGTCTATACACACTCTCCACCCTGACTGAACACGAGTTGGCACCAACTCGTCGTCTTTATTCTTTACTACCGTCAATCCCGCTCGTTTGGGCACGACATGAATCGGGCTCACCCACTTGCTATCAGAGATGGGATAAATGATCCCTGTATCTAACAACTTAATTATTTATGCCCTCATAAACTCTTGCATAGCTGGGTTGAGCCTTCTTTGTGGCTCCCTCGATGGCTTGACATTCTCCTCCAAATGTATCTTGTGCATCACCACCGAGGGGCTGATTCCTCTAATATCCTCAATAGTCCAACAAATAGCTTTTTTGTGCTATCTTAGAACATCTAATAATTTCTCCTCTTGAGCCTCACCCAAATCAGAAGCTATAATCACAGGCAAATAATCGGCTGGACCTAGGAACTTATACTTAAGATTATCTGGTAAAGGCTTAAGTTCCTTCTTGAGGGGTTCAAATGCTGCAGTTTCCTCTGTCTCATTGCTTTCTTGAGGATCAGACTCCAAAATGGCATTCACTTCCTCAAGTATCTTATCTAACCCCAAGTCCTCTCCAAAGTGAGCAAAACACGCCTCCAGGGGATCCTCAATGCTTGATTCGTCCACAGTCTCCTCAAGAATCTCCTCTATCAAGCATACATTTCTCACTTCATCATACTCCAGTGGTTGCCTAGTGATATCAAAGATGTTTAACTCCACTGTCATATTTCCGAAGGAAATCTTCATGACCCCTGTCCTACAATTGATCAGGGCATTAGCCGTGGCTAAGAATGGTCGCCCTAGAATAACCGGTATTTGAATCCCTACATTTTGGACCGGCTCTATGTCAAGCACAATAAAATCCACTGGGAAATAGAATTTATCCACTTTTATCAAGACGTCCTCAACTATTCCCCATGGTCTTTTCAATGACCTGTCAGCCAATTGAAGCGTCGTGGATGTGGGCTTCAATTCTCCTAACCCCAACTGCAAATAGACTGAGTAGGGTAGAAGATTCACACTCGCCCCTAGATCCAAAAGAGCCCTCTCAATATGACTGACTCCTATCGTGCAAGAGATAGTAGGACACCCTAGGTCTTTATACTTGATAGGCAGCTTGCACTGAAGGATTGAGCTGACCTGCTCGGTTAAAAATGCCTTCTTTGGGACATTCGTCCTCCTCTTGATAGTGACCAAGTCTTTTAAAAACTTGGCATATGATGGCACTTGATGGATGGCATCCAAAAATGGTATATTGATTTGGACCTATTTGAATACCTCCAGAATTTCCTCATACTTCCCTCCTTTCTTGGGCGCCTGTAGTCTATCGGGGTAAGGTGCTCTAGGTATAAACGACCTAGGAGGGTCTTTCTCAGTAGGTGTGGCTGTAGATGGCTCAGCATCTCTCTTCTCCTTGTTGCCACTCTCTTGCCCTTGCTGCATAACAAGGCTCTCTTCCACTCGATTGTCCACTTGTCTCCCAGACCTCAGTGTGACAATCGACTGTACTTGTTCCTCCCCGTGCATAGGAGTTGATGAACTCCCAATCATAAATTTTCCTTTCAGGTTGGGCACAGGCTGACTGGGGAACTTTCTCTTCTCTCTCTCTCATCCAAGTGACTTGCAATTTGCCCTATTTGACTCTCCAGCTTGGCAATTGCTTGGGTGTTTACCATTGTTGCACTCCTTACGTTGCTCAAGGATTGGCTATTCATTTTCATGTATTACTTAATGGTGTCCTCTAGTGACTGTGAAACTAGCGCTGGTGTTTGAGTAGGAGCTTGGTAAGTAGGTAATGGTGCTGGATGGGCAGAACGACCATGACCAGGAATTTGTTGGGCAAATCCGGGAGGATATTGATTTTAAGCATTATGAGGGGTCCCTCCATGATTCATTGGTTGGTTATGCCTCCATGAAAAATTTGGGTGGTTCTACCACCCTGGATTGTACGTCTTGGAGTATAATCCATTTGACTGCCTTGGATAGTCATTGAAAACATTTACTTGTTCCATAGGATACTCGGCACAAGCCAGCATTGATGGGCAATTCTGTGCTAAATGCATGGGACTAGCGTAGATGGAACAGCTTTCAACATTGAATGTGTTGGCAGCATTGATGGATTGGCTCACTGTGAGAGCGTCAATCTTCTTAGTAAGGGCATCTAACTTTATCCTCAAATCAGTGTCCTCCCTGACCCCATAGATGCCTCCCCTCTTAGGAGCACGAATGGACTTATCTCGACAGCCTGAAAAATCCAACTGCTGCGAGTTGTCGGACAACTTGTCCAACGCCATATATGCTTCATCTCCTGTCAGACTCAAGAATGCCCCCCATTCATAGACTCGATCATGCTACGGTTGGGTTAAGTTAACCCTTGGTAAAAGAACTAAACGAGTCTCCACATCTCATATCCATGTGGAGGGCATCTGATCAGTAGCTCTTTGAAGCGCTCCCAACTCTCAGAAAATTTTTCATCCTCATCTTGAGTGAAAGAGCTAATCTCCTTTCGGCACTCCTTCACTCTAGACATTGGGAAAAACTTATGATAAAATTCGCTAAGCAGGTTTTCCCAAGATGTAATAGACCCTGACATGTTGGAATCCAACCATGTCCTAGCTCTATCGTGAAGAGAAAAAGGGAAGAGTCGAAGATGGACTGACTCCTCAGAGAAGTTCTGGAATTTAAATGTGGCACAAATGTCTTTGAACTTCTTCACATGACTATAAGGATTTTCAGGATCTAAGCTATGAAATGAGGGTAAGAGTTGGATAACATGTGGCTTTAAGTCAAAGTGGGTGGCATTGGTAGGTGGCAACACTATACAAGAGGATGAGTTAGTCACAACGGGTGCGAACAAATCCCTAAGGGATGTAGTGGAGTCCACGTTCCAAGCTCTAGGTTGCTCTACATGTTCAGGATGATGTGCATCCCTAAAATTCTCTCCTATCTCAACAGTCTCTCTCTCAACTAGTGCTCTTCGCTGTCTCCTAAGAGTTCTTCCTAAGTCAGAATCTAAATGTATCAAATCTAAGTTCAATGATCTCCCACCAAGCATACACCAACAGAAAACAATGAGGTACTAACCAGTAGAAACAACATAATAAAGCAAAAATAGCAAACACACTACTCACAAAAATTAACAAAAAAAAAATTTAAATTTTTTTTTAAAAGAAATTGATAACTAACTAGTAGAAAAACAAAATCAATTCAGACAAAAAATTTTCACAAATTAAACGATTCCCCGGCAACAGCGCCAAAAACTTGTTGTGAGTTTTAAATTACTCGCAAGCGCACGAGTCGTTTGTAATATAGTGTTGTGCAAGTGCGAGGTCGAATCCACAGGGAATTGTGTTGTGAAAATATAAATTTATCTAAACTAATCTTATCTTAACCTAGTTCCGAGTTTTGTATTATATGTTGCAAAATAAAAGCTAAACTAAATTGATTTTAAAAACTAATAATAAAAACACTAAGGTTTCTAAATCCACCCCGCCAAAGTTAAGCATATATCTCAATGTTCTAAAGATAACCTATCAAAAAATTCCATGAATCCAACTTAAGACAAAAAACAACAAATATCCCAATTAAACCAAAAGCATCCAATGTATCCGCTTTTAACAAATCACAAAGGAAATCCAATTTAATCGAAAACAATTCAATGTATCCATCAGATGAAACACAAGGAATATCCAACAGAACAATTTAAACTCAATCAATCACAAGATTTACTCAAATAATTGACAGAACATTTATACTAAAAAATGTCAGAATTGTATAAACAAATCTGAACTACTATGCCAAACAACGGCGAGGCTTCATCTTCAACCTTAGCTGAAGATTCTAGCCACTCATAACTATGAAACTACAATTCATAATAAAAGTGCTAAACATTAAACTAAAACGACTAAATAAAAAGAAATAAATAACTTTACAGAGGAGAAATTCCACTCACTGATGGGCGGCGCTTCCCCTCGTGGTAGCAAAGCCTTCGGGATCCACCAGAACGCTAGCAAACATCCACCGATTAACACCAAAGTGGCCCAGGAATTGTACACTAAATGATGAGGTCACACGGTGTTTATATAGGGGGAGTCCCGGAGTAGCATGAGTTTCAAATTCGATGTGGGATACTGCCCGAGTGCGCTAGATCACAGAATGATGCGATCGATCGCAAGTGCGATCGATCGTATGTCTTGTGCGCATGATCGTATGTGCGCTCGATCGCAGGTGCACTGTACTGCAAACATTTCGATGTGGGATTGTTGACCATGCGCTAGATCGCAGCACAGTGCGATTGATCGCTATTGCTCCTGAAGCTTCACATCTCCTGAAATGCTTCATTTTCTCCACAAACCTATAAAAATACACAAAACACAAAAAAAGACATAAAATAAAGTGAAATACTACTAATTAAGAGCATAACAAATATAATTTAAGGGTCTTAAATATGCAATATTTAAGACTCATCAAGTGCCCTAGTAGATTAAAGTTTCCAAAAGCTGGAGTATCCAAATAGAATATAAGCTGGAGTGTCCTTGTAGGACTAGAGATATTATGGTGGATTAGGGCTTTGGTGTGAGATTACCGTTTTGTCATTTACCATGCGTAAATATTTGGCTGGTTGTATTATCTGGCATATGAAATTACTTTCTTGCCCTTTAAGGGCACCACGCATCAGTGTTCGATTGGATAAGAAAATTTACCCCATATCATATACCTCCACTTCTTTGAGCGAATTTGTTCGTTTAAAGAAGTAGTATTGAAACTAGTTTCTTATGCTTGATTTTTGGGTCAAAATCATGCCAAGGATGATGTCTCATTGGGCTATGAGGCTTAGTCATTTTCGAGGAAACATTGCCAATGTAGAGCTCGAAGTCTTCACCTCAGTCTTTTTATAGAAATGAGGAGGTGAAAAGCCCGGGGTCTTCACCTTGGCCATTTTTGAAAAATGAGGAGATGAAGAGCTCATGGCACTCACCTCGACCATTTTTTAAGAAATTTTAATGAGGAGGTGAAGAGCTTAGGGCTTTCACCTCAGCCATTTTTGAGAAATTATAATAAGGAGGTGAAGAGCTCAAGTCTTTCACCTTAGCTGAAAAATGAGTAGGTGAAGAGCCCGGGGTATTCACGTTGACCATTTTTTAGAAATGAGATAGTAAAGATCTCAGGACCTTCACCACGACCATTTTTAAAAAATGAAGAGATGAAAAGCTCGGAGGCTTCACCTCAACCATTTTTGGAAAATAAAGAGGTGAAAAGCTGAGGGCCGCCTCGACCATTTTTGGAACATAAAGAGGTGAAAAGATGGGGGCTTTTACCTCGGTCATTTTTTAGAAATTGTAATGAAGAGGTGAAAAGCTCGAGGACTATACCTCAACTAATTTTGGGAAATAAGGAAGTTAAGAGCTTGAAGCTTTCAGCTCGGTCTTTTTTGGAAAATTAGAAAGTGAAGAGCTTGGGCCTTCACCATGATCATTTTTGAGAAATTATAATGAGGTGAAGAGCTTGGGGCTTTCACCTCGACCATTTCTGAGAAATTATAATGAAGAGGTGAAGATCTTGAGACCATCACTCGGGTTATTTTTGGGAAATGAAGAGGTGAAGAGCTTGTGGCCTTAACCTCGACTATTTTTTAGAAATTGTAATGAGGAGGTGAAGAGCTCGGGGCATTTGCTTCAGCCATTTTTTAGAAATTGTAATGAGGAGGTGATTTTAAAAAATGAGGAGGTAAAGAGCTTAGAGCTTTTACCTTAGCCATTTTTGGGAAATGAGGAGGTAAAGATCTTAAGGCCTTCACCTCGACCATTTTTGCACTTCCATTTTCCTTAGTTTTGTATATGACCTTCAACATAAGCGGCCAGGTACCCAAGACTTTAGAATTGTGTGATTCTCCTTGACTTATCAAGGAGGAGTTATAGGTCTGTGCTTGGCATGTTTCTAAATTTTCGCAAGATGGTGGAAATCCCTCGAGGCCTTATGCTCGGGCTTGTTAACTTGGGGTTTAACACTCGTCCTCTCAGTATTAGAATGTCCATTTCCTGAGGAATTTGACCCTTGGAGGTGGGGAAAAGCTCCTAAGTTGGTTGTTATGCCACTCTCTGAGCCTAGATAAACCTAGGTGTTTAGTGCATCAAAGGCTGACGACTTTTAATGGTTGATGGCTTAACTTGGTATTTTGGATAAAAATCCTAATAAATGTTTTTTTAAGCTCATTTGCAACCGTAATTGATTCTATCCCCCAGTATGGGTGTTCTTAATATTTGGATTTTTTTTAATGGCACGGTGCATATGACAGTATAATTGGTATGGCAACATCTCGATATATGAAAAGAATAAAGATCATACCCTATTTTCAATAGTCATGATTCTTTCTAGTTGTTTAAGCTCCACTGGTTCAGGTCTGGGGTGCGTTTATGGCTCTTTGAAGGATAAATAATGATTTTTCTTGACTATTTATAAAAAACTTGCTTGTGGAAGCCAAATTTTGAAATTCTAAGACCGAATAGAAAACACCAAAAACCTTTAGGTATAGATTGTTGGGTCTAAAACCCAGTTTGAAGTAGCTAAATTGGTTGGTCAAATGGGTGAACCAAAAAGTCAAACCTGGTTGAACCAGTTGGTTTGAGTCAAAAGTGGCGTTAACCTAGCATTGAGATGGTGTTGACTGGATGTTGAGGTGGTGCTGATTGGATGCTGAAGTGGAATTGACTGGGTGATATGGTGGCCCTGACTAGGTGATAAGGTGGCCCTGACTGGGCATTGACTGGACGTTAAGGTGGCATTGACTCGGTGTTAAAGTGGCATTGACTGGACGTTGAGGTAGCACTGAAATGGGCTTTAAGGTGGCTCTGACTTGGTACTGACTGGGCATTGAGATGGCCCTATTGACCAATGAAAAGTTGACACATGGCAAAAAGATATTATTTTTGAAGATGAGATAGAAATATGAGTCTCCAATAAACATTAGACACGTAGCAAAGATATTTTAGGAAGATAGGTGGAAATATGATTCTTCAATAAGAATTGTACATGTGGCAATGAGACTTCTTAATCTCTAAAGAAGAATGAGGATTGACCAGCATAAAAGTTTTTGTTTATTGGTTTGATCGGTGCTTGCCAGCCGCTAGAGGGTCTGTTGGCCGTGAAATTTTGTTGGCATGTGCGAGAGAGGATGCTGAGACACCCAATTGTGGTGGTGGTGATTTTTAATTGTCTGATTTTCGTGAATTTACGGTCAAAATTTCGCTTTTCTGGTGGAGATTCAAGGTGGCTTACGGTAGTGCTCTGATGTCTGATCGTTGTAAAATTTTGTACAGTTTAATATCTCAACATGGAGAGTCTCATAGTGCACTCTATTTTTACATTGACCATCAGATTTGCATAGATTTGATACTAAAGATCTAATTATTTTTTTTATGGTATTTGCGATGGTGTGCAAATATTTTTCTTAGATCTGATGAGATCTTGTGACTAATTGGTGGCTCATCTAAAACAACATCTCTAGATGATGTTGTTTATCATTTCCCATGGATGATGCCATTATATTAATGCCAAAAATATGCTAGATGAGCTCATGAACCCTTGCACACATGAAAACATGTAAACTAGAAAGTCCTTTAGGGGTCGTGCCTAGGGGACTCTTGATTCCTAAGTTAATAATCTAAAAAAGAAATTAGAGAATGAAAAGGCTAGAGAGTTGTGTGATATCTGTGAGGTGGTGAGAACCCCCTTTATATAATATTTTGAAGTAGAATCCAATTAGGAATGTAATTAATATTGGATTTTCATAGTAGGACTAAGGTTTCTCAAAGATGAGTACCCTAGTAGAATTAATGTTTCCATAAGCTTGAGTATCGTAATAGAATATAAGTTGGAGTGTCCTTGTAGGACTAGAGATATTATAGATTAGGGTTTTGGTGTAAAATTACTATTTTTCCCTTTACCACGCGTAACCATCTAGCTGGTTATTGTGTTTGTCCTATGAAATTACTTATTTACTGTTGGAGAGCGCTTCATGTCGTCGTTTGATTAGACTATGAAATTTACCCAAACTGGTGGTCAATGAGATGACAAATGAGTATGGGGTAAGATGAACCAGGATTATCAAGTAACTGGAAAAGGCTTGAGAGTTGGCCGCAACTTTCAAGAGGTTCCGAATCTCTTAAGTGCTGCACAATTATCTACTCGTCCTTCTCACTGCTTGAAATATTTCAACAATAAGGAGTGAGCTTCACAAGTTCAATTAATTAAATTTATAGAAGTACTCAATTTATAATAATTCAACCATTATATCAATCCCTATTTAAATCACTCATCAAGCTATCATCTTTCACTAAATATATCTCATATACCAATCATATCAATTTTTTCTCATATGTTTAATCAGTTCAAGACTTTAATTCAATATCATTATTTACCTCATTATGAGGTTCACGTCATAAAATGAATTAATCAAATAATTCTTTATTATATCATCTTTTCAATTTCTTTTTTATCAAAGTTGTCTCAATGTGAGACTCATCTGTCTATCAATCATTTCGCAATCAATATTTGATTCTTTAGTACCTCAATCAACAATAATAAATATTCAATAAAATAAATACATGAATAAATTTTCTTTCTTTCTTTCTCATCATTTCATACTATCAGCGGGAAACATCTTCTCACATGTCGACATGTTTCAACCAGACCAACTACCTTCTTGGTCTTCTCATCCAGACCTGCTACCTTCCTGGTCATCGATGCATATAAACAATAGCATGCAAGCATACATACATCAAAGCATTCAATTGAACTATTTCTTCAAATTTGTTATTTTATTGTATATATTAAATTGTCTCCTCATATAATCATATCAATTTATCAATCATGATTTTCAAGAGTTTCATATATCCTTATAACATTTTTTCCATCAATTCATCTTTTTAAAATATACTTATTATATATATTAAAAATACACCATCCAATCATTATAATTCAAAAATTAATTCAAATATCATCAATTCATATTTTATATTAGTCTCGATTACTAAAAGTAAATCTAACTCACTATGTAGCACTTAAAGCTACACGTGGATCACTTACTTGCATTTCCTGCTCCTTTCAGCAATTTCTTGAGATTATTGATCACTAATACCTAACCATAAATTTTCCTCAATCTTATTATTTCATAATTTAATTCAAATATTGTAATTATTTAGTTATGAGTCTTATGGAAAATTTACCCCAAATTGAAATAAAATCTTGATACTGAAATTGGATAACTATAATTATCTCTAATATTGAAGAAATTTTTGTCTGAATTTTGCTAGAAAGAATTTGAGTTAAGAAAAGAAGAAAGAAACCAAACAAATAGAATCCAAACAAACAAATAAAACTTGAAAACATAATTTCAGAGACTTGTGTTCTTAATTTTGCCCTTTTTTTTAAAATATATTATTATTTTATAATTATATTTATATATCTTAAAATTACAAATCCGCCACCAACCCTTCAGCCTAAAAAATTACGATTTTGGTATTCGTTATTTACAATTCTATCATTCTATAATTACAATTTTACTATTTTCTAATTAAAAATAAATTTTTCATTCTTTTTTCCTTCAAAATATTTTCTAAAAATTATAGAAAAATATAAAATAAAAATAAATAAATAAAACTTCTATATTCTTTCACCAAATTTTATGATGATTTTTGTCAATCTCATTCCACATTTTTCTTCAAAATTCTTTCATTTCAACTTTAAATTTCACAATTTTCTTCTTCAAAAAATTGCTAACTCTTTCAATAGAATTATCAATGTAATCTTTCAAAATTATATCAAATTCAAAAGTCAATCTTTCATTTATACACAATTTAATTTATTATAAAATTAAATTACCTTTTTACCCTTGTTTTAAGGCTATGGGTATTATAATTCTACCATCATTATAAAATTTGTCCCCAAAATTTTCTTACTTATCTCATTAAACAATTGGGGATAATCTTTCATCATTCTTGCCTCACGCTCCAAAGTAATCTCTTCAACATCTTTATTCTACCATAAAACTTGAACTAAAGGAATAACTTTATTACACAAGACTTGTTCCTTTTTGTCTAGGATTCTGACTGGTGCTTGCATAAAGGTCAAAACTTCCTGAAGTTCTACAGCCTAACTAAGAATACTGTAGGATTCATCATGTAAACACTTTCTTAAAAGTGAAACATAAAACACGTTGTGCAATTGCTTTAACTTTGGAGGCAAATCCAATCAATATGCTACTTGTCCAACTCTCTCAATCAACTCATAGGGTCCCACAAATCTCATACTCACATTTTCCTTTGTTTCTAAATCTTAATACACCATTCCACTGAGATATCTTCAAATACACTCAATCACCAATATGAAACTTAAGAGGTCATCTTCTATTATCAACATAACTTTTCTATCTATTATGTGCTGCTTTAATATTTTCTCTAACTAATTTGATCATTTCTATAGACAAATCTATCATCTCTGGACCAAATATCTTTCTCTCTACAACCTCTTCCCAACGTATTGGAGTTCTGCACCTCCTACCATATAAAGCTTCAAATGGTACCATCCCAATACTAGCTTGATACTGAGTATTATACGCAAATTCAATCAAAGGTAAATAAGCATCCCAACACAATACACTTATCATCAGCATATCTCCTAGTATTCTAATGATCCTTTCTGTTTACCCATCAGTTTGAGGATGAAAAATTATACTAAATTGCAATTGTGTACCCATATCCTTCTGAAAACCCCTCAAAAATCTAGAAGAAAATCTACAATCTCTATCTTATACAATGCTTAAAGGTACCACATGTAATCTAACAATCTTATCTACATACAACTCATCCAACTTTTCAGGACTCCAGGTACTCTTAATAGGAAAGAAGTGCGAAGACTTAGAAATTCTATCCACTATAACCCATACAACATCATAACCACTCTAGGTACAGGGAAAACCATAAACAAAATTCATACTAACATTCTCCCATGGTCACTCAGGCATTGGAAGAGGCTATAATAAACCTACTGGATGTCTATTTTCAGACTTCACCTGTCAACAAAATAAAAATCTAAAAATGTACTCAGCTATATCCCTCTTCACCCCTGACCACCAATAATTTTGTCTCAACCCTTTGTAAATCTTATTGTTTCTAGGGTGCATCGAATACATTGAATTATGAGCTTCCCTCAAAATCTCATTTCTTATCTCAACATCAATGGAAACACAAATTCTATGCCACAATACCACCATATCATCATCCCTGATTCTAAACTTAGTCTGCTTCCCACTCAACATCTCTTGTTTGATCTTCTCTATCCCCTCAACACTACTAGGTATCACTAACAAGCTTTTAACAATAGAAGATTGTACAACCATATTTGCCATTAATGCTCATCTATCATTAACACTCAACTACATTCTCATCTTCCTCAATTCCACCATCAAATTCATATCAAGACACTCAATAATAGCCAACCTACTTGTAAACTTTACACTCAGTGCATCTGCTACTACATTCGCCTTCCCCGAATGATAATGAATTAGACGGTCATAGTCACTAATAAACTCCATCCACCTCCTCTGCTTCAAGTTCAACTCTTTCTGAGTAGGTAGGCATGTTAAACTCTTATAATCTGTATAAATCGCACATGTAGCTCCATATAAATGGTGTATTCATATCATCAAAGCAAATACAATGGCAGCCAACTCCAAATGATGGGTTAGGGAATTTTTCTCATTGTTCTTCAATTGTCGGGAAACATAAGCTATTACCTCCCCATGCTGCATTAATACACACCCTAACCTTTGATGCGATGCATTATTGTCCACAACAAATCTTTAATCATCAGAAAGAAGCACTAATATCGGGGCAATAGTCAACTTTTCTTGCAATAGCTTAAAACACTTCTCAAATTCTTCTGACTACTTAAACTTCACTTCTTTCCAGGTCATTTTGGTCAATGGTACAAAAATTATAAAGAAATTCTAGATAAATCTTCCATAATATCTAGCCAATCTTAAGAAGCTTCTAATTTCTAACATATTGGTCGGTCTCTTCCAATTCAGCATTGCCACTATTTTTTGTGGGTCAACTACTATCCTATAACGACCCATCTCGGGTTGGCCACCCACGAGACGGTGTCATCACATTTTGAAAATCCCAACAAGACACATATATGCAACAATAAAGATTTATCAACTGCAAATTTACATCAATCCTTAACCCTTAACAGGAGAGATACATCATTCAGATCTTAAACTTAAACATTTTATACAACATAAATGTTTATTTTTTTTCTCATTAGTCTGAGGATGTGGACCACGTGGCTTACAAATAATAAATCCGCTTGACTCTCAGTTCACTAAATATCTGTCTTGCCTGCTGCCTGAAATCATTTAGCATTGAGAGATGAGCTTCACAAGCTCAGTGAATTAAATTTGCTAGAAGTATTTAATTCGTATAAATAGTCTTTTAATAATTAATCAGTTATATCTCATATAACTTGATAATAGCATTGTATTATCACTACACATATCATAAGTCTCATTCTCTATCAATCTATTCTTCTTATAAATTTGTTCATCTTAAGCCCTTCAATTATCTCATAATTACATCGTTATGAGGTTCACAGCATATAGTCTACCATTTAGATAGTTCTTATCATATCATACTTTTATGTTTCTTTCTCACAATAACTGTCTCTCTGTGAGACTCATTCATCTATAAATTTAAAATACAAACAACACTTTAGCATTTCAGTAATACAATCAATACTTAAAACAGATACAATGCATGAATTATTATTAGGGAACGTCTTCCCACATGTCGACATGTTTTTATCTTATATCGACCCCCTCCCGGTTCTTTTGTTTAATTTAGACTAGCTCCCTCTCGGTCCTTTTATTTCTAGCATATACCAGCTCTCATGGTTTTTATTTATTTCCAGCATATACCAGCTGTCACGGTTTTCATTTATTTTCAGCATATACCGGCTATCATGGTTTTCATTTAGACTGGCCCCCTCTCGGTTCTTTTATTTCATGCATATGCATATGAACAATGAAATGAATTATGCATATTAATAGTAATATAACAACAAACATGTATTCATACATTAAATTTAGCTATCCTACCTTTTCTCAAATTACTCTTTGATCAATTTTACTAATTTTTTCCTCATATATCACATCAATTTATCAACCATAACTCATCAAGAATTGCATTTATCCCCTTCAATATTTAATCGACTCATTATTCCAATAATATTACTTCTCATATAATAACTTTTCACATATCAATTATACTTATCATACCCATCAAACAACTTTCATCTATGATCAAATCATAGGTTAATAAGTTATTCAAATTTTATCACTACATATTTCGTATTTATCTTAATTACTTAAAGTAAATCTAACTTACCACGTAGCACTTAAAGTTACCCGTGGATCACCTCCTTGCCTTTCTTGCTCCTCTCAGTAATTTTCTATGGTTGCTGATCATCAACACCTGACATAATATTCATATTAAATTCTAATTTATTCTTCAATTCTTTCATAATTCACACCCTTTGAAAATTCCCACTTTGATTTTCGG
This sequence comes from Bretschneidera sinensis, assembly GCA_023935145.1. NCBI lineage: Eukaryota > Viridiplantae > Streptophyta > Magnoliopsida > Brassicales > Akaniaceae > Bretschneidera > Bretschneidera sinensis. The sequence goes on from CM043705.1 coordinate 5,254,755, forward strand.
GAATTTCATGTATGCTAAATTTCAAAAATAAACTTCACGTTATTACCTTCCGTTTTTCTTAGAGCTTCCTATGATTCTCTATGAAATTCTCCCGTAAATCCCTTCAAAATTTTACTCTTTCAACCTTTCTTTCGGTCCCCAAGTGTTTAAAGAAATAGAGTAATTTAGATTTGAGAATGAAGAAAACCAAACAGGATTTGGTAAAACTAATAAAACAATTCAATATATAGAATATTTTAGCGGCACCGTCATCGCTTCCACCATTTCACATTTAACAGTTGCATAACATGCAACACAATTTATACAGTGTTGCAACACCTGGACTTCCAGGTGTTGCACGAAATTTGTTTTTTTTTCTTTTTCATTACACCACCACGCATCCCTTTTTTTTCTTTTTTTGAATTGCTTTATAAAAATTAAATCTTATATATATATATATATATATATATATATATTATTTTAACTCTATGTTATATTTATTAAATTACTTTTTTACCCTTTCTTTACAAATACGGGTACTACAATTCTACCCACCTTACAAAAATTTCATCCTCAAAATTTCCTTACCTAATTCATGAAAGAGTTAGGGGTATTCGTTCCTCATTCTTGCTTCATGCTCCCAAGTAATTTCTTCAACATCTTGGCTTCGCCATAATACTTGAATTAAGGGAATGACTTTATTGCGTAAGACTTATTCCTTTCTGTCTAGAATTCTGGCCGGTACTTGCATAAAAGTCAAATCTTCCTGAAGTTCTATCGCCTGATTCGAGATACTATGGGATTCATCGTGTAAGTACTTTCCCAAAAGTGAGACATAAAACACATTATGTAATTCCTTTAACTCTGGAGGCAAATTCAATCTATATACTATTGGTCCAACTCTCTCAATCACCTCATTGGCCCCACAAATCTCGGGATCAACTTTCCTTTCTATTTAAACCTCAACACGCCCTTCCACGGAGATATCTTCAAAAATACCCAATCACCAACTTGAAACTTGATAGGTCATCTTCTATTATCAACATATTCCTTTTGTCTGTTCTGTGCTGCTCTAAAGTTCTTTCTAACCAGTTTGATCATCTCAATAGTTAGATCTATCATTTCTAGACCAAATATCTTTCTCTCTACAACTTCTTTCCAGCATACTGGAGTTTTACACCTCCTATCATATAAAGCTTCAAATGGTGCCATCCTAATACTAGTTTGATACTTATTATTATATGCAAACTCAATCAAAGGAAAATAAGTATCCCAGCTCACTGAGAAACTCAATACACTTACCCTCAGCATATCTTCTAGTATTATAATGATTCTCTTTATCTGCCCATTAGTTTGTGGATGAAAAGTTGTACTAAACTGTAATTACATACCCATACCTTCTTAGAAACCACTCCAAAATCTAGAGGTAAATCTAGAATCTCTATCTGATACAATACTTAAGGGTACTCCATGTAATCTTACAATCTCCGTTACATACAATTCAGCCAACTTTTCAGGACTCCGAGTAGTTTTAATAGGAATGAAATGTGAAGACATAGAAAGTCTATCTACTATAACCTACACAGTGTCATGACCCTTCTGGGTATGAGGAAAACTAGAGACAAAATCCATACTCACATTTTCCCATTGCCACTTAGGTACTGGAAGGGGTTGTAATAAACCTGTTGAATGTCTATTCTCATACTTCACCTGTTGACAAGTCAGACATTTGGAAATATGTTCCGCTACATCCTTCTTCATCCCTGCCCACCAATAATTTTGTCACAATCCTCTGTACATCTTATTATTTCTTGGATGCATGGAAAATACAGAATCATGAGCCTTTCTTAGTATCTCCTTTGTCATCTCCACATCATTGGGAACACAAACTCAATGCCCCAATACCACCATACCATCTCCTTTGATTCTAAACTCAGTTAGCTTCCCACTCAACACTTCCCGTCGGATCTTCTTTATCCCTTCATCTATACCCTGCATCTGTAATAAACGATCAATAATAGAAGATTGTACCACCATATTTACCATCAATACTCCTCTATCATTGACACTCAATAGCATCCTCATTCTTCTTAATCTATCATCAAGCTAGTATTATGACTCCCAATAGCAGCCAATCTCCCTGTAGCCTTTCTACTCAATGCGTTAGTTACTATATTAGCCTTTCTTGGATGATAATGAATGGTACAATCATAATCACTAATCAACTCCATCCACCTCATTTGCCTCAAATTCAACTCTTTTTAGGTTGGTAAATGCGTCAAGCTTTTATGATCAGTAAAAATTTCATAATTGGCTCCATATAGATGATGTCTCTAAATTTTCAAAGTAAAAACTATGGTAGCCAATTTTAAATCATGGGTCAGGTAATTACTCTCATGGTTCTTCAATTGCCTAGATGTATAAGCTATAACTCTCCCATATTACATCAACACACATCCCAACCCCTGACATGACCCACTACTATAAACCACATATCCTTCATCACCAGAAAGAAGCACTAGTACTGGGGCAGTAGTCATTTTTTCTTTCAACAGTTGAAAACTCCTCTCACATTCCTCTGACCACCTAAACTTCACGTCCTTCCTGGTCAATCTAGTTAATGGTCCAGCAATCATAGAAAATTTTTGGATGAATCTCCTATAATAACCAGCAAACCCCAAAAAGCTTCTAACTTCAGTTACACTAGTGGGTCTTTCCCAATTCAACACTGCTTCTACCTTCTATTGGTTATTCCATCTCCTGACATAACATGCCCTAAGAAAGATATTTCACTCAACCGAAACTCACACTTAGAGAACTTTGCATATAATTTCTCTCTCCTCAGAATTTCTAATATTATCTCTACATTTTGCGTATGCTCCTCTTCATTCTTGGAATATACCAGAATGTCATCAATAAACACAATAACACATCTATCCAAGAATGGTTTAAACACTTGATTCATTAGATCCATAAATGTTACAGAAGCATTAGTCAACCCAAATGGCATGACCAGGAACTCATGATGGACATAATGTGTCCTAAAAGCAGTCTTAAGCACGTCCACCTCCTTTATCCTCAATTGATGATAACCTAATCTCAGGTCTATCTTGGAAAACACCCTAGCTCCCTGTAACTGTTCGTACAAATCATCTATCCTTGGCAAAGAATATCTATTCTTGATGGTGATCTTATTAAACTGTCTATAATTCATGCAGAATCTCATTGTCTCATCCTTCTTCTTGACAAACAATACAGGGGCTCCCCAAGGTGACATACTAGGTCGAATAAACTATTTATCTTGCAACTCCTGAAGTTGAACTTTCAACTTTCTCAATTTAGCTGGTGTCATTCTATAAAGTGCTATAGATATGGGTGCTGATCCTAGAATCACCTCAATAGAAAACTCAATCTCTCTATTGGGAGGCAAACCAGTCAACCCTTCAGGGAATATATCAGAAAAATATTTTACTACCAAGATTTCTTCTAACTTCTTACTCTCTTTACGAGAATCCACCACATATGCCAAATACCCCTCACAACCCTTCTTTAACCATTTACTGGTAGTTAAGGCAGAAATAAGATAATTAGCAAGTATCTTACGTTCTCCATGAAAATTAAACTCTTCATATATCTTGAACACTACATTCTTCCTAAAACAATCTACCCAAGCATGATATGTAGATAACCAATTCATACCCATAATTAAATCAAAATCTGTCATAACTAAAGGTAATAAATCAACTTCAAATTCTCTATCAGCCATATAAATCACACGACTTAGATAAATTATCCTAATAATATCCCTATCCCCATTAGGAACCCCAACAATGATGGTATGCATCAAAGGACTAGCACTAGCATCAATAAATTTTATAAAACCACTAGATGTGAAAGAATGTGTTGCACCAGGATCAATCAAAAATCTAGTAGGTCTATCAAGGATAGATACCATACCCATAACAACATCAGAAGTGGCTTGTGCATCCTGTTGGGTCAATGCATAGACTCTGCTGTCTCTGGACTATAATTGGCTACCACGTCCTCCCTCAGCTACTGATCCTCAACTTCTTCCCACCACACTCCCTAATCCATAACCTCTCTCTACCAGTTTTCTCCCAATACTTCCCACGCCTACATCATTAGATTTCCCCACTGGACATTCTGCAGCAACATGTCCTCTCTCACCACAAACAAAGCATATCTATGTAGAGCAATTCTGAGACAGACGCCTCATATGATTACATCTAAAGTAAACCCTTAGCTCTCGATCATACATCAGATTATCACCTCCCCTTGATGGCATATTTACTCCTCTACTACAACTTCCACTTCACATAGCTTGTCTCCCGAACTTAGGGATCTCACTAGTATTACTCTGAGTGACAGAAGCAACATATCCTGCTTGCCTCTGACTCTGCACTATAGTTCCATGTGACAAAAAATGCCCACTCTCGGGTGGTCTCCCACCGTGTACACTCATACTGTCACCACCTTTACGTCCCTTAAATCTAGACCTCTTTAGCCACTCCCTCCTGCCTCTAAACTCCATCAAATCTTTCTTAATTTATAATGTTTTATCCATCAGTATAGCATAATTTCCAATGCCCATATAAGAGAGTTTAGTCTTAATGTTATAGTGTAATCCGTCTAAAAATTTCTTACATTTCCTTTCCTCGGTATTCACTAATTTAGGTAAAAACCTTGACAAGACTATGAACCTATTATCATATTCAGCCACCGATAAATTACCCTGCCTTAGATGAATAAAATCTCTCTCTTATTGTGCCCGAAAGGTATCTGGAAAATGCTTCGCAAAGAACTCATCCTTAAACTTAATCCATGTTAAAGGTTGTTCTACCAGTATGCTAACCTTGGGCAAAATATCCCCCCACCATTGAGAAGCCTCACATTCCAGCATGAATGAAGCAAAAGCAACCTTCTGTCTATCTGTCACTGGTAAGACCTCAAAATATTTCTCGACATGTCTAATCCACTGCTCAGCTTCTATAAGATTTACATATCCTCTAAAAGGCTGGGGTTTAAACTTAAAAAATCTCACAAAATAATCACCTTGCATCTCATGTGCAAACACACCTTCTCCCTTATGAACCTCTTGTCTCACCACATCAAGTTCCATTCTACTCCTCTCTTCTTATCTCCTCTGTAAATTATCAGCTATTTCTTCAGTTGCATTCATCCTTTCTATAACGATCAAGAGCTTCTCTTAATTCATCCCTCCTAACCTCAGATTCTCTCCCAACTCTACTAGTACCAGATGCATTATCAATTTGTTCCCTTGCAGGAATCACAAACTTAAGCTCCCCCTCTGCCTCAGCTCTTCTAAATATTGGGGGTCTACCACGTCCCCTCTGATTCAGAACTCTACCTCTAGCTCTAGCACGTCCACGTGTCATCCTCAGACTCTGCATTAAAATATAGTTTATTTAGATATTTCACTTCTTTTAAGTTCTTATGCAGTCTACAGAATCATAAAACCTAAGGTTCTGATACCAAAATTGTAACGACCCATCCTGGGTTGGCCACCCCTAAGACGGTGTCATCACATTTTGAAAATCCCAGCATGACACATATATGCAACAATAAAGATTTATCAATTGTAAATTTACATCAATCTTCAACCCTTAACAAGGGAGATACATCATTCAGATCTCAACTTAAACATTATATACAACATTATATGCATGAATATTTACAAATGCTTATTTTTTTCTCATTAGTCTGAGGATGTAAACCACGTGGCTTACAGATAATAAATCTGCATGAATCTCAGCTCACCAACTATCTGTCATGCCTGCTGCCTAAAATCTTTTAACATTGAGACATGAGCTTCACAAGCTCAGTAAATTAAATTTATTAGAAGTATTTAATTCGTGTCTTTTAATATTTAATCATTTATATCTCATATAACTTGATAATAGCATTGTATTATAATTACACATATCATAAGTCTCATTCTCTATCAATCTATTCTTCTTATATATTTGTTCACCTTAAGACCATCAATTATCTTATAATTACCTCGCTATGAGGTTCACAGCATATAGTTTACCATTTAGATAGTTCTTATCATATCATACTTCTATGTTTCTTTCTCACCATAACTGCCTCTCTGTGAAACTTATTTATCTATAAATTTAAAATACAAACAACACTTCAGCATTTCAGTAACACAATCAATACTTAACACAAATACAGTGCATGAATTATTATTAGGGAACGTCTTCCCACATGTCGACATGTTTTTATCTTAAACCGGCCCCCTCCCGGTTCTTTTATTTCCAGCATATACTAGCTGTCACGGTTTTCATATATTTTCAGCATATACTAGTTGTCACGGTTTTCACATATTTCCATAATATATCAGCTGTCACAGTTTTCATTTAGACTGGCCCCCTCCCGGTTCTTTTATTTCCAGCATATACCAGTTGTCACGATTTTCATTTATTTATAGCATATACCGTCTATCACGGTTTTCATTTAGACTGGCCCCCTCCCGGTTCTTTTATTTCATGCATATGCATATGAACAATGATATGAAATATGCATATGAATAGTAATATAAGAACAAACATGTATTCAGAGATTAAATTTAGCTATCCTACCTTTTCTCAAATTACTATTTAATCAATTTTACTAAATTTTTTTTTCATATATCACATCAATTTATCAACCATAACTCATCAAGAATTGTATTTATCCCTTTCATTATTTAATCGACTCATTATTCCAATAATATTACTTCTCATATAATAACTTTCCACATATCAATTATACTTATCATACCCATCAAACAACTTTCATCTATGATCAAATCATATGTTAATAAGTTATTCAAATATTATCACTATATATTTCATATTTATCTTGATTACTTAAAGTAAATATAACACATCACGTAGCACTTAAAGCTACCCGTGGATCACTTTCTTGCCTTTCTTGCTCCTCTTAGCAATTTCCCCCGGTTGCTGATCATCAACACCTAACATAATATTCATATTAAATTCTAATTTATTCTTCAATTCTTTTATAATTCACATCCTTTAAAAATTCTTATTTTGAATTCCGAGAATTTCATGTATGCTAAATTTCCAAAATAAACTTCACGTTATTACCTTCTGTTTTTCTTAGAGCTTCCCGTGATTCTCTATGAAATTCTCCTGTAAACCCCTTCACAATTTTACTTTTTCGATATTTCTTTTGGTCCCTAAGTGTTTAAAGAAATAGAGTAATTTAGATTTGAGATTGAAGAAAACCAAACTGGATTTGTAAAACTAATAAAACAATATATAAAATATTTTAGCAGCACCGTCACCGTTTCCACCATTTTGCATTTAACAGCTGCATAACATGTAGCACAATTTATACAATGTTGCAACACCTGGACATCCAGGTGTTTCACGAAATTTGTTTTTTTAACTTCTTTTCTTTTTCTTTTTTCTTTTTCCTTATTCAGGACTATTTTTTTTTCTTTTTCTTTACACCAACACGTTTCTTTTTTCCTTTTTCTTTTTTGAATTGTTTTATAAAAATTAAATCTTTCGCATATATATATATATATATATATATTATTTTAAATCCATGTCATATTTATTAAATTACTTCTTTACCCTTTCTTTACGAATACGAGTAGTACATATACCCTCTCTTGATAGTTCATTCAGCCAAAACTCACATTAGAGAATTTTGCATACCATCTCTCTCTCCTCAGAATATCCAACACTATCTCTAAATGTTTCACATGATCCTCCTCATTATTGGAATACACTAGGATATCATCAATAAATACAACCAGAAATCTATCCAAGAATGGTTTAAATATCTGATTCATCAAATCCATAAACATTGCAGGAGCATTAGTCAACCCAAATGGCATCACACGAAACTCATGATGGTGATAAAGTGTCTTAAAAGCAGTTTTAGGCATATCCTTCTCATTTATCCTCAACTAGTGATAATCTGACCTCAGGTCTATCTTAAAAAATACCCTAGCCCCCTGCAACTGCTCAATCAAATCATCTCTCATGGGAAACTTATACTTATTCTTGATGGTGATCTTATTCAACTGACTATAATCTATACACAACCTCATGGTTCCATCTTTCTTCTTCACAAACAACACAGCAGCTCCCCATCGAATAAATTGCTTATCTAACAACTCTTGAAGTTGAACTTTCAACTCTTTCAGCTCAACAGGTGCCATTTTGTAGGGTGCTATAGATATATGAGCTACATCTAAAATAAAATCAATAGAAAATTCAATCTCCCTACTGAAAGACAATCCTGACAACTCCCCAAGAAGCACATCAGAAAAAAATTTCACCACTACAATTTCTTTTAACTTCCTACCCTCCTTTATAGAATCTACCACATAAGCCAAATATCCCTCACAACCCTTCCTCAACTATCTACTAGTAGTCAAGGTAGAAATAAGACAGTTTGTAAGTATCTTATGTTCTCCCTAAAAATTAAATTCCTCTTGTCCAGGTATCTTGAACACCATATTCTTCCTGAAATAATCCACCCAAGCATGATATGTAGACAACCAATTCATCCCCAAAATCAAATCAAAATCCGTCTATTTAAAGGTAGTAAATCAACTTCAAACTCTCTATCAGCCATATAGATTACATAACCTTGATATATAGTCCTAATAATAACCCTATCCATAGTAAGAACCTCAACAATAACAGCATGCACCAAAGGGCTAATACAAGCATCAATAGACTTCATAAAAACACTGAATGCAATGAATGGGTTGCACCAGGATCAATCAGCAATCCAACAGGTCTATCAAGAATAAATATCATACCCATAACAACATCAGAAGTAGCATGTGCATCCTGCTAGGTTAAAGCATAAAATCTGCTATCTCTAGGTTGTGACTAACTACCTAGTCCTCTCTCAGCAACTAGTCATCTACCTCTACCCCGTAGACTCTTTGATCCACCACCTCTCTCCATCTATCTCTTCCCAGTACCTCTAGCACTCACATCAACAAATCTCCCCAATGGACAATCAACACTAATTTGTCAACCCTCTCCACATACGAAACACATCAAAGTAGGACAATACCAGGCTAAATGTCCTATTTGATTACACCGATAACAGGCTCTAGTTTATCTGTCAAACATTATATTACCACTTCCTCCGAGTGGTATAGTCCCACCTCTACTATAACCTCCAATTCCCAAAAATTGTCTCCCAAATCTAGGGGTTCCACTAACATTACTCTGAGCTACAGAAGCAACATAACCAGTTTGCCTCTAACTCTGCATCATAGGTCACTGTGATAAGGAATGCCTCTTTTGGGGTGGTCTCCCACCCTGCACACTCATAACACCACCACCTCTAGATCCATCTAGTCTAGACCTCTTTAGCCATTCTCTCCTACCTCTAGGCTCCACCCAAATCTTTCTTAATCTGAACTACTTTATCCACAAACACAACATACTTTGCCACTCTCATATAAGAAGGTTTGGATCTGACCTCATAACGTAATCCATCTAAGAATCACTTACATTTCCTCTCCTCTATATTTACTAACTCAAGTATAAACCTTGACAAAGCTACAAATCTACCATCATAGTAGGCCACAAACAAAGTGTTCTGCCTCAAATGGATGATCTCTTTCTCTTGATGTGTCCTAAAAGTATCTAGAAAATACTTCACAAAGAACAACTCCTTAAACTTATTCCAAGTTAAGGGTTTATCTACATCAGTACTCAATCTAGGCAGAATATTCTCCCACCATTGAGAAGCCTCATATTCTAACTTAAATAAAGCAAAGATAACCTTTTTGCCTATCTGTCACTGGTAAAATACCAACCAATCTCTCAACATGTTTAATTCACTACTCAGTCTCAGTAGGATTTATAGATCCTCTAAAAGACAAGGGCTTAAATTTTATGAATCTAACAAAGCAATCTCCCTGCAACTTCTGTGTAAATTTACCCTCGCTCTCTTGAACATCCTGTCTCACTGGATTTACAACGGCATAAGGTTTTGCTCTAACCCTCCCATCCAATCTCCTCTATAAACTATCAGTTCTATCCTCAGCTACACCCATCCTCTCTAAAGCATAAAAGAGAGCCTATCTCAGCTTATCTCTCCCAACACCAGAATCTCTCATACCTGTTGTTATTTGTCTAAGGTTCAAACTGGTCCAACCATGGTTTAAAAGTGGTTAAAGTCCAAACCAAAGGTGGAGTATCAAATTTTAGCAAGTTAGAAGACTGCACACATGTGTGTGCATTAATTTGGAGCAAGGGAAGGTCATGCGCACTAGTGTGCGCACTTCTGCACACAATCAGGGAAGTGTGCGCACAGTAGTAGCATCAGCATGCACCATGGCGCCCAGCATCAGCACCATGGTGTCCAGAATGATATGTTGAAGGACCGCATCAGTGCCATGGTGCCTAGCATTAGCACCATGGCATCCAGAATAGTGTGCTGAAGGACCGCATCAGCGCCATAGGGCCCAGCAACTAGCACCATGACATCCAGAAGGTGTGCAAAGGTGCCTTACCCAGCACCATGGCGCCCCCTGTTGAGCGCCTAGGCGCTAGGCCAAGGGCTGCACACATGGACAGCCTATTTTAAGACCATTTTAAGTGCATGAGTGCAAGGTTAAAATGCACAGCACCACTTAGGAAGTGATGAAGGACTATGATTAAGTGGAGATCATGATCAAAGGGTGGAAATTGATTCACAAGAATGTCCAAGAAGTGAAAGGCTATAAAAGGGGTTCCCAAGCCTCATTTTTCACATATAGAATACAACACATACAAGACACACTTTGAGATCAATTGTAATACAAGAGAGAATTGTGTGAGAAACATAAACACAAGAGGGACTCTTTATAGTGAGGGCTGGTTGTAAAGAAAAGAGAGTAGTATAGAGAGAGAGCATTGTAATCTTCTTTCTTCTCTTCTTGGTTTCTTCAAGAACTTGAGCTTCTTGAAGGGGATTGCTGTAACTTGTAAGAACCATTTGAAATAATGCAGAGAGTTCGGAGGAACTCACAGGGACGTAGGCACATTGCCGACCCTCGATAACAAATTACTTGTCTTCTTTCTTTCTTTGATTTTCTGTTCTTGTGTTCGATTGCTAAAATTCTTTCTACAAGTCATTCTAGACTTAGGTGTTTGGAAGATCACCACTTGGGCATCTTGTCAAGATGATTTCCAATAGTGGTATCAGAGCTGCACAACTGGTTATCGGAGAAAGAAGTAGAAGGTGACGGAGCCAAGACTCCAAGAATCAAAGATCAACTTCTTGGGTGATTCAAGAACGGTGTAAAGATCAAGATCCGGTCGTGTTCTTGAAGGTTGATTCAAGAATGATGTTAAGATCCATCTTCGATCTGTGTTCTTGAGGTTGAAGAAAGCATTTGTGGGTAGTGCATAAATTTGGGATCTTGTCCGCAAAAGATGGCTTCAAATTTCTATGCAGAGAAGTTTGATGGAAAGGGAGACTTTGCCCTTTGGAAGCGGACCGAGATGATGAAAATGGCTTACAGCACCATTGTCTTGCACATGTCGGATAGTGTCACAAGGGAGTGCGGAGACTCGGAGGATCCGACTGTCATATGGAAGAAACTAAATGAGTTATTTCTTACCAAAACTCTTCCTAACAAGATTTATCTTCTTAAAAGAATCTTTGCTTTTAAAATGGATCCTAGTCAAGAGTTGCAAGATAATCTTGATTTCTTTAATAAGCTAGTTCAAGATTTGAATAGCTGTAGCATTATTTTTCCAGATGAACAATTGGCTATCATTTTATTAAATTCTCTTCCTGATTGCTTTGATAAATTGATTAATGCTATTGAGTATGGAAGGGATACTTTGACAAAGGAGATTGTGATCAATGTCATAAGGGCACATGATTTCAAAGCCAAGATGAAGGAAACATCAAGTGGTGATGGGCTGTTCGTAAGAGGAAGGCCAGCAACTCGGAATGGCAGTAGCAACAATGGCTACTACCGGGACAAAGGTAGAGGAGAGAGCCATGGGAGATCTCATTCCAAGACAAGACTTGGAGGAAGAAGGAGATGCTTCTACTGCAACAAAGAGGGCCATCTCAAGAAAGATTGCAAGAAGAGATTATGGGATGAGAGAAGAAGCCATACCAACAATGGAGAGGCTTCGGTTGTCATGGAAGAACAGCAAGGTGATGATATTCTTGTTGTGTGCTTGGATATGAGCAAGGGGCAAGAAGGCAGCAGGAAATGGATCTTGGATACCGGGTGCACTTATCATATGTGCCCTCACAAGGAATGGTTCAAGAATTTTAAGGAGATCAATTATGGAAGGGTCTTCTTGGGGAATGATAATTCTTGCCAAGTGAGAGGGATTGGAGACATCCAATTGAGGATGTTTGATGGAGTCACAAGGCTGCTGGAAAATGTGAGGTATCTCCCGGATTTGAGGAGGAATTTGATCTCATTGGGGCAGCTGGATTCCATGGGGTACATATGCAAGATAGAAGAAGAAAAAATCAAGGTGGCCAAGAGATCTTTGATAGTGATCAAGGCAACAAGAAATGATGGACTCTATGAGATGATCGGAGAGACAGAAATCAATGATCAAGCAGCAAGCTTGATGGCTGAGATGGACAAGGCAGCCCTTTGGCATACTCGCTTGGGATATATGAGCGAAGAGGGCCTGCAAGTTCTCAGCAATGATGGCCTACTTGGTGGAGACAAAGTAGAGGAACTTGATTTCTGTGAGAGTTGCATTCTTGGGAAGCAATACCTGGTCAGCTTCAACACCGGAGTGCACAAATCTAAGGGGATTCTTGACTACATTCATGCGGACCTTTAGGTACCAGCAAGGATACCAACATATGGAGGTAACTTTTACGTTCTGTCTTTAATTGATGATTATTCAAGAAGTGTGTGGGTTTACTTGCTTAGAAATAAATCAGATGCCTTGAATAAGTTAGTGGTGTGGAAAGGGCTGGTTGAGACTCAAATGGGCAGAGTAGTTAAGGGGATAAGAACCGATAATGGCTTAGAAATTTTTAACCAAGAACTTGATCAATTCTGTAGGTTAAATGAGATTTTAAGACATAGGACAGTTGTGGAAACCCCTCAGCAAAGTGGAGTTGCTGAGTGGATGAATAAGACCCTTATGGAGAAGGTTAGGTGCATGTTAAATGGATCCGGTTTACTAAAATATTTTTGGAGAGAAGTTGTAGTTACAGCTGCATACTTGGTAAATAGATCACCCTCTAGAGCTTTAGAGCTCAAGACTCCCATGGAGATGTGGAGTGGAAAACCCCCTGAATTAAACAACCTTAGGACTTTTGGTTGTATTGCATATGCACATCAAAATGAGGATAAACTTAGCCCAAGATATAGAAAATGTGTATTTCTAGGATATGGTGATAGGGGTTAAGGGATATAGGTTGTGGTCCTTAGAAAATAAGGGCATGGAACTAATTATAAGTAGGGATGTTATTTTTAATGAATTGTTATTTCCCTACTTAGAGAAAACTAACCCTGCAGGAGCTAGTGAGCAAACCAAACCGGAAGTTGTGGAGCATCGCATCAAAGAGAACTCGGTTCAGGTAGAGCAGAGGGGGCAAGAGGGTTTGGACTAGGTAGAGCCCTTGGATAAAGGCCAAGAAGCTCAAGAAACTCAAGAAGAGGCTAAACAAGAAGAGGTTAATGCAGTAAATGACTACCAGCTCACAAGAGACCGGGAAAGGAGAGTGGTTAGACCACCCTTGAGATATAGGTTTACAGATGCTAATGTAGCAGCTACTTGGATAGAATGAGAGGTTTAACCAGAAACTTACATGGATGCCATGGAGTGTAAGGATTCATCAAAGTGGCAGCTAGCCATGGAGGAAGAAATGGACTCTTGGATGAAGAACAACTTCTGGGAATCGGTGAAAATTCTAGGAAAGCAGAAAGTTGTAGAATGTAAGTGCACTTCCAAGATCAAATAAGGGTACCCTCCAGGGGATGAAGTCAGAAACAAAGCTAGGATGATGGCGAATGGGTTCATAAGAAGAGAAGACATAGGTGTTACAGAAACTTTCTCACCTGGACACAAAGTGGAGAAGATGGTAAGTATCCTCACCTATGTCATTGATGGGCTGTTGATTTGGAACAATAGGAAGAGGATGAAAAGGTTTACATTTCAACTCAGTGAGGAGTTCGAGAGGAAGGATCTCAACCTTACACAAAATATCCTTGGGATGTGTAGAATCCAAGAAAAGGAGAGAAACCGGTTGAGGGTTTCTTGGGCAATGGGTGTTCTCAGCAAATTTGTGAGTAATCCCAAAAAGAAGCATTGGCTTAATATGAAGAGGTTGCTGAGGTATTTAAAGGCTCAGTGGCAGCTGGTGGTAGCACTCATAACAACCGAGGCAGAATACATAACGGCTATGGAAGCCATAAATGAGGCTATAGGGTGCAAAGGGTTGTTGAACGAGTGGGAGGTCCTAAAAGAGCAGGTTGTGGTGTCTTTGGATAGCCAAAATATGTGGTACTTGTGGAGGAATCCAGTGTTCCATGAAAGGACAAAGCATATGAATTTTCGGTATCATTACATTCCGAAAAATGGTACGAAAGGATGCATTCATGTTGATAAGAAGACCACGGAAGAAAATCCTGCGGACTTTGGTACTAAAGTTCTACCTCTAAGTAAGTTCAATCATTGCCTTGAATTACTTAGGATTGGAGTTGAGTAATTAGTGACTCAAGATGAGTTTGGATCCCAAATCCTTCTGCATAATGGTTCGGGTTTTTTGAACACTCAGACAAAGGTAGAGATTGTTGTTATTTATCTAAGATTCAAATAGGTCCAACCATGGTTGAAAAATGGTTAAAGTCCAAACCAAAGGTGGAGTATCAAATTTCAGTAAGTTAGAAGACTGCACACATGTGTGTGCATCAATTTGGAGTAAGGGAAGGCCATGCGCACGAGTGTGCGCACTTCTACACACAATCAGGGAAGTGTGCACACAGCAACAGCATCAGCATGCGCCATGGCGCCCAACATCAGCACCATGGCGTCCAGAATGATGTGTTGAAGGACTGCATCAGCACCATGGCACCTAGCATCAGCACCATGGCATCCAGAATGGTGTGCTGAAGGACCGCATTAGCGCCATGGCGCCTAGCAATCAGCACCATGGCGTCCAGAAGGTGTGCAAGGGTGCCCTGCCCAGCACCATGGCGCCCCCTATTGAGTGCCTAGGCGCTAGGAAAAGGGCTGCACACATGGACAGCCTATTTTAAGACCCTTTTAAGTGTGTGAGTGCAAGGTTAAAATGCACAGCACCACTTGGGAAGTGATGAAGGGTTATGATTAAGTGGAGATCATGATCAAAGGGTGAAAATTGATTCACAAGAATGTCCAAGAAGTGAAAGGCTATAAAAGTCCCAAGCCTCATTTTTCACACATAGAATACAACACATACAAGACACACTTTGAGATCAATTGTAATACAAGAGAGAATTGCGTGAGAGACATAAACACAAGAGGGACTCTTTGTAGTGAGGGTTGGTTGTAAGGAAGAGAGAGTAGTATAGAGAGAAAGCATTGTAATCTTCTTTCTTCTCTTCTTGGTTCCTTCAAGAACTTGAACTTCTTGAAGGGGATTACTGTAACTTGTAAGAACCATTTGAAATAGTGTAGAGAGTTCGGAGGAACTCACGGGGACTTAGGCACATTGTCGAACCTCGATAACAAATTGTTTGTCTTCTTTCTTTCTTTGATTTTCTGTTCTTGTGTTCGATTACTGAAATTCTTTCTACAAGTCATTCTAGACTTGGGTGTTTGGAAGATCACCACCTGGGCATCTTGTCAAGGTGATTTCCAACAATACCCCTACTAGTGTCAGTTGTACTACCCGCATGATCCCTTTTAGGAACCATTGACTCAACGTCCATCTAAGCTTTAGCTTTTCAAAATATTAGGGCCTACCACGCCCTCACTGATTTAGTACTCTACATCTAGGTCTGGCACGTCCACGTGGCATTCTCAAGCTTTTCATAAAAGTATACTTTATTTTAATCTTTCACTTTCTTATATTTTATGCAGTCTACAAAATCATAAAACATAATGCTCTAATACTAAAAATGTAACGACCTATCCCAGGTTGGCGACCCCAAGACGGAGTTGTCACGTTTTGAAATCTCAGCACGACACTTATATATAACAAAATAAAAATATCAAACGAGAATAAATAATACAACATAACCTAAACTTTTTATAAAGGAAATACATCATATTTCTCCTATCAGAAACAATATATACAATAATAACAAAATGCATGAATATTTTCAAACTTTCAAAATTTTCTTTCACAATTATGAGGATACTGATCATGGGACTTACTTAAGGTAAATACTCACACTCAGTATCTACACAACTATCTACTCGTCCTATCCGCTGCCTGAAATATTTCAACAAAAATTAGTGAGCTTCATAAGCTCAGTGAATTAAATTTACTAAAATTACCCAATTTATAATAATTCAATCATTATATTAATCTCTATTTAAATCAATCATCAAGCTATTATCTTTCACTAAATATATCTCATATATAAATCATATCAAATTTTTCTCATATGTTTAATCAGTTCAAGAGTTTTAGTTCAGTATCATTATTTACCTCATTATGAAGTTCACATTATACAATGAATCAATCAAATAATTCTTTATCATATCATCTTTTCAATTTCTTTTTATCAAAGTTGTCTCACTGTGAAACTCATCTGTCTATCAATCATTTTAGTATCAAGACTGATATTCTAGCATCTCAATCAACAATAATAAATATTCAATAAAATAAATGCATGAATTTAAATTTTCTTTATCATCAGATCATCACATCATCACATCATTTCATAGTATCGTCTGGGAACGTCTTCCCACATGTCGACATATTTCAACCAGACCTGTTGCCTTCTTGGTTTTTGATGTATATGAAAAATAACATGCAAGCAGACATACATCAAATCATTTAATTGAACTATCCCTTCAAAATCATTATTTTATCTTATATATTATATTGTCTCCTCATATATCATATCAATTTATCAATCACAGCTTTCAAGAATTTCATATATTTTCAACATATTTGCCATCAATCCATCCTTTTAAAAATATAACTTATCATATACTAAAAATACATCATCCAATCATTATAATTCAACGATTAATTCAAATATCATCAATTCACATTTTATATTGCTCTTGATTACTAAAAGTAAATCTAACTTACCACGTAGCACTTAAAGCTACCCGTGGATCACATCCTTACCTTTCCTGCTCCTTTTAGCAATTTCTTAAGATTGCTGATCACCAATACCTAACAATAAATTTTCATCAATCTTATTATTTCATAACTTAATTCAAACAATATAATTATCTAGTTATGAGTTTTATTGAAAATTTACCCCAAATTAAGATGAAATCTTGATAGTGAAATTTGATAACTATAATTATCTTTAATATTGAAGAAATTTTTGTATAAATTTTGCTAGAGAGAATTTGAGTTAAGAAAAGAAGAAAGAAACCAAACAAATGAAGAATAAAACTCGAAAACATAAGTTCAGAGTCTTGTGTTCTTAAGTTTGCGCTTTTTCAAAAAAAAAATATTATTATAATATTATTTTATTAAAAACAAATCAATTCTTATCATGTTCACGTGAACATATAAGAACCATTCCATCATTTGCCGCTTTCTTTTCTTTCCTTTTTTTTTATAAATATATATTTTCCTTAAAATTATAAATCTGCCACCAACCTTTCGGTATATAAAATTTACGGTTATATAAATCGTTTTTAACAATTCTACATTTCATAATTACAGTTTTACCATTTCCCCATTAAAAATCAATTTTTCATCCTTTCTTCCTTTAAAAATTATAGAAGCTTATATTTTTTTCCACTAAATTTTATAATTATTTTTCTCAACCTCATTCCACATTTTTCTTCAAAATTCTTTCATTTGAACTTCAAATTCATAATTTTCAGTACTTTCTTCTTTAAAACTTTTCTAACTCTTTCAATAAAATTCTCAATGTCATCTTTCAAAATTATATCAAATTTAATAGTCAATCGTTCATGTATGCAAAATTTAATTCAATATAAAATTAAATTACCTGTTTACCCTTGTTTTAAGATTACATGTTGTACACTATCGACCTGGTCAAGAAGTACAAAAGATGCCAAGAGTAGGCTCCGATCTCACATCGGCCTTCCAATCCACTGACTTCGATTACAAGTCCTTTTCCCTTTTCCATGTGGGAAATCGACATCCTTGGGCCATTCCAAAAGCATCGAGGTAGAGCAAAGACCTAATAATAGCTATCGACTATTTCACTAAGTGGATGAGGCTGAACCACTTGCAAATATCAGTAACCACAAGGCATGCGAGTTCATGTGGAAGTCAATTGTGTGCAAATTTGGAATACCACAAGTCCTTATCACTAGTAACATAAAACAATTCGATAGCGCCCGATTTAAATACATCTGTCGGGACATAGAGATCTAGCATTGATTAACTTCGATGGGATATCCACAAGCTAACAAGCAAGCCGAAGTTGCCAACCAAACTATCTTCCAAAATATCAAGAAAAGGCTTGAAGGCTCAAATAAAAAAAGGCTCAAGTAGCTACCATACATCATCTGGGCTTACCAGATGACTACCTGAACTCCCATTTGAGAAACACCATTCTTTCTCGCCTACGGATCCGAGAAACTCATTTCACTAGAAATTAGAACCCTTCGTTATGGGTACAACTGTAATGAACCATTCCGGATTGGCCACCCCCAAGACGGTGTCATCACATTTTGAAATCCTAGCACGACACATATATACAACAACATAAAAATACATCAACTGAAATTAAAAATTTCATCCAATCCTCAATTCTCTTCAGAAGAGATGCATCATCATTCCTCTATCTGAAACAATATATATACATATAACAAAATGCATCAAAATATTTTATTATAATGGGATTCATCATGTAAATACTTTCTCAAGAGTGAAACATGAAACACATTGTGTAATTTCTTTAACTCTGGAGGCAAATCCAATCTGTATACTACTAGTCGAAATCTTTTAATTACCTTATATGGCCCCACAAATCTCGAATTCAACTTCCCTTTCTTTTTAAATCACAATGCAACCTTCTATGGAGATACCTACAAAAAAAAGAAAAAAAAAAGCCCAGTCACCAACTTGAAACTCAAGAGGTCATCTTCTATTATTAACGTATCCCTTCTGTTTATTATATGCTTCTTTAAGGTTCTCCCTAACCAGTTTGATCATCTCTGTAGTCAAATCTACCATTTCTGGACCAATACCTTTTTTTTCTCCAACTTCTTCCCAACATACTAGAGTTATGCACCTTCTACCATATAAAGCCTCAAATGGTGCCATCCTAATACTAGTTTGATATCGATTATTGTATGCAAACTCAATCAAAGGTAAATAAGCATCCCTGCTCATTGAAAAACTCAATAGACTTTCTCTCAGCATATCCTTAAGTATTCTAATGATTCTCTCTATCTGCCCGTCTGTTTGAGGATGAAAAGTTTTACTAAACTGCAATTGTGTGCCCATATCGTTTTGAAAACCACTCCAAAATCTAAAAGTGAACCTAGAATCCTTATCTAATACAATGCTTAAAGGTACTCCATGTAATCTCACAATTTTTGCTATATACAATTAAGCTAACTTTTCAGGACTGCAGGTAGTTTTAATAGGAAGGAAATGAGAAGACTTAGAAAGTCTATCTACTGTAACCCATACAGCATCATGACCTCTCTGGGTACGGGAAAAACTAGAAACAAAATCCATACTTAAATTCTCCCATGGCCATTCAGGTACTAGAAGAGGCTGTAATAAACCTGTTGGATGTCTATTCTCATACTTCACCTATTGACAAATCAAACATCTAAAAATATACTCAGCTACATCCTTCTTCATCCTTGACTACCAATAATTCTGTCTCAACCCCTTGTACATCTTAATATTACCCGGGTGCATAGAATACACATAATCATGAGCCTCTCTTAGTATCTCATTTCTCATCTCAACATCATTGGGAACATAAACTCTATGTCCCAATACCACTATACCATCTTCTCTAATTCTTAACTCAATCTGCTTCCCACTTAATACTTCATGTTTGACCTTCTCTATCCCTTCATCTCTACTCTGCATCTGTAACAAGCGATCAATAATAAAAGATTGTACCACCATATGTGCCATCAAAATTCCTTTATCACTGATACTCAATTGTATTCGCATTTCTCTTAGTTCTATCATCAAAGTAATATAATGACTCCCAATAGCAGCTAATCTCCCTGTAGACTTTCTACTCAATGCATCAGCTACTACATTAGCCTTCCCTAGATGATAATGAATTGTATAGTCATAATCACTAATCAACTCCATCCATCTCCTTTACCTTAAATTCAACTCTTTCTGGATAGGTAAATTCGAGTAATTCCTTTCATGGTTCTTCAATTGCCTAGAAACATAAGCTATAACTTTTCCATGTTGCATCAACACACATCCCAACCTCTTATATGACGCATCGTTATATACCACAAATCCTTCATCACCAAAACGAGGCATTAATACCAGAGCAGTAATCGATTTCTCTTTCAACAGCTAAAAACTCATCTCACATTCTTCTGACCGCACAAACTTCACTACCTTCCTGGTCAATCTAGTAAATGGTCTTGTAATAATAGAAAAATTCTGGATAAACCTCCTATAATAACTAGCTAACCCCAAAAATCTTCTAATTTCAGTCACGCTAGTGGGTCTTTCCTAATTCAACACTGCCTCTACTTTCTGTGGGTCAACCACTATACCATCTCCTGACACAATATGCCCCAAGAAAGATATTTCACTCAACCAAAACTCACACTTAGAGAACTTTGCATACAATTTCTCTCTCCTAAAAATTTCTAACACTATCTCTAAATGTTGCCGATGCTCTTCTTTATTCTTAGAATATACCAGAATATCATTAATAAATACAATCAC
Organism: Bretschneidera sinensis; assembly: GCA_023935145.1. Lineage (NCBI taxonomy): Eukaryota > Viridiplantae > Streptophyta > Magnoliopsida > Brassicales > Akaniaceae > Bretschneidera > Bretschneidera sinensis. The sequence goes on from CM043705.1 coordinate 5,275,788, forward strand.
AAATCTATCTAAGAATGGTTTAAACACCCGATTCATTAGATCCATAAATGTTGTAGGAGCATTAGTTAACCCAAATTGCATCACAAAGAACTCATGATGGCCATAATGCGTCATAAAAGCAGTCTTAAGCACGTCCTTCTCCTTTATCCTCAACTGATGATAACCCGATCTCAAGTCTATCTTAGAAAACACCCTAGCCCCATGTAACTGCTCGAATAAATCATCTATCATGGAAAAATGATATATATTCTTAACGGGGATCTTATTCAATTGTCTGTAATCAATATACAACCTCATTGTCCCATCTTTCTTCTTCATAAACAACACAGGGGTTCCCCAAGGCGACATACTAGGTTGAATAAATTATTTATCTTGCAATTCTTGAAGTTGAACTTTCAATTCTATCAACTTAGCTGGTGTCATTCTATAAGGTGCCATTGATATAGGTACTGATCCCAGAATCACCTCAATAGAAAACTCAATCTTCTTATTAGGAGACAAACCAGACAACTCCTTAGGGAACACATCAGAAAAAAATTTCACTATTAAGATTTCTTCTAACTTCCTAACTTTCTTTCTAGAATTCACCACATACGCTAAATACCCCTCATAACCTTTCTTCAACTATCTACTAGCAGTCAGGGCAGAAATAAGACACTTGGCAAGTATCTTACGTTCTCCTTGAAAGTTAAACTCCTCATGTCCTGGTATCCTGAACACCGCATTCTTCTTAAAACAATTGACCCAGGCATGATACAGCGATAACCAATTCATCTCCAAAAATTAAATCAAAATCATCCATATTCAAAGAAAACAAATCAACTTCAAACTCTCTATCATCCTTACGGATTACATAACCCCAACAAATGGTTTTAATCATAATTCTATCTTCAGTAAGGATCTCAATAATAGGATTATGCATCAAAGGACTAATATAAACATCAATAGACTTCATAAACACACTAGATGCAAAAGAATGAGTTGCACCAGGATCAACCAACAATGATATGTCCACCTTTTCTACATACAAAACACCTCAAATTTGGATAATTCTAGGGTAAATATTTATCTGATTACATCTATAACACGTTCTAGTCTTTCTATCACATTACCACATCCCCTTGGTAGTACACTCCCACTTCTACCATGACTTCCAGTTCCCACAGACTGTCTCCCAAATCTAGAGGTCCCACCAACATTACTTTGAATTATAGAAGTTATGGATCTAGTTTACCTCTAACTTTGAATTATAGGTCTATTTTTTTTCATATGGACGACTCATCTGGGGTGGTCTCCTACCTTGTACACTCATACTACCACTACCTCTAGAACCTTCATGTCTAAGCCTCTTCAACCATTCTCCCTCTCTCCCTTAAACTCCACATCTTTTTCAAACTGAAGTGTTGTATCCACTAACCTAACATAATTTATATGCCTTATGTAAGATAGTTTCAATCTAATCTCAAAATATAATCTATCTAGGAAGCTCTAACACTTATTCTCCTTTATGTCTACCATTTTCGATACAAACCTTGACAAGACCACAAATATGTTATCATACTGAGCCATAGTCAACATATTTTACCTCAAATAAATGAAATCTTTCTTCTGTTGGGCTCTGAAAGTATATGAGCAATATTTAAAAAAGAAAAAGCCTTCTTAAACCTACTCTAAGTTAAGGGTCTATCAACATATGCACTTACCTTGAGAAATGTATCCCTCTACCATTCTAAAGCTTCTCATTCTAACTTAAACGAAGCAAAGATGACCTTCTACCTATTAATCACTGGTAAAATACCGAATAATCTCTCTAAATGTTTCACCCATAGCTTAAGCTTAAAAGGATTCATAGATCATTTGAACAACAAAGCATTCAACTTAATATATTTAACAAAATAGTCTTCATGCATCTTGTGCATAAACTTACATTTCCCCTTTTGAAGGTCTACCATTACTGGATTTACAACAATCTCAGGCACTGCTCTAGCCTGTTTATTAAGTCTATGCTATAAACTATTAACTATATCATCTTTTACATTCATTTTCTCAAGAGTATAAGTAAGAGCTTCTCTTAACTCATCTCTGTCAACTCTAAATTCTCTTACACCTCTACTAGTACCAACTGTACTGTCAACACATTCCCTTCTAGGAACCGCAGACTCATACTCAACTTCCATCTTAACCTCAACTTATCTAAATATTGGGGGGCCTACCATGCCCTTTCAGGTCAACAACTCTAACTCTAGGTCTACCACGTCAACGCGGCATCCTTAGACTCTATATTAAGATATAATTTATTTTATTCTTCCACTTTCTTTCTTTTTATGCAGTCTATAGAATCATAAAAACCTAATGTTCTGATACCAAAATTGTAATGACCCATCTCGGAATGGCCACCCCCGATACGGTGTCGTCACATTTTGAAATCCCAGCATGACACATATATGCAACAACATAAAAATACATCAACTGAAATTAAAAATTTCATTGAATCCTTAATTCTTTTTAGAGGAGATACATCATTATTTCTCTATTAGAAACAATATATATATACATATAACAAAATGCATGAAAAGATTTTATTACAATTTTTTTTTCTTCTTTCTTACAATGTTTGAGAACTTGACCACATGACTTACTTAAGGTAATACTTTGATAGTAGCTCTAAACTCTATCTGCCTTGCTTGTTGATTGAAAATTTTCAACAATGAGAAGTGAGCTTCACAAGCTCAGTGAATTAAATTTACTAGAAGTACTCGATTATATACTTCTAGTCACATCTTATAATTCAATTGTTTCTAATTCACCAATATTAATCATCATTTTTTCACATATAATAATTTAATCTTTGAAATAATCTTTCAATATTAATTCATCTATTATCTCATATAATTAAATAATAACATTCTATTATCACTACTCATATCATAATTCGAACCATTTATCAATCTCTTCTTAAATTAATCATCAAACATATCAATTTTTTTCTTTTCATATATTTAATCATCTCGAGATTATTAACTCAACATCATTATTTATCTCGTTATAAGGTCCACAGCATATGATCAATCAATCACATAATTTTTATCATATCATACTTTCATATTTCTTTCTCATCATATATGTCTATCTGTGAGACTCATTTGTCTAAAAATAATTTCACAATCAAGATTAATATTTTAGCATTTCAATCAATAATAATCAATATTTAAAATAAATGTAATGCATGAATTTAAATTATCTTTTTTTCTTTCTCATAAGATCGTTTCATATTATCATATGGGAACGTCTTTCCACATGTCGACATGTTTCAGCAAGACCAACTGCCTTCTTGGTCTTTTCGGCTAGACCGACTGCTTTTCTGGTCTTTTCTGCTAGATCTGTCTTTCCGATCTTTTCAGCTAGACCAACTACCTTCCCGATTTTTTCAACTAGACCGACTGCCTTCTCGGTCTTTTTAGCTAGACCAACTGCCTTCTTAGTCTTTTATTTTATGCATATAAGCAATAATATAAAAACAAGTAAACCAACTACCTTCCTGGTCTTTTATTTTATACATATGAGAAATAATATGAAAATAAGCATACATTCAAGCATTCAATTCAACTATCTAACTCTTTTTCAAAATTATTATTTTGATCATTTTTATTAAATCGTCTCCTCATAAATCATATTAATTTTTCAATCATATTTTCAAAAATTTCATACCGCTTCTCAACATATTTTCATTAATCCATCCATTTTTAAAATATAATTTATTATATAATCAGTATCCAACATACTATTAAATTCCTAATCAATAAATCAATCAATTTTCATATATAACAAAAAATACATAATTAAATCATTATAATTCACCCATTTATTCAAATATCATAAATTCATATTTTATTGGTTTCGATTACTAAAAGTAAATCTAACTCACCACATAGCACTTAAAACTACCCGTGGATCATCTCCTTGCCTTTCCAGCTCATTTCAGCAATTTCTTCAGATTGCTGATCACCAACACCTAACCATAAACTTCCATAAATCTTACTATTTCATAACTTAATTCAAACAATATAATTATTTAATTCTGAGTCTTATCGAAAATTTACCTCAAATATGATGAAGTCTTGCTATTGTAATTGAAGGATTGTATTATCTCTAATATTGGAGAAATTTTCTTTATAACTTTTAGCTAAGAAATTTGATTTGAAGAAAGAAAAAAATAAAACGGGATTTGGTAAGAATTAATCAAAACAAAACAAAAACTAAAGCTTTTATATTAAAATTACCCACACCGTTCTACACCGTCTTGCATACAAGGTGCATGTATTGAGGGCTACACCTGGACTTCCAGGTGTTTATCCCTTTTTTTTTTTCAAAAGAATTATAGTATTCAATAATAAATCTTTCATGTTTATATTATTTTAATTCCATGTAATATCTATCAAATTACTTCTTTACTTTTACTTTAAGAACACAGATATTACAACAACACTTCAACTTTGTGGGCAACAAAGAAGGTTTTAGGATGAACATCGACATAATCAACGAAGTGAGCGACAAGGGTTATGTAAGTCTAATAGCCTACCACCAGAGGGTAGCACGATATTACAACTCCTAGGTCAAACGCAAAATGTTCAAACTCGATAACATGGTGCTAAAAAATAAGAAAGATTCCCATCCACGAGAAATAGAAAATTTGATCTCGAACTAGGAAGGACCCTACTGTATCCGGAGAGTCTGCCGAGTCGACATATTCGAACTTGAAAATCTCAACAGAACTCCGATACCCAGGACTTAGAACTTCAAGAACCTACGAAGGTTCTATCAGTAATGTATTTTTTTTTTTTTTTTACTTCTTTATATCTTTGGCATATCATCAATAAAATAAGTTCATTCATGCAATTCAAGTTCAATAGCCCTAGCATAGACAAAAACCGTCAACCACTGAAGCAACAAAACCCATCAACCATTGATGGATAAGAATAGAGGTTTATCTAGGCTTATAGCTCTCATAGGAGCCTTTTGCCCGAAGAGAACGTGTCGAGCATCTCACCTCCTCAGTCAACATTTTCCAATGCAATCGAAGCAAAAATGTTTAGCATTTTCCCTCCTTGGTCAATACTCTCCAATACTCCCAAGGGGAATTCCTCGAGCATTCCACCTCATCGGCATAAGTACTTATAGGAAAAAAAGGTGTGCTAAACACCCTAAGACAAATTCAATAAAATGCCAAGTAAAAACCCTTGACGAATGAAGGTATCATGATTCAAAGTCCTTAGGTGATAAACCTTAGAACTCTTATAAATTCTCTATGTTAAAATACATCGGGTAACCAACACATACTCATAAAAAGATAAACAAAAAGTCCATTTCCATTAAATTTGAGGGTTCAATACATCAAGAGGGCACATTAGGCCAAGTACAAAATAACATGAAAAACAACCAAACACAATAAGCCCTAAGCCTCATCATCTTTGGACACAATGCTAGCATCCTCCCTAGCCTCGATCCGTATGCCATCTCTAACAATAGTTCTCTCATCCTGTGAGATCTCGAGCCCAAACAGGTCTAGGTTGGGATGAGCCTTTCAAACCTTGGTTTTAGTTGCCTCAAAACCCTAGAGAAAATAGCCCTGTCCTCGTTAGTCACAAACTGGTGAAAGTTTGAAGATGACTTGTATTCCCGCACAATGCTCTCACCAACTTTAGTCGGGTCGGCCTTTATAGTGTTCGAAGCCCAAAACTCCACCACAATATTTGCCTTAGCCTCTTAGAGTTCGACCATCAAAGCATTGACCACCTCCTACATCCTAGACAAGTGACCCTTAAGGAGCGTGATCCAATCGTCCTTAGCCATAACCTTTGACTCAAAGTGAGTAGCGTGAGCTCGACTTTCCTCTCGATGTCTGTTCGTCTCAGGAAATTGCTGAGATAGCATGCTTACCCTAACATTGGCCTGAAAAAGAAGAAAGAACATTAGTTAAGTATTTAAAATAAAAACAAAGGCAAAATATGGAAAGTATACGCACCTTGGGTATAAGCTCTGCAACCATGTTGGCCAAGGTTTCAAGGGCCTCAGTAGTACACTTCACCTTGTCTTTAGGGGTATACCTTTAATCAAATGATGTTGAGCAATTCGAGGGTTCTCCATGACTAAGTCTGAGACTTTGATGAACCAGTCAAAAGGAAGACTTCAAACCTTGATGGACGACACACAAGATCAGCAAAAGGGGACTCTAACCCTAAGGCAATAGAACCACGCCTAACAAGTAAGGCCCTTTCCAGAGTAGTGACCTCAGGATTGGCGGCTGAGGAAGTACCAGTACCAGAATCCCTCATCTTTTATTCTCTGTGCTCGAACTATACTCATCGAGCTCTTTATCTCTCTTTTGCCACTTCGTCGCCTTCAAAATCTGGGTCATGTTGGGAGGTATAGCTGCAAAGAAAAGAAAAATGTATTAGAGCACCAAGTCAAAGAAGAAAACAAAGCCCAAAAACACCAAGTTAAAAAACAGATGGTACCCTCATGAGGGAAAAGTCCGAACTGAGCCAGGGAATCAATATCGTCTAATATCGAGCCCATAACAACTTCGCTCACCATATTCTTCAAAATTTTTCCTCTTTAAGGCTAAGAGAAGGGTTGAGATTTCCTCGAAAAGGTCAAGCACCACACCCTTGAGACCTCAAAATCCACATTACTCTAGATGAAGAAAAACTCATTTTTCTAATTTTTAAACGAAGTAGAATTCTTCTTCACCATCGACCTTTTAGTCTTTTGACTAAAATAACTGCAACCATCCATTGTATGACGATTAACAGTAAATAGGCTCTTGAAAAGATATAATATTATAACCTTTTTTACCTTCTTACACACATAAATAAACCCTATCAACAAATGCACGGAGTTTGGCACAAGTTGCGCAAACGCAATATGATAATAGTTCAGGACTAAATAGACAAAAGGATGAAAGAGGAACCTAAGCCCCACTTTGAGTGAAAGCAAGTAAACACACAACTCGTAGGGGAGGGTCCTCACACGGTGCGTCTCAAGCTCTCTCCCCTATTTTCGCTTCCCTAAAAGAATATTCTAAAGGAATTCAACACTTTTCTCTAAATACACAAAGTCCCAAGTATCCTCAGCCATGTCATCCTGGACAACATTCAAAGTATGGATAGGCTTAGTCTCAGAATCTCGAGGAGTAGCCTCACCCTTAGTGGGCTGACTCAACCTACCAACTCGAGGGCTATCATCAATCTCGACCTCGGACGAACTCCCCACTCTCTCACTCTTAGTACTCCTACTAAAAGCACTAAGTGAAGAAGGTATTTAGTAACTTAGTTTAAGAATAGCTTACTGAGGGAAAAAGAAATGTCAATGAGCAAATGAATACTGCCAAAGTAAGGAAAAGATGCCAAGGGCTTTGATAAGTATGAAAGGTAAGAAAGTTTGAGAAATGATACTCAACTCCAAAACCCCATTCTCCTTATAAAGAAAAATGGATAGACCTAATCAAATAAAATCAAATCAAAGGTTTAGATCATGATCTTTATGTTCCTCGAGAACAACTAACCATCACAAACCTCCGTGGTAACATTCTGGAGACAAAGTCAAAAGGCTTGGTCAAAAACACCTTCAGAAGGTCCTAAAAGGTCTATTCCATTCTTCACCAAAACTCTGAGGAGAGGGCCTCGAGCTTTTCCTCTTCTAGGTATGTTCCTCACCAAAGCTTCGAAAAGAGGGCCCCAAGTTTTTCCTCTCCTCGGTACATTTCTTTCCAAAAATCTAAGGAGAGAGCCTTAAGCCTTTCATCTCCTTAGTACATTTTTCACCAAAACTTCGAGAAGATGGCCCCGAGCTTTACCTTTACTCGGTAAGTTTCTCACCAAAACTCCGAGGAGAGGGCCCCCAGATTTTCCTCTCCTTAGTACATTCTTCACCAAAACTCCGAAAAGAGGCCCAAGCTTTTTCTCTCCTCGGTACATTTCTCACCAAAACTCCAAGGAGAAGGTCCCAAGCTTTCATATTTTCGATACATTTTTTTACCAAAACTTCGAGGGGAGGACCTCGAGAGTTTCCTCTCCTCGATACATTTTTCACTAAAACTCCGAGGAGATGGCCTGGAGGCACGACCCTTCGGTCTTCCAACGACTTTTTAGCTCTCCTTGTGTTTTTAGTGCGTTCAGGTGCATCCCAACGCTAGTAGGGATCACCCGTCACAAATTCAGCATCAACAATAGCTAAACAAATTCAAAGAATTAGAAGCCGATGCATTGCATGGATATGATGACTAGTATATATACTAGTTAAGCATGAACATGTGTTACACATGATATAATTGTTTTATCTTTTTTCTTAACAATTTGGAATGTTAGAAAAATAAAAAGATAATTTAATATGATTTCAATTTGTTTAAAAAAATTACAAGCAACACCTTCTCTACTTTTTATTTAAGCATGTGAAATCGCCAGATGGGTCAGTTTTGACTACTAGTTAAGACTCGTTTAACAAACCTTCTAATATGCTATAAAGATTCAAAAGTAGAATTAAAAGCTATTTAGTGTTTGGTAAAATTGTGTTTAAAGGGCAAACTAATTGTTGTGTTTGTTTGGTAAGTTATAAAGGTGATTTTAGATGTTGAAATTACCAATAAGGATATATGAGGACCATTTAACTATTTGTAATTATACATTAAAATATTAATTTTAATTGTAATAATGATGACGATGGTAATATAAATAATAAGAATAATATTTGACATATTAATAATTTAATTAATTAATATTAATAATACAATTAAATGGTTTATGATATATATGGGCAAATTACACTGCATTCCTCCTAAATTTGCTGAAATGATACTAACATACTAAATCTTTTTAAAACCCACGATTCATCATAAAAACATCAATTTCTACCATCAAACAGCTCTAAAATGAATTTATTTGAAGAATCAAAATTTTAATTGGATAATACTTTTCATGATAACCAAAAATACTTTTAGTGTTAAAATATCTCGAAGTGATTATGATAAGTTTAATAATTCTATTTATCAATTATTTATCTCTAAATTGTTTATAACACAATTTTTATATTATGTGAATTCATATTTTTTCTTAAAAAATAAAACATTTAGTATCATTTTAATTTTTAAAATAGAAAAGTTTGTCTTTGATTTTTATTTAATAATGGTTTTTTATTTTCATTTATTTGAAGATACGATAGACAATCATATCATAATATTTTTTAAAATATAAAATATATACAGTATAATTAGTTTTATACCATATAATAAATATAAATCCATTTAAAATACACTTTTAACAATTTTCGAAAAAAACAATAATACTTTTCTTTTTAAAAAAACCCTAAAAAATTAATTGTTAAATATGTTTAATCTTTAATATTTAAATTTTTTAAAAAGTAATATTTATGATATATAAGTTACTTTAGTCATATGAATAGTAATATCTTATTAAAATTTTGATTTTTTCAAAAAAATTATTTTGAAACTGTTTAAAGTTGAAAATTGATATTTCAAAATAAACAATAAATTTTTAAAAAAATTTGATATATTAATATTATTTTAACAAATTTAAAAATAACGCCTTGTATATTTTGAGAATCGGTCTAAATACGTTATCAAAGACCATTTAATAACGTAATTATGTCTAAACTTATTTTTGGAATCAAAAGTTAAAAAAATCACTATATGTTTGGCTTGGTTTTTTGCTTTCTAACAGCGAAATTGTTGGAAAGTTAGGCCAGGTCTCTCTCACGATCTCCTCTTATTTCTCATCTCAGCCTCAGTTCCTCTCTCTCTCTCTCTTCAAAGGAGAGATCCGTTGCTTCTATACTGTTGCGCCGTCGCCGCTGGTATTCAGTGTTCTCTCTTGCTCGCCACTCGGCCACAGCCGCTCAAGGCCCTTTCAAAAGTTGGATCGAGATTTCAGCAGGTAGTTTCGTGTTATGGCAGAAATTTTATTTATTTCCTTAGCTAATGTTGAGATGTGGGCTCTAATTTCCTGCAACTAGTTATGTTTTGCCAATCGTCTTCAGTTTGGCTACTGAGAAAATGGGTGGGAAAGGACAGAAGGGAAATTTGGGATTTTCTGTCAGTTTTGGAGCTCTTTTGAGCGGAATCTTTTGCGTTTTAGGCTTAGCCGAGTTGAAAAAGGGTTTAAATTTTAGATTCCATTTGTCGTTAGCACTCAAATTTAATTCTAATTATCCTATGTTGTAATAGGAAGTTGTTTGTTGCGTGTTTTTGGAGAAAAAAGTAGAGGAAGAAGGGGACTCTAGATTTCTTGTTGTTTTGATAGTTACAAACATGTGATAAATTTTATATAATTATCCTTGGTTGAGTAATTTTAGTTTTGGGATTTTGAATTTTATTGTATACATGTGAATGCTCTTTTAAAATACTGCTTGGTTAATGAGAAAAGATGGGGAAGAGGAGAGATTGAAATTTTGAATTGTTGTTTCGGTTCCACTGCTGAGCTAAGAGTTAGAGAAGTAATGGAGTTCTATAAATTATAATGTTACTGAAAGAGTGAAAGTGAAGCAAGGATAATTTAATATAATTATCCTTGGTTGAGTAATTTTAGTTTTGGGATTTTGAATTTTATTGTATACATGTGAATGCTCTTTTTGAATACTGCTTGGTTAATGAGAAAAGATGGGGAAGAGAGAGATTGAAATTTTGAATTGTTGTTTCGGTTCCACTGCTGAGCTAAGAGTTAGAGAAGTAATGGAGTTCTATAAATTATTATGTTACTGAAAGAGTGAAAGTGAAGCCTGACTATACAAAGAAATAAGAGTTAGACAAAGGGGAATTTTATTTGTGATACAGAAAGCACCGAAGTTGCTTCAATTTTTTTTGGGCATGTTTAAAAATTTCTTTTATGTTGTAATTCTAAGCACTTTACTGGTAAGGGAAATAATTTTTCCTGCCTTATTGTGTTAGAAGAGTTAGATTTTTCAATATATTTCATATTAGATCTGGTTACCCGTGGGTTCATCTGTGAAAATGGGTTGGGCATGAGCATAAGAAAAGTGGAGCCGTTGGTAAGCGGGCGGGTTGCCACACTCGGCCCAGCCGCATGTTAGCCACCTCTACTAATTGATTTTTTCTTAAATAGGTTTTCGGATAAAAAATTGACATGCAGTTATATTTTCTTTCCAATAATATGTACCTTCAAAACTTAACAAAAATTCAGCTTCGAAACCCATATTCGAAAGTCTCAAAATCAGTGGGCCGAATAAGGCCCGAAACTTAGGGGTCCAATATGAAGGTTCCATATTTAAGCGTAATACTGAATTACCATATTGAAATAACCAAATTAATTTGGTATCGGGAGTTTCGGTATTATGGTAATAGGGTATTGATATTTTGGGTTTGGTTTACATCTATATCTATATGTGTATCTATTATAATGTTTTAACTGTCATATATACATGGATATAGATATACTGGGTTTGACATCATATTTTATGTGAAGCTACTGAAGATGTGTACAATTTTTTAATAAATAAGATTCGTACACTTTAGAGCATTGGTAAGGACATTTACCCACTAAGTGGACAAGGGTTAGAGGCATGTGCGTGGGTTTTAACTTTTAATAATAAAAAAAATTGTTTTTAGTGTTAATTTTTTTTCTTTTTTCTTTTTCTGGTGCAGAATCTTGGAATTTCAAGTTTCAGAGAGTGGGAATTGAGTTGAAATGTCGAGATTCCATGTAGGAGGGAAGGTGGTGGAAAGAGTCGATTTGTTGAGGAAGAAACACTGGGTGTGGCGCTTGGATGTTTGGCCTTTTGTAATTCTCTATGTTGTATGGCTGACTACAATTGTATCCACCATAGACATGATAGATGCTGCCATAGTTTTTGGTGGGCTTGTTGCTCATCACATTCTTGTCTGGCTCTTCACCGTATGGTCAGTTGATTTCAAATGTTTTGTCCAGTATGGTAAGGTATGGAGTATTCTTACATCTTCTTTGATAAGTCTTTATATGCATTTACATGTAGTTATGTATATGTGTATGCGTTTATTCACTTATAAAAAAATGTGTATGCATTTATTCAAGCACTTGAAATTTGTGGGCTTGAGGTGCTCCAGAAGTAGGGGTTTAGAATTTAGGGTGTAGAGTATGCATGGTTGGTTTATTTTCGAGACATGATTATGGTGCTGTTGTGATAGTTTTTTTTGTTTTGGTGTGCAGGTTTACAATATTCACCATGCAGATGCATGCAAAATTACTCCAGCCAAATTTTCTGGTTCTAAAGAAGTTGTGCCACTTCATTTTCGTAGACAAGTAAGTCTATTTTCCATTAATTAACTTCTAAAGAACCATTGGAGGTGTACAATTTCGAAAATTATTCAAAAAATTACTCCAGCCAAATTTTCTGGTTCTAAAGAAGTTGTGCCACTTCATTTTCGTAGACAAGTAAGTCTATTTTCCATTAATTAACTTCTAAAGAACTATTGGAGGTGTACAATTTCGAAAATTATTCAATACTCACAAAGAACCTCGCTCCTTACGTAATTTTGGCCCCTTTAGTGGATTCCATAAGTTAACCATGCATGTCTATGTGTAGGGTAGCAATTTGTGTTAGCGTGTTGTGTTTGAATTGTATTGAAGGTTGGGTATAATACTATTTGGTCCGCACAAACATGAGACGATTTAGTTGTGTTAAAAGCCCAAACATGAACATGACTATTTGTTACACGGGTAGTATGACACGACACGCATAACATGTCTAATAAACAAGTCGTGTTTGACATGACATGGCACGATCCATTTTAAACACGACAAAATACAAAAACTAACACGACCTGCTTAACTTGTATCAATATAAAAACTATTAAAAATTAACATATTTAAGACATAATTGCATAATTAATCAAATAAACCACTTAAAAATCTAATTTATAAACACAAGTACATAAATTCTAAAGCAGCATTTAGGAAGTCTCTAAAATAAACTTATTATCTAAAGTAACATAAATCTCCAAAATACATGATATTAACCTTAATTTCCTTTTTTTAATTACTCCTTCTGTCCGATTTTGTTTGTCCATCTTTCTATTTTTAGATGTACCAAAATGATGTTCTCTTTGAACAATTAATGCATTAATTTTTTAACTTTCCTGATTTGCACTTATAAATAAAACATTTTACCTTACTTAGACATGGAAAAGAAAACCCAATGATTATCAATAAGGGACAATTTTGACGAGGGAGTTGTATTTTTTTTGAAAGACAATTCATTTAATGTTGCTCCCTTAAAAGCTTGAAGTCTAAGATGGACAAACAAAGTGGTACGAATTGAGTATTTATTATAGGGCATATAGTCAATTATAATATCAACTTTTACTTATTATTACGTTGAAAATATAACACTAGAACTAGATATCCTTTTGAGGGTTAGAATTTGTATTTAAATAAATGGGTCAAACTCGAAACACGTAATTAGCCATGTCATCCCCATCTCATTTTCGGTTTGGCGGGTCAACCTGTGACATGGCACGATTATTTCGTGTCATATTCATGTTGACATGATTAAGGTAATCCCAAGCCCATTTATTCTGTGCGTGTTCCTATCTTGTTCGTGTGTCATGTCCTTGTCAAGAGAGATTCAACATAGTAAATGATTTTTTTTCGTCCAAATAATACTCATTGAAAATACTGGAAAAAACTTTATGGCTTACCTTTCCTATGCATGCTGAAGGTGGAAAAATTGTGGCGGTGATTAGATATATTAGTCATTGAATTGTATTGTAGTTTTTATTGTGTGGAATTTGATGCATACTTGGATCGTGTGATGTTAATAATAGAAATATAAGTGGCCAAAGTATATGCTAGTTTGATATATAAATAGGCATGTATAAAATAAGGACAAATTTGTCTTATGGCAATATTACATGGATAAAAAATGACTGTGAGACAGTTTGAATTACTTAAATGGATGTGCAGTTTCATGCAAATGAATCTGCAGGAGAAAACCTCTGCTTGTTGAAACAAAATAGACTTCTAACAATGGGCTTCATTTATTTTGCTTATCAAAAAAAAAAAAAAAACGATGGGCTTCGTTTAAAGTCCAAACAAGCCAATTCTTGAAAGACAATTTTGAGGTTGCACCCAGTGTTTCCTTGGTGACTTTTTTTAGGGATGGTTCAAGGAGGAAGGAGACTGAGCATTGGCAGAGTAAAAATTAATGTGTCAACTGTATAAATTTCAGCTTGGAAAATAAGAATTCTCCTTAATTTTATTCATAAAATTTATTCTTTGTTTGTGAACTCTCCACCTTGTCTTTCCCCTCCCACTGCCCTCGAAGTGAGATTGTTGTATGTTATTTGAAGGGTTCTGAGACGCCATTGTAGAATCAAGCAATTATAGGTGCTAGGCTGCAAAAGGATGAATGGTTATTTGACTTGAAACATTATCATTGACACGTCTGTAACATGTTCATCAATTTTTGCGAGTTTATGGTTGCTTCAATTTTGTAGTCAAGTAATGATGCTATAGGTTTTACATATAAAAAAAATGATGCTATAGGTTTTACATGAATTTAGTTTAAGAGTAGTTTTGGGATTTGCTTATGATAGCTTATAAGCTCCCACTTAAAAATTAAATGTCTATTTTAGCTTATCTGAAATAAGTTGTGCTGCTTATTCAACAATAAGCTGTTTATTTGAGAAGTAGCCCATCTCTTACTTTCATAATAAGCAGGTTTGATCAAGTAAATGACAATATTACCCCTAATTGTTTGTCAAAATTAAGCACATGCTTATCATTTAAGCGATAAGCAGTTGAACATCAGCAATCCCGAACAAAGACTAAGGAACCATACGAAATTAGGTAAATTTTTGAACTTTGAGCAGGCTGATTTAGTTTGTATTGGAAGGACTGGTGTGGCACATGTTTTGATTCGTCAGTTGTACGGAACTAAGCATGATATAAGATATTTTGTTAATGCACTGTTTTCATTGCAAACTTGAAATCCAATATGGTTTTGCAAGTCATCATCTTTGGTACATTGGGGTCTTATAATTGGTGTTGGTGGCTAGCTAAGTGGCATCGGGTAATATTGAAGTAGAATAAGGTACTGATAACAATTGGTTGGTTCATTGATAATACTTGTCTGTAGTGTTCATGATTGGGAACTGAAAGTATTGAAAACTTCTTTGAAGAAATTTACTAAGGGAAGATTGACTTGCATAGAGAGGAGAATAAAATGGAGGCTTAATCATAATGGAATGATTGAAGTCGGCTCATTTTATCAGCCTTGTCTTATACCTATAGAAGGGAGCTCCATTTTCCCTTGGAAACCCATTTAAAAGTCTGGTTCTCCTACAAATGTGGTCCTTTTATGTTTGGGAAGCTTCTTGGGAGAGGATTTTGATATCTCCAAAAAGAGGAAAAGTGCTTGTGAATCAATGCTACCTTTGCAAAGAGGACGGTGAGCCTGTGCTTCAATTATTGTTAAGTTGTTCTTGGACTAGACAACTTTGGTATATGGATATTTGGGTTTCAGGACTTTGTTGGGTGAGTAGCGGTTCCATTGAAGAGGAGGTTTGGGCATGGAATGAAATTCGACCTTCAAGAGAAAAAAAAGAAGAAGATCGCCACCTTGATCCCTCTCTCCATTTGGTGGTTAGCTTGGTTGGAATGGAATAGAAGAGCTTTTGATGGGGTGGAAAGGTAGATTGGCATTCTTATAGATTGATGGTTTGATACTCTTGTTTTTTTTGGAGTGCATTTTTTTTTCGTAAATGACATTTCACTTATAGACTTTACAGAAATACTATCTTATAGATAGTTGATTTGTACAAGGGTGGCACCCCTTTGGTGCCCTTTTATATATTTTACTTATATAAAGAAAGAGAGATGCATTCAATATGTTGCGTTTACGGTCATGTTTTTTTATAATCAATTGGTTCATTGACGACTATGTACTGATTTTGCCTCCAGAGGGCATAGCTAAGTTCTTGTACAAAGAATATATATATATATACTCGTCCACATACATAAAGTCTTAATTTCATTTATTTAAAGTTATGCAGATTATGTATGTTGTGTTTTGTGTAATTATTAATTTTCATTTTTGATGAAACATAAGTTTTATTGTTTAAATCATGTATACTGATTTAATCAGGTCTTCTCTGTAAAGGTTCCCTCCTTTCCCTTTGTGTGTGCGCGCGAGGGAAGGTGGGTATTGACTTTTGTCCTTGGCAATATCCTGTATGTGACATGGTTAATTTATGGCACTCCCTCTTTTGGGTTTCTTAATGAGATAATACTTCATTTGTGCAGGTGGCAGGTTATTCATCCCCAATAGATGTAGAGGAGATTTACTTTGATTTCAGAAAGCAGTGCTTCATATATTCTAAAGAGAAGGAGACTTTTTACAAGCTTCCTTACCCCACAAAGGAAACATTTGGTTATTATCTCAAAAGTACTGGCTATGGCACTGAAGCTAAAGTTGTTGCTGCAACTGAAAAATGGGGACGGAATGTGTGAGTTCCATTACGAAAGTTATATTCTTTAATTTGTATTTTCCTTTTCTTTTCTTTTGATAAATTCTACTCTTTAATTTATATTTTTCAGATATTCATAGTTGTTTTGAGTTTTGATATTACATATTTTTGAATAATGATGTGATAGTATCTAACTTTTTCCTTATGCAAGCAAAGTTCTGACTACTTCATTGTTTTGGCCTAAGTGGATCTTTTGATTTGTGGGTGTTTCATTGTCTACTTCTCTTTTTTTTTTTTTTTTTTTTTTGGGGGGGTGGAGGTCGAAGGTTGCTGTAATTCTATTCACAGCTTCTATGTTATTACAACATCCTTTGCTGTTTCGGGATCTAGTGAAATACATTCATGTGTGCACACACACTGCATGGGTTGGCACTCCCTTGGTGTTTTTTAACGATTTGTTTATTTATCAAATAAATAAAAATTCTTCTTACTTCCTTTACACACTGCCTATATATTTTTATTTCTCTTTTGCAGTGGAATATCGAATGCAATGCATATTTTTAGTGGACCTTTATTATCTCGGATGTGGCTTTTACTATGCTAGTTTACTTCTGTTTCTTGATGTGGATACTTTTGCATTATGCAGATTTGATTATCCACAGCCCACGTTCCAGAAATTAATGAAAGAACACTGCATGGAACCATTTTTTGTATTTCAGGTTTCATCTTTGTTCTCTCTCTTGTATTTCAGGTTTTATTTTTATTTATTCTCACATTTCCTATTGTTCAACTTCAGTGCTTCATGCTTTTATTTTCCTTGTATATAGGTTTTTTGTGTGGGCCTTTGGTGTTTGGACGAATATTGGTATTACAGTTTGTTCACCCTATTCATGCTGTTTATGTTTGAGTCAACAATGGCAAAAAGTCGGCTAAAGACTCTAACTGAGCTAAGACGTGTTAGAGTGGATGGTCAGACTGTAATGGTGCATCGATGTGGGAAGTATGCTATCCTAATGTGAATTAAACTTCTTCTAAAGCTGTTTTAAGATTTTATGTATCTAACTTTATGATATTAGGTGGGTGAAATTCTCAGGGACTGATCTCTTGCCAGGGGATGTTGTCTCCATCGGGCGGCCTTCCAGTCAGACTGGAGAAGACAAGACTGTCCCAGCAGACATGCTTTTAATAGCTGGAAGTGCTATTGTGAATGAAGCTATTTTGACAGGAGAGTCTACTCCCCAATGGAAGGTGATTCTCTTTTTCTGATTTACTTATTGGTTTTTGATAAGATTTACTTCATTATTGTTGTGTTGTCGAACTTCTGTTTGTGTGGGCACATGCGCTTATGTGGTGTGGGTGTTCAGTGAAATCTTTTACTTCAAACGCAAATCATGGTTAGGAGTATAATTTCAAGTCTGGACGGTAACGTTGAGTTACACTGCATCTTGTTGTTTGGTTTTTGGTATAATAATTTATCACAATGCAACATTATATTAGATCAACCTGAAAAGATTGTAGTATAATCTACATTTCTGATTTTTCTGTCTTGCTTATATTTTTTGAACTCTGATTTCACGGATGGGGGAGAGTACCGGTGTTGACACGACATTACACGGGTATGGGATATGGGTCCGACACTTTGACAAAAATTAGGACTTGTTGACACTTTTCTGTTAGATATTTTCTATTTAAATCTTTAAAATAATGTTATATGGGCATTTCTTTGTCTTTTAACCAACACACATAGGAAGAGAAAGCATGCTGTTTAATGCAATTCTGGAGTATAAAAAAGGTCGGACCCTCCAATGAAGTTGATTCTTTCCAAGTTTCTTTTTTTTTTTTTTCCTGTGTGGGTTCCAGTTTCAATATTTAGAAGCTTTAAAATAATTTTCCAAGTTGCATACCTTTTTTTGAGCCCTGAGCAACACAATCATTCTCATCATATTAACACAATTTTTATTAAGTAAACAATAACCGGAGCTACTAGCTTAGTGGACACCTCTTCTATTTTTCTCTAAATTAGTTGGAAGCTCTTATTAACATGTAAACACAGTATCAAGGTCTAAGAAAATCATTTTGGCCAAAAGAGATGAGTCATACAATCATATCTATAACCATTATGACAAAATGAGTAGGAAATGGGCACAAAATCTGACCCAAATTGCCAACACAAGGAAAAATACTGTAAATCTATTTCTGTTTAAAAATAGTTGGATGTATAACTATACCCGTGTCCGACTTTTGGATCTTTTTTAACCGAATTCTCGAGTCCTAAAAACTAATTTGGGACGAGTCGTACACACGGATATGCCGCCGTGCACGATTGTTGTACCCGAGTCCATGTAGTTTTGGGCTGGGGTATGGGAATTGATATATGTACATTTGCTGGACTATTAGTATGTGTGATTGTAAAGTTTATAGCTCCTTTGGAATAAATGAATTCCATAAAATTTTATGAAATTCATTTGCAATTCACTATTTCTTATGTTTAGCAATGCAATAAACCATGAAATTTATTTGCAAATGAATCTACTATGGAGCTTAGGTAATTTGTAGCAAATCCTATAAAATTAATGGAATTTGCAAATGAATTCCAAAGACTTTGAGTGTAAATTTTATGAACTAATACCCATCATAATGGTCAGATAGTCTCATCCATATATGAACCCTCGTTCTTCGTTATCTCTCACTCATTACCACCCATTGAAGTCGGTATGCATGACTTTTTTTTTTTTGGGGGGGGGGGGGGGGAAGAGTGTGCCTTGTGTATCTATGGAAGAATTACATATTGGCCTTGATTTAAAGTAATCATGATGAATATAGGCATTATGATCGTAAAAGCGGAGAGTGGTTTGTTATATTTTGCTTTTTATCTGCTTGTTTTTTATCCTTCAAGCTGATGGGCATTATGATCGTAAAAGCTAAATTTAACTTTCATGGTGCTTTGTTGTGATGGAAGGTGCACAGGTTGGTGGGTGAGTGGGGGGCTATGGTTTTGTTTAACAGCTTTGTGTGCAATCATAATTAATTAATTATTTTCATCTTGGTAGATTTCTCAGTGAAAATTTGCTTCCACAAAAGTTTGAACAGCCTTCTCCTGAACAACAATAATTAAAAACCAAAATTGAATCCATTTGAACCATTATCATGTTAAATTAGTGATTGTGGGGGTGTGGGTCTGTGTCTCAAAATGATAATATGTCGGTGTTTTCTCTTGGTTATATATTACCTCTTGGAGTGTTGGGAAGGACATTTCCCTGCCCAATAAATGGACAGAGGTTCGAGAAATAAAAAAACCTCTTGGAATATACTTAAAAAATTTATATTACTAAAAATAACAATTAAATCTTACTAATGAATTTGAAAAGGAGTAGAGGAAGCATCTTCAGATCAAACCACCTATTGCTTTCTTTGTAGCGTGGTGAAATTGATCGCTATAATATGTTGATTAGTTTGTCTTTTTAGTGAAATAGTTGTGTACATGTGTATAGAATGCTGGGGTTATTTCAGGGAATAAGGAGACCTTGAATTGAATTCCTGATTTATTCATTCAATTGATTTTTAAAGTGGGCCAAACATGGGAATTATTTTGAATTAATTCCAATACGGTTTTTTGTTTTGTTGAATTCATTTGAAAATGAAATAAATTCTTCAATTAAAATATTAAATGAATTCTTCACTTCAAAAATGAGCTGAATTTCTTTGTACCAAATGGACTGTTATGTGTGTATGTTGTTTGAATGGCCTGATTCAAAAAGTTTGTATGATGTGATTACTTTTTAGGTTTCAATAATGGGTAGGGGGACTAAGGAGAAGTTATCAGCTAAGCAGGATAAAAGCCATGTTTTATTTGGTGGGACTAAAATTCTGCAGCATACTCCAGATAAGGTAGGTTCCACTGGAAATCATTAAACACATACTATCGTTGTGTATGGATAGGCTCATGCCTTGCCAATTCATGCTTTAAATGTTATTTTGGACTCAGACCTTTCCTCTGAAAACCCCTGATGGTGGCTGCATGGCTGTTGTTCTGCGAACTGGATTTGAAACAAGTCAGGGAAAACTAATGAGGACAATTTTATTTTCTACAGAGAGGGTAAGTAGTAGATGATCCTTAATTGAGTTGTGATTCTGTTCATCAATAAGCTATCTGATTTCTTCGTGTATTATGGATACATGGTTAGGTCACTGCTAACAGCTGGGAAAGTGGTCTATTCATTTTGTTCTTAGTTGTCTTCGCGGTGATTGCTGCTGGTTATGTGCTTATAAAGGTAATTCAATGCTTGTTTTAAGGTGCTCTATGGAATGCTTTGGTTACTTTGATAACAAGAACACTACTTGATACAGGGGCTGGAGGATCCAACAAGAAGCAAGTACAAGCTTTTTCTTAGTTGTTCGCTTATTATTACTTCTGTGATCCCCCCTGAACTACCAATGGAATTATCAATAGCTGTCAATACATCTTTGATTGCACTAGCACGGCGTGGGATATTTTGTACAGAACCTTTTCGAATTCCATTCGCAGGGAAGGTAAGTTGGGCCATCTTCATGAATGCTTTTTTTTTTATAAGTAAAATTGTATTAAAATGCACCAAGAGGGTGCAACTCAAAGCCAACCTTAATTACAAGGAAGGAAATCCACAAAATCTAGGAGTTAAAAATCATTTACCAAAAAAACTTCCTTTAAACAAAAAATTAAGAGTGTTGAACCATCTATCTCTAATAACTTCAATAGGCCTCTCTATGTCATTAAAAGCCCTACAATTCTTCTCATTCCACACTATCGAAAAAACAGAGTGGAATTAACGTGTAGGCCTTTTTGGTGTCTTTAAAAGCCCTCAAACCACTCCAAGCCCACACTTCATCTTTTATGTAGTTGGCAATCACCCAAGAAACACCCAAGATCTTATATACCATCTTCCACAAGCTTTAGCCAATGAACACTTCACCAAAAGATGAAACACGGATTCGACACAACCTTTGCAAATATAACATCTATTAACAATCACCTTCCTCTTTTTTGTAAGTTGTCAATAGTAAGAATTTTCTCCTAAGAGGCCTTTCGAGAGTCTCATCAAGGAGAAACTTATAAAAAGATTTCACCACAAAATCTTTATCCGAGCTAGGCCTCCATCTAGCCACATCCTCCTTATTCGCATCAAGGATACACATGAACTAATGAGTACATCTTTTTCTCTCACCATATCATAGGTATTTGGATATTGGTCTTTTAAAGGGGTATTCCCAAACCATGTGTCATCCCAAAGCCGAGTTCTTCCCTCATTTCCAACCATCACCGAAACACAAGGAAGGAAATCCTCCACCCTTGCCTAATCCATTTTCACACGCCCACACCATAGCCCCCTAGGCTTCTTAGACATCCATCCTCTAGAATCCATCCTCTAGAATCCATCCCAAGCTTAGCTTCCACCACTCTCCTCCAAAGATGATCTCTCTCTTCAAGAAATCTCCATAACTATTTTCCAAAGAGAACTTTATTAAATAAAACGAGAGATTTTAGACCAAGCCTTCTTTTTTCTATAGCTTGCTTAACCACACCCAACTTTACCAAGTGATATTTATATTCCTCTCCCGTATTGTCCTAAAGGAACCTTCTTTGAACACTCTCCAAACGATTAGCCACCGAGCTAAGGATAGGAAAGAGAGACATAAAGTAAATTAGAAGGCTAGAAAGAGTGCTTTTGATAAGATACGTCTTCCTCTTTTTGGGAGAAAGTGATGCTTCCACCTGGCTAACCGTTTCTCAAACCTTTCCACAATAGAATTCTATAAGCTTTTGTCTTTGAACTTAGCCCCAAGAGGAAGACCAAAATAAGTAATAGGAAGCGACCCCACATTACAACCTAACTTGTTTGCAAGAGACCTTTAATATTCTCACCAAGAGGAATTAAATCACTCTTGCTAAGATTGACCTTAAGCCCCGACACTGCCTCAAAACAAAGAAGAATGCATTGTAGATGCAAAATTTGAGTGCCTTCTGCCCCACAAAAACAATTGTGTAATCGGCAAAAAGGAGGTGGGACACTCACACCATCACCATTTCTCCCCAATTTGAAATCACTCGAGAGCCCCCCATCAACCGCTTTTACCAACATTTTACTAAAAGCCTCCATCACCAAAGTGAACAAGAAATGAGACAATGGATCCCCTTGTCTAAGACCCCTCGAAGCTTTAAAGAAACCCGAATGACAATCGTTAATGACGATAGAGAAGGAAGCCGATGAAATGCTGTTGAAGATCCACTTACACCACTTGTCCCCAAAGCCTATTCTTTTCAACAAATAGATCACAAAGCCCCAACAAACGCGGTCAAAAGCCTTCTCCATATCAAGCTTACAAATCACCCCTCCTCCTCCATTATTTAAATGGGCATCCGCCATTTCATTGGTAATCAAGGCAGCATCCATGATTTGTTTACCCTCAATGAAAGCATTTAGTTGAGGGCTCACAACCTTCCGCATAACTTTCTTCAATCTCGAAGTGAGGACCTTTGATAAGATCTTATAAATACACCCCACTAGACTAATTGGCTGAAAGTCTTTGATATTAGATGCCCCAATCTTCTTTGGAATGAGGACAAAGAAAGTAAAGTTAAGGCTTCTCTCACCAACTCCCCCGAAGAATGGAATTCCACAAAAAATCTAAGGATATCCCCCTAACAATGTCTCATTTATGAGCTAGGAAAGCCATGGTAAAGCAATCGGGATCTGGAGCTTTATCACCATTACACTCCTGAACTGCTTCAAGAATCTCATCGTCAACAAAAGGGCGTTCAAGCCAAATTGCTTCCTCATCATCAATTTTAGAAAAATCAATCCCATCCAAACTAGGTCTACTATCACACGTTTCCTCATAAAAGTTCTTATAGAAATCGCAAATTGCCCTCTTTATGCTCCCCTCATCCTCATACAACATGCCATCAACCTCAATGGAGCTAAGAAACCTTTTTTGTTTTGTGTTTTATGTTTTTTTTTTGTGGTTTTTTATTTTTTTTTATTTTTTTAAGAAAGACTCCAAGCAAATTTTATTGATATGAAAAGCAAATAGACAAACAAATCGGGGATAATAGGGCCCATACCCGAACATACTCGAAGGGCCCTAAGCCTTACCCTATGCAAAAAAGACCATTACAGTTTCCTATATGAGTATAACTCATTACAATCAAACTTATAGGTTGATTTACAAGATTTAGGTAATTTTGAAAACTGTCTAAAGAGCTTTATACTATGATGGAGATGGCCAACTTTAGCTAGACTATCCGCTAACATATTACCTTCTCTAAAAATATGTGAGACAGTTGCATCATGAAGAATTAGAGATTCGATATCTCTAATCAAATAAGCGATTTCCTAAGGGCAGTTGCATTCACCTTTTATGGCTTGAACTAGGATCTTTGAGTCGCATTCAATTGAAGCCACTTGAATATTATACTGTTGCATGAGTTATAGACCGGTTAAGAGAGCTTTAACTTATTCTATAGTATTTGAACAATTTTCTAGAGCTACCGAGAAAGCCAATACCAAGTTATGACCAGCACGAATTACGCCACCACCAGGACTTCCCAAACGAGATACAGACCCATCCGTGTTAAGTTTAACTCGGCCAAGCTTCATCCACTTAACCCAAATACCTCTTGTAAGCAAAGGAGTTTTGATGTTAATGTGCAAAGAATGAACACACAACATATATCTAAAGTGCAGCCCAGATTTAGGCAAAATCAAATTGTTTATGTCTAATAAACCATTACGGACTCTGCTTATAATAACACATATCTTTTCTGCCCTTCAAATCTAGCTTCGTTTCTTCTGTTCCATTTTGCCCAACAGCCCCATAACAGTGTGCACGTTTTAAGCATGCCTAATTGAGTAGATAGATGTGCTTTGTACAACCAGTTTTCAAACAAGAATTGCAAAGAATTTGCAAGTTTGACATCAAGACGCTTACCAAAATTATTCCACACAGCTTTTGCAACTTCACCATTTACAAACAAGTGCTCTATAGTTTCAATGTTCCCTTTGCTACAACAATTTCATTTAGAAGCCATATTGATTCCAGTGCTCATTATTTTACTAACTACCGAAATGGCTCCAAATAACATCTTCCAAACAAAGCAACTTATCTTGAGAGGTATCCATCGATTCCGGATTTTTTTTGCCCATCTCAATTTTTGATTTTAAACTCTTACAAAGTCCCAATACTCTTTTGAAGAGAATTTTCCGAAAGCAACATGATCCCACATTAAAACATCACTTGTATCCTTTAATCTAATCATTTTTTCAGCTTCATAAATTAAAGGATATTGATGTTCTAATATGTGCATATTATCACTATTTTCCAGCACTTCTTTTATAGAACTTTCACCAAAAGGAAGTGTACCTGTTGGTTGGACTTCATGGTGCCATCTAGATCGCCAGAACGAATATCTCCTTGCCCACCAGCCAAATAGAGTTTTCCTTACTGATGTTGACGTATGGAGCTAGATTTTTCCACAATTTGGAGCTGTACCAAGGCGCTCGAAAACAAGTTGGATCTCCATACTTCTCATGAATTTGCTCCACATTGAATTGGATTGAAGGAAACTCCAAGCTAATGTAGCTTTTAGGCCTTTATGCACCTAAAAAATTCTTCTAATTCCCAAGCCTCCTTCTATTGGTTTACAAATTCTATCCCAAGATATCCATCTCTTGCGAACCTTCTCATCTGAATTCCAAAAGAAGGAAGCTAACATGTTTTCCAAAGTATGAAGAAGCTCCTTTGGAATAGCAATAACGGCAAGTGTGTGTATGGGGATGGAACACAATACACTCTTAATAAGAGTAAGCTTGCCACCGAGAGAGAGGAATTTAGCTTTCTAAGAGGCTAACTTTTTCTTAATTTTCTTTTGTAAGTATAGGAAATAATGGCTCTTGCATCTTCCACGAAATAGAGGGACTCCCAAGTATTGTAGAGGGAGATAAGATCTCTTGAAAGGGGTCCATCTAGTCATCATTGCAACTCTTGTAGTAGACCATTTTGTGCTGGCTATAAAAGAGCTCTTCTCCCAATTGATTTGCTGCCTCGATGCTACTTCATAGAGCTTAAGGAGTTTTGTACAAGCCTCCACCGAACTCTTTTTCCCATTTAAAAACATTAACATGTCATCTGCGTATAGGAGATGAGATATACCAATGGCTGGACCCGAGATGGCTTATCTTTCTATTAAGCCTTTATTCATCCAATCGTTATTATTTTGGGAGAACACCTCTTCCGAAATTTTAAAAGGAAGAGGAGATAAAGTATCTCCTTGACGTAAACCTCTTGATGAAGGAAAGAATCCATGTTGAATCCCATTCAAGGTGACAGTATGCCAAACATTTGATAAACTTCTAAAAATCACACCAAACATCTGAGAATCTCAATTTTCTTAATACCCGAAGAAGGAACCCCCAATCTACACGATCATAGGCCTTGGACATATCGATCTTTTGAATCACATTAGAAACCGCAACCTTCTTGTCAATATCTTTGACTAATTCATGAGCTAAACAAATATTCTCATGTATGCTTTTACCTTTCATAAAACCAGTTTGCTGCTTTGAAATGAACGAGCCAAGCGAAGGAGCAAGTCTAGATGTCAAAATCCGAGATATTATCTTATACATGAATGTACATAGACTTATTGGCCTTAAGTCCTTTAAAGCAACCGGGTTGTCAATCTTTGGAAGCAAAACACTCAGCTTTTATCACCTCATCCCGAGCTTTGTGAATGTTTTCATGTATGTTACCAAAAACATTCCAATTCCAATCTCGTAATCTAGAACGAATACGCTTCAATTTTTGATGAAGCACAACCATTGGAGGACCATCATAGTGTTCTTGCCACCATGAAGCGATAGGGTCAAGAAACTTCTCATGAGAAATCCAGGTCTTGAAGAACCGAAATGGTCTTGGAATTGAAATTTGTGGAGAAACCGAGAACAAAAGTGCCACATGATCCAAGTAAATTCTGTCTGAGTGCACAACCTTAGGAGTAGGCATAGAAGACATAAATTCACTATTGATCAAGATTCTATCCAACCTACACCAACACCTTGAGGCAGAATTATGATCATTACACTAACTAAACTTACTCCTTTCATACCCAGCATCAACTAAACTATTTTGCTCCATAAAAGATGTGAATTCCCTTGCTGCTTGTATATCAGGAGGAGCTCTTCCACATTTTTTCCTCCGGAGAAGCCACTACATTAAAGTCTCCTCCCACGAACCATGGCCCATTAATAGACAATCCAAAATTACTCAATGAAGACCAAAGAGTTCTCCTATCTTGTGTTCTTTCTTTTGCATAAACAAAAGATGCAAAGCAAGTAATATCATGAGAAAGCAACCTAAGCTTTACTGAAATAGCTTGATTTGTTACCTCCATAAGCTCAACATCTAAATCCTTCTTCCAAAGAATCCATATGTGAGTATCATTTGGGTTCCCATGCATAAAGTTTGGGAATCTAATACGTTTTGCAAAACTATTTAAATCAACACCATCATGTTTTGGCTCCAATAAAACTACCAATGTAGCCTTGTTTTCTCCAATCCATTTTCTTTACGTCCCAATCTTTTCTGTTCCTCCCACACCCTTTATGTGGCAAACAATTGCACCAATCATCAAATATTTTTTGTGGAGGAACTAGGGACCTTTGTTTAAGTTTTGGTCCTTTCGTATTTCGTTTTTGGAGGTCTAGGAACCGGTTCTGGAGCTGGTTCCTGGTCTGGAAGTAAAAGGCCATGCTTTTTTAAGCTAGAATGAACTGTTGTGGAAAATTTTTGCAGGTCTTCAATGGAAGGTGGTTTGAATTAGGCATGCAGTTTTTTGTCAAGTGTTTCATTGGATGAGGAGTAACCAGAAGGGTACGGGAAGTGAAATCGACTAGGATACACAAAATCATCTCCACATTTAAGCATGTCAAGCTTACTCTTCATAGGACAAGAAAGAAAACAATTTGAAGTATGAATAGATACCTGTCTAGGAGCAATTGAAGTTGATTCAAGGGCTTCAATTGTAGGTTGCACAGTAGCTACATTATTAGAATTAATGTCTTCATTAATCGGTTGGAAAGGAGCAAGATTTCTTTTCGTTATCAATTCAGCTTGGCCAAGTGTAACTTCTGGAATCAACAGGGCTTTGAATTGGTTTTTTACTTCATGAATCCCATGGAAAACATGCTGTGTTGGAAGATTGCCCATCATATCATGCCCCATATTGAATGAAGATCCTGGACCAGAATAGCTAGTTACAGGACCATTAATAACAATCTCCTCTTCAAATGATCTTCATTAGCCTGCTCACCGATCAGGTGTACATTATCTTCTTCTTATTGAAACACAAGGACCTCTTCTTGAACGGCCATTATAGCCCGTTTGCTGCCTAACCGATCCCAACTTATTGTTCTCCTTTGAAGCAACAATAGATGGACCAGGATTTTCAACAAACATCTTCGAATCTTCTTGCATTATATTACCATTTCCAGTAATTTTTCTACATTCAATCTCATTGTGTCCTTGAAGCGAACACTTAAGAGCAGTAACTAACATTCCCTTCAAAGATCATCTTTTGCCAAACTCCCTCTTCTCTACTCGTCCCAACCCAAACACGATTAGGACTTGGTGTGTCAAATCAATTTCAACACAAATTCTAGCACTACTCGGCCTTTCTAAAGTTTTTGTTTTCTCATCTACTTTCAAGAACCAGGCAAAAGAATTTGCATTGCCCTTGAGAATTGAGATATGATGCTGCTGTAGAAGTTTCTTTCTTGGTACTATATTCCGGCATCCACTTGAATAATCGATAAAGTGTATTTTCAATCTTCCTATTACCATGAGACTATGCAGAAATCATATCTTCTTGAGTGTCCAATCTGACCAAGAGGTGTCTTGCCTCCAAGACCCCAACAACTGGGTCGTTCTTGAGATTCCAAGAAAGTATATGGTTATGTACAGGGTTCATTTCCGGAATGCTAGCATAGAACTTCATAACCACAGCATATGTAAACGGAGTATTGGCCTTATTAAACTCCATATTAGAAATTGTAAATGCCAGCTCATCATTGAGCTTGAAAGGCTTGGATGACAAACTCAGTTCTGGAAGAGCTTTACGGGTTCCCACCTTTCTTGGAGCAGGTTTCATATTTGATGCATGGAGCGAAGGAGACACTACATTCGCATAAGATGGTTTCTGGTTAGTGTTTGGGATTGGTGTAGGGGCAGTAAAGTTCTTTGTGGATTGAGGAACAGTGGTAGGATTTAAGGGATGAGAAGACGAAGATGGTATAGGGTTTATGGACGGTGGTTGATCTAGGATAGTTTGCAATGAAGAGGAAGAGATTGTAGCTGGCAGTGGCAGCGATGGTGGAGGAAAATCTCCATCATGGTGGATGGAGCTGGCCATGGCGGCCATGAAAAACTAGAAGCTCAAGAAAGGACGGGCATTCTTGATCTGTTCTTGGATGTGTCTTCTGTCTTTCTTTCTTTCTCACAAAGAAAATGCTAATAAGAAAGTTCTTATCACCTATGAGCATTATCCATACAATGAAAGAACTTACTGTTCTTATCACCTTCCCGAAGACGAATTTCTCTAGACTTTTTGTGCCAGGAGATTTCTTTCATGGAGATAAAGTTCGTAAGTTCCTTCTTGACCCACACCCTCCTTTCTTTATCTGCTTCTAAGAGGTCCTCAACAATCTCTTTCTTATCGAGCCTACTAATCTCACCCAACAAAGCATTTAAAGAGGAGTTCACATTCCCAAGGGTCTCTTTGTTCCATCTTTTCAATTCCTCATTTAAAGTTTTAAACTTGGAGGCCACCACAAAACTAATAAAGCCTTTCACATTACAAACCTCCCACCAACCTTTGACATGATCACAAAAGCCGTCCACCTTTAACCACATATTCTCAAACCGGAATGGAGTCGGACCCCATGGGATGCCCCCCACTTCAAGAACAATAAGATGGTGGTTTGAAGTGGTACGAGGTAAAAACTTCTGAATCAAGCTAAGAAGCATAGCTTCCCAACAACCGGTCAAATCCTAGAGAATGAGGGAGTCCCTAAAATTTTACCAAGTGAAAGAGCCGCGCGACAATGGCAAATCCAAAAGATCATTACCATGCACAAAATCCAAAAACTCTCTCGTCGAACTATTCTCTTGTGTGCTCCCTACTCTCTTATGGGGATAAAGAACCACATTAAATTCACCACCCACGGGAAATGCCACCGACTTCTAATTGCCACCAACTCCCCCCCCCCCCCCCCCCCCCCCAAAAGAGCCCCCTTTCCTTGCTTTATGAAGGGCCATAAACTCCATACAACATCCACTCACCACTAGAAGAGAACCCCTTGAAGACACAAGACACCAAACAATCCCACTTGGAAATTAATCAAATCTAACACTTTAGTGTCCCACATAACGACAACACCCCAGAAGCACCGATCGCAAGTAACACTTTGATCTCAAATCCCAAATACTATGAATAATCACGTCATCAATTACCTTCATTTTAGTTTCTTGAAGACAAGCCACGTCTCCCTTCCACTCTCTAAGGTAGTGCTTATCTCTAGCCCTTTTCCTTATGTCATTCAAACCTTTCACATTCCAAGAAATTATTTTCCTCTTCATTGATCAAAATCAACAACCGTATCCTCCTTTATCAAGTCCATCAAGTCTTTAGAAGCACCAACACCTCCCTTATCGTAATTGATGAGAACTTCAAGAATGCTCTTATTTTTTTATTAATAATTTGATTGGCTTAGAAATTTGGGGATAGTGCTTTTTCTAACTATGAAGGTTTAAGCTGGTTGTCATGTCAAGCTTGTCTTATTTTTGAAGTTTTATTTATTCTTTTGCTTTGGAGTGTACAAAAATGTATTTTTGGTCCTTTTTTCTTGAGAAAACATTGTTTATAGATTTGGCATCCATGACTTAATTTTTGGTTCCCGCCCCTCTTTTCTTTCATGGCACTGTTTGGGTTTCTTTTTAAGTGGTGATTAAATCAAGGATGCTTAAAGTGTATATGTGATTAGACAAAATGGAAAGTAAATTAAAGCAAATGTGATTTAATCACCACTTAAAAGGGAACCTATACAGCTTCAATACGTTTCTTCGTGTTTTTGCTGTATGTTGAAGTTATGTTTAAAGTTTACTACTGTTTTACAGGAATGAGTATGCCTGTACATCATCTCATGTTTGGATGTTATCTCTTGCTTTCCTCCCACAGGTTGACATATGTTGTTTTGATAAAACTGGAACACTAACATCAGATGACATGGTATGCTCCTAGACAATACACTTAGTGATTTGGTTGATACTATGTTTCATTATATGAAGTATTTTTTTTCCTTTGCTCTTTTCCAGGAGTTCTGTGGAGTTGGGCGTTTGACTGGTAGCACGGATCTAGAATCTGATATGACTAAAGCTCCTACGCGCACAATGGAAATTCTGGCTTCTTGTCATGCCTTGGTATTTGTGGATAACAAGCTGGTACGCTAATGTAGTAATTTTTTGACAATGAATTTGTTTTTTTTCAATGTTTCTTAAATCATTTTGGAGGGAACTTCAAGTAACAGGGATGTTTGCTGCATATTAGAAGCCTTAAGTTTTTATTTATCTTTATTTTAATGTGAAAAAGTATTGTATATAATTTTTAAAATATAAATATGCACAAGGGCATATTTAATAGTTGAGGGAACTTCAAGTACAAGGGATGTTTGCTGCATATTTGAAGCCTTAAATTTTTAATTATCTTTATTTTAATGCGAAAAAACATTGTATATAGTTGCGAAAATATAAATATGCACAAGGACACCCACATAGAGATAGCCTCTATTTTCTAAAAGGCTAAGAAATTTGGTAGTGGATTAGTGGGTAAGAGCCCAGTACAAATGACTGGTTCTC
This sequence comes from Bretschneidera sinensis, assembly GCA_023935145.1. Classification (NCBI taxonomy): domain Eukaryota; kingdom Viridiplantae; phylum Streptophyta; class Magnoliopsida; order Brassicales; family Akaniaceae; genus Bretschneidera; species Bretschneidera sinensis. Next base: position 5,307,202 of record CM043705.1, read on the forward strand.
TTCAACCAACTTAGAAGACGCTACAAGTGAATGTTCTCCTGCTCCTAATTTTGAGAAAACTTTTAAAGAAAGCTGTAGGGGAAACCTGGTGGGTGTATCAGTGGATAGTGTTCTGGTCATACCAATATATGGATATTCTGTGAATAATGTTGACCTGCACTTGACCCGTTTCAACAAACTTTCAACCTGAGCAGCCTGTCTTATCAAAATAGGTAATACTACCAACGTAATTCATTTAATATATGAGTTGTGTCCGGATGATATGTTACTTAACACAAAATCGAGCCAGTTAACTTGTATATCTATTTAAATGTTAATTTCATAATAATTAAACAAAAAAAAAAATAGATATTAACTGATAAGGTTTTTTTTTATTTTTATTGCTTCAGAACTCTGGCATGTTTCTCTTTTATTGTTTCTTATAGTTAACCTCTACCATTAACTTAAAAATATTATTTTATATATATGGGTTAAATGTGTAAACATGGGTCATGTCATTGAATGGGTCGATAAAACACGATTAGTTAATCATGTCAATCTCGAGTTGATTGTGGGTTAGAGAGATCAATCCAGGCTCGTTAGCTAAAGCAAGACTAACCTGCTTAGCACCAGTGATCATGGTGATGTGTGACTATGGATGTAATTTCCTATGGATGGAAAAACTAATACTAGTATAATCTTCTTAACCATTAGGCTGATACGGTACACAGTTCTGGGAATTATTTGGTTCCTCTAAGTTGTTTTGTCTCTCATCATCTTTCTTTTCCGATTTGCCAGAATCAACTTATTTACTGGTAGTGTTTCCACAAGATGCTTACCTTTGAATGAATTGAACATTTGATGATATGCTTGGAAATGAACTCTCATCAATGCTTATTGCTTTGGAACAATGAGATTTGACTTCACATATATGATTGTCTTAATAGTCCAAAAAATAAAAGAAGGATCTTTTACAAACATGGTATGGGCAGAACTTCTATGTAATGGTGTGGCAAGAAAGACTAAAATAAATATTAATCTGTAATTTTTGGTTTTTGGATTATTTGTGAGATTATTGTAATCATACCTTCTTGGGAATCAAGTAGAAATATTCTAGGATTTTAGGTTTAGGAAATTAAGGATTTTAGGGTTTGATTTTATTTCCTTATTTAGTTGTTTGCGCTGTATATAAGAGCACCTCTACTAGGGTTTTAGTTAGAGTTGATTTGAGAATAAACTATAGTGTTTTGGCATCTCCAATCTTTGTATCTCCTCTTTCCTCTATTTCTTCTGCTTCTCCCTTTCCATTCCTCTATTTCTCCCTAGAAATTCTTTTACTCCTCTCTCCTCCCCATATCTTCATCTTATTTTGCTGTTATCTTTTCCTGTCTATTTCTCCTCTTCTACTTTCCCCTTCAATTGTACATCACTGTACGTGCTAGAATCCTTTTTTATATATCATTATGGCATTGTTTGAGATCAGATTTAAGCTTAAATCTGATCAAGGTAATTTTTGCCTTGGAAAAATCTATCCCAAACATTGCCTATAATGGTTATATTGCCAATCTTCTCATTGTATGATTTGCCTTATGTTACTGCTATATTCTGTAATTGCTTGTAGGTTGGTGATCCTCTGGAGAAGGCTGCGCTTAAAGGAATTGATTGGAGTTATAAATCTGATGAAAAGGCAATGCCCAGAAAGTAAGCTTCGACATTCGTTGAGATTATCATGATCTGAATTACTTTTGCGAATTGATTCGTATAACTAAGTATGTACTTTTTATTTTTGATCAGAATGTAAGTCCATGGAAATTCATATACTACCGATTTTGATAATATATTTTTTGATATATTGCCTTTCTGAGGGGAAACAAATATAATTTTTGAGAAATGAGTATTCATTAAAGAATATTTGGAGATTGCAAAAAGGGATATCTTTCCATACACTAAGGGTCCGTTTGGTTCACGGACATGATTATAGTGAGATGAGATTACAAAAGATTAAAGTGGATGGAATTGGCTAATTGGTATTAAAGTAGGATAATAAATCAAAAAACCATATTACCCTCCACTATTCATCATCTTCAACAATCTCTAAATTCTTCACAAGCCTTAAAATTTAACCATTTTCTATATTATGATTATTATAATTATAATTCGTATTATTACTATTTTCATTATATTTTTATTATAATAATACTATTATATTCTAATTATTATAATGTTTATAATGATGATAATAATTAAATAAATATCATTATAATAATAACAATAATTATAATATAATAATATTCATATGATAATTATATTAATAATTACTATTGTAATAATTAATCTTAATATAATTAAATAACAATTATAACAATTATTATTATAATAATTATAATTATTGAAATTAAATTATAAGAATGATAAGAATTGTAATAATAATTGTTATATTAATATTTACTAAAATAATAATTATAATAATAATAATAATAATAATAATAATAATATTTAGTATTACTATTAATTATAATAACAATAAAGATAATAATAATAGTAATAATTATTATTATAATAGTAAGAATAGTAAAATAATTTTAATTATCATTATAATATTATTATGATTGTAATTATATAATAATAACGATAATAATAATAATTATTATTATATAATAATTACTATTATTGTTATAGTAATAGTAATAATAAAAAACTATTAAAATAATAATAATAATTATTATTATTATTACTAAAGGGCAAAAAGTGGAAGGACAAAAAAATTAGTCTCAATGGAAAGGGATTAATTCTATCTGATGGGGAAGGTGGGACAAAATATGTGCGATTAAAATTGATTTTATCCCACCCTAATCCACAGTAAATCCCTTCAACCAAATATGGGATTAACTGTTCATGTGGGATTAAAACAATTTTATTCCACTTTAGTCTCCCGACCCTAAGGGGAAGCCATAAGGGAGACATAAGAAAATTTAAGGAAATTTTCATTACAAAATCATTATTGATAGCAGTTTACTTCTTGAGTGGGTATCTCCTCAATTCAACCCTAAGATATTAAGATTCAAGGATGTTTTGGTGGGAAAGTGGTGTAGGATGTTTTGGTGGGAAAGTGGTGTAGGATGTTTGACGACGGATAAGGAAGAGGACTATGAAAATTAGGAGGGATAAGGGGAAAAGAATCTGGTTTTGATAGGTATGAGATTAGACAAAGCGAAGAGAAGAGGATGCTCAGAATTTTGATAAGAAAAAGAAATAAGAGTGAGGGGAGATACTAAGAGAATAATGGATTAAGGTTGGGTGTCTTTTTTTTCGTGTGGGGGTTGGGTGTGTTGTAGGGATAGCAACAGGGCAGGTTTGGGGTGGGGCTGCTCTAAACCTACCCCGCCCCACTTCAAGAAGGGTGGGGCTGCTCTAAACCTACCCCGCCCCACTTCAAGAACCCAATTTTGTTCTCTTCAAGCAGGACCGTAAAAGTCATGCTTCAAACCTCCATCACAACTTAAATTTCAAAAGAAAAAAAATTAATTGAGGAAACAACTAAACAAATAGAGGACTACCAGACTGCTTAATGATGAAAGAGAAATATCTCTTGTGAAAGAGAGATGAAATATAATTATCTCTTGACGATGAAGTAGTAGCATCATTTTCATCATATTATGTTTCTTTTCTTTCTTTTCTATTTCTATATCAAGAGTAAGTAAGATAGTTCCAGAAAGAGGGAGTTAGATCCAGAAAGAGAGAGTGGAAAAATAATTGATTTCTATTTGAATATGGCCTTGAGTGAAATGGGTGGGAGGGAGGGGGAGATGAGAGGGAGAGATATTTTGTATTCCATAGAGCACTTTTTCCAGCCATATTATGGACATAACATCAGTTGTTAGGCTATAGCTTCAGCATACTAGAAAAATCCACTTTTTTACCTCATATATATGCTTTGATTTTAACTCTGTTCTCTTTTAAGGTGATGCTATTATCAAGATTTCTTTGTCTTCATCATATGAGTTTATGGGGTCGTTTTTGTCACTTATTCAATTGCAGGGGAGATGGGCATGCTGTGCAGATTGTGCAGAGACACCATTTTGCATCACACTTAAAAAGAATGGCAGTTGTTGTTCGTGTTCAGGAGGAATTTTTTGCTTTTGTGAAGGTCTGTTCACTGCTTTTTGCATTCTCATGCTCTCAGCATTTTGAACTTTTGCATATGCGCTTTCGGATTTACCAGTTTTGTCATTTTAACTATACCAGGTTCTTGCATAATTAGCTAGCTTATACATGAGAAGCTAAATTTTGTAATTTGGAACAGAAAGTGGAATTATCAAGATGTTATTAGTTAATTTATTTTCATGTAGAACATTCTCTCACTTAACGGAAAATAAATGTAGACCATTCCCTTAAAAACTGTCCTTTTTTTAGCTTAGTTACGTCACAAGGCAAATGGGAAACAAAAGCAGGGATTCAAATGTGTGAAACTTGAAGTGGGAAAATGACCTGTAATTAGTCATTCTAAAAACTCTGCTCTGAATACTGAAAGGGTCTTACTCAAATGGAGAAGCGGAATGCAAACGTCAGGGGGAATTTTTAAAAGCCTCTGGGAAATTAAATTTTCGACCCCTTAGAAACATTCCCTAAATTTGGTGACATAAGGGGTCATTATCTGGTACAATATTAGCAGTCTTGGGTTGGCAAGAACACTAGTGCAGGTTCAAGTCTCTTCATGTGAAAAACACTGGAGATTAGGACTATCTAAACAACCCATTGCGGGGCGTCACTTTGGTGGGACCAAAACTGGGTAGTGGCCTTTTTATTTTTTGACCTAATTTTAAATTATTATTGGATCTCCTGAATAAGCTGTACAGTTATTTGCTCTGTTGCTTGCTAGGATAATTTTCCAAAGGAAAAGGGGCGGTACAGACAGATTTTTCTTTAGTATGAACTGATCAATTTTATCATTCTTAAGTGGTTTACTTATTAATTTTTTTTTCTACAATATCATTTCAGGGTGCACCTGAAACTATCCAGGATAGACTTAGAGATTTGCCATCATCATTTGTTGAAACGTACAAGAAATATACACGTCAAGGGTCTCGTGTTCTGGCCCTTGCTTTCAAGTCCCTTCCGGACATGACAGTTAGTATTCTATAATCTCTGGATTTAAGTTGTCATAGTGGCTGTGTTTTATCTTGGTTATATTTTGCTTTCCTTTAGCATTATGTGGCAATTATGACTCACTTAGCACATGTTTCTTAGTTATGTGGCCATGAACATTTTCGCAGTAAAAGTGGCTTTTCATGTTGTTTTGCGTAAGGAGTTTTAATTATATTTCTATTACCAGGTATTCAGTGATATACGTAAACTCCTTGAGCTTAAAGGCCAACTGCTGGTTTAAATTTTGTTGCTTCTACAGTACCCTGTGAAATGTGTCAAGTTGAATATTAAGTCCTTAAATAGAGGCATCATAAAACGCAGATTAATCTTGTCACTTTAAAAAATGAAACTATGTCTCATTTTAAAACGATTTTAGCCTTTTAAGGCATGGGGTTGGCACTAATTTTCAAATTCTTTTTCTGAATTAAAAATATGCCTTGCCTTTGTATGCTTATTTTGTTTCCCCCAACAGACACATTGTGTTCTTAATTTATTGTTTCAATTTATGAAATTATTCAATGTTTGTCTACTTGTATGTAAGTTGTTCCTTATTATTTACCAAAAAGTTGTTCCTTATATTTTTTTATTGCATCCAGATTAGTGAAGCTAGAAGCTTGGATAGAGATACTGTGGAGACTGGCCTTACTTTTGCTGGCTTTGCAGTAAATGAACCAACTCCTTAAAATTTGTCTACTTTTATTTGTTTCTGTGGTGTACTTTACATCTTCTGTGATGGTTGGATTAGTTTTGGTGTTTTATAGTATTACTAGTAAATGTTCATAACATGAATTTCAGGTATTTAACTGTCCTATCAGATCCGATTCAGCAACTATTCTCTCTGAACTAAAGAATTCATCACAAGAATTGGTATGTGTGTGTGTGTGTGCGTGCGTGGGTGTGGGTGCGTGTGCGTGCATGCGTGCGCATGCGCATTACATGGAATTTGGCATTATTCACCAAGTAGATTTGATTTTTGTAAATCTAAAACTATAATGTCAAAAGAGATTTTGAAACCTTATTGACGTCTGAATATGTTTTCCGTCGAGGAAAATGAAGGAACCCTTTTTAGCATGAGTTTCTACGCTTTTCATTGTTAGATTTATTCCAAATAATCTAATGTACAAAATACCAGGGTACCAGTAGTACCTGTATGTGGTTTGGGAATGTGAACTTCTAAATTGTCAATGTCAACTGCTAATTAAGATGTTGCTGGCTGATTACTTTTGATTTATGGTTTTGAGCTTAAAAATCTGAGAAAGTGATTCCCCTGTAAGCCAAACTTACATTTTTGGAAGCTCTTTAACATATTATATTTAGATTTCGAGGTACACATCGAAGACCTCCTTGACCAATTCCGTTAGCACCCATTGGTTATTATGCTTTACTGCCTGTTTTGGAACTTGATTAGCATTTTTATTTATTTTCTTTCATAATATTTGATTCAAATGTTTAACACTCTCTTGTGCCAGTAGTTGGCAGTCTGCTTAGGGTAGCAATCTATTTGTTTGGTTTCATGTTCTCTACTGTGTCTGCCTTTTGTCGTTCTTTCTGTAGGATACTCTTATAGATTTGTAAAAACTAAGTTGAAAAAAATATTTCTGAACACATTTTTCCTGATGCTAGGTGATGATCACTGGTGACCAAGCGTTGACGGCTTGCCATGTTGCTAGCCAAGTTCATATTGTGTCAAAACCAGCATTAATTCTTTGTCCAGCAAGGAATGGTGAAGGCTATGAGTGGATGTCACCAGATGAAACAGAGATGATCCGCTACAGGTAGTATCTTCTTGTTATGATTGACCATAGTTTTGATTAATGTTCATCTTTCCTTTTCTGCATCTCTTAGGGTTTTATTTCTCTTTTTGTTGTTTTGTTGAGATGAAGTGGTCCTTAAAACTGAGAGCTTGTTATTTTCTTTTTCCTGAAAGTATTTGTGATCACCCTATTTTATGCTGAGAAAAGAGGAAATCTAATTGGTTTCAGCGATAAAGAGGTGGAAGCTCTTGCGGAGACTCACGATCTATGTATTGGAGGTGACTGCATTGAGATGTTACAGCAGACTTCTGCTGTTCTACGAGTCATACCATATGTGAAGGTAACAGCCTAAACTATTTTATTAACTTCAGTTTTTGCTGATGGCTCTATATTTACAATGCATATCCTAATCATCATATCAGGTTTTTGCAAGAGTTGCTCCAGAGCAAAAAGAACTAATCTTGACCACTTTCAAAACAGTGGGAAGGATAACTTTGATGTGTGGGGATGGAACCAATGATGTTGGAGCTCTGAAGCAGGTAATACTTTGTTTGAAAGTATTTATTTACGGGTGCTTTTAGTGACACTGTAGATCTAGCTTTTCCATGTTTGGTATGCACGAAACTAAAGGTTGAGTGCACATAGTATAGTGCTTTAGTTATTTATGGGCCTATGTTTTTCAAGTTTCATGTAAATACTGTTCTTTCCAGGCCCACGTAGGAGTTGCTCTACTGAATGCAGTGCCTCCAACTCAAAGTGGAAACTCTTCATCAGAATCATCGAAAGACAAAAATACAAAGTCTGTCAAGTCCAAGAGATCTAAACCCGCATTGGAAGCAGCAAGCAGAGCTGTCAGTCACAGTAGAGAAGGTTCTTCTAAAGGAAAAGTTGCTACACCCCACTCAGCTGGAAACCGCCATTTGACTGCTGCAGAGATGCAAAGACAGAAGCTGAAGAAGATGATGGATGATCTGAAGGAGGAGGGTGATGGTCGCTCGGCTCCCATTGTCAAACTTGGGGATGCCTCAATGGCATCACCATTCACAGCAAAACATGCATCGGTTGCCCCAACCACGGACATAATTCGTCAGGGTCGCAGTACCCTAGTGACTACACTCCAGATGTTCAAGATTCTTGGGCTTAACTGCCTTGCTACAGCATATGTGTTGAGTGTTATGTACTTGGATGGTGTGAAGCTTGGTGATATCCAGGCTACAATCAGCGGTGTATTTACGGCTGCCTTTTTCCTGTTTATCTCACATGCACGCCCCCTTCCCACCCTTTCTGCTGAACGACCCCACCCTAATATCTTCTGCTTATATGTCTTCCTTTCTCTCATGGGACAATTTGCAGTCCACCTGTTTTTCTTGATTTCTTCTGTGAAAGAGGCTGAGAAATACATGCCTGATGAATGCATTGAACCCGACTCGAATTTTCATCCTAACTTGGTGAATACAGTTTCATACATGGTGAGCATGATGCTCCAAGTGGCCACCTTTGCTGTGAACTATATGGGCCATCCTTTCAACCAGAATATTCTAGAGAATAAACCTTTCTTGTATGCCCTCCTGGCTGCTGTTGGTTTCTTCACTGTTATCACTTCTGATCTATTCCGGGACCTGAATGACTGGCTGAAGTTGGTGCCTTTGCCAGCGGGATTGAGGGATAAGCTATTGATTTGGGCTCTTCTCACGTTTTTGTGCTGCTATATGTGGGAGAGGTTGTTGAGATGGGCTTTCCCTGGTAAGATACCAGCTTGGAAGAAACGACAACGGCTGGCAGCAGCTAATTTAGAGAAAAAGAAGCATGTCTGAACTATTGGACGGCTAACATGGAGTAAAATGAATTGAATTGGCATTATAAAGATTACCAACAGTACAGATAGTTATGATTTCCTTTTGGAAGCAAAGCTAGATGAGTGTAGCTTTGGTTGTGTAACAGTCATGTCTCATTACAAGGTTTCTCTCTTTGCTTGGTGGGAATTTTTGACATTAAATTGACTTACTTAGGGTAGAAGAATGATGTTCAAGGGTTTTTAAATTTTTTTTCCCGGTAGATGTTTCAGGGTTCTTGCCTCCCATACTACTGAATTGAATAGTTGCAATTCCAAAGCAATTGTATGCGACACTAATTACAACTGATGAATTAAACACACATACATTTTATAGAAGTGGTTCTAAATTTTGACTCTAGGACTTTTTTTTATATTTTATTATTACTTTATTTTTCCTCAGGTTTACAGATAAAACATGAAATTCAAGGATTTGGATTCCCTCCTTTTGAACTTTTTTATTTGCGTTTGGTGAGTTTTTTAAAATTTAAATCAACTACTAGGATTGCACCTCAATCTTTTTGACCAAAAATGACTCACTTGCAAATTAGTTTTTTTTTTTTTGAAAAATTATATTTTCTTGAAATTAAAAAATTAAAGTCAAACGAGTATTATTTACGAGAGAGCATCCCCACATGCAGGTTGGTAGTGCATGGCGGCGCATGTGGTGGAGAGCAAAGCGCCGCTTGGATGTTTTTTTTCAATTTTTGCCTTGTTGGGGTATGTAGTTTTTGGCAGTATAGTGGAAAATGTGTATGTTGATTCTTAACTTGGATTTAATAATGATAAAATTAAAATGAATTGATCTAAATAATTTTATTTAAGTGGTTAAGCATTTAATGTCTTTTATTCAAAGGCGTACTCACCTCAAGAGAAGTCTAAAGAACAAGATTTGAAGCTCCTAAGGTAATTGATGAAATTGTAGAACTTCTTTCAATTATCTAGTTTTATTTATGGCTCAAATTATTTACAAAATATTTTTGGCAAAAACATATAAACCTGGTCTAAATTATATAAGTCTTTGAAAAACATAAAAATTTTGTTTCAGGGGATTCTTGAATGGATCATTAAGTCGATTGAATGAATGACATAAAATCCCGCCCTTTGATCCAGTCGATTGAATAAAAGACAACACCTTCTGACCTTTGACCTTGTCGATTGAATGAATTATCCAGTCTACTAAATGAAAGACAGATAGTTCTGTCTCTCTTGACCAGAATGGTCCATATAAGCGACTGAATGAAAACACCTGACACAAAATTGCCTTGATTCAGCCGAGTGAACCAAGCATCAAGACGACTGAACACTCGATTATAACGACTAGTTTTTGAAAAGAATAACGTGGGCCAAAACGGCCATACCTTGTGTGCAATGGCCATATGGAGTTAAGTCTATACAAACCCTTACTAAATGAGCAAACCTAACATTCAAGAACACTTAAATTCTTATAGACCTCATTTATATCTTTTAAAGCTTTCAAAATCCTTTTTGAGCCCTCATTAAATTTTTATTTTTGAAAGGAAGCTTTCAAAATCTCTCTTGTACTAATCGTAAATCATAAATTTCAATCATTGTGAGAGAAAGAGTTGGTATAACTCTTAGAAGTGTTTAAGTGTTATACACTTTAGTGTAAACTTCCTTGGAAGAGATCTTTGCAAGGTTTAAGCAACACCTGTAATAACCCATCTCGAGTGGGCTGTAACGACCCATCCTGGGTTGGCCACCCCCGAGACGGTGTTGTCACATTTTGAAAATCCCAGCACGACATATATATGCGACAAGAAAAAAATAACACCAACAGAAATTTTAACATTATTTCTCAACCCTTAACATGGGAGATACATCATTCTGATTTTGACTTAAACATTATATACAATGTAAAATGCATGAATATTTACAAATAAATTTTTATTTTATTTGCTCATTAGTCTGAGGATGTGGACATGTACGTGGTTTATAGAAAATTATTTCGTCTGAATCTCAACTCACCAAACTAATTGTCCTGCCTACTACCTGAAATCATTGTACAATAAGGGATAAGCTTCACAAGCTCAGTGAATTAAATTTACTAGAAGTATTCAATTTGTATAAATAATCTTTCAATATTTGATCAATGATATCTTATATAACTTGATAATAACATTCTACTATCACTACATATATCATAAGTCTCATTCTCTATCAATCTCTTATTCTTATATATTGACTCACCTTAAGACCATCAATTATCTCATAATTACCTCGTTATGAGGTGCACAACATAAAGTCTACCATTTAGATAGTTCTTATCATATCATACTTCTATGTTTCTTTCCCACCATAACTGTCTCTTTGTGAGACTCATTCATCTATAAATAAATTTACAATAACAAACAACACTTCAGCATTTCAGTAATGCAATCAATATTTAAAATAGATGCAATGGATGAATTATTATTAGAGAATGTCTTCCCACATGTCAACATGTTTTTATCTTAGACCAGTCCCCTCCCTGTTATTTTATTTCCAGCATATACTGGCTGTCACGATTTTCCTTTATTTCCAGCATATATCGACTATCACGGTTTTTCAATTAGACCGGCCTCCTCCTGGTTATTTTATTTCATGCATATGCAAATGAACAATGATATGAAATATGCCTATGAACAATAACATAAAAACAAACATTAATTCAAATATTTAAATTAGCTATCTTGATTATTCTCAAATTATTATTTTTCATAAAATAATTCTCCACGCATCCACCATTCAATTCCTATTACACATATCAACAAATTTTCATCTATCACCAAAGCATAAGCTAATAATCTATTTTAATATTATCACTAGATATTTCATTTTTATCTAGATTACTTAAAGTAAATCTAACTCACCACGTAACACTTAGAGCTACCCGTGGATACCTCCTTGCCTTTCCTGCTTCTCTCAGCAATTTCCCTCGGTTGCTGATCGTCAACACCTGACATAATATTTATATTAAAATTTCTAATTTATTCTTCAATTCCTCCATAATTTACATCCTTTGAAAATTCCCAATTTGAATTCTAGGAAATTTCATGTATGCTAAATTTCAAAAATAAACTTCACATTATTACCTTATGTTTTTCTTAGTGCTTCCTGTGATTCTCTATAAAATTCTCTCGTAAACTCGTTCAAAATTTTACTCTTTCAACCTTTCTTTCGATCCCCAAGTGTTTAGAGAAATAGAGTAGTTTGAATTGTAAAAAGAAGAAAACCAAATAAGATTTGGAAAGGAATAAATAATATAACTTACATTATATATATATATATATATATATATATATATATATATATATATATATATATATATATAAAACAAAGGAAGTCTCAGCATTTGCCCCTCAAACTGCTGCCATGAATTTTTTTTCTTTCTATTTTCTTTGTAATTACGCCCCACACGTCCAATTTTTTTTTAAAGAATTGTTTTATTCAAATAATAAACCTTTCACATATATTTTATTTTAATTTCATGTCATATTTATTAAATTACTTCTTTACTCTTACTTTACGAATATGGGTATTACATGGGCCCTATTTGTAATTACTCCATTACCTTTCAGCACTAAAAACCTTAACCCAAGATGCAACCATGCAAAAACTTATCAAATATATATTATTCATTTAGACATAACAAATTTCACAATCACATTTACACATCCAAACAATATTTTCTTTTTACAATACACGGTAATCAATTTATTAATAACTTACAAGAAGCAATAAAAGAACATTTTTCTCCACCAAACTTATACACCTTTTTGGGAACCAAGAAAAAAATAATTATCTAGTAACTCAAACAACTTAAAACAATGAGAATGCCGTGAACGAGGACTTGTTAAAGACTTCATTCAATCTTGCTTTCCAACCTTCTAATACTTTTCCTGAAAAATTAGTAAAGAGAAAGGAATGAGCTAAAGAGCTCAATGAGTAAACATCTTAATAAAAGTAGTCATTTTGAGGGAAAAACCTCTAAATTTCAAACCTTAACTTATGTGACTTTATAGATAAAGATATACTATAACTTAAGTTCTTTAAAATTTTCAATTTATAGATCACTCTTTATTAGATTAAAATTTGTGAATTTAAGTACGAATATACTCATTTTCGAATACTCCCTTAACCTTTTTAATAGAAGATGACAACCATTATAATAATTTACACATATATCAAAGTAATCACATAATAATATTTTTAGTGTATTGTACACATCAATATCATAATTATTTAAATGGAACAAAATTTTGTTCTTATTCTTACTCTTAACAGGCAACCAAATCCACATGTATCTACCTCTCATGGGCCAACTATCACTTGTGCCTCTTATGGGCCAAACATCACTTGTACCTCTCATGGGCCAATCAAAATTATCCATTTTGTCTCTTATCGGCCAATCATCAATTATACATGCAAATGTAATGCAATGCAATGTGATGCACGTTCAAATCTTTATTTAATTCATTTCGTCTTCAAATCATAATCAATCCATATATATCAGCCCTTATTTGGAATAATCATAAACAAAGGGACATCTCAAATCATAAATAATTCGGATCCCCTCCATACCCCTTACCGGGCGAGGTCCATACTTCACAACAACTAGGATCCACTCCTTATGCTTTACCGGGTGGAGTCATATCTTTTAAACAATTAAAATCTCCTCCCTACCCCTTATTAAGTGGAGTCCCAGCATTTACATAATTATTCTATTTGTTTCACACTATCACAATATCAACAAAATTTCATAACATGTGCAAAGCATTCACAACATTATAAGTTCAACAAATCAAATACATCGCAATATCTTTCAAACATATAAATTTTAACATATTAGTCTTAGTCTTATTTATGTGTGTCTCTTACTCCTTCAATCTTTTGTCTATAATAGGTATATATATAAAATTAATTTTTTACGCTCACACACACACACACACACACACACACACACACACACACACACATATATATATATATATATATGTATATTCATATTCTAAGATTTTAATTTCATTTAATATCCTCATGCTTACTATGAGTAAGGTGATACTCACCTTAAAAAAAAAGTAGGTTTTATTCTCGAACAATTTTCTTGCCCTTCAAACGTTTTTTACATGTACTTAAAGAGTATATTGTTTTATGTCAACCACGAAGACATCTTCATATACACACCATCTAAACAAATCAAGGAACCAAGAATGTCAATTTATTTCATCAAGCCATCCTTAAGGGCTTAGGATTTGAAAGAAAGATGAATTCAAAGTGTAAAATCCTTATTCCACCTATGGAAAAGAAAATGATCAACTTTAAGTCAACCTTTCGATCATTTTAAGAGATTTCTCCCTCAAACGAAGCAATTATATTAGTAACTTACTCCTTCTACTCAACGTGTCTCTTAGCTTTAATTCAACTTTCTCACTTATTATTTATATTAAACCTTAACTTATACATAGCCAATCGGTGCATATTTACAATTAAATACCTTACTCTTCATGAAAACTTCAAATTAACTAATCTCTTTTAATAACAAAATTACTTGCAATTCAATTCATAGCATCATGCGAACATTTGACGAATCAATTATTTCCATTTATGGTTAACAACTCCAATTACAATCTCCATTCCAACTCTGTCACTTAGTTGTCCTCATTAATAACTTATCTAGTTTGTCCTTGATCTTTACTTCAAATTTATCATTCTCTTAATATCTTTCCAATCCTTTACCTAGCTTCATAGTTCGTATCTTTTATCCATTTTCCTTTTTAACTCTTCCATCTCTATTATTATCAATAGCTACTATCTTCAAGATTATTCTTCATAGAAATTTTAAATCGGATAGAAATCAAACAATAATCCATCAATTCTCAGATAAAATTTAATAAACTCTCAATTACTTACCTTGTTACTCCGTTCGATAATCTTATCTAGTTACTCTATCATTTCCTAATTCTTAACAATAAAATCTGTCACATTGCACCTGAAAATTCTCATTTTGTCTCAACTCATATATCTTTCTCCTTTTACAATAACCCGGTGGTAGTATAGATTCCTTATTTCAAACTCAATTCTTTTCATTAATTTCATGAACCATAAAATCTTCATTTCTTTGCTCCACCTCTATCTTTCTAACAAACCTTTTGTATGCTCGAATTACTCTCTTGACTTAACTACACTTTCAACTCCTTTTCTTTTCTTGTTTCTCTTCTGGATCGTTTAGAAAATCAAATCTTTTAGAAGATCATATAACTTCTCATCTCTACACTTTTCCTTACAAGATCTTTTTCTAGCCACACGATGTACGTTTAAATCCATCAATTTCCTTCAACTCACTATCACTAGTAGTCCTTGAATAAAGTTCTTTACATGCATATCATACAATCTCTACCTTTCCTCTAAAATACATCTTAATCTGGTCAAGATTTAGATTTCTCCTTCATCTTCTTAATAAACATCTTTATTTAACTTCTTAACATTTCCTGGTAACTATTTGTTTAAGATCTTTCCTTCACCTTACATTATACTTCAATACAGTTTCAAAACATTTAGTAACCCCTTTTTTGTCTACTATAACCTTCACTAACAATTTCTCCCAATTTTATCCTTTCTAGTGTATTTTTAACTTCTTTGCTTCTTGGATTACTAACTTTTCTCTTACAATCTGTCCTTTTACCCTATTACTAGCAGTTGTTAAGTCTTAATATCAACCAAGGTGAGGGTTGGCGTCAATTACCTCAATCTTAATCCTTTCATCCTTTACTTAAACTACAATCCTTTAGCCAACAATCCTTTATTCTTGAAATCTATACCTATTTCTCTTTTACCACAAGCGCTCTAATATTCTCTTACCTTACTAAACTCTTAGTCTCTTATCAAACATCTTCCTAACATTTTCAACCACAAGGTAACCTTATTTGCTAAGAATACCTATTATAATTCACTAGTCACCCTCCTTCCTAGTACTTCAACTACACCAAAAACAAGCTATCCATTAGCCTTTAGCTTTTCATATATTCCAAATACCTTCTCATCATCACGCATCTTTCAGTGAATCTAACTTAATATTTCTCAAACAAATATTTCCAAGTAAGAATAAACTTTTAGGTTCACTTACTAGAGTCAACCAATCAATCATTTAATCTTTACTCTAAACTTGAGGCTTCTAGTTCTGTGAATAAATCCACCATCTTCTTGTGTCACACTTCCCTTAACATTTAGATCAAAACAAAATTCACTACACTTTCCACATGATAATTATACTTTCCAAATAATTCAAATCGAAACTTATAGTTGAATCTTGACTAAAGTCCTTTACCTCGACTCCATCACAAAGACACTCTAATTGAGTCCATAAAATCTTTGCTTAAGAAAACTACACCTTCCTTTTCATCTCTCTTAAAGTCTCTAGGTATCACAAAAAATCTACTTGCAATGTACCTGGCAATTTCTTTCCTTACTCAAATAATTTCTCTCATCTTACCATCACTAATTCTTACTATATCTTATACCTTTCGCTAACCACTTATCCAACAATTTTCACTTATCCCTTTTATATACTCAAAATTCCTTCTAAACCTTATTCTAGTAATTTAATCGTTCTTCTAAAATGTCACTTCATAATGAGATGCTTACATTTTGTAGAAATCGATACAACTCCTAAACTCCCAACTCACCCACATTTTCCAAAAGACTTCAAAATTCAAACTTTAAAAAATATCTTAGTTTAAAACCCAATCAATTGCGCTCTCCTCTTACTCAAAATCCAAGTACACACGTACACAAACCCACTACTCAGGACTTCCTATACTTCAAGTCTACAAATTACAATAACTATATCTTATATCAACACTACGCAATATTATCACATTAATCACCCATAATTACTCTAACTTACACATCATGAAATGAAAATCATCAATGAAAAATTCATTCATGTTTTGATATAGTTCATATATAACATTTTACCAAAGTTAACACAAACATTGCAAAGGTTCAAGTTAGTAATACGATATAAAAAAAGTTTCTTCTCATTTTTCACCTTTCAATGTTTTCATCAAACATCCAACCACAAACAACTTTTCACAGCTGTATGAGAAAGACATATCAATCAAACATTTCTTTACATCAAGGTATCTTATCAAATACTCTCATCAAAAGCATCTCACTTAAACAATTACTGATTTCAACTCCTAAACGACATCCTCACTAACTCTACACAACCGACTTTTTTATAGCCAAGCCATGTACCAAGAACCATGTAACTAAGTAGACATGACCTTACACCTAAAGTTCTGAGCATCTTGACTCAAGATGCAACCATTCAAAAACTTATCAAATATACATTATTCATTAAGACATAACAAATTTCACAATCACATTTACACATCCAAACAATATTTTCTTTTTATAATACAAGGTAATCAACTTTTTAATAACTTACAAGAAGCAATAAAAGAATCTTTCTCCATTACACTTTACTTATACACCTTTTTTTTTTAACCAAGATAAAAATAATTATCTAGTAACTCAAAAGACTTGAGAGAACGAGGATGTCGTGGATGAGGACTTATTAAAGACTTCATTCAATCTTGGTTTTCAAACTTCTGATACTTTTCTAGAAAATTAGTAACAAAAAAGGAATGAGACAAAGAGCTCAATGAATTAACATCTTACTAAAAGTAGCCGTTTTGAGGGAAAAGCTTCTAAATTTCAAACCTTAACATAAGTGACTTTATAGATAAAGATATATTAAAACTTGAGTCCTTTAAAATTTTCAATTTATAGATCACTCTTTATTAGGTTGAAATTTGTGATTTTGAGTACGAATATACTCATTTTCGAATACTCCCTTAACCTTTTTCAACGAAGATGACAACCAATATAATAATTTACACATATATCAAGTTAATCACATATAATAATAATTTTAGTGTATTGTACACATCAATATCATAATTATTTAAATGGAACAAAATTTTGTGTCCTTATTCTTCCTCTTCACAAGCAACCAAATCCACACATATCTACCTCTCATGGGCCAAACATCACTTATGCCTCTCATGGGCCAATCAAAATCATCTATTTTGCCTCTTATGGGCTAATAATAAATTATACACTAATAATCCATTATGCAAATGTAATGCAATGCAATGTGATGCACATTCAAATATTTGTTTAATTTATTTCATCTTCAAATCATAATCAATTCGTCTTCACCATACCCTATTTGGGATAATCATAAACAAAGGGACGTCTCCCATCATAAATAATTTGGATCCCTTCCCTACCCATTACCGGGCGAGGTCCATACTTCACAACAACTAGGATCCCCTCTCTACCCCTTACCGGGTGTTGTCCTATCTTTTAAACAACAAGGATCCCCTCCCTACCCCTTATTGGATGGAGTCCCAAGATTTATATAATTATTCTATTCATTTAACTCTATCACAATATCAACAAAATTTCATAACATGTGCAAAGAATTCACAACATTATAATTTGTCATGTATAAGTTCAATAAATCAAATACATCGCAACATCTTTTAAACATATAAATTTCAACATACTAGTCTTATATATGTGTCTCTTACTCCTTCAATCTTCTATTTATAATAGGTGTGTGTGTGTATATTCTAAGCTTTTAATTTCCTTTAATATCCTCATGCTTACTAGGAGTAAGGTAATATTCACCTTGAAAAAAAATTGGTTCTATTCTCGAACCACTTCCTTGCCCTTCAAACTCTCTTCACGCGTACCTAAAGAATATGTTATTTTAGGTCTAGCACCAAGACATCTTCAAATACACATCATCTAATCAAATCAAGGAACCAAGAATATCAATTTATTTCATAAGCTATCCTTAAGGGCTTAGGATTTGAAAGAAAGATGAATTCAAAGTGTAAAATCATAAAAAAAAACAAGGTTGCACAGTCGATTGTCTTATTGGCATAGTCGAATGTGTTGAGATCATGAACTCTCTGCCTCTTGCACATTCGAATATCCAATCCCACATTCGACTATATTGAGACCTGGAGCTCTTTGTCCCTCGCACAGTCGACTGTGGGATCGTCACAGTTAACTGTCCTAAGGTCTGAGCTTAGAAAATATCATGAAGATCCACTTTTGCAATTTCAAAACCCTTTTAATTCTTCTTTCAAATCCTTTCAAAATCAAAGACTCTTAGGGTTCTAAGTCAAATCCAAACATTACACATAAAAAAATTTCAATTTAAACTCTTCAAATCATCAAGCCTAGCTTAAAACCCATTTTAATACTTAAAACATGATTTTTTTTTTAAAAATATTTCCAAGAAAACTTCAAATCTTTTAATTTAAGAAATCAAATTCACCAAATAACTTATAAGAACAAAAAGATGAGGGGTGGGAACCTTACTTGATGATTTGCTTCTAAACTTTACCAAAAACTCAAGAGATAAGGGAAATAAGAGAGGGGTTGCTAGAGAGTTCTAGAGAATGGGAGAGAGGGCTAGAAAAATGAAGAAAGAAAACCTATCTCTCTCTCTCTATCCTATATACTCGCACCAAAGAGAAATAAAAGACCTTTTGATCCTCACTTGAAAGTTAGTCACAAAAACACCTAACTCCTTCTCTTCTCCCAAACTTTTAAATCAACCCCAAAGTCTTAAATTTGAAATTTTATCCCTCACAAAACAATTCATTATCCAAATTCTAAGTACAGAACAAATCAAAACACGGTAATTAAATTTACTAAGCAGGTAAATTAATATAAACTAATAATAAGAATAATTAAAATAAAGGTTGGGTCCTACAACACCTCTGATGTTGCTTGTTTGATTTAGTGGAATAATTCAAGGAGTCTCCTTGAACAGAGTGGACGTATGGTAAAAAATTTTCTGATATTGCCGAACAACTACAAATGGAGTTTGCACTTTCTCATCCTTTACTCCTTTAATTTCCAGCAATATAATTTTTGTGGTTTATGCTTGATTTCGTAAGTGTTTAAAACTTGTTTATTGTTTGCAAAAAGTTTTAAAACCTAATTCACCCCATTCTTGGGTTGCATTTTGGTTTACAATTGGTATCAGAGTTGAGTTCTCATAGTAAGGCTTAAAATCATTTAGTAGATCCTTTGGCAACTAATAACTATAATGAAGGTTATTCTTACATTAGGTCTCTTTTGTTTAATGAAACAAATTATAACTAATAGAAAAACAAAATGAAAATCTTTGTAGAAGGTCAAGATTATAATTTTTGGAGAATCATTGAAGAAAAATCTAGGTTTCCTATAAAGAATATCCTAGTTGGTGAAGTACAAGCTACAATTCCTAAATTGAAACAAGAATTTAATGATGAGGGGATTGTAGAATGATGTTCTTAAATAGTAGAGCTACTATTATACGTCATTGTGCTTTAGATATTAATGAATACAATAAACTTTATGCATGTGTTTTGACTAAGGAAATATAGGATAAACTTCAAGTTATATATGAAGGCACTAGTGAAGTAAAAAAATAAAAATATCTATATGTTAGTGTCTGAATATGAAACTTTTAAAATGTCTTCTACCGAAACCATTTATGAAATGTACTCTCAATTCATTAATGTTATTAATGGTTTATGGCTTCTTCGTAGAATTATGATGATTACAAATTGGTAAGAAAGATTCTTAGATCTTTGCCACCAAATTGGGAATCAAAGAGGACAACCATTGTGGAAGCCAAAGACATTGACAAGCTTGACATCAAAACATTTCTTGGCTCATTATTAACTTATAAGATGGATGTTATAAATCATGTTGTTGTTGATGATGAGTCAAAGAAGAAGAAGGTCATTGGTCTCAAAGCCACCTCAAGCAAGCAAGTGGAAAAAAAAAATGAAAGTAGTGAGGAAGCAGGAGAAATGGCTATCATCATAAGGATGTTTCAAAGATTCTTGAAGAAGAGCAAGAAGCCTTACAAAAAGTACAACTCAACCAAAAAGGATCCTATTGTGTTCTTTGGTTACAAGAAACTCGGGCACATCAAGGTGGATTGTCCTACAACAAAGAAACCTTACAAGAACTTTAAGAAGAAAGCCTTGTTTGCAACCACTTGGAGTGATGATCATGAGGACATATTGAAAAGTAAAATTGACTATCAAGTGATTGTCAATATTTGCTTGATAGAAATTGATGATCAAAATGAGGTAACTAATTCTTCCCTTAGTAATGATATTGATAATAAAAATAATAATAAAGAATTAATTAAAGCTATAAATGAGTTGCATGAGGAATTAAAGAAATTTGATGCTAAAAATGTTGCTCTAAAAAGGGATGTTTCATCTCTCTCTAAAGAGATGGAAGTTCTAAAAGAATAAAAAGAAAAACTCTTTTTAGAGTTTAACAACTCATCACAAGATTCTTTAATGAATGAAAATGTTGATTTGAAAAAGAAAGTGATTGAGTTGAATAATACTATATCTAGACTTTTAAGTGGAAAAGAAAAACTATATGAAGTGTTAGCTTGTTAATAAATGAGTGGAGAAAAATTTGGTTTGGGTTATTCTCCACTAGGCAAGAAAAAATCAAATGAAACTATCTTTGTGAAAGTAAAATATGTTGATGAACCCTCTACTCCTAAGGCTCATAGTAATGTTAATAATGTTCCTTTCGAAAATGCTAGGAAGCCTAAGAATTCAAATGTAAATTCCTATGGTAGAAATTCACATGTTAATACTAGGAATAGACATCCAAGAAATACCTATGCTCATATGTATGCTCATTCCATAAATGCAAATGCTAGGCATGCTCATTCAAGAAATACACACGCTAGGAATGCATACCCTAGAAGCAACTATCATTCATATCCTAGAAACAACATGTATGCTCATAACTCTTATAATGCTAAAAACATATATTCTAGGAATGCAAGATATTCTCATCCAAGAAATAATAGAGTGACATATTCTAGACATCCTAGAAATTTCTATGATTATCAATCTAGGATCATGCTTCATCCATATTACTATGATTATGGATTACATTATAGAATTCCTAAAGGATCTATATTTTCAAGGACTAACCTAAAAGGACCCAAGAAATTTTTGGTACCTAGAAGCTCCGTTATGTATCCTTGTGTGATGTAGATATGTCTCCACACAAATGTTGAAGGTGAGGATTGGTACCTTGATAGTGGATACTCAAAGCACATGACCGGTGATCAAAGTATCTTTATGGAGTTAATTCTAAGGGATGGCACACACATCATAATTGGAGATGACACCAAGATGAAGATCACTGGACGTGGTAAAATAGGTAAAAAAATTTCAACCCTTGATCATGTTTTACTTATGCAAGGCCTTAAGCCTAATTTACTTAGCATTAGCCGATTATGTTATATAGGCAATAAAGTCATATTTGAATCATTTCATTGTCTTATAATAGACACTAAGAGTAACAAGATCAAATTCGTAAGCCAAAGACATGAAAATGTCTATTTAGTTGATCTTAAAACCTTGTCTTCGGAAAATGAAAAATATTTTTCAGCTTTTAGTAAAAACTCATGGTTATGACATAGAAGGCTTGGGCATGTGAACATTGATTTGATCAAAACTCTTTCTAAAAATGATTTGGTTGTTGGTCTTCCCAAAATCAAATTTGACAAAGACAGCTTGTGATGCTTGTCAAATAGAAAAACAAACAAGAATTTCTTTTAAGTCCAAAAATTTGGTTTCAACTTCTAGACCTCTAGAGCTTTTACATATGAAATTTTTTGGTCCAATAAAAACTATTAGTCTAGGTGGCCATCAATATGCTCTTGTTATTGTAGATGACTATTCTAGAAATATATTTGTTATTTTTATTACTTATAAGGATGAAACTTTTAAAGGTTTTGTAAACTTTTGTAAAAAGGTTCAAAATGAAAAATGTATTATTATTTCAAACATAAGAAGTGGTTATGGAAAAGAATTTAAAAACTAAAACTTTTCAAAATATTGTGATAATGATTGTATTGACAATTTTTCAGTTCCTAGAACTCAACAAAATGGTAATGATAGGGAAAATATAGTTTTAGAAGAAATTGGTAGAACTTTGCATTCCAAGTCGACTACTTTGATCTTTAAACATGATATTTCTTCTCCTTTAACATTTTTAAAGCTACTACCATTATTGTTTGTCTTAAAAAATATCTCCACAAAAAGCACCGTTGTTCAAGCTTAATCCCAAAAACAATTTACTAGCTCATTCTAAAAAAAATAATGTTCTTAACCTTCTTCTTCAAAGATATGCCATTTTTCTTTTCCAACTTTCTGTCTTGTTTTCATATCATTTTTTATATGTTTATGGAAACCCAAAGCATGAGTTTATTTATGGGTTGGTGTAATAATTATATAACTTTGTAACTGCTCTATATATATCTGGTGAGCGTTTTATGTATTTTCAACTTGATTCTAGCTCTATTCAATGTTTTTGATTTCTGGTTTTTTTATCAGATCTGCCTAGTATCATGTTTTTTTCTTTTATTTTATTTACTTGTTGTATTTTCATGATGTGTTAACACAATTAATTAATTTCTCAAATGGTTGAGCTAGATTATTTAAATAAGGTTGTTTTGTGCGTGAATCTTTTGCTCTTATGATTTTTAATATTGGCGTTGTACGTTTTTGTCACTATGGCTATCAGTCTAGTGATTTTCTATGATAAATTATTCAAACTGGTTATTGATCTCTATGATTTTGTTTTAATACTAGTGTGCTTGTTGCTAGGTCAAATAATAGTTTTGCCTTCAATGTTAAAACAAAGAAAATTCTTGATGGAGATGCCTGGCTTATTTTATACCGTAACTGAGTTTTGATTTCTAGAAATTGATGCTTTTGATTGGCAATTTTCTTTGAAAACTCAGTACTTTCCTAGAAATAATCACTTTACATGCCCTGGACAGTCTCTAAACTTAGCAGAAGTTCAATAATCTAGACCCTGAATTGATGCCTTTTAAGCTCTAAGGGCTAGACATGTTGAGTATTGGTTCACTCCATGTTCCACTTATCATTGCTATGTTTTATCTAACTAGATGGTCTAAATTTTTTAAGATAATATGCTTAGGGGACTTAATTCATGTCATGCTTTTGGTAGGGGATTGTGAAGAGTACTTTGTTATTTCATATTGGATGGCAATTTTTTTGGTGAATCCCATGGGTTGCAAAGATTGATTTTGTTTTTATTTACTTGTAATAATTGTGGTTAGGGCAGATGATCAAATTTGGGTAACTATAACACCAACTCCAATTTGTGAGCATTTGCTCCACATGTTCTCTATGATGCACCTACCTAACAAATCTTTTAGCATTCTGGTTGCGGTTAGGCATAGTTGGGTCACGGGTTTTCATAATAGTTGAGCAATTCTATGTGTTATAGATTGAACCAAAGTGTGCATCAAATTAAGTTTGCCAATTGCTACCTAAATGTGTTTGGTCTTGTAAATGTCAGTTGCATATGCGTTCTAGAAGAGTTTTGACTTTGTATCTGGCCTCACAAAATGAGCAAAGCTAAGTTGGTATTTTTTTTTTCTGGTAAAGTACTCTTGGAAACAGTCGTGGTCACACGCAAACATTCTCATGTTGTTTGGACTAGAGTTGTATAAGTACTGGTTATTGTCTTTACCTATCCAAATATTTTGGGTTGTTTGAATTGACCTTCTCTATTTAATACCCCCTGAACTCTTCCTTCAACAGTAGTTGTAATGTGTAACTTGTTGCTTATCTTACCTTCTTCATTGCAAGCTCAATAAGTAAAAGCTTCAAATTTTAGTTATCAGGTATTGCATTGAGAACTAGTACTCTATACATAGCACTAGAAAGGATTGGCTTCAGAAGGTTAGGAGGTGCCATTGGGAATGATAGTGAAGTGATGGGAGTCGTATAATGCATCTAAACAATACTTAATTGTTAGCATTTTAGGGTTGATCTTGGTCGTAATCGCACTTTTACATGTTAATAACTCTAAAGTGATATTCATAAATCATTGACTTAATTCGATGCATTTTCAGGTGCTTTGAGTACAAAAGAGATGATAAAGCGATCCATGTTTAAAACGCCAAAAGATCTTGGGTGTCGGTGCTCGTATTTATCCAAGGTTTAGACATGTCCAAACATAATTCAAAGATGGTTAAAGTCTAAACTAAGGTTGGATTAATAGAGTACAGTAAGTTAAAAGACTGCACACAAGTGTGTGCATCACTTTGGAGCAAGGTAAGGGTAGGCACACTAGTGTGTGCACTTCTGCATACAAGCTAAAGGAGTTTCACTAAATTGCCAGAATTTTCCGTACAGATCAATCATTTTTGCAGATTAAACTGTATTGATGTAGGAAGAACCAGAAGACGAGCCATATACGCTTAGAAAGATCCGGAAGTCTATTTTCTGGAGAATTTTACGGTTCGTAAAAAAGAGTTTTCTAGAGAAAGTTATGGAAGTTTTAGTAGACACAGGTCAGGCCTCCAGATCAGCATCCACCTAGCGCCATGCCCCTCACTTTTCAGCGCTGCACTCTCACTTTCCAGCGCTGCACCTCTCATTTTCCAGCTCCCACTCGGTCCAAGACCAAATTAGGGCTGCACAATGACATTTTCTGGACCAAAATGCCCCTAACTACTTGTGATCTATAAATAGATGCTTAAAGAGTGTGCAGCCAACATTCATTTTCAAGAAAGAAAAGAGAGAGCAAGGTTTTGGGATCCAAGTTTAGCATTTTTCCAAGTTTTCTTTGGTTGCAAATCAAGGGGAGAACATCCATATTATTCATCCACCTTGAACTCCATGGCCAAATCAAGGGGAGAGCATCCATATTGTTCTTCCACCTTGATTTCCATGGCCAACTAATCATTTTACAAGGGAAAGGGATGAATCTTTAGGGATTTATTGTTCTTTATTTCCTGTTCTTGATTCGGTTGTACGGATTTATTGTTGAATATTGTTTATAAATTATTCATTGATTAAGTAAGAAGGATTTGAGTTCATGTGATAGATGCACTTTTTATTCTTCTTCTTTTAGATTCTCTTAATCCAGTGATTGCATCCTTCTCCTCCATTGAGGTTGTTTGGATGTGATTGATTCCGGTAGATTTATCTTATTGATTGTTAATTACTGCGATATTGTAATTAAAGATATATTGTCGTTTCTTGATAATCTTTAAGATCGGTCATGTGTGAATGAACTGGAATCAATGATTAATTTGTAGCAATTATATTAGAGTTATAAATGTGCTTGATTGAATATATTTCGATTGCTTGTTTGGGAGGTGAAACTTGCAATCGAGATAAAATCAATTGAATCAAGAGTAGAAATAGGGAACGAACCTAAGGAGGATTCCCGGAACCTTGTTATTTCTCATTTATATTTCATTTACATTTGCGCAATTTTTCTCACATTATCTCATTATCAAAACCCATAAATCTTTCATTTAACTTTTATCGTTCGTTTTAAGGTTTACACATTTTCCTTTGTACCTAACTTGTTTCCCTGTGGAATTGACACCCCAAAGCCGTACTACAATAACCGTGTTATGCTTTGGGCGTAATCAAATTTTGGTGCCGTTGCCGGGGAAACACGCTTAAGTACAAGGAAACTTGTCAACTCTAAGTGTGACGGTAAAAGAATCGTAAATATTTTTCTTTTCAGCAGTTTGTAAATACGATAATATCATTCCTTTACTTTGGTTTTGATTTGCTAATTTTCTTTTATTATTCTATTTTATTTATTTATTTATTATTCTGTTTTATGTAGTTATTTATTTATTTGTTACTCTGTTTTATTTATTTATTCCCCCTCTAAATTAATTGGTGCATGCTTAGACCGAGAGATTCGTGAGGTAGATTCATTAGAAGACCCGAATTAGAGTTACCCTCTCCTTCCACCTCCATTGGTGAAACTTCGCCTAGATCAAACTATAGTGCACCCCCATCAGAGAATTTAGAGGATTTTGTTAACATGGCTGAAAATCCTAATGAGAATGGCACTAGGACACTTAAAGATTACTGCATTATGTTTCTAGCCAATACCCGTCATCAAGATTTTAAAACAGGGATGATACAACTTCTCCCTACTTTTCATGGCATGGAAAACGAAAACCCCTATGTGCACATTAGAGAATTTGAGGAAGTAGTTGCGACTTTCCATAGTCACGATGCAACTGATGATATCGTGAGACTCAAGTTTTTTCCTTTCTCCTTGAAGGATAAAGCTAAGAGTTGGTTATACTCGCTAAGACCACGATCAATTGGGTCATGGAATGAGATGACCCAAGTCTTTTTTAACAAGTACTTCCCTCAACATAAGACTAAAGCATTGAAAAGACAAATCTCCACTTTTGCACAAAAGGAAAACGAGACTTTGTATCAGTCTTGGGAGAAATTTAAAGAGCTGTTAAGTATATGTCCACATCATGGGTACGAAAATTGGCATTTAGTGAGCTATTTCTATGAGGGTCTTACCTATAGAGAACGCCAATTTGTCGAGATGATGTGTAATGGTGAGTTTTTGCGAAAAGACTCTGATGAGGCTATTGAGTACCTCAATAAGCTTGTTGAAAAAGCTCACACATGGACTGGACCTAGTGCTACTGAGAGCACAAACAGGTCATGACCTATAGGAAACCCTAGTGGTGGAGGAATCTACCATCTTAGGGAAGAGGATAACCTTAAGGCCAAGGTCGAGATGCTTACTAGGGAGTTAGAGGCATTAAAAACTAAAAAACCAACACACATGGTTAATCAGGCCGAACCTTCAGAATCATGTTTTGTGTGTGGCGGGGTTGATCATCTCGCCCAAGATTTTCCCACATTTGTGGACATGAGAGGGCTGTACGAGGAACAATGCAATACCTTAGGCATGTACAAGAAGCCCTCAGCACCCTTCTCTAACACTTATAATCCGGGGTGGCGAAATCACCCCAACTTCAGTTGGAAATCTGAAAATCAGCAGCAAGCATAGCCCACTAGATCATACCCAGCACCTTATCATGCACCCTCATCCTCTAGAAATTCTTTAGAAGACACCTTACATGTTTTTATAGAAACACAAGGCAAGACAAACCAAAAGTGTGAGGCGTTAATTACACAGTTGGTTGAGGAAAACAAAGAAATAAGGAGCCAAGTGTCTAAATTATTAAGCTCCTTGAGTGTGACTGAGCGAGTCAAGTTCCCTGCCCAAGCTCAGTCTATACCTCACGATCAACATATGGCACAAGAAAATGTGAAAGATGTAAATGCTATTGTGACCCGAAGTGGTAAGTCACTACACATTCCACCAGAGAATAAACCCGAGAATGTGAGAAAGGGTCAAACCAGTAGTGAAACCGAACTATCTAAAGACCCTGAAGTGACCAAAAATCCTGTTAAGGCACCATTCCCCCAAGCCTTAAAATCCAACAAGAAAAATCTGGAAATAAATGATGAAATCCTTGAGAACTTAAGGCAAGTGAAACTTAATCTCCCACTTTTTCATGTGATTAAACAAGTCCCCACCTATGCAAAAGTTCTCAAAGATTTATGCACAATTAAGAGGAAACATGATGTCAAGAAAACAGCTTTCCTAACTGAGCAAGTTAGTGCACTAATTGAGCAAAGAATTCCCCCGAAATACAAAGATCCGGGCTGTTCTACCATTGCTTGCAGCATTGGAAATCATGAGGTTGGACAAGCCTTACTAGATCTAGGAGCTAGTGTGAACCTGATGCCATTTTCCATTTACTTACAGCTGGGGTTAGGAGAAATCAAACCAACCAGCGTGGTATTACAATTGGCTGATCGTTCAGTCAAAGTACCCCAAGGTGTGGTTAAGGATGTTTTGATTCAAATTGAAAAATTTTATTATCCTGTTGATTTCTTAATTCTTGATACTACTTCTGCTGTAGACACTAACTCTAAAATCCCTTTGATTTTGGGTAGACCTTTTCTTGCTACTGCGAATGCTCTAATAAATTGTAAGAATGGACTCATGAAGCTGTCCTTTGGCAACATGACCCTTGAAGTAAATATTTTCAATGTTGCAAAACAGCCTGAAGATGAGGAAGAAAACCACCAGCTTTACATGATCACTCGTCAATGAGGGAGTTTTCTTAACTCATGATTATGACCCTCTTGAAAATTTTCTTGTTAATTCTAAGATAGATTTATTTGATGATAAAACTGATGTAATTGATATATGTTCTGTTTTTGAAAAATCTCAGGATTATGGAAATCGGCATGACAACCAAGGTTTGAGAAGCTGCCCGAAAGAAGCAAGACTCAAGTCCCCTCAAGTGTGGAAGCACCTAAAGTCGAATTGAAGCCACTACCTAAGGGTCTAAAACATGCCTTTCTCGGTCCAGGTGATACCTTTCCTATTATTATTTCTTTTGAATTATCTGAGACCCAAGGTAAGAGATTAATTCAAACTTTAAATGAACACAAATCAGCCTTGGGATGGAGCATGGCTGATTTAAAAGGAATTAGTCCCCTGATCTGCTCCCATAAAATAAATCTGGATGAAGGAACCAGTCCTCGTAGAGACCCTCAATGTAGGCTTAACCCCACTATGAAAGAAGTAGTGAAAAATGAAGTGCTGAAACTATTAGATGCGGGTATTATATATCCCATAGCTGATAGTAAGTGGGTAAGCCCTACGCAAGTCGTCCTTAAAAAGTCCGGAGTCACTGTGATAAAGAATGACCTAGGAGAGTTAGTCCCTACCAAGCTTGTGACCGGGTGGCGTATGTGCATTGATTCCAGAAAATTAAATGCTGCCACCTGGAAAGACCACTTCCCACTTCCTTTTATTGACCAAATTCTTGAGCGTGTAGTTGGTCATCCCTTTTACTGTTTTCTAGATGGCTATTCTGGTTACTATCAAATAGAAATTGCATTAGAAGACCAAGAAAAGACCACATTTACTTGTCCCTTTGGCACCTATGCTTTTCGTAGAATGCCATTCGGATTATGTAACGCCCCTGCTACTTTTCAACGCTGCATGATGAGTATTTTTAGTGACATGGTTGAAAATTGCATGGAGGTTTTTATGGATGACCTAACTGTTTTTGGATCTTCATTTGAAACATGCTTAATGAATTTAGAAAAAGTATTAATTCACTGCGAGGAAAAAGAATTGGTTTTAAATTGGGAAAAATGCCATTTCATGGTACCATCCGGTATTGTCTTAGGGCATATTGTCTCTTCTAAAGGAATAGAGGTTGATCAATCTAAGATTGAATTAATCTCTAAATTACCTGCCCCTAAGACAATAAAGGATGTGAGATCTTTCCTTGGTCATGCCGGTTTTTATAGGAGGTTCATACAAAATTTTTCAATTATATCTAGACCACTATGTGCCCTCCTAGTTAAAGATACCCCTTTTGAGTGGACTCAAGTTTGTCATAAGGCCTTTAAAGCACTGATTGGCAAGCTTACTTCCGCACCTATAATGCAGTCGCCGGATTGGACTTTATCTTTTGAAATCATGTGCGATGCTAGTGACTACGCTGTAGGTGTTGTTCTTGGACAAAGAAGGGAGGGTAAACCTTTTGTCATTTACTATGCTAGTAAGACTTTAAATAGTGCTCAAATGAATTACTCTACAACTGAAAAAGAGTTGCTAGCTATAGTATTTGATTTAGATAAATTTCGTGCTCATTTAATTGGTTCTCCTATCCTTATTTTTACATATCATGCAGCCCTCAAATATCTTCTTACGAAGAAGGATGCTAAGGCATGACTAATCCGATGGATTCTCCTCTTGCAAGAATTTGATATCACCATCAAAGATAAAAAAGGAGTGGAGAATGTAGTAGCTGACCATTTATCTAGGCTCACTTTTGCGGACACTCGTGATGACATGCCAATCAAAGATGATTTTCCCGATGAGCAATTACTCTCCATTACTTCTCTACCATGGTTTGCTCACATCGTAAATTATTTGGCTACAGGTGAAATACCTACGGATTGGAGCGCCCAAGACAAGATGAAATTCTTATATGAGGTATGTAATTTTTTTGGGATGACCCCTATCTTTTCAAGTACTGCCCTGACCAAATTCTAAGGTGTTGCATCCCTAATGAAGAGATTGCGAGTGTGTTAGAATTTTGTCACTCCCAAGCTTATGGAGGCCACTTTTCGATGAAAAAAACCACTGCAAAAATTTTGCAATGTGGATTTTATTGGCGTACCTTGTTTAGAGATGCCAACACATATTGTCGCTCTTGTGAAAGGTGTCAAAAGTTAGGAGCTGTGTCGCGTCAAAATATGATGCCCCTGAACCCTATTTTAGTGATTGAAATCTTTGATTGTTGGAGCATCGATTTCATGGGACCCTTTCCCCTTCCTTCGGGTACCAGTATATCATTGTAGCAATAGATTATGTATCCAAGTGGGTAGAGGCAGCAACGTGTCGAAACAATGATAACAGAACGGTGATTAAATTCCTTAAAGAAAAGGTGTTGTCTCAATTTGGTACATCACGTGCTATAATTAGTGATCGAGGTATGCATTTTTGCAACCGTTCTTTTGAAGCTTTAATGAAAAAATATGGGGTATTACATAAAATCTCTACTACCTATCATCCTCAGACTAGTGGACAAGTGGAGCTGTCTAATAGGGAGATTAAACAAATTTTAGAAAAAACAGTTAACCCCGATCGCAAAGATTGGTCTTTGAGACTAACTGATGCGCTTTGGGCTTACCGTACAGCCTTTAAAACTCCCTTAGGTATGTCACCTTATCGGCTTATTTTTGGAAAGCCTTATCACTTACCCGTGGAGCTCGAGCATCGAGTTTATTGGGCCATCAAGTCTTTTAATTTTGACATGGGCGAAGTAGGTAAACTTCGAAAATATCAGCTGACCGAGTTAGAAGAATTAAGAAACGATGCTTATGAAAATTCTAGAATCTATAAGGCTAAGATGAAGGTATTCCATGATAAAAACATTTTGAGAAAAACATTTAAACCCAATGATCGAGTGTTCTTATAAGACTCCAGACTTCATAAGCATCCTGGAAAACTTCGGTCAAGATGGACCGGCCCTTTTATAGTAAAAAATGTTTTTGAAAATGG
This sequence comes from Bretschneidera sinensis, assembly GCA_023935145.1. NCBI lineage: Eukaryota > Viridiplantae > Streptophyta > Magnoliopsida > Brassicales > Akaniaceae > Bretschneidera > Bretschneidera sinensis. Next base: position 5,338,960 of record CM043705.1, read on the forward strand.
GGCGGTAGAAATTGAGGATACTAGAGATGGTCGGGTCTTAAAATTAAATGGTCAACGACTTAAGATCTTAAGCGATAGATATGATCCGGAAGTGGAAGACATTCCGCTTATGGATCTGGTCTACTCACCTTGACCACACAACAAAGGTACGTTTTTCTTTTTATTTTTGTTCTGTTTTTAGTTAGTTTTTATTCAATCTTAATTGTCAGTTTTTAGTTTAATTTAAATTTCTAAAAAAAAAATGATTCACAACATTTTATTATTAGTATATTGTCGTTTTTTAGTTTTACTTTCGTATTTATTTTGTAAGGATAGATATATGAAGCAGTTCAAATGGTGGTGCACAATTTTCAGCTTCTGTGTACTTTTGGCTACAAAGGGAGTTTCCTTGTCTTTTGCTTTCACATTGAGGACAATGTCTACTTTAAGTTGGGGGTGAAGGAAACATATTCCTGTTTTTCATTGAACTGCTTGGTGTCATTTTACCTTTTTGTTTGTTTTTAGCATGCTTTGTGTTAACCTTGGAGTTAATTCACATGTCGATGATATGAGCCTAATTGAGATAGCATATAGTGTTTAGAAGAAGTTAAATCTTGCTTCTCTTTGAGAATAAATTAAGTGTCAATTTTTCTTTGGTTTAAGACTCTGGGTTGTGGTAAGATTGCATGATTAGTCTAAAGCATTTGGAGAAGTTTTATGTGCGATTATTTTGTGAATACTTTTGCGGTCTCAACAAGCTCTAGAACTTATTTGATAATCACTTGAGGCGAAAATCATAGAATGCACACTACTTAGGATATGATATAGGCCATTTTTGAACCGTTTGAGCCTTTCAAACTTACCCTTGTTATATTTATCGCTACTCACCTATTTGAGCCTTTTTCTTGAAAAGAAAAACAAATTGAGCCTTGTTTCTTTCGATAAACCATTTACTTACCTTTATGAGCTTAAAAATATTTTATCCTTACCCTTCTTTTAAAAGAACTTAGTTATACACATTTGTTGAGAAGCACTTAAGAAGAGTAAGGGTGGAAATATGAGAAAATATTACTACCATAACCCAAGTACATTAAAAGAGATAAGTTGGGGGTTGTGGAAAAGAAAAGAAAAGAATGAAAGAGGAGGTGAATGGTCTTATGCCAAAATAAATATAAAAAAAAGAAAAAAATGAATTATGGCAAAGAAAGAAGAAAAGAAAAAAAAATTGTGATTTATTGCGAGAAATGCTCGAAAAATAGTTGAAAGAGTTGGGTGTTGAAGTAAGGTTATCTTGTGCTTAAAGTGGTTGTGTTTAAATTAAGAGACTTAGTTCTTTTATTTGTTTAAACTTTCCCGTTCTTTCTTATTTGTTTAAACTTTCCCGTTCTTTCTTGACCTTTACCCTAGCCTAACGTTACAAGCTTATTAAAGACCTATTGATCCGATGTAGTGTGATTTTTCTACATAAGTGGAGAGTGATTTGAAAAGTAAGTCTATGGAGCTTGGTTTGTAATTGATATCATGCAATTTATTATGTTTTTAGAGGCTAAGACTTGTATTCATGAATGCTGTGCATAAAATCGTCCGGGTGTTCAGACTAATGTATTGTGGTAAGATGGATGTTAAGAGTCGATAACGATTTTAAGGTTGACATTTGGATTATTCTTGGACTTGAGTGATATTTAATGATTCTATTTGTTGTATGTTATGCATGATTTTTGAGACAAATATTTTTGAATCACTCTTGTTTAACACTAGCATTGCTGTATTTTGCTTTGATTTCTAAATAAAGAATTCATTTCATGTCTTTCGCTTGAATTGCTAGGGACTAGCAATAAGCTAGTTGGGGGTTGTGATGAGAGTCATACAATGCATCTAAACAATACTTAATTGTTAGCATTTTAGGGTTGATCTCGGTCGTAATCGCACTTTTACATGTTAATAACTCTAAAGTGATATTCATAAATCATTGAATTAATTCGATGCATTTTTAGGTGCTTTGAGTACAAAAGAGATGATAAAGCGATCCATGTTTAAAGCGCCAAAAGATCTTGGGTGTCGGTGCTCGTATTTGTCCAAGGTTTAGACATGTCCAAACATGATTCAAAGATGGTTAAAGTCTAAACTAAGGTTGGAGTAATAAATTACAGTAAGTTAAAAGACTGCACACAAGTGTGTGCATCACTTTGGAGCAAGGTAAGGGTAGGCACACTAGTGTGTGCACTTCTGCATACAAGCTAAAGGAGTTTCACTAAATTGCCAGAATTTCCCGTACAGATCAATCATCTTTGCAGATTAAACTGTATTGATGTAGGAAGAACCAGGAGATTAGCCATATATGCTTAGAAAGATCCGGAAGTCTATTTTCTGAAAAATTTTATGGTTCGTAAAAAGGAGTTTTCTAGAGAAAATTATGGCAGTTTTAGTAGACACAGGTCAGGCCTCCAGATCAGCATCCACCTAGCGCCGCGCCCCTCACTTTCCAGCTCCCACTCAGTCCAAGATCAAATTAGGGCTGCACAATGACATTTTCTAGACCAAAATGCCCCTAACTACTTGTGATCTATAAATAGATGCTTAAAGAGTGTGCAGCCAACATTCATTTTCAAGAAAGAAAAGAGAGAGCAAGGTTTTGGGATCAAAGTTTAGCATTCTTCCAAGTTTTCTTTGGTTGCAAATCAAGGGGAGAACATCCATATTGTTCATCCACCTTGAACTCCATGGCCAAATCAAGGGGAGAGCATCCATATTGTTCTTCCACCTTGATTTTCATGGCCAACTAATCATCTTACGAGGGAAAGGGATGAATCTTTAGGGATTTATTGTTCTTTATTTTCTGTTCTTGATTCGATTGTACGGATTTATTGTTGAATATTGTTTATGAATTATTCATTGATTAAGTAAGAAGGATTTGAGTTCATGTGATAGATGCACTTTTTATTCTTCTTCTTTTAGATTCTCTTAATCCGGTGATTGCATCCTTCTCCTCCATTGAGGTTGTTTGGATGTGATTGATTCCGGTAGATTTATCTTATTGATTGTCCATTAGTGCGATATTGTCATTAAAGATATATTGTCATTTCTTGATAATCTTTAAGATCAGTCATGTGTGCCTGAACCGGAATCAATGAATAATTTGTAGCAATTATATTAGAGTTATAAATGTGCTTGATTGAATATATTCCGATTGCTTGTTTGGGAGGTGAAACTTGCAATCGAGATAAAATCAATTAAATCAAGAGTAGAAATAGGGAACGAACCTAAGGAGGATTCCCGGAACCTTGTTATTTCTCATTTATATTTCATTTGCATTTACGCATTTTTTCTCACATTATCTCATTATCAAAACCCAAAAATCTTTCGTTTAACTTTTATCGTTCGTTTTGAGGTTTACACATTTTCCTTTGTACCTAACTTGTTTCCCTGTGGAATTGACACCCCAAAGCCGTACTACAATAACCGTGTTATACTTTGGGCATAATCATGAAGCTTGGGAGGCAGTAATGGAGCAAGCTAAAACAGTAACTAGAAGAAGCAAAGCTGATAGCTATAACAAAGAGAAGTAGTTAAGGAAATTGTTAGAAGATCAATCGGAAGTTATTTAGTTAGTTTCTTGATCTAGTCTAATGCACACTACTTGTATTACTATGTGCACACTTGTGGAAGAGCTATATATAGCTCTGGATTGTAAGATTGAAGGTAAAAAAAATCAGTAAACACTTTAGGAGCTTATCTTATGCTCAAAATAAGATCATTATTTCCTTACTTTTTGTCTAGAATCCTTTCTTTATCACCTAAACACTTGTTGTCCACTCTGCACCCCCATCATTTACTGCTTTTATTGTTCAGTTTAGATCTATAGCAATGGCAGAATGATGCGTTCCAAAGCTTAAAAAGGTGAATTTTCTTGGGAAAGGCTTGGCAAGTACATCCAAGAAGAGATTGGTGCTGCTATCAAACCTCTCTAACAAGAAATTGAATCTTTGAAGCAGTTGCACCCCTAGGAAGATCACACAAACCCTCTAGATCAAGAACTTCCTTAGCAAAATAATCAACTCTCTAACTTCAAAAATGTCAAGATTGAATTACCAAGATTCAAAGAAGGAGACCTTACTGATTGGATCTTTCAAGCTGACCAATTTTTCTTCTTCTCCAACACTCCAAAGTATCAAAGATTGCCACTAATCTCATTCCACCTAGAAGGTTGAAATGAAAGTTGGTTCTAGTGGACTCAACACAACGGGATGATCCAATCTTGGCCTCAATTTGTCAAGGCACTGCAATCAAGATTTGATCCCTCTGTCTATAAAGAAGCCCAGAGTGTACTAACCAAACTCATCCAAAAAGGTACTATCCTAAAGTACTAAGCAAAATTTGAAGCACTATCCAGCAAGGTCAATGGCCTCTCTAATTAGTTCTTGATGAACTGTTTCATCTCTAGCTTGAAACCTTACGTTAGAAAGGAGGTTATTGTTTATAGACCTCTGGACTTTCATGATGTTGTTGGATTAGAAAGATTGCAAGAAAATAGATGGGGAGATATTAGAGGATCTTCAAAGCCTTGGCAAACCAAATTCATTCATAGGCCTCCAGATTCAAATCAACAAACCGATGGTATCAATTGGGGTTCTCAACCTCACAAAGCAAGGCCACAAGCTCCATAACTACAAAAGTTTCTTATCAAAAGATTTTCCCCTCAAGAAGTGCAATCCAAAAAAGAGTAGGGCTTCTACTTTAACTATGATGAGAAATTTCATCCAGGACATAAATGAAAAGCCAAGAGTTCTCTATTATTCTTGGAAGGATATGAACAAGAAAGCCAAGATCAAGAGTTCTTTAACCCTTTTCCTAATCTAGAAGAGGACCAGATCCATGATATATCTCTACATGCTCTTGTTGTTCGTTTATCTACCTAAATAAATAAGCAAATAATCATACAGTTTTACTTGCAAGTGCACAAGGTCAATGGTAGCATAGTGTGCAAGTGCGAGATCATCTCCACAAGGATTGGTAAATTTTGTTCTTAGAATCAGTTTCGCAATATAAAAAGAGAGAAATAATTATTAAGTTTAGATTGATAATGATAAGAACATAGGGCTTTGATATCCACCTCTAATCATACTTTCCCAATAAGTAATGTCCCAATGCTCTAGCCATACTATGAATACCTAATGCTTGTCAACCTAAGGGCATGGTATCTACTCCTTAAGCTATTAATCTCCCTAAGCAACGAGTTAGGCATGGTATCTACTTTAACCCTTGTCTCTCTTAAAAGATTCGGAACGGTGTATGCTGAGTTGTTTTTTAAGAGAGCGTAAGGTCTGTAGAAATCGACAACCATACGAGACCTAGGGTATGGTGTATACTCCCGGTTTCCCATGTTGAGTAACCCAAGAATCCGGATAAGATATCTTTTGTTACTTTTGTTGAACCCAAGACTCAGTCATCCAAATTGATTCAACTAACTAATCCATACCACATGCATACGTTGATCAGACACACACATATGAGGAATTTAAATATAAACAGGCGTTAATCAATAAAGCATCATAATATGGCTATTAGCAAAGGTAATCAATGAATATGTGTATGGGAAAGCATAATTAGGGCTTCAATCGAGCCCTATAAAGAGTTAGTTACACATGCTGCCTATGATAAACATTATCATAACATAAACTAAAATTAAGAAATAAAACTCGAAGAATACTGTGGAAACGAGTTGTCAATTCCTCTCCAAAGCTTACAACTTCAAGCCAAAGCAAAAGATAAAAAGAAGGATGTCTCTTTTGTGTTTTTACAAGTGTATTTATAGGGCTTGAATAACCCTAGACGACTCTGAAAACCCTAAACTTCCTAAAACACAAACCTCCTCTATTTTCAAAACTGGTTCTGCTGTTTTTACTGTTCATGCCCATACATATGTGCTCGATCGCGCATTTCTGCTCTCGATCGCATGGGTGCACTTGATCCTTCATGTATGCGCACGATTGCTGGTGCGCTCGATCATACTGAGGAGTGCGCTCGATCGCACTCTAGCCAGCAGCTGCTCCAGGATTTCCAAATTTCTTTCTTTAAGTGTCAAAAATGCTTCTTTTTCCTTCAAGACCCTACAAAAGCATGTGAAGCACAGAAATGAAGTAAATTGGACTAAATTAACATAAACTAGGACTTAGCAATTATAAATTAAGGGGCTTAAATATGAATATTTAAGCACCTATCACACCCCCAAACTTACATATTGCTAGTCCCTTAGCAATACAAAACAAAAACTAGAATAAAGACACAGATAAATCCAATATTCATGGTGCCCCCAAAAGTTTAGGCATCGCACAAAACCATGATGTGCATTCATGAGCAAACTTAACAAGTATGAACACATCTTTGCAATGAATAAGAGTTTTGAACGCAGATCACGTTCATGAGGCAGGTTAAGACATCACGAGTTTGACTTTAGTGTGTGGTGAACTAGCATATAAAATATTAGGTTTCCAAATAATTCTAATGTGTAGTGTTTCGATGTCTCAAGATTCACCAAATTTCCTATTAGAACCAACAAAAATGGCATAGTTTTTCTTCTTTTATTTTATTGTGAGATTTTTTTTGCCGAGTTTAGTTCCCTTAAGCTTTCTATTTGACTCATGTAGTGAGTGTTTAGCCAATGACTCCCAAACCAGATGGTTTTAGGTTATTATGTGTAAAGACACCCCTAAGGACTTACTAACTCGAGTAAAAAAGGCTACGAAACTAACTGGTCTTAATGCTACCAATCAGAATTCCCACCTTTTGACGTGACACTCACTGCTTACTGAGGCAAGAGGGCCAGTTACCGGTGGAAAGTTCTTTTTAATGATCATTGTAGGCACAATTCCCACCTTTTGACGTGACACTCATTACTTACTAATGCAAGAGGGTCAGTTACTCAGTGGAAAGCTTGTTTACTGATCATTAGGAGCACTTTTCTTTTGGAGCATTAAATTTTTTTTTTCTATTTTCCTATGCCAAAGTGTGAATCTAACAAGTCATCCAGTTCACAATGAAGCCGAAGAAACATACAAATTACAATCACATGTCATACCCCACACAATTATGTGCTAATGTTCTCATGTCAGTTTAGATCGAACTTGTGAATCCTTAAATGCCTAAAAGTAAGTGATTAAGGTTTAAAACTTAATTATTAGCCCATGTGTTCAAAGTTTTAAGCTCATTTATGAAGTCAGATCATGATGTTTTGTTTAGATCACCCAAAAATTTTAGAACAGTATGAACATGCATTTATCTATAAAAACAAAAATTGGTACATAGTGTGTGCGTGAGTGTGTCCCCATACCCCCAAACTTAAATTGCACATTGTCCCTAATGTGTGAATAGCATGGAAGGATCTGACCTAGGAGATGGAGAACTATATGGCTGGCATGGCTCGTAGCATGCCCACAAACTTCAATTGGATGCACTCACTCTATCCTTCAAAAAGAAAAACAAACATAAAACCAAAAAACAAGGAACATTAATACGAAACAGTAAATACTAATTATAAATGAAAGACAATACGAGAAAGAAAACAAAAAAAGGATATATTGTGGGGTGCCTCCCATGAGTGCTAAGTTTAACGTCTTCAGCCAGACAGGATATCCTCTCATTGCTGATCGTCGAGTGGTGTAGTCGAAGAGGTACTGGGTGCTGGAGGCAGGCGATCAAGGATGGCCTGTAGCATCACCTTTGTGCAAACTGCACCTCCAACCCATCTATCCGCTAATGGATTAATGATGTAGCTGCAGAGACCTCACCTTGGAAAGAGGATAACTCAACGAGAAAGTGCTGGGACTCAATGGGTCCCATGTCCGGATGGTCATCCTCTCGCAATGGGCTAACTGTGGGGGTCTCTATCTCCATATGATCCTCCTCAATCCTCTCAGCTACAGGTGTAGGTGCTGGGAATCCTGGAGGTATGTACGAGAGGCTATGTGTCCACTGAGCCTTCCCAAAGAAGGGATGCTCTCGCATTGGTCCATCGCTAGTGGTCCCCTTAATCCCTTTCTTCTTGAGAATGTAGGATAGTAGGAATGGGAATGGGAGCCCCCATGCATTGGCCGTGGTGGTCTGGCAGCCATGGACATGATCCCAAAATTTATGTAGCTAACTCCAAATAACAGCGGGGATAGAGTACCAGTGGCCTCTGTGGAAGGCATATAATGTCTGTAGAAATTGATCTCTCCTCTGTGTCTTATGCCCTAATGGGCACACATTGTGCTAGAGGATGGTGTCCATGAGCCAGAACCATGGAGGCAACTTTGATTGGCTCACTGCGTTGTTGTGCCTATCAGCGTACTAGCCAGCACACACGTCTTCTATGATCGTGGACAAGGCAAAAGACTCCGGCTGCTCCTCTATATCGGTGTCCTCTGGAGGGGACTCATAACAGCAGTGAAGAGCAGCAGTTATGTCGGCACTGGTCAACTCTATGGATGTGCCCTGGATTGAAGAAGTCAATATCCCCGGCCTGCTGCAGTCGAATGATATGTGCTTATAAAACTGGACTATAAGCTGGGTGTAAACAGTCGAGCAAACTGGCTTGAATAGCCTCTTTAGCCCCCGATGTCTAAATTCTTGGACTGCCCATTGAGTGGCATCCATGTTCTTGAAGACCTCATCGATGTTAAAAGTGGTCTTAAACAAGATTTCACGCTGCTCGAAACTCGGCTGGGTAGAATGGGAGCGGCTGCCGGAGGCTCAGGAACTAGATGCCATTTGCTGATGTATGATAGTGCAGCTTCTGGTGTGAGTGCGCTCGATCACAGTTGATGGTGTGCTCGATCGTATAGACAGATGTGCGCTCGATCACAAATGCCAAGCGCTCAATCGCACTCGTTCAGGCAATAGGTTGAACACTTTACGTGCAACAGTAGCCCGGGGCTGTAAAAAGCACATAGAGTTTATGCAAACCTCCTGTAAACACGGAAATAACCAATCAACACACAAGATAAACATATATAAAGACTGAAAATGTAATTTAGAGATCAAGAACCGTGTGTGTCTATTGGATCAAAATGGGATACCTTGTGTATTTAGAAAGGGAATGAGTGTGCAATAGGGGAGGAAAAGGTGGTAGCTTAGTTGTTGGGTGGTGTGCAGTTGTAAAGTGGTGGTTGTGAGTTAGCTTGGAAGATGGGTGTAAGAGCTATTGAAGGTGAGAGTGCGAGGGAGAGGATTTAGAGTGCGTTCGAGCGTAGGGGTAAAATGAGTTTGTGAGCTGAGTGTGTTTAAAAACCCTCACGTGCCTTCTTTGCTACGAGTGCACTCGATCGCACTTGTGTGCTCGAACAAACTGTGTGGTGCGCTCGAGCGCAAGGCAGAGAGTGCTGCTAAGTTGAAAATATAAAAAAGACTAAAACAATGAAACAATAATGAGAAAAATTAACAATGATACAACCATACCGTACTTGTAATGGCCTCAGTACCACTAACCTCAGTAGAGGTGCTTGAGCTACATGATTGTCAAAGGTGAAACGTCTCAAGTGCTCTCTTGATACAGTGCTACTCCCGTTGAAGAGGGCACTTATAGCCCACCTTTCATGGCTTAAGTGCTATGAATTCAGCTTTATAATGGACAGAGTGAAGTGCCAAGTCCTTATCTCTATGAGGAAAGTTAATATCAAGGTATGGTTTGGCTCTGTGTCCACTTACTGTGAAGGGCTGATTTCCGTTGGGACTAAGGACCTCTAAAGGACCATGAAGAAAGACCTTGGTGACCATTAATGGACCATACCATCGAGATTTGAGCTTGCCTAGGAACAGTCTTAATCTTGAGTCGTATAGCAATACTTTTTTTCCCATATGAAACTCCTTCCTAACCAGTTGTTTATCATGACATGTCTTTGTCCGTTCTTTGTAGAGCTTGGTGTTCTCATAGGCCTCATACCTCAGTTCCTTCAGTTCATTTAAGTTCAGCTTTCTCTTCTCTCCCGCTTGTTTCATATCAAAATTGAACTGCTTTATAGCCCAATATGCTCTATGTTCTAATTCTACCGGGAGATGGCATGCTTTCCCAAAGACTAGGCGGTATGGAGATATGCCAATTGGAGTTTTTTAAGCTGTCTGATATTCCTATAGAGAATCATTTAGGTGCAAAGACCAATCATTCCGATTAGATTTCACGGTCCGCTCTAGGATTCCTTTGATCTCTCGATTACTTATCTCCACTTGGCCACTGGTTTGAGGATGATATGGAGTGCCAACTTTATGAGTGATCCCATATTTTCTAAGTAGTGCAGCAAAAGAGTGATGATGAAAATGGCTGCCACCATCACTTATGATTGCTCTTGGGGTCCCAAACCGAGTAAATATGTTAGCCTGTAGAAACTTGACAACCACTTTGTGATCATTAGTCTTTGAGGAGACAGTCTCGACCCATTTGGACATATAATCCACACCCACAAGAATATATAAATAACCAAAGGAGTTAGGAAATGGACCCATGAAATCAATGTCCCATACATCAAAAAGTTATACTATATGAATATTTTGTAGGGGCATCTGATTTCGGGAAGAGATGTTACCTGTCCACTGGCATCTATCACATGAGCTACAGAACAAGAAGGCATCTTTAAATAGACTAGGTCAATAAAAACCAAATTGTAATACCTTAAGTGCTATCCTCTTGGGCCCAAAATGTCCTCCACAAGCAAATTGATGGTAGTGTTGTAACAAGCTCAGGTGCTCCTCTTCTGAGACACACCGTCGGATGACTTGATCAGGGCAGAATTTGAAAAGGTACGGGTCGTCCCAATGGTAGTGTCTAGACATAGATATCAGCCGCTTTTTTCCTTGCGTGGTCATACCTGGGTAATTGACAGTATCAACATACCATGGAAGTTTTACCTCTAGCACGAACAGTTGTTCATCAGAGAAGTTCTCATTCAAAGGCAACTCATTTTCGTCATTCTCATAGGGTAGCCTTGATAAATGATCTGCGACCAAATTCTCACTGTCTTTCTTGTCTTTGATCTCCAAATCAAATTCTTGCAATAGAAGTACCCATCTGATTAACCTAGGTTTTGCATCTTTTTTAGAAAACAGATATCTTAAAACAGTATGATCAGTGAATACAATAACCTTAGAGCCAATAAGATATGATCTAAACTTCTCTAAAGCAAAAATAATAGCTAACAATTTCTTTTCAGTAGTAGAATAATTAAGTTGAGCATCATTTAAAGTTCTAGAAGCATAATAAATAGCACGAGGTACCTTATTGACCGTTTGACCTAAGACAACTCCCAAGGAGAAGTCACTGGCATTGCACATTAATTCGAATGAAAGAATCCAATCGGGTGCCATCATTATTGGGGTAGAGGTGAGAACATCTTTTAATGTGTTGAAAGCTTCCATACAGCTATCAGTCCATTCAAATTTGGTATCTTTAGCTAACAATGCACAAAGAGGTCTTGAGATCTTGGAGTAATCCTTAATGAATTGTCTATAGAAACTGACATGTCCAAGGAAACTTCTTACACCCTTGACTGTGAGAGGAGGAGGCAGCTTTGAAATGATGTCTATTTGAGCCTTGTCTACCTCAATACCTTTGTTGGAGATGGAGTGATCCAACACAATGCCTTGTTGAACCATGAAGTGACATTTCTCCCAATTCAGCACTAAGTTACTTTCTTCACATCTTTTTAGGATACTTTCCAAATGATTGAGGCATTCATCAAAATTGGAACCAAATACACTAAAATCATCCATAAATACCTTAATGTATTTCTCCACCATATCGGAAAATATGCTCATCATACATCTTTGAAAAGTGGCTGGTGCGTTGCATAATCCGAATGGCATCCTCCGATAAGCAAATGTACCGAAAGGACATGTGAAGGTAGTCTTTTCTTGATCCTCAAGTGCTATGGCAATCTGGTTGTATCCACTGTACCCATCCAAAAAGCAATAGTAGCTGTGGCCAGCTAATCTTTCTAACATCTGATCGATGAGCGGCAAGGGGAAATAATATTTTCTAGTAACTTGTTTAATCTTCGATAGTCAATACATACTCTCCAACCAGTTGTTTTTCTTGTAGGTATGAGCTCCTCATTTTCATTCTTCACTACTGTGATTCCACTCTTTTTAGGAACAACTTGGACCGGACTTACCCACTTACTATCGGAGATGGGGTAGATAATGCCAACATCTAAGAGTTTTAATACCTTGGCCTTTACTACCTCTTTCATGTGTGGGTTAAGTCTTCTTTGAGCATCTCGAGTAGGCCTTGCTTCATCCTCAAGGTAGATATTATGCATGCACTTGGCCGGACTTATCCCCTTAATGTCAGCAATGGTCCATCCAATGGCAAATCTATGCTCCCTAAGAACTCTTAATAACTTCTCTTCTTATCCCCTACTCAAATTGGCAGCTACGATCACAGGTAAAGTCTTCTTCTCTCCCAAATAGGCATATGTTAAATGCTCGGGCAGCTGTTTTAATTCCAATGTTGGTGCTTGGATAATAGATGGAAGAAGAGTAGTATTAGTAGGTATGAGAGATTCAAATGGAGGAGTATACTTACTTGAGTGTTTTGGAGAGGCCTCAAAGAGGTGCACAGCTGTGATGATGTCATCAGTAACATCTTCAGGTTCTTGCTCAATCTCCACTTCTGTGAAGCTATGGGTAATAGTAGTCTCTAATGGATCAATGTGTTGGACCTGAAAAGCATGCTCAATAAGACTTTGTATCATACATACATTAAAGCATTCCAAATCATCTTGAGGCAGTTTTAATGCATCAAATATTTTAAATTCTATTTTCTCACTGTTGACTTTCATACTTACTATGCCATTTTTCACACAAATCTTAGTATCGATAGTTCTCATGAAGGGTCTTCCTAATATGATGGGCAGAGGTAATGGCATAGGGCATTCCTCTATATCTAGTACAATGAAATCAGCAGGTAAAATGAATTCTCCCACCTTTACTAGGGCATCCTCGAGAATACCCCTAGGTCTTTTGATACTTCTATTTGCCAATTCCAAGGTAATGGAAGTCAGTTGTAGCTCCCCCAAACCTAGGGTTTCGAATACTGTGTAGGGTAGCATATTTACACCCGCTCCTAAATCTAGTAATACTTGCTCAAACAACTGATCACTTATCCTACAGGGAATAGTAAAACTACCCAAATCTTTTAGTTTTGGTGGGAATTTTCTTAATAGCACAACACTTACCTCTTCAACTAAGGCTACAGTCTCATGCTCTTGAAACTTTCTCTTATGAGTGCAACAATCTTTTAGAAATTTAGCATAAGCAGGTATTTGTTGAATTGCATCTAACAAAGGAATATTTATTTCAACTTTCCGCAAGGTTTCAAAAATATCAAGCGATTTATTCTCTTTCTTTTGTTTTACTAACCTTTACAGGAAGGGTGGTGCATTCACTTTCTCCGTCTCACTCACCTTTGATGCCGATGGTTTTTCTTTGGATGCTGTTATAGACTCATCGGACCCTATCACCTTGCTATTTCTCAAGGTTGTGACAGCTTTCAGTTGGTGATGCCCCCGAAGGTTGGGTAGTATTTGAGCCGGAAGCTTACCTTACTTTCTGCCACTTAGCTCTTTAGTCAATTGTCTCATTTGTACCTCTAGCCATTGGATGACTTGTTCATGTTTTGCTATGGTTTGTCTTAGTTCAGTCCGGAATTGCCTTTCATCCGCCATGAACTGATCTTGTGAGGTCATTAATTGTTGCTGTTGAGTGGCCAATTGTCTCACAAGACTTTCGAGGTCGTTTTTCTTTGTTTCGGGGGCTAAGTGAGTAGTGGGTTGGGAGTTTCTTTGCTGCCCTTTCTTGTTAAGAGTATTTTGATTGTTGTTCCAAGAGAAATTTGGGTGGTTTCGCCATCCAGGGTTATAAGTGTTTGCATATGGGTTGTTCTTTGGTGGATAGTTGTTAGGCCCCACGTAATTTGCTTGTTCCGGATCTACAGATGAATACAAAGGACAAGTATCAGTATTATGATCAAATTGGGAACATATCGCACATACCTGGAGTGGTGTAGCTGGTGGGTTAGATGAGGCATTTCTGAGCAGCCATAGCTTTAACCAATAGGTCTAGTTTCCTCTCTACTGTAGTTATCTGAGTGGCTGATCCTCAGTTTAAATTTACCTCATACATACCTTTACTCTTGGTTACATGTCAACCTCGAGAGGAGAACTGTTGAGTGTGTTCACTTAGGGTTTCAAAGAGTTCCATAGCTTCTTCGCTGCTTTTCTCCATCAGCACTCCTCCACAACCTGAATCAACAATACTTTTGTTAGTATCACTCAAACCTTCAAAAAAAACTTTTACCAATTCATCTTGAGGTAGGTTGCGATGTGGGCATTTGAGTAGCATCTCGTTGAAGTGTCCCCATTGATAAGTGCATAAATATTCATATTTAAGCCCCTTAATTTACTAAGCTCTTAGTTTGCGTATTTTATTCCATTTCACTTTCTTTTTTTGTGTTTTCTGTGTTTTTATAAGTTTTTTGAAGAAAAGAAGCATTTTGAACTCAAATAATAAAACTGGAACTGGAAGCTGCAGAAGAGTGCGATCGAGCACACAAGCACTCATGCGCACAAGGAGAAGGCTCGAGCGCAAACTCATGTGATCGAGCGCACACACATCAGTAAAATATCAAAATGACAGTTCTTATTTTGGAAAGTAGGGTTATAGACCTTCTTTGGAAATTAGGGTTTCCAAGTGTCCTTAGAACCCTATAAATAGACTTGTAAAACACAGAAACCGTATCTCCCTTTTAGTTTAGATTTTGTTCGGGGAGGCCGGATGAGAGATTATGGAGACGAATTGACGACTCTTCTCTGTAGTGTTTTCGGGTTTCTTCTTTTCTTTTTATTTTATTTTATAATGTTGTTTAGCATCACAACTATGTGTAACTAATTTTGTAGTAAGGGCTTGGTTGAAACCCTAATTATGTTTACTAAATAATTCAGTATTGGTGCCTTTGCGATATTTGTGTTGTGATGCTTAACTTGATTAATGCATGTTTTTATTTAAATTCCTCACATGTGTTTGCTGATCAACATATGCATGTGGTATGGATTAGTTAGTTGAATCAATTTGGATGACCGAGTCCTAGGTTCAACAATAAGTAACAAAAGATATCCACGCCGGATTCTTGGGTTAATCAACATGGGAAACTGGGAGTAGATACCATGCCCTAGGTCTCGTTTGGTTGTCGATTTCCACAAATCTTATACTCTGTTAAGGAACAACTCAGTATACACCATGCTGAATCCCTTAAGAAAGAAAAGAGTTAGAGTGGATATCATGCCTAACTCGTTGCTTAGGGAAATCAATAGCTTAAGGAGTAGATACCACGTCCTTAGGTTGACAACCAACAGGTATTCATAGCATGAGTAGAGCATTGGCATATTATTTTGTTGGGGTAGCATGATTAGTGGTGGATAACAAGTCCCTCTGCCTCTATCATTATTCTTAATCTAGACTCAATATTTCTATCTATTTTTACTTTGTGAAATTAATTATAAATCGAAATTCACCAATCCCTGTGGAAATGATCTCGCACTTGCACACTATGCTACTGTAGACCTTGTGCACTTGCAAGTAGAACAAGTTCGGTTATTTGCTTATTAATTTAGGTAGATAAACGCACAACAAGTTTTTGGCGGCGTTGCTGGGGATTGCGCTAAATTTCTTTTTGGAATTATTTTTGTTAGTTTTATTTTATTTTATTTTATTTCTTTACTTTGTTCTATTTATATTTTCTTTATCAAAAACATAATTTTTCTTCTTTTCGTTTTCTGTTTTCTTCTGTTTTAGGTCTGCAGCAGTGTTGTTTCTGGCCTTGCGATCGAGCGCAAGCTCAAGTGAGATTGAGTGCACAGTTGAGATCGAGCGCAGTACCTTGTGCGCTGGAGCGCAAATAGTCCAGAGACTACCCGAGCAGTAGTATTGAAGCTGTTGAACCAAAGTCTTCCAGCTACTTCATGCAAGGGCTTCGATCTAGGAACCTTACCATCGTTCCACTTGACATGGAGATTGAGTGGACCATTCGACAGAGGCCTAGAAATAACTTTGAGGAGAACGAAGAAGAATTCGAGGGAGAAGCATCAATGGAACAGCTAGAAAACCAACAACCACCTGAGCAAAGACCTATGAAGCAATCTTTCATCCCATGGAACCTTAACCAGCCACATGCATTGCTTATCAACCAGAGACAGAAGGCAATTCTTTTTAGGGGTACACCTGCTGAGGATCCACACTTGCACCTTCGGGAATTCTTTGACCTCTGCAAGTTCCAGCACATCCAGGGCCTAAATCAAGAGGGAATCAGGTTAATTCTTTTCCCTTTTTAATTAAAATATAAAGCTACATTGTGGTATAATTCATTGCCTGCAGATTCTATCCATACTTGGGAAGAACTATCTAGTAAGTTCCTAAGGATATTTTTCCCAGCACAAAAGATAAGGCAGATGAGGAAGGAGATTCAATCTTTCCAACAGAGAGATGGAGACCTTTTCTTTGAAGCATGGGGACACTTCAACGAGCTGCTACTCAAATGCCCACATCATAATCTACCTCAAGATGAGCTAGTGCTAGCTTTTTATGAAGGTCTAAACGACATTAATAGAGGTATAGTTGATTCAGGTTGTGGAGGTGTCCTGATGAAAAGGAGCAGTAAAGAAGCCATAGAGCTTTTTGAGATCTTAAGTGAGCACACCCATCAATTCTCCTCGAAAGGTAGACAAGGAGTTAAAAGCAAGGGTATGTATGAGGTAACCTTAAATGGTGGGTCTTTAAATTAGATGGCTGCTATGGAGAGGAAGCTAGATATGCTTATAAAAGCCATGACTGCTCAAAACATCCCTCCTCGTCCACAACGCCAGATATGTGCTTTATGTTCTCAATTTGATCACACTACTGAGACTTGCCATTTATATTCATCTATAGATCCCGAGCAAGCGAACTATGTGGGACCAAATAGTGCATATGCAAATATCTACAATCCTGGATGGCAGAATCACCCATTGAGCAATAATCAAAATGCTTTAAACCTTCAAGGACAGCAAAGGAACTCCCCACCAGCAGCCCAAATAGTTTCGGAATCAAAGACAAATGACCTAGAGAGTCTTATGAGGCAGCTGATGACTTCACAAGAACATTTCATGGCAGAGGAAAGACAATTCCGGACTGAGCAAAAGGAAACCATAACAAAGCATGAGCAAGCCATTCAAAGACTAGAAGTACAAGTGGGGCAATTGGCTAAAGAGTTAAGTGAACGAAAGCAAGGTGTTGTTGAGCAAGTCTTTCATGTCCATCACATTGATCCATTGGAGACCACCTTCACCCATTGTTTCAAGGGATCAGATATTGAGCCAAAATCTGAAGATGTTACTGACGACATCATTGAAATTGAGCACCTCCTTAAGGCCTATCCAAAATATCCAAGTAAGTACAACCCTCCATTTGAACCTCATGTGCCTACTAATACTACTCTTCTCCCTTCTACTATCCAGGCACCAAAATTGGAATTGCAACAGTTGCCAGATCATTTAACTTATGCTTATCTGAGAGAGAGTAAGACATTACCTGAGATAGTTGTTGCCAATCTCAGTTGTGGGGAAGAAGAGAAGCTGTTGAGAGTTCTTAAAGAGCACAAAACTGCTATG
The DNA here is from genome assembly GCA_023935145.1 of Bretschneidera sinensis. Taxonomy (NCBI): domain Eukaryota; kingdom Viridiplantae; phylum Streptophyta; class Magnoliopsida; order Brassicales; family Akaniaceae; genus Bretschneidera; species Bretschneidera sinensis. The sequence goes on from CM043705.1 coordinate 5,356,605, forward strand.
GAATAAGGCACGGTACGGTTGAAGATGTAAAACTTAGCACTCATGGGAGGCACCCCACAGCTTATCCTTTTATTTTTATTGTTTTTCATATTTATTGTTATTTATTTATTTTTATTACTTCTTGTTTTCCCGTATTATATTAGTTTTTCTTTTTAGGGACAATGTGTGCATCTGTTCAAGTTTGGGGGTGTGCTATGAGCCATGTCGGCCCAGCTAGTTCTCCATCTCCCTAGTCAGATCTTTTCATGATATTCACACATTGGGGACAATGTGTAATTTAAGTTTGGGGAAATGGGAGACACATTCACACACATTTTGTCCCAGTTTTTTTTATTAGTTTATTGTTTAAAAGAAAAGATAAATGCATGTTCATGTTGTTTTGAAAATTTTGGTTGATTTAAACAAATATTATGATAAGATTTCATCAGTAAGCTTAAAATATTGAAAACATGGTCTAAATAATAAAGTTTTAAAAGTTTAATTACTTACTTTAAGGCATTTAAGAATTCACAAGTTTGATCTAAATCTGACATAAGCACATTAGCACATAATTGTATGGGGTATGACATATAATTTTTATGTGTATGTTTCCATTGCCTAACCGTAATCGGATAACTTGTTAGAAGAATATCTTGGCATAGAAAAATAGAAAAAAAAATTATTGATCAAAAAGAGAAAATAAAATTCTCATAATAATCATTAAATAAACTTCCCACTAAGTAACTGGACCTTTTGCCTCAGTAAGCAGTGAGTGTTTACGCCAAAAGGTGGGAATTATGCTTATAATGATCATTAAATAAAGTTTCCACTGAATAACTGGACCTCTTGCCTCAGTAAGCAGCGAGTGTTCGCGTCAAAATGTGAGAATTTTGCTTAGCAGCATTAAGACCAGTTAGTTTCGTAGCCTTTTTTACTCGAGTTAGTAAGTCCTTAGGGGTGTCTTTACACCTAATGTCCTAAAACCATCTGGTTTGGGAGTCATTGGCTAAACACTCGCTACATGGGTCAATTAGAAAGCTTAAGGGAACTCAACATGGCAAAAATCTCATAATAAAAGAAATAAAAAGAAACAAAACTATACTATTATTGTTCATTCTAATAGGAAACTCGATGAATGTTAAGACACCGAAACACTACACATTGGAGTTATTTGGAAACTTCATCTTTTATATACTAATTCACAACACACTAAGTCAGACTTATGATGCCTTAACCAACCTTGTGTAAGTGATTAGATTTTAAAACTCTTATTCATTGCAAAGAAGTGTTTGTATTTTAAGCTTGCTCTTGAATAAATATCACGATTTTGTGTGAGACTTAAATTTTCGGATACCATGAATGATGGATTTATCTTTGCGTCTTTGTTTTTCATTTAGTTTTTAGTTTCGTATTGCTAAGGGACTAGTAATATATAAGTTTGAGGGTGTGATAAGTGCTTAAATATTCATATTTAAGCCCCTTAATTTATATTTGTTAAGCTCTTAGTTTGCGTATTTTATTCCATTTTACTTTTTTTTTTGTGTTTTCTATGTTTTTATAGGTTTTTGGAAAAAAGGAAGCATTTTGGAACTCAAAGAGCAAGCTGGAACTGGGAGCTGCAGAAGAGTATGATCGAGCGCACAAGGAGAAGGCTCGAACACAACCTTGCGATCGAGCGCACACGCATCAGTAAAACATCAAAACGGCAATTCATATTTTGGAAAGTAAGGTTAGAGACCTTTTTTGGAAATTAGGGTTTCTAAGTGTCCTTAGAACCCTATAAATAGACTTGTAAAACACAGAAACAATATCTCCCTTTTAGTTTAGTTTTTGTTCGGGGATTTCGGAGGCTGGACGAGCCCGGAAGAGAGATTGTGGAGATGAATTGACAACTCTTCTCCATAGTGTTTTCGGGTTTCTTCTTTCATTTTTATTTTATTTTATGATGTTTTTTAGCATCACAACTATGTGTAACTAATTTTCTAGTAAGGGCTTGGTTGAAGACCTAATTATGTTTACTCAATAAATCAGTATTAGCGTCTTTGCGATATTTGTGTTATGATGCTTAACTTGATTAATGCCTGTTTTTATTTAAATTTCTCACATGTGTTTGCTGATCAACATATGCATGTGGTTTGGATTAGTTAGTTGAATCAATTTAGATGACCGAGTCCTAGGTTCAATAATAAGTAACAAAAGATATCCAAACCGGATTCTTGGGTTAATCAACATGGGAAACCGGAGTAGATACCATGCCCTAGGTCTCGTGCGGTTGTCGATTTTCACAGATCTTATGCTCTCTTAAGGAACAACTCAGTATACACTATGTTGAATCCCTTAAGAAAGAAAAGAGTTAGAGTAGATACCATGCCTAACTCGTTACTTAGAGAAATCAATAGCTTAAGAAGTAGATACCATGCCCTTAGGTTGACAAACAGCAGGTATTCATAGCATGAGTAGAGCATTGGCATATCGTTTTGTTGGGGTAGCATGATTAGTGGTGGATTCAAAGTCCCTACGCCTCAATCATTATTCTTAATCTAGACTCAATATTTCTATCTATTTTTACTTTGTGAAATTAATTATAAATCGAAATTCACCAATCTCTGTGGAAATGATCTCGCACTTGCACACTATGCTACTGTAGACCTTGTGCACTTGCAAGTAAAACAAGTTCGGTTACTTGCTTATTAATTTACGTAGATAAACGCACAACACCCATGCTTCGAAGAATAGGTCTATATCCTTTTGTTGGAAGGACTGAATCTCCTTCCTCATTTGCCTCGTCTTTTGGGCTGGGAAAAACTTCCTTAGGAATTTGCTAGCCAACTCTTCCCAAGTGTGGATAGAAACTACAGGCAAAGAATTGTACCATAGTTTAGCATTATCTTTTAAGGAAAAAGGGAATAGAATTAATCTTATTCCTTCTTGGTCTAAGCCTCGGATGTGCTGGAACTTGCAAAGATCGAAGAACTCTCGAAGGTCCAAGTGTGGATCCTCATTAGATGTACTTCTAAAGTGAGTCAATGCACTCAATATTTACGGAGATATGTAATAGTTGCCTTCCGCCTCAGGTTGATAAGCAATACACGATGGTTGACCAAGATTGCGTGGGATGAAGGATTGCTTCATCGGCCTTCGCTCAGGCGGTTACTGATTTTCTAGCTGTTCTGCCATTTATGATTCTTCTTCAATTTCTTCTACCTCTTCGGAGTTGTCTCTAAACCTTTCTCGGATAGTCTGCTCAAGCTTGGTATCAAGGGGGAAGAACATTGGATGCTTGGATCGACGCCCATGCATGAATCAGTGATAATCGCTTAAGTGCAACAGTTAAACACTGCTACCCGGGTAACTCTTTGCCTAATTTACGCTCGATCGCACAGGAGTGTGCCCTCGATTGCAAGTGTTACAGAAAGTTCTGTTGGTGTGCCTGATTATGCCTAAAGAGTAACGCGGTGTTGTAGTACAGCTTTGGGGTGTCGATTCCACAGGGAAACAAGTTAACTACAAAAAAAGGTGTAAACTTTAATCTAAAACGATAATTCCAAATGAGTAAGAGAATATGAAATTGATAGTGAAATAATTGTGTAAAGTAGATTGTGAAATATAATAGGAAAAACAACAAGGATTCGGGAATCCTCCCTAGGTTCGTTGCCCTAACCCTAACTTGATTCAGTTGTTTTTATCTCGATTGCAAGTTTCACATCCCAAACAGGCAATCGGCAAATATTCAATTAAAGCACATGTATAAACCCTAATTTGATTGTTATGAAATACTCTTTATTTTCAATTCATGCACACATGATCTATCCTATAAGTTTATCAAGAAACGACAATATATCTTTGATGACAATATTACAGTAATGGACAAACCTAAAGGCTAGATCTACCGGACTCAATCATACCCAAATAATCTTGACATAAAGAAAGCATGACTGAATTTATATCAAGGAAAAAGATACAATCACCGGATTAGATAAAATCTTATAATTAGATTAAAAAGTAAATCATAACAATGTTCGAATGCTAAAGCTCTATTACAACTGAATCATGTAAGGGAAATAGAAACAACTACACCTAGGGATTCATCCCTTCGCCTTGCTTGGAAATTAGTTGGCCATGGGGGAGAGTGTGGCAGCCTCCCTTGAGTTTTCCAGCTTTTTTGAATGCCTAATTACAAACCCTAAGTGGTATATTTATAGTACACAAGGCCTATGGGTGTTTTAGGGTTTGAACAAGTCATTAAAGATCTAATTAGGGTCTAACTCGGAGTGCATAAGGCTGTGCACGCGCTGCAGCATCACTTGGGCGCGGTGCGGCTCTGTTTTGTCAAGTCAGGTGCTGGTTCTATGAGCTGCGGTGTGGATAATCCATGCTGCGGCATGGTGCAGCTTTGTTTTGGTTAAGTCAGGTGCTGGTGCTGTGTGCTGTGGCGCGGATAATCCATGCTGCGGCGCGGGCTGATGCTGATTCAGAAGGTCTAACCTCTATCTGCTAAAATCGCCATAACTTTCTCTAGAGAAATGATTTTAACAAACCGTAAAATCCTTCAGAAAGTAGAATTCCAGATCTTTCTAACCATATGTGGCACACTTCCTGGTTCTTTCTACATCGATACAGTTTAATTTGTAAAGATGGTTGATTTGTATGCCAACTCCAGCAACTTAGTGAAAATTCCTTCCTTAGTTTCTCTTCATCTTGGCTCTTCCGCGATCATTCTTTTGCTTGAGTGTTCAATGGAACTTCGTGTTTCAAAATGACAATAGCTCTTCCATCTCTTTTAACTCAAGATACTTGAAAAATGCACCGAACTAAATTAATGCTCCAAAAATACCACTTTAGAGTTGTTAATGAATAAAAATGCAATTAAGACCTAAATCAACCCTAAAGTGCTAACAAATGAGTACGATTATAATGCATTTTATGGCTCTTATCACAACCCCCAACTAGCTTATTGCTAGTCCCTAGCAATTCAAGCGAAAACAAGAGATGAATTCTATGGTAGGAGTTAAAAACAACGTAAAGCAATGCTAGCGTTGAACCAAGAGTAATTCACTTTTTGTCTCAAAAATAGCACATAACATACGACACATAGAATCATTAAATTTCACCTAAGTCCAAAAGTAATCCAAACATCAATCTTATAATCGTTATTGACTCTTAACATCCATCTTACCACAATCCATTAATCCAAACGCCCGGATGATTTTATGCACAACATTCATGAATACAAGTCTTGGCCTCTAAAAACATAACAAATTGTGTGACATAAATCACATAAACAAGCTCCATAGGCTTATTTTTCAAATCATTCTCCACTATTGTAGAAAAATCACACTTCATTGGATCAATAGGTCTTTAATGGGCTTGTAATGCTATGCCAAGATAAAGGTTAAGAAAGAATGGGAAGGATTACATCTTTCATGCTGGAGTTAAGCCTGATGAGCTAATGGAAATTAGAAGATGCACTGGTATGGAGGATGGATGCCTCCCCTTCAAGTACCTTGGGGTCCCTCTTACCTCTGCAAGGCTAAATGCTACCCACTATGCCCCTCTCATTGAGAAAATTTCAGGCTACATTAGTGCATGGGCTGGCTCCTCTCTATCTTATGCTGGGAGAACTGAACTCATCAAGTCAGTGCTCCAAGGAGTGGAGTGCTTCTGGCTAGCAATCTTTCTTATCCCAGGTAACATACTTGAGAAGATTGTCAGGCTTTGTAGAACCTTTCTGTGGAATGGTAAAAATGGGGGCATGAGGAAAGCTCTTGTTGCTTGGGCTGACATTTGCAAACCTAAGCTTGAAGGGAGTCTTGGTCTGGTGGAGCTCAAATCCTGGAACAAAGCTCTCCTTACAAGAGTCTTGTGGAACATTCATATGAAAAAGGACTCCCTATGGATCCAATGGGTCCAGCATTACTATCTTGTGCACAAATCCATATGGGAGGTCAAGACATGCAAGGGGGACTCCCCTCTTTGGAAGAGGATTCTGGAAATCAGAGATGAGATGGCTGGACAGCCACCTTGTGCCCTGCAAGCTGCCAATAAGCTGATGGAGTGGAAGCAGAATGATGAGTTGAGCATTAAGAAAGTGTATAATGCAATGAGACAGAAAGGCAATGAGGTCAGATGGGCTTCCATGGTCTGGAATGGGATCTACCCTCCCAAACAATTATTCATTCTTTGGCTGGCAATAAAGAATAGGCTCCTCACCAAAGACAAGCTTTATCTTGAAGGTAATGACAAGCTGTGCCCTCTATGCTCTGACTAGCAAGAGAACAAGGAGCACCTCTTCTTCTCTTGTAGAGTCAGTAAGGAAATCTGGGTATCCATCATCAAATGGCTGGGAAACAGGAGGCAAATGATAACAATTGAGAGTGCCATTAGATGGACACTCAAAGTGAAAGGTACTAGCCCCCCTGTTGTGGCTAGGAAGTCAGCCCTTGCTAGCACAGTCTACAACATTTGGCTTACCAGAAATGCCAAGATTTTTGACAAGGCCCCTGTCACACCTGCCAGCATAGTAAAGAAGATCCAGACTGGCATCTACAGAATTGTCTATGCTGCTTGTCCTGAGCACAAGCTACTGCTTTAGATTCTTCCCAGAAGGTTCTTTGCCACTTATGTGTGGTGTTTGGTTCTCCTTCTTGCTTTGTTTCCTTTGTATTTCCCAGGGTATGCCCTGGTTTGTATTGTTCAGTTTGGCTCCCCTTACTGTTTTGCTTTATTGGGTATTCCCTGGGTATGTCCTGCTCCCATGTAAACTTTTGGTTGTTGTTTTTGTGAGGGCTGCATGTTAAGGTCAGCTAGATACTTTGTTGATCCCATGTTTGGGATCTCTTGTTTAGTTCTTCAGGCTTTATATTAGCCTCTTGTTTTGTTGTATATGCCTCACTTGTATATCTCCTGGGTATGCTTAGTGCTTTTTGTACATTTTTGATCAATCAATACATGTTTATTTGCAGATAAAAAAAAAAGAATGGGAAGGATTTGCAAGTAAAAGAACTTAATCTCTTAGCTTTAAACACAACCACCTTTAAGTGCTAGATAACTTTACTTCAATGCTCAACTCCTTCACCCATTTTTTATAAGAGCATATCTCTTGATAAGTCACCACTTTTCTTTTCTTTTTCTTCTTTCTTTGCCATACTTCTTTTCTTTTTCTGTTTTCTTTTCTGTTTTTTTTTTTTGGCAAATACTCATTCACCTTTTTTTTCTTATTTTCTTTTTCTTTTCTTTTCCACAACCCCCAACTTATCTTCTTTAATATACTTGAGTTATGGTTTTTCATATTTCCATCCTTACTCCTCTTAAGTGCTTCTCAACAAATGTGTACAACTAAGTTCTTTTCAAAGAAGGGTAAGGATAAAATATTTCTAGGCTCATAAGGGTAAGTAAATGAGTTTTTGAAAGAAACAAGACTCAAATTCTTTTTCAAGAAAAATACTCAAATAGGTGACTAGTGATATATATATATTGCAAGGGAATGTTTGAAAGACTCAAATTATTCAAAAATGGCCTATATCATATCCTCAGTAGTGTGCATTCTAGGAATTCGCCTCAAGTAATTATCAAATAAGTTCTAGAACTTGTTGAGACCGCAAAAATATTCACAATCAATCGCACATAAAACTTTTCTAGATGTTTTAGACTAATCATTCAATCTTACCACAAACTAGAGTCTCAAACCAAATCAAGATTGACACTTAAATTATTCTCAAACCAAAACAGAATTTAACTTCTTCTACATGCTATCTGTTATCTTAATTAAGTTCATATCATTGACAAAAAGGAAAATAAACAAAAAGGAAAATGACACCAAGCAGTTCAATGGAAAAAAATGTATGGAAATAAAGAATATGGAAACAAAGAGATGTGTTTCCTCCACCCCCAACTTAAAAATTGCATTGACCTCGATGTAAAAGAAAGAGTAAAAGAAACTCCCTTTATAGCCAAAGGTGCACAGAAGCTGAAAATTGTGCTCCACCATTTGAACTGCTTCGTATATTTTCCTTGAAAAAGAAATACTAAGTTAATACTAGAAAACAGCAAAATAATAATAATAAATAAGAAAAATAAATATGAAAAACAGTAAAAATAAAAGGATATGTTGTGGGTTGCCTCCCATGAGCACTAAGTTTTACGTCTTCGGCCAGACGTTGCACCACTCTCACTGCTGGCCTCATTGTGGTGCTGAAAATGAGGCTCCAATTTAATGGCCTTAATGCTAATCTTTTGGCAAGGAATACTTAAAGTCCACCGCATATGGTTCAAGTGTTCTTGGTGTTGCCCACTCATTATCAGCAGTAGGGTATTTGGTTCTCGCATCCATGTGACTTCTCTCAAGTGACTCCTCAAAGCATGGTTGCCATGATTTCTTAATAAATTCCTGTGACTTATCAAAAATATCAACAACATTAACGGCATGGGAATAAATTAAAGAATCATCGAACTTAAAATTATTAGGAGGGAATTCCATAGAATTATCTTTAGTGTGCTCATCCTCCAAATTGAGCTTATCAACCATGTAAGTATCGACACACTCATTCTCTTCATGTGGTGTTTTGAGACTCGGAAAACATTTACCTCTAAAGTTCTATTTCCAAATGATAATGTCATTAAGCCATTCCTACAATTAATGAGGGCATTGGCAATGGCAAGGAATGGTCTTCCAAGTATCAAAGGAATTTTGGACTCCGTGTTTACAGTAGAAACAGTATCTAAAACCAAAAAATCAATAGGATAGTAGAAATTATCAATTTGCAACAAAACATCTTCTACAATACCTATTGGTTTTCTTATTGATCTATCCGCTAATTGAAGTACCACAGAGGTTGGTTTTATCTCACCTAGACCGAGTTGCAAGTACATGGAGTATAGCATGAGGTTCACACTAGCACCCAAATCTAGCAATGCTTGGCCACAAGATTTGTTTCCAATTTGACAAGCCACTGTTGGACAGCCCGGATCTTTATATTTGGGTGGTGTCTTGCTATCAATTATTGCACTTGCTTGCTCCATTAGGAATGTTGTCTTCTTCACATGATGCCTCTTCTTGAGTGTGCATAGATCATTGATGACTTTAGCATAGTTGGGAATCTGTTTTATAACATGAAGAAGAGGGAGGTTAATTTTAACATGTTGAAGTTATTCAAGAATCTTACCTTTTGACGCTGAATTTATCTCCTTAGGTTTAAGGAGTGCTTGAGGGAAAGGCACCGGTGGGCGATAAACATCACGGGCCTCTTGTTCCTTGGGGGTTTCATCCTTGTTACTCAAGTTTGATGGTAGAGTGGGACCATCAATTTTCTTACCGCTACGAGTGATTATGGCATTAACCTCTTTAACATTTTGATTACCAGGATTGGAGGTTTGTGCCATATGTTGTCCCCTTGGATTTTGTTGTGTTCGTGAAGGAAACTGTCCTTGCTCTTGAATCGCCAAGAAACTAGTCAACTTAGTGAGTTGGCTCTTTATCTTGTTTTGTTCTACTTTGATCCCTTGTTGCTCCTCTAACAGCTGTTGATTTATTTTGCCTTGATCTTCCACATTCTTGGCATGTACCTGCATAAATGACTTAAACATATCTTCCAAAGGTAAAGATTGTTGAGGTGCATTATATGAAGTTGCTTCCGGTTGCCATTGGGTACTTGAGTGGGCAGGAGGTTGTGTATCGGGTTTCCAATTAAAATTTGGGTGATTTTTCCAACCGGGATTGTAGGTGTTAGAGTAGGATGAGTATGGTTTCCCAAAGGGTATACCTACAGCATTACACTCTTCCTTCATCTCAAAATAAATTGGACAATCCTTAGGTAAAAAATCTACCCCATTACACATGAAACAAGGCTCATAGGACTCTACCCTACCAACCAGTTCAAGAGCCCTAGCATTTCTAGTTTTTAAGGCTTCAATTTCCTTAGTTAGGGCCTCTAAATGGGCTTTAAGATTATCCTCTTCCTTAAGTTGATAAATCCCAGTGGGTTGATTTCTTCTAGTGCTTTCCATGGCATTTGGTCCTGTCCAAGTGTAAGATTTTTCTGATAGGTCATCTAGGAAATCTATGGCTTGGTCGGGATCTTTTTGAAGAAAATCTCCATTGCACATCATTTCTATGAACTACCTTTCCCTACTTAGGAGTCCATCATAGAAATAGCTAACTACCCGCCAACTCTCATACCCATGGTGTGGACAAGAATTCAACAGGTCCTTGAAACGTTCCCAAACTTGATATAAGGTTTCGCTCTCTTTTTGTGCAAAGTTTGAGATTTGTCTCTTGAGGTTAGTGGTCTTATGGGTTGGGAAGTGTTTTTGGAAGAAAACTCGTGTCATCTCATCCCAACTACCTATGGACCTAGGCCTTAATGAGTATAGCCAAGCCTTGGCTTTTTTCCTTAAGTGAAAAAGGAAAAAACCTAAGTTTAACGGTGTCTACCATATCAGCCCTACTGTGAAAAGTTGCTACTACTTTCTCAAATTCCCTAATGTGGACATAGGGGTTTTCATTCTCAAACCCATGGAAGGTTGGTAGCAATTAGATCATGCCTGGCTTAAAATCAGGTTGTTGAACATTAGGGGGGAACATGATACAAGATGGGGTGGCTGTTCGGCTAGGGTGCAAGTAGTCTTTAAGTGTCCTAGCAACAATTTCATTATGATTTTCGGCCATGTTAGGGGAAATAAATAAAACAGAAAGAAAATAAATAAATAAATAAATTAAAGAAAATCAAAACAAAGAGCAAAGAACAAAAAAGTAAAATAAAAAAATCAGAAAATCAAGACTTCAAGAAATGAACGATATTACCGTTTTGTCTCAAAGTTGACAATCTTCCTTGTTTGTAAGCGCGTCTCCCCGGAAACAGCGCCAAAATTTGATTATGCCCAAAGAGTAACGCGGTGTTGTAGTACAGCTTTGGGGTGTCGATTCCACAGGGAAACAAGTTAACTACAAAAGAAGGTGTAAACTTTAATCTAAAACGATAATTCCTAATGAGTAAGAGAATATGAAATTGATAGTGAAATAATTGTGTAAAGTAGATTGTGAAATATAATAGGAAAAACAACAAGGATCTGGGAATCCTCACTCGGTCGGTTGCCCTAAACCTAGCTTGATTCAGTTGTTTTTATCTCGATTGCAAGTTTCACATCCCAAACAGGCAATCGGCAAATATTCAATTAAAGCACATGTATAAACCCTTATTTGATTGTTATGAAATACTCTTTATTTTCAGTTCATGCACACATGATCTATCCTATAAGTTTATCAAGAAACAACAATATATCTTTGATGACAATATTGCAGTAATGGACAAACCTAAAGGCTAGATCTACCGGACTCAATCATACCCAAATAATCTTGACATAAAGAAAGCATGACTGAATTTATATCAAGGAAAAAGATACAATCACCGGATTAGATGAAATCTTATAATTAGATTAAAAAGTAAATCATAAGAATGTTTGGATGCTAAAGCTCTATTACAACTGAATCAAGTAAGGGAAATAGAAACAACTACACCTAGGGATTCATCCCTTCGCCTTGCTTGGAGATTAGTTGGCCATGGGGGAGAGTGTGGCAGCCTCCCTTGAGTTTTCCAGCTTTTTTGAATGCTTAATTACAAACCCTAAGTGGTATATTTATAGTACACAAGGCCTAGGGGTGTTTTAGGGTTTGAACAAGTCATTAAAGATCTAATTAGGGTCTAACTCGGAGTGCATAAGGCTGTGCGCGCGCTGCAGCATCACTTGGGCGTGGTGCGGCTCTGTTTTGTCAAGTCAGGCGCTGGTGCTGTGAGCTGCGGCATGGATAATCCATGCTGCGGCATGGTGTGGCTCTGTTTTGGTTAAGTCAGGTGCTGGTGCTGTGTGCTGTGGCGCGGATAATCCATGCTGCGGCGCGGGCTCATGCTGATTCAGAAGGTCTAACCTCTGTCCGCTAAAATAGCCATAACTTTCTCTAGAGAAATGATTTTAACAAACCATAAAATCCTCCAGAAAGTAGACTTCCAGATCTTTCTAACCATATGTGGCACACTTCCTGGTTCTTTCGACATCGATACAGTTTAATTTGTAAAGATGGTTGATTTGTATGCCAACTCCAGCAACTTAGTGAAAATTCCTTCCTTAGTTTCTCTTCATCTTGGCTCTTCCGCGATCATTCTTTTGCTTGAGTGTTCAATGGAACTTCGTATTTCAAAATGATGATAGCTCTTCCATCTCTTTTAACTCAAGATACCTAAAAAATGCACCGAAATAAATTAATGCTCCAAAAATACCACTTTAGAGTTGTTAATGAATAAAAATGCAATTAAGACCTAAATCAACCCTAAAGTGCTAACAAATGAGTACGATTATAATGCATTTTATGGCTCTTATCAGTGCCTGAAATAGAAAACAAAAAGAAATAGATTAGGTTTTGATGAAATAAAAATAAAGGTAAAAAAAACAGAAACTTAAATTTTTTTTAGATTTTTGGTAAAAATGAAGTAGAATAAAATAACAAATAACGATGATTAAACTAAACGAAAATAATTCTAAAAGTAAATTTAGCACAATCCCTGGCAACGGCGCCAAAAACTTCTTGTTCATTTATCTACCTAAATAAATAAGTAAATAATCATGCAATTTTACTTGCAAGTGCACAAGGTCAATGGTAGCATAGTATGCAAGTGCGAGATCATATCCACAGGGATTGGTAAATTTCGTTCTTAGAATCAGTTTTGTAATATAAAAAAAGAGAAATAATTATTCAGTATAGATTGATAATGATAAGAACATAGGGCTTTGATATCCACCTCTAATCATACTTTCCCAATAAGTAATGTCCCAATGCTCTAGCCATACTATGAATACCTAATGGTTGTCAACCTAAGGGCATGGTATCTACTCCTTAAGCTATTGATCTCCCTAAGTAATGAGTTAGGCATGGTATCTACTCTAACTCTTTTCTCTTTTAAGAGATTCAGCATGGTGTATGCTGAGTTGTTTCTTAAGAGAGTGTAAGGTCTGTGGAAATCGACAACCACACGAGACCTAGGGTATGGTGTATACTCCCAGTTTCCCATGTTGAGTAACCCAAGAATCCAGATAAGATATCTTTTGTTACTTTTGTTGAACCTAGGACTCGATCATCCAAATTGATTCAACTAACTAATCCATACCACATGCATACGTTGATCAGACACACACATATGAGGAATTTAAATATAAACAGGTGTTAATCAATAAAGCATCATAATATGGCTATTAGCAAAGGTAATCAGTGAATACATGTATGGGAAAGCATAATTAAGGCTTTAATCGAGTCTTATAAAGAGTTAGTTACACATGCTGTCTATGATAAACATTATCATAACATAAACTAAAACTGAGAAATAAAACCCGAAGAATACTGTGGAGACGAGTTGTTAATTCCTCTCCAAAGCTTACAACTTCAAGCCAAAGTAAAAGATAAAAAGAAGGATGTCTCTTTTATGCTTTTACAAGTGTATTTATAGGGGTTGAATAACCCTAGATGACTCTGGAAACCCTAAACTTCCTAAAACAAAAAATCTCCTCTATTTCCAAAACTGGTTCTGCCGTTTTTACCGTTCATGCCCGTATGCATGCACTCGATCGCGCACTTCTGTGCTCGATCGCATGGGTGCGCTCGATCCTTCATGTATGCACACGATTTCTGGTGCGCTCGATCGTACCGAGGAGTGCGCTAAATCGTACTCTAGCCAGTAGCTGCTCCAGGATTTCTAGATTTCTTCCTTTAAGTGTCAAAAATGCTTCTTTTTCCTTCAAGACCCTACAAAAGCATGTGAAGCACAGAAATGAAGTAAAATGGACTAAATTAACATAAACTAGGACTTAGCAATTATAAATTAAGGGGCTTAAAAATGAATATTTAAGCACCTATCAACTCTTCTTGGTCATAAAACACCAAAAACACTAAGGCTCTTAGGCTCTATTAAGAATAACATAGTGCAAATCTTGATTAATGGAAGCAGTACTCACAACTTCATTTAAGAAAGAACAATTCACTTTCTTGAACTGTAAAGTACTCCATCATCTCATTTTAAGGTTCAAGTAAGCAATCTTGAATATTTAACCTGCATTTGGAGTATGTGAGCACTTCTTAGTCTCCATTCAAGGCTATGTGTGCACAACATATTCCTTTGTGATCTCAATCCAAGGAGCAAACCTCATCTTGGGAGTACAATGGGTTCAAGAGTTGAGACTTGTCATAACAGATTACAATGCTCTTACTATAGACCTTTTTTTTTTTTTTTTTGAAATGGCAATTGTGTGTAGTTGACAGAAGACCAAGAAGTAACACTAGAACCCATATCGTGTAGCTCTCTTACCAAATTGTCCAAGCATAATGTCTATGATTGTGGAAAACCAAAAAATGGGACCATTGAATTCTAATCAACACTTAGAATATCCTGAGATATCAATTTTACTTCAAGAATTCAATATTGTTTTCACTATTTCATCTACACTACCACCACCAAGAAACACTAACCACAGAATAACATTAGAGCCATATACAAAACCTGTCAATGTAAGGCCATATAGATACCCTCACTATCAAAAGCTGAGATGGAAAAGCTAGTTAGTAGTATGCTTGAAGAGGGTATAATTCAACCCAGCAATAGCCCATACAGTTCACCTGTTTTGCTGGTCAAGAAGAAAGATAGCAGTTGTAGGTTCTATGTGGATTATAGAGCCTTGAATGCTCTGATTATAAAGGATAAATTTCATATACCTAATGTTAATGAATTAATGGATGAGCTATATGGTGCTATATTATTCTCCAAGTTGGATCTTAGAGCTGTATACCATCATATCAGAATGAAAGAAGAAGACATTGCAAAGACTACCTTCAGGACTCACCAAAGCCATTATGAGTTATTAATAACGCCATTTGGATTAGCAAATTCTCTTCCTACATTCCAGGCCACAATGAATCAGATTTTCACATCTTTCTTAAGAAGAATTGTCATCATCTACTTTGATGATATCCTGGTCTCGAATAAATGAATAGAAGATCATGTCAACCACTAAAGACTAGTCCTACAATGCCTCTAGCAGCATACTCTATATGCTAATTTGAGCAAATTTAATTTTGCTAAGAATTCAATAGAATACTTGGGCCACATCATTAGTGCACAATGAGTTGAACCTGATCAATAAAAAATAAAAGCAATAATTGAATAGCCTGAACCTAATTCTATCAAACAATTGAAAGGATTTTTGGGGTTAACAAACTACTATAGAATATTTATAAAGGGATATGCAAGTCTTGCCAGTCCTTTAACTGATCTACTGAAGAAAGATTCCTTCCAATGGGGCACTACACCCTAAAAGCATTCCTGCTATTGAAATAAGCCATGACTTCTATTCTTGTTCTTAGCCTACTTGAGTTCTCAAAACCATACACCTTGGAGACAAATGCTAATGGCTCTAGAATATGAGCAGTTCTCTTATAACCCCCTTACCTTATTGCCATTTTCAGCAAGAAGATAAGTCCAAGAATGCAATCATAGTATGCCGACATCAGAGAGTAGTATGCCATCACAATAGCTGTGAAGTAATGGAGACAACATCTCTTGGTTGTTAAATTCTTCATCAAAACTGACCACATAAGCCTTAAGTACTTAATGGACCAGACCATCCAAACCCATGAGCAGCAAGGGAAATTCTTTTAGGGGTAAGGTTTCAGCTTGAAAAACCTTTTCATTACTAAATGTAATGCCACTCCAACAGGTGGTCATACTGGCATTTTGAGGACTTATGTCAGATTATCTGCTAGCTTCCATTGGAAGGGTATGAAAAAGATGTTACTCAATTTATCTCTCAATGCATAACATGTCAACAAGTGAAGACACTCAATATCAAACCTTATAGCTTCCTAAAACCCTTGCTAGTTCTAGAGCAGATTTAGGAGGATATCTCAGTGGACTTTTTCATTCATCTACCACCCTTTCATGGCTTCACAGCTATATATGTGGTAGTAGATAGGCTTAGTAAGTTTACGCACTTAACCTCTCTAAGTCCTAACTTTACAACAAGCAAGGTTGTCACCCTCTTCATGAACACTATATACAAACTCAATGGCATCCTAAAGTCTATAGCTAGTGATAGAGATCCTCTATTCACTAATCACTTCTGGAGAAAACTTTTTAGGCTATAAGGCACTCAATTGAGGATGGGTACTTCTTATCACTCTTAAACTGATGGACAAATATAAGTTGCCAACAAATGTTTGGAACACTTTTTGAGATCCTTTGTTGCAGATCAACCACAACTATGGACCATTTACTTAGTATGTGCTAAATTCCATTACAACTCTAGCTTTCATTCCCTTCCTGGAATGACCCCATTTCAGATTTTTTATGGAAGAATCCCACCTATCATAACTATTTATAGTAGAGGTACTTCTTCAATTGAAGCTGTTAATCATACTTTAAGTTGTAGAGGAGACATTCTATAACAAGTCAGGGCTTATTTGCTCAAAGCTTAGCAAAGAATGGTGCAACAAGCTAACTAATAAAGAACTGATATGTAGTTTGAAGTGGGTGACTTAGTCCACTTCAAGCTACAGCCATATAGACAACAATCAATAGCAGCAAAAGTTTCCCAGAAACTAAGCAAGATATACTTTGGTCCCTCCTATTCTGGAAAGAATATGATAAGTTGATTACAAATTACAACTTCCAAAAGAGTGCAGGCTCCACTCTATCTTCCACATTTCTTTTCTTAAGCCTTTTAAAGGCTCATCCATTATCCCAACCTCTCTCTCTAAAGACTGTTTTAGCTCTTATCCCATTTACCATCCAATTGCAATATTGGGTGAAAGAGATATACTACAGCAAGGTTAATGGGTGCACTAATACTTAATGTAATAGGATCATCTTCCATCAGAAGAAGCTTCTTGGGAAGATGCTAACATAGTACAACACTCATTACCTTATCATCATCTTGAGGACAAGATGCCTCTCCATGGAGATAGTATTGATACAAGAAGGAAGCTAAGGGACAATGCTCACTTGAAAAAACCTAGAAAGGTATGGAGTAACAAAAACGGAACTATTAAGGCCATAGACAATTTTGATTTACCAGTGAGGCTAAGGGAATGACCAGTGAAGCTTGGGGGCAGTAAAGGAGTAAGCTAAAATAGTAACTAGAAGAAGTAAACCTTACAGCTAGAACAAAGAGAAGTAGTTAAAGAAGTTGTTAGAAGATCAGTTGGAAGTTAGTTTCTTGATCTAATGTAATGCACACTACTTTTATTACTATGTGCACACTTGTAAAAGAGCTATATATAACTTTGGATTGTAAGATTGAAAGCAAGAAATCTGTAAACACTTTAGGAGCTTATCTTGTGCTCAAAATAAGATCATTTTATCCTTACTTTCTGTCCATAACACTTTTCTTTATCACTTAAACACTCACTATCCACTCTATACCCTCATCAGCTTATGTCGTAAAAGAACTCAAGCCATGAATTCATAATCCGAGGGGAAAATTTAGACTAAATTAGGCAGGTCCTCATCAAGGCAAGAAGATCCTATCAAGGGGAGATATGTGCTTCACGAATATCAACGACAATGAATTTGTCGAACCTATCAATCTGGATCATCTCAAAAAGTATTACTTGTGATCCCCTTGTCTATTTTCCTCACTGTTGTATCTCTACTCTATCTATCCTTTCTTAAAAAAAAAAAGAAAAAAAAGAGCTCATTAAGTTAAAAACTTGAAAAAGAGGCTTAGCAAAAGTTAGAGCTTTCCATCAAACCAAAAACTCAAAAAAGCAATTTAGGCAAATGAAAAGTTAAAACCCTCTATATGAAGCTATGTGAAGGCTTGATTTCATTTATAGGTACGTAGGCAACCACTTTGGTATGGCTATACCTTTGTTAGAAACCTCTTCCTTCTTTTTTTTCTTTTTTAAAATTTTTTTTCGTACTTGTATTTCTATGTGAACACGTCTTTGTACAAAAATTAAAAGATAATAAAAGAAAATTTACGCTTTGAATAAGATATGTTGAGCCACTAAAAGAATTGAAATTTAGATCAAATTAATGCATTACTGACTTAAGTTTATGGACATACCATTTCTCTTTCATTCTCTAAGGATTTTCTTATTATATAATGAAAACGAAAATACATGACAATATTTCAATGTCATATTGGATTTCCTATAGTAGTGCGTTTTCTTTTCTTCCTTTTGGGATGCTTCCACTTGACCCCATACCTATCCGGATAATCATCAAAGATAATAAAGCAAGCTATAGAAATAACGCAAAGAATTTGTGTCATGGTGCATCTGGGCCGAGTACCTCCAATCCACTTAATCAACCGTTCGTTCATAGGATAAGTATAATAGCCATGATCGAATTGTAGAACAGTTTGTGGTTGCCTGTATTACTTGAGAATCCACACTGAGGAATAATATGAGCAGTGGGTGTTACCAACAAGAATCATGCAACCTTTTTTAAAGGTAGACAAGGTAGCTAAAGTGATCGTCCACCAAAGGTATACTTGGTGGATTTGCAAAACATCGGTTGTGTGAAACTAGTTGAGCCAGTCCTCTAGTGAATCTTGCTTGATCAAAAGTTTGCGCCCCTAAAAGTGTTTTGGCTTACATTCAACGTCAAAATTATTGGAAGCAGTCTAAAGGATAAAATGTCAGACATCGTTTGAAAAATTGAATGGAGCTAGTAAAGTGTGAAGTATTTACTTAGAGTAATAATAGGCTTTGGATGAGATAAAAGGACTCATGGCGATAGAAGCCATTTAGGCTATTCAGAGTGACGGATAAAATGGCACCGGACAAGACCATTCTCCAGTTTGTTTGACCACATCAAGCTGTGTTTTGTGGACTC
This sequence comes from Bretschneidera sinensis, assembly GCA_023935145.1. Lineage (NCBI taxonomy): Eukaryota > Viridiplantae > Streptophyta > Magnoliopsida > Brassicales > Akaniaceae > Bretschneidera > Bretschneidera sinensis. The sequence goes on from CM043705.1 coordinate 5,375,456, forward strand.
TCAAACTGTGTCCTTTCATAAAAATGTGACAAAGAGGCAGAGGAATAGTGTATTTTGGCGATGGTTGGTGAGATCTTTTACCTTAGTTTCAAAAAGTTCAGACACTAAAGGTACGACACCAAAGTAATCGCTCAATAAGAGGCCTCGGCTCGAGGTTTAGTGATCCTAAATAACTCCATGGCAAGTTCAAAATGATGATCCATGTGTGGAGGAAGGATCATGTCTTTTTATAGCTACCTTTAAGAAGTCCTAGTCAATTTTAACTCTTTTGAGTTGAAAAGTCGCATTGAAACCATAGTGATAGAAATTGTGGAGCTCAATTCCTTTCATATTTCTAGTCTAGGGTATCAACTGAGTTGAGATATAATGATTAAAAAGAAAAAGAGAATAGAAATATAAGAAGGTGAGTTGGGGAAAAGATAAAAATCTAAGTTTCCAAAGGAAGGATTAAGTATCAAACAAGGTGTTATGTGTATAATCGAGAAGAAAGATGAAAATTAGAGGAAACTATTCGTTTGAGAAGTAAAAGTAAGAATTTGTTGATGCAAGGACTCATAGTTATAAGGGTAAAGGATAAAGTCATTCTTGAAAATTCTAGGATAGAGAATTATTTAAGTTGTGTCCTTGAGAATTTTCTAAGTAAGAGAATAATAAATTTGAAGTATGATCGATATCAAAGAAAAAGTTTATGTAGATCGAGGTTTCAACCCAAGAGGGGGGTGAATTGGGTTTTTAAAACTTTTTGCGGAATTAATACAAGTTTATAAAAACGAATAAGCAGCAAACAAATAAAACAAGTAATGTGCTGTAAATAAAGAGTTTAGAGAGAAGAGGATGCAAACTCAGATTATAGTGGTTCGGCAATATTGGATTCATTCCGACCCTACGTCCACTCTCTTCAAGGAACTCCTTGAAGTAATCCACTAAGTAACTTAGTCATACAACTTTCCTGGTGTTGTACAAACCTTACAATCCCTTCCTTTCGAAAGTAATCCCCTTCTTCTCGGAAGTAATCCCCTTCCTTTCGGAAGTAATCCCTTTACAAAGATGATGTAAAGTAAATAGAAGAGAAATAGCTAATGGAAGCTTATACAACTGAATAATGTCTCCTTTTCAAAGTAAAGCTTGAAGAATGGCTCAATAAGAATATTTTAAAGCTTTTTGTGTTTCAAGAGTATAAAAACTTGATTGTGTGAGATCAACTCTTTTTGAATGTATGCAGCTTATTATTGAATGCTCAATTGAATGAGTTTATATAGCAATCAAATAATATGGCCGTTAGGACTTTAATTTGAAAAAGATTTGCTTTAAAACGTTCAGATTTGGAGTCCAACGGTCATATTTTTGAACTACTAGTCGACTGGGTCGTGATACCAGTCGACTGGGTTCACTTGAAAAAATCACGTTTTCAGACCTTCTAGGTATCCAGTCGACTGGTATATTTCATCCAGTCGACTAGGGACTCACTGTCCATTTCACCAGTCGACTGGTATGAATGACCCAGTCGACTGGAGACCTACTGTCTCATATACCAGTCGACTGGTATATGTACCCAGTCAACTGGGTTGTCTTCCAACCCAGTTTTTCTGTTTTAATTTAAAATGTTTGTTTTAAAACGATTGGTTTACAAAACTTTTTTTGTTCGAGCCATTGAACAAGCTATTACAGTGTATAAGTGAGACTTATATTGGTTCTAAAACCTTAAACCTATACTAGTTCTTCAGTCTTCACTTGATACTTTGATTCGGTTTGAGTTCTTGAACTTTGATCCTTGGTTGAACGCTTTTGTTGCTTACTACACTTAGTTAGTATAATAATAGTTGTGTTTTAACATCATTAAAATACGGGTGAGGGTCAACAATCTTCCCCTTTTTGATGAAGACAAAACTAATGATGAGAAAACAGATAAAAAGGCTAAGTGTTTGATTTTTACGAAAAATCGGACAGATTCTCCTCTGTTTTTCGAATAAAACCACCCTGTAAATAGGCAAACGCAGTTCATATATATATTTCAACCAACCACAATTAACTCAACCAATCAAAGAATAAGTTTTGGAGCAGTACTCCCCCTAAATCTATGCATTGGTTTCTTTTACTTAGTTTTTCTTGTTTTTCTCATTTTTCTCCCCCATTTTGACAACAGCAACCAAGGGGCTAGAAACCAAAAAATAAGCTACTTGTCCACTACAGTCATCTAGAGAATGATTAAACAAACCTGTATGAGAAAATTTGGCTTCATTCAGATTTCATAATCCTTCCCGGGAAGAATCGAAAGTTTTCATACAAGCATTATTAGTTTCATAGCATTTTCGTAAATAAAAGCAGTTTGAAACTATGCAAACATATCACAAATGATGTAAATAGATATATGAAATATGGCTAATAGAAACATAACATCATATATAAAAAGTCAATACATGAACAGGCTTCATAGAGCTATAACTAAGACAAAATAATACAAAATATGTCCGTGCTATGTGGTAAGAGCTGGAAAACCCTAAGTACATAATAAAGAAAACAAAAACTCAAGGAGCGGGAGAGTCCGAGCCATCACGAAGAAGTTCCCTAATCTCAACTAGGGAACCCTCGGTGTGCTCTCGATGTAACTCGAAGTTGTCCCGTAGGTGGTCGATGGAGGAGCTTAATCTTTGGTACTCCGACTGCATGGAATGGAATCCGGAATCCATCGTCATCTGAAGGCTCGAGATAGCCTGAAGTATATCTCCGTATCTAGTCTAACCAGTACTCGAGTCACCAATCGGAGGTGCTCGGGTGTCAGTGTCCATATCAGCATAGGCAGTAGTCTCCTCCTCCTCATCATCATCACTCTCATCTCCTCATATCCGTAAGTGCTTCCCGGCTTTTGGATGGAGGAAACCGTCTCGAATCGCACATCCCATCTTCTTCAGTGATGAGACATTGATGATGTCCGTTGGTCCAATATCCTGAGCCTCAGAGGCTGGCAGAGGCACTCGAAAGTGCTGGAGTATGAGCGTAATGAGCATCCCGTAAGGAAGACACCCAGAGTAGCTCGCTTCGCCATTTATCATGTTGGCGAGCAGCAGAGGATAAATATTGAAGTGGTGCCCAGATTTAAGGCACCAAATCAATACCGTATCTATCTTAGATAGATACCCTTGACTCCCGAGTCTAGGGTGGATGGTCTAACTGACAATCAGCTGAAACATCTTTAAGTCGAGGGGCATGTCACTACACGTGTGAAATGTAGTGGGTCTGTACACATAGTTAAGGTCTCCCCTGACTATCTGACAGGCCGCCTCGACGTTAAAGCTGTCTGGCCATCCATCCAGACTCCACTGAATCCCCCTTACTGGGATTCTCAATATGCTCATCAAGAGGTCAGTGTTGACCTCAAACTCCACACCGCTGACTCTGGTTCTGAATCTCAGAGCTAGAGGACTGGGTTTCACCAAGTTCGTATAGAACTGGTGAATCAGTCGCGGGTAATATTTTTCATGTATTCTGACCAGTGGGGTCAGATTTATTGCCTCAAAGGCTGGTAGAATATCAAAATTTTCGTGACGAATAGAGTCGAAATCAACAACTCTACGTGTCATGATCTTCTTGTGACGGATAATGGAGTTATACCTCATAAGAGCTGCCGGACTGGAAAACAGAGTTTCCTCCAACTCTGTTCTGGGCATTCTGCTAGATGAGCCTGCTGCTCCCTTTCCTCATGACTCCAATGATGAAGGTTTTGAAGACCTTGGCTTTTTAGGCGCATTAGGTCCACTTGTTGTGAATTTTACAGGGATCTTATCGCTCATTTTGAAGAAAAAATGAGTTTTTGGGTAAAAAGGATTTTGGTGAAAATAAGAGATTTTAACCGTAGAAAGTTAAAAATCTCTTTGTGGATGAGTAGATCGGTGTGTTTAGACAAAGTTTGGATGGTTTTTTTGGATCAAAAGGGTGAATTTTTCTAGAGAGAGAAAACAGGGGTGCTCGAAAATAGCGCAAAAAAATAAAAAAAAAATGAACAGTCTCTTATATAGAATCGCGATACCAGTCGACTGAGTCGAGTTACCAGTCGACTGGGTAGCTTTGGAAAGATGAACAGTTTTCATACCAGTCGACTGGGTTTATGAACCAGTCGACTGGGTAAACTGACAGTAAGACATTAGTTGACTGGATTAAATTGACTAGTCAACTGGATGACAACTGATTTTCAAAAAATTGGCTCTAAACAAGGTCTAGAGATACCAGACTTCTGGACAGGATTTACCAGTCGTCTGGAAGAAGAGACAGAGACTTACCAGTCGACTGGGTCAAACTTACCAGTCGACTAGATGAAAGGGCAGTGACTTACTAATCGTCTGGTATAGATTCACCAGTCGACTGGACCCTTATGAAAATTTTTCAGTCTTGAAATATAGCACGAAATTTGTTTATCTATGACATCTTGAGTGAGTGAGATATTTAAACAAGAATTAATACTCTTTCACTAGATGTCAAACATGCAAATGATGAATTATGAAGCAATCAGATATTCAATTTATCATAATCCAGCAATCCCATTAACATTCTTATCTTACAGAAACTAGCTTCACCTAGAGGTTTTGTAAGAATGTCAGCTATTTGATCTTTTGAAGGTATGAATTCTAGTCTTATGTCACCTTTTTTAGCATGATCTCTTAAGAAATGATGTCTTATTTCTATGTGCTTTGTTCTAGAGTGCTGAATAGGGTTCTTGGTTAGGTTGATAGCACTAGTATTATCACAAAATATTAGAATGTTTTTGAGGTTCATGCCATAGTCTTCTGGCTATTGTTTCATCCATAATACTTGGGCACAACAACTTCCGGCTGCAACGTATTCCGCCTCGGCGGTTGATAGTGCAACGGAATTTTGCTTCTTGGAAAACCAAGAGGTTAACATTGCACCTAAGAATTGGCATGTTCTACTTGTGCTTTTTCTATCTAACCTGGATCCAGCAAAATCAGCATCTGAATAACCTACAAGCTCAAAAGATAAATCTCTAGAGTACCATAATCCTATGGTTTGGGTTCCTTGTAGATATCTAAGGATTCATTTTACTGCAACTACATGTGTTTCCTTAAGATTAGCCTGAAATCTAGCACACATGCATACACTGAACATTATATCAGGTCTACTTGCAGTCAAATAAAGTAAAGCACCTATCATGCTTCTATAATATTTAGAATCTACAGTTTTACCTCCTTCATCAATATCAAGTTTAGTAGTTGTGCTCATAGGTGTTCCAAGTGGCTTTGAGTTTTCCATCCCGAACCTCTTTAGTAGGTCCTTAATGTACTTCTGTTGATTGATGAAGATGCCTACTTTTAGTTGCTTGATTTGAAGTCCAAGGAAGTAGGTAAGTTCTCCCATCATGCTCATTTCAAATTCACCTTGCATGCACTTTGCAAACTCTTGACACATAGATTCATTAGTAGCACCAAATATAATATCATCAACATATATTTGAACTATCAAAGTGTCATTTTTGTGAGTTTTTGTGAAGAGAGTTGTGTCTATTCTATCTCTTACAAAATCATTGTCAATCAAAAATTTACTTAGTCTTTCATATCATGCTCTTGGAGCTTGTTTCAATCCATATAGAGCTTTAGAAAGCTTGTAGACATGATTTGGAAGACTAGGATTTTCAAATCCAAGAGGTTGCTCAACATAAACTTCTTCTTCTATAAAGCCATTTAAAAAGGCACTTTTCACATCCATTTGAAATAGCTTGAATTTATTAAAGCATGCAAAGGCTAATAACATTCGAATAGCTTCTAATCTAGCTATGGGAGCATAGGTTTCATCAAAGTCTATTTCTTCTTCTTGATTATATCCTTTAGCAACTAGTCTAGTCTTATCTCTAGTTACTATACCATTTTCATCCATTTTATTTCTATATACCCATTTAGTTCCAATTATTGAATGATCTTTTGGTCTTGGAACTAGTTTCCAAACATTGTTTCTCTCAAATTGATTTATCTCTTCCTGCATTGCAATTATCCAATCATTATCTTTTTCAGCTTCTATAAATGTCTTAGGTTCTACTTGAGACAAATAAGCTACAAAATTGCAAATATTTCTAATAGAAGAGCGAGTTCTTGCCCCTTATGAAGGATCACCAATCACTTGATCAATTGGATGATAATTTACATACCTCCAATCTTTGGGTAGACTTTCCTCTTGTTGACTTGAGGATGGTTGGTCCAAATTGGGAGTTTTCATCTCTTCATTTGCTTAAGGTGAACTTTTTTTTGGGTCAACAATGGGAGTAGGAGTTTCCATTCTTGGAATAAAATCTGCATCATCTTTAAAGGAAACTTCTCTACTACTCATTGGGTTAGATTCATCAATAGTTACATGTACAGATTCTTCTACCACTAGAGTTCTCTTATTGAAAACTCTATAAGCCTTACTAGAAGTTGAATATCCTAAAAATATTCCTTCATCGGTCTTAGAATCAAATTTACCCAAGTTAGTTTTATTGTTATTTAAGATGAAGCATTTACTACCAAAAGCATGAAAATAGGAAATATTGCGTTTTCTCCCTTTCAATAGTTCATATGGAGTTTTATCAAGCAGAGGCCTTATCAAAATTCTATTTAAGATATAGTAAGAAGTATTCACGGCTTCAGCCCAAAAATATTTTGGTAAACTATTTTCACAAAGCATAGTTCTTGAAAATTCTTCTAAAACTCTCTTTTTCCTCTCAACAACTCCATTTTGTTGAGGAGTTCTAGGAGCTGAAAAGTTGTGATTAATTCCATTTTCATCACAAAATTTTGAAAAGCTTTGATTTTCAAATTCTTTGCCATGATCACTTCTTATGCTCGAAATACAAATTCCCTTTTCGTTTTGTACCTTTTTGCAAAACTTTTCAAATCCTTTGAAAGCTTCATCCTTGTAAGCAATAAAAATAACAAAGGCATATCTTGAATAGTCATCAACAATAACAAGAGCATATTGATGGCCACCTAGACTAATGGTACTAATTGGACCAAATAAGTCCATATGCAAAAGTTCCAAAGGTCTAGTAGTTGAGACTACATTTTTTGCTTTAAAAGAAATCCTAGTTTGTTTTCCCATTTGACAAGCATTGCATACTTTGTCTTTTTCAAAATTGATTTTAGGAAGTCCAATAACTAAATCTTTTCTTGAAACGATTTTTAGCAAGTTCATGTTTACATGACCAAGCCTTCTATGCCATAGCCATGGATTTTCACTAAAAGCAGGAAAACATTTTTCATTTTCAGAATGCAAGGATTTCAAATCAACTATGTAGACATTTTCATGTCTATGGCCAATGAATTTGATCTTGTTGCTTTTGATGTCTATAATTAGACAATGAGAGGTCTCAAATGTGACTTTGTATCCTTTGTCACATAATTGACTAATACTAAGTAAATTTGGCTTAAGGCCTTGTACTAGCACTACATTATCTAAGGTTGAGAAATCATTACCGACTTTTCCATGCCCGATGATATTTATTTTAGTATTGTCTCCAATGGTCACAAGTCCACCATCTCTTAGAGTTAGCTCCTTGAATACGCTTTTATCACCGGTCATGTGCTTCGAGCATCCACTATCAAGGTACCAACAGTTACCTTTCTCCTTGGTGTGGAGGCAAATCTACATCACACAAGGATATACGATAGCACTTTTAGGTACCCAAAATTTCTTGGGTCATTCGGGGTTAGTCCTAGAAAACACGGTTCCTTTTGGAACCCAAACTTTCTTAACAGTATATGGTGATCTATGGACATATTTATGATGCACAATCCTAGGATGATGGTAATTAAAATTTCTAGGATATCTTACATGAGTATTCCTATAATCCTTAGGATAATAGTTCCTAGGATACATGTTTCTATGGTAAGGAGTATGAAAATGCATGTCATTTCAAAAAAATGAATGATGCATTCTTGGATATATGCTAGCATGTGTATGCAAATTATTTTTAGGATAATCATGATGGTAATTCCTAGGATGAGCATATGCGTAGTTCATATGTTGATTATGTACATGTTGGTTATTTCTAGGATGTGTATAAGCATTTCTAGAGTGAGCATACATATAAGCATGTGTATTTCTAGGTTGCTTCATTTTTGTATGAACATTTGAATTCCTAGCATTTAATGAGGGAGTGCTTTTAATCTTGCTAGGGTTTCTTGAAGTAGAGGCTTCACTTACACATGAGGCTTCCATGAATAAGCTTTCTTTTGATTTTTGCTTTCCCAAAGGAGAGTATCCTACACCAGATTTTCCTCCACTTAATCTATGGGAAGAAAGTACTTCATCAAGTTTTTCTTTACCAAGCATAAGTCTTGATATAGTGCTATTTAATACAGAGATTTTATTTTTCAAATTCTCATTTTCATCTTTGAGAAAATCTTGAGAAGAATCATACAATAAAGATGATAATTTTTCTTTTTCTTCTCTAAGACTTATCATCTCTTTAGAGAGAGATGATACCTCTTTCTTGAGAACAGAATTTCTAGATTCAAATTTCTTCAATTCCTCATGCATTTCATTTATTACTTTTAGCAATTCTTCACTACTACTCACAATATTATTTTTAGAAGAAAGAGAAGATGTTACCTCACTTTCATCGTCGATTGCCATCAAACAAAGGTTGGCAATTTCATCATATCCGGTTTCTTTGTCTGATGACTCATCTTCTTCGTCATCGCTCCAGGTAATTATTACCATGGCTTTCTTTTTGAAGCCCTTGTATGGTTTGTTTGAAACTGGACAATCAGCTCTAATGTGACCAGGCTTCTTGCAACCATAGCACATAAGTGGTTCCTTTTTCGGAGTGGGATCTTTTGTGTAAGGTTTCTTGCTTTTCTTCAAGAACTTGTGAAATCATTTGGTGATCAATGCCATTTCACCATCTTCCTCGCTACTCTCAGCTTCTTTTTCTGATTCCATTTCTTTGCTGCTCGTAGAAGCTTTGAGAGCAATATACTTTTTCTTCTTCTCATCATTATTGACGATGGGAATCATTTCTTCCATCTTATACGTCAATAATGACCCAAGTAGTGTCTCAACATCAAGTTTGTCAAGATTCTTGGCCTCCTGTATGGCTTTCCTCTTTGGTTTCCATTCTGGTGGTGAAGATCTCAAGATTTTTCTGGTTAGTTTAACCTCCTCAATATTCTTACTAAGCAGTTTTAAACCATTTATAATAGTGGTGAACCGTGAGTGCATTTCAGAAATAGTTTCGTCATGAGACATTTTAAAGGATTCAAACTCAGAAATTAGCATGTAAATTTTTGGCTTTTTTACTTCACTAGTTCCTTCATATGTGACTTGTAATTTGTCCCATATCTCTTTAGCAGAAACACATGCAGATATTTTATTATATTCAGAAATATCTAATGCACAATGTAACATACTTGTTGCTCTACTATTAAGAGACATCGTTTTACAATCCTCATCAGTGTACTCAGTTTTGAGTTTAGGCATTGTATGAAGAGTCTCTCCATTAACTATTTCTTTTGAAGGAATTCTAGGTCATTCTTCAATGATTCTCCATAGATTGTAATCTTGTCCTTCGACAAAGATTTTCATTCTGTTTTTCCAATAGTTATAATTGGAGCCATTGAACAAAGTTGGTCTAGTATAAGAGTGTCCCTCAGAGTAGCTATTTGCGGCCATTGGATCAACTCAAGGATTTTAAGCCTAAATATGAGAACAAAGCTCTGATACCAATTGTAGATCGAGGTTTCAACCCAAGAGGGGGGGTAAATCGGGTTTTTAAAACTTTTTGCGGAATTAATACAAGTTTATAAAAACGAATAAGCAGCAAACAATTAAAACAAGTAATGTGCTGTAAATAAAGAGTTTAGAGAGAAGAGGATGCAAACTCAGATTATAGTGGTTCAGCAATATCGGATTCGTTCCGACCCTACGTCAACTCTCTTCAAGAAACTCCTTGAAGTAATCCACTAAGTAACTTAGTCGTACAACTTTCCTGGTGTTGTACAAACCTTACAATCCCTTCCTCTCGGAAGCTATCCCCTTCCTCTCAGAAGTAATCCCCTTCCTCTCGGAAGTAATCACTTTACAAAGATGATGTAAAGTAAATAGTAGAGAAACAGTTAATGGAAGCTTATACAACTGAATAATGTCTCTCTTTCAAAGTAAAGCTTGAAGAATGGCTCAATAAGAATATTTCAAAGCTTTTTGTGTTTCAAGAGTATAAAAACTTGATTGTGTGAGATCAACTCTTTTTGAATGTATGCAGCTTATTATTGAATGCTCAATTGAATGGGTTTATATAACAATCAATAATATGGTCGTTAGGACTTTAATTTGAAAAAGATTTGCTTTAAAACGTTTATATTTGGAGTCTAACGGTCATATTTTTGAACTACCAGTCGATTGGGTCGTGATACCAGTCGACTAGGTTCACTTGAAAAAATCACGTTTTCAGACCTTCTAGGTATCCAGTCGACTGGTATATTTCATCCAGTCGACTGGGGACTCACTGTCCATTTTACCAGTCGACTGGTATGAATGACCCAGTCGACTGAAGACCTACTGTCTCATATACCAGTCGACTGGTATATGTACCCAATCAACTGGGTTGTCTTCCAACCCAGTTTTTCTGTTTTAATTTAAAATGTTTGTTTTAAAATGATTGGTTTAGAAAACCTTTTTGTTCGAGCCATTGAACAAGCTATTACAGTGTATAAGTGAGACTTATATTGATTCTAAAACCTTAAACCTATACTAGTTCTTCAGTCTTCACTTGATACTTTGATTCGGTTTGAGTTCTTGAAATTTGATCCTTGGTTGAACGCTTTTGTTGCTTACTACACTTAGTTAGTATAATAACAGTTGTGTTTTGTCATCATTAAAATACGGGTGAGGGTCAACAGTTTAGATGGATGAAAATCATTGGGAAGTACAAATAAAGAACAGGGACAAACTAGGTAAGTTATTATTGAAGACAACTAAGTGACTAATTTGGAGTGGAGCTTTGTAAATAGAGTTTTTTAGCTAAAATGAAAATAATTGGTTTGTCAAATGTTCACATGATATTATGAATTGGATTACGATATAATATTATTGTTAAAGAGATATTAGTTAATTTGGAGTTGTAATGAAGAGTAGAGTGCTTAACTGTTTCTACTTCGGTAATTTATATAAAATTTTATTTGTAAACCTGCCCCAGTTGGCGATGGATAAGTTAAGGTTTAAATGAAAACAGTAAGTGACAAAGTTAGATTAGAGCTAAGAGAAGTGTCGAGGAAGGAGTGTAAATTACTAATTTTAGCTTTTACTTGATAGATGCTAGAAACTTTATGTAGAATCAAGAAATCAGATTGTTTTTTTTTTCTTTCCATGGGTAAACTTGGAATTGTGAGCTAAATGGATTGAGGAGTTGATTAAGATTTAAGTTAAAATAAGTACAAAATTTGTGATAATAATGTTGATAGATTCTAAGTATAATATCTAGTTGGAGAAGAAGTTACTGAATAATATGAGAATGTGTTTAGTTAGTAAGTAATATTTTAAAAAGGTATCTTAGGAAAGACACGCAATTTAAAATTCATACCATGTTAGAGACTCTTGAGGTATGAAGTCGAGAAAAAGGAATGTGAAATGGTAAGGAATTCAGTTTTTGAAGCTCAAAAGCAAAAAGAAGGTGTAAGAAGGGAATGATTTTAAGTAATACTTTTGGTTAGGAATATGTAAATTAAAGGCCTAGTTGGGTGAATTATAAGGATGAATAACTCATAGAAGGGCAAACATAGCTTATTGAGTAAAAAGGGTTTATGGTAAATTAGAATAAAGTTTATTAAAGTAGTGAGTTAGATCACTCTGGTAATTAATAATGGGTTGATGGCAATAGATAGAAAGTTCAAGATGATGGCGAATAAGAAGTTTAACTCTATATTGATGATTTATGACGAAGGCGAAGAATTTAAGGAATGTGTTTAAGAATGTGAGACAAACATGGGAAAATGATAATCTTGTCTTTTTGTGGACCATGTCAAGGAAATTTTGATGACGATTTTTTTATTAGTGGGAGAGAATTGTATAGTCTAGTATTTTTTTTTATTAAAATACTTTAATACACGGGGTCACACCTCGATATGTTTTTGGAGTACTTGTTCATATTTGGGTTTGGTTTAATTTCATTTAGAGGTTTGTAAAACTTGGAAGCAAGTAAATAAAGTAAGGTTTAAATAATAAATTATATCTTGGAGGATTTTGGAGTTTTAAAGGGTAATGGGGTAGATTTTTGGAAGAGTTATATAGTGGAAGGGTAAAAATACAATTAAAGGAAAGTATTACTTTATATAGGATGTGTAAGAGAGTGAGAGACTAGCATGTACTGATTCTCTCTAGAAGAATCGATAGAGAAGAGAGAAAAATAGAGAAAAGAGATGAAGAGAATAAATGAAGGGGAAAGAAGGAAAAAATGGAGGTTCTCACAAGAAATAAAGGTATAAATCTTGTTCTTCTTTACTTTAAAATTTTCAAGCTTGTTTACTAAACTAGAGATTTAAGTTTTTGAAAGATGAATTTGAAGCTCTTTGAGAAAAGTTTTAAGAAAAAAAATAGGTTTTGGGTTTCAATAATGGATTTTGTTCTAGGTTTGAAGATTTGAAAGTTTTAACTTAAATTTTTTCTATAAGTAATGTAAAACATTTGATTTAAACCTCTTTGGAATGTGTGTTTTGAATGGATTGGAAGTTTCATGGGAGGCAAGAGGAAAATTTTGAAGGAAAGTGTGATTTTCGTCAAGATTTTCTAAAATTTTGGTCCAGACAGTCGATTGTCCCGAGTGCACAGTCAACTGTGCATCCTTATTAGTCAGTGGAAAGTCGACTATACAAGCTTCTGAATAGATTATAGTCGACTGCCCAAGATGGACTGTTGACTGTCCAAGCCCCTGAAACCATTTTTAAACTCCATTTTTTCGAAAATAACTTATTTTTGATAAGGTATTTCAACCCTAGTATCTTCCAAAGTATTATGAACTCGATTTTGAAAGTTAAGATCTTTAAAATGTTGCTTTTGTTTTAAACCATGTTAGAACAAATTTTATGAAAGTTTTAAATGAATTGAAAAATGGTTTCTGACTTAATCCCTAGATTTTTGTATTCTCGTATAGATTCTATGATATGTTTGGGTGTCATTTAATTGTATATATTTTTAGTGAATAAACTTAAGTATTTATGTATGTTAGGGTGATTGAATGGAAAGCACAAAAGCTAGGAGTAAACCTAAGTTTAAGACTTGTCACGATAAATGTTAGTTTCACCTTACTATTAGTAAGTGTTGTGAAATGTACAAATGAAAAATGAAAGTTATAAATATATACATATAAATTATTATGGAAATGCCAATATTATAGTTATAAACAAATGTATATATATATATATATATATATATATATATATATATATATATATGATAAGAAATGTGAATACATAAGATATGAGTTTGGAGATGATTTGATGTAGTTGTGTTTTGGAAATTGTGATGTGTGTAAATGTAATGAAAATGATTTAATAGGATTGTTATGAATTAGTGATGTGATTGGTTGATGAATGATTGATTGCAAACCATTTCATCGCAAATTCATTTTTCATTATAATAATTGTTTGATGGTATGTTAATGAGGGTTGAGTGATGGGTGAGGCCGGTACGTCGCTTCCTATAAGGGACGTAAAGGTTTTGAAGGATATTGGACGAGCAGGACCCCGTCCGAAAATAGGTAAAGGGAATCCGTTGTTATATGATATGATGATTTGACGTACCGGTACATGGGGAGATGTCTCCATGATGATGAGATTAGCCTAGCGAGGGCATGTGTTGTAATTAGCCCATGAGGGGCATGTAATGTGTTTGCCTGGTGAAGGGCACGAGTTGTACAATGTTGCTAATTGAAAGATATTTAGAATGATGTTGCTAGTGAATGGTTGATTTTATATGAATGTGGATGTATTATGCAATACGTGATATACAAGTATTTAAGGATGTTAAATGTTGTTTTTATGATTATTTTCCTTTTTGATAAGAAATAAGAAAAGTAAATTGAAAGTTTATATATATATATATATATATATGTATAGTGTTATACTTATAATTACTATAATAACTTATGTAATAAGATCGATAGTTAATGAATTACTTTTCAAAGCGATTACTTTCAGTAAAATATTTACTCATTGAGCTTTTTAGCTCATCCATTCCCGTTTTAATAACATTTTAGGTAGCATCAGAAGTTTGTGGTCAAAGTTGAAAGAAGACTTAGTAAGGTCTTCATACATGGCATCCTCGTTTCTTGGGTCATTTGAGAGTCTAAATCTTGTTTAGTCTATTGTTTTTGCAAAAGTATTCAAGTTAAATTGTATAAGAGAAAGTTCTTTGTACTTGTGTCCTTTGTAAAAGTATTAAGAATTTTGTTTACTGTCTTGAAAAATCTCATGTTTATAAAGTTATGTGTTGTTAGATTTGAAATGATTCTTACAATTGTGGTTAGATTTGTATGTTTGCATCTTGAGTCAAAGTGCTCAGTGCTAAAAGGTAATGGAGCTGTTCCGAGTAGGGCCCACTTGAGATGGATAGTTACAAAGGAGGTTGTCTAACGACATTAAATTATTGTGCTTGATATTTGTTTATTTTTTTGCCTATTTATTATTATAAGTTTGAGTAGGTGGATTTTAAGGGTAAAATTCTAACAAGTGGTATCAAAGCCTGTCATCTATTTGAAGAAGTTGCCTACTGCTATTTGTTATGTTTGTGCTACCATGTCGACAGGTATACCTAAATTTTAGATTCCTTTATTTAATGGAAGCAATAATTTTACTTTGTGGTATAGTACAGTTTAATATCTTTTAGAAGAACAAAATCTTGATCAGGCATTAGAGGAAGGAAAGTCAGAAGATGTGACTGAAAGAAAGTGGCAATCGATTCAAAGGAAAGTGTGAGCACAATCAGGTTAACTCTTGCTCCTGAGATCAATTATTCTATGTTGAAGGAAACTACACCCAAGGGTTTTTGGGATAAGCTCGAGAGCATCTATGCATCAAAGTCTTTGATTAAATAGATTGTATCTCAAGATGGACCTCTATTCTCTAAATATGGAAGAAGGTACAAGTCTTCATGATCAATTGAATGAATTTAACAAGTTAGTGTCTCAATTGTTGAATGCAGAAGAAATATTGAAGGATGGGGAGAAGGCATTTCCCTTGTTATCATATTTACTAAAATCTTACAAATCATTGGTGCAAACATTGTTGGTGGGCAAGTCGACATTGAGCTTAGATGATATGACAACACTCTTGCGTGAGAATGAAAGGTTGATGGGAAACGAGAGCTTATCTAATGGTAGTCAAGTGCTTCATGTGGAGAGGTCTAATAGAGGGATGAGCCAATGGAGAGCGAATAGTGGCTTAAGGTGGATATCCAAATCTAGGCCTAGAGATGGCGATAACAAGGAGTGCTTCTATTGTTAAGAGATAAGACACATACAATATTATTGTAAGGCCATGAAGGATGATTTAAAAGAATTGAGAATGATGAGTGAGAAGAAGAGTTATGATGGTAAGAGTAGTGAAACTGCTAATATCACTGAGGGAAATGATGAAGAGGTGCTAACTATTGAGCACATTGAAGAAAAAGTTGATGAGAGTAATATGGTGCTACTTGATTCGGCATCCTCCATTCACATATTCAGTAAGAAGAAGTACTTTGATTGTATGAAGGAACTTACCCATGTCAAAGTTGCTATCACATGTGAAAAATATAAAGTAATTCATAGTGAAGGAAGCTTAAGGTTGAAGCTCTATGATGGAAGCATGAAGACACTTAAGAAGGTAAAGTTTGCTTTTTCTCTCACTACAAATATCATCTCTTTGGTGGAGCTTGATAACATGGGATACACAAGGACTGCGAGCAATGAAGAGCTACAAGTTCTTAATGGATCAAATGTAGTGTTGAAGACTACTATGAACAAGAAGGGCTTGTATGTGCTGGATGAGAAGATTTTGCTTGGAAAAATTAGGTGGATAAGATATGGAAGAACCAAAAGGAAGGATCATACCAGCGAAGAAAAAAGTTAGACTCATTGATGAGGTGTGGAGAATTTGAGCTAAGGTGGAGATTTATTATAATTTTGGCTTAAGTCCCCACAAAGAAGACTTCTAATTAATTTGGGAAAACTAGTTTCCTATTTTATAGTTGCTTATTCTAGTAGGAGTAATAGTAGTAGTTTATTATGTTGTTGTTTTTTCCCTAATAGTATTAGGAAAATATCTTCTATATAAAATGGGCCTTAGAGAAGGTTTGGGATACACTCATAACTCTAATATTATAACTAGAGCTAGGTGGAGAGCTTTGGGTGCATTGGAGATTTTTGGTTGTGAGATTGTGAGGGTAATAATTTTGGCTTTCCTAAAGTTGTTGTTAAGGATTAATAAAATTGTGAGTTTGTTGGTGATATAAGCAAGGAGGTTACCAAACCAAATTAACTTGTTATGCTTGATCTTTGTTTGTTTATTTGCCTATTTATTATTATAAGTTTGAGTTGGTGGATTTTAAGGGTAAAATTCCAACAATAATCTTATTCACTTATTAACAATAAATAATTACTAATGTCATTAATTTCATTTATCATGTTCATTACAAATCACTGCATGTGCATTAACTGATAAAGTACATAGAATAAGAGCAATGGAAATAAGCACCATGATGAAATCATGCTTGTGAGATATATTTCCTTAAGATTTATTCTTAAATGTTCCTAATCATAGGACCACTAAGAATGGCATTAGTGATTCCAAATATATTAGTACATATAATGTTTTCTCAAGGAATTGAAGGTGGTTGATTTCACAATCACCAATGTATATGACACTATAACAAGTTATGTACGTTCTTGTTAGAGAATAGGTACACTAAAATGACTTAACTAAGAAATACCTAATGGACATTCTATTGGGTGTCAATAGGAGTTCTTATGTTGCAGTTGTACAAGTTATCTTTAAACTTGAGGCACCATAGATGACTTATGTATAGATCATCATGCCTTGATACTACCTAAATGTGATTCTAATCATAGGTCACAAAAGCATAGTAATTAGGTATAACCACTTATGCTTGGAGGAATGTGAGTAATCAATAAAGGATCCATCACTCTCAGTAAAAGAGAGAGAATGTCCTATGTGATCTGATTATGTCGTAGCTTTCAAATTTCTTGGCTAAGCTAGGGTGAAAATTAGAAAGAAGTTTCTTATTTCACCATTTAAGTTACGGACTTGAGATTGATATACATATGATTAATTAAATAAGGTTTTGAAAGTAATTCTATACCTTAGGTTTAGTTAGAGACATTACGTGTCACTTTCAATGGAAAGGTTCACATTAATTCATATTTTCGGAGTAGTCATATATTTCTAGATATCAATCTCGACTTGTAGAAGCCTTTAAGAATTAATTGTAATTAAATTTTAATTAAAATGAGAATTAAAATGAGTTTTAATTTGAATTAAAATTATAAAAAAAAAGTTTTAAATAATTTGATTAGGATCCAATTGCTACGTAAAAGTTACAACCTGCTTCTGGCCAATATTGAAACTAAGGGGTCACACACAATAGGGCAATTCAAGAAAAACAAAAACTAATGTGTTAAAAGAGGGAATTCTAAGAATTAATTAAACCAAGGGTTTTATTGCAATTCTAAAAATCCTAGAACCTTTACTAGTAAAGACTCTATATAAAGGTTTTAAAATCAGATTTTGAAAACTAAAGTCAGATTTTAGACTCTCTCCCCCTCTTTAAAAGCTGAAAACCTTAGAGCTAGCACTCATATATTTCGACCAACCCAGGTCCTCTTCCTCGTGTGGTGTTTGATATCTTAGAGAAGGAGATCCTTATTCTTGGTGGTTCATGTGGATACACTTAGAGGCTAGATGCTTGAATGACTTGTGAGCTCTCCAATATAAATATTTAATCAGAACCGGTAGACTTACAAGAGCTACAAGCTAACATCAATGTCTAATGAGCTTTAGAAGTAACATGATTAGATAAAAAAGTGTTTATATGATAATGATTCATCTACAAGTGTTGTATGGTGAGCATAGTTACAATGCAAGGTTTTAAATCTCCAAAGACCTTTTTATGCTTAGGATGCCCAAAAGGATTATTAGTCTATGAGCATAGATTAAAGATGATCAATTATATCGAGCAGTTGGACTAGCTCATTTTAGTATGGATTCAGAATTAAATAGTGACTTAATTCATCAATCCATTTTAGACTCATTATCATAGTATGTTATGAAGTACAAAATGAACATGATTGAAGCTACACTTCTAGAACTTGTTATATGTTGAAGGCTGCAAAAGTTACGATAAAGAAAGGTTAAGATACCAATTATGCTTGTCAATTGGGCTTTTTCTTCTAAGCTCTAAGGCAAGAATATCTTGAAGAAGAAAAAATCATTGAAAGAAAATGGAGTTGTCAACAAGGCTATTTCATCAAAAGCCATGAATGATAAAGGACAATGCTTCCATTGTGGCAAAAATGGACATTAAAAGAGAAACTACAAAGATCACCTCACAAGACAAGCCTTTGGAAGCCAAGTCTTAGTTGTTCATCGATGAAATTAACTTACTGTTCTCGCATTTGCAATAGGTTGGAAACCCTGAGAAAAAGTAAGGAACTAACTAAGGATAAGTTAACCTTCAACTTAGAAATGGAGCATGCATTGCTACATAAGCCATAGGGACTTGTTACTTAGTTTTACCATCTAGAAATAGACAGAAATATATTTCATATTGAACAAAAAAAGAAAGAATATAATGATCTAAATCATTCCCACTTGTTGCACTTAAGGCTAGGTAATATTAATGAGGATAGTGCAAACAAGCTGGTAAAAGATAGTTTTTGAGATTTACCGAATTTTGAATCATATTTAACTTAGGAAGCTTGTCTCATTGGAAAATGACTAGATCTTCTTTTAGTGGACAAGGAGATTAAGCTAAGGATGTATTAGGGTTATACACATTGACGTGTGTATGTTCCTAACAGTTAATTCTAGAGGAGGTTACTTCAACTTCATTACCTTTACCGATGATAATTCTAGGTTTGGGTATGTGTACTTAGTGAAATACAATTCTGAATCATTTGAAAAGTTCAAGGAATTTAGAAGTAAAGTTAAAATGCATACTTGGAAGGGTATTAAAGCTTTTTGATCTGAACAGGTGGCAAATACTTGTTTAATGATTTTTTTGATTATCTCAAAGAGAATGAGATTCTCTCTCAGTGGACTCCAGACTCCTCTTAGAACTGTACCCTGTTAGATATGGTACAATCCATGATGAGTTACATTTATCTTCCTATATCCTTTTGGGAATATGTTGTCCTAACAATGACATACTTACTGAATAAAGTTCCATCAAAGGCAGTACCTAAAATGTTATATGAGATATAGAAAGGGAGAAAACCCAAACTGAAACAAATTTAAGATTTCGGGTTGTTTTGCTTATGTAAAGAAGTTACATATAGACAAGTTTGGAACTAGATTTGTGGGATATCCTAAAGAAGGTTTAGGATATTATTTCTATCATCAACGAGAACAAAAGATGGTTGTTTCCAAGTATGCTACCTTCCAAGAAAAAAGAGTTTATGCTAGAAGGGACCAGTGAGAGCAAGATAGATCTTGATGAAGAGTCACAAGAACCACAATCTAGTACTGTTCAAATTAAGGAACTTGAATTAATAGAACTTTCCAAATAGACAATTGGTTCATAGATCTAGCATAATACCTAAGGCTCTTGAAAGATATTGATATTTAATATATGGTGACCTAGAGGTTTGCCTTATAAATTATAAGGAACTTGTTAACCACGAAGAAGCAATGTCAGACTTCGATTCTTAGAAGTGTCTTGAAACTAAGAAATCTGAAATGGATTCCATGAACTCCAAGCAAAGGGACCTATAAGGCAAGATTAGTAGTGAAGGGTTTCAAGCAACGACAAAGAGTTGACTTTGACGAAACTCTCTCTAGTGGCCATACTTAAATCCATTAGGATTTTACTTGCAATAATTGCATACCATGACTACGAGATATATCATATGGATGTAAAGACTGCATTCCTCAATAGAAACATAGAGGAGGATGTCTATATGACACATCTGAGGGTTTTACATCTAGTGCAATGACCACAAGGTATGCAAGCTTCAAAAATCCATTTATGGATTTAAAGCAAACTTCTAAAAGCTGGAACATACGTTTTGATGAGACAGTCAAACTATTTGATTTTATCCAAGAATGAAGATGAACCATGTGTGTATAAAAGGGTTACTGGGAGCATTATGACATTCTTATTGCTTTAAATAGAAGACATACTACTCATTCGAAAGGATGCATGTATTTTAAAATCAATCAAGGTTTGGTTGTCAAAGAACTTCTCCATGAAGGATTTGGGTGAAATATGCTACAATTTCGAGATAAAGATTTATAGAAATAGCTCTATAAGGATGTTCGACTTGTCCAAATCTGCATACATGTACAAAATTCTAAAATTGTTTAGCATGTAAAATTCCAAGATGAGTTAAGGAATTACTCTTGAAAGACATGTCCCCAAATACATCTGGGGAGAGAGAACACATGAGTAGATTGGATCTATAGTGTACTCCATGTTATATACAAGGCTTGATGTTAAATATTCTCTAAGTGTTATGAGCAAATATCAGTCGAATCCAGGTGAGGGTCACTAGATTGATATGAAGAATATTCTTAAAGTCTTAAGAAAAACTAAAGATCAGTTGCTTGAAAATGGAGAAGAGGATTTGAAACTTAAACCCTTCACAAAATCTAGTATAAATTTGAAAATATGATAGTAAGTCCATATATAGATAAGTCTTCACCTTAAATGGTGGAGTAGTGAGCTCGAAATGTTCTAGGCAAGTGACCATTGCGGATTTGACCATTGAGGCCAAATACGTTGTTAAATCTAAGCCCGCGAGAAAATTTGTATAGATAAATAAGTCAATCACTAAGCTTGGAATGGTTTCTGACATTGTAAATTCAATATAATGTTACTGTGACAACAATAGCGCTACTGCGCAGGCATAGAAATAGTATTGCAGATCCACTAAACTAAAGCAATGAGTAAGAGATACATGGTCTATTATCTTTAGTTCAAGTGGAAAACTGATAGTAGTATGCCCTACAAGCCAATATTATTTAATGTTATAGATATATTAAATGTAATTAATTTTATTCATTTATTGACAATAAATATTAATAATAACTTTTTTATTTATTATGTTTATTACAAATCACTGCATGTGCATTACATGATAAAGCCCAAAGAATAAGAGCAATGAAAATAAGAATCAAAGTATATGAGTGTACAATAAAGAATCCATCACTCATAGTAAAAGAGAGAGAATGTCCTATGTAATTTGATTAAATCATAGCTTAGAAATTCCTTGGCCAAGGTGGGGTGGAAATTAGAAAGGAGTTTCTAATTTCACCATTCAAGTTATGGACTTGAGATAGAGATACATATGATTAAATAAATACGATTTGACAGTAATTTCATATCTTTGGTTTATTCATGAACATTACATGATGGAAGGATTGAATAATATAGTAGTTGTTAAAGAAAATGTTCACATTAATTCACATTTCCTAGGTAGTCATGACATTTTTCTAAATATCAATTTTGACTTGTAGAAGCCTTTAAAAATTAATTGTAATTAATTATTAATTAAAAAAATTAAAATGAGTTTTCATTCGAATTAAAATTAAAAGGATTTTTAATTAAATTGGATAAGATCCAATTGCTATGTAAAAGTTATGACCTACTTCTAAGGCGATATTGATCTTAAGGAGTCACACACAATTGGGCAATTGCAAGAATAAGAAAAACTAATGGGCTAAAAGAGGGAATTCTAGAAATTAATTAAACCAGAGGTTTAATTGCGATTCTATGAATTCTAGAGCTTTTAGGAGTAAAAGCTCTATACAAAAGTTATATTTTATATAAACTCTAATACAGATTTTGAGAAACTAGAATCAAATTTTAGAATTTCTCTCTCTAGAAGTCGAAAACCCTAGAGCTAGCACTCATAGATTTTGGCCAGCCCTAGTCCTTTTCCTCACATTATGTTCAATATCCTGGAGAAGGATATCCTTACTCTTGGTTGTTCATATGGATAAACTTAGAGGCTAGATACTTGAACGACTTATGAGCTCTCCAATGAATTTGCAATCAGAATCTTCAGTAAGGTATAAATCTCTAATCTTGCCAGGAGTTTTTTTATATCATTCTAATAAAGTTATACAGAATTATTAAGATTAAGTTTATTGGTATAAAAAATTTAAATTTCTATTGTTTATCTATACCAGTAATCTAACATTTTGGACCAAATTCTCATCATTAGGCTATATACGTGGCCTATTATAAAATTTGGAATAAAATGTGATGTCTATAGATAAGTTTTCATATTTATGAAAAAGGAAAATGTAAAAAGTTGTAGAAAGAAATCACATTTGACCTTTGTAATTGAGCTAGAACGTCAACTCCTAAGAACAAAAGAGGAAAGAAGAGAAAATTTTGTAAAGGAACTTGTTGTTTATTCAATACATTTATTCCTTTACATTTACAACATTTATAAAATGAAGAATCAAGACTTCAATTGTTGTTGTAACTAACTATAAATTGTTTTTCACATCTTCTAACAAGTTATGTTATTTGGTCATTAAGAGTTCATTCACTACAACATTTCCATGGTGTTCATTTAATAGTATCAAGTCCATATGGGAGGATTCCCTACCCTAACCTTGATAGTAGTGTGCTCTACAAGCCAATAGCCTTTGATGTTATAGGCATGTTACTTGTAATTAATATTATTCTTTTATTGACAATAAATATTTATTTATGGAATTTATATTATTTATAATGTTAATTACAAATCACATTCAATGTGTTTACATGATAAAGCCCATAGAATAAGAGTAACAAAAATAAGCATCATGATGAGATCATGCTAATGAGATGTATTTCTTTAAGCTTTATTATTAAATGTTCCTAATCATAGGATCACTAAGAAGGGCATTAGTGAATCTGGATAAATAAATACATACTATGTTTCATCAAGTAGTTGAAGGTGATTGATCTCATGGTCACTAGTGTATGAGACACAAAAATAAGTTATGTAGGTGTTTGTTAGAGAACAAGTACACCAAACTGACTCGACTAAGTAATTCCAAATGAACATTTATTGATTGTTAATAGGAGTTCTTACGTTGCAATTTTACAAGTAATCCTTAAACTTGAGGCACAATGAATGATGGAGTTATCAAAATTGATATTTTAAGTTATTCCAGTGATTAATTAGTTGGTTGGAAACATAATGGACAAGGATCATTTTAATGGTAGGATAAAAGTTTAATCTTGTAATGTCAAACCTTGAAGAAAACGGAGTATTTGAAGATTTTGTTTGAGAATGTGAGGCAAATTAAGAAGGTAATAATCTAAATGTTTTGTGAACCCTAGTCAGAGAAATTTCGATGACGGAATTTTATTAGTGAGGAGAATTGTAGAGTCCGGTATTTTAATTAAAATATTTTAATCTTGGGATTTGTACTTCAACGTGTAAATTGTGTACTTGTTTGGATTTGAGTCGTAATTAATTTGTATTAGGAATTATAGAATTAGAAACGGGTATATAAATGAGAATTTGATAAATTAAAATTCTGTTTGGGGGTAAATGCTGGAATTTTAAAGTGTTTGGGGTATTTTTGTGAAGGAGAAGTAAAGTGGAAGGTTAAGTATGTAATTAAGGAATAAAAGTTTTTATAAATGGGAGGAGAGAGGGAGAAAAGGCCATAAATTATGTCGGAACCTTATAGTGAAAACGAGATAGGGGAGAGAAAGAGAAGAGAAAGAAGAAAAAGAGAGAAAGAGGAAGAAAGAATAAAGAGAAGAAAAGATGGAAGATTTGTGACAAAATCAAGGTAAAAGTTCATCTCTCTTTACTTCTAATTATTAAGCATGTATATTTAACTAAAGATTTGAATTAATGAAAGTTGATTTTGAAGAAAGTTCAAGAAAGTGTTTTGTTCTTAAATGAAAATGGGTTAATATACATAATGTGTTGATTTAATGATTTTGAGTTCAATTCTTCTATTGGGTAGTGTTACATCTTTGATCTAAAACCTTTATGAACTTGTGTTTGACATTGGTTGGAAGTCCCATTGGAGACAAGAGGTAATTTTGAAGAAAAACAAATTTTTTGCCCTAAATTTTTCTGAATTCGCGACCAGACAGTTGATTGTCCAAAATGCACAGTCGATTGTGAAACTCTCTAGACTTTGGACAGTTGACTATGCAAGCTTCTAGGCAGCCTACAGTCGACTGCCCAATATGGATAGTCGACTATCTAAGCTCCTGAACATGCTTTTCAGTCTTATCTTTGAAAATAAGTAACTTTTGTTAGATTATTTCAATCCTAAACTTCTCCAAAAGTATTATGAGCTTGTTTACATGATAAAGTTTTAAAATTAAGATCTTGAAAATATTTCTTTTGCTTTAAAACATGTTAAAATGATTTTTATAAAAGTTTTAAATAAAATAGGAAAAAGGAATTATGACTTAACCTATAGATTTTATATGCTTGCATAAATTTCATGATAGGCTTTGGGTGTTAAATGCTTGTATGCCTTTGAGTGATTATACTACATATATATGTATTTGTTTAGTGTGATTGAAAAGAAAAATTAAAAGCTAGGAAGTAAACCCGAGGTTGGATCTTGGCTCAACAAATGTGAGTTTCACCATACTTTTAGTAAACGTAGTAACTTATCTGATAGAAATGAAAAGTTAAAGGGGTATAATTATGAAGGACTATGGAAACATAAATAAGAGACAATTTAAAGAATAATATAAAATAATATACGGTTGTACCTTGAAGAAGGATTATGATATAATTAACTTAATGAAGGACTAAGAAGATAAAAAAGACAAAGTATATAAATGAATATAACGGAAATAAGTGTAAATAAGTCTTGATATTTTTATTTTTTATAAGTTGTTGTTATATGATTGATTGATAAATATTATGTTTGAGAAATTGTTGATTTGTTTAAATGATATATTCTTTTTTGGATATGGTTGTATTATGAATTGAGTGCATAATTACTTGTGTTGAGAATTGGTTGTATTGTGAATGCCATTCATGTAACTTGATTTCTTAATGATAATGTAAATGAATGAAGTAATCATATAAGGTTAGAACCACCTAATAAGGGGTAGGGAGAGGATCCTAGTTACTTAGATGTATGGACCTCGCATAGTAAGGGCTAAGGAGGGGATTTGAATTATTTATGATAGGAGACGTCCCTTTTTTATGATTAGCCCAAAGAGAGACAGATGAGGACAACCTGAATATGATTTGAAGATGAAGTGAAATGAAAAGAATTAAATAAAGAATTGAACGTGCATCATATTGCATTACATTACTCTTGCATAATGGATTATTGGTGTATAATTGATGACTTTGATTGGCCCATGAGAGACACAAGTGATGTTTAGCCCAAGAGAGGCTTGTGTTGTGATTAGTCCATTAAAGGACACTTGTTGTAATTGACTTGAAGGGCATGCGATGTGATTTGCTCAATGAAGGGTGTTAAATGTATTTGATTCAATAAAGGGTATGAAATGTTAATTGTTGTAGTGTGAAAATGTTGGAGACTTATCATTACTCTCAAAAGATTGACCTTATGATATATGTGAAGTGATAAAAACTATGTATTTTCTGATTTATTAAAGAAATAAGGAATATTTGTAATAATTACTCCTTTAGTAACAAGAAATGAGAAAAGTAAATTGAGAAGTTTATCCATAAGCCGTATTATTTCCCATACTTAGAAAGAAGAAAATTTTAAATTAAGGTTTGAAAAATAAAGAATAAAACTTTTAAAAGCGATTACTTTTAGTAATGTGTTTCTCACTGAGCTTTTAGTTCACTTTTTTATTTTCTAACATTTCAAGTAATACCAGGAGTTGATAGTCAAAGTTGAAGGAAGTCCTAAATAAGGCTTTCAACTACGACATCATCGTCTTTTGGGTTTTTGTTAAGAGTTTAAGCCATTGGTCTTGGTTTAACCATTGTAAAAAAAATGTTCAAGGCTTATTTAAGTGGGGGAGTTTTCATCATTTGTGTCTTTTGAAAATTTTTAACTCTCTTGTATTGTAAAGATTGTTTGGATGTGTAAAAGTGTGATTTCATAAACTTGTGAAGTTTGATAGATTGTTTGTATTCTTGATGAGTATTACATGGTTGCATCTGGAGTCAAGGTGCTCAGTGCTGAAAGGTAATGAAGCCGTTCCGAGTAGGGCCTACTCGGGCTTGGTCGTTACAGTACGCTCTGACTTGAGGCGTACATATTTCACACCCAGGATAGCAAGGTGTATGCCTTGTGGTATTTTTTGGTCGGCGACGAAGGCAGGAACGACAGCTTGAATGGAGCTCTCATTCGTCGGAAATCTCACTAGAAACTTCTTTGAGAAGACCAGAATTGCCACCAAAACCAAGAAATAAAACCCACTCCTCAACACCTCAAGAACCACAACAAAAACAAAACTCTAGAAAACAAGTAAACAACTACACATTAGACCCCACGCCACAAAAAAAAACAGCCCCCAATTACAGCTAGAAATTTCCCTATGGACAGAGCTCAAAGGAGGTTTGGGGTTATCCTTAGGCGGGATAGGATTGTTCTTGACGCAATCCATAGCGAGATTAAAGGCGAATTTGGGAGAGAATAGGTTTGATGAGGGTTTGGAGTTGCATAGATGGGACTTGAGAGACCCATTTACACAGAGATGAGATCACTTGGGAAACCAACCATTTGTATAGAGATGAGACTTGGGAGACCAACCATTTGAGTAGAGATAGGACTCGGGATTTAGGTTTGGGAGTGGTTGGGTCTGATGGGGAAGTGAGATTTTGTGATAAGATTTTCTTAAGATGTCTACACGTATTGTAGATAGTAGAATTTTTTTTTGTTTTTTTTATAGTAATAAGTTTGTTTACTTTATTAAATTATGAAATTTTATATATTTGGGCATGTTGCACCCTATAATTTGACCCCAATAATGTGTAACACACTAACACTTAACGGTTAACCATATATTTGTTGTAATGTTAATGTAAAATTTGTGAATTATTAGGTTTTAAATTATTAAAATTTGTGATAAATATTTATTTTTAAGTTTTAAATTATTAAAATTGATTGATAATTTATTTATTTATTCTTATTATTTTAGTTAAAACGTGCAACATTTAAAAGCACGATTCGCCCAAGGCACTAACCCAACTCACTTACATCTGGAAACATTGCTTCAACGCTTTTCAAAAAGGTAAATGCATGTTTGGGTAACAGTTTTTTGTTTTCAATTTTCGAAAACTGTTTTTAAAAATAAAACTGAAAACAATTTTTTAATGTTTTCTGAGGAATATATGTTTGGACAACTGTAACTCGAAAACTTTTTCCAAAACAGAAAATAATGAAATGTTGTTTGGATTATCTTATTTTGAAAATTGTTTTGATATACCTTGTAATTATTTTTAGTTTTGAGTTTAAATTTAAAATCTATATTAATTTTATTTCTCATAATTACTAAATATTTAAAAATAAATAATATTATTTTATTTTCAAAATTTTAATATTTTTTATATACCATAGAGAAAAAATGAAACAGAGAAGTGAACACTGATTTTAGGGCTATTTTTTTGAAAATTATGTCAGAAAACACAAATTTGAAGTTTTCAGAAAACAGTTTTTTAAAACTGGTTTTTTGAAAACAGTTTTTTAAAATTAATTTTTTGAAAACTGTTTAAAAAAATTGCTTTTGAAAACTGTTTATCAAACATAAAAAAAAAATTTCTTAAAAACTGTTTTAAAAGGTAAACTAATTTGTTTTTTGTGATAGTAAAATTATTACTTATGAAACACATAAAATTGTTTTTTTTTTCTTTCACTGTTGTGTTTATCGAAATAAAAATTTACCATAAAAGACAATTTGTTTTTCGAGGCATAGGAAGACAATTTACCATATATATATATATATATATCCCAAAACTTCTTAGTCACTCTAGTTCGTCATCATTTTTTGTGATAATCGGGGCTTTTAAAGGGTTTTGAATCTTGAGAGAAAACACTGCAACAAAGAATCGACTAAAAAGAAGAAAAGAAAATACTTAAAAAGATGGCAGAAGAAGAAGCGAACAAATTGGGAATAGAGTCGAAGAAAGAAACAGAAGTGACAGAGTGTGAAACGAAAACAATGACGCCATGGGAGCAGCACGCAAGCGTTATAAACATTCCTCGCTTCGACTACAACGCACCTTCCTCTCTCCTTCAACGCTCTCATTCTGGCTTCCTCATAACCTGTACCATCAGTGAGTTTCTTTTTCCCTTAATTTTCTCCTTTTATTTTTATTATCATTTCTTGTCCTTCTTATTTTCTTCAGTTTACCGTCGGTTGGACGTGAAGTGTTAAGAAATGTCGTCTTCGCAGAATAATGTTTACTTATTTTATTATGAAAAGAAATCTGCACTTATGTTTTACGGTTAATTTTACTTATGTAATTATATCGATTATTAATCTAAGTGGATTATCTAAAATTTTGCTAAATTCTCTGTTACTTATACAATTTATAGAGCTATACAAACTTTTTAAATCCCTGATTTGTGGGAAAAGGTAAGTAGTGTATTATATCGACTACCACTATAATTGAGATATTCACAAAGGAAAGAGAATACTACAATAATATGTAATAATAAAGTGACCTACTTCAGCAGCATGTTTAACACATCGCATATAAGAAGTTTGTATCAAATTTGGATGGCAGTTGAGCTCAATATGCTTAGTTTGCTAGTGGAAGACAACAGCTATATTAAGTGTTGTCTGCTTGTACAGTGGAGGACAGCAGGTTGAGGATGCGAAACTCCTAGATCAATGCGCAAAAAATTGAGGCATTTTAGTTCATAAG
Organism: Bretschneidera sinensis; assembly: GCA_023935145.1. Classification (NCBI taxonomy): domain Eukaryota; kingdom Viridiplantae; phylum Streptophyta; class Magnoliopsida; order Brassicales; family Akaniaceae; genus Bretschneidera; species Bretschneidera sinensis. The sequence goes on from CM043705.1 coordinate 5,404,488, forward strand.
TTGTGTTAGCCATTGGAAGATATTCAGTCTTTTGCTGAAGAATGGGAAACTGTATTTTGGTTCCAAGATATAGGATTAGCACCAAGCAGCATAGGCCACTAACCAGAGGTCGATCTACAAGTAATAGGGCAACTCCGCCATTCCAAATCACAAAACCTTGAAGTTGTAGATGAATTGTAAAGGACATAATAATGCTTTGACTTAGAATGCTTAATAGATACCTCATGAAATTGGAGGCTTCATGCGAATGAGATTGTCGATGAGAGTGCATATATTGACTTAGAGAATGGACATCAAACAAAATGTAAGGTCTTGTGATTGTTAGATAAATGATTCACCCAGCAACTCGATGATTGCAAGACATTCGTTGAAAGTTCATCATCTGATGGAGTCAACTTTTAGTGTTGCTTCATCATTGTATCAGCGATATGTCAAGCCAGAAGTCTCAGTTCATCCGAAATGTCCAATGTATATTTGCATTGACATAATAAAATATCTTCCTTCGACCTGGCGACTTCAATTCCGAGAAATTAGTTGAGGGGGCTGAGATCTTCAATATGAAAACAAATTTGCAATATCTAAACCTGTGACGAGTATGTCATCTAAAAAGAGCAAGATTGCTTGGTACTCTCAAATAATATATAGTAATTAGCTTTTTGATTGGATAAGACCATATTCAATAAAATCATTTGATGATTTAGAGAATCGATTATGAGATCCTTGTTGTTAGTCCCATTCTCATATATAGATTTGTATAAATTTTTCTCTACTCTTTCCTCCTCTTTTGCTCTTTTTCATACCTATTTATTTTTCCTATTATACACTAGAGAATACCATACTCTATAATGACAAAAAAAGATTTGACGAAAATAGATTTTGTTGATAAAATCTTATTGAGATAGATTTATTTAGACGACAACATGAATTTCCCATTACAATGGGCATGTAAACTTCTTCATCTAACTTACCATGTGAAAAGCCATTGTGGATGTCAAGTTCATGAGTAGGCCAAGTAGAGGCAACTACAATTGCTAATAAGAATTTCAACTGGGATCAATTCTGTGATAGGATTAGACGATCTAGCCCTTAAAATTGATTGAAACTTTTGCAACTAATTGTGCTTTATATCTTTGTATGGATCCATATGAGTTTTGTAAACCAATTGGAAACTAATGGGTTTCTTATTTTTTCTTTGGGGTGGGGGGAGTTAGTGAATGCCCATATACCATTCTTCACGTATTGACCTCTGTCTTTCACTCAAGCTATAAAATTCCTGCTATTGATTGATACATATGGTTTCTAAAATTTAGGCATTAGTCAATGCCCATTTATCATTCTTTTAAAATGCCTCAATTTTTGCAACCATGAGCATTACTCAATCACGGGAATTTTATAGCTTCAGTGAAAGACTTAGTTCTACATGTGAAGAAATAGCTATACCGAAAGCAATATATAAAGGAGAAAGATTTAATATGCGATAGAAATTTTCAAAAGGATAGGTAATACCTTTCTCGTGAAGTTGATATGGAGCTGCAATTGCCTTTGATGGAATTGTACATGCATAATCAATAAAATAAGATGGGTGACTGTGAATTTTGGTTGAGTATCGTGGAGAGCTAGTAGAATAGGAGGGAATGGTTGTGTCAGATGCATTACGACTAGAAGTGGGACTGGTTGTGTTTTGATTGTCATGGAACATTGTGTCAAGAGATGGTGGGTTTTGGAAGTCATTTTCAGCTTGTTTTGATAGGAGTTGAGAATTAAAATGAGAAGATGAATTATCATCTGGTATAGGCATAGGCGGTCCTTGCTGAGTTTTGTTTTTCCTTTTTCTCTTCTCCTTTTCTTTGGTTAGGTTTTTCTCTTGTGCACTTTTCGTTTACTTGGGTACACCTTTTAGGCACTGTTAATGGGATTTCTTTATCAAAAAAGGTATTGGTAAAACAAGCTATTTATAGGCTGTGTGGGAAGTACACGTTTAGGCACAAGATAATAACCTAAGCTAGATGGGAAAAAATATTGCTTACTTTTTTTAGCTAATTATTTAAAAGAAGTGAGATAGTGAATATGGTAAACGAGTGTCGTCAATCTTTTGTGGTCCAAAAGAAGTTTTTTGAGTTCGTTAGAGAATGGATTGCTGGGAATGTGGGCAGAGTCTCTTAGTTCGCCCCTGGGAGGAAGATCTCTATTTGGTTGAATGAACATGAGCTGTTCTGGTTTCTCAAGGTTTGGAAGGAATTTCTTTCCGAAAAAGGAGAAGCTTACTCGTACAAGAGAAGGAGATATTGGAATAGGTCCCTCATAGTGGGTTTGCATCGCAATAGAAACGATCGCTTTGTTTTAGTAACCGGGATCTCTAGTGGGAAATCCAACTTTCTTCTCTTTCCGGAAAGGGAGGCAGCAGGCGGATGGTGGAAGGTCTTAGAAGCAGTTTTAGAGGTCAGCAAATCTTATGGTTCTTCTTTGAGCCGCTAGCTTGGGAAAGATAAAGGTAAGGAAATAGCTCAGCGTAGATTATCGGGGCCTGATTTTGGTAAAAGCTCCAAAGGTAAGGAGGCGAGGCCTGAGGCTGAGCCGGCGGCGGTCAAAGGGGGTAGTTCTCTGGCGTTATCGGGTTTTTGTCGGTGTTGTGGGCTGGATTTGTCATGAAAGGTGGTTTTGTCAAGCTCCCCAAAGGCGGCGAAGTCTTGGGCGATGGTGGTCGAGGGATCAATGACAGGGCTTGAGCTTAGTCCCGTTGACGGAGAAGACAATGGAAAAGAAACGCGTGTAGTGGGGCATGTAGGGGAGTTGGGAGCTAAAGGAAAAGGACAGTTGGCACATAAGTTGGCATCTTCTTCAAATTTTGAATTGTGTTCGTTGGAGCTTAATCAGAGTAAGATGGGCCGGAGCCATAAGATTGGATCTAATCTTGTATTTGGGCCTAATCTCTTTAAAGAACCCAATCCTAGCAACCTACTTGGTAAAGACTTTAGTAATTCGAGCTTAGGTTGTTCGGAAGAAAATGGGCTAAGTATTTTGGATCGGGGCTTCAATTTTGATAAATTTGGGCTGATGAAGGTTGGGAGAAAAAAGAGGGCCCAAAAGGCTGGAAACTTTCAAAACACTAGGTGGCCAAGCGTTGAAACCTTGCATCCCAGAGGCGTCGATGCCTTCGCCTCCCACGATTCGAACGGAGCTCCATCGCTGTTGAGTTCAGATGCCAGTGTTCCTCCTCGACCGACGCCTTGCTCCTCCAAGGCAGTGGTGTTGAACAATAGCTCGCTACATGGTGCTTTTTGGGTCGTGTCTTCGGAGATAACAATGGGGATTGTCGGTGAAAGGGTTAGGGCGTTGATCGGTGTATTTTCCAACTCTGGCGAGGCCATTGTTGAGGTCGCGAGTCTCCTCATCAATTCATCTTTCCACTTTCTAGTTTCTGATTTAGTGGACCTTAACGACAATTTAAAGAATCCATCTTCTGAGAGCTAGCTATAATGGTTTTGCTCTTTGTCGTTCCTTTGATTAGCATTCCCCCATGGATCAATTTGGACTCGACTCAGGTTTGACCTGGTGAGTGTCCTGGGGTTCTTGATGGTTTAGTTTCAGATGCTTTTGGGTTTGGAGGAGAGGAGATGACAAAATTTGCGGGGATTTACGCTTGGCTCTAGTGGGGAGTGGCGATCCTATGCAGTTGTGGGAGGGCGTGGATGTCAGGGAGGAATATGCATTGGAGGGCTTCAGCTTGTATTAAGCTGGGTTAAAAAGCTCCATAAGTTGGTTGGGGTGTCGATAGTTGGAGTAGAAGATCAAGCAATTCATTTGTTTGAGGAAATTGAGTGTCTGAGGGTCGAAGAGTGTAAGACCCACTATTGTGGCCAATCTATAGGTAGGAAACATGCTAAAGGATGCAGTAGAGAATTAAAGAGACTGGAATTTGATGTCAGCTATGACAAGACCAATGGGGGTGTTGGTAGAGGAGGGGAGGGAGGGGAGGAGTCGTCGAAGGTGTCGAGGGGTACGATAGTGCTCCAATGATGTGGAAAATAATTTCTTGGAATGTGAGAAGGGCTAATGACGTGGAGAAGATAGCTAATATCAAGCATTTTCTAAGAAAGTGGAAAGCTTCTGTGGTTTGTCTTAAGGAGACCAAAATGGAACAAATTGATGAGTCTACTGTCTGTTTTTTCAATTTCTTGCTTATTTAGGGGTCTCTTCAACGGTGGGGATTGGGTTTTGACCGGTGTTTATAGTCCTAGTGAGATTGGCAATAAAGGTATTTTCTGGGAAGAGTTGGTGGCTGTTAGGCAGTGTTGGCAACTTCTTTGGGTTTTAGGAGGCGATTCCAATATTGTGCTTTTTCACATGAGAGGCTAGGGGAAACCTTGAAACCAGGTCCATGAGGGAATTTTTAGAGTTTATAAGGGGAAATGATCTTGTCGATTTGCCTTTACCCAGAGGGTCCTTTACTTGGTCAAGCTTAAGAGATTCACCTTCTTTCTCGAGAATTGATCGGTTCTTTGTGTCTGCTAGTTGGGAAATCCAGTGTTCTAACTTGATCCAAAAACTTCTCCACCGACCAACCTTTGATCATCACCTTATTGTCCTTGAAGTAGGAGGTTTGATGTGAGGTTCGATGCCTTTCCGTTTTGAGAATATGTGGTTGAGAGTCGATGGTTTTCATGATCTTGTTAAGGACTAGTGGGAGGGTGCTGTCTTCAGTGGTGTTACTAGCTTTGTTATGGCTAAGAAATTGAAAAAGAGTTAAAGAAGACGTGCAAAATTGGAACAGAGAGTCCTTCGGCAATGTTAACTCTACTATTAACGCTCTACTGGGTAAAATAAATGGACTCGATGAAAAAGAGACTAGAGAGGGCCTATTGAGGAGTGAATTGGATAGAAGGGCAGTTGCTAGGAAGGAGTTGGCTAAATTCATCCCCTTGGAGGAAATTTCTTGGAGGCAAAAATCTAGGGAGTTATGGCTTCGAGAAGGCGATAAAAACACCAAGTATTTTCATCTTATGGTCAATGCTCGTAAAAGATTTAACTTTATTAATTCCATTGAGGTGGATGACATGGTTTTTGAAGAGGAGGGAGATATTGAAGGAGCCATTTCTGATTTTTACAAAAATCTTTATAAAGAAACTTGTGAGATCAAGCCGAATTTGGACGGTTTGAGCTTTTCCATAATTGATGAGTTTGATGTAAGATGGCTTGAGAGGCCTTTCTCTGAAGATGAAATCTTTGCAATCCTTAGGGAGTGTGATGGAGATAAAGCCCGGGTCCTGATAGTTTCACAATGTCTTTCTTAGCTCATAATTGGGAGGTGATTAAAGGGGATGTTGTTTATCTGTTTGAGGAGTTTCATTCTATGAGGGAGTTTGTGAGTTGCTTAAATGCCTCCTTTGTTACTCTGATCCCTAAGAAGAAAGGGGCTTCTAACATTAGACATTTCAAACCTATAAGTCTAGTGTGCATCATTTATAAGCTCATCTCGAAGGTGGTAACTTCTAGATTGAAAGGAGTGATGAGGAAGGTGGTGAGCCTTATGCATAACGTTTTTATTGAGGGAAAAAAAATTTTGGATGCAACCTTGATTGTCAACGAAGTGGTGGATGCTCAGCTGAAGATTGGAGGGGGAGGGGTTATTTGTAAACTTGATGTGGAAAAAGGTGTTTAACCATATTTGCTAGAGATTTTTTATCTATTTATTAAATCACATGGGTTTTGGGGACAGATGGTGCAAATGAATTTTCAAGTGCATTTCTTCCACTTCCTTCTCCACTTTGGTGAACGGGTGCCCTTCCCGTTTTTTAGAGCTTCCAGAGGACTAAGACAAGGGGATCCTCTATTTTTGTTCTTATGCACCTTGGTTATGGAGGCCTTCAGTAAGATGCTGTTGAATGGGGTTGATTTAGAGCCTTTTTTCTGATTTCAAAGTGGGAGGAATTAATGGTTGTACTAATGTTTCTCACCTTTATTTCGTTGACGATACAATAGTTTTTTGCGGGGCTGATCCCTCTCAAATTTTGCATCTTCGGGGTATCCTCTTTTGTTTTAAGACGGTGTCTGTCCATAAGGTTAATCTTGCTAAAAGTGTTTTAATTCCTTTTGGTTGGAGTGGTAATGTGAATCTTCTTGCTAGTTTATTGGGATGTAAGTTGAGATCGCTTCCTATCACTTATCTTGGTTTTCCTCTTGGGGCTAAATTCAAAAACAAAAGCATCTGGATCTGATTGTGGAGAAGTTTGAAAATCGTTTGACCGAGAGGAAGAATCACTACCAGGGGGTAGACTCACTCTCATCAAGAGCAATTTTTCTAGTCTTCTGACATATTTTATGTCTCTGTTTCCTATCCTTAGTTCGGTTGCCAAAAGACTATAAAGCATCCAAAGGAGATTCTTTTAGGGTAACACATCGGAGGATTTCAAGTACCACTTGTTAAATTGGAATGTGGTGAAATATCCTATGGAAAAAGGAGGTCTTGGAATTAAATCTCTTTCTTTGCTCAATAAGGTTCTTCTTAGTAAATAGCTTTGGGGGTTTATCGTTGAGAAAGACCACTTGTGGAGGAAAGTGGTGGTGGCCAAATTCGGTATGGTTCTTGAGGGTTGGATGTCTAAGGAACCTCCGGGGTGGGGGGGGGGGGGGCTTATGGAGTTGGAGTATAGAAGTATATTAGCAAAGATTGGGAGGAGTTTCGGTGTTTTGTCGAAACCTCGGTGGGCAATGGTTTAAAGACTCGACATTGGTGTGATACTTGGTGTGGTAATTCCCCTTTAAAGGATAAATTTCGTATTATTTTCAATTTGGTGAGAGATAGGGAAGCTCGGGTTAGCTCTTGCTTTTCAGTGCATAACGAAGGTATCTCTTGGGTCATACCTTTTATCCGTAATTTTCAAGATTAGGAAGTTGAGGAGGTCGGGGTGTTTTTGGACGCCTTATATTCTTCTAAAATTGAGGTGGGGAGGGAGGATGAGGTGAGATGGGGGGGCCTAGACCGGATAAAGATTTTTTGGTTAAAGACTACTACAATATTCTTGTCAATAAGAGCCTTACTAGTGAACTTTCAAATTTTCCTTGGAAGACTATTTGGTGCGCTCGGGCTCCAAGAAAGTTTGTTTTTTTGTTTTTTGTTTTTTTTTTTTTTTTTTTTTTGTGTGAGAGGCTTCGTGGGATAGAATTCATTTTTTTTTTATAAGTAAAAAAATTTAATAAAAAATTACTAAGAGGGTGCAACTCAAGGCCAAAGGCTAATTACAAGAAATAAGCTCCACAAAATCTAGAAGCTCCTCATTTACAAAAAGATTCATTCTAAACCAAAAACTGAAAGAATTAAACCATCTATTCCTAACCACCTCTATGGATCTTTCAAAGTCCTCAAAAACTCTACGGTTTCTTTCATTCCGCACAACCCAAAAAATAGATTGGGGAATTAGCGAATAAGCCTTCTTTATATCCTTAGAAGCCCGTAAGCCATTTCAAGCCCAAATTTCGTCTTTAACGGAGCCGGCCATCACCCAAGAGATCCCCAATAATCGATATGCCATCTCCCACAAACTTCTAGCCAACGGACACTCCAACAAAAGATGAACAACGGACTCGACACAATATTTATAGATAAAACACCTATTAACAAGCACTTCTCCCTCTTTTGTAAATTGTCCAAAGTAAGGATCTTTCCCCAAGCCGCCTCCCATGCAAAAAAACGTACTTTTCTTGGAGCACGAGGGCAACAAATAGCTTTCCAAGGGAAATTTGACAAACCTTCCACATTAGCCCCACCAGTAAGAGAATTATAAAAATATCTCACCTCAAAACCTTTTACTGGACTAGGCTTCCAGTTAACCGATTCTTCTCTTTCCAAATCAATCTTCATGGGGATAGAATTCTTACTATCGACAATCTTCAAAGGAGGGGAAAATTTTGGTCAATAGATGATTTATTTGCAAGGAGAAGGCCGAGTCCATCTTTCATCTCTTGGTGGATTGTCCTTTCGTTAGAAGCTTGTGGGAGATGGCTTATAGAATTGTGGGGGTCTCTTGGGTGGTTGTAGGTTTCTTGAGAGATGAAATTGGGGTTTGGAGTGACGTTAGAGCTCCGAAGGAGGTTAAAAAGGCTTTAGCTCTAATCCCTCACTCGATTTGGTGGATTGTTTGGAGAGAGAGGAATCGGAGGGCTTTCGATGGTATTGAAAGACCGATTGCTACTATTAGAGATGGTTCAAAACTCTTAACTTTTGGATTAGAGGATTTTTTTGGTAAATAAAGATGATCTCTTAGACTTCGTTGATTTCTTGCATTGTATTTAGCCTTTCGGCTTTTGATGCACCGTCTGGGTGCTTCTCAATAAATTTTTGCTTATAAAAAAAGGTCATGTATATAGAAGAAGACAAAATGTAGTAAACTAAATGAATAATTAGAGAATGTCCTTATTGCTGATATATGGTTACAGTTTATAGAACTATACAAATTTATAAAACCCCTGATTTGTAGAAGTAAATAATATATATATTGAGAGATTTATAGACGAAAGAAAATAATACTGTATGATACACTGACCTTCCAATGCAACAAGTTTAGCATGTCTAACAACCACCTGCATGGGTTGCCATCTGGAATATAAGACAAATGTAAATTAAAGGAAATGTTAAGCATACTGCTCCATATTTAATTTGCATTTATAGCTTTATTAGTTGTGGTTGGTGTTAATGTTTGTGTTTCTTATTTCTATTTATTTGGATATAGTAGGCGTGTGAACCTCCTTTGGTATTATTGTATGTAGCTAAAGGATTCTGTGCATTGCAGGGGTGGACATGTCCATTTCAAATAAGTCAAGTGATTGTTTCTTCCATTATAAAACAAATAGTTCTATAACTTTTAGAAGGTCTTTTCATTAGATGGAACCAGTCATAGAGGCCTAATTATGTTGTATTAGACAAATTAGAACAAATAAAAAAGGCAAAGGTTTGCTACTTCTATAATTTTTTTCTTCAGAGTTTGCGAATTTTAGGGTAGCGTGTATTGTATAATAAATTTTCCTTGATTTTGGAATGAAGCTTATGTACCATACTGGTGCAATATCTTAAGATCTGAATGATGAATTTTATTAGGCAATGCTTGTTGTGTAAACTTGAGATACTACAGACTGCAAGTAATTCCTCCTGTTTCACTTCGCATTGGGTAGCACTTCTTTTACCGCCTAAGTCATTGATATGCATTATTTCCATTACAATTGGTCTTTTACTTGCATTCATATAAAATCGGTAGTTACAAATTTTGACATGCGGCCTGGACTTTTAATATGCTAAAATTCTTACTCTTTCAGTAATGAAGCATGAAAAAGTTACAATTTCTATGTCTGGCTTATGAGAAATGATACTGTATGTTCTCTTAACAAGTGTACATATATTTATATTCAAGTTGGAATTTGAGTTTTGACAAAAACGGTTTTGCTCTTCTTATTAGAGAGGGAGAAAAGTGCCACAAAAGAAGCCATGTCTATCCTTGGAAAGGTATTTCCGCTTGACCTTGCCTACTTCAAATCATGCTTGTATATAATCTGTATGCATTCTTGCAATCTTTGTGCGTGTGCGCGCGCGCATATATATATATTGTATTATTTCTTGCAGTGATGCATAAATCACGGGGAATCCAAGAAAAAGTAGACTTATTTGACTTTGAGAAATGGCTTCAGTGCTTTAATTCAGGTCTTTCTAATTGGTTGCAAATGTTAACCACTATCAAAATATCCTACTTTTTACTGAAATTTGTTTAAATGGTTATATATTAGTGCTCCTTAAGTGTCTTAATCACAATTCCTTGACAGTGGGGATTGATTATATCTGAAGCAGTGTGAGGCCTTTGTAAAAAGTAGTATGAATGTGTTCATTTATAAAAGAGACTCCATCCCAAAATTTTTGTCATGATTCTATATGTAGAAATTTTAATGTAATTTTTCTCTATCCCCAAATACTCTTTAAATCCAATTATATTTAAGTGAAACTATTTCCTTTCTAGCATCATGAAAATGGAAACATGCACGTGTTTCTAATGTAGGATAGATATTTAGAAAGAGAAGCAGATTGAGAAAGGACAACAGATAATAAGGGATATTAGACCGAGAGAAAAGACAGATAAAAGAGAGAATAGACCAAGAAGAATGAAGAACAGGGGAGCAAGAGGGACAACGGATAACAAAAGTAGAAGTTTATTCTATAATTTAGTCTGAATCTAAAATACTAGTAGAGTGCCCTTATATATTCACCAAACATAATTTAAATAAGAAAGTAAATTAAATCCTCAAATCCTAATAAATATCGAATTGCCTAAATTGAAGTTTTCTATAATACTACTATAAAATCTCCAAAATTATTTTAATTAAAAGATAATTTCAAAATAATAAATATTCTCACCCTTAATTTATATTATTCTCCCCCACTTACAAAAAACTCGACCTCGAGTTTTGAAGTGGTAAAGTATCAAAACTTGTGATTCTTGAAGTTGCATGGCAAAGACTTACAATTTTCAAGATGTAGCATTCTCGATCGAGCAGAAAAAGGATATAAAGAGGAGTTGTTGAGGAGCCTCAATCTAATGCGGGAGGACAAATCAATGTAAGGTCACACGCACAAATCTTGCCTTCGTCTTGGCTGTGGCCTTGTTCGTTTTGAAATGACTCTATAGGTACTTCCTCACCTTGAATATTAGAACTTTCTTCAAGACTTGTTCTTGCATTTTAAGGTGTGTGTGGATTAGAGAAACAACTTTAGAATTGAATGAAATCCTGATTGATAGAAGTTTTGGTGAAAGCTGCTTCCACTAGTTGTTTCACCCGTTCAAGGAATTATTACATCTTGCAAATTCGAGTTTCAAAGTTGGAATACTCGATCTCCAATTGATAACAATTATCATAAACACACCAACCATCAAACTTGATTTTAGCCCAAATCTCATCTTGAGGCCAATAGTATTGCATGAGAACTTGAAATTCCATTGAATTGGAGAAAATACTAATTTTCTCCACATGGCCAAATGGACCAAAAACTTGATGAAGCACATCTTCTGAAATTGGATAATGTACATGATAAACTGTAACCCAAAGAACTCGACTCGACACATCTAGACTCATCTATTGAAAAGTCAATGGCTTGGTCAGCACCTGAATTGGCTCAAATATGACTCAAATCTTCTTAACTTCGGCTAGAAATTGGCTCTGGAAATGAGTGGAAGCAGCAGCTCAGCTCACATTAGTGGCTCGGCTCGGCGTGGATCCTGGCGTGTGACGGTGGCTTCGGGATCTCCTTTGGATGAAATTTCACGGTAAGGTAGGTCGGAAAATTCCGATTCCAGTTGTATGATTCATTTATATTTAAAAGTGGTACATGGGTAAAATGAAGGAGCCCACTTTTTCCATTTAATTGTGCTTTTGTTCATTTGTTAATCAACATAGTTGAGAGATTGGATATAAGGGTCCCACATGTACCAGCTTTTCCACTTATCAAAAAAAAAAAAAAAAAAAAAAACAACAAAATTTCCGTTAAAATTTTTTTATTCATTGGTTTAAAGTACCATAGTTGAGACTTGAGAGACCAAGTATAAAGGTCCCACATATTTATGTTTTTGATATATTAAAAGTATTTTTGAAAAGTTAAGATTTTTGTATTCTGTTTTGGCTATAAGTAATTTGGGACATCCATATTAGGAAAGAGTAAAAATTTGGGATGGAGAGGATATAGGAACTAGGAAAAGATGATTTTATGGATGATGCATGACAAGTTTTGATTTTAACACAATTGTATTTTTTAATAAGTAATTTTGGCACAATAGTTATGATACCATGACAGTATTCATGTGTACCTTTACGATGCTAAAAGTAGGAAGAATTTGTTAGCTCGGTATTCTTTCTTGTTGAATATTGTCAGCATAGGAATGGCTTGTACAGATTGCTATCTGAGAATTTTTTATTTGAGATTTCAGTCAGTTATGTTATTCTTTGTGATGATTGATAACAGTGATCATGTTTCAGAACAAAGAAAAACTATCGAACGCTTTGTTTTAGAAAACAGTTTAATTCCTCAGAGCAGGGTTTCAATGTAGGATTAGTGATGTATTAACATATTTTAGTATCAAATTAATGCTTTTGTCTAATGTCTATGAGACTTGCCTGTCATTGTCATTTAGTGGTCATACACTTGGACAATGTTTTGGAAGTTTAGGAGTGAAAGGAAGAAGACGGTGATTCGAGAGGGAAAACAGAGGACAGGATGGATGCTTACCTTCCCTTGTTGGTATCTAGTGCAAGAGAGAAAGGAAAGGACTTGAATACTTCAATTTGTGAGTTAGAAGAGAAAGCAGAGACTGCTGTATTACTGGGGCTTTGCATGTTGAATATTTTGCTTGTTTTTGTCTTCCATACGATCTTGCCGATGTGAAGTGAGCTTATTCCCCTTTTTGCAATTGCAAGCACTGGAGTCTGGATGATTGTTTGATAGTAGTGGTCCTAAACTCCCTATGCACTATTCTTGCAAGTGAAGCTAGATATTGAGTCAAAAGATGCCAACTGATCCTATATACAACTATATACCGATAAAAATAAAAAAGAGATGATGCTTTTAGTTGTCATTGACTGTTTATAGGACTTTTGATATGTTGATGCCAAAATCCATGACCTTTTCTGATGTAGAACAACTTACACAGTAAATCACACTTAAAATTTGGAGTGGGAGAACAAGAGGAAGAAGAAAAGAGGAGAGAGAGAATATATGGAAGAGAGGCAAAAGAAAAAAATAAACGAAGAAGAAGAACAGAAAGAGATAGAAGAAGAACTAGGAGAAGAGATAAAAAAATAGAAGAAGAAGGACGGAAAGAGATAGGGTAATAAGTAGGAGAAGAGAGAATTCAAAAGTCTGCAATTTTATTTATCCAAGCACGGAAATTCCATAACATAATAGCGGGACTTTTATAACAATCAATTTCAACCGTAAAAGAATTAACCAAACACTAATAAAATAAGAATCCCTAATAATCAAAACAAAAATCCAAAATATGAAATAATTGTCCTATCTCCTAATTGGTGCGCCTTCATCATTCTCCCTTGCCTGGAAAGAACTTAAGACTCTAGCGAGATAGACTGAATAGTACTGTAAGAGCTTGGGATCTAAGGCACAGAACATATCTTCTAAAATTAAGGTATGATATGATTTCGGATGATATTTCCACTTGACAAGGTACTGATGAATGTTACTGAGGCAGGACATATTTGAGGAACTTGTGTATGTTACTTTGAGGTGGGCTTAAAAGGAAGAGAATGAAGATTCTAGGTTTGAATATGTGGACAAAAGCGATTAGGTTCGTTAGGGTCATAGAAAGGGACTAGAACTTATGATTGAGGCTTGATTTCAAAGAGAGGTTAGGCTGAAATGGAAGAATTCGGGCGTTGAAAATATCTTGCAGCATTTGAGACAAAGAAGAGTAGAGTTCAGGAAGCAGAACAGAGAGATTGCAAGAGAGAGAAAGAAAGAAACTACTGGATCAATACTTTAACGACAAAATAATTCATAATGATTCCATATTTCCATTATTAACGACCCTAAAAAATTCTTAACTATTTGTATAGACTGCTTTTCCTTGTTGCACAAGGGTTTCACTCTCAATTAGGAAACTACCAGTTAATAACCGTCAGACCTAGTTGGACTCCAAGTAACTAAACTGGAAGAGACTTAGAAACTTGTAGATGATGCTAGACTATACTATATGACAAAACTACCATTTCATTGCAGGAAATTGTAGAATTTACATACTTGCCCATGCTTACCAAAATGCCGCTACCTATCAAATTCAATACTCTAAGGGAGCTAGGCTTGTTCTTCCATGGATGCATCAGTCACCATGTAAAAGAGTAATGGCCTCGTTATCTAACATTGCATCAATCTCATGTGCAGTGTCTGGAACACTAGAAGACAAACTAGGAGGCTCCAAGGTGCCTCAATAAGGTGATAAATCCTCCACATTGAAAACAAGACTAATATTCGTATTATCAGGTAAATCAAGCAAATACGCCTTAGGTCCAAGCTTACGATTATGGAGAATGGGCCAATGGCTCAAGAACGTTTAGGTTGTTGGTCAAGACAAGTGTGTACCATGACATAATCTCCAATGTTAAGTTCCTTACCCATACCGTGGACATTAATAGCAAGTTTATAATCCACATCACTTAAGTAATTTTGCTGTCTAATCTCGACATGCAAATCTTGATGCTGAGAAAAGAACTTGGCAAGATAAAAAATGTGGGCATTGGAAGGGAAACAAGGTCAATTGGTGTACGGGGTGAGCAAGCTCAAAAGGACTCTTATCAAAAAGGTGTGATAACAGATGATTTTTATCGTATCTTACGTACCTGGGAAAGGAAAAAAGACTTCGGCTTTATTGTTTCTAGGAGTCTCTTTTGCACCAACATCATAGTTTATGGTAGTAGATAAAATGCACTCCACAATATTGATGTGATGATCATTATGCTCTTTAGAATCTTCCTTTTCATCTTCATCCCCAAAATATTCCATTCGTTCTACATTCTGGCCCTCACACTTGGGTGGGTTGCTAAACTCATGTTCTAATAGTAAGGTATGTTAATGAAAACGACCAATAATGTGTACCTTCTCATGGGAACAGTGACATTTTATAGAAGTGGCGGTGGATAGTGTTGATGGATTGGTGTCTTGATGTCACTTGATTTAGAACAACTTGCACAATAAATCACGGGACATAATGGGAGAAGTGAGAAGGAGAGAGAGTAAATACAAGAAGAATATTTAACCAAAAAAAGAGATGAATAGAAAGAGATTGAGGAAGAAGCAGAGGAAAGACTGGGTTCAAAAGTCTGCAATTTTTTTATCCAAGCGTTGAAATTCTACAACATAATAGAGGGAGGCATGTATATGACAATCAATTTCAATCATAAAAGGAAATAGGCCAAACCTTATAAAATAAGATCCCTAATAATTAAAACAAAATTCCAAAATACCAAATAATTGTGCTTACTCTTAATTTGGTGGCCCTTAATCATGTTCGTTCATCATATACACGTCCATTAATGAAAAAGTTTATTGCCTTACTGGAATAGCACAAAACAGAGAAATCTTGAATACTAATTGTTAATTGCGTATTATATATATCACATGAAAAAATTGCGAAATATATCTATCGTTTCTACAATCAACTTTTACCGTGCATCAGTGTGTATTCTTGTTTTTGATATACGTTTTTCTTCCACTGTCCCTGCCTCGAAAAAGATTTTCATACCAGACATTTAGCTGACTATTGAAGTTGAAAATTCTTATGTAAATTTAAAAGTATGTTGCTACTTATTGATTTTTCCCCTTCGAAATGAGGGCTTGAGTAGAACCCCTGACTGCATTTGGTTCTCCTAAAGTTTTGATCTGAAATATAGCTTTTGTCAACATTCATGGTCATATTATATTTTATGCAGTATGCTGGGTCCTTTGGTGGTGAATACTCTGAAAGTATGCAAAGCTTTGATGTTAATGGAGCAATCAAGAGAAGGAAAATATGTGCAGATGAGATAGGTGGGAAATGTGCCAGTGACAAGGAATCTGGTAGTAATTCTGGTAATTTCTGATTGGATCATTGCTAAGGCATTGGTTTCTCTGTTTGCTTATATGACTTTCACTTTTTGATGGTAGGTGGAATTGCAAGAGATGATTGTCTAATGTCTTCAAAGAACACAAATGCAAAAAGAGATTCTTGTCTTTCACTAGTTAAGCTGACAAGGAGTGGTTTGCTTCTCTTAACCTTTGCCAAAGAACAATCTCTGGACACTGTTGATATTGTATCAAATATGTTTCAGTCTTTGGAATCTGGGGATTCAAAGTCGCCACTGTAAGTTTTTTACATGTTTGGTGCGCACATCTTCAATTATTATCATTTGATATGCATTTCTTTATTCTCAATATGCATAAGATTCCTCCTTTCAGAAAAAAAAAAAAAAAACATATGTATAAGATTTCTATTTCTTCAATTTCGTTTCTTAAAGATTTTACGATTCTAAGTAAATCATCTTCCTAGGATTTGAACATCTCTTCTTAATATATTGTTTTTATGTGTTCCATGAGTCTCCAATTTTAAAAAAAATAAAATTATACGCATTATTTTCATTATGTTTAAAATTCTACTTCTGGTCTAGTCTTTTGTTTCTGAGTAATTGGTCTTGTGTGAACATCTTCTGATAATGTGAACATATCTCTTCCTTTGATATATAATATATACACACACACACTCACACACAAATGCATCTGAAAGTTTTATCAAGAAGTGAATTGTTTATATTTTAAAAAAATATTTTTGTTGTTATTTACCTTGCTTGCCTTGCAATCAAGCTATACATTTCAAGTATACTGTATACATGGCTATTGTTTCCATCCCCATTCTTTCCTGCCTCTGTTTAAGATAAGTCGAATTGTTAGAGAGGAGAATTTTGAGGAGCTGATATCCTTGTATTTGATGTTAAAAAGACCTAACTATTAATATACCTACCGAAGAATTTCTCCACCTTCGTTACATGCATTTGGGTACAAGTTCTGATATTGGGAGATCAAAATTTCTGATGCGTTGATTTGAGTATGTGGACTCAGTTCTGTAAGTGGACATTGTTTCGGGGATATGTTGTTTTAGTAACAAGAAATTTTGAGTTAGCTTTTCTCATTTCTGGTTTGTGTTGTCTGGTTGGGCCAGCTTTTCTAATTTCTTTAGCCTTTATGCATTTTTTGTTTACCTAATAGTATGACGGAGTGAGATGTGTCATGACTCGAGTCCACAAGGTTACCCCTCCGGCCCCGGCATGCACCAAAACAAAACCACCTGATAATATGTCTTAAAATCATAACATGTCATTACTTATAAAAAAAATCATAACATGCCATTTTTTAAAATCCACAATGCATCAAAATGAGTCTCAAATTCCACCATTAGTATCCAAAAAAGGAAAAAAACAGTTAATTACAAGCCAAACTCGGGTTATAGAATCCCTATAAAAATGACATGGTTTCAATTAAATCCCAATTTTGTTTTGTTCACTAAAGACAAGTAGACCAATGAGAGATGCCAAACTTGACCACCAACACAAGGAAGATACTACTGGAGGGTGACCGGCACTCCTTCAAACCTGATCATGAAACGACAGTACCAACAACTGATACACATAAAAGGAAATAAAAACAAAGAAATGAGATATAACTGAAAGTATATGTACATATATATACAAAATTTTGTGCTTGAGCGAAGGATAAAGGATCCTTACCAAAAAGAAATTTCCAAGTTCATAAAACTCAAGGAAAGCTCAATATCATAATTCTTAACCTGTACGCAAGCTTTAAAGTCATTTAATAAAACATCCACATCATCTTACAAGTATCTTGTCAAAATCCGATGGTTATCAAGTTTTATTCTCATTGCTCTTAGTTGTAAATAATTTTCCAAAAACATTTCTCATAATTCTTTTTTTTTTTTTGTTATATAAAGAAAAATTGTATTTCAAAGGCACCAAGGGGTTGCCACCCAATTACAAAAAGCTATCTACAAGAGAGCATCTTTAAGAAATCTACAAATGCTTCATCATTTACAAAAGAATTCCCCTTAAACTAAAACCAAAAAGTATGTAACCAAAGCCCAACATTTCTCATCATTCAACTTTTCAAGAACAAATACTCGAAAGTTTTCTTTTTTCTTTTTTTTTTTGATAAGTAATACTCGAAAGTTTTCAAAAAAGAAAAATTCAGTTTTTAAGTTTCAGGGCTGGTCCAAAGGAACTGGTACACAGAATAGTAGCAAATAAACATATCATATCATAATACTTTATCATTCAAAGAGACAAAGACAGAGCATAACTCTCTGTATGCCTATATCCTCATCCATACCATCATAATACAGTTGTCCCCATCTAACAAAACATGCATCCCTCCAGTAGGATACCTCATATCACAAATCGCGGTTGTCAAAGATGGAGCAAAGCTCTCTTACGCCTATATCCCCATCCAGTAGGATATCATAAATAAATCACATCCAAGTATTTCCATCCAGTAGGATACTGCTATAAATTCATACAACATTAGTTGCAGACCCATTCTTAAAGATATTCACAATTTATTTTCTCAGTTTTATCCATAGAAAATGACACTAGCTCATTTTCCTTAAGAAAATTTCTAAAGGGTATAAAATAGTATCTTTATGTATTTATAACAAGGTACGGCGTAAGTATCTAACCTTTGGGTAATAATGGATATAGTTAAAATACTTCTCATAAATTCTCCCCTCATAAACCATTTAAGAAAATCGACCTTAATTAGGAATCCTCAAAAATCTCAAAGTAGGAATAAGAACTCAAAGTTAATTTCATCATCATGTAGCACCAATCACAGTTTCATTTTCATAAAGTAAAAGGGTGGATATCTAGGTACTCATCTCATGCTAATAGCAAAAAGACGCTTTCAACAAGCAGGGGTGCTCGGATCCGCTCCTGCGATGCTCTCAACAAGCAGGGGTACTGGGGCCCGCTCCTGCTACACTACCTCTAAGAGGGATTTACCATGATAAGACAAGAGGTATGACAACATTAACCAAGAATGCTTATGCGATGTTATGATGCATGTATGCGTGGTCAACTAATTTAGGGACAATCAAAGACCTTAAAAGTGTATGTTTTTTATAAAGTCTTTTAGAAGATCGCTTCCCTTAACTAGGTTCATGCTTCACGAGGAAACTATAAATGGGATATGTAAGCGCATTTATAATTATATCTTGAGCCCTACTAATGATACACAAAGCACCCATTAAGAAAATATCATTCTTTTTTTCACTCAAAGAAAGAAATTATATAAGAAATCTAATCCTTGATCCAATATAGTTTTCACCTTTACTTGGGAAGGATAGACTCCCTTTTTAAGTTTATTTACTTTAGAAAAATTAGGGGAAATCTGAAGAAAAATAGGTAAAATTTTGGCAGAAATTTCGTCAAAGTCTCCCATGTTTTCAAATTTTCCAAGCGCACAAGATAACCTATACAACAAGCCACAATCCAATCCCAACATACCCAATTCAAAACCGTGGCTGAAGGATTCACGTATCAAATTATTTTCTCAAACATTATCAAGTATTAATGATCACTTAAATGCAAAAAAAAAAAAAAAAAGAAAAAAAGAAAAGAAGAAAAGAAGAAAAATTTAGTGTTACAATTAGGGCCAATATGAAAATTCGCTTGCTGTTATCTGTATCTCTTCATTCTTAATCGAAAGACCCATTTGATACATTATTAAAGTTGAAGGGGAAAATTGCTTCAACTAAACATCTAGACGAGGTTAAAACTTAAGTTAAAGTCAATGGGGTAAATTGATAAAAACCCCAAATATATAATTGCAAAAGGCCATCCCCTGCGCAAACCAGCCAACTTGCACTTTACAAACCTAAACTTTTAGCATTTATAAGTTATTGTTCCTGAACTTCATACATTTTCTGAATAAAATGTACTTATTCGTGTAGAGCTGTACATAGAATATGAAACCTCATGTTTGGCAATCCATAATTTTTAGGAAAAGACATTGGCACTCGCATGCTTCCGAGAAATCTGAATGTCAGGATAGACTGTATCACCTCTAGGTATCTATCAGTCTTCATATTTTTCTATGCATTAACTTGAGCATTAAGCATACCAGTTATGGCATATTGCTCTAATGCCATATGTCACAGATTTTCAGGAAACGCATCCCAGTATTTTACAGATTGAACTTCTTTACTTTTAAATTTTCCGTCATGCTTTTAGATTTTTAAGGTGACTATATCACAATATGACACTAAGCTGTGGGTGAATTTCTGTACTCAATTTCTAGTTCTCGGAAAACCAAACTTTTATGAGTAGAACCAACTTCGTAGGTGAGGTCTTTGATGTTAGAGCTATTTGTACTAGTCACCCTCCTTTTCTGGTAAACATTTTGAAAGGGAAAAGAAAAATATTGAACAGTCAAATTTATGTTAAACTTTAAGTTTCTAAAGCAGTTGGTTATTCAAGAGAATGAATGTTCTTTGTTCGGTATGTTGGAAAATTATATGATCATCCATGAAAGATGACAACAGTATTGAAGGGGCATTGTGAGCATGATTTGGGTTGGTTTAGATTTTGGCATTAAGTTACTGTTTTGAATTTCAATGTTCAGTCAATTTAATTAATTTTGCAATTTGGCCATTAAAATAAATACACTTTCCCTTTGCATATAAATGTAGTCAATATTTTGAAGTGCTTTTAAAATCTGAAACAATCATGTAATGGAATTGGGTTGAATCATAAGTTTCAGCACAAACTTGTTAGAGCATGTTTGGTATACTCAATCAGATATGTAATGGAATCAAAATTACATTGAATTTGATGTAACTAAAACCCAATTCAATGTAATTTTGATTCCATTGTATAGTTCATTAAGTGTACCAAACATGCTTTAGTTCAAGAAATTTATTGGGGAAAAAAAAAGAAAAGGGGCGGTCCTAAAGAATTTCATAAAACTAAAGCATTAGCTTTCACAATTTTAAAAGTTCATGGAATGTGCGGGGTTTAAATGACATGGATAAAAGGGAAACCATCAAGAACTTCTTAAGAGAATGGAAGCGGAACATTATTTGTTTGCAGGAGACTAAAATGGACGTTATTAATGATTTTGTGGTAAATAGTATATGAGGCATTCAAAGATGTGGGTGGAAACTCTTGCCGGCTAGAGGGGCTTCCGGGGGATATCTTGACTATGTAGAATGATCGGGTAGTTGATTTGATCGATTTTTGGGTTAGTTCCTTTTCAATCTCTTATGCTTTTAGATCTCTCAATTCTTTTGCTAAGTGGATCTCTACAAGCGTGTATGGTGTGGGGGAGGCGATTGATAGGATGTCATTTTGGCACGAGCTTGATGTGGTTAGAAGGAGATGGGATCTTCCTTGGGTTTTAGGTGGGAATTTCAACCTTGTTCTTTATCTGCATAAAAGATCTAGAGGCTCGATGGAAAGTATTGATACTAGGAAATTTTTGGACTTTGTGTGGGATTTTGGTCTTGTTGATTTACCCTTTGTGGGGGATTCTTTTACTTGGTTCATTTTTATAGATGACCCGTTGTCTCTAGAATTGATTGTTTCCTAGTGTCCAGAGATTGGGAGGCCTTATTTTCAAATTGGATTCAAAAGCTTCTTGCTAGACCAACTTCCGATCATCATCCCTTTGTTTTAGAAGTTGGTAGCTTGAGATGGGTCCCACTTCATTCCGTTTTGAGAGGCTTTAAAGATCTGGTTAAAGCTTGGTGGGAAGGTGCTATTGTGGAGGGATTCATCAGTTTCGTGGTGGCCCTAAAATTAAAGAATCTTAAAGAAGTGAAGAAGTGGATTTAAGAATCTTTTGGCGAATGTCAACGTTAAAAAGGTATCCTTATTGAGGGAGATTAGCACTTTTGATGCCGAGGAGGTTAGTAGTGGTCTCTCTAATATTGAGAATGAGAGAAGGTGGTCGGCATAAAGAGAGCTTTCCAAATTAATTTCCTTGGAGAAAATTTCTTGGTGACAAAAATTTAGAGCTATTTGGCTTAAAGAGGCTGATAGAAACACAAAGTTCTTCCATTGAGTCGTCAATGCTCCTAGAAGACATAACTTTGTGAGTGAGATTGAGTTGGATGGGACTTGGTTTGTTGAAACAAGTGAGATTAAGGAATTTTTTTGTGGTTTTTTCAAAAACCTTTACACGGAGCCTTGTGAGTGGAGGCTACCACTGACGATTTGTTTTTTGATATTTTGGGGATCATTTGGCTTCTTGGCTTGAAAGACCCTTTGGGTAGGAAGAGATTCTATATGCTCTTTGGGAGTGTAATGGGGATAAAGCTTTGGGGCTTGATGGTTTCTCTTTGGCTTACCTTCAAGCTAATTGGGCTATTGTGAGAAACTGTATTTTGGCTTTATTTGAGGAGTTTCATGCTACTAGAGAGTTTGTTGATAGTCTTAATGCGACTTTTGTTCTCATTCCAAAAAAGGTGGGAGCTACAAATGTTAAAGACTTTCGCCCTATTAGTCTCATTGGTTGCATTTACAAATTTCTTTCTAAGGTTCTCACTATTAGATTGAAGAACGTAATTGAAAAGGTTTTCAGTCCCAAACAAAATGCTTTTATTGGAGCTAGACAAATTATGGATGTCGTTTTTATTGCAAATGAAGTGGTTGATGCTCATTTGAAAAGTGGAAGAAATTGGGTAATTTGTAAACTTGATATGGAGAAAGCTTTTGATCAAGTCTTTTCTTATGTATGTTTTGGAAAAAATGGGTTTTGGAGTCATTTGGCATAGATGGATTTGGAAGTGTATTTGATATGCTTCTTTCTCTATTTTGGTTAATGGTTGTCCTTCAAGTTTATAGGGCAATGGTCCGGGGTTCTTACTTGATTTTCCGATAGTTGTGAGTGAGGAGATAAAAGTTGATCTTCTTTTTGTCGATGATACTATCGTGTTTTGTGGTGCAGATGTGGAACAAATCGTTTACCTTCATTCTATGCTTTGAGGCGGTTTCTGTTCTTAAGACGAACCTTTGCAAGTGTTGATTTCTCTTGGAGAGGCGGTTAATGGTGAGTTGCTTGTAAACATGTTGGGTTGTGAAGTTACCTGCCTCCCTTTGGGCCTCTCATTGGGTGCTAAATTTAAAGACAAAAGAATGTGGGCTCCCATTGTTGAAATATTTGAGAAAAGGTTGGCTAGCTGGAAGAGAAACCACCTTTCTAAGGGTAGTCGACTAACTCTCATAAAGAGTACTTATAGTCTTTCGATCTAGTTTATGTGTCTTTTCATTATTCCTTGTGAGGTTGCTAAGCAGTTGGAAGGGATTTAAAGAAGATTTTTTTTTTTGGGGAAACACGAGGGAAGAATTTAAAGACCACTTGATCAAATGGGGGGTTGTTAAACAACCCATAAAGCTAAGGTTTCTTGGCGTAAAATCCATGGCCATCTTCAACACTTCTCTTTCAGGGAAGTGATTTTAGAGATTCATGTTGGAAATGGATCTCTTGTGGTGAAAGGTTATTGAGCTGAAATTTAGGGTGGAGCATAATGGTTGGCTTGCGAAGGATGGTCGTGGTTGTTATAGTGTGGAAGTGGATTAGAAAGGGTTAGAGTGACTTCCGTATTTCCTCTTTTTGTGTGGTAATGGTATTTGGTTTTGGCATGATGTTTGACATGTTAACTCCACTTTAATAGATCAATTCCCGTATGTTTTCTCTATTGCTTGAGATAAAGAGGCCTTTGTTAGCTCGTGTGAAATTTCATAATGAGGAAATTATGTCGGACGTTGCTTTAAGTTGAGATCTTCATGATTGGGAAGTGGCAAGTGCGGGTAGCTTCCTTGAACATAATTTGGGTTATTTGGCATTAATTGCTTAATTTCCAAATCTATATTTTGGATTATTTAGCATGAAATGATCATTAGTATCAATCAATGATGGATGGTTACATACTTTTGGGTTTTGGTTTGATGGGAATTCTTTTTGTAAATGATGAAGATTTTGTAGATTTCTTAGAGATGGTCTCTTGTAGATAGCTTTTTGTAATTGGGTGGAACCTCCTTAGTGCCTTCGAAATGCAATTTTTGTAACAAAAAAAGTTTGCTTTGGAATGTTTGGACAGGTTGCGGACACTGATGGGACCCTAGGTGATGTAGGATAGATAGTTTAGAGAGAAGAAATAGATTGAGACGAGAGAAATAGTAGAGAATCCATAGAAATAAAGAAGATTAGATTGAGAAGAAGCAAAGAAAGAATCAGACAGTAGAAAAGAAGGTAGAATAAGTAGAAGAGAAAACTAGAACAAGAAACAGAGGGAAGAAAATGCTCAAAGTCTTAACTTTATTATCAATGCCTCCCTCTAAAACCCTAGTAAAGTGCACTTATATAGGCACCAAATTTAATTTAAATAAGTAATCAAATCCTAATAAATATCTAATTGCCTAAATATAAGTTTCCTAAAGTACTACTTGATCTCCAAGAATATTTTTTTATAAGTAAACTTGTATTAATACAGCACCAAGAGGGTGCAACTCAAAGCCAACTACTAATTACAACCAAGGAAATCCATAAAATAAAAAAAATCATCATTGTTTACAAAAAATTCCCTCTAACCCAAAAAATTGAGGGTATTGAACCAACTATCTCTAATAGTGTCTCAATATCTTTCCATTCTATCAAAGGCTCTCCAGTTCTTTTTGTTCCACACTAGCCGAAAAATAGAGTGTGAGATCAATAAGTAAGCTTTCTTGACTTCCTTAGACACCTTCAAACCACTCTGAGCCCACACTTCACCTTTCATGGAGCCTGCACCTACCCACAAGACCCCCAAAATTCTATAAGCCATCACCCACAAGGTTCTAGCTAACAAGCACTCCATCAAGAAATGAAATACGGACTTGGTGCAACCTTTACAATAACACCTATTAATGATCACTTTCCCCATGCATTTTAAATTGTCAAGAGTGGGAATTTTCTCCAAGTAGCCTCCCACACAAAAAATAAAAACATACTTTCTTGGGAGCACATGAGCACCAAATTGCTTTCCACAAAAAATTGGGAGAGCCAACCATAAGGACCTTATCAAGAAGAATCTTATAAAAATCTCACTTTGAAACCTTTATCTAGGTGAAGCCTCCATCTCATCAAATCCTCTCTATCCACATCCACCTTAAAGTTATATAAAGTCTCCAAAAACCGTGCCACCACCTCTATTTCCCAATCATGAACATTTTGGATGAAAGGTACAACCCAAGAGAACCCTTCATTAGATAAGGAGATGCAAGAGCTCACAAGCACTTTATCTCTCATGATATCAGAAATTCTCGGAAATTTGTCATTTAAAGGAGTGTTTCCACAGTATGTATCATACCAAAGCCGAGTACTTTCTCCATTACCCACCGACACCTCAACTTAAGGTCGGAAAGCCTCCTATCCTTTCTGAATCCATTTCCACACCCCCACTCCATATGCTCCCCAATCCTTCATAGTCATCCACCCATTAGTATCGACACCAAATTTAGCCTCCGCTACTTTCCTCTAAAGAAGATTCCTCTCAACTAGAAACCTCCAAAGTCATTTGCCAAGGATAGCTTTATTGAGCAAATAGATTGACTTAAGGCCAAGCCCCCCTATCTCTATCGGTTTCTTAACCACACCCCTCCCCCCCCCCCCCTCTTTACCAAGTGATACTTGTATTCCTCCCCCGTGTTTCCCCAAATGAATCTTCTTTGAATACTTTCCAACCAGTTGGCCACTGAACTAAGAATAGGGAAAAGCAACATAAAGCAGATGGGAAGGCTAGAGAGAGTACTCTTAATAAGAATAAGCCTACCCCCTTTAGAGAGATAATGATTCTTCCATCGGGCTAACCGCTTCTCAAATTTTTCCACAATCGAGTTCCAAACACTTTTGTCCTTGAATCTAGCTCTAAGGGGAAGACCAAGAGAAGAGATAGGAAGCGATCCCATCTTGCACTCTAATAAGCTATCAAGAAAACAACCATTAATATACTCACCAAAAGGGGATTAAGTTGCGCTTCCCAAGATTGACCTTAATCCCCGAAACTGCCTCAAAACAAAGAAAATGCAACGAAGGTGCAAAATTTGATTGGTATCTGCCTCACAAAACACTATTGTGTCATTGGCAAAAAGAAAGTGGGACACATTCACACTACCTCCGTTACTCCCAACTTTAAAATCACTCAAAAGGTCCCTTTCAACCGCTTTTGCCATAAGCAAGGAGACGAGGGATCCCCTTGTCTAATGCCCCTAGAGGCTCCAAAAAACCCTGTATGTAATTACAAGATAATCCCAAAATCCAAAAATAGTGGATATTTTCTTTCCTATTGTGCATCAATATGATTTGTAGATTTATTCATCATCACCTGTTAATTTTTCATATAATTCTAATGCATGTTTGAAATGAAATGACCTACTATATTGGCCGTGTGTTAGAAAAACTAGATTTATAGGCAAAGCATTGGCGATCCAGCCTCTCAGTCTCAGCCTTCCCTTTTTTCTTTCTCCTATTCATTTTTTAATGTTGACAATTAACTAATTGATGAAGTTTGTTAAGTGACTTACGTCCAAAACCTCAGCTCAAATAATCAATGAATTCGCAATCTAGACTTTAACTGATTCAGGCTTAAATATAATCCAACCAACTGATCTCTTATCTATGATTATGTCTATAATTTTGATTGTTTTTTCCTTGGACATTGTTGTAATGTTAATATCAATTTATACATCCTTTTTGTTTTCTTGTTTGCCTATTTGGTTTGCCGTACCTCTAGGTATATAGTAAATTTTATGTAACATCTTTGCTGGGATAGGATCATTATTTGAGGGTTTTTTTATTTTTTATTTTTAAATTGAGTTCTTGTTGTCTATATATGCCTTTTATAACGTTTTCACAATTTTTGGTTGAAATGTTATATCACTGGTGCAGCTGGTGTCATCGCATTTTCCCTATCCAGGCTACTTGCTGTTTGAATGAGAAGGAACTGCAAGCAACTGTGTCAAAGCTTGTTCTTCAATTTGTGAAGGACAAACAGAACAAACTTGGAAGGCCTGTAAAGGTACAAGTTTTATGTTGTAATTATTGTGGATAGTTTAGCAGTCGCGTATGCAAATGGCTGAAACAAACTTGTAATCTTGCCGTGCACTTGATACATGTATAGAGCTTAGACTCGCTATTACTGGGCTCATATGTGAGATTTTTAAGCTTTCCAATACTTGTTTGGATGGATATGACATATTTTATTAACTACTTATGACTTTGCAGTTTGCAGTTGGATATAATAGAAGAGGGATTGAGGAGGAGACACAGATGAAGATTGTGAAAGAAGCTAAGAGGGATTCTGATCAATTTGCTTTGTTGAACCGCGACAACTGCTTTGATGTTGTGGCTGCTGCAGTTAAAGATGCTGTATCAGATTCAGTTGTGGACCTCAAATCTCCAGAGGTATAGTCCTCAGTAATTCCTACTTGATCTAATTTTCATTCCTCGTGCCTCATCATATTCTGACAACAATATCATACAGCTCTCTATTCTTGTGGAGCTACTACCTCTTTCTGGAGTCCCTAACGGGTCACTAGTGGTTGCTGTTTCTGTTCTTCCACAAAACCTTGTTAATACTAAGCCACGACTCTGCATCAGGCCGCTGGTTTCTAATTCCAAATCAAGAAATGGAAAGAGTTAGTAGGGGTTTTACATTTCGAGAATATTTTTCAGTTGAGAATCTGAGGTCCATATTTAGGCTATATTCCTCTGATTTGTTCTTCCCTCAATGTCTCATTCAATCTGTGTAGCACTCCGTTTTTTTGGTAGGCAATTCCTGGGAGTAAAAGCATTTAGATGTTCAATACTTGAGCGTGGCTGACTTTGGGAGGAACAGAAAAGGCAAGTCGTTGGGCCCAAAAATATGAGTCAATAGGTACGATCATGTTACAGGTTGTAATCATGCAAATGTATTGCTTTGGGCTCAGGCCACTGGCCTTGCATTGTCTCTTTCGCCTGGGGATAGGATTTTGTTTGTGCTTTGCAATTATGCTTTCAAGCGGCGACGTTTTATGCTCGTGTTATTTATGCTTTGGTTGTGTTTTGAACTCTAGTTGCTTTCGAAATGTTATCGTATGCCTCACTTAAATTTGGGATGTACTTGTTCAGTTTATTTATCTTGATCAACTATTGATGACTTTCGTTGACTGTTTTAAGCAGGTTTTTTTTTTGCTAGTTCTTTCCATCCACCATGAGTTTTCTTTATTTATAATGATGTCAAAAAGTGAGAAAAAGTTAAGCATATAAAGTTATTAGGGGCCTTTTGATTTTAGTTAGGAAAAAACTTTTCTAGGAAAGTTAAAAAATTCTCACTTTTCCTTATTTGATTTTTTTTTTTTCCAATTTTCCGTCAGTCACGGAATTTAATTTACTTGAGGCATTCATTTGTTCACCAAAAACGAGCAAGTGATTTTCCCTAGCAGGTAATCTCACTCTCCCCAGTTGACGAAAGTGGCTTTCAGTTGTACAGATGATTTTGTCCTCAATGAATTTATATAAGATCTAATCTACTTATCTATACAACTCAAATTTTTTTTTTTTTTTTGTGTTTTTTTTTCTCTCACCAATTTCTCTACGTTTAAATCATCAAACTATCAGTTACAAAGCAAGTCAATTTTTAATTTTATATAGCATGATCACATTATAATTTTTTATAGTGGCAATATTGCTAGAGCAAAAGTTGTTGAGGTCATAATATGTTTTTTTTAATTGACAAAAATACTCAGACAAAACGTAGATGAAGTTTTTTATATGAAATTATGAACTTCTCTACAAGAAATAATACCTTTATAAATGAATTTCGAAATCGAAGATTGAACTTTATGATTCAATTAAACTCATGTAATAGATTAATTATATAAAATTTTAAATAAAAATCATTACTATAAAAAAATGTTGATTTTTTGTAAATGTAAAATTTTCATAAATATATTTAAAATAATAGATAATGATCATTAATTTTGTTGTTATAAGCACGAAAATTTTAAAGCTTTTCAAGAACTTGGAACTTCATAAAATCTTTTTTTTCTTTTTTTTTTCTCATGAGGCAAATCTCTCTCCCTCCAATTTTTTTATTTTTTGTTTTTAAATCACAAAACAGGTACCTTGAGAATAATCACAGGTACAAAATTTTATTCTGCATCTGAAATACATGATACTCCATTATAATCCTACAATGCAACGAAAAGATACAAAATCGGAGAACTAAGTCCTTTTTTTTGGTGTAAACATATTCTATTTATTGACACTAATTCTTACAGCATTAGCAAACACGTCCTTCTCATAATCGGTACTGCATATGATCTTAAACCAAAACATCACCTAGTTATGAAGGAGAAGACATTTATGAAAATTGGAGCTTCTGGTGGCCTCATGACGGCTCTTGTTGGCCTCATGGTAGCTCTTTGTAGCCTCATGTCAGCTCCTGGTAGCCTCATAGCTGGTCCTGGCCTCCATTGATACACAATTGGTCTTTCTTGTGGCCTCACTTGAGCTCCTTCTAGCCTCATTGCAACTCCTTCGAACCTCACTTGAGCAGCTTCTGGCCTCACTTGAACTCCTTTTGACCTGGACCTACTTCTCTGCAACATAAAACCATTCATTAGTCATTATTCAAATATTCTTAATCAACAACCACTATTTTGACTACACTTTCATTAAAAAATACAAATTTATTATAACTGACCCGGGATTGATTGTTAGACTTATTGTTTCTGCTTCTTGACCTACTTGATTCTGAAATCCAAGTGGATTCAGAATTAGTTGAAGGTTGAGATGCTTCCCTGAGAAGATTCCTGCATACACCCATTCAATGCCAATCAGTCTAATATTCAGTACCGATGAACCATTCATTAGTCACCATTCAAATATTCTTACTCAACAACCACCATTTTGATTATACTTTCATTATAAGTACAAATTTATAACTGACTTAGGAGTGGCTTTAGAACTATTTCTTCTGCTTCTTGACCTACTTGATCATGAAATCTTAGTAGATCCAATATTAGCTGAAGGTTGAGGCGCTTGGTTTCCTTGAGAATATTCTTGCATACAACCATTCATTACTCAATAGAGAAGATAAACCACATTGTTTGACTGAAAATTTACCCAAAAGAGAACACAAGTTTTTACCTGGTTTATCTCATCTGCAACATTCATAAGCCCCATAAATTCTTCCTGCCTATTCCTTAATATCACCTTGACCTTTACATGTCATTGAGTTATGCCCTACTCCCCTACAATTAAGACACCTGATACTTCTCCCAAACCTCCTCATATTAGTATGACCAGTTATATGCCTCAACATTCTTCTCCCTTCTATTAGCAATTGCACAACATGCATGCTTGCAAGGGATTCCACCCAAATCCCATTAGTAGCAAGCACAAGTCATTTCTCTAAGATCAACTATGTATGTTACCTCACTCTCCTCTACCTCATCCTCATTTCTCCAAACAACCGAGGCCTACAAAACCTATAGGAATACTTATTAACCTCAAGCTTCTTATGCACTTTAGGACATAGGCCCTTTACCCCTGGCCATTTGCTCCCTTTTCCTTGGTAACCTTGTCATCATCAGCCTTTTGATTATCTCTACCATGGTTAACATAAGCTTATCTCTAGCCTCTAGTATGAAATTACTGAATGTCTCACATAGGTTATTCAGTAACCTGTTAGACTTGGTATATGAGCTAAATGCAAGTCTAGACCAACGTTTAAGAGGAATTGCAACAAACCAGTTATATGCCTCAACATCCTTCTCCTTTATAGTCTTCATGCAGATATCCCACTGGTTATGTGTAGTAGCCCTTGCTGCATCCCACAAAAAAATTTAGTGCTTGTCCCTTCTGATTCTTCTTAATGTTTGCATATATATGCCTAACACGATATCTATGGTCTGCTTCAGGGCTCACAGACTGTATTGCCAGCACCAGTCCCTACAAAGAAAATTAAAGATGGTTAGTAGCTAAAAATTTAAATTATAATGATGTTAATGTACTTATTTAAATAAGGTTGATACAACACATACATACCTTATGTTTGTTATATATGAAAGTCCAACTCTTTTCTTAGACAGCCAATATCATCAAGCAACAATATGATACACCATTCCCATGAGTCCCTATTCTCAGCTTCAACTACAACAAAGACTATAGGGAATATATCATCATTCCAATAGGCACCAACTGCAGCTAGAATTTGTCCTTGAGTTGGCGTTTAAGGTGGCATGTATCAATTGTAATAATTGGCCTGCAACTCTTAAAACCTCTCTCAAAGCATATATATACATTCTATGAAATATGACCTTATACTTAGAAAAGGCTTATTCGCTTTCACTCTAACTGTGCTGCCCTGGTTTGACCTCAACAACTCTTCTTTGTAGTCCCAAAGTCTCCCATATTGTTCCTTAAAACCTCCATTCGTTTCCCCCAAAACTTCTTTCTTAGCTCTATACGCAGTTATCTTTGAAATATCCACCATCCAATACTCCATAGCATAATCTTGTACATAACTCAGCTTAATTTTTGGCTCTTTCCTAAATTTACCCATATACTTACCATCCACAAACTTTACATTGCATCTTTAGTTCCTAAATGGCCTAGTGCAACAATGTGAATCAATGAGTGTCCTAACCTGCCATGTGTCCTCATCCATCATCTTTTGTTCCTTTTAGTCCTCAATTGAAAATCACCTTTCACAGCATAATTGGCTATTGCTTATTTGAAAACTTGCTTGGACTCATAAAACATTTTGAGCTTGAACTTTTGATCTTCCATGTTTGTCTTTGGATTAAATACTCAATACTCGCATTTTTTGTTCCTAAATGGCCTAGTGCAACAATGTGAGTCAATGAGTGTCCTAACCTGCCATGTGTCCTCATCCATCATCTTTTGTTCCTTTTTGTCCTCAATTGAAAATCACCTTTCACAGCATAATTGGCTATTGCTTATTTGAAAACTTGCTTGGACTCAAAAAAACATTTTGAGCTTGAACTTTGGATCTTCCATGTTTGTCTTAGGATTAAATGCTCGATACTTGGCCTTACCACCTCATCATCATTAGCACTAGGTGGGGTCCTCAAATCATCAAAGTCTCCATAGTTTGAGAGTGCATCCTCATTCTCCCTAGCAGTTTATGTAATCTCTTCCTCCCATTTCCTTTGTTCATTTACACCCTAAACTCCAGAAACTTCATCTCTCTTACAGATTCATCAACATTTTCATCAAAAATATCATCATCATTGACATCAAAATCAGTATCCCTTAAATCAATGTCCATACATCAGATTTATATATTCATCCTCATTGTGATCATCAACCCCAACCCCACCTTCACCATCACCTTGTATAGGTTGTTTACCTTTATCCCTAGTATCTCCGCAAACATCTACAGGAACAGATTCACATTCATCATCATTTCCCCCAATAGTTGCCTCATTTATCCCCATCAACATCATTGACTCCTACATGAACATCAACAAATTCGTTGTTTGGACATCTCAGCATATGCACTGTCATTAACCTCACTATCAATGTGCCGAGAAAATGCTAATAGCCAATTCTCTTCAGGTTCTGGAATTTGAGGTTCACTGCATTCACCCATATCATTTGTACCCATTTTAATTGTATCATTCCATGTATGCTCAATATACATCTTCTTTATTGGCTCCTATATTACTAATGTACCCGTGCATAAAATTCACATCATTGTCTGTGATTAGATTCCTAAGACCATCCCCAATACTTTTCCCATGTGGTACATAGTACTAACATTCCCAATCAACCACATATATTCTATGAAGCATACTAGCAACCGCAGTCATACGTATTCTATTAGTATCACAGTTATAAAAGATAGCTAATTTTCCACCTACGTGCCTTCGAGGTCTCTCTCTTTTGCTGATAAAAACCACCGTAGTGAATAAACATTGAGTACTTACGACTTTCCATCCCTACAATGGCATATAAGCAATATCAATCAATATCTCATGCGCAGCCATGCATAATTAGATGCATGTGACACATAGAAACACAAAACGTAACGACAAACCCTAGTAGAAACCCCATTGTGGGTATAAAAAAACTCAACAAGGGACAACATTTGTAGCATGTTCTAGTTACATTTCAAAACACAAGGGACCATAACGAATTAAACAAACCCCGCTGTGGGTATAAAAAACTCAACGTAGGATAAAAAATTTCCTAGCATAAGGGACCACAACCCATTGAAAGGTAAAAAAAGCAAACATTTAACTATAATAAGTTGCAATTTCCTATACCTGTATACAAACGAGGCACCAATTCCAAGGAAAAAGATTTTGTTGAGAAATCGCGAAGAGAACTTACAAGAGTTGGAGTGAGAAGTTTCATAATTTGTGAAGTGATTATATTATGATTCAGGAAATTAATTCAGATAAATTTGGCAATTTTAAGTAGCCAGTCACTCCAAGGTTGCACTTGGCAAGATGAGATTCAAAACTGATGAGTTTCATTCTTAATACTCTGACCTTTTATAGGGGTTTATAGATTTGCAAAGAAATAGGAAATAACTGACCCACTTCGCACGGACTAGTGCGTTAACAAATAACAACCCACGTAACAAACCATGACCCATTACTGGGACAACCCATTGACTTAGTTTAGACCCAACTGAATTAAAAACATGCATAACCGAAAATACCCTTTAACAATTAAAGTAATTCCCTAGCTTACGTAGCCCTATTTCACTTAAGCATTTTGGGCGTGTAACATAACCCTTCCCTTCAGAAGAACTCGCCCACGAGTTCGGGATATGTCTTGCGCAGCTCCTCCGTATCAAGCCAAGTGGCATCCTCTTTGTTAGCTCTCTTCCATTGAACCAAGAAATCAACTCCCGCGCAATTTCCTTTTTTCTTGAGCCTTATTTCTAATATTTTCTCTGGTTCGGGGGCCATTGTGCCATTTTCCATCACTGTTGGCAGTTTAGAGTTAGGGTTTACTTGGGTTCCAAACTTCTTCTTGAGGCATGAGATGTGAAATACTAGGTAAATCTTGGATTCTTTGGGTAGATCGAGCTTGTATGCAACTTTCCCAATTTTTTGAATGATCTGGAAGGGCCCGAAATACCTTGGAGAAAGCTTCAAGCTTTTCCTCACTGCGATCGTCATTTGTCTATAGGGTCTTAACCTCAAATAGACCCAATCCCCCACGCTATATTCCCTCTCTGTTCTTTTTTTTTTTTATCTGTGTATAACTTCATTCTTGTTTGAGCTTATTGCAGGTTTTCTCGTGCCAAGGCAAGGATGAAATCTCGGCTTATCATTTCATCTTCAACTGCTTATACTGTCGTGGTCCCAAGCTTATATGGGAGGAGTCGTGGTGGCTCTTATCCGTATACTATCTCAAAGGGGGTAAACCCTATAGAGGAGTGCTCTAAGGTATTGTATGTCCATTCGGCTAAAGCTAGCCAGCTGGCCCAATCTTTGGGCCTATCACTGGTAAAGCACCTGTGGTACCCTTTAAACCATTTGTTCATTACCTCTGTCTGCCCGTCCGTTTGAGGGTGATAAGCCAAACTCATTAGCAGCTTGGTTCCACTTAAATGGAAGATTTCTTTCCAAAAGTTGCTTGTGAATATTGCATCTCGATCACTGACTATGCTCTGTGGTATGTCGTGTAATTTGAATATGTTTTCCATGAATGCCTTTGCTACTGTTGCTGCTGTATATAGATGTGCTATTGGTATGAAATGACTGTACTTGTTGAACCTGTCTACTATCAACATGATTACACTGTATCCCTTGGACAAAGGCAACCCCTCTATGAAGTCCATACTAATGTCCACCCATACTTTACTTGGTATTGGCAAAGGCTACAAAGCCCCTACTGGCTTGAGGTTTTCTGTTTTGTTTCTTTGGCATAGCTCGCATTCTCTAATGAATTTTCTGATGTCCTTTCTCATGCTATGCCAAAAGACTTCCCTCTTAAGCCTGGAGTGAGTCTTCTGTGAACCAGTATGCCCTCCTATGGGGCCGCTATGGAATTGCTACATGACTTGCTCCTACTGCTCCTTTAGGGTTCTCAAGTGTAGCCTCCCTTTGTAGAATAGAAACCCTCCTCTAAGCTAGTACTTGAAGGGATCAAGATCACCTTGATGGTAGTGGTTGAGTAACTGCTGCAACTGGGGATCCTGGTGGTATACTTGATGGAGCGCTTCCCACCAATTAACGGTAACCATGTTGATGGCCTTGACTTCTCCATAATTAGTCATGGTCACCTCTGGTTATGAACTGTTCCCCTGGTCAGGTAACCTGGAGAGAGCATCTGTTGCCTTATTTCCTTTGCCATTACGATATTCCACACTAAAATCAAAGCCTAATAGCTTTGTTATCCACTTTTGTTGAGAAGGTGTTCCAAGCTTTTGCTCCAAAAGGTGCTTCAGAGCTTGCTGGTCAGTCCTTACTTTAAATCTGTGCCCCAGCAGATATTGTCTCCATTTTTGAACTGCCAACACAAGAGCCAAAATTTTTTTTTTCATAAGTGAATAAGAACAAATTTTTACCTTTTAATGCTTCGCTTAAATAAGCTAGAGGCCTCTCTTCTTGCATTAAAACAGCTCCCAAACCATTTCCAGAAGCATCACATTCTACCACGAACATCTTGGAAAAATCTGGCAAGCCAAGAACAAGAGGGGTCACCATGGTTGCCTTTAATGTTGCAAATGCTTGGCTGGCCTCCTCACTCCACTTAAAGAAATTTTTCTTGAGTAAAGCAGTTAGAGGGGCTGTAATACTTCCATATCCCTTTACAAACTTCCTGTACTAAACTGTTAAACCCAAAAATCCCTTTAGAGCCTTAGGATTCTTAGGTTCAGGCCACTCTATCATGGTTGAAATCTTTAATGGATCTGCTTTGACTCCCTCTTTGGAAATAACATGGCCCAAATATTCCACTTCCCGACAGCCAAAAACACATTTTGAGGCCTTAGCATATAACTGATGTTGTCTCAAAACTTCTAAGACAGCTTTTAGATGCCCTACATGTTCTTCCACAGATTTACTGTACACAAGTATGTCATAAAAAAAAAACTAGCACAAATTTCTTGAGATATGGCCTCAATATCCCATTTATCAACCCTTGAAAGGTTGATGGAGCATTGGTGAGCCCAAATGGAATCACTAAAAACTTATAATGCCCTTCATGTGTACGAAAGGAAGTTTTGGGCACATCTTCAGGCTTCATCCTGATTTGATGGTAGCCCGATCGCAAGTCAAGTTTAGAAAACAACTCAGCACCATTAAGCTCATCCAATAACTCATCTATATTAGGAATGGGAAACTTATCTTTGATGGTATCTTTGTTGAGAGCTCGATAATCAATGCACATGCGCCAACTCCCATCTGCTTTCCTCATCAAGAGTACTAGTGAAGAGTATGGACTTTGACTTGGTTGGATGATCCCAACCTTTAACATTTCCTTGACCAGCTTCTCAATTTCTTCTTTCTGATAATAGAGGTATCAATAGGGCCTAACAAATGTTGGCTTAGCTGCTTCTTGGAGTTGGATCTGGTGGTCGTGACTCCTAGAGGGTGGGCGTCCATTGGGTTCAATAAACACTGTTTTGAATTCATTCAAAACAGCTTGTATGGCAAGCTCTACTGGTGCTCCTCTTAGACTGTCACTGATCTCCATAAACTGCAGCCATATCCTCTTCCTTCTACAAGGGCAGCCTTGCTCAAACTATGTTCTTCCGCTATGGCCTTCTCAGGTAACCTTAAGCCCTGCAGAAATAAATTCTCCCCTTCCACAAAGAAACTCATACTTAAATCAGCAAAGTTCCACTGAACAGTCCTCAAACTTCTTAACCAATCTACCCCTAACACAACATCACACCCTCTTAGGGTTAATAAGAACAGATTGGCTAAAATGTTACAGCTTTGAATCTTTAAAAGAACTGCCTTACAGCAACCAAGGCAAGGAAGGGTATCCCCATTAGCAACTTAGATAGCCAAGTGGCTTTCCTCCACTGGTAGTTTTGCCCTTCTTGCTACATTAACATCAATAAAACTATGTGTACTACGGTATCAATGAGAACAATAACTGAACATGTACCAATTTTCACACCAATAGTTCAGCTTACTGAACTGTAGGTACAGTCTCTGTTTTAGGTTGGCTAAATGTCTCTTCTTCTTCCAATTATTCTTTTTCTTCCCCCTTCAAATTCCATTCCTTCCAGTAAGTATAGTTTGGGCCTGCTGCATTTGTGTCCTTGGTGGTACTTTTCATCACAAAAATAGCACAGACCTTTTTCCCTTCTTTCCTGCATTTCGTTGGGACTTATACGCTTTATGGGTTATGGGTTTCTTCTCTAGAATGGTGGGTTAGGTCTCGGGTTTTGGGGGGCTGGAAGTCTAAGTACTGGATTTGGGGCTGGTAATCTAGGTATAGGATTTTGTCCAGGTAATCTGAGAGGAGTGGGGTTGATTGAGGGTGTATAAGGGCTATTTTGGGCTTGAGTGTTTTGGTAAGGGTACTGTTTTCTGGTCACTTGTAGCCGAGCTAAACCAAAAGCAGTAGCAAGAGTATTTGGTTTGAACATGGTAACAATAATTTGCAAATCATCTTTTAAACCACTTAGAAAAGTACTTATACAAAACTCTTCACTTACACCACTTATTTTGTTGGACAGGATCTCAAAATTTATTTGGTAATCCTCTACGCTCCCTGTCTGCCTCAATTTGGTGAATGCACCCACTGGATCCTTGTATGTCGAAGGACCGAATCTAGTGCGGAGAGCCTCTAATAAGTCACCCCATTTTGTCAATGGGCTTGATTCTTTCAGCCAATAGTACCAAGTCAGCGTCTTCCCTTCCATGTGAAAAGAAGCAATTTCCAGCTTATGGTCCTCCGGAGTCTCAAAATAATTGAAGAACTACTGCGCCTTCAAGATCCATCCGCTGGGATCTCCTGCATCGAAACGAGGAAAATCCAACCAAAGAGATCGAGCCTGAATTCCCCCATGTCCATCAAACAGAGGATTAGCATTTACTTTGACATTGTTAGGAGTCCCTTCCCCTGAGCTGAGTTTAGTTGTAATTTATACCAAGCTGTCATAGCTTGATGCCAAATTATTGAGTTGCTGCAGCACGCCTTCTATTAGCATTCCATGCTTGGATTGCTCTTCCTTCAAGGCAGTGGTTACCCCTTGTAAATTGTTTACTGTTTAAGATAACTGTGATAGTCGTGTTCCCTCAGCCATGTCGCAGGAACGCAGCTCTGATACCAACTTATTATAATCCAAGAAATTAATTCAGATAAATTCTAGCAATTTCGAGTAGCCAGTCACTCCAAGGTTGCACTCAGCAAGATAAGATTCAAAACTGATGACTTTCATTCATAATACTCTAGCTTTTTATAGGCATTTACAGACTTGCAAAGAAATAGGAAACAATTGACCTACTTCGCACGGACTAGTGCGTTAACAAATAACAAGCCACGTAACAAACCATGACCCATTACTGGGACAACCTATTGACTTAGTCTAGACCCAACTGAATTAAAAACATGTGTAACCGAAAATACCCTTTAACAATTAAGTAATTCCCTAACTTACGTAGCCCTACTTCACTTGGGCATATAACAGATTAGATCAGAGAAAGATGAGAGGTATTGATTAGTGCAGGCTATCAGAGAGAAATAGAGTTATTAGCGTATACACTGAGAGAGAGGGACATTTTATCGAAGTCGATGATAGAAAGAGGATGAGAGAAGATGAAGATTAGGGAAAAATGGATTTTAGGGTTTTTTTAGGTCATATGAGCCCCTCTACACGTGCCTTTGAGGTCCCATGCGCGGGACACAATGGGGGTGTGACATATATCCCCCACGTGAGGAGTACATGATCGTTAGTTAACAGAGTTGGGTGGAGTCTAACAAAAGAGTAACATTGCAACGTTTTCACACTAGAGGGATTGGTTTGTTGAAATGGAAACGAGAGGAACCAAACTGAAACCTAAGCCATAGTATAGGGACTAAAAATGTAGTTAACCCAATAACTAACTACATATCCAATGGGAGAGCAGACTCAATAATATCAAGAGTCTCCCCAACCTAAGTTTTAGAAACAGAAAGATCATGAGCTAATCTTGCAAGAGTATGTGCAACTTAATTATCAACTCTATTGACAAAACTAAGAGAATTTATTGCGAAAGTCCTAGGCAATTGTTTGAATTGTATAGTTGAATAGCAACAAGGCAGTCTTTCTTCACAGATAGCCATTCAATGCCTAGATCTTGTGCAAAAATTAACCCAGTTAGAATTGCTTTAATTTCAACTAGCAAAAGTTCATTCACAGAAGACTAAAGAGTGGCTTATGCAGCAATGGTGAATCCATCACTATCTTTGAACATTGCTCCACCACCATTCTTGTTCCTTTCTTCTAATGTAGTCCCATCAACAATTAATTTCAACAAGCTAGTGGGAGAAGGATGCCACTCTATATAGCAGGCAATTCTAACAGAAACATGTCCATTAGAATTGTAGTGTCATATGAGGAACAAGCACAATTCTCACTATATCCTCGTTCCAAGAATGAGAAATTGCATTGATCATGACATCCACGATAGCGTCTGCCTGTAACTCCTTAGTAGGGGAAATAGCCTTAAAATCCTTTGGAGTTGGTACCCATTTGTCTCTCCAAATACCAATGTTGCAACTATCTCCCACCTGCCACTATTAACCCTTCTCAAGTGGGAGACATTTCCCTAATCGTCCTCCACATTAATGAAGGATTACATCTAAGCCAAGGTTATAGAAAGGATGAATTTGGAAAATACTTGTTCTTTAAGATCCCGTGACATTTATATTCGGTTCGTTAAACAACTTTCATCCTCTCATGACTAAAAGTCTAAATTAAACTATCTCAAGTCTTGAAAGCCTAATCCTCCTTCCATTTTTGATTGACAACTTTGCCACTACAACAGTTGAATTTTTTGCTCTTATCTATTCTCCAACAAAAAATAATTTTATCATACGCTCTAGATGTTCACACAAGCCAATTGGAGATAGAAAATGCTCAAAAACTAAGAAGGTATTGACAAGTCAATCACTTTAATAAGGATGTGTCCCAACATGCATCCTTTAAACAATACTTCTTCATTTAGTGCTAATAACTCCCCTTCATTCATACGTATGCATAAGGATATACACATGCACATTTATCTATAAAAATAGTAATTTAAATAAATTTGTTATGCTTGAACATAATCCACTAGATGAGGGGCAAGCAATACTGAGATGAGTATTCATGTTTGAAGCAGAAAACCAATGATAGAACAACCCATTAAGAGTTATAAATGCCTTAAAAATATTTTGCAGAGGACTAAAAATTTCTAGACAGCTTTGGCAGTATCCACATGCAAAAATAAATGTTGATTGGTTTCAATAGCTGGCATCGGATAATAGCTATATTTCCAAACTAAAGTCACTCCAATAGATTAT
Organism: Bretschneidera sinensis; assembly: GCA_023935145.1. Classification (NCBI taxonomy): domain Eukaryota; kingdom Viridiplantae; phylum Streptophyta; class Magnoliopsida; order Brassicales; family Akaniaceae; genus Bretschneidera; species Bretschneidera sinensis. Next base: position 5,444,575 of record CM043705.1, read on the forward strand.
GTTCTCAAGGCTATAGGGATTGCATTGTGAAATAGAAGCCAGATAAAGAAAGAAACCATTTGTTCCATATGTATTTCGGATATAGAAAATGAGGATGCTCACCTCTTTGAGACCAATAAAACGAGGTGGTTGAGAAGATGCCCGATTGAGCCTTGATCAAAATTAGACGATATGGATTGGTGTCAAGAAGAGCTGATTGAAGTAACAACTTTTGGTCAGCGAATAACAACAACAATAAAGTTTTTCAGATAGCAGGCAAAACTATGACCTTAGTGATAGAACAATTTGGAAGAGCTTGCCAAGCAGGATAGAGAGGAGAAGGGATCCAGTCATCCTGACATAAAGAAATCACACCTTATCGATGCACCATCTAAAAGTATTTAATAAGAAGTGAAAAAAATGGGATAAAGGGCATTCCAACAATGGGAACCAAATCCTAAAGGAGAGGACTAAAATGCAATTTGAGTACCATATTTTCCATGCGTGAACTTGTTGTGAGTTTTAAATCACTCACAAGCGCACTAGTCGTTTGCAATATAGTGTTGTGCAAGTGCGAGGTCGAATCAACAGGGAATTGCGTTGTGAAAATGTAATTTAATCTAAACTAACCTTATCTTAACCTAGTTCCAAATTGCGAATTATATTTTGCAAAACAAATATAAACTAAACTAAATTGATTTAAAAACTAATGATAAAACACTAAGGTTTCTGAATCCACCCCACCAAAGTAAAGCATATATTTTCATGTTATATAAAAATAATCTATCAAAACATTTCATGAATCCAACTTTAAACAAATCACAACAAATAGCCCAATTAAACCAAAACAATCCAATGTATCTGCTTTTAACAAATCACAAAAGATATCCAATTTAATCAAAAACGATTCGATATATCCATAAGATGAAACATAGGGAATATCCAACAGAACAATTTAAAAACTATCAATCGTAAGAATTTACTCAAACAATTGACCAGAACATTTATACTAAAAAAAACCTCAGAATTGTATAAACAAATATGAAAATCTTATGCCAAACAACGGCGAGGCTTCATCTTCAACCTTAGTTGAAGATTTTAGCCACTCATAATCATGAAACTAAAGTTCACAATAACAGTGCTAAACATTAAACTAAAAAAAAACAGTAAATTAAAACTGACTATACATGGGAGAAATTTCACTCGCTATTGGGCGGTGCTTCTCCTCGTGGTAGCCAAGCCTTCAGAATCCACTAGAATGCTAGCAGATGTCCACCGGATTGCATCCCGAATGATGAAGTGAGATGGTTCTTTTATAGAGGAATTCCCGGAGTGCAATAGGTTTCTAATTCGATGTGGGATACTACTCGAATGCGCTTGATTGCAACATGGTGCGATCGATGGCTTGTGCACTCGATCGCATGTCTTGTGCGCTCGATCGCACTGCAAAGATTTCTGACCAATGTGGGACGTTGATCATGTGCTCGTTCGTAGGCAGGTGCACTCGAGCGCACATATCTCATGCGATCGATCGCACTAAGCATCCTAAGATAGCTCTTTGAAGCTTGACAGCTCCCAAAATGCTTCATTTTCTCCACAAACATATAAAAATACATAAAAGACATAAAATAAAGTGAAATAATACAAACTAAGAGTTTAACAAATATAAATTAAGGGCTTAAATATGCAATGTTTAACCCTCATCAAATACCCCCAAACTTATATTTTGCTAGTCCCTTAGTAAAACAAAATAAAAGACTAAATGAAAAACAACGAACATAAAGATAAGTTCATCACTCATGGTATCCAAAAATTTAAAGAGCACTCAAAACCATGATATTCATTCATGAGTAAGCTTAAAAAAAATACAACCCATCTTTGCAATGAATACGAATTTTAGAACCTAATTACTTACAAGAGGCAAGCAAGACATCATAAGCTTGAATCAATGTAAAGTGAATTAGCATATACAGATGAGGTTTCTAAATAACTTCAATGTAAAATGTCTCCATGCCTTAAGATTCACAGGATTTCTCATTAGAATGAACAACGATGGCATAGTTTTATTTTACCTTTTTTTTTTTATTTTTATATAAGGCTCTGCTATGATTAGTTCCCTTAAGCTTTCTAATTGACCAATGTAGCGAGTGTTGAGTCAATGACTCCTAAACCAGATGGTTTTAGGGAATTAGGTGTAAAGACACCCCTAAGGACTTACTAACTCGAGTAAAAAAGGCTACAAAACTAAACTGGCCTTAATGCTACCAAACAAAATTTCCACCTTTTGACGTGAACACTCCCTGCTTATTGAGGCAAGAGGTCCAGTTACTCAGCGGAAAGTTTTGCAATGATCATTATGAATAAAATTCCTACCTTTTGACGTGAACACTCACTACTTACTGAGGCAAGAGGTCCAGTTACTCAGTGGAAAGTTTATTGATGATTATTATTATTATTATTATTATTATTTTTTGCTTTTCTATACTCAAGTGTTAATCCCACAAGTCATCCAGTTTCAGTTAAGTCAAGGAAATATACACATTGAAATCGCATGTCATACTTCACACAAATATGTGCTAACGTGCTCGTGTTAGATTGGCTCAAACATGTGAATTCTCAAATGCCCAAAGTAAGTAACAAAGCTTTAAAACTCTATCGTCAAATCATGTGTTCAAAATTTTAAGCTCACCAATGAAATCACATCACAATATTTGTTTAGATCAACTAAAATTTCAAAATAACATGAGCATGCATTTACCTTCTTTTTTTTTAAATGAAGAAAAACAACAACAAATTAGGACAAAGTGTGTGTAATATGTCTCCCATACCCCCAAACTTAAATTACACATTGACCCCAATGTGTGAATAATATGAAAAGGGCTGACCTGGGATATAAAGAACTATCTAGACTTGGTATGGCTCATAGCATACCCACAAACTTGAACTGAAGTACACGTTGTCCCTGAAAAATAAAGACTGGAAAACAAAAATACTGGAAACAAACATTAATCATAAATATGTAAAATAATAAGTAAACAAAATGGATATGCTGCAAGGTGCGTCCCATGAGCACTAAGTTTAAAGTCTTCAGCCAGACTCTCCATAATAGACGACACTCAATCTGAGTAATTAGGATCCTCCAACAATATCGTCTCAATGTTCGTACTCCTCAACTCCAAGAATGGTTTTAGCCTCTGTCCATTTACCTTGAAAGTGTTACCATTATTTGGATCCTCAATCTCGATGGCCCCATGAGGAAAAACCGACCAAATAATAAATGGGCCTGTCCATCGAGATTTGAGTTTGCTTAGAAAAAGATGCAGGCGTAAATTATACAGAAGAACTTTTTGACCCGACTCAAAAGCTCGTATCAAAATGTGTTGGTCATGAGTCTTCTTCATTTGTGCCTTGTATGACCGTGCATAATCGTATGCATAATTTCGCAGCTCGTCTAATTCATTGAGTTTGAGCTTCCTTTGTGAGCATGCCTTTGAAAGATTGAAGTTCAACTGCATGATAGCACAATAGGCTCTATGCTCTAATTCAACCGGAAGGTGACAGGCTTTTTCGTACACAATACGATATGGAGATATGCCAATTGGTGTTTTGAATACTGTTCGATATGCCCACAGTGCATCATTCAATCGCAAAGACCAATCCTTTCTATTCGGGTTCAGAGTCTTCCCCAAAATTTGCTTGATCTTGCGATTGGAAATTTCCACTTGTCCACTCGTTTGTGGGTGATACGGGGTGGCAACCTTGTGTGTGATGAAATACTTCTTCATCAACTGCTCAAAAATCAGGTTGCAGAAATGCTTACCTCCATCACTTATGATTGCTCGAGGCGTACTGAAACGAGTAAAGATAGTGTCCTTCCAAACTGGACCACACTCGGTGGTCATTGGTCTTGCATGAAACAACCTCCACCCATTGGGACAGATAGTCCACAGCAACTAGAATGTATAGATAGCCAAAGGAGTTTGGGAAAGGTCTCATAAAATCAATGCTCCACACGTCAAAAATCTCAACAATCAGAATAAGGTTGAGGGGCATCATATTCCTCCTAGAAAGACTCCCTAGTTTTTGGCAGCGCTCACAGGATACACAGTAGGTGTGAGAGTCTCGGAACAAGGTGGGCCAATAGAATCCACACTGCAAGATTTTTACAGCAGTTTTCTTAGCGCTGAAATGGCCTCCATAAGCATGATCATGACAAAAGGCGATGACATTAGATTGGTCATGCTCAGGAATACACCTTCTGATGATCTGATTGGGACAATACTTGAACAGGTAAGGATCATCCTAGAAAAAATGTTTTACCATGGCTAAAAACTTTGATTTATTTTGTCGCCCCCAATGTAAAGGCATTTGACCGGTGACAAGATAGTTCACTATATCAGCAAACCAAGGCGCGGGATTGTGAGCAATGTGCATCAATTGCTCATCAGGAAAGGTTTCAAAAATGGGAGTGGTGGCCTCAGTGAAATCCACAATCATTCTAGACAAATAGTCTGCCACCACATTGAGAGGCCGGAGGCTGAGGAGTATAATTTTGGAGGGCAAGCTGAGGAATCGCCGAAGCTTTCGTTACCAAGGAGGAGATGATCATTGAGAGGCCGGAGGCAACTCAAGGAAGCATGAGCTCCATGACCGGCTAGTCTCCAAGCAAGGTGAAGGGATGAATCCCTAGGTGTAGTTGTTCTTATTTTCCTTTATTTGATTCAGTTGTAGTTTGGTATTATTTTCATTAAACATTGTTATGTTTTATTCTTTAATTTAATTAGTAGATTTCTTATTAGTCCGGTAATTGCATGCTTCTTTTCCATATAAGTCTAGTCATGATCTTCTTATGTGCATTTGTTTGGGTGTGATTGAGTCCGGTAGATCTCTTTTATAGATTTTTCCGTTGCTGCAGTATTGTTATTTAGATATATCATCGTATTCTGATAATTTATAAGTTAGGTCATGTGTGCTTGAAAGTAAAGAATAATTCATATCAATTATATTAGGGTTTATACATACGCTTTAATTGAATATTTACCGATTGCCTGTTTGGGATGTGAAACTTGCAATCGAGATAAAAACAACTAAATCAAGTTAGAATTAGGGAAACGAACCTAGGGTGGATTTCTGGAACCTTGTTGTTTCTTTACCATTATATTATTCAAATATTTACAAAATTACAATTTTCACACAATCAACAAATCAGATTTTGTCACTTTTACTTTTATCGTTTGTGTTGAGGTTTATACCTTCTTTTGTAATTAGTTTGTTTCTCTATGGAATCGACACCCCAAAGTTGTACTACAATACCGCGTTATGTTTTGGGCGTAATCACCGAGCATAGGACAAGTAGCTTATATGCTCAGACATGGAGATTTTTGACTGAGCATATCACATGCAACTCATATTCTCGGACCTAGAGATTTTCGATCGAGCATATGACAAGTAGCTCATATGCTCGGACTAGGACACATTGGGCCGAGCATATAACAAGCAACTCATATGGTCAGAGCTAGAGACATTGGGTCGAGCTTATGACAACCAGCTCATATGATCGGACCTGGAGATTTACGGTCTAGCATATAACAAGCAACTCATATGCTCGGACGTAGAGACTTTGGCCGAGCATATGACAAGCAGCTCATATGCTCAGACCAGGAGATTTTTGGCCAAGCATATGAAAATCGGCTCATATGCTCGGACCCGGAGATTTTTGGTCGAGTATATCACAAGAAACTTATATTCTCGGACCTGGAGATTTTCGACCGAGCATATCACAAGTAGCTCATTGCTCAGACTTGGAGACTTTTTGCTGAGTATATGATAAGCAACTCATATGCTCGGACTTGGAGACTTTGGACCGAGCATAAGACAAGTAGCTCTTATGCTCGGACTTGGAGATTTTCGATCGAGCATATAACAAGCAGCTCATATACTCGAATCTGGAGACTTTCAGCCGAGCATGTGACAAGCAGCTAATATGCTAAGACCAGGAGACTCTAGGTCGAGCTTATGACAAACAACTCATATGCTCAGACCTAGAGACTTTGGGTCGAGCTTATGATAACTAGCTCATATGCTCGGACCAAGAGACTTTAGACCGAGCATATGTCAATAGTACATATGCTCGGACCAGGAGATTTTTGGCCAAGTATATGACAAGCAGCTCATATGCTCGGACCTGGAGATTTTCGACCGAGCATATCACAAGTAACTCATATTCTCAGACCTGGAGATTTTCGATCCAGCATATGACAAGCAGCTCATATACTCGGACTTGGAGATTTTCAACCGAGCATATGACTAGCAGCACATATGCTTGGACCAGGAGATTCTTGGTCGAGCACATGACAAGCAGCTCATATGCTCAGACCAGGGTATTTTTGGCCTAGCATAGGACAATCAGCTCATATACTCAGTTTTGGCGACTTTCGGTCGAGTATATCACATGCAACTCATATTCTTGGACCTGGAGATTCTCGATCGAGTATATTACAAGCAGTTCATATTCTTGGACCTGGAGATTCTCGATCGAGTATATTACAAGCAGCTCATATGCTCGGACTTACAAACATTGGGCCGAGAATATGACAAGTAACTCATATGCTCGGGCCTAGAGACTTTGGGTCGAGCTTATGACAACCAGCTCATATGCTTGAACCTGGAGACTTAAGGCCGAGCATATGACAAGCAACACATATGCTCGGACCAGGAGATTTTTGGTCAAGCCTATAACAAGCAGTTCATATGCTTAGACCTGGAGATTTTAGGCCGAGCATATTATAAGCAACTCATATTCTCGGACTTAGAGATTTTCGGTCGAGCATATCACAAGCAGCTCATATGCACGGACTTGGATACTTTGTGCCGAGCATATGACAAGCAACTCACATGCTCGGACCTAGAGACTTTGGGCCGAGCATAAGACAAGTAGCACATATGCTCGGACTTGGAGATTTTTAATCGAGCATATGACAAGCAACACATTTACTCGGACCTGGAGACTTTGGGCTGAGCATACGACAAACAGCTTCTATGCTCGAACCTTGAGACTTTGGGCCGAGCATATGACAAAAAGCACATTTGCTCGGACAAGGAGATTTTTGGCCTAATGTATAACAAGTAGCTCATATGCTCGAACCAGGAGATTTCAGGACGAGCATATGACAAGCAGCTCATATGCTCGGACCAGGAGATTTTAGGCTGAGTATATAACAAGCAGCTCATATGCTCGGACCTGGCATATGACAAGCAACTCATATGCTCGGACCCGGAGATTTTTGGCCTAGTGTATAACAAGCAGCTCATCTGCTTGGACCAGGAGATTTTAGGCCGAGTATATGACAAGCAGCTCATATGCTCGGACTAGAAGATTTTAGGCAGAGCATATAACAAGCAGCTCATATGATCAGACCTGGAGATTTTCGATCGAGTATATTACAAGCAACTCATATTCTTGGACCTAGAGATTTTCAGCCGAGCATATGACAAGCAGCTCATATGCTCGAACCTGCAAACTTTAGGCCGAGCATACGACAAGCAACACGTATGCTCGAACCTGGAGACTTTGGGCCGAGCATACGACAAGCAGCTTATATGCTTGAACCTGGACACTTTGGGCCGAGCATATGACAAACAGCTCATATGCTCGGACCAGGAGATTTTTGGCCTAGTGTATAATAAGTAGCTCATATGCTCGGACCAGGAGATTTTTGGACGAGTATATGACAAGCAACTCATATGCTCGGACTAAGAGATTTTAGGCCAAGTATACAACAAGCAACTCAAATGCTCGGACCTAGAGATTTTCGACCGAGCATATGACAAGTAGCTCATATGCTCGGACCTAGAGATTTTTGGCTGAGTATATCACATGCAACTCATATTCTCGGACCTGGAGACTTTGGGCAGAGCACATAACAAGTAGCTAATATGCTCGGACCAGGAGATTTTTGGCTTAATGCATGACAAACAGCTCATATGCTCAGACTAGGAGATTTTTGACCGAGCATATAACAAGCAGCTCATATGCTGGGACCTAGAGATTTTCGACCGAGCATATCGTAAGCAACTCGTATTCTCGGACCTGGAGATTTTTGGTCCAGCATATGACAAGCAACTCATATGCTCGGACTTGGAGATTTTCGACCGAGCATATGACAAGCAGCACATATGCTAGAACCAAGAAATTTTTGGCCGTCACATGACAAGCAACTCATATGCTCAGACCAGGGAATTTTTGGCCGAGCATAGAACAAGCAGCTCATATGCTCCGTCTTGGAGATTTTTGGCTGAGCATATCTCATGCAACTCATATTCTCAGACCTGAAGATTCTCGATCGAGCATATGACAATGAGCTTATATGCCCGGACTTACAGACTTTGGGCCGAGAATATGACAAGCAACTCATATGCTCGGACCAAGAGACTTTGGGTCGAGCTTATGACAACTAGCTCATATGCTCGAACCTGGAGGCTTAAGGCCGAGCATATGACAAGCAACACATATGCTCGGACCAAGAGATTTTTGGTCGAGCTTATGACAAGCAGCTCATATGCTCGGACTTGGAGATTTTAGGTCGAGTATGTCACAAGCAACTCATATTCTCGAACTTTGAGATTTTCGGTCGAGCATATCACAAGTAGCTCATATGCACGGACTTGGAGACTTTTTACCGTGCATATGACAAGCAACTTATATGCTCGGACCTAGAGACTTTAGGCCGAGCATAAGATAAGCAGCACATATGCTCAGACTTTGAGATTTTCGATCGAGCATATGACAAGCAGCTCATATACTCGGATCTAGATGCTTTGGGCCGATCATACGACAAGCAGGTTATATGCTCGAACCTGAAGACTTTGGGCCGAGCATATGCGAAAAAGCTCATATGCTCGGACCAGGAGATTTTTGACCTAGTGTATAACAAGTAGCTTATATACTCGAACCAGGAGATTTTAGGACGAGCATATAGCAAATAGCTCATATGCTCGGACCAGGAGATTTTTGGCCTAGTGTATAACAAGCAGCTCATATGCTCGTACCAGGAGATTTTAGGCCGAGCATATGACAAGCAGCTCACATGCTCGGACTAGGAGATTTTAGGCCGAGCATATAACAAGCAGCTCATATGCTCAGACTTGGAGATTTTTCGGTCGAGTATATTACAAGCAACTTATATTCGCGGATCTAGAGATTTTCAGCCAAGCATATGAGAAGCAGCTCATATGCTCGGACCTGCAAACTTTAGGCCAAGCATACGACAAGCAACACATATGCTCGGACCTAGGGACTTTGGGCCGAGCATACGACAAGCAGCTTATATGCTTGAACCTAGAGACTTTGGGTCGAGTATATGACAAACAGCTCATATGCTCGGACCAGGAGATTTTTAGCCTAGTATATAACAAACATCTCCTATGCTCGGACCAGGAGATTTCAGGACAAGCATATGACAAGCAGCTCATATGCTCGGACCAGGGGATTTTAGGCCGAGCATATAACAAGCAGCTCAAATGCTCGGACCTAGAGCTTTTCGGCCGAGCATATGACAAACAACTCATATGCTCGGACCTGGTGGATTTCGACCGAGCATATCACATGCAACTCATATTCTCGCACCTAGAGACTTTGGGCCGAGCACATAACAAGTAGCTAATATGCTTGGACCAGGAGATTTTTGGCCTAGCGTATGACAAGCAGCTCATATGCTCAGACTAGGAGATTTTTGACCGAGTATATGACAAGCAGCTCATATACTCAGACCTAGAGATTTTCTACCGAACATATCACAAGCAACTCATATTCTCAGACCTAGAGATTTTTGGTCCAGTATATGACAAGTAGCTCATATGCTCGGACTTGGAGATTTTCGACCGAGCATATGACAAGCAGCACATATGCTTGAACCAGGAGATTTTTAGCCGAGCACATGACAAGCAGCTTATATGCTCAGACCAGGGAATTTTTGGCCGAGCATAGGACAAGTAGCTCATATGCTCAGTCTTGGAGATTTTCAGCTGAGCTTATCTCATGCAACTCATATTCTCGGACTTAAAGATTCCCGATCGAGCATATGACAAGCAGCTCATATGCTCAGACTTATAGACATTGGGCCGAGAATATGACAAGCAACTCATTTGCTCGGACCTAAAACTTTGGGTTGAGCTTATGACAACCAGCTCATATGCTTGAACCTGGAGGCTTAAGGCCGAGTATATGACAAGCAGCACATATGCTCAGACCAGGAGATTTTTGGTCGAGCTTATGACTAGTAGCTCATATGCTCAGACCTGGAGATTTTAGGTCGAGCATGTCATAAGCAACTCATATTCTCGGACTTTGAGATTTTCGGTCGAGCATATCACAAGCAGCTCATATGCACGGACTTGGAGACTTTCTGCTGTGCATATGACAAGCAACTCATATGCTCGGACCTGGAGACTTTGGGCCGAGCATAAGACAAGCAGTACATATGCTCGGACTTGGAGATTTTCGATCGAGCATATGGCAAGCAGCTTATATACTTGGACCTGGAGACTTTGAGTCGATGATACGAGAAGCAGCTTATATGCTCGAACCTGGAGACTTTGGGCCTAGCATATGCGAAAAAGCTCATATGCTCTAACCAAGCGATTTTTGGCCTAGTGTATAACAAGCAGCTCATATGCTTGGACCAGGAGATTTTAGGCCGAGCATATGACAAGCAGCTCACATTCTCGGACTAGGAGATTTTAGGACGAGCATATAGCAAGCAGCTCATATGCTCAGACCTGGAGATTTTCGACCGAGCATATTACAAGTAACTCATTTTCTCGGCCCTAGAGATTTTCAGCCGAGCACATGACAAGCAGCTCATATGCTCGGACCTGCAAACTTTGGGCCGAGCATACAACAAGCTACACATATGATCGGGCCTAGAGACTTTGGGCCGAGCATAAGACAAGTAGCACATATGCTCGGACTTAGAGATTTTCAATCGAGCATATGACAAGCAGCTCATATGCTCGGACCTGGAGACTTTTGGCCGAGCATACGATAAGCAAGTTATATGCTCGAACCTGGAGACTTTGGGCCGAGCATATGACAAACAGCTCATATGCTCGGACCAAGAGATTTTTGGCCTAGTGTATAACAAGTAGATCATATGCGCGGACCATGAGATTTTAAGCCGAGCATATGACAAGTAGTTGACATGCTCGGACTAAGAGATTTTAGGCCGAGCATATAACTAGCACCTCATATGCTCAGACCTGGAGATTTTCGGCCTAGCATATTACAAGCAACTCATATTCTCAGACCTAGAGATTTTCAACCGAGCATATGACAAGCAGCTCATATGCTCGGACCTGCAAACTTTGAGTCGATACGACAAGGAAGACATATGCTCGGACCTGGAGACTTTAGGCCGAGCATAAGGCAAGCAGCACATATGCTCGGACTTGGAGATTTTCGATCGAATATATGACACGCAGCTTATATTCTCGGACCTGGAGACTTTAGGCCGCGCATACGGCAAGTAGCTTATATGTTCGAACCTAGAGATTTTGGGCCGAGCATATGACAAGCAACTCATATGCTCAGACCAGGAGATTTTTGGCCTAGTGCATAACAAGCAGCTCATATGCACGGACCAGGAGATTTTAGCCTGAGCATATGACAAGCAGCTCAAATGCTCGGACTAGGAGATTTTAAGCCGAGCATATAACAAGCAGCTCATATGCTCAGACCTAGAGATTTTCGGTCGAACATATGACAAGCAGCTCATATGCTCGGACCTGGAAACTTTGGGCAGAGCGTACGACAAGCAACACATATGCTCAGACCTGGAGATTTTCGACCCAGCAAATGACAAGCAACTAATATTCTCGGACTTAGAGCTTTTCGACTGAGTATATGACAAGTAACTCATACCCTCAGACCTAGAGACATTGGGCTGAACTTATGACAAACAGCTCATATGCTCGGACCTGGAGACTTTGGGCCCAACATATGACAAGCAGTTCATATGCTCTAACCTGGTGATATTGGGCCAAGCATATGACAATAGCTCATATGCTCGGACTTGGATATTTTCGGCAGAGCATATGACTAGCAGCCCATATGCTCGGACTTAGAGATTTTCGACCGAGCATATGACAAGCTGCTCATATGCTCAGACTTGGAGATTTTTGGCCGAGATATGACAAGCAACACATATGCTCGGACCAAGAGATTTTTGGCTGAGCATAAGACAAGTAGTTCATTATCTCAGACCTGGAGATTTTTGGTCGAGTATATCACATGTAACTCATATTCACGGACCTAGAGATTTTGGATCGAGCATATGACAAGCAGATCATATGCTCGAACTTGGAGACATTGGGCTGGGCATATGACAAACAACTCATATGCTCGAACCTAGAGAATTTCGGCCGAGTATAAGACAAGTAGCTCATAATCTCAGACTTGGATGCTTTAGGCCGAGCATTTGACAAATAGCTTATATGCTCGGACCAAGAGATTTTTTGCCGAGCATATGACAAGCAGCTCATATGCTCAGACCAGTAGATTTTTGGCCGAGCATATGACAAGCAGCTCATAAACTCGGACCTGGAAATTTTCGACCGAAAATGTCACAAGCAACTCATATTCTTGAACTTGGAGATTTTCAACCGAGAATATCAGAAGCATCTCATATACGCGGACTTGGAGACTTTGTGCCTAGCATATGACAAGTAACTCATATGCTCGGATTTGGAGACTTTGGGCCGAGCATAAGACAAGTAGCTCATATGCTCAGACTTAGAGATTTTCGATCAAGCATATAACAAGCAGCTCATATGCTCGGACCTGGAGACTTTGGACTGAGCATACGACAAGCAGCTCATATGCTCAGACCTAGAGACCTTGAGCCGAGCAAATGATAAGCCGATCATATGCTCGGACCAAGAGATTTTTGGCCTAGCGTATAACAATCAGTTCATATGCTAGGACCAGGAGATTTTAAGGCGAGCATATGACAAGCAACTCATATGCTCGGACCTGGAGACATTGGACCAAGCTTATGACAAATACCTCATATGCTCGGACCTGGAGACTTTAGGCCCAGCATATGACAAGCAGCTCATATGCTATAACCTGGAGATATTAGGCCGAGCATATGACAAGTAGCTCATATGCTCGGACCTGGAGCTTTTCGACTGAGCATATGACAAGCAACTCATATCCTCAGACCTAGAGACATTGGGCCGAGCTTATGACAAACAGTTTATATGCTCGGGCCTGTAGATTTTGGGCCCAGCATATGACAAGCAGCTCATATGCTCTAACCTGGAGATATTGGGCCGAGCATATGATAAGCAGCTCATATGCTCGGATTTGGAGATTTTCGGCAGTGCATATGACTTGTAGCTCATATGCTCGGACTTAGAGATTTTTGGCTAATCATATGACAAGTTACTTATATGCTCGGACTTGGAGATTTTTAGCTGAGACATGACAAGCTGCACATTTGCTCGGACCAGGAGATTTTTGGCTGAGCATAGAACAAGCAACTCATTATCTTAGATCTGGAGATTTTTGGCCGAGTATATCACATGCAACTCATATTCACGGACCTGGAGATTTTGGATCTAGCATATGACAAGCAGCTCATATGCTCGGACTTGGAGACATTGGACCGAGCATATAACAAACAACTCATATGCTTGATCTAGAGAATTTCGGCCGAGTACAAGACAAGTAGCTCATAATCTCGGACTTGGATGCTTTAGGCCGAGCATTTGACAAGTAGCTCATATGCTAGGACCAAGAGATTTTTTGTCGAGCATATGACAAGTAGCTCATATGCTCAGACCAAGAGATTTTTGGTCGAGCATATGACAAGCAGCTCATAAACTCGAACTTGGAGATTTTCAGCCGAGCATGTCACAAGCAACTCATATTCTCGAACTTGGAGATTTTCGACCGAGCATATCAGAAGCATCTCATATACTCGGACTTCGAGACTTTGTGCAAAGTATATGATAAGTAACTCATATGATCGGACCTGGAGACTTTGGGCCGAGCATAAGACAAGTAGCTCATATGCTCGGACTTGGAGATTTTCGATCGAGCATATGACAAGCAGCTCATATGCTCGGACCTGGAGACTTTGGACCGAGCATACGATAAACAACTCATATGCTCAGACCTAGAGACCTTGAGCCGAGAATAGGACAAGCCGATCATATGCTCGGATCAAGAGATTTATGGCCTAGCGTATAACAAGCAGCTCATATGCTCGGACCAGGAGATTTTAGGGCGGGCATATGACAAGCAGCTCATATGCTCGGACCTGGAGACATTGGACCGAGCTTATGACAAACAGCTCATATGCTCGGACCTAGAGACTTTGGGCCAAGCATATGACAAGCAGCTCATATGCTCTAACCTGGAGATATTGGGCCGAGCATATGACAAGTAGCTCATATGCTCGGACTTGGAGATTTTCGGTAGACCATATGACTAGCAGCATTTATGCTCGGACTTAGAGATTTTCGGCAGAGCATATGACAAACTGCTCATATGCTCGGACCTGGAGACCTTGAGCCGAGTATATGACAAGCAAATCATATGCTCGGACCAGGATATTTTTGGCCTAGCATATAACAAGCAGCTCATATGCTCGGACCAGGAGATTTTAAGCCGAGCATATAACAAGCCGCTAATATGTTCGAACTTGGAGATTTTCATCCGAGTATATTATAAGTAACTCATATTCTTGGACCTGGAGATTTTTAGCCGAGCATATGACAAACAACTCATATGGTCGGACCTAGAAACTTTGGGCCGAGCATACAACAAGCAACACATATTCTTGTATCTGGAGATTTTTGACCCAAAAAAATGACAAGCAACTCATATTCTCAGACATGGAGATTTTCGACCGAGCATATGACAAACAACTCATATCCTCAAACCTGGAGACATTAGGCCTAGCTTATGACAAGCAGCTCATATGCTTAGACCTAGAGATTTTAGGTCGAGCATGTCACAAGCAACTCATATTCTCGGACTTGGAGATTTTCAGTAGAGCATATCCTAAGCAGCTCAAATGCACGGACTTGGAGACTTTTTACCGTGCATATGATAAGCAACTCATATGCTCGGACCTGGAGACTTTGGGCCGAGCATAAGAGAAGTAGTATATATGCTCGGACTTAGAGATTTTCGGTCGAGCATATGACAAGTAGCTCATATACTCGGACCTGGAGACTTTGGGCCGATCATATGCGAAAAATCTCATATGCTCGGACCAGGAGATTTTTGGCCTAGTGTATAATAAACAGTTCTTATGCTCGGACCAGGAGATTTTTGGCCGATCATATGACAAGCAGCTCATATGCTCGGACTAGGAGATTTTAGGATGAGCAGATAACAAGCAACTCATATGCTCGGACCTGGAGATTTTCGGACGAGCATAATACAAGCAACTCATATTCTTGGACCTAGAGATTTTCAGCCGAGTATATGACAAGCAACTCATATGCTCGGACCTGCAAACTTTGGGCCGAGCATATGCCAAGCAACATATATGCTCGGAGCTAGAGACTTTAGGCCGAGTATGAGACAAGTAGCACATATGCTCGGACTTGGAGATTTTCGATCGAGTATATGACAAGCAACTCATATGCTCGAACCTGGAGACTTTGGGTCAAGCATACGACAAACAGCTTATATGCTCGAACCTGGAGACTTTGGGCCGAGTATATGACAAACAGCTCATATGCTCGGACCAGGAGATTTTTGGTCTATTGTATAACAAACGACTCATATGCTCAGACCAGAATATTTTAGCCCGAGCATATGACAAGTAGCTCATATGCTCGGACTAGGAGATTTTAGGCCGAGTATATAACAAGCAGCTCATATGCTCAGACTTAGAGATTTTCGGTCGAGCATATGACAAGCAGCTCATATGCTTGGACTTGGAAACTTTGGGCCGAGCGTACGACAAGCAACACATATGCTCGGACCTGAAGATTTTCGACCTAGCAAATGACAAGCAACTAATATTCTCGAACCTGGAGCTTTTCGACCGAGCATATGACAAGCAACTCATATCCTCAGACCTAGAGATATTGGGTCGAGCTTATGACAAAATGCTTATATGCTTGGACCTGGGACTTTGGGCCCAGCATATGATAGGCAGCTTATATGCTCTAACCTGGAGATATTGGGCCGAGCATATGACAAGTTGCTCATATGCTCAGACTTGGAGATTTTCGGTAGAGCATAAGACTAGCAGCCCATATGCTCAGACTTAGAGATTTTCAGTCGAGCATATGATAAGCAGCACATATGCTTGGACAAGGAGATTTTTCGCCGAGCATATGACAAGTAGCTCATTTGCTCAGGCCAGGAGATTTTTGGTCGAGCATAGGATAAATAGCTCATTATCTCAGACCTGGAGATTTTTGGCCGAGTATATCACATGCAACTCATATTCACGGACCTGGAGATTTTTTATCGAGCATATGACAAGCAGCTCATATGCTCGGATTTGGAGACATTGGGCTGAGCATATGTCAAACAGCTCATATGCTCGAACCTAGAGAATTTCGACCGAGCATAAGACAAGTAGCTCATAATCTCAGACTTGGATACTTTAGGCCGAGCATATGACAAGTAGCTCATATGCTCGGACCAAGAGATTTTTTGCCGAGCATATGACAAGCAGCTCATATGCTCAGACCAGGAGATTTTTGGCCGAGCATATGACAAGCAGCTCATATGCTCAGACCAGGAGATTTTCGGTCGAGTATGTCACAAGCAAGTCATATTCTCGGACCTGAAGATTTTCGACCAAGCATATCAGAAGCATCTCATATACTCGGACTTAGAGACTTTGTGCCGAGCATATGACAAGCAACTCATATGCTCGGACCTGGAGACTTTGGGCTAAACATAAGACAAGTAGCTCATATGCTCGGACTTGGATATTTTCGATTGAGCATAGGACAAGCAGCTCATATGCTCGGACCTGGAGACTTTGGACCGAGTGTACGACAAGCAGCTCATATGCTAGGACCTGGAGACCTTGAGCTGAACATATGACAAGCCGATCATATGCTCGGAGCTGGAGATTTTAGGGCAAGCATATGACAAGCACCTCATATGCTCGGACCTGGAGACATTGGGCCGTGCTTATGACAAACAGCTCATATACTCGAACCTGGAGACTTTTGGCCCAGTATATGACAAGCAGCTCAAATGCTCTAACCTGGAGATATTGGGCCGAACATATGACTAGCAGCTCACATGCTCGTACTTAGATATTTTCGGCAGAGCATATGACAAGCTGCTAACATGCTCGGACTTGGAGATTTTCGGCCGAGCAAATGAAAAGCAGCATATATGCTCGGACCAGGAGATTTTTGGCCGAGCATATGACAAGCAGCTCATATGCTCAGACCAGGAGATTTTTGGCTGAGCATAGGACAAGCAGCTTATTAGCTCAGACCTGGAGATTTTCGGCGGAGCATATCACATGCAACTCATATTCACGGACCTGGAGATTTTTTATCGAGCATATGACAAGCAACTCATATGCTCGGACTTGGAGACATTGGGCCGAGCATATGACAAATAACTCATATGCTCTAACCTATGGACTTTCGGTCGAGCATAAGACAAGTAGCTCATATGCTCGGACTTGGAGACTTTAGGTCGAGCATATGAAAAGTAGCTCATATGCTCGGACCAGGAGATTTTTGGCCGAGCATACGACAAACAACTCGTATGCTCAGACAAGGAGATTTTTGACCGAGCATATGACAAGCAGCTCATATGCTTGGACTTGGATATTTTCGGTCGAGCATGTCACAAGCAAGTCATATTCTCGGACCTGGGGATTTTTGACCAAGCATATCAGAAACATCTCATATACTCGGACTTGGAGACTTTGTGCCGAGTATATGACAAACAACTCATATGCTCGGACCTGGAGACTTTGGGCAGAGCATAAGACAAGTAGCTTATATGCTCGGACTTGGAGATTTTTGATCGAGCATATGACAAGTATGTCATACGCTCGGACCTGGAGACTTTGGACCGAGCATACGATAAGCAGTTCATATGCTCGGACTTGGAGACCTTGAGCCGAGCATATGACAAGCAGTTCATATGCTCGGACCAGGAGATTTTTGGCCTAGCGTATAATAAGCAGCTCATATGCTCGAACCAAGAGATTTTAGGCCGAGCATATGACAAGCAACTCATATGCTCGGACCAGGAGATTTTAGGCCAAGCATATAATAAGTAGTTAATATGCTCGAACTTGGAGATTTTCGTCCGAGCATATTACAAACAACTCATATTCTTAGACCTGGACATTTTCAGCCGAGCATATGACAAGCAGCTCATATGTTCGGACCTAGAAACTTTGGGCCTAGCATACGAGAAGCAACACATATGCTCGGACCTGGAGATTTTTTACCCATAAAAATGATAAGCAACTCATATTCTCAGGCCTGGAGATTTTCGACCGAGCGTATGACAAACAACTCATATCCTCAAACCTGGAGACATTGGGCCAAGCTTATGACAAGCAGCTCATATGCTCTAACCTGGAGATATTGGGCCGAGTATATGACAAGCAGCTCATATGCTCGGACCTGGAGATTTTCGATTGAGCATGTCACAAGCAACTCATATTCTCAGACCTGAAGATTTTCAACCGAGCAAATCATAAGCAGTTCATATACTCGGACTTGGAGATTTTATGTCGAGCATATGACAAGCAGCTCATATGCTCAGACCAGGAGATTTTTGGCCGAGCATAGGACAAGCTGCTTATTAGCTCATACCTGGAGGTTTTCGACCGAGCATATCACATGCAACTCATTCACGGACTTGGAGATTTTGGATCGAGCATATGACAAGTAGCTCATACCCTCGGACTTAGAGGCATTGGGCAGAGCATATGACAAACAACTCATATACTCGAACCTAGAGACTTTGGGTCAAGCATAAGATAAGTAGCTCATATGCTTGGACATGGAGACTTTAGGCCTAGTATATGACAAGCAGTTCATATGCTCTTACCAGGAGATTTTTGGCCGAGTATATGACAAACAGCTTATATGATCAAATAATGAGATTTTTGACTGAGCATATGACAAGCAGCTCATATGCTCCGACTTGGAGATTTTCGACCGAGCATGTCACAAGCAACTCATATTCTCGAACATGGAGATTTTCGACTGAGCATATCACAAGCAGCTCATATACTCGGACTTTGAGACTTTGTACTGAGCATATGACAAGCAACTCATACACTCAGACATGGAGACTTTGGGCCGAGCATAAGATAAGTAGCTCATATGCTCGGACTTGGAGTTTTTCGATCGAGCATATGACAAGTAGCTCATATGCTCGGACCTGGAGACTTTGGACCGAGCATACGATAAGCAACTTATATGCTCGGACCTGGAGACTTTGGGTCGAGCATATGATAAGCAGCTCATATGCTCGGACCAGGAGATTTTTGTCCTAGCGTATAACAAGCAGCTTATATGCTCAGACCATGAGATTTTAGGCCGAGCATATGACAAACAGCTCATATGCTCGGACGAGGAGATTTTAGGCCGAGCATATAATAAGCAGCTCATATGCTCAGACTTGGAGATTTTCGTCCGAGAATATTACAACCAACTCATATTCTCGGACCTGGAGATTTTCGACCGAGCATATGACAAGCTCCTCATATGCTCGGACCTGGAAACCTTGGGCCGAGCATACGACGTGCAACATATATGCTCGAACCAAGAGATTTTTGACCCAATAAATGATAAGCAACTCATACTCTCGGACCTGGAGATTTTCGACTGAGCATATGACAAACAACTCATATCCTCAAACCTAGAGACATTGGGCTGAGCTTATGACAAGCAGCTCATATGCTCAGATATGGAGACTTTGGGCCCAGCATATGACAAGCAGCTCATATGCTCCAACCTGGAGATATTAGGTCGAGCATATGATAAGTAGCTCATATGCTCGGACTTTGAGATTTTCGACAGAGCATATGACAAACAGCTCATATGCTCGGACTTGAAGATTTTCATGGAGTGTATGACAAGCAGCTCATATGCTAGGACCTGGAGACTTTTGACCGAGCCTATGACAAGCAACACATATGCTCGGATCAAGAGATTTTTGGCTGAGCCTATGACAAGCAACTCATATGCTCAGACTAGGAGATTTTTGGCTGAGCATATGACAAGCAGCTCATATGCTCAGACCAGGAGATTTTCGACCGATCATATCACATGCAACTCATATTCTCCGACCTGGAGATTTTCGATCGAGCATATCACAATCAGCTCATATGCTCGGACTTGGAGACATTTGGCCGGGCATATGACAAACAACCAGATGCTCACACCAGGAGATTTTTGGCCGAGCATATGACAACCAGCTCATATGCTTGGACTTGGAGATTTTCAGCCAAACATATCACAAGCAACTCATATACTCAGACTTGGAGACTTTGTGCCTGGTATATGACAAGCAACTCATATGCTCGGACTTGGAGACTTTGGGCCGAGCATAAGATAAGTAGCTCATATGCTCAGACTTGGAGATTTTCGATCGAGTATATGACAAGCAGCTCATATGCTTTGACCTGGAGACTTTGGGCTGAGCATATGACAAGCAGCTCATGTGTTCGGACCTAGAGACTTTTGGCCTAGCATATGACAAGTTGCTCATATGCTCGGACTAGGAGATTTTTGGCCTAGCGTATAACAAGCAGCTCATATGCTCGGACTAAGAGATTTCAAGCCGAGGATATGACAAGCAGCTCATATGCTCGGACCAGGAGATTTTTGGCCGAGCATATGACAAGCAGCTCATATGCTCAAACCAGGAGATTTTTGGCCGAGTATATGACAAGCAGCTCATATGCTCGGATCTGGAGATTTTTGGCCGAGCTTATGGCAACCAGCTCATATTCTCGGACCTGGAGACTTTAGGCCGAGCATATGACAAGCAGGACAGATGGTCGGACTAGGTGATTTTTGGTCTAGCGTATAACAAGCAGCTCATATGCTTGGACCAGGAGATTTTAGGCCGAGCATATGACAAGCAGCTCAAATGCTCGGACTATGGGATCTTGGGCCGAGCATAAGACAAGTAGCTCATATTCTCGGACTTGGAGATTTTCGATCGAGCATATGACAAGTAGCTTATATGCTCGGACCTGGAGACTTTGGGCAGAACATACGACAAACAACTCATGTGCTCGGACCTGGAGACTTTGGGCCGAGCATATGACAAGCAGCTCATATTCTCGGACCCGGAGATTTTTGGCCTAGTGTCTAACAAGCAGCTCATATGCTCGGACTAGGAGATTTTAGGCCGAGCATATGACAAGCAGCTCATATGCTCGGACCAGGAGATTTTTGGCCGAGCATATGACAAATAGCTCATATGCTCAGACCAGGAGATTTTTGGCTGAGCATATGACAAGCAACTCATATGCTCGGACCTAAAGATTTTCGATCGAGCATGTCACAAGCAACTCATATTCTCGGACCTGGAGATTTTTGGCCGAGCATATCATAAGCAGCTCATATACTCATATTTGGAGACTTTGTGTCGAGAATATGACAAGCAACTCATATGCTCAGACCTGGAGACTTTTGGCCAAGCATAAGACAAGTAGCTCATATGCTCGGACTTGGAGATTTTCGATCGAGCATATGTCAAGCAACTTGATAAGGATTAATAATATCTATATGTTTGTTATATTTCCTCATGTTTTAATGGTTATAAATGCTTAAATCTTGCATTTTGATTATGTTTCATTTTTTATGGAGTAGATTGAAGAATTAAATCAAATTGAATTCAAAATCAAGAGATTTGTGAAGAAAAGTCGAAGCTCAAAGCTGCAGCACTGGTTCAAGGGCGTTGCAACGCTGGAATAGCACTGGAATGACAAGATTTGTGAAGATTGGACAGAAGCTCAATGCTGCAGTGCTGGTTCAGGGGCGCTGCAGCACTAGAATTTGCGAAATATGTGAAAAGATGACAGAAACTCAAAGCTGCAGTGCCGGGAAGTTGGCACTGCAGTGCTAGTTAGGGTTTGATTTGTTCCTGGCGCTGCAGCTCTGGGAAGTTGGCGCTGCAGCACTGGCCAGCGGATTCAGAATATTATAAATAGTAACCCTAGCTGAAAGAAAGGAGAGATCTCTGATAGAAGGTGCGGTTGTTGAACAGAAAAATTCATGTTCTCTTTTCTTTAGGTGTTCTTTTAATTATGAGTAGCTAAATACTTTTCTTCCAGCTGAAGGATAATTGAAGTTTTGGTTCTTCAAGAATTGTTAGATCTAAATAATTTTCATTGCTATTTTATTTCTTCTCTATTTACATATCTTCTGTATTTATTAAAAATTATTGTCTTGGTTAATTGATGCAAAGGGTTCGTTGTTCAATTATCAGGTCAATAAATTGCCATTTAGAACTTTAAATCCGTAATTGTTTAAATGTTCTAATATTAGTGGTAAAATAACAAAATTGATTATAGAGAGATTTTCGATTTATGTTATGGAGATATATAACCTAGTCTAAATGAATCAAGCTTGTGTATTTGTTGGCTAGAATTGGTAGTCTCTCTAATTATTAATGCTGTCGATAGATTAAATCCTAAGAGCTTGTTTAGGTTGTTTATTAACAAGGGAAGTGATCAAAGACTTTCTTTCTTTTTATGCAGTCTACAAAATCATAAAACCTAATGCTCTGATATCAAAATTGTAACGACCCATCCCGGGTTGGCCGCCCTCGAGACGGTGTCATCACATTTTGAAAATCTCAGCACGACACATATATGCAACAAAGAAAATAAACAACACCAGAAGAACATTTTACATCAATCCTCAACCCTCAACAGGGGAGTTACATCAATATGATATTTAAACATTCTATACAACGTAAAATGCATGAATAATTACAAATAAATTTTTATTTTTATTTTTTAAAAGAAAAAGTATAATTAATTAATTTTTTATTTATATGTTTTTTCCTTTTTTTCTTTCTTGGATGTCCTGCACGTCCCTTTTTTAAAGAAAAATATAATAATAATAATTATTATTTTCTTTTTTCTTTTTTCTTTTTCTTTTTGTCCTTTTGCTGGACGTCTTGGACTTCAATTTTTTTTTGGAATTATTTCATTTAATATTAAATCATTCACATAAATATATTATTTTAATTTCATGTCATATTTATTAAATTATTTCTTTACCCTTACTTTACAATTTCGGGTATTACAATTCTTCCCTTCAAAATTCTAGACAAAACAAGCTTATATAATAAATAGTAAGGACCACTGGATTTTTAAGATTTATCCTCCCAATTTCTAGGACAGGAACATTTAACCTTGATTACTTTAAAGGAGTTTGTAAAAGGTGTCAACTAGGAAAGATGTAATGACTGCCATTTCCATAAGACATTCACTGACAAGTCAAATTAATGACTAAGTGAACTTACCACAAATTGTTGTGATGCTTCATCAATAAAAGTTCCATCCTTGTGTTTATGAGTTTCAGCAAAAAAACTCTACGCGCCGGGGCTCATTTCCATGTTTCATCTCCTACCATTTATGAAAAGAGTTCAAACAGTGACTCAAAACACTACATCTCAAATGAAAGATTGAATGAATGAAGCAAATCAGCTCACATATTCGTCTCGTCTTCTAGCAAAACTTTTTTATCCGGTCGTGTGAGGACATTGTTGTCTTTCACGTGCTGCTGTCCCTATAGTAGAATATTTCTACACCAACAATAAACCAATTGAATAATAATTCATTAAAAGAAAATAGAAACAATGAGAATTGAAATGAACATAATTATGAAAAAAAAACCTCACTCTGCTCAGAAAACCAGTAGGTCACCAGTTGTTTCCACTAGTCTTGATCTACTTATTTTGGAACATTATCGCTCAAAACTTGTTGTTTTGTTTTGTTCCTCACGTGGTCCCTTTTGAGCACATATCTGTAGTCCTTCCATTTTTTCCCGATTATCCTCAATAAAATTTTGTCGATCGCCTCAACATGGGATAATGGAACTTCCTCAACCACAAAGAAATGAAATCGATGTTAAATAAACATTTTTGGTGTTAGGAATTATATGCATGTACAACACCACAAACAAAGAAAGGAAAACCCAAAAATAAGTTGCTGTTACTTACCCGAATCAATAAAACAAGGTCCTTCTTGTAGTTAGAAGGCACCTTCTTCCAATCCATGTAACCAAGCGGACAAAGGTTCTCTCTCTTTGCAACTTTGCCCAACTAGCTACTTAATATTTGCCCACCTTTTTTAATAGGTTGATTACGTGCATTGAAGTAGACAACAATTTTTTCCCCACGTTCCAAGGACCACACTTGTGAGGTTCACATGACACGTGTTTGCTTTCTCACCTTCCCTTCAGAATCTATACATTGAAAACATAAATTTTATAATTAGTATAACAATGTGATATCAAACTAGTTATAAAGAGAATATATAATTATACAAAAATTACCAATTATCTCGTATTGTTCACTATCATTGTTTTCAATTTCCGTTGTTATTGGCTTGTTCTCAGAATAATTTTGCGAGTCATTATCATCATCAAAGTGATACTTATGCTCATGGTCAATATCTTCTTGATAGTGTGAAGACCCAGCTGGAGACTGGTTTAACATATTATCTCTGACTGAGGGAGGAATATATTTTGACCTAAACATCTTGCAATCTGTATACATAAAAACATATAAATGATTATATCTCACACTATCAAGAATGCATTAAAAGTTAACAAGAATTAGAAGAACCATACCTGAAAGATAGGAATGGTCAAAGGCTCACAGCAAATGTAGCAATCAATAACTTCTGATTCTATGGGACCATCTATTTTTTTCCATATCAGTGGATGAATAACTTTGTGTATTCTACTTAGGATAACAATAAGTAAATGATTATTTTGATTCTAAATACGATTTAGAATACAAACCTCAAGGACTAGCTGATGCAGGAAGTACTTCAGAGTACCTGTGAACAAATGAACAAATAAGTGCTTTAAATAGGATTTAAAGAACAAGCAATAATAAATCATACAACTAAAACAGAAATTTACGAAATTCTGAAGTAACATTCCACAAACTTTAGGCAAAAAAGTTCAGGACTCTTGAACTGTGTGATACAAAGCAACAGTAACCTGAAATATACAATAAAACATTACAAATCTCGTTGACACACATGTGCATCACATAAATACACATCCAAATACAATTACATGGAAATGCACATAAAACTAGTTGGTATCTTCGTCAATGTCCATCCTAGCCCAAGTTGAGATACAATCTAATTGATCGTCTACCACTACATTACAAGGCATGCACTGATTGTAAGTGTCATCATCCTCTTCCTGCGTTTTTTCCCCCATTTCATATAGGTCCCTTGGCTTTGTGATCACAATATGATACCATTCATTTCTTGTTGGGTCTTGCACATAAAACACTTGTTTCGCTTGCGATGAAATAACGAATGGGTCATCCTTCAATAACTGTCCAGTGTGTATGAACCTATTCAAGTTCACGAGAATGCACCCACTTGCATCTTTCTTTAAACCCCTGGGTGAATTAATATCCATCCAATCACAACGGAACATCACAATCTTAAACTTCCCATAGTAATCCAACTCGAAGATATCTTTGAGCAAACCATAATACATTTGATCATCCGCTTCAACCATAACTCCTGAATTTTGAGATCGTCTAAACCTCTCACATTCTTTTGTGTGGAATTTAAAGTCATTGATGTTGAATCCATTAAATCTGCTAACAACATTATTCGGACCTCGAGCAAAGGCAATTATTTCATCTGAATAATTGTTGTCCACCATCCATGGCACCTAAACATTTTCCAACAATTAGTATGAGGCAACATCAGTCAACGTTTAATTGAAGACACTTATAACATTCGAAGACAATTGATATTATGCCTAACCTGTCTCATAAACCATGAAGGAAATTTCTTAACCAACCACTTTTGTTCGAGACTTTGTATTGGTCGATTGGAACGGTTGGTTAGTCTTTGAGTAGCCAAAAATTAGCTGCAATTATTGATTTTTTTTTTCTAACTATTAGCCATCATAGGGATAACAACAGATAATAACTACTCAATTTAAACACATGATTACTAAGTTTTTTTATTGATACTAACCTACGAAGGTCAGAAAGTTTATCATTATAGAGCAACACATAACGATGTGCTTGAGCCAATGACATGTCATCGAGCTCAACACTTACAATCTTTCCAATTATCTATCCACCCAAGGAAAACATGTATTCATCCGGATAATTGACAGTATCATTGTTCCTTTGGGGGTGGTTGAATTTTGTCTCTACACCTTTGAAGTATTGTGAGCAATATGTTAGACACTTTTCCCCATTGTACCCTTCAGCAATTGAGCCCTCGGGAAGATTTCAAGCGCACTAAATACCTTGCAAAGCCAAAAAATTAAATGTAAATTTAGTAGCCAATAATATAAAAAAAAGAGTGCACAAATTAGATTTGAACATCTAACCTCTCAATAGGATACATCTATCTGTAGTGTACAGGACCACCAAGTCTAGCCTCGGAGGCTAAGTGAATGATAAGATGAACCAGAATGGTAAAGAAACTTGGGGGGAATACTTTCTCCAAATGGCAGAGTGTCAAAGCAACACACGACTCCAATATGTCAAGCTCATCGGGATCAAGGGCTTTAGAGCATAAAGCTTTGAAAAATGATAATAACTCAGAAACAACTGCTACCACATGTCTAGGCAAAGATGCTCTTAAGGCAATAGGAAGGATTTCTTGCATCAATATGTGACCGTCATGACTCTTTAAGTTTGATAGCTTACGATCCTTTAGGTTGACACATCTCGAGATGTTTGATGCATACCCATCAGGAACTTTAAGATTTGCCAAAACTGTCAAGAAATTGTGCTTCTCCTTCGTGGACATAGTGTAGCATGCTGGAGGCGAGTGATCTTTTTCATTAGGAAGAAGAACTAAATGGAGGTCTTTCCTAATACCAATTTCCTCGAGATCGTGGCGTGCCTTTTTATCATCTTTAGTTTTACCATCTATATTCAATATTGTTCCAATCAAATTATCACATATATTTTTCTCTATACGCATCACATCTAAATTATGATGCAATAGATTATCTTTCCAATAAGGTAACTAAAAAAAATGCTTCTTTTTTTTTCCATAATGTATCTACAACTCCCTCATCCATGGGAAGATCTTCATTATCAACATTTTCTAGGAAATCGTCCACACCCTAAAAAAGGTTATCAACTTCATCCACTAGTACTTGCCTCGTAGAGGTACCAACATCCTCTCTTGCCCTCTTCTTAGAAGGCTTAGAGGTTTTACCATAGATATAGTTTTCACCCTCTAGTTGTCTTAAAACATCGTGTCCAGATGGTGGAATATGAGCAGATCCCAACTCTATGGTGCCATCAAGCTGATTCTTTTGAAAACGAAACTCATGGTTTTCTGCTAACCATCGACGATGACCTATATAGCAAAACTTTCCCCCATGCTTTAACCATATAGAATGCGTAGATTCCCCACAACATGGACAAGCAACCAACCCCTTGGTGCTTCAACCAGATAAGTTTGCATATGCTGGAAAATCATTAATGGTCCAAAGAAGAGAAATGCACAGCTTAAAGCTTTGATTGATGGATGCATCAAACGCATCAACACCATCCCATAATTCTTTCAACTCTTCCATTAGAGGCTGCAAAAAGATATCAATATCATTACCGGGGCTTTTCTCACCAGGAATAACCATTGAAATTAGGAAGGATGTTTGCTACATGCAAAGCCACGGTGGTAAGTTGTATGGGACTAAAAGAACGGGCCATGTGCTATAAGTTGAACTCATTGTTCTGGGCCAAGCCTAACACTTCGAGAATCAGCTGCAAAATCGGGTACAAAGTATCAAATTAATTCTAGGCTAATCCATCCGTCGGGTGTCTTAAAATCTCATCCTTTGTCCAATCTTTATCATGCCATCTCATCAACGAAGCCGTTTTAGATGATATATATATCCTTTTAAATCTCGGTATTAGTGGAAAATAGTGCAATACTTTAGCTGGCTTTTTCTTTTTAGATTGACCATCCATCTCATTCAATGGATCCTCATCATCAGCATTGTTTTTAAACCACCGTGGCACACCACATGCATGACAAAATTCATCATTCACATGCTCACCCCAATACAGTGGGTAGTCATTAGGACAAACATGAATCATCTCATAGCCAAGACCCAATCATTTGATAATCTTCGTGGCTTCATAATAATTTGATGGCAATGGAGCACACATCGAAAATGCCATGTTGATAAACTCAAGCAACATAGTCAGAGATTTACCAGACCACCCATTTAAACATTTAAGGTGTAGTAGATAACATAAAACTTAACTTTATGAAATTCTGACAACCCAGATAAAGTTCATTATCATAATCTTTCATCAAATTGCGATACTGAGTCGTCTCATCAATAGCAAAACTAACTAGATGTTCGCCGTGTGAAGGATCACCACAATTATTGAACTCAAACCCACTATGAGCCTGTTGCTCTTCACCATGCTTGTTTGAAGATCCCACTTCGATTCCTAAACTTAACAGTTCATTGTTTAGATTTTCACAAGTAACCTCGAAGGCACCTCAGAGCAAACCCAACACGTCATCTCGTCCTATGAAGCCAACTGGAACACTAGTGGGTTGTAAATTAATGTGAGTGTGGTTTATGCGAGAGACTTTCTCCCCATGAAAAACCCACTCGGTGTAACCTGGACTAAACCCATTATACAATAGATGCTCGTGAACAATTTCTAGTTCGAATGAATAACAATTACCATATCTCCTACATGGACAAACAATACTACCACGACCACAAGCTTTCTGACACGCAAATATAATGAAGTTTGCAACACCATCCATATAGGGTTTACTCGACCTTGGTTTATCTATCCAACTTTTATCCAATTTTAGATTATGCCAATAGACTTTCCTAAAACAATGTTAAGAAAGTTAGAATTGAAATATTTTTGGCAAAAGAAGGCATAATCACAAACTTAGATTTGATTGGTAAGTGGATGAACTAAAATTGATAACAACAAATTGAGTTAATACTTTGACCTACCAAAAAACAATCCTAAATCCGTTTCTAAGATCAATCACCATATGAATTTATACTTATCTTTTCAAAGAATCTATATTTAATATTATATAAAGTATCCCAATAAAAAAACAAACTATTCATGTAAAGACAAGTAAATCTTAATGTTATTATTTCAATCATAATGGTTTTAATTGTGTTAATTAAGTCTAATAAACAAAAATTAGATCAAATACCTCTAAAAGCGATTTATAAAATGATCTATGTTTATAAGAAAGTAACTGAATTTGTGTCAGTCGAGTCTCGTAAACATGTTTTACGAAACAATAAACAATTTATGTCTCAATTATTATTTTATCATATACCATTTCTTTTCCAATAAACCAACAATCGGATCTTACAAAGTAGGTTCAACTACCAGTCTTCTTTTCCAAGTTAAACAGAGAGTATGTCTAATGATGAAAGTTAAGAAGCATGAAACATAATCCTTTTTCCTTCAGAGCCCCCACCAAAACTGTGATATATTACTCTAATATAGGAATCAAGATATTAGCACCTAACCTTCAGAATTTGTATGGAAATATTTTGTCTAGAAGTTGGGTGCCTTCCACCAACATTCAAGAAAGTGAAGAAGCTTATTCCTTCACAACCAACATGATCATAGAGTCACACACACCTTAAAGATTTCCTAAATGATGAAAATCAATGAAATCCTAGAGAGAGGTAAAAGAAGGTGATGATGACAACTATAGAAGAAACAGGATGACAGATGATGATGATGTTGATAACTATAAAATTAAACAAACAAGATAATGATGGTAATAGTCCTAACAGAGATAACTGATACTAAGGAATACAGTCATAAACTTTTACCCCAGTTCTCCCTGTTAGATCCAGGCAATTATAACAAGGAAGAGAATGTATAAAAAGTCTTCCCAATTATCATGGTGCTTTACTAATCTAGTGAACTGATCTTCCATGATAAATGATTCATCGCCACCGATAGGGGAAAAAAAACTTTACAGCCAGTACCATCATTTCTTGCTCTTAAAAGTACATACACACTGAACATGCCTTATAACTTAGGCAGTTTACTTACCTATCAAAGAAAAAAGTATTTAATTTAGTTTGTTAGGAACTCTTCAACACAAGTATAATTCAAAGTCTGCACCTAGTAGCTAAGCTTCACCATATTCTTTGCTCCTTTACTTTATAGGGTAAAAGTCCATGAAATGGCATACAAAAAGGTTTCAAAAAATTCAAGCTCATTGACAACTATGAATTGTCAATAGTCCAAATAAAAAGCATGGGAGTAATTTGACAAATAAAGCATATGATGTAAAGAAACAGTTAAGGATAAACAAAAACCAAGCAACACTAAATCACTAGCTACTAACCGGGTTGCCCTTGAAAAGAAAATTAGGTAGCTTCAATAATTTAACAACCTTAACCACTTATTGGAAGGAAAAAACAAACATAGAAGATATCATCATATAATATTGCTGAAGCATCACAAGTGAAGTATAGACAACATGTTACAAACACTAAATGAGGGGTCCTGACTGATAGAAAATTGAAAATTGCAATGAAATCCTAGAGAGAGAGAGAGAGAAAGAGAGGTAAAAGAAGGTGATAATGACAACTATAGAAGAAACACGATGACAGATGATGATGATGTTGATAACTATGAAATTAAACAAACAAGATAATGATGGTCATGGTCCTAATGGAGATAACTAATACTAAGGAATACAGTCATAAACTTTTACCCCAGTTCTCCCTGTTAATTCTAGGCTATTATAACAAGGAAGAGAATGTATAAAAAGTCTTCCCAATTATCACGGTGCTTTACTAATCTAGACAAAGAAAATGAAATCACTCACTAATAGTGAACTGATCTTCCATGACATACATGAGAAGAACATTACTTTGCACCCTAACTTTTTTCTTTCATATAGAAACTTTGCAACAAACAGAACTACAAGGTTGATATATACAATTAATGTAACTACATTACATCTTTTATACGTCCTTAAATCATGTATTACAGATCTTGTCAATTTAGAACAATGGTTACATATAAATAAATAACTTCTTATCTGCAGAGAAAAGGTGAAAGAGACTCGATCAACCCTCAGCACAGATGCCACATGCACCTAGTCAAAGATCACTCATAAGGGTCCACCTAAAGTTAATCTAGATATAGACCCTAGAATTTTTTGGATAATAATATAGCCCCAAGCAAAAAACAAGTAAAAAATACAGAAGATACTATGTCTTTCTCTCTACTTGTAAGGACCTCACATCAAAGCTAAGTTACCAAAAGGAATCCGCTAATCACCTCTCTGTTTATTACTGTAAAACTCTCTCAAGCAAAAGAACTTCCCAATTATCTAACCATTATATCAGGCCTTATTGCCTTAAGTGTGTTAAGGCACAATTTCTTATTTGCAAAAAACTACCAAATATACTAAATTTTGTATTTTCTTATGCTTATTCCTCCAAAAATGAAGGAGTGATTAAACCAAACACTCTTCACACTTTTCAACAACCTGGGAGTAAACTCTACATTTTGGCTCACAATTCCCATACCCTTTATCCTCAATGTCTTGAAAGTAAACTAGATTTCATATATGGGCATGTTGACAACAAAACCAATATCATAATCCACCATTCAATCAAGTCAATTCAAACCACAATAGAACTCAATAAAATATCATAAACAAACACCAATTAGTAGCATTAAATAAGAAAAGGTACCTGAGGAGGAATTTTGAAGAACAAGAGCCCAAGCTCTCCTTTGACCTGAGTATCAATATCAAAAAGGATAACACCTTTGTCCAAATCGTCAATCAATTAAATGACATCATGGATGACCTCAAGCCTATCAAGATAGAGCGTAGCATTCACGTACGAGGTCCCCCTAGCCCTTATGCGCCCTCCATTGGATCTTACAAGCCCTAGCTCCCTTGCTCTGTACCCGATCGAGATGACAAGCTAATCATAGTCTAAAGAGAAGAAGTCCCTATTATGGACCTTGATGGTGAAAGAGAAAGAGAGGCCGAGGGTGAGTTTCGAGGGCAACTTGACCTGAACGTGGTTGAGCTAGATCTGGACAAGATAGAGGGTCGGGTCGGAAGGGTAGAGGAAGAAAATAACGTTGGATAGGAGAAAGACAGTGGCAATCCCTGGCAAGGGTTCGTCGGTTCTCCACGGAGAGGACGGTGGCGCGATGGAGGTAAGGAAGCAGGAGAAATTTTTTGGGGGAAATCACAGCAAGCTAATTTATATGTGAAATTTTTAGCATACACCGGCACTTTGAAGTGCCAAAATATGTAATGGAGCATATATCGATACTTCAAAAGCATCAGAATATGCTTGAAACCCATTTCATATTCTGGCACTTTGAAGCACCGGAATATGAAGAGGAGTATATTCCAGCGCTTTCAAGCGCCGGTATATTGCGGCGCTTCTAAATGCTGCTATATGTATTAAGATTCACATATAACGGTGTTTTGAAGCGCTGTTATATATTTTTTGAATATTACGACGCTTCAAGGAAGTGCCACAAAAGAAGCACCGGCGGTTATTATATTGCGGCGTTTTTATTAAGTGCTGACAAATGTCAATTATCTTGTAGTGTTAAAAAATTCTTTGTAATTTCAAAAATCTCTTTAACAATTTTTAAGGCTAGTATCTTTGTGAATATCTTGTTTGATGAGGATATAATCCAATCACAAGATTAATTGACTTTCAAATTAAAAATTCAAATGCTTCTTGATAAACTTGTTGTTACTGATATAATTATGATTGGTATTTGTTCTGATTTAGGAAGCTCAAAATAAAGTGGCAGAGAAGAAACAAATAATGTCCCTTATGATATCTTTCCTCTTGGTCTTGAAAAGTAGAGTGATCTCAACTTATCTTTTCTCTTGTTATAGTAATGTACGTTTTATTTTCTTTGTATTTTTTAATTTTTGAAGATCCAATCAATTGTTGCTCTTCTTAACTTAACCAGGGGTCTTCCATGTCCCAAGGATCACAAGAAAAGAAAAGATGAAGACATTCTAGATTGGCTTACAAAGATGTTTAGGTTTCAGGAAATACAAATTTCAATGAAATTTTCTCTTTGTCAATGCATTTTTCATTGGAGGGTGTAGCATTTCTTTTCTCAACAAATGATTTCTGGCTAATAATAATTTTGCAGAAAGACTGGGAAATCAAAGGGAGCACCAGATCTTATTACTTGAAAATGTGCACATATGACAATTTCTAAAGCTTGATTTATTGGTATCTCAAGCAAATTTGATACAAAGGATTTACACGGTTAAAACCTTAAAGTACCAAGTACAGACTTCTCGAGCTTGTTGTAATGTAGGCTAAGCTTCCAATACTTCCCTAACTTGGATCAACTTTGAGACAAAGAAATGGGATAAAGAAGGGAAATTACTACTACGATTACAACTACAACTACGCCTACTCCTACTGGAAAGTAAATGCAGAAAGATAATAATTGTTGGATGATTGATTGTGTGTTTCTTATGATTGATTATGCTGCTATTTATGTTGTTTCAGGCTTTGATAGTTGTGTTGATAATTCCCAAGAGTATTCCACAATTCCACTTCCTCATGTATTTTTGATTAAATACATTGACCATAACACGTGTCAAAATATTTAACTCTACTATGTGGGTCATATTTAATAATGAACACATTTACCTTAGCCAGTAAAATGTATAAATCTTGGATTGCCCTCGATCCCTGAATAACCGGATTAGTAGTTATGACTCATCAATTACGCTCAAGGTTGAGGTATTAGATGTTCCCTCGAGTTCATAACCTTGAGCCTTCGAATTACCCTTCTTGTCTCGATGTTGCCCCTCGAACTTCTCATTTTTAAAAATCCTTGTTTCGCGGGCTTTTTGACAGCTGATTGTCTTATCTTAATTAATACTCCATCACTCCTCTTCCTTTTCCACCTGTATTCTCTCTTTCTTGGTAAGAGCTTAGTTATAGAATATGCACTGAAGTTGCACTCCTTGAAAACATGCTCCAACCTATAGGTCCTGAGTGAACTCATAAGGACTCTACAATCCTCAATGAGATTACTCAACGGATGAAATCTAGTGTTCACATTATAAATTAGCCAAATAGCTATTGCAAAATCTTATTCAATTATCAAATCCAAAATATTGCCCTCATCAGCAACTCTCAAACCTTCTCTAAGTTCCCATAGCTCAGCCACAAGAATAGTGGATGAGTCTAGGTGACAGTTGAAACCCACACACCATTTATCATCCCATTCCATTATCAAACCCTTATCAACCTCCCGAGGCCACAACCTGATGATTTTCTTTGACAAAACCATATGTGTTTAGTTTGAAGCACCCCAATTATGTTTTAGTCCAATGGTAACTCCCCTCCTTCCCCTTAACAAAGCAAAACATGTTGCGGAAAGTTTGAAGATAATCTCTTGCAAGTCTATTATCGGGATTTTATCCCTAAATCCACCCGCTCAAATTTTAGGCAAAACAAACAAGTATCAAGAACACAACAATTTAACGTGATTCGAATACCTCTTTGCCTACGCCACCAACAAACTCACAACTTTATTAATCCTTAATCACAACATTAGGAAAAACAAAGTTATTACCCTAACAACCTCACAACCCAAAATCCCTATTAGATCCAAAGCTCTCCACCTAACTCTAGTTGTAATATTGGAATTTGAGTGTGTCTTAAAACTTCTATATGACCTCATTTATATAGATGATCTTTTCCTAATACTATTAGGAAAATAGCAATAATATCATAGTAAACTACTACTAGTACTGCTTGTACAAGTAACAATCTAATAGGAAATTACTACTACTGTTACTAAAACAATTTGAATTCTTCAATATGAAGATTTGAGCCAAAAAAACTAACAATCTCCACATTGGCTCAAATTCTCCACCTCATCAACAAATCTAACTCTCTTCTTGGTTGGTGTAATCATTCTTTTTGGTCCTTCCATGTCTCCTCCACCTAATTTTCTAAGTAAAACATTCCCATCAACCACATACAAGTCTTTTTTGTTCATAGTAGCCTTCAACACTACATTTGATCTATTAAGAACTTGCATCTCTCTGTTGCTCGCAGTCTATGTATATCACATCTTATCAAGCTCGAGAGGTCATCTTCTATTATTAGCATATCCTTTCTGTCTGTTCTGTGCTGCTCTAAGGTTTTGTTTAACCAATTTGATCATCTCAGTAGTCAAATCTATCATTTTGGACCAAATATCTTTCTCTTTCAACCTTCTTCCCAACATACTAGAGTTCTACACCTCATACCATATAAAGTCTCAAATGGTGCCATCCCAATACTAGTTTGATACTGATTATTGTATGCAAATTCAATCAAATACAAATAAGCATCCCAGCTCACTGAGAAACTCAATACACTTGCCCTCAGTATATCTTCTAGTATTATGCTGATTCTCTCCATCTGCCAATCAGTTTATGGATGAAAAGCTATACTAAACTGCAA
This sequence comes from Bretschneidera sinensis, assembly GCA_023935145.1. Taxonomy (NCBI): domain Eukaryota; kingdom Viridiplantae; phylum Streptophyta; class Magnoliopsida; order Brassicales; family Akaniaceae; genus Bretschneidera; species Bretschneidera sinensis. Next base: position 5,480,278 of record CM043705.1, read on the forward strand.
TTGCGTACCCATAGCTTCTTGAAAACCTCTCCAAAATCTAGAGGTAAATCTAGAATCTCTATGTGATACAATGCTCAAGGGTACTCCATGTAATCTTACAATCTCTGCTACATACAATTCAGCCAACTTTTCAGGACTCCAGGTAGTTTTAATAGAAAGGAAATGTGAAGACTTAGAAAGTCTATCTACTATAACCTATACTGTGTCATGACCCCTCTTGGTACGGAGAAAACCAGAGACAAAATCCATGCTCACGTTCTCCCATGGCCTCCTATACATCTTATTATTACCTAGGTGCATGGAATATACATAATCATGAGCCTCCTTTAGTATCACCTTTCTCATCTCCACATCATTAAGAACACAAATTCTATGCCCTAGTACCACCATATCATCTTGTCTAATTCTAAACTCAGTCGGTTTCCCACTCAACACTTCCTATCTAATCTTCTTTATCCCTTCATCTCTACCCTGCATTTGTAATAAACGATCAATAATAGAATATTATACCACCAAATTTTCCATCAATACTCCTCTATCATTGACAATCAACTGCATCCTCATTTTTCTTAATTCTATCATCAAGCTAGTATTATGACTCCCTATAGCAGCTAATCTCCCTATAGCTTTTCTACTCAATGCATCAGCTACTACATTAGCCTTTTTTGGATGATAATGAATTGTACAGTCATAATCATTAATCAAATCCATCCACCTCCTCTGCCTCAAATTCAACTCTTTTTGGGTAGGTAAATGCGTCCAACTTTTATGATCAGCAAAAATTTCCCAATTGGCTCCATACAGATGATGTCTCCAAATCTTCAAAGAAAAAATTATGGCAGCCAACTCTAAATCTTGGGTCGGGTAATTCCTCTCATGGTTCTTCAATTGCCTAGATGCATAAGCTATAACTCTCCTATGTTGCATCAACACACATTCCAAACCCCTAATGTGACGCATCACTATATGCCACAAATCCTTCATCACCAGAAGGAAGCACTAATACTGGGGCAGTAGTCAATTTTTCTTTTAACAGTTGGAACTCCTTTCACATTCTTCTGACCACCTAAACTTCACTTCCTTCCTGGTCAATCTAGACGAGAGTCCAACAATCATAATTTTTTTTTGAATAAACCTCCTATAATAACCAGCCAACCCTAAAAAGCTTCTAACTTCAGTTATACTAGTGGGTCTTTCCCAATTCAACATTGCTTCTACTTTATGTGGGTCAGCTGCTATTCCCTCTCCCGACACAATATGCCCAAAGAAAGATATTTCACTCAACCAAACCTCACACTTAGAGAACTTTGCATATAATTTTTCTCTCCTCAGAATTTTCAATACTATAACTAAATGTTGCATATGCTCCTCTTTATTCTTGGAATACATCAAAATATCATCAATAAACAGAATCACAAATATATCCAATTATGGTTTAAACACCCGCTTCATTATATTCATAAATGCTACAGGAGCATTAGTCAACCTAAATGGCATGACCAGGAACTCATGATGGACATAACGTGTCTGAAAAGTAATCTTAGGCACGTCCCCCTCCTTTATCCTCAATTGATGATAACCTAATCTCAGGTTTATCTTAGAAAACATCCTAGCTCCCTGTAATTGTTTGAACAAATCATCTATCCTTGGCAAAGGATATATATATTCTTGATGGTGATCTTATTCAACTGTCTATAATCAATACACAATCTCATTGTCCCATCATTCTTCTTGACAAATAACATGGAGGCTCCCTAAGGTGACCTACTAGGTTGAATAAACTGTTTATCTAGCAAGTCCAAAATGAATATATGGATTATAGATTTGAAAATTATAAATATGCCTATCTCTTTATCTTAAAAGGATTTTTTATGTTTAATTTTTAATTTAAATCTTTAGTGATTTTATATATTTTTATTTATTATGAAAAAATGAAAAAATTATTTATTATTTAGTTAGTTTTTTTTTCAATTTTTATCTTCATAAACAAATTATTCCCAATGCAACATAGTTCATAGTTCATAGCTACTTATAGTTCATATTGTTTAGATGTAGAGTTTGTTCGACATAACACAAAGGTAGGTATATGTATGTAAGCTAAGAGGGTGTCATAAAAAAAAATTAATTGAAGAAAACAATTGGGCTTTAGTAAACTTCGATAGGAAAAACAAGGACTTGGCTTGCAAATTAATTAAACAAGTAAAGGAAGGATAAATAGGTAAAAGCCTTACTTTTAGGACCACTATGTAAAGCTTAAAGCCCAAAAAATCTGCCCCAACACTTTCATTTTTCTAGAAATTTCAGGTAAGAGATAGAGAGAGAAAGAGAAAAGGCACAAAACTTTCCTTCTTGCATTTAAGAGAAAACCCATAATTTTTCCTAACTTTCTTTTCGCTCACCCCCTCACACCACTCACTCACTCACCCCTGAAATTCATATACCAGCCACTGCCAGCTAGCCAAAAGTAGCCGTCGGTGTAGGAGGTGAAGTTCCACGATCATACGCGCAGAATAGGGCCTATTTCTCCTTTTCTTTGGTTGTTATTGCCAAGAAATTGAAGTATACTCCATTTCCAACATATTTAAAGTTCAAATCGGATTAAGAAAGTTAATTTTTACCTTTTCATAAATTGATATGAATTTAAATTGATGGAGTTTAGAAAATGAATGAAAACAAAATAAATCGAATATGTTTATAACCTTTGAAGAATTTTTATTCTTAGTTGAATTTGATAAGTTTCTAACTAATTAGTAAGTAAGAATCGGGAATGATTTAAGGATGTTCGGCATAAATTTTATTAATGTATGTTGAGATATATTGAAAATTTGCTATGCAAGATGGTTTTGGTATAAGGGAAAATAGGGAAAATGTCTAAAAATAGGGGAAACTCTGCTGAAATTTCAGTAGAATCGGTCACAAACATTTTCTAGATTTAAAGAAAGAAATTAGACTAAGAGAATGTTTTTATTAAGGAGGAAACTTATGGAGTAGATTGTAGTTTTGCATAATTCATGAAATTACATGGATTGATGTGATTTATGTTCTTACATTTTATGTTAGTATACTAAATGATATATATAATCCTTAGGTGTGGTTGAAGAATGGACTAAGGGCAAATAAGTAGTTCAAGATTTGTACTCGGTGCATCAAAGGTGAGTTTCACCTTACTTTTAATAAACGTAGTAAATTGTACAACGAAAATTGAAGGTTAGAAGTATATAGAATGCGGATGATTATGGGAATACAAATAAGATGAAAAAGTCTTACATATATCCATGGATGTGTGAGAATAAATAGATATGTCTTGATGATAAATTTCTTCTAAGTAATATAGTAATATGATTGATTGATAAATTTTATATTTGAGAAATTATTGATTAGCTTAATGAGGTATTCTTTTGCGGATATAGTGGATTGTTATGAATTGGGGGTGTGATTGTTTGTTCTTGAAATTTTTTGTGTATATATATATATATATATATATATAGAGAGAGAGAGAGAGAGAGAGAGAGAGAGAGAGAGAGAGAGAGAGAGAGAGAGAAAGAGAGAGAGAGAGAGATGGTTGCGTTATGAATGCATTTAATGTAATATGAATTACTTGATGATATTATAGAACCAAGTGGAAGTGGAAAGTGAGAGGGAACCGAATAGAAGTGGAAAGTGAGGTGGAACCAAGTGGATGTATAATGCAATGTTTGACATATAGGTATGTTGGGAGACGACCCCGTTGTTATATGATTTTCCCAGTTATGAGCATTATAATAAGATTAGCCCGATGAGAGGCAATGACATATGATGAGTTGAACATGATCATACATTTCATTTCATGGTATTCTATTACATTGCATTTCATTTCATGGATGAATGATGTACTGATGGGATTGGCCCATGAAGGCCATGTGATATGATTTTCTCAATGATGGGTACTTGTTATGATTAAACCATGATGGGTACACAATGTGATTGTCCTAGTGAAGGGCATGAGATTTGATTAGGTTGTGTTGTGAAAAACATTGAGACAATTGTTTTTCATAAATGATTCGTTCTTGTGATGAGTGTTGTGTGAAAAAGTTACGTGTTATGTGGTTAAATTAAAAGTATTGGTGTTTTCTTGTAAAAATAAAATTTTTGTAAGTGGTGAGAAACGTAACGGATGAATGTATATAAAAATGTGTATATATATATATATAATGAGGTTTGAAGGTAAACTAAATTCTAAAGCGATTACTTCAAGTAATGTGAGATCTCGCTGTGCTTTTTAGCTCATCCTTTCTTTTTTTTTTTTTTTTACTAATTTTTCATGAAAGCTCTGATAGGCTTGGGATAGAAGTTGACAGGAGTCTTTAGTAAAGTTCTCGTCCATGGAATCTTCATCCCTTTGATCTTTTGGGAGTCTAAATAGTGGTTTATGGCATAATTTTTGTAAAAAGTGTACAAGTTAGATGTTAGAGGAAAGTTTCTTTTCATTTCGTGTCTCATGTAAATTTGTAAGAGTTGGTCCGATGTTGTATGAATATTTCATGGAAGTGTAAAAGTATGTTTGTATGATTTGTAAGTTTTCTGTGTTTGCATAACAAGTCAAAGTGCTCAGTGTTGGAAGGTGATGGACTCTTCCCAAGTAGGGTCCACTCGGGATGGGCCGTTACATTAGATGAAAGGAAAAAAAACAAATCAAATTAATTATATTTTTATTTGGCTTAACTGCTTAATTACATTAAAACACATAAAGTACCCATTAGGATTGATAAGTGATTCTTAATTTAATTCCAAAAATAAGAAAAATAAAATTTGAATCCTATTAGGAGTAGTTTAGGAACAAAGGCAAATTAAAAGGCTGTGAAGATCATTACGTTAATTGTGGAAGAGAGCGTCTCTGACCATATGCCAGTAGCTCCCAACATGTCACCTGGTAATACATATTACACTCATGAATGATTTTTTTCTTATATATTTTCCATTTCATTAAATTCTATAACCGGTGTTTATTTATTTTGTTGAGTAAATCAGAACGTAGTAAATTCTATAATGCTAAGAGTTTGATTTTCGGTTGATGAATATGTGTCCTATTTTGCACCTGCTTGACCTGATGTACTTTTCTGTTATGTATGCCTATTTGAAAAAATATACTGTACCTATATCTTTGTTATTCGAAAAAGAAAATTAATTTATGAAGGAATTTTCATGTTTATATCGGGCAGGAGTAACAAGTTCAATAAGAGATTTGCCACCATCACACTTTACTCTAAAGATAGATTCCTTCTCAAAGTTTGTGGACAAGATTTATTGGTTTGGATGGGATCATTATCAATCTGATTCTTTCGAAGCTGAGGGTTATAGATGGAGATTAGCCCTGTATCCGGAGGGAGACAAACAGAATGGTGAAGATGATTTTATCTCTCTGTACTTGGTTTTGGCTGATAATACAGATGTCATGCCTGATGGTTTTGAGGTTAACGTCAACTTCAAGCTGTTTGTGTATGATCAGATTCGAGACAAGTATTTGACTGTGCAAGGTTAGCTTCTTGTACTAATTTTCTCCTGGATTGATCATTATATGTATTTGTTTTTTCCTTGCAATTAAATAAAATTGTTTTTCCGATGCTGATGGAAGAGTAAGAAGCTTTCATAAATCCAGGACACAACATGGGTATCCACAATTTATGTCCATAAGATATTTTTGTGATGCTTCTCATGGATATTTGGTAAATAACACCTGCTTTTTTGGTGCGGAGGTCTTCGTTGTTAAGAGTACAGACAAAAGGCAGTTCTTGTCCTTGAATAAAGATCCCAACCACGAGCCTTATACTTGGAGGATCAAAAACTTCTCAAAGCTAAATAATAAACGAATTTACTCGGATGTTTTTAATATAGCTGGAAGAAAATGGTATGCATCGTTGTTGATGTTAATTCTTGAAATTTCTGGTCATGACTAATTTTGTAAATTAGAATTATAATTATTAGTCTTCTTCTACTCTTACAGGAAGTTAGAATTTTTTCCAACTGGGTATCGTGAGCTAGAAGGCAATAGCTGCTTAGTGGGTCTACATTTGGTTGATAATTTCAGCATTACAGATAAGATTGCTTTATGGCTTGTAATAAGGTTTGAGAGATGGTGTACTTATGTTCCGAAATGGTTCAAAAGATACATGAATACAATGTCTCTGAAAGGTAGACATGTAAGCGTACATTGCCGAATACGTATGAAGGACCAAGTACATAACAATTACATTGAAAAACCAGGTACTATAGTTCCTTCTTTTGGATATTTCAGTTTTACATTTCCCCTTTTTTTTTTATTAATTTTCTTTGTATGTCCATCTCTTGCAGCTCGTTACTGGTTCTCTGACACATACTCGGCCAAGCATTTAGCGGATTTTGTTCTCCTAGCAACTCTCAAAGACCAATCAAACGGTTATTCGGTGAATGACACTTTGACTGTTGAAGCATTCTTCGATGTCATCTTTAGAGATACTGATCTCACATAGAAGACGAGACAAGTCCCTTGTGCTAGTATTCATTTTAAGAATTGTTAATTAATTTGGAAATTTTTTTTCTTCTTTTTAAGTTATTTATCAGCAACCTTATATACAAAATGATTTTCTCTAAGGATTTTTTTTTTTTTTTTTTTTTTTTTTTTTATGTTGTTTTCCAGTCCTTTTGTCATATGCTAATTTTATATGGGCCTTTTCCTTATTTTCATTCATTTTCTTTACAAAAAGAAAAAAAAACATATATTTTTGTTGATGCCGAAAATCTGCTAAGTATACGAATAGCCGGAATATGGTACCTGTGCATACAAAGATGAAAGAAAACCTAAGAAAGTCATCGGAGGATTGGAGGGGTTGTGTCTCCGGGAGACTCTCTGATGCCTAAATTGTAGATGAATATCTTTGATAGTGAGAGCCTCCTTAGTGTCTTGGAGTAGAGTTCAATTAGGAAAGTGATTGAGTATTGTGATATGATTAAAATTCCACGCAGTTATCCGTAAGCTGAAGTGTTTTAATCATACTTGGTTTATCCATGAGCTGGAGCGTCACAGTAGTACTGTTAGAACTTTTTCGTGAATTTACCTTTATGTCTTTTGCCATGTGTAGTCATTTGATTAGTTGATTTGTCTTGTATATAAAATTATCTTTTTACCCTTAATGGGTGCCATGTGTCGATATGTTACTGGAGACGGAATTTTCCATACATCACTTTTATTTTCATTACCTCTCATTTTTGTTTTGATTCCTAATTGAATTTCAAAAATAAAAGAAAAATTGAATCCCTTAGGAGTGCTAATATTTAATTAGGACCGTTAGTTATTGTCTTGGGCTTGAGAATTCCTTTTCCAAATTAAAAGAAGAAGAATGCCGTGTAAGGATATTATTCTTTTTTATAGTAGGAGTTGTAATTTAATACTTATTACATATAAATAGAATATGTGTATTATTTGAACTTTGATGTGAATTTACTATTATGTCTTTTGTCAAGTATGGCCATTTGATTGGTTGATCTATCATATCTATGAAAGCACTTTTTTACAATTTGTGGGTGTCACGTGTCGTTATGTTACTGGATGAGCAATTTTTCCCTAAATCACTTTTATTTTCGTTACCTCTTGTTTTTGTTTTGATTCCTAATTTAATTTTAAAAAGAAAAAAAAATGAATTTTGAATCTTATTAGGAGTGCTAATTTTTAGTTAGGACCGTTAGTTATTGTCTTGGGCTTGAGAATTCCTTTTTCAAATTAAACGAACAAGAAAGACGTGTTAGGGTATTATTCTTTTTTCTAATTGGAGTTGTAATTTAACAAATAGATAGTGTACCTTGTGCTATTGAAGAACAATAAAAGTAAATTAAAAGGCCGTACGTGAAGATTATTATGTTAGTTACTAACATACTGATCCCATAAAATCAAACAGAACATATCTTAGTTACTGCCGTAAACATTAACTTTGGAAATGGCACAGATATTCCAAAGTTTTACCTATCACTGACAGGTCTCAAACCATTCCTGTTGATTGCTCGCAAAGTCATCGAGTTTTCAAGAAATTAACTTCCCAGTTAAAGAGCAAATGAAGTCCTGGGGAATGTTTGAGAAGAAGGACCGTTCATCATAGCTTCCATGCAATTCTGTATTGGCGGAATGACAATAATAAGAAGATTTTTAAATTAATCAATAACCTCTAACATTAAGGGCCTATATTCAGTTCACACACATAATTGAATAAGATTGGACTAGGATTGAAGTGGGACTGGACTGAAGTGGAATTACTATTGGGTCAAAGGATTGGACTGACAATCAAACTTGATGCCAATGTTTGGTTCATTGATTTTGATGGGATTAAGGTTTAAAAGACCAGAATACCCTTATCACTTTCTCTTCATCCCCAGATCCATGAGTATGAGATCTTGCTTCATGAACCTGAATTCATTTTCCTCTCATTTTTTCTTCACACAAACTACCAAAGAAGATACAAAGGGAGTACAAAAACTTTTCACCTACAACTAACCAAAGCTCTTTTACATTTCCATATATACTCTACTTTTGTTAGAATTTTACCTTTAAAATCCACCTCTCAAATTTTAGGCAAAAAACACAACTATATATAACAATTAAATATGCAAATAATATAAAGAGAAAGAACACCAAGAATTAATGTGTTTCAACAATCTCTTTGCCTACATCTACCAACAAATCAACTATTTTATTAATCTCCAATTACAACTTTAGGAAGAGCAAAGTTGTCAAACTCTCACCTCAAAGTCCCAATACAACAAAAGCTTTTAACATAGCTCCAGTTGTAGGTGCATTCTCTACTTGACAACCCAAAGCCCCAATACACCAAAAGCTCTCATCCTAACTCTAAAAGTAAACCCCTCTGGTTTACAATATATATGAGAAGTATGTGTCTGCCTCAAATCTTCTCTACGACCCCCTTTATATAAATGACGCTTTCCTAATACTAATAGGAAAAGAACAACAACATAAGAAACTAATTCTACTCACTACAAGATAAATGACATCGCCTTATTTCCAATGCTTCTATGAAGCGCCGCAATGTGAAAATATCAATGCTTTTAAGCACTCAAATATGCAAAAATGTGTTTCGTATTGCGGTGCTTGTAAGGCCGAAATACGAGTCATTGCGGCGCTTGTAAGGGCCGAAATACGAGTACTTCAAGTTGCCGAAATATGACTCTTAAACCCAATCTATTTACTTCATATTGCGGAGCTTAAAGGCATCAAGATAGGACAAAAAAAACCCAGGAAAACTGTGCACTTAATTTCATTGTTCTAAATAAAATAAATCTTGATACATATAGTGGCGCTTTGAAGCACTGAAATAAAAAATAATAAAATCTGTCATTTAGCGGCGCTTTTAAGCGTCGCTGTTTGGCATTGTCATGTATCTATGCTTTTAAATGCTACTATATGTCTGTGTCATATATTGACGGTTTGAAGCGCCAAAATAGGACTTAAAAAACTCGGGTGTATTGTCTTGCGTGCTTCATCATCAGAGGACCCAAAGTAAAGGAAATGCAGTACTCCAAAACCGCACACGATTTGCAATTGTTTTCTTCTTCTTCGTCAATCAGCTTTTCTTCTTCGTCTAAGCTCTCTCTCTATCTGTAGTTGTTTTCTTTGTATCTATGTCTTTGGTTAGCTTTGCTATCTCTCTATCTCACTCTTAGGCGCCATCCCTAGCTAGTTGAAGCGGCATGCGATTCGTTGACCAGTTCTGGCCTAAGATCTCCACTACCGTCTGAATCTTGTTTGTATGCTCCTAATTCTGTATCTTTAATAGTTTTTAGTTTGTACACTTCTAGTCTTTTTATACGGTTTCATTGATTTTGTTGGAAATCACCTTAGCAAGATGCCCAGGTGGTGATCTTCCAAACACCCAAGTCTTGAATGACTTGTAGAAAGATTTTCAGAAATCGAACACAAGAACAGAAAATCAAAGAAAGAAAGAAGACAAGTAATTTGTTGTCGGGGTTCGGCAATGTGCCTACGTCCCCGTGAGTTCCTCCGAACTCTCTGCACTATCTCAATGGTTCTTATAAAGTTACAACAATACCCTTCAAGAATCCAAGTTCTTGAAGAACCAAGAAGAGAACGAGAAAGTGATAGACCTATTACAATGCTTTCTATCAATTCTCTACTAACCTCTCTTCTTTACAACCAGACTCACTACAAGAGTCCCTCTTGTGTTTATGTCTCTCACAAAATTCTCTCGTGTTTACAATGATCTCACAATGTCACAACCTGTGTGGTTCTCTCACACACCTTTTTCACCTTAAAATGAGGCTAGGAAACCCTTTTTATAGCCTCTTAATTCTTGGACATTCTTGTGAGTCATTATCCTCCCTTTGATCATGTTCTTCCTTTAATCTCAGCCCTACATCACTCTCCAAGTGATGCTGTGCATTTTGGTGTGGTGCTGTGTGCTGCGGCGTGACCTGATGCTGCAGCCTCCTGATGCTGTGCGCACACCTCCTGCCTGTGGGCAGAAACTTCCACAGCAGTGTGCCTGACCTTTCCATGCTCAAAATTGAAGCACACACATGTGTGCAACCTTATAACTTGCTGAACTTTGATATCCCACAATTGGTTTGGACATTAACCAAACTTAGACCATGTTTGGATATGTTTGAAACTTAGACAAATAACAACAATCTCTACCTTTGTCTAAGAGTTCAAAAACCTGAACCATTGTGCAGAAAGTTTCGGGATCCAAACTCATATTGAGTTACCAATTAACCCACTCCAATCCTAAAAAGTCCAAGGTAATGATTGGACCTTCTTAGAGGTAGAACCTTGGTGCCTAAATCTGCAGGACTTTTCTCCGTGGTCTTCTTGTCAACATGAATGCATCCTTTCGTACCATTTTCCAGAATGTAATGATACCAATCATCCATATGCTTTGTCCCCTCATGGAAAACCGGATTCCTCCAAAAGTGCCTCGCACTTTGGTTATCCAAAGTTACCACCACCTGCTCTTTTAGGACCTCCCACTCGTCCAACAACCCTTTGCACCCTATAACCTCCTTTATGGCTTCCGTAGCCGCTATGCATTCTGCCCTGGTTGTTATGAGTGCTACCACTGGCTGCCACTGAACCTCCATGTACCTCAGCAACCACTTCATCCCAAGCCAATGCTCTTTTCCGGGATTACTCACACATTTTCTGAAAACATCTATTGCCCAAGAAACACTTGACCTGTTTCTCTTCCTTTCCCGGATGATTCTCCTCATCCCAAGGATCTTTTGTGTAAGGCTGAGATCCTTCCTCTCGGACTCCTCACTGAGTTGAGATTTTAACCTTTTCATCCTCTTCCTGCTGTTCCAAACTAACAGCCCATCAATAACATAGATGAGGATACTCAGCATCTTCTCCACCTTGTGTCCAGGTGAGAAAGTTCTTGTGAAATCTATGTCTTCTTTCCTTGTGAACCCATTCGCCACCAGCCTAGCCTTGTTCCAGACTTCATCTCTTGGAGGGCACCCTTCTTTGATCTTGTAAGTGCACTTACATTCCACAACTTTCTGATTTCCTGAAAATTTCACCAATTCTCAGGAGTTGTTCTTCCTCAAAGAATCCATTTCTTCCTCCATAGCTAGCTGCCACTTTGACGAATCCTTACACTCCATGGCCACCGTGTAAGTTTCTAGTTCACTCATCTCTCCTTCTGTCCAAGGAGCTGCTGCATCCGCAGCATCCACAAAGCCACATCTTGAAGGTGGTCCGACCAGCCTTCTTTCCCGGTCTCTTGTGAGCTGAAAGTCCTTCCGACTTGCTGCAGCATCCTTTTCTTGTTCAGCCACTTCTTGAGTTTCTTGAGCTTGGCAATCATCCAAGGGCTCTACCTGGTCCGAACCCTCTTGCCTCCTTTGCTCTACCTGAACAGAATCTCTCTTGATGCTATGCTCAACAATTTTTGAATTGGTTTGCTCACTAGCCCCTGCAGGGTTAGTAATCTCCAAGTAGGGAAATAACAATTCATTAAAAATAACATCCCTACTTATTATGAGTTTCAATCCTTCTTTTTCTAAGGACCATAACCTGTACCCCTTAGCCCTTTCCCTATATCCTAGAAACACATATTTTCTAGATCCTGGGCTAAGCTTATCCTCCTTTTGGAGTGCATACGCAGCACACCCAAAAGTCCTAAGGTTGTCCAACTCAGGGGGTTTTCCACTCCACATCTCCATGGGAGTCTTGAGCTCTAAAGCTCTAGAGGGTGATCTATTCACCAAGTATGAAGCTGTAGCCACAGCTTCTCCCCAAAAATATTTTGGTAACCCGGATCCTATTAACATGCACCTAACCTTCTCCATAAGGGTCTTATTCATCAACTCAGCAACTCCACTTTGCTGAGGAGTTTCCACAACCGTCCTATGTCTTAGAATTCCATTTAACCTACAGAATTGATCAAGTTCTTGGTTACAAATTTCTAAGCCATTATCAGTTCTTATCCCCTTAACTACTCTACCCATTTGAGTCTCAACCAGCCCTTCCCCCACCACTAACTTATTCAAGGCATCTAATTTATTTTTCACCAAATAAATTCACACTTTTCTTGAATAAGCTCAAATACCATGGGAATTGACATTGTTATCCGTGACCATCATGGACAAGTTGTTGTTAACGCAATCAAATCAACTCTACTCAACCTTGTGTTGCAGCTTATGGTAACTTTGTTGAGGAGGCAAAAGTTCTTATGAAAGGTTTTGAAATCTGTTCTTGTCAGCATTTCCATAGAGATGCTAATAAGGTAGCTGATAGGTTAGCCAAACTGGCTCTTTTAGTAGATACCTAGATGGAATGCATATTTGGTTAGAAGAGGCCCCAACTGCTGTAATGCCTCTGATTTGTGCTGATGCTGCTTATTGTACTTCTTGTTCTTCTTGTTAATGAAGTTATCGGATTTTCATTAAAAAAAGACTTGCAGCTATTTTCTAACAAAACACACAGATTTATTTGAGATTTTTGTTTTAAGGTCATTTGACAGAATAATTCAAAACTATCATGATTGGTAAAACAAACAGTCTCAACCTGCAAGTATAATGTAGAGAACTACCATATAGTAACACCACTAATCCAAATCTAATATGAGGACACCAATATTATACAGTGTACAGAAAACTACCATAAAGTAGCACCACTAACCAAAATCTAATATCAGGACACCAATACTGTACAGTGTAAACTGCATCATAATTCCATATATCATAAATCATAATCAATTACCTTGAAATTGGAACTGTATTACAATCAATTACCATGAAATTAGAATTACATTCCAATATGCTATAACTTGCAAAATCAATCGATTCTCTTCAAACTGTTCTAGTGTAGCTATAAGGAATTTTCAAAAAATTCCACCTAAAGACTATTGGCACTCCACCAATAATTTTTTATACTTATATTGACAAAAGTGCCCCCATTTAACTCTAAATCCAACAACTGGGACCCATCATTAATTGTTTCAATATACTATCCTCTTTTCTTTCTACTTCTCCTTGCATAAGCCTGATACAAGCATAAGCATAATACTAGAACATAGGTGCATGGCATAGAAAATAAATTCGGTTTCTCTTCTTTTATTAAACCAAGTAAATGGCGGACTAGAAGCAGGAATATACAGTTCTTAAGGCATGATTTAAAATTGTGCACACTATATAAATTAGGCCTGAATCGATTAGATTTTTCATGAAAGTAAAGAATGATATTAAAATCACCCATAACAATCAAGGGCCTAAAATATATTCATTCCGTACAGGTATAATTTTTCTCAAATTAAAATCTGCTTTTAGTAATTTATATAATCCATAATTCATAGGAACACTTAACTCTACAAGAAAAAAATACATAACACCAATGGACACTAGAATCTGGAAGAACGAAACCACTTGCAGATTCGCTGACGTGAATGCAGCTATATATCAGCAGAAAACGTAACAACCATTTTCATACTTCATTTCACACAAGTTTCTTGTGCATTCTCCAGAAAAGTCCGATTCACAAGAGAAGAAATGGCCAAACAGCATCTTCGTTTGTATCTGATTGCAATTTTCTTTTCTGTCATTCTTGTTTTTCTTGCATGGGTCTTCATTGATCATCCACCGGGTAAGTTTCCATTTCTATCACCATTTTCTTGCAATAGTTAAAGGTTTTACATAAATTGTTTTCTGGGCCATTATTGTCAATTTTCTTGCTAATCAGTGATTTGAACGTCTGTTTGCTTGATGGGAAACCGTAAGACCCGACGCTCAAAGTAAGAAACGGTTTTAGGTTTTAGTCAATTGGATTATAGATCAAAATAAGATTTAGGACCTCTGTTTGTTTGATGAGAAAACACTAAAAGTTGTGGCGGGAAAATAACAGATCCCTGTTAATTTGATACACTACCATAAATATTTCGTTATTTAAAGCAATTACTGTAAATGTAAATCGTGTGGAGTATTGCACACATTTTATGAACATTGAACAGTAAAATTTGAAAATGTAATGATTTGGTCTTCTGGTGGTTTTGCCTTTACTCTGTTCAGTCACAGCTCTTGAAGATCGGAGAGCACTTAATTAACCAAAATAATTCGGTAGGCTTATCTGTATTATGCATGGTTTTGGTATCAATAACGATCATGGAGATTGGATTTGCAAAAGTTTCAGTTCAATTAATTGACAGATTTGCACCTCTAATTTTTATTGTCGTTTGATACAATAATATTCATGATGGTATCTTTGTAAGTCTATCAAACCGTATTGCGGAAAGCTTGAAAATAATCTTTTGCAAGTCTATCACTCAGAAGCAAAGTGTACGAGAGAGCATGAATGATGAAGTTCAGGAAACTATAATTTTCATGATGGTTGGATAAAGCATGAGGCATTTTATATTAATAAACATGGTTTGAAACTAATTCAAAAATTTTGTAAAAAAGATTTAAGAAATTCTTTGTAATTTCAAAAATCTCTTTAACAATTTTTAAGGCTAGTATCTTTGTGAATGTCTTGTCTGACGAGGATATCAACCAATCACAAGATTAATTGACTTTCAAATTAAAAATTCAAATGCTTCTTGATAAACTTCTTGTTACTAATATAATTATGATTGGTATTTGTTCTGATTTAGGAAGCTCAAAATAAAGTGGCACAGAAGAAACAAATAATGTCCCTTATGATATCTTTCCTCTTGGTCTTGATAAGTAGAGTGATCTCCACTTATCTTTTCTCTTGTTATAGTAACGTACGTTTTATTTTCTTTGTACTTTTTAATTTTTGAAGATCCAATCAACTGTTGCTCTTCTTAACTTAACCAGATGTCTTCCATGTCCCAAGGATCACAAGAAAAGAAAAAGATAAAGACATTCTAGATTGGCTTACAAAGATGTTAAGGTTTCAGAAATACAAATTTAAATGAAATTTTCTCTTTGTCAATGCATTTTTAATTGGAGGGTGTAGCATTTCTTTTCTCAACAAATGATGACTGGCTAATAATAATTTTGCAGAAAGACTGGCAAATCAAAGGGAGCACCAGATCTTATTACTTGAAAATGTGCATATATGACAATTTCTAAAGCTTGATTTATTGGTATCTCAAGCAAATTTGATACAAAGGATTTACACGGTTAAAACCTTAAAGTACCAAGTACAGACTCCTTGAGTTTGTTGTAATGTAGGCTAAGCTTTCAATACTTCCCTAACTTGGATCAACTTCGAGACAAAGAAATGGGATAAAGAAGGGAAATTGATGCTACGATTACAACTACAGCTACTCCTACTCCTATTGGGAAGTAAAGAAAAGTAAATGCAGAAAGATAATAATTGTTGGATGATTAACTGTTTGTTTCTTATGATTGATTATGCTACTATTTATATTGTTTCAGGCTTAGATAGTTGTGTTGATAATTCCCAAGAGTCTTCCACAATTCCACTTCCTCACGTATTATTGATTAAATACGTTGACCATAACACGTGTCAAAATATTTAACTCTACTATGTGGGTCATATTTAATAGTGAACACATTTACCTTTGCCAGTTAAATGTACGACTCTTGGATTTCCCTCGATCCCTGAATAACCGGAGTAGTAGTTATGACTCATCCATTACGCTCAAGGTTGAGCTATTAGATGTTCCCTCGAGTTCACAACCTTGAGCCTTCGAGTTACTCTACTTGTCTCGATGTCGCCCCTCGAACTTCTCATTTTTAAAAATCTTTATTTCACGAGCTTTTTGACAGTTGATCATCTTATCTCAATTAATACTCCATCACTCCTCTTCCTTTTCCACCCGTATTCTCTCTTAGTTGGTAGGAGCTTAGTTGTAGCATATGCACTGAAGTTTCACTCTTTGAAAACATACTCCAACCTGTAGGTCCTGAACGAACTCATGAGGACTCTACAATCCTCAATGAGATTACCCAGCGGATGAAATCTAGTGTTCGCATTCAAAATTAGCCAAATAACTGTTGAAAAATATTATTCAATTATCAAATCCAAAATGTTGCCCTCAGCAGCAACTCTCAAGCCTTGTCTAAGTTCCCATAGCTCAGCCACAAGAATAGTGGAGGAGCCCAGGTGATAGTTGAAATCCACACACCATTTATCATCCCATTCCGTTATCAAACCCTTATCAACCTCTCGATGCCACAACCTGATGATTTTCTTTGACAGAACCATATGTGTGTAGTTTGAAGCACCCCAATTATGTTTTAGTCTAATGGTAACTCCCCTCCTTCCCCTTAACAAAGCAAACCATGTTACAGAAAGTTTGAAGATAATCTCTTGCAAGTCTATTGTTGGGATTTTATCCCTAAATCCACCCACTCAAATTTTAGGCAAAACAAACAAGTATCAAGAACACAACAATTTAACGTGATTCGAATATCTCTTTGCCTACGCCACCAACAAACTCACAACTTTATTAATCTTTAACCACAACTTTAGGAAAAACAAAGTTATTACCCTCACAACCTCACAACCAAAAATTCTCAAAGCACCCAAAGCTCTCCACCTAACTCTAGTTGTAAAATAGCAACAACATCATAGTAAACTACTACTAGTACTACCTGTACAAGTAACAATCTAATAGGAAATTACTACTACTATTAGTAAATCAAATTGAATTCTTCCATATAAAGATTTGAGCCAAAAAACTAACAATCTCCACATTGGTTCAAATTCTCCACCTCATCAACAAATCTAACTCTCTTCTTGGTTGGTGTAATCATTCTTTTTGGTCCTTCCATGTCTCCTCCACCTAATTTTCTAAGCAAAACATTCCTATCAACCACATACAAGTCTTTCTTGTTCATAGTAGCATTCAACACTACATTTGATCCTTTAAGAACGTGCATCTCTCCAATGCCTGTAGTCCGTGTATATCCCATCATATTAAGCTCCCCTAAAGAGATGATATTTTTAGTGAGAGATGCAGCAAAATTTACTTTCTCAAGTGTCTTCATGATTCCATTATGGAGCTTCAACCTTAAGCTTCATTCACAATCAATTACTTTGTGTTTCCCACATGCGATAGCAACTGTGACATGGGTAGTGATATAGAGGAAAATTCTCCATCCAATGATATCGTGACACGTGGAAACCTCAAAGAGCAAAATGGTAATTTCATAGATTTGCCAATTAAACGTTGGTATTTGGCAAAGGACATAATGGTAATTTCATACCAATGTCTTGATACCACTACAACACTCCAGCTTATGGATAATTTATTATTTAATAAATTCTAACTTATGGATAGATTATTCTAGCTTATGGATAACTTCAATCATATCTATGGGAATTTTATTCCTATCTTAATACTTAGTGATCAATCACTCTCCTAATCGGACTCTGCTCCGACACACTATATAAGGGAGCTTTCACTATCAAAAGGTACATTCACTCATTACTCATAGCTCTTTATTTTACACAGCTCTCATATTTTCCAAAGCCTATACTAACTTAGGCATCAGAAGGTCCCCCGGAGGCACAACTTTTTCGGTCCTCCTGCAACTTTTAGGATTTATCCTTATTTCATGTTCGTAGGTTCCATTTTCTAGCGGTTCAAATTCCTGGTAGATTTTTGGCATCAACAGATTAGCGTCATCTATAGGAATACTCCTTAATCTTGTGAAGTAAAAAGAACTCATCTGTTACGATGCCACCCAAGAATCTTATTAAGAACATTATCAGCCACACCACCCGGGCCAATAGCTACAGTCAATAACAAGGCTCAGAACTTCCTGGTATCCGAGAGCATGTCTAATAACCCATCCCGGGTTGGCTACCCCTGAGACAGTGTCGTCACGTTTGAAGTCCCAGCACGACACATATATGCAACAATATAACAACAACAACTAAATGATTACATACATAAATCCTCAACCCTCAACAGGGGAGTTACATCATTCAAATCTTAACTGAATAGTATATACAACATATTATGCATGAATATTTAAAAATATTTTTTTTTCTTTCTCATTAGTATGAAGATATGGACCACGTGGCTTACAGAAAATGATTTAGTCTGAATCTCCGTTCATAATTCTATCTGTCCTACCCGCTGCGTAAAATCATTGTACAATGAGGAGTGAGCTTTACAAGCTCAGTGAATTAAACTTACTAAAAGTATTCAATTTATATAATTAGTCTTCCAATAGTCATTCATCTATATCTCATATTTTTTGATAATAATATTCTATTATCACTACTTATATCAAATCCCCATCATTTATAAATCTCTTCTTCTCATATAATTAATCATCATCTTGAGACTATCAATTCTATCTAATAATTACCTCATTATGAGGTTCACAACATATAAATAGTCACCCAGATAATTCTCATCATTTCATATTTCCATATTTTTGTTCTCAGTATAAATGTCTCTATGTGAGACTCATTCATCTATCAATAAATTTACAATCATGAATAGCATTTTAGCATCTCAAGTAATAACAATCAATATTTAAAGCAAATGCAATGCGTGAATTTAAATGTTATTATTATTGGGAACGTCTTCCCACATGTCAACATGTTTTATCTTAGACCAGCTGTCTTCCCGGTTCTTTTATTTTATTTAGACCAACTGCTCTCTTGGTTCTTTTATTTCTAGCATATACCGGTTGTCATAGTTTTCATTTATTTTCATCATATACCCGCTCTCACGGTTTTCATTTAGACCGGCTGCCCTCCCGGTTCTTTTATTTTATGTATATACATATGAACAATGATATGAAATATGGATATGTACAATAATATAAAAACATGCATGTATTTAGACATTCAAATTTGTTATCCTGATTATTCTCAAATTACTATTTGATTAATTTCACTAATTTCTTCTCTTCAAATATCATATCAAATCATCATCCATGGCTCGTCAAGAATTTCACTTAGTAAATTTATTATTAAATCGATTCATTATTCTAATAATATTATTTTTCATAAAAGAATTCTCTACACATCAATTATTCCAATCATAGCTATCAACCAATTTTTATCTACCATCAAATCATAAGTTAATAATTTATTCAAATATTATCACTATATATTTCATATTTATCTTGATTATTTAAAGTAAATTTAACTCACCACATAGTACTTAGAGTTACCCGTGGATCACTTCTTTGCCTTTTCTTCTCTTCTCAGTAATTTTCTCCGGTTGCTGATCGTCAACACCCGACATAATATTTATATTAAAATTTCTAATTTATTCTTCAATTCTTTCATAATTAACACCCTTTGAAAATTCCCACATTGAATTCCAGGAATTTCTTGTATGCTAAATTTAAAAAATAAAATTCATATTATTACCTTTTGTTTTTCTAATAGCTTTCTGTGACTCTCTATAAAATTTTCTCGTAAACTCTTTCAAAATTTTATACTTTCAATCTTTCTTTCGGTCTCCAAGTATTTAAAGAAATATAGAAGTTTAGATTTGAGATTGAAAAAAAAACCAAACAGGATTTGGTAAAATTAATACAACAATTCAATATAACTAATAAAATTTTACGGCGGCACTGTTGCACCGCTTTTTACAATTGCACTCAATGTCCACAATTCGCATTTTGAGGATTAGTGTCACTGAAGACAACACCTATTGCCACGTTTTTTTTAAATATTTTTTTCTTTTTTCTTTTCATTTTTTCCTATATCTGGACGCTTCAATTTTTTTTTCATTTTTCTTTTTCTTTACACCACCATGCGTCCATTTTTTTTTCAAAAGAATTATTTTATTCAATAATAAATCTTTCACATATATATTATTTTAATTCCATGTCATATTTATCATATTACTTCTTTATCCTTAATTTACGATCTACCCACCTTACAAAAATTTCGTCCTTGAAATTTCCTTACCTAATTCATGAAAGAGTTGGGGGTATTCTTTCCTTATTCTAGCTTCATGCTCCCAAGTGATTTCTTCAATATCTTTGTTTCGCAATAATATTTGAATCAAAGGAATGACTTTATTGCGCAAGACTTGTTCCATTCTGTCTAGAATTATGATCGATACTTGCATAAAAGTCAAATCTTCCTAAAGTTCTATCGCCTGATTTGAGATACTATGGGATTCTCGTGTAAGTACTTTATCAAAAATGACACATGAAACACATTATGTAATTGCTTGAACTCTAGAGGAAAATCTAATCTATATGCTACTGGTCCAACTCTCTCAATCACCTCATATGGCCCTACAAATCTCGGGCTCAACTTTCCATTATTTTTAAACCTCAACACAACCTTCCACGAAGATATCTTCAAAAAACCCAATCACCAACTTGAAACTCGAGAGGTCATCTTCTATTATCAACATATCCCTTATGTCTGTTCTGTGCTGCTCTAAGGTTCTCTCTAACCAGTTTGATCCTCTAGGTAGTCAAATCTATCATTTTGGACCAAATATCTTTCTCTCTCCAACTTCTTCCCCGCATACTGGAGTTCTACACCTCATACCATATAAAGCCTCAAATGGTGCCATCCCGATACTAGTTTGATAAAAACATTATAGTAGAAACTAATTCAGATTTTTTTTCTTCCACATTTCTTACTTGGGTTATAGTAGAGGTGTTAAAGGGGAGGGGGAGGGACAATAAACTTACTGGCAATCACATATATCAGTATACCATGTCATTATGATATCCTTAGGTGGATAAATCTACCGCATTAGTTTCTAGGTTTGACAAGAGTACCAGCCCCAGATTATAAATGAACATGATAAAGAACGCCTCTTTCAATGAAATATAAGAAACAAAAAGGTCCTAATGAGAGAATATATGCCATTCAAGACAAAAAGGTGTTATGGAGAGGATACAGGAACATTTGCCAACAAACGAGTGGCTTTGGTGAACCAAACTCACCGTGCATGGGGTCCGTTTTCTTTGTGGTAAGGACGTGGAGACCTCCATACAAGTGTTACACAATTGTGAAATAGCTAACCAGTTCTGGACTCTTTCCCGTTGTCATCGTTTGATTAAGTATAGTATAGCATCTGACTTGAGAAACTTCATTGCGGATGTGTTGACAGAGGCAAGTCATGATGAAAAGGCCATGTTAGCGATTCTACTATGGCCTCTTTGGAAGTACAAGAATCATGTTGCTCATGGGGTCTGTTAAAGGCATTGGATGAAGTGACTCGATTGGCTGTTATTGTCAAGAACAGCCAATAAACTTTCTTTTCACTCACCCCCTCACACCACTCACTCACTTGCCCTCGAAATTCATATACCAGTCACTACTAGCTAGCCAGAAGTAGCCGTCGGTGTAGGAAGTGAAGCACCACGAGCAGACGCTCTGAATAGGGCCTATTTCTCCTTTGTTTTCTTTGGCTGTTATTGCCAAGAAATTGAAGTATACTCCATTTCCAACCTATTTAAAGTTAAAATCAGATTAAGAAAATTAATTTTTACCTTTGCGTGAATTGATTTGAGTTTAAATTGATAGAGTTTAGGAAATGAATGAGAACAAAATAAATCGAATATGTTTATAATCTTGGAAGAATTTTTATTCTTAGTTGAATTTGATAAGTTTCTAACTAATTAGTAAGTAAGAATCGGGAATGATTTAAGGATGTTCGGCATAAATTTTATTAATGTGTGTTGAGATATATTGAAAATTTGCTATCCAGGATGGTTTTGCCAAAAGGGAAAATAGGGAAAAGGTCCAAAAATTGGGGAAATTCTGTTGAAATTTCGGTAGAATCGGTCACAAACATTTTATAGATTTAAAGAAAGAAATTAGACTAGGAGAACGGTTTTATTAAGGAGGAAACTTATGGCGTAGATTGTAGTTTTGCATAATTCATGAAATTACATGGATTGATGTGATTTATGTTCTTACATTTTATATTAGTATACTAAATGATATATATAATCCTTAGGTGTGGTTAAAGAATGGACTAAGGGCAAAGAAGTAGTTCAACATTTTATATTAGTATACTAAATGAGTTTTACCTTACTTTTAGTAAACATAGTAAACTGTACAACGAAAATTGAAGGTTAAAAGTATATAGAATGTGGATGATTATGGGAATACAAATAAGATGAAAAAGTCTTATATATATATATATATATATATATATATATATATATATATATCCATGGATGTGTGAGAATAAATAGATATGTCTTGATGATAAATTTCTTCTAAGTAATATAGTAATATGATTGATTGATAAATTTTATATTTGAGAAATTATTGATTAGCTTAATGAGATAATCTTTTACGGATATAGTGGACTGTTATGAATTGGGGGTGCAATTGTTTGGTCTTGAAATTTTGTATGTATATATATGGAGAGATATTGTTGCGTTATGAATGCATTTAATGTAATATGAATTACTTGATGATATTATAGAACCGAGTGGAATTGGAAAGTGAGGTGAAACCGAGAGGAAGTGGAAAGTGAGATAGAACCGAATAGAAGTGGAAAGTGAGGTGGAACCGTGTGGAAGTGCAAAGTGAGGTGGAACCAAGTGGATGTATAATGTGATGTTTGACGTATAGGTATGTTGGGAGACGACCCCGTTGTTATATGATTTTCCAAGTGATGAGCATTTTAATAAGATTAGCCCGATGAGAGGCAATGACATATGATGAGTTGAACATGATCATACATTTCATTTCATGGTATTCTATTACATTGCATTTCATTTCATGGATGAATGATGTACTGATGGGATTGACCCATGAGGGGTACCTAATGTGATTGGCCCATGAAGGCCATGTGATATGATTTTCTCAATGATGGGTACTTGTTATGATTAAACCATGATGGGCACACAATGTGATTGTCTTAGTGAAGGGCGTGAGATTTGATTAGGTTGTGTTGTGAAAAACATTGAGATAATTGTTTCTAATAAATTATTCGTTCTTGTGATGAGTGTTGTGTGAAAAAAGTTACGTTTATTTGGCTTAACTGCTTCATTACATTAAAACACATAAAGTACCCAGTAGGATTGATAAATGATTCTTAATTTAATTCCAAAAAGAAGAAAAATAAAATTTGAATCCTATTAGGAGTGCTAATATTTAATTAGGAGTAGTTTAGGACTACTAGTCACGGTCTTCAGCTTGAGAATTCCTTTTCTAAATCGAACAAGAAAGCCGTATAAGGGTACTATCCCCTTTTCTTACTTGGAGTTTTAATTTAACACGTATATAAATAGAGTACGTTGTGCTATTGAAAAACAATAAAGGCAAATTAAAAGGCTGTGAAGATCATTACGTTAATTGTGGAAGAGAACGTCTCTGACCATATGCCAGTAGCTCCCAACATGTCACCTGGTAATACATATTACACTCATGAATGATTTTTTTCTTATATATTTTCCATTTCATTAAATTCTATAATCGGTGTTTATTTATTTATTTATTTTGTTGAGTAAATCAGGAGTGTTTGTTGTAATCTCTTATTGACGTCAGAGAAGGAGGTCTGTAGCTGTTAGGATTTTTTAAACTCAATCAGAACTAATGCTAATATTAAGGATTGATAATTAAGTGATTCCTAATTTAATTCCAAAAAGAAAAAAAAAATTGAATCCTATTAGGAGTCTTAATTTTTAATTGAGACTGTTAGTCACCCTCTTGGGTTTGAGAATTCCTTTCCAAAACGAACAAGAAAGCTGTGTTAGGGCTTTATTCCTTTTTCCACTAGGAGTTGTAATTTAACATCCTATATAAATAAGGTACGTTGTTCTAACGAAGAAAAACAAAGGCAAATTAAAAGGCCGTGCAAATCAATATATATGTTAGTTATGGAAGAGAATGTCACTGACATTATGCCAGCAGCTGCCAACATGTCGTCACCTAGTAATACATATTTTATGTATTATCACTTCGTTAATTTATATTATCAGTGTTTATTTATTTAATTGAATATTAATGCTAAGAGTTTGATTTTCAGTTGATGAATATGTGTCCTATTTTGCACCTGCTTGACCTGATGTACTTTTATGTTGTGTATGCATATTTGAAAAAATATACTGTACCTATATCTTTGTTGTTCGAAAAACAAAATTAATTTATGAAGGAATTTTCATGTTTATATCGGGCAGGAGTAACAAGTTCAATAAGAGATTTTCCACCATCGCACTTACTCTAAAGATAGATTCATTCTCAAAGTTTGTGGACAAGATTTATTGGTTTGGATGGGATCATTATCAATCTGATTCTTTTGAAGCTGAGGGTTATAGATGGAGATTAGCCCTGTATCCGAAGGGAGACAAACAGAATGGTCGAGATGATTTTATCTCTCTGTACTTGGTTTGGGCTGATAATACAGATGTCATGCTTGATGGTTTTGAGGTTAACGTCAACTTCAAGCTGTTTATGTATGATCAAATTGGAGACAAGTATTTGACTGTGCAAGGTTAGCTTCTTATACTAATTTTCTTCTGGATCGATCACTATATGTAATTAATGCCTCACACTTCTGGTTTGTTTTACCTTATGCTTCTATGAAAGCATGTAAGGTGTCTTCTAGAGAGTTCCTAGAGGATGCAGGTGCATGATAAGGTGCTGGGTATGATCTACGGGGCTGTGCATGCTGCTGGTTTTCAGATTTTCAGCTGAAGTTGGGATGATTTCGCCACCCCGAATTGTAAGTGTTAGAGAAGGGTGCTTGAGGCTTCTTGTACATGCCTAAGGCATTACATTGTTCCTCGTACAGCCCTCTCATGTCAACAAATGTGGGGCAATCTTGAGCAGGATGATCAATCCCACCACACGCAAAACATGTTTCTAAAGGTTCGGCTTAATTAACCATGTGTGTTGGTTTTTTAGTTTTCAGTGCCTCTAACTCCCCTAGTAAGCATCCCGACCTTGGCCTTAAGATTATCCTCTTCCCTAAGATGTTAGATTCCTCCACCACTAGGGTTTCCTATAGGTCGTGACCTATTTATGCTTTCAGTAGCACTAGGTCTAGTCCATGTGTGAGCTTTTTCAGCAAGCTCATTGAGGTACTCAAAAGCCTCATCATGGTCTTTTTGCAGAAATTCACTATTGCACATCATCTCGATAAATTGGCGCTCTCTATAGGTAAGAACCTCATAGAAATAGCTCACTAAACGCCAATTTTCATACCCATGATGTGGACACATACTTAACAGCTCTTTAAATTTCTCCCAAGACTGATACAAAGTCTCGTTTTCCTTTTATGCAAAGGTGGAGATTTGTCTTTTCAATGCATTAGTTTTATGTTGAGGGAAGTATTTGTTGAAAAAGACTTGGGTCATCTCATTCCATGACCCAATAGATCATGGTCTCAACGAGTATAACCAACTCTTAGCTTTATCCTTCAAGGAGAAAGGAAAAAACTTGAGTCTCATGATATCATTGGTTACATCTTGACTATGGCAAGTTGCAACTACTTCCTCAAATTCTCTAATGTGCACATATGGGTTTTCGTTTTTCAAGCCATGAAAAGTGGGGAGTAATTGTATCATCCCCGGTTTAAAGTCTTGATGGTGGGTGTTGGCTGGAAACATAATACACGATGGTGTGGCTGTCCGGCTAGGATGTAGGTAGTCTTTAAGTGTCCTAGCAACATTTTCGTTAGGGTTTTCAACCATTTTAACGAGGTTTTCTAAATTTTCTGTGGGGTGAACACTAGAGTTCGATCTAGGTGAGGTTTCACTAACGTACGTGGAAAGGAAAGGTATCTCTATTTTGGGTCTCTTAATGAATTGCCCTCACGAATCTCTCTGTCTAAGCATACACCAACTGATTTTAAAAGAAATAAATAGAACAGAACAAAATAAAGAAAAAAAATCAGAATATAAAGGAAAGACAGTACCGTCTTGTCTTAGAGTTGACAAACTTCTTTATAAGTAAGCGTGTTTCCCGGCAATGGCGCCAAAATTTGATTACGTCCAAAACACACGCGGTTGTTGTAGCACAGCTTTGGGGTGTCGATTCCACAGGGAAATAAGTTTAACTATAAAGAGAGATGTAAACTTTAATATGAGATGATATAATAAGTAAAGAATCTGAAATTGATGATGAAGTAATTGTGTAGGTTTGTGAAATATAATAGAGAGGCAACAAGGATCCGGGAATCCTCCCTAGGTTCGTTGTCCTAATCCTAACTTGATTCAGTTGCTGTTATCTCGATTGCACGTTTCACATCCCAAACATGCAATCGGCAAATATTCAATGAGAACATGTGTAAACCCTAATATTATTGTAATGAAACACTTCTTATTTCCGATTCATACATGTATGATTTATCCTATAGGTTTATCAAGAAACGACAATATATCTTTGTTGACAATATTGCAATATGGACAAACCTAAAGGCTAGACTTACCGGACTCAATTATACCCAATAATCTTGACATAAGATAAGCATGACTAAAGTTATATCAAGGAAAAGATACAATCACCGGAATAGATAAAATCTTATAATTAGATAAATACAATGTTTGACAATAAATTCTTGTTACAACTTAACCAAATAAGGATAGATAGGAACAACTAGACCTAGGGATTCATCTCTTCGCCTTGCTTGGAAGTTAGTTAGCTATGGTGTTCATGGCTAAACTCTTTTGTGGATGAGAATTTCTGTCTTCAACTTCTGGGTATTTGTTCATAGCCAAGATCCATTCTCTTAAACCCTAAGTGTCTTATTTATAGTACAAAAGACCAAGGGTATTCTTGGGTTTAATCTAGTGTTTAAAAACCCTAATTAAAGTCTAACTCGGAGATGTAAATACATGTGCGCGCTGCGGTGCGGCTGGGGAGCACCGCGGCGCTAGGCATAAGCTGGAATGGGTGACCTTCTGGGCGCCGCGGTGCTGGCTGGTGGTTCATAATATGCATGTTTCTGGGCACCGCGGTGCTGCTGAGGAGCACTGCAGTGCTGGCCTTTTTGCTGATAATCTTCATGTTTTGCCTCTCCGTAGCCATTCTTCTGCTTCGTCGTGCATGGACCCTTGGTGCTTTTAAACAACGATCGCTTCTTCTCTTCTTTGGACTCAAAACACCTGAAAATGTACTTGAATACGTTAGTAGTCCAATGATATTACTTAAGAGTTATCAACACACAAGAGTGCAATAAAGACCGAGAAGAATCATAAAATGCTAACAATTAAACATCTTTGAGGTGCATTTTATGGCTCTTATCATAGATGAAGGAGTATGCAGGGAAGAGGTAGATGATCAGTAGCTGAGAGGGGATGCGGTGGTCAGTTACAACCCAAAGACAGTAGAGTCTATGCATTGACCCAACATGATGCACATGCCACTCCTGATATTGTTATGGGTATGGTATCTATTTTTAATAGACCTGCTAGATTATTGATTGGTCCTGGTGCAACCCATTCTTTTAGATCCAATGCTTATATGAAATCTATTGAAGCTTGTGTTAGTCCTTTGATGCATGCTATTATTGTTGAGGTTCCTATTGGGGATAGGGTTATTATCAGGACAATTTTTCGGGGTTGTGTGATTAGTATGGTTGATAGAGAATTTGAAGTTGATTTGTTGCTTTTATATATGACAGATTTTGGTTTAATTCTGGGGATGAATTGGTTATTTGTATATCATTCTTAGGTAGATTATTTTAGGAAGAATGTGATGTTCAGGATACCAAGGCAAGAGGTGTTTAATTTTCAGGGAGAACATAAGATACTTGCTAACTGTCTTATTTCTGCCATGACTGCTAGTAGATTATTGATGAAAGGTTACGAGGGGTATTTGGGGTGTGTGGTGGATTCTAGAAAGGAGAGTAGGAAGTTAAAAGAAATTTTAGTAGTGAAAGATTTTTTGAATGTGTTCCCTGAGGAGTTGTTTGGTTTGCCTCCTAACAAGGAGATTGAGTTTTCCATTAAGGTAATTCCAGGATCAGCACCCATATCTATAGCACCTTATAGAATGGTACCAGTTGAGTTAAGAGAATTGAAAGTTCAACTTCAGGAATTTCTAGATAAACAATTTATTTGACCTAGTATGTCACCTTGGGGAGCCTCTGTGTTGTTTGAGAAGAAGAAGAATGGAACGATGAGGTTGTGTATTGATTATAGTCAGTTAAATAAGATCACCATCAAGAATAAATATCCTTTGCCTAGGATAGATGATTTATTTGAGCAGTTGCAGGGGGCTAAGGTGTTTTCTAAGATAGACTTAAGATTGGGTTATCATCAGTTGAGGATAAAGGAGTGGGACATGCCTAAGACTGCTTTTAGGACATGTTATGGCCATCATGAGTTCATTGTGATGCCATTTGGGTTGACTAATGCTCCTGTAACATTAATGGATATAATAAATCGAGTGTTTAAACCATTCTTGGATAGATTTGTGATTATATTTATTGATGATATTATGGTATATTCCAAGAATGAAGAGGAGCATATGCAACATTTAGAGATAGTACTGAAAATTATGAGGAAAGAGAAATTGTATGCGAAGTTCTCTAAGTGTGAATTTTGGTTGAATGAAATATCTTTCTTGGGGTATGTTGTGTCAGGAGATGGTATAGCAGTTGACCGACAGAAAGTGGAGGCACGGTTGAATTAGGAAAGACCCAATAGTGTGACTAAAATTAGAAGCTTTTTGGGGTTAACTGGTTATTATAGGAGGTTTATCCAGAATTTTTCTATTATTGTTGTACCATTGACCGGATTGATCAGGAAGGAAGTGAAGTTTATATGGTCAAAAGAATGTGAGAAGAGTTTTCAGACATTGAAAGAGAAATTGACTATTGCTCTAGTATTAATGCTTCCTTTTGGTGATGAAGGATTTGTGGTAAATAGTGATGAGTCGCATCAAGGGTTGGGATGTGTGTTGATGTAACATGGAAGAGTTATAGTCTATGCTTCTAGGCAATTGAAGAACCAAGAGAGAAATTACCCGACCCATGATTTAGAATTGCCTGCCATAGTTTTTTGCTTTGAAGATTTGGAGACATAATTTGTATGAAGCCACTTGTGAAATTTTTACTAATCCTAAAAGTTTGACGCATTTACCTACCCTGAGAGAGTTGAATGTGAGGCAGAGGAGGTTGATGGAATTGATTAGTGACTATGACTGTACAATTCACTATCACCCAGAGAAGGCTAATATAGTAGTTGATGCATTGAGTAGAAAGTCTATAGGGAGATTAACTGCTATTGATAGTCATGATATTAGCTTGATGATAGAATTGAGAGAAATGAGAATGCAGTTAAGTCTTAGTGATAGAGGAGTATTGATAACAAATATTGTGGTACAATCTTCTATTATTGATCGCTTGTTACATATGCAGAGTAAGGATGAAGGGATAAAGAAGATCAAACATGAAATATTGAGTGGGATGCCGATTAAGTTTAAAATTAGAGAAAATGATATTATGGTATTGGGAGATAGAGTTTGGGTTCTCAATGATGTTGAGATGATAAAGGAGATACTAAGAGAGGCTCATGATTCTGTGTATTCTATGCACCCGGGTAATAATAAGATGTACATGGGGTTGAGACAGAATTATTGGTGGTAAGGGATAAAGAAGGATGTAGCTGAGTATATTTCTAGATGTTTGATTTGTCAACAAGTCAAGTCTGAGAATAGACATCCGATAGGCCTCTTCCAGTACCTGAATGGCCATGGGGAGAATGTGAGTATGGATTTTGTTTTTGATTTTTCCCATACCCAGATAGGTCATGATGTTGCAGAGGTTATAGTGGATAGAATTTCTAAGTCTTCGCATTTCCTTCCTATTAAAACTACCTGTAGTCCTGAAAAGTTGGCTGAATTGTATGTAGTGAAAATTATGATATTACATGGAGTACCTTTAAGCATTGTATCAGATAGAGAGTCTAGATTTACTTCTAAATTTTGGAGGGGTTTCCAGAAAGCTATGGGTACACAGTTGCAGTTTAGTACATCTTTTCATCCTCAAACTGATGAGCAGACAAAGAGAATCATCAAAATACTGGAAGATATGCTAAGAGCAAGTGTATTGAGTTTTTTAGTGAGTTGAGATGCTTATTTACCTTTGATCGAGTTTGCATACAATAATTAGTATCAAACTAGTATTAGGATGGTACCATTTGAGGCTTTATATGGTAGAAGGTGCAGAACTCCAGTATGTTGGGAAGAAGTTGGAAAAAGAAAGATATTTGGTCTAGAAATGATAGATTTGACTACTGAGAGGATCAAACTGGTTAGAGATAACCTTAGAGCATAACAAAACAGACAGAAGGGATATGTTGATAATAGAAGATGACTTCTTGAGTTTCAGGTTGGTAATTGGGTGTATTTGAAGATATCTCCTTGGAAGGGTGTATTGAGATTTAAAAAGAAAGGAAAGTTGAGTTCGAGATTTGTGGGGCCATATGAGGTGATTCAAAGAGTTGGATCAGTAGTATATAGATTGGATTTGCCTCCAAAGTTAAAGCAATTACACAATGTGTTTTATGTTTCACTTTTGAGAAAGTGTTTATATGATGAATCCCATAATATTCTGAGTCAGGCTATAGAACTTCGGGAAGATTTGACCATTATGCAAGTACCAATCAGAAAGGAACAAGTCTTGCATAATAAATTTATTCCTTTAGTTCAAGTGTTATGGCAAAACAAAGATGTTGAAGAAATTACTTGGGAGTATGAGGAAAAAATGAGGAAAGAGTATCCCCAGCTTTTTCATGAGTTAGGTAAGGAAATTTCATAGACGAAATTTTTTATAAGGTGGGTATAAAATAAGGGTATAAAAGTAATTTTATATATATTATGTTGAATTAAATAATCCATTGATGAAAGATTTAGTATTGATTTGAAATATAATATTGAAAATTTTGTTGAAAATAGTTAGAAATTCTTGAAGAAGAAAATACTGAATTTTTTTTTGAAATTTGAAGTTGAAATGAAAGATTTTGAAGAAAAATATTGGTTGAAGTTTAGGAAAATAATTAAAAAAATTTTGGAAGAAAATATAATTTTTTTATAAAATTTTTGGAAGGTAGAAAAGATGAAAAATTGATTTTAAAGAATAAATGGCAAAACTGTAATTATGTAATGGTAAAACAGGAAATTTTTAATTATGGCAGAATTGTAAATAACCAATGGCAAATATGTAAATTGTATTTTAATAATATCAATAATAAATATAGATATAATATATTATATTATTTTTTAAAAAAAATTGGTCAATGGCAAGGCGGTGAAAAGAATTTTTTTTTATGGTTTTTGTGAAGCGGTGAAGAAAAAAAATTTTATGGTCTATGTGAAGCGATGAAGAGAGAAAAAAAAATATTTGAAAGCTTTATAGTCTCTAAACTCAGAGACTTCATTTTTATTGTTTACCAAATCCCGTTTGGTTTCTTTCTTTCTTTCTAAAATTCAAATTTCTTAACAAAAAGTTATAAAGAAAATTTTTCCAATGTTAGAGATAGTACAATCATTCAATTATAATAACAAGACTTTATCATGTTTGAGATAAATTTTCAAAAAGACTAATAACAAAATAATTATATTGTTTGAATTAAGTTATGAAATAGTTAGATTTAGGAAAGTTTATGATTAGATGTTGGTGATTAGCAATCCAAGAAATTGCTGAAAGGAGTAGGAAAGACAATGAGTTAATCTAAGGGTAGCTTTAAGTGCTAAGTTAGATTTACTTTTAGTAATCGAGACCAATAAAAATATGAATTTATGATATTCGAATAAATTGTTGAATTATAATGATTTAATGATGTATTTTTTGTTAAGTATGATAATTGATTGATTATGGATTAAATAGTATGTTGAATATTAATTATATAAGAATGTATATTTTTAAAAGGATAGATTAATGAAAAATATGCTGAAAATTTATATGACACGTCTGAAAATATGATTGAAAAATTAACATGATATATGAGGAGACAATTTAATAAATATGATAAAAATAATAATTTTGAGAAAGAGATAGATAGTTGAATTGAATGCTTTGATGTATGCTTGCTTGCATATTATTTTTCATATGCATAAAAAGGAAGACCAGGAAGGCAGCTGGTCTGGTTGAGAAGACTAGGAAGGTAGCTGGTCTGGCTGAAACATGTCGACAAGTGGGAAGATGTTCCCAGATGATAATATAAAATGATCTGATGAGAAATAAAGAAAGATACTCAAAATTCATGCATTATATTTGTTTTAAAATTTATTATTGATGCCTGAGATGCTAAAGAATCAGTTTTGAGTATTAAATGATTGATAGATAGATGAGTCTTATAATGAGACAATTTTGATGATGGATAAATAGAAAGGATGACATAATAAAGGATTATATTATTAATTGTTTATATGATGTGAACTTTATGATGATATTGATTTGGAAATATTAAATTGCTAAAATATATGAGATATATGTATTGAAAGATGATAGTTTGATAATTTAATTATTAAGAGAAATTGAAAAATGATTGAATTGAGAAGAGATAGATGGTTAATTACGCTAATTTAACAATGAATTAATATAACTAGAAGTATACAAATCGAGTACTTCTAGTCACTTTAATTCATTGAGCTTGTGAAACTCACTCCTCATTGTTAAATAATTTCGGGCAAGACAAATAGATTGGTGAGCTGAGATTCAGACTAAGTTATTATCTGTGAATCTCGTGGTCCACATCCTCAGACTAATTTAAGAAAAAAAAGAATTTTTTTTATTAATATTCATGCATAATATGTTGTATATATTGTTTCAGTTGGGATATTAATAATGTAACTCCCCTATTGAGGGTTGAGGATTGATGTATGTATATATTTTCAGTCGATGCATGTTTTATATTGTTGCATATATGTTTCATGCTGGGATTTCAAAAAGGGACGACACTGTCTCGGAGGTGGCCAACCTGGGATGGGTCGTTACGAAGTCCCACTCAGAAGGTAAGTCGAAGCCCCTCTCACTTTGGACATATAAGAAGCTCTTCTTCCATTGCTTAATACTTGAGGGTGTCTTCTCCAATAACCCTCTTTTCAACCTGAAACTTAGTGCTAACTACCCATTCTCCTTGTGTTTACTGATCATAATGAGGTTCTTGAAGACATTCATGTTCATTACCCCCTTCACTTTGATACTAACATAGATAAACGCCATGAGAAGGCATATAGAGTTTAGTACAAACTGACATAAGGTAATCCCATAATACCTAAGCACCGTGCAAACAAAGGGATGAATGGGGAACCTGAGCCCAGCCTTAAGGTGATGCTGATACACACATATTTCCCCCTCTTTTAGGTCATCATATACACGCTCCCCAACCCCAACATTTCTAAGTTTGAACTCCTCGGGGATCCTATACGTGATTCTTATCTTCTCAAGCTCATCACCCGTCAGCTTATTTTGGGAGATGTTGGCTGCAAAACCTATATTTGGCCTTTCATCCTCTCCCATCTTCTCTCGAAACTCGCATAGGGCATGGTTGTCCTTGGAGGAGGAAGTAGATGACCCATCCCCCTCGTACAAAACCATAGCATGAGAGTCTCCTAAGGGGTCATTCACTTCAGCCTCCAGGCCATCGTAACTACTATGATTGTCAACACCCTTGCTTCCCCTATCCTCCCCACAACTATTTCTACTACTACTATAGCTATTACTACAACCATACTTCTATCACGGTAAACATCGAAAGAAGACATGAGTATAGAAAAATATGACTCACTGATTGAGGGCTCTAAGAAGTTTTAAGTATGCCGAGTACTAGGCTCCCATTGAAATAGAATCTCCGAGCTCTCAAATTCTCACCACTCCAAGCTCTCACTACTCCAAAGGCTCTCAAAATTATTTATAACTGGAAATGAAGTGAAGAGTAAAGGGAAGCCTCTCCCTTAATATAAAGCTCATCGCACAGAGAACAATGAGGCATTATTAACTTAGCCGTATTCTCGAACATCGAGGCAACACTATTCTCCAAAATTAAGAAAGTTATCGCCTCTTGGGAAACCCTAGGATGTGCGCTGCATCCTCTCAGCATTTAAGAAGGTGGCTTGAGGTATCCTCAATAAAATGACAAAGGGCTGGGCCAAGAAGCCAAGGCTTGATTCTAAACTGTAACATTTTAAGTCCAACATCTTGGGCCCAAAACCAAACTATGGCCCATTACACCAAAGTCCACAAAAAATTAAAGGGCCAGAAAGCCTTATGAAATTCATTCTATAAAACCAAGTCCTTTCTCCTCATACTTCTCCAAAGACTCAGAGTAGTTGGAGTCCATGTTCAACTCCTTGTACTTCTCCAAAGACTCTGAGAAGCTTTGACTGAGTGTCAAATCCTCGTACTTAAATCACCAAACTCCGAGCAGTTTAGACTAAGTGTCCACTCCTTGGATTCAATCGCCAAGCTTTGAGCAGTTTTGACTAAGTATCAACTCCTCAGACTCAAATCACCAAACTCTGTGCAATTTAGAACGAGTGTCCACTCCTTGGATTCAATCATCAAACTCCAAGCAGTTCAAATTGAGTGTCAACTCCTCGAATTCAGTCACCAAGCTCCGAGCAGCTTTGATTGAGTCAACTCCTTGGACTCAATTGATAAATTTCGAGTAGTTTCTCAACTCCTCGGACTTGCTTAGAAACTCCAGGGGAAACTAGCTTGATAGGCTTGCTCGTCGTCTCCTCTAAGAATGGTCCACGCCACCATAAACCCCAGTCCACTTTGAAATCGCACAACATACCCTGTTTTACCTACTTCATTAAGTATATAAATGCACTTAAGGAAGTGGGGGGCATCTGATGTGGGGGAAACTTACCTTACCAATGATGTATTGAAACATGTCAGTCTCAGGATAGAAATGGTAATTTTGCATCCATAAAGAGACAACCAATCACCACCTGACACCTGACAAGGGATATAATGATAATTTCACACCATAAGACTTGATGTTACTCCTTCGTTTCAACTTTTGGATAAACTCGCACGTCAGATGGATAACTCCAAAAGAAAACTACTCCTATCCTAACACTACAATTGTTCTCTTGATCAAACTTTACTCTCACACATTATAAAAATGGGCCCTCATAAACCAAAAAGGTATGAATAATTCTCAACACGTAGCCCGTATTCTTTTTTATTTCCTTCATTCTCTAGAAAAAGCCCTAAACTAACCTAGGAATCAGAGAGTCCTATGGAGGCACCACCCCCTTGAACTCTGAGACTTTAGGTTTTAGCTTTGTTTCGTGTGTGTAGGTCCCACTCTTTGACAGTTTAGATTTCGGCATAATTTCGGCATCAACAGTTATCAAACAAAAAGAGCATGATATGTTATTGTTAGAACGATATTATTCAATATAATCATAAAATTATCTTTATACTAACGTTTTTATTTGGGATAATGTTGTAAATTTAAGCATATTGCTTTGACATAGTAACCATAAAATTTATATGTTTACAAATCGACAAGATTTTTGGAATCGCCTAGCAATTTCAAGTTTGATCAGCACAAAGTATAATTTTTCAAAAATTCAGAGTAAGAAGAAAGAATTTACTTTTGAAGATTTCACTCGAACGATTTGGGATGAGATTGAAAAACATTTGATGTAAAAGTATGAGAATTTGAAAAGAGAAAGTTCAAGCAAAATAGAGACAAGATTTTATGTGAATTGGTATGTGAGGTAATATAAAATATGTGTCGTCATATTTAATGAAGTATTTTCTGGATAAAAAAATATTCACAGTAAGGTTTTAGATAATCAAACTTTGAAATAAAAAGAAAGAAAAAAAAAGATTGACAATGAGAATACATATAGCTAGTAGCTACTAGAAGTGATTTGTTAGCATGAACAAGAAATTTACAGATTCGACAAATTGTCTAATTGTGGAGTTACCAGCGAACCAATTCGTAAGATCCGTAAAATAATTTTCAAATTTGATTGGTGAAAAATTATTGTTGAGTGTAGATTTTGGATAAAGAAAGAAGAATATACTTTTGAAATAATTTTGGTAATTGAACAATTATGAGAATATTATGGTAAAATATTTTTACGATTTGTCATAAAAATACAAAGAGTTGATAAGTAAAAGATTTGAAAAATATAAAAAAGACAAAGTGTTTACGTGGTTCGGCTTATGAGGTCGACTCCACTGGAGCAATAGAAAAATTCTTTGCTATAAGTAAAAATTTACAAGGATTGTGTATTGAGCAACTCTCTTATGTTTGTATTGCTCTCTTTATTTTATTTTCTCTCTTTGAAAGTTCGAGTGATATGTATATGTTGAGTAAATGTTGAACTCTAAATTGAAAAGAAAAAAATATAAGAAGGTATTTATAGAAAGTTTTAGGATTACTATGCAGTACTCTTTATTACTATTTAAAACACTACTATTACTTTTAGTTTTCATTACTATTCTAAAACACTATATTGAGTCACTTTTTTCCAAACTATTCATTACTATTCTAAAATACTATGGGTATGTTTGGGTACGAAAATGAAAATTAAAAACAGTTTTTTGAAGAAAAAATGTTTGGATAATTGTGACTTGAAAACAGTTTTAAAAAACAGAAAATAATATAAATTTGTTTGGATATTTTTGTAGCTATAGTTATGTGTGTTTATTTAATTTTTTTTTCTCTTCTCCTAATTTTTTTTGATATTCTTTTGATTTTTTCTTCCTCATTTTATTGTTCTCCTCATCTTTCGTCTCCTTCTTCTTCTATCTCTAGTAGATTCATCACCGGTTCGTGACCGTAGCAGCACCGCCACAACATGACCGCAACAGCGACGCCACAACACGACCGTTGTAGTATCGCCACAACACGATCCCAGCAGTGCTTCCACAACATTACCACAGTAATTCCGAATTTTTTCACTCGTAGTCCGACACCATATCCGTTGATGGTCCAATAAATGACGAGTTAAAGAGAGCTTTTCTATTTAGTTAGAAAGAAAATGGAAAAGAAAATTTATGAGAAAAATGAAAACTAAAAACTAATTTTCAAAACACTTAAAAGGAGTTTTATAAAACCAGTTTTTAAAAAGACCCATTTTGAAAATAGTTTTCAAAAACTACGTCTGAAAACTAATACCCAAACATATTTTATGATTTTGAAAACCCAGAACTTTTTTTAAAAACTCCATCCAACCATGCCCTCACTTCACACTTTTCATTACTCTTTTTCTGTTTCTTTTTGTCTTTTCTCTCTTTTTCTTCCTTTCTTGGCTGCATCTTTTCGTTCTCTCTTTTTCTCCTTATTTTCTCTTTCACTAATCCTTTCTCTTTTTCTTCTTTTGTTTGCTTACATTTTTTGCTGCTGTAGATATTTTTTCGTACACTTGTCCAGTGTTTTCAGAGACGAAGGCATTGGGTGAGGCGTAAGCCCTGAGGTGTTGGGGCGTAAACCTTTTGAAACATTGGGGCGTTTCGAAATTTTAATAAAATAATATTAATTAATTAGAGTAATAAAATAAAAATAATTTAAATTTTAATTAATTAATTAATTTTTATCTCTGTCATATCATGGGCCTGGAAAAATGAGTTAAAAGCACTGCAGTCCAGCAATGATATTGGACTAAAAGTCCAGCAATGAAAAATGAGTTTAAAGGACTGTCCAGCCCATAATAGTTAAAAACAAATAAATCTGCCCATAATAGTTTAAAGGACTGTCCAGCCCTTAATGGCAGATATTTTCTCTTGGCTCCTAGAAATTTCGAGAGAGCGAGAGAAAGAGAGGGCAGAGAAATATTTTTCTCTGTTACTTTTCCCATCCAACAAACACTTAATCGCCAGCAAGAATTGCGCTCCTATCATGCTCTGGTCGTTGGAATGGCAAGATCAAGAATTTTTTATGGCATCCCCCGTCGTTGACGCAGACTACCTCAAGGAGATCGAGAAGGCTCGCCGCGACCTCCGTGCTTTCATTGCCAGCAAGAATTGCGCTCCTATCATGCTCCGCTTGGGGTATGTTTCTTTTTTTCTGCGTTTGTTTGTTTCCTGAGAAAGCAAAAGAAAGTCCAAAAAAGGAAAGAAAACACGAATTAGAGGGAAAAGGGAAAAGGAAAACATCACTAAAATAGCCCAAAAAAAATAGCATTAGGCGTACGGCCAGACGTCCGGGGCGTCAAAGGCGTACGCCCCAGGTCTAAGCGAACACCCAGACCCAAAAAAGCTGCTCCCAGTGATACCTTTGCCCCAGGATTCACGCCCTGGGGCGTTTTGGCCTGAAAACGCTGGGTGCGCCCCAAAAACGCCTTTTCAAACACTGCACTTGTCTACTCTTTCTCACGTACATTACTGTTTTGTTTAGCCCTACGTGTTTTTGTCTAAATTTGATATCTACAGTTAGCCAAATACTTTTCGATTTTGTCGGAGGTGTTTGGATTTTGGAACGTGAACTTTTTTACCGACATAGTGCATGGCTTAAGGATATAGGCAAGTGGGCAGCAAGTTTCAAACCTTTTTTCTTTTTAATTCTCTGCGATGAAGATTAAACCGATCTTAAGTGCCTCACATTTGTTCAATCTACCAAAAGAATAGTTATTAGGTGAAGCTTATTCTGTTTTATTCAATGGAGAATATATATATATATATATATATATATATATATATATATATATATATATATATATATTACTCTTTGAAAGCTTAAGTGTGAAAATTTAAATGTGTTCAAATTAGAAAAATATTAATCATATTTTTGTGCTATCCCAAAGATTAAGAATTTGGAAATAATGTCACAATTTCGGCTTATAAATTTATGTAATGTAATTTATAAGATCATTGCAAATACTCTGACGGCTACATTAAATGCGATTTTGTCTCATGTTATCTCATAAATTCAAAATGTTTTTGTTTTGAGTAGGATGACTAGGGATAATATTTTTATGGCTTTTGAGATGATCCGTACTTTGAAAACTAAAAGAAGGGGACAGAGAGGTTTATGACTTTGAAACTGGATATAAATTAAGTTTATGATCAGATATAGTGAAATTTTCTAGAGGGAATTACCGATGGATCTGTTGATTGCAAAAAAAGTTTTGTTCTTTTTTAAAAAAAAATTTACATGTGTATTTAATAAGTAAATGTCTGTGTTATAGTGATGTTTGAGTTGGTATTAAAACTAGCTTAAAACAAATTAGTTTAAATTGGTTCAAAGTAAATTAATTTCATTAAAAAAAGAACTTTTAAAAATGAATCGACTTTTTAAAGATATCATTTTTAAGAAGGATTATGCAAAAACACATATTGATGACTGTTTTCTAGATAATCCCGCGAAAACACCTTATTGGTGATCTCGAAAGTCAAGCTTACAAATTGCCACACCTAAATAATACATCTCTTTGGATCCATTACACTTCGAAAAACCCAACTTACATATCATGGCATAGATTGTCATAGCCTACCTTTTAAAGCTCAAAATCTTTGTTAAACAATTGCCCAAATATTTATCAAGGACCAAACCCATCGATACCTCATGCAAACCTTGATTACATAAAATACTTAAGCCCCAACAACTAGCTTTGCAAGTCTAAGCTATATGATTACAAGTCTTGATCAAAGACTTAAAGCTACATCCTTGGGCTTTGATAAGCAAAGACACTAGCCCTTGCATTTATCAACTCACAAACATCCCAAAAGCCTTTAAGAACATCCCAAAAGTCTTTAAGAATAAAGACCATTATATTCGAGAAACAAGTATTAAAGTGGTGTTGTAACTTAGATCGATGTTATGATAAAAAAAAAAAAAAAAACGACTATTGTGTCGAAATTAAGAGAATCAACAAAGCTCAAATGGGAGGTAAAAAAGCTTATCCCAAATGTACTTATTGAAGTAGACTTTTAATACTTAATACACAATTTAACATTGTGTCGAAATTATTGTTAATTCTTTTAGATTCCACAACTTTGAATTTCAACTTTTGCAGGAAACACTATTTAATTCTTCAATTTCTGCCACATTCTTTCCTATCCATGAGCACTTTCCTCATTTCCTTGTAACACTAATGGTGAGAATTCAACCCAAGATGTCTTTTGCAAATTACTATCCTCATGGACCACATCAGTCATCACTAGGACATTGCAGCAAATTAATTGTATTATTTTTCAGTATCAATGAGATTTGAGCTGGAAATTGGGTGGCAGAGGGGTCATGTGTATATTTGTCAAAAATAATTTCTCAATATGACCTGACACTAATTGCCACCTCACCAGAAAACGATACGGCTAGCTTCTAAGATATTTGCCCACAAAGTTGTTGATATTTTTCTTTGGTCCCTTTCAACTTTCTGTACAACATAAAGGTAACAATAATAAGCAAATCAAAAAATATCTCCCACTTGCAATATCTCCTTTACAAAGATATAGGGTTATTATCCCGTAAATAATTTTATATTTTTTTATTTGTTTTAATGTCTTATTACATTTTAAAAACGATTAATTATATATATTTTTTTTATTTTAGCTATGTGTCCAATAAACTTTTTTGGTGATAATTTGGATGAAATTGACAATGGCAGATACAAAAATCTTGACTATTAAACAGGACAAAATTCTTTGTCAAGATTTTTGTATGCGTAAGTATCAATTTTGGTAAATATTTTTATGTGTACTGGTATCAATTTCGTCAGAATTATTATCACAATAATTTATTGGACACATGCTTAAAGTATAAGGGTATTTGATGATAACAACACGAAAAAAAAATATTAAATAGCTATAATTAGAAGAAGAAAGGGTTACCAAAGAGCACTGAGGTAGCAAGGAATTACTAAACTAAAAAGAGTAAAGAATGGAGCTAGCAATATCTTGTTATAATTTGTTAGTCTAAAAAGTGTCAAAAAATGCGCTGGGAGTCGAAATATCTGTTTAAATTTAAATATTTAAATATAAATAATTTCTGTAATCTCCATTACTAATTCTTTGTATATTTTGGTGTTCCTAATTAATCATCCACTCATTTTTGCTAAATCCCCCGCTTGGTAATACATGTACGATAATCCATTCAAACGATAGTGAAAACTCCAACAGTTAATCTTTTGAACCCGCTTCAAGCCAGGATGACTAATCAACCAATCTTGGGGTAAAATGCCTCTTCCGCTTATGTTTAGTACTTTTTTCAACCATCTTAGCAAAACTGCGAGCAGGATCACCAATCCAAAATGTAGCATGCCTTCATCCCAAAGCACTAACTTTGGCAAGATGAAAATTTCATGCTTCTCTGTCTTGTTATTTGACGTAACCAAATTTTGAAGCAAAAAAGCATTAATTATAAATATTTACCTTAAATTGAATATCAACTTCTAAATAAGCAATCTATACAAGCTACAAATAAGGCTGAACCCCTATTGTATCACAGTTCAGAAGGGCCATATCATATCCACATCCCACACCACAGCGATTAGCGCCCCATGTCACGTAAGGCCAAACCATACTAATAAGAGTAAAACTGGATGGATATGCTATTTATGCCAGTCCTTTTCTTTTCTTTCCAATCTGTAGCTGAAACCCTCTTTGTTAGAATGTTAAGCATTCTGTCAACACCTCAAACCATTAGCCACTTAGGTAAATATGCAAAATACGCTAAGGTCATCAATTTTCTCAGCCTTCGTAATAACTTCAAAATGCATTAACACTATGGTCATAATTCAGGTTTAAACCATGCTATCAAACCGACTTAACTCATGAGAGGCTGTATATATGTGAAGGATACAGTGTTGACTGGTAGGGTAGGAATGCATCACTCTTCTTGGAACAGTAGTCAGTAAATGTATGGTTTTGACCCCTCGTAACTCTCCAGGGAGCAGATTGGGCACCTTTATTCTGTGAACAGAGTTAATAAAAGGAAGAGAATAAAGAACTGAGAAATCAAACTTATTGAACACCCAAACGGTCCTTATAAGAAAATAGACAAAAATTAACTTTCTCATTGATGCTCAAAATCTTCATATTTGAATAATGTTTACTCAAATAACAAGCTATTGAGATCAATTTCTGAGACCATTGCCTCCTTCACCACCACTTAGAGGAAAAGAAAAGAAGAAAAGGAAAACAATATTTTACAACTCTAGTTTTTCTTTCGTACTATGGAACTTATTTACAAGCAAAAATAACCCAATGAAGAATTCACTTCAGAACATGGCTTCAAAATATTTTTCAATAATTGTCTAATAGGTTTCTTTATAGAATTTCTATCTACAGAATGCACCTAGACTGTTATCCGTCACATGCTGGACGAGAAACAGAAGGCGGAACAGCCAACAAAAATTCAAGAATGATAGACTTAGTAAATCCAATGGAATCCACCTTATTAGCCGTTACATCCTTCACCTAACTATTCATATGCATGGCAACTACATCCCTCAAACAGTTCACAAGCATAGGCATAGAGTATATGTAAAATTAGGAGCACCAAGTATTATCATTTCGAAATGATACTTAATTCATCAACTATGTTAGAATGGATCGTGACAGGATCGTAAAT
The DNA here is from genome assembly GCA_023935145.1 of Bretschneidera sinensis. NCBI lineage: Eukaryota > Viridiplantae > Streptophyta > Magnoliopsida > Brassicales > Akaniaceae > Bretschneidera > Bretschneidera sinensis. Next base: position 5,523,133 of record CM043705.1, read on the forward strand.
TGATCGAGTAATAACCACAAAACAATAAAGTAAGATAAAACGGGAGACAACAAATTTACGTGGTTCGGCTTAAAGCCTACGTCCACGGGCAGAGGTCAGCAGGCAAAATTTCACTATAGTGAGAGAATATACAAAGTGTTTACAAAATTGGTTTTAGCTAATACACACAATCTCACGATTTCTCTTTTAACTTCTCTTTCTTCTTGATGTTTCTTGATGTGAATACTTCATGTTGGAATGCCTTTATAGGCTCACAAAAAGTCCAAAGGACAAACATCAATGGATGCTCATCATTTTGTTTTCCAATTGTACCAAAGTGAACTTTGTCTTCCACTTTATCATCCACCATAGCCTAAAGTGAGTTTTACTTTTGACCCACAAATTAAGCCACAAATAATGCAACAAAGTGGACTCAACTTTTGACTCAATTTGGCCTACCACTAATTCAAGGCAATTATTCAACAAATCTCTACCTTGACTTGAATTTGACAATAGTGAAAATAAAAGCTTCAACCTCTGCCAAACAACCCCGAAGGGTCTAATGCAAATGTTGTGTAACACCAACCAAGTCCATGCAATGAGTGAACTTGGCAATGGGAAGAGATTTTGTCAACATATCAGCAGGATTATTCAGAGTGCCAATCTTTCTTAGAATAACATCACCTTGAGCCACAATATCCCGAATAAAGTGATACTTCACATCAATGTGTTTAGTTCTCTCATGATGCATCTGATCCTTCGTCAAATGTATAGCACTCTGACTGTCACAATAAACTACAGTTTTATTTGTTTCCAAATTGAGTTCATTAAGTATACCTCTTAACCAAATGGCTTCTTTGGCAGCTTCTGTAACAGCCATAAATTCTGCCTCTGTAGTAGACAATGCAACTGTCAGCTGCAAAATAGCTTTCCAACTGACTGCACAAGTCCCACTAGTAAATACATAACCTATAATTGATCTTCTCCTGTCCAAATCACCTGCAAAATCTGAATCAACATATCCAACTAGATTGTCAGAAGTTCTACCGAATTCCAAACAAGCAGTAGAAGTACCCTTCAAATATCTCAAAATCCACTTGACAACTTGCCAATGAGTTTTTCCTGGAAAGGACAAATATCTGCTAACTACACTGACAGCATATGAGATATCTAGTCGAGTGCAAACCATTGCATACATAATACTTCCCACTACACTAGAATAAGGAACTCTAGACATATACATTATCTCATCTTCTGATTGTGGTGACATGCATGCTGATAATCTAAAGTGAGAAGCTAAAGGAGTACTCACAGGTTTAGTATCATGCATACCAAAACGTTTCAGGACTTTCTCAATATATTTCTGTTGTGACAGAAATAATCTACCTGCACCTCTGTCTCTGTTGATCTCCATTCCCAAAATTTTCTTTGCAGGACCTAGGTCTTTCATTCAAACTCATCATTTAGCTGAGATTTCAATCTATTAATTTCATATATGTTCTTTGCTGCAATCAACATGTCATCAACATATAGCAACAAATATATGAAAGTACCATCATCAAGTCTTTGATAGTAGACACAACTATCATACTTGCATCTAGAAAATCCAATACTCAGCATAAAATAGTCAAACCTTCGAGACCACAGGCGTGGAGACTGCTTGAGTCCATACAAGGATTTCTTTAGAAGACAAACATGATCTTCTTTGCCTTCAACTTCAAAACCTTCTGGTTGCTGTATATAGATTTGTTCATCAAGATCACCATGAAGAAAGGTTGTTTTCACATCAAGTTGCTCCAAATCCAAATTATGCATTGCAACTAAAGCAAGTAAGACACGAATAGAAGTATGTCTAACAACTGGAGAGAAAACATCATTAAAATCAACTCCCTACACCTGGCTGTAGCCTTTCGCTACTAATCATGCCTTATACTTGGTGTTTTCAACACCTGTGACTCCTTCCTTCTTCTTAAATATCCATTTACACTCGATAATTTTCTTACCATTAGGTGGTTCGACCAATTTCTAGATGTCATTTTTCTTTAGAGATTCCATCTCTTCATGCATCGCAATGAGCCATTTTTCTGAATCAGATGAACTGATGGCCTCAGAGTATGAGGTTGGATCGACGACATCAATTGTTTCTGCAACATTTAATGCATAAGCCAGCATATCTTCAAAACAATACCGTTGAGGTGGCTTTATCTGCCTTCTTTGTCTTCCACCAGCTAAAGTGTGATGCTCAGCTTCATGGTGTGTCTCTCCACCTGTATACGAACTTCCTGACTGAATAGGATTGGGATTTGCAGATGATGAGGTACCAACCTCAAGCTCCACCTTCTCTTATGCATTCTCTTTTCCTGTATCACACTGAACAGGCAATTCTTTTCTAGGGTGAAGCATAGCAGATTCATCAAAAATAACATCTCTGCTAATCATAAACTTATGAGTATCAGGACACCATAAGTGAAAACCCTTAACACCAGAACTATAACTAAGAAAAATGCATTTCTTCGATCAAGGCTCCAATTTTCCTTCATTCACATGAGCATATGCAGGGCAACCAAATATTCTTAACTTAGAGTAATCAGGAGGGCTACCTAACCATACCTCTTCAAGTGCCTTAAGTTCAAGTGATCTATGAGGAGAATGGTTCACCATATGACATGCCAAATTGACTGCTTCTGCCCAAAATTCCTTGCCAAGACCTGCGTTAGAAAGCATACATCGAGCTCTTTCTAACAGTGTTCGATTCATCCTCTCTGCGACACCGTTCTATTGTGGTGTCTTTCTCACTGTCCGATGTCTGACAATGCCTTCATCTTTGCAGAATTGATTAAACTCTGAATCACAAAACTCAAGACCATTATCTGTTCTGAGTCTCTTGACTTGCTTCCCGATCTACTTCTCCAATAAAGTCTTCCATTGCTTGAAAATTCCAAATACCTCATTCTTGTGCCTGAGAAAATAGACCCAAGTCTTTCTAGAAAAATCATCAATAATCGTTAGCAAGTATCTGGCTCCTCCTTTGGAAATTTCACGGGAAGGCCCCCATAGATCAGAATGAATGTAATCAAGAGTACCTTTGGTTTTGTGAATTGCAGTGTTGAAGCTGACTCTTTTCTGCTTTCCAAAGACACAGTGCTCACAAAAATCCAGCTTCCCAATCTTTCTTTCAAGCAGAAGGCCTCTTTTACTGAGTACAGCTAATCCCTGCTCACTCATATGCCCTAGGAGCATATGCCACAACTTGGTAGAGTCTCAATCTGACATGGATGAGGATACTGCTGCAGAACCGGTAACTGTTGAACCCAATAAGGTTTATAGGCTACCAGACTTCTTTCCTTTCATGAGAACAAGAGCACCACGAGAAATCTTTATGTTCCCAGACTCAATTATAGATTTGCAGCCATTGGCATCCAGAATGCCCAAAGAAATAAGATTTTTTTTTTCAAATCGGGTACATGTCTGATATCAGTCAATGTCCTGACAATTCCATCATGCATCTTGATTTTTACTGTGCCTACACCAACAGTTTTGCAAGTGGCATTATTGCCCATTAGAATAACTCCACCTTCAACAGAATCATATGTGGAGAACCAATCTTTGTTAGGGCACATATGATAAGAACATCCAGAATCAAGAATCCACTCGTCGTTGGATCTGGACTTGTCGGATGCAAATAGAATATCATCACCTTTTTCTTCTGCTACATCAGCATCAGTTGTTTCTTCCTTCTGCTTGCCCTTGTCATTTTGCTATTCATTCTTCTTTTTGTTCTACAGCTTGTAGCATTCTGCTACGATGTGTCCCTTCTTCTTGCAATATTTGCAAGTCAAATTTTTGTGCTTTCCTCTTGACTTTGATCTTCTTCTATTCTTGCCACCATCAAAGCCTCTATCATTGGATCTGCCTCTTGCAACAAGACTGGAGCCCTGATCATCAAACTTACTAGACAAAAGTTCATTATCCAATTTCTCCTTACTCATAAGGGAAGATATCACATCATCAAAATTTAATTCTTCCCTAACATAAATTAAAATGTCTCTAAAATTTTTGTATGAGAGTGGTAATGAACATAATAACAAGAGAGCTTGATCTCCAGACCCAATAACAACTTTAATATTTTTCAAATCATTAATAATTGAGATAAACTCACTGATATGGGACTTGAGAGAGGAACCTTCTGTCATGCGGAGACCATAAAGGCGTTGCTTCATAACCAACCTATTGGCCAAGGATTTAGTCAAGTACAACTCCTCTAGCTTGGCCCATAAGGCTGCAGAAATCTTCTTTGACAGAACTTGTTGTAAGACGTCATTTGAAAGACTCAGTTGGATTGCGGATAGAGCCTTGTCATCCAAGTCATCCCAATCTTCATCACTCATGCCGGTAGGCATCTTGGCTTTCCCCAGTAGTGCTTTCTTCAAGCCATTCTGGGTTAGAATGGCAAACATACAAACTTGCCATAGACTGAAACTGCTATTTTCATCAAACTTCTCAATATTAAACTTCACAGAAACCTCACAGAAAAACAGATAGAAATTAGCTCTGATACTAGTTTGTTAGAATGGATCGTGACAGGATCATAAATTGATCGAGTAATAACCACAAAACAATCAAGTAAGATAAAAAGGGAGACAACAAATTTACGTGGTTCGGCTTAAAGCCTACGTCCACGGGCATAGGCCAGCAGGCAAAATTTCACTATAGTGAGAGAATACACAAAGAGTGTTTACAAAATTGGCTTTAGCTACACACAATCTCACAATTTCTCTCTTAACTTCTCTTTCTTTTTGATGTTTCATGATGTGAATACTTCATGTTGGAATGCCTTTTATAGGCTCACAAAAAGTCCAAAGGACAAGCATCAATGGATGCTCATCATTTTGTTTTCCAGTTATACCAAAGTGAACTTTGTCTTCCACTTTGTCATCCACCATAGCCTAAAGTGAGTTTTACTTTTGACTCACAAATTAAGCCACAAATTGAGCCACAAATAATGCAACAAAGTGAACTCAACTTTTGACTCAATTTGGCCTACCACTAATTCAAAGCAATTATTCAACAAATTATTTGCTTCATTAGGTGAGTGTGAGAGGGCGCATGACTGTAATTTCAATCAAATTGACCCTTTCAAATGCTAACAATGATAATCAGACCACATCCTTTGAAATGGTAACGAAGATGTTGGTTTTTTGTCTAAGGTTTAAACATGGTTCAAACATGGTCAAGGTTTGAACAGGTCCAAACATGGTTCAAAGGTTGGTTAATGTCCAAACCAATTGTGGGATATCAAAGTTCAGCAAGTTATAAGGTTGCACACATATGTGTGCTTCAATTTTGAGCATGGGAAGGTCAGGCACACTGCTGTGGAATTTTCTGCCCACAGGCAGGAGGTGTGCGCACAGCATCAGGAGGCTGCAGCATCAGGTCACGCCGCAGCACACAGCACCACACCAAAATGCACAGCATCACTTGGAGAGTGATGAAGGGCTGAGATTAAAGGAAGAACATGATCAAAGGGTCAAGAATGATTCACAAGATTGTCCAAGAATTAAGAGGCTATAAAAAGGGTTTCCTAGTCTCATTTCAAGTGGTGGAAAAGGTGTGTGAGAGAACCACACAGGTTGTGACATTGTGAGATCATTGTAAACACAAGAGAGAATTGTGTGAGAGACATAAACACAAGAGGGACTCTTGTAGTGAGGCTGGTTGTAAAGAAGAGAGGTTGGTAGAGAATTGATAGAAAACATTGTAATAGGTCTATCACTTTCTCGTTCTCTTCTTGGTTCTTCAAGAACTTGGATTCTTGAAGGGGATTGCTGTAACTTTGTAAGAACCATTGTGATAGTGCAGAGAGTTCAGAGGAACTCACGGGGACGTAGGCACATTGCCGAACCTCGACAACAAATTACTTGTCTTCTTTCTTTCTTTGATTTTCTGTTCTTGTGTTCGATTGCTGAAATTCTTTCTACAAGTCATTCAAGACTTGGGTGTTTGGAAGATCACCACCTGGGCATCTTGTCAAGGTGATTTCCAACAGTGGTATCAGAGCTTTGGACAGTGGTATCAGAGCTAAGTAGCTGGTTATCGAAGCAAGAAGTAAAAGGTACGGAGCCAAGACTCCAAAAATCAAAGATCAAACTTCTTGGTGATTCAAGAACGGTGTAAAGATCAAGATCCGATCGTGTTCTTGAAGGTTGATTCAAGAACGGTGTTAAAGATCCATCTTCGATCTGTGTTCTTGAGGTTGAAGAAAGTAGTTGTGGTTAGTGCACAAATCTGGGATCTTGTCTGCAAAAGATGGCTTCAAATTTCTGTGTGGAGAAGTTTGATGGAAAGGGGGACTTTGCCCTATGGAAGCGGAAGATCAAGGCGGTTCTCATGCAGCAGAAAGTGGACTTGGCTATTGGAGAAGATGATGCTTTTCCAGCTAGTGCCATGGAGGACCAGCGGACCGAGATGAAGAAGATGGCCTACAGCACCATTTTCTTGCATATGTCGGATAATGTCACAAGAGAGTGCGGAGACTCGGAAGATCCAGCTGCAATATGGAAGAAACTAGATGAGTTGTTTCTTGCCAAGACTCTCCCTAATAAGAGGTATCTTCATAAACGAATCTTTTCTTTTAAATTTGATCCTAAGAAAGAGTTGCAAGACGATCTTGATGCCAAGAAAAGGAGTGCATCAAGTGGTAAAGGGCTGTTCTTTAAAAGAAGGCCAGCAACTTGGTATGGCAGCAACCATGGCTACTACCGGGATAGAGGTAGAGGGGAGAGCCAAGGGAGAGTGCACAGCAGCATGCATGGCTACTACCGGGACAGAGGTAGAGGAGAGAGCCATGGGAGAGTGCACAGCAGCATGCATGGCTACTGCCGAGACAGAGGTAGAGGAGAAAGCCATGGGAGAATGCATTCCAAATTGAGATTTGGAGGGAAGAGCTGCTACTACTGCCATAAGGAGGGTCATGTCAAGAAAGATTGCAAGAAGATGACAAGGGATAGAGGAGGAAGCCATACCAAGAATGGAGAGGCTTCGGTTGCCAAAACAGAACAGCAAGATGATGATGTTCTTGTTGTGTGCTCAAGTGTGAGCAAGGGGCAAGAAGGCAGCGGGAAATGGATCTTGGATACCGGGTGCACTCATCATATGTGCCCTCATAAAGAATGGTTCAAGAATTTCAAGAAGATCAATGATGGAAGAGTCTTCTTGGGGAATGACAATTCTTGCTAAGTGAGAGGGATTTGAGACATCTAATTGAGGATGTTTGGTGGAGTCACAAGGCTGCTGGAAAATGTGAGGTATGTTCCAGATTTGAAGAGGAACTTGATCTCATTGGGGCAGCTAGATTCCATGGGCTATACATGCAGAGGAAAGATCAAGGTGGCCAAGGGATCTTTGGTGGTGATCAAGGCAGCAAGAAACGATGGACTCTATGAGATGATCGGAGAAACAGAAACCAATGATCAAGCAGCAAGCTTGATGGCTGAGCTGGACAAGGCAGCCCTTTGGCACACTCGCTTGGGACACATGAGCGAAAAGGGCCTGCAAGTGCTTAGCAAGGAAGGTCTACTTGGTGGTGACAAAGTAGAAGAACTGGATTTTTGTAAGAGCTGTATTTTTGGGCAGCAACATCAGGTCAGCTTCAACACCGGAGTGCACAAGTCTAAGGGCATTCTTGACTACATTCATGCGGACCTTTGGGGACTAGCAAGGACACCAACACAGGGAGGTAACATTTACTTTCTGTCTTTAATTGATGATTATTCAAGAAAAGTATGGGTTTATTTGGTTAAGAATAAATTAGATGCCTTGAATAAATTAGTGGTGTGGAAAGGGCTGGTTGAGACTCAAATGGGTAGAGTAGTTAAGGGGATAAGAACCGATAATGGCTTTGAAATTTTTAACCAAGAACTTGATCAATTCTGTAGGTTAAATGGCATTCTAAGACATAGGACGGTTGTGGAAACTCCTCAGCAAAATGGAGTTGCTGAGTTGATGAATAAGACCCTTATGGAAAAGGTTAGGTGCATGTTAGATGGATCCGGGTTACCAAAATATTTTTGGGGAGAAGCTGTAGCTACAGCTGCATATTTGATTAATAGATCACCCTCTAGGATTGTGTTCCAAAAGACTCCCATGGAGATGTGGAGTGGAAAACCCCCTGAGTTGGACAACCTTAGGACTTTTGGGTGTGCTGCGTATGCACTCCAAAAGGAGGATAAGCTTAGCCCAGGATCTAGAAAATATGTGTTTCTAGGATATGGGGAAGGGGCTAAGGGGTACAGGTTGTGGTCCTTAGAAAAAGAAGGATTTAAACTCATAATAAGTAGGGATGTTGTCTTTAATGAATTATTATTTCCCTACTTGGATAAAACTAACCCTGCAGGGGCTAGTGAGCAAACCAATTCAGAAATTGTTGAGCATAGCATCAAGGGAGATTCTGTTCAGGTAGAGCAAAGGAGGCAAGAGGGTTCGGACCAGGTAGAGCCCTTGGATGATTGCCAAGCTCAAGAAACTCAAGAAGAGTCTGAACAAGAAAAGGATGTTGCAGCAAGTCAAAAGGACTTTCAGCTCATAAGAGACCGGGAAAGAAGGCTGGTTGGACCACCTTCAAGATGTGGGTTTGCGGATGCTGCGGATGCAGCAGCTCCTTGGACAGAAGGAGAGATGAGTGAACAAGAAACTTACACGGATGCCATGGAGTGTAAGGATTCGTCAAAGTGGCAGCTAGCTATGGAGGAAGAAATGGATTCTTTGAGAAAGAACAACTTCTGGGAATTGGTGAAAATTCTAGGAAATCAGAAAGTTGTGGAATGTAAGTGCACTTACAAGATTAAAGAAGGGTGCCCTCCAAGAGATGAAGTCCGGAACAAGGCTAAGCTGGTGGCGAATGGGTTCACAAGAAGAGAAGACATAGGTTTCACATAAACTTTCTCACCTGGACACAAGGTGGAGAAGATGGTCGGGGCACTTGTGCGGGGCACTTGTGGAGGTATCCGGTGTTCCATGAGGGGACGGAGCATATGGATGTTCGGTATCATTACATTCTGGCAAATGGTACAGAAGGAAGCATTCATGTTGACAAAAAGACCACGGAGAAAAGTCCTGCAGATTTAGGCACCAAGTTTCTACCTCTAAGTAAGTTCAATCATTGCCTTGAATTACTTAGGATTGGAGTCAGTTGATTGATGACTCAAGATGAGTTTGGATCCCGAAGGTCTCTGCACAAATGGTTCGGGTTTAAACGCTTAGACTAAGGTAGAGATTGTTGGTTTTTTGTCTAAGGTTTAAACATGGTTCAAACATGGTCAAGGTTTGAACAGGTCCAAACATGGTTCAAAGGTTGGTTAATGTCCAAACCAATTGTGGGATATCAAAGTTCAGCAAGTTATAAGGTTGCACACATATGTGTGCTTCAATTTTGAGTATGGGAAGGTCAGGCACACTGCTGTGGAATTTTCTGCCCACAGGCAGGAGGTGTGCGCACAGCATCAGGTCACGCCGCAGCACACAGCACCACACCAAAATGCACAGCATCACTTGGAGAGTGATGAAGGGCTGAGATTAAAGGAAGAACATGATCAAAGGGTCAAGAATGATTCACAAGATTGTCCAAGAATTAAGAGGCTATAAAAAGGGTTTCCTAGTCTCATTTCAAGTGGTGGAAAAGGTGTGTGAGAGAACCACACAGGTTGTGACATTGTGAGATCATTGTAAACACAAGAGAGAATTGTGTGAGAGACATAAACACAAGAGGGACTCTTGTAGTGAGGCTGGTTGTAAAGAAGAGAGGTTAGTAGAGAATTGATAGAAAACATTGTAATAGGTCTATCACTTTCTCGTTCTCTTCTTGGTTCTTCAAGAACTTGGATTCTTGAAGGGGATTGCTGTAACTTTGTAAGAACCATTGTGATAGTGCAGAGAGTTCAAAGGAACTCACGGGGACGTAGGCACATTGCCGAACCTCGACAACAAATTACTTGTCTTCTTTCTTTCTTTGATTTTCTGTTTTTGTGTTCGATTGCTGAAATTCTTTCTACAAGTCATTCAAGACTTGGGTGTTTGGAAGATCACCACCTGGACATCTTGTCAAGGTGATTTCCAACAGAAGAGAAGAAAAAGTATAAAAGATTTAACAAACAGAATAGATCCTGCATTTCAAGGTGAACAGGTTCAAACTCAGGGCATAGTCAAACCATTCAGATTGTGCATGCTATATGTACCCACAGAAATTGGAAAACACAGATAAATATAAAAGCTTCATTTCAGTAGCTTTCCATATTGGTCTAGTCCAGCCCAGGCAACCTTTTGGCACAATGAAACCTGTTAGTGCAGACATTAGCCTATCTTTACCCCTGGATTCCACAACTTGATGACTGCGAGGAAAAGTTCAACAATTAGAGCTCAATGGGAAATTTATTATTATTATTATTATTATTCACAGAATAGGCAAAAATGAAATGTGAACTTCAAAAGGAAACAGAACTTGACGTTGATCTTTATCAACTCAGCAAAATGTAAAGCTGAAACCCATGGGCCTTAAAATATGCAAATAGCAAGTGTACCAACATTAGTGCATTAAAAGGTCTTTTCAGACTGAAAGCTTTTGTGCATCAGATTAATTATCCATCTTGTAGATCCTAGATTATGGGAAATTTCAGTGTTATCTCGGTTGGCACTTTGGCAGTCAAAGAATTACCATAAATCTTTTTTTTTTTTTTTTTATTGATTTGGATAAAAACAAAATTTTATTTATCCAAATAACAAGTACACAAAGCAGAAAATCAGGTACAAAACATCTTAAAAAAACTTTGTAGTGCTGGAAACCATTTAGTATTATTAGTATGTTCATTAGAGAAATGCTTGCTGTTACTATTAGAGCTATATTACCATCCTAGTCATATAGCAGATATGATGCATTACTGAATACTGTGTTCTCTTCTGAAAACTATTAAATAAAATACCTATCGAAGCATTCTGAAAGATTGCTGAAAGCATCCACCTTGTCTCTGCTATCATCAGCATGTGAAGAAGATGATTTGACATTATCATCTAGGGACTGGTATTTTGATAGGCAACATTCTGAATTTAAACATATTGCTGCTTTGACCTTGAGAATCCGATGTGTTCCTAATTTCTCTGCCACTCTGATCCACAAGAAATACAAGTATAACCATTCTTCAGAGAAATTATATTACATCTAAGGAACATTTGCCAACAAACGAGTGGCTTTGGCGGAGGAAAATCACCATGCATGGGGTCCGTTTTCTTTGTGGTGAGGACGTGGAGACCTCCATACAGGTGTTACGCAATTGTGAAATAGCTAACCATTTCTGGACTCTTTCCCCTTGTCATCCTTTGATTAAGTATAGTATAGCATCTGACTTGAGAAACTTCATTGCGGATGTGTTGACAGAGGCAAGTCATGTTGAAAAGGCCATGTTAGCGATTCTACTATGGCCTCTTTGGAAGTACAGGAATCATGTTGCTCATGGGGTCTGTTAAAGGTATTGGATGAAGTGGCTCGATTGGCTGTACAGTTTTGCAATGAGGTGCACATAGTAGTGCAGGAAAATACTCATTGTTCTGGTGGATTGCTGGGTCTCTCTATGTGGAAACCTCCTCGCTCAGGGCTAGCAAGATACATATTGATGCAGCAAGATGTGGAAGCTGAAATACCATGGGAATTGACATTGTTATTCGCGACCATCATGGACAAGTTGTTGTTAACGCAATCAAATCAACTCTACTCAACCTTGTCTTGCAGCTTATGGTAACTTTGTTGAGGAGGCAAAAGTTCTTATGAAAGGTTTTGAAATCTGTTTTTGTCAGCATTTCCGTAGAGATGCTAATAAGGTAGCTGATAGGTTAGCCAAACTGGCTCTTTTTGTAGATGCCTAGATGGAATGCATATTTGGTTAGAAGAGGCCCCAACTGCTGTAATGCCTCTGATCTGTGCTGATGCTGCTTATTGTACTTCTTGTTCTTCTTGTTAATGAAGTTATCGGATTTTCATTAAAAAAAGACATGTAGCTATTTTCTAACAAAACACAGATTTATTTGAGATTTTCGTTTTAAGGTCATTTGACAAAATAATTTAAAACTATCATGATTGGTAAAACAAACAGCCTCAACCTGCAAGTATAAACTAACAAAGTCGGTATTTTCCGAATTGCCAGCATTTTCCTAGAACTCAAGCCAAAGTCAGTTTTATTTTTTGGTGGGACAAACAATGATATATACTCCAAATTTGATAAACTAACAAAGTCGGCTCCAAATTCAAATATCACCGTTGGTACCCAAAAATCACATTCACTACCACAAATCAGTGATCATCAAGAAATAAAGACAAAATCTTTAAGTTAAATCCCCAATTTGCTCAGCTAATTCAGACAAAAAACTTAATAAATAACCAACCTCGTTTCAGCAAGTTATAATAACCGTCATCCAATAAAATTAGGCATGTGATGCATCTCCTTCGTCCTTCAAACTGTAGTAACAGTAAAACTGTTAAAATAAGTACTGTGACAGTACACAGTACCGTAACTGTAAGGATAACAAACAGACAACAGGAAGTAAAAAAATAGTAAAGAAATTGAAAGCGGCGCATCCTATCAAAACAATTACAAGGCGTTGAGAACGGCCTTAAAAGATTTCGCTGCGTGGATGTCTGTTTGCTTGTGCATTCTCATTTTCATACTTCATTCTCCAGAAGAAATGGCCAAACAGCATCTTCCTTTGTATCTGATTGCAATTTTCTTTTCTGCCATTCTTGTTTTTCTTGCATGATTCTTCATTGATCATCCACCGGGTAAGTTTCGATTTCTATCACCATTTTCTTGCAATAGTTAAAGGTTTTACATAAATTGTTTTTCTGGGCCATTATTGTCAATTTTCTTGCTCTGTTCAGTCACAGCTCTTGAAGATCGGAGACCACAGAGAAAGACAGTAGATCTTGGAAGCAAAAGGTATCTTCGTTTGAAATTGAATTGGATATCTGCATTCAATTAGACTTATTATGAATATCTAACTTACTTTAAAATGTTGCAGCTATCTGTTTCTTGTGTTGTTCTTAGCTCTGGCCTTTGTGATCTGCTTAGACCCTGTGCGACCTCCACCTATCCCTGCTTCGTAAAACATGTTTTCTGTGCTGAGCAGCTTAGACACGACCGGCAACAGTTTATCAACATCGACCGCCAGTAGTTCATCTCCATCGACATCGTCGAGCTCGAGCTCCTCGACGAGTAGCTCGCCTTCCTCATCTCGCCTTCCTCGTCTAGAGGATTGAGGTACCCCGTTGAGCATATAAGGTACAAGGCAGTTGCTTCTTATGATCTGAGAGCAGATCAGTTGCCACTAGGGTCGACAGAGACAATGAGTACTGATCAGTGCACGAATACTTCGTGCATGGATAATAGAGCAGTTGCTACTGATGGAGTATTGCCAGAGCCTGAGCCACGGGAGGAGTCGACAGAGGAGATAGAGACCGAAACAGTTACTATCAAGATTGAACAGCCGGCAGCCGTGGTGAGCCGCACTCGATCATCCACTTGTTGGATCTAACTTTCGTTGATCAGCGGATCATCCACTTTGGTAGGTGTTATGGTTGTGTTGCTTTGCTAAAACTACGTTAATCTGTAGTTTTTTTGCTATTTTTCCATGTTTGTTTTGGAGACTAGTTACCCCAAACCGTAGAATCTCTACTGTTTGTAGGTTGGGTGGTTTTGCCCATATCATTAATCAAATACATAAATAAAGGATTTCAAATGCATAAGTTTAATAATTGAGGTTATTAATTTTCTCTACTTCACGAATTGAATTTCTGGACATATGGTTCAGTAAGTTAGTTTATTGGAAGGTTAAAATTTTCCTAATAGGGTTTAGAATGCATTTGGTTAATTTGATCGGTTTGGTTAACTGAATTTTTTCAATTAATAGAAATCATTAGACAGCAATTGATACACTAAAATATTCATATTTGACAGCAAAGTCGTAACTTGAAAAGTATAGCAATAATTACTCTAATGTATACGAAATGAGAGTCAAATACTTCGATTAGCGCTCTTTTATATAAATGATAGAACCGATAAAAAAAAAATCTACCAATTTTCTCATGTTGGGACATAACAAAGTCCAAAGAAATCTTAAGAAAGAAAAGTTATAGAAGCAATATTTTGTAAGACTGAATCAAAAGTTTAGGTCCATTCTATTAAAAAAATGATCCGTTGGGAAAAGTTGGCCCAAAGCTCCTATACAATTTTCAACTTTTGAGCCAATGTTTCTAATCAAAGTTCAAGATACTGGTTAACTCTGATAAAACGATTTGTAATTTTGTGATCAAATAAAATTTAAAGGACCCAAAGCACAATTAGTTATAATTATGGGCCAAAAAAATTGCACGAAGACCACGTTTAAAGGCTTCAATACCGAATACCGCACTGAATTAACCAAAATAATTCGTTAGGCTTATCTGCATTATGCATGGTTTTGGTTTCAGTAACGATTATGAAGATTGGATTTGCAAAAGTTTCAGTTCAATTAATTGACAGATTTGCACCTCTAATTTTTATTGTCCTTTGATACAATAATATTCATGATGGTATCTTTGTAAGTCTATCAAATCGTATTGCGGAAAGCTTGAAAATAATCTTTTGCAAGTCAATCAATCAGAAGCAAAGTGTCCGAGAGAGCATAATGCTAGTCTAGCAAGGGCATTTATTACAAGGCCTCTTATTTTTCAACAGCCATGCTACCAACTCGAGACCTATAAATGATGAAGTTCAGGAAACTATAATATTCATGATGGTTGGATAAAGCATGAGGCGTTTTATATTAATAAATATGGTTTGAAACTAATTAAAAATTTTTTTAAAAAAGATTTACATTACAAGATAAAAGGTTAATATTGATGTTTTTTTTAGTATATTTCGGTATTTAAAGTGCCACAATATGTAATACCGGCGCTTATGGCAAACGCCGGATAAAGTACCAGTATGTGTGGTGTCGAAGCGCTATTACCGGTATTTAAAGAAAGTGCCGCAATATGCATTTTTTTTCGACGCTTTCTAAGCGTCGCTATATTGCGGACATATTATGCATATTGTGGCACTTTTAAGCGCCGCTAAAAGTGCCGCAATAGAGTGGTTTTAAATGTGTTTTTACATTACTTTGGCTTAAATATCAACACTATTCACCCTTCAATAAATAAAATGTACCATCAAATTCATAAAAATTCAAATGTTTTTCAATATATAAAATATACCATCAAATCCATAAAAATTCAAATTTCAATACAAAAATCATCTCATTTACACAAAAAACAATCATAGTTAGCATATAAAATTCATACAAAACAAAATAATGGAATGTAGTTTGGAAAATTATTTTACCATCACACTTGAAATCAATTATGAGGTACTATATTAACCAACTGTTGTAATAAAGACTTTAGCTCATCAACTTGGGATTGCATACTGTTCATTTGATCATCGCGCTTCGTTGTTATTTCTTGAATTTGATGCGCATACTGTTGATTGTTTTCTTCTATTTGTGCTTTTAAACTATTTATCTCTTCAGCATAAGCCCCATTGTATCCCATGTCATTCCTAATTTGAGCTGAAAGTCCATACACGGTAGAGGGTGTAACTCCAAACCCTTGACCTCGGACCACGACCAGAACTCTCTTCACCCATAATCTCGGTGAAGACTTCATTTTGTATTGCTAAATTATTGCTAGCATCAGAAGATCCTGAAGCTGCAACAAGTTCGAAAACACGAGCTTCAGATGTCACCTACAATTACGAAACAATAAAGTTTAAACTCCCCCAAAGATTATGCAGCGAAAGTTACATAAAAGAAAAGTTGCATATTAGATTTTATAGAAAAACGGGTATAATTTCCCCTATATTTCCATAAAACCTCCTACAAATGAAAAAAAAAATATAGTCCAAACAAAATAAACCAAACAATGATCTAAGTTTCAACTAGTTAATTGAGATAGCAACCATCAATAAAAGGCAGCATAAATTAATCTATGCTTAGCAGTGGTGAAGTGAATCTCTTGGAAAAATATGGGGTATTAAACAAAGCTTAGCCAAGTTATATAGCAAAACTAATGAATTGCTAATTGCTATCCGAGTCAGATGATGCTAAGTTGTCAGATAACACGTTATTGGCACTGAGATACCTTGAGTTGGCAGATCAGTGCAAAAATGGCAGGTGGACTACCTAGAACGGTTGACTGCCGTTGATTCTGTTTTAGGCCTTCAAATTTGCAGCTTTCAGTTTTAGGAAACTTTCCGTTTGCAATTTCATTTTGTATTCAAGTCAGAATTGACTGCCGTTGATTCTGTCTTAATACAATCGCTTAATTTTAGTAATTTCCTTAGTTTTCCCCAGGAATATGTTTTCAGAGATTTTTTCATTTTTTTGCTTTGACCTTATAAATAAGGAGGCCACATACGGAAAAGATAGATTATCATTATTATTGGTATTTGCTTAATTTTAAAATTAAACATCATAGGAGTTTCTCTGTGTTTTCAGGGTTTCTCTTGTGTGTTTTTCCTGTGAAATATCTGTCGAAACTAGCCTGCAGAATAATCGCTATTCTGCCCGGCATCAGTTGGTATCAGAGCTTCAGCATCTTCCTGGGGTGAGATTTCATCAGTTTCCATGGCTGGTGGTCGTGGTTGTGGTCGTGTTCGTCGCGGCAGGTTCCGAACGAGGAAGCCCCACGCCGTGATCGTAATGTTCAAGATGCGATGATTGAGGATTTACAGAGGCAAATTGCAGAGTTAACCTAGCGTCTAGCGGCACAAAATTTCGGTGATCGTGAGATGGAAGATCACGATTCCGATTCCAGTTTCGAAAACCCGCATCACAATCCTGCTCGATTCTGGGAGCACCGTGGTCGAGAAGAACGTTATGGAGACCTCGGTTTCAGAGTGGATCTGCCCGAATTTTTTGGTGCGTTACAGGCCGAGGGATTTATCGATTAGTTGAATGAAGTGGAGCATATTTTACGAGTATAAGGAAGTCCCAGATCGTGTCAAAGTGAAACTAGTCGCCATCAAACTCAAAGGCAGAGCATCTGCGTGATGGGAGCAGTTGAGGCGCTCACGCGACTGGCAAGGCAAGGCCAAGATCACAGATTGGGAGAAGATGAAAGGTCACTTCCTTCCTTTCGGCTACACTCCAACCTTGTTTCAGCAACTTTATTCGTTGAGACAAGGTATGAGATCGGTGGATGATTACACGGAGGAGTTCTATCAATTGATAGCCCGGAATGATTTATCCAAAACAGAGGAGCAGATGGTGGCATGGTATTTGGGGGGATTACGGCAGCCCCTGCAGGATGTCCTCAGCCTTCACTCACTGTAGACCGTTTCTGAAGCATACCAGCGTGCACTTGTGGTGGAAAAATAATAGAACAGGAGGCCAGTGATCATAAGCGATCAAAGCAGTCGACCAGTTCACCCTCAAGAATCCTGTCCTGCCCAGCAGCCACCCCAGGGTAACTCTAACTCAAATATTAGATGTTTCAGATGTGGTGAACAGGGACATAAAGCGGCTGAGGGCAGGAAGCCTGTTAGTCAGAAGGGCAAAAATGTCCTGATTGAGGACGACGTGGTAGACGAATTTTAGGGGATTGGAGAGCCTATGTATGACAATGATGAAGATAGAGATGTGTTGTATGGAGATGACCATGAGACCCTGATCATTCGTAAGAGTCTACTGACCCCCAAGGGCGATACAGGGGACGATTGGTTGAGAACCAATATTTTCCACACGACCTACACAGTTGCAGATAAAGTCTGTAAGATGATCATTGACAGTGGTAGTTGTGAGAATGTAGTATCTGAAGAGACTGTCCAGAAACTGCAGTTGAAGACAGATCGTCATCCTAAGCCGTATAAATTGTCATGGCTGAATAAAGGCAATGAGGTAACAGTAGATAGGCGATGCCTAGTGTCTTTTTCGATTGGTAGGAAATATTTTGATTATGCTTGGTGTGATGTTGTGTCTATGGATGTTTGTCATGTATTGTTAGGGAGACCTTGGCAGTATGATCACAGTGTTATTCATGATGGGCGGAAAAATACATATTCCCTTAGCATCAAAGGGAAGAAGATTGTGTTGGCACCTCGTCAGGAAGGAACCACTACTACCCTGGTAGCCAATAATACTAATCTGCTTTCGATGTCCAGGTTTTTAGCTGAGGTTGAGCGTGGAGACGTGGTCCATGCTCTCCTGCCTTGTGGGAATAGTGCAGCACACATGAATCCAGATTTACCAGTAGAGGTGCAGTAGCTGCTAGTAGAGTTTTCTGACCTGATGCTAGAGGATCTTCCTCTTGGGTTGCCACCTGATGTCTTTAATGTGAAACACATGAGTCCTTGTTTTGTTGATTCCGATGAAGCTATTGTGAACTTAAGGATGAGTTCTTTCCAACCCAAGGCGACTGATGTAGGAGGATCCGAGTCAGATGATGCTGAGTTCTCAGATAACACGTTGTTGGCACTGAGATACCTTAAGTTGGCAGATCAGCGCAAAAATGGCAGGTGGACTACCTAGAACGGTTTACTGCCGTTGATTCTGTTTTAGGCCTTCAAATTTGCAGTTTTCAGTTTTAAGAAACTTTCCATTTGTAATTTCGTGTTGTATTCAAGTCAGAATTGACTGCCGTTGATTCTGCTTTAATATAATCGCTTAATTTTAGTAATTTCCTTAGTTTTCCCGAGGATTATGTTTTTGGGGATTTTTTTCTTTTTTTGCTTTGACCTTATAAATAAGGAGGCCACATACGGAAAAGACAGATTATCATTATTACTGGTATTTGCATAATTTTAAAATTAAACATCAGATTTGTTTCTTTGTGTTTTTAGGGTTTCTCTTGTGTGTTTTACCTGTGAAATATCTGTCGAAACTAGCCTGCAGAATAATCTCTATTCTGCCCAGTGTCAAGATTAAACTCCCTCAAAGATTATGCAGCAAAAGATACATAAAAGAAAAGTTTTATATCAGATTTTATAGAAAAACGGGTAGAATTTCCCCTATATTTCCATAAAACCTCCTACAAATGAAAAAAAAAATATAGTCCAAACAAAATAAACCAAACAGTGATCTAAGTTTCAAGCAACCATCAACAAAAGGCAGCATAAATTAATCTATGCTTAGCAGTGGTGAAGTGAATTCTTGGAAAAATATGGGGTATTAAACAAAGCTTAGCCAAGTTCTATAGCAAAACTAATGAATTGCTAATTGCTAGACTTGTTTTTTTTTTTTTGGCATCATTTTCCACCCTCCAAAAAGTGCACTGCAAACTAAATCTAAGCACATTGAAAACCATATTGAAAGGCTAGAAACCGTCTCACAAGGTCATAAGTAATTGGCATGTAACATGATGATCATGTATCTAATACAAGAAACGTTAAGGAATCAAGGGATGGGGGACAACTTTCCCTTTAGCTTTCCAATGAGCCTTCAATGCTTAGTGTCATTTAGAAATGAGAAACTGGCAATTATGGACCATCTATAAATAAACAATTTCTAGTATACAGCTATAATATCACTGAAATTTCCTACATTAAAGAATCCAATGACCAAGGGATTGACTACTTGATATATTAGCAAACCATAATTCTGGTCTAGTTAAAAGTATTCATAATCTTATGAGAATTTAATAAAATTGAGTTCACATATAACAACAATAACAAAAGATCTAAAGGTAACTCGTAAATTGCTAAAGGAACTCAACTCCATACTTTGAATGCAATGTTCCCACCTAATATGGATATTTCTATGAAACAAATCAAAGTTATTAGAAACTTCAGAATTACCATTACACAACAGTTGATGCTACACTATTCTACAAATATGGCATTATTTATTTTTATTTTTTGAATAGATCAACCACTCAAAACAGTTCTGAAGTTTGAACATATCCAGGCTTTACTAAGCCAATGCTACTATAGAGTAACATTAAAAAAGTTATCAAAATTGTTTCATCATTCATTCACACACACACACACATAATATATATAAAAATGGTTGTAATTTGGAAAAATAGATGTTGGCTGAAAGTGCTATAGATAAAAGGAGGCAATTGTTGATGACTATACAGCAGAAAGGAAAAGATGGGCATTCATGGCACTGCAGTTGTTTCTATATACTTATGTGGTATATTCAAGGCTACAACTGCTACAGATGGGTGTAACTCATACAATTTTCAGACATTCAAAGGCATGATAAAAATAGCAGGGTCCTTGTTAGGTGTAACTTAAAAAAAAGGAAAAAAATGTTCGATAATTCATTTAGTTTTGGATCATTAAAGTCCAGCACTAGATAGTGAGAAAAATTCCAAAAGTTTCTGAATTCATATACATGAACTCCAGGGCCACCACTCAAGGTTAAACACTTCAACTAGGGTAGAAAAAAAGGTAATGATTCAGGGGAAAGTATACTCTACAAGCAAATACAGAAACGCCAATGAGAACTCATGTTCCTTTATAGAGGAATTGTAGTATACTAGACTTTTACTTTAGTTTAAACATGGAAACTGACCATGCTTTTACTTTAAATAAGGAAGGTCATCCATGCCATGATTGTAACGACCCATCTCGGGTTGGCCACCCCCGAGACAGTGTCATCACATTTTGAAAATCTCAGCAAGACACTTATATGCAACAAAGAAAATAAACAACACCAAAAGAAAAATTTACATCAATCCTCAACCCTCAACAGGGGAGTTATATCAATATGATATTTAAACATTATATACAATGTAAAATGCATGAATAATTACAAATAAATTTTTATTTTCTTTTCCCATTAATCTGAGGATGTTTACACGTACGTGACTTACAGAAAATGATTTTGTCTTACTCTCAACCCACCAGACTGTTTGTCCTGCATGCTATCTGAAATCATTTTACAATTAGGGGTGAGCTTCACAAGCTCAGTGAATTAAATTTACTACAAGTATTCAGTTTGTATAATAACTCTTTTATATTTAATCATTTACATTTTACACAACTTAATGATAACTTTTTACTATCACTACATATATCATAAGATTCATTCTTTATCAATCTCTTCTTCTCATTCATTGGTTCACCTTAAGACCATAAATTATCTCATAATTACCTCGTAATGAGGTTCACATCATAATGTCCACCATTTAGATGGTTCTTATCATTCTCTGTTTCTTTCTCACCATAAATGTCTCTCTCTTTGAGACCAATTCATCTATAAACAATTTCATAATATCACACCACACATCAACGTTTCAATGATGCAAGCAATAATTAGAACAGATGTAATGCATGAATGATTATGATGCAAACGTCTTCCCACTTGTCGACAGGTTGTTATTATCTTAGATCGGCTCCTTCTTGGTTCTTTACAGCTTATCCCGGCTGTCACGGAATTTATTTCCAGCATATACCGGCTGTCACGGTGTTCTTTTTATTTCCAGCATATACCGGCTGTCACGGTTATTTCATTAGACCGGCCCCTTCCCGGTTCTTTCGATTATCTTATTTAAAGCATATGCATATGAACAATAATAAAATATGCATATTAACAGTAATATAAAAAAACAACTTAAATTCAAAACACTTAAATTGGTTATCATGATCATTCTCAAATTTATATAACAAAAATTGGCCTAAATTCCTCTCATTCCAACCGAATCTTTATCTATCACCAAAACATATGCTAATAATTTAATTTAATATTATCCTTAGATTTTTCATTTTTATTTAGACTACTTAAAGTAAATCCAACTCACCACGTATCTCTTAAAGCTACCCATGGATCACCTCATTGCATTTCCCGTTTCTCTCAAAAAATTTCCTCAGTCGTAGATCGTATTTATATATTAAATTTATAATTTATTCTTCAATTCGTTATAAACCACAAATTTTGAAAATTCTCATTTTGCATTAAGGGAAACTTTATAAATGTCAGAAATTCAAAAATAAACATTATGTTATTACTTTATATTTTTCTGATAGCTTCTCGTGACTCTCTATAAAATTCCACAGAAAACTCTTTCAAAATTTTGTTCTTTCAATCTTTCTTTAAGTCCCCAAATGTTTAAAGAAAACACGAAATTAAAAGAAAAATTAAACAAATCGGTAAGTATAGATTCGCGATTACATATAAATATATATTTGTATATATATATAGCACCAGTTGCTACTGTTTTACATTTGTAAAACATGCAGCAAGCAGCTGCCACTTTTTTACAAATGTAAAACATGCAGCCAGTTTACTTGACAACACATGGACTGTTGTCACACTTTCTATTTTTTTTTTCTTTTTTAAAAGAAAAAACATAATTAATTAATTTTTTATTTATATATATTTTTTTCCTTCTTTTCTTTCTTGGACGTCCTGTACGTCCTTTTTTTTTAAAAGAAAATAATAATTATTATTATTTATTTTTCTTTTTGTCCTTTTGCTGGATGTCTTGGACGTCAATTTTTTTTTAGAATTATTTCGTTCAATATTAAATCATTCACATAAATATATTATTTTAATTTCATGTCATATTTATTAAATTATTTCCTTATCCTTTACCATTTCGGTTATTACAATTCTACTCACCTAACAAAAATTTCATCCCCGAAATTTCTTTACTTTACTCAAGAAACAATTCTGAATAGTATTTCTTCATAGTTGCCTCACACTTTCACGTCATCTCTTCAATATCCTTATTCCGCCACAGAACTTAAACTAATGAAATTTCTTTATAATACAAGACTTGTTCTTTTGTTTAAAATCCTCACTGGTACTTATATATAAGCCCAAACTTTCTGATTTCTATAACTTAGCTTGAATTATTTTAATATTCATCATGTAAACACTTTCTAAAAGGTGAAACATGAAATTCAGTATGTAAATGTTTTATTTCGGGAGGCAATCTAGGCTACTCATAACTAGCCCCACTTTCTCAACAACCTCAGGGTCCCACTTACCTCAACTCAACTTTTATTTTTTTTTATCCTCAACACACATTTTCATGGAGATATTTTTAATTACACCCCATCACCTACTTGAAATTTCAAAGGTCTTCTCTTAGTATCAGCATATCTATTCGGTCTACTCTGTGCTGCTTTACGGTTCTCTCTAACCAATTTGATCCCCTCAATTGTTAACTCAAATAATTGATGGACCAAATATATATCTTTCTCCCATTTCTTCCCAACATATAGGAGTTCTACACCTCCGACCATACAGTGTCTCAATTGGTGCCATCCCAATACTAATTTGATACTGATTTTTATAAGCAACTTTAATCGATGGTATGTAAGCATCCCAACTTACTGAGAAATTCATCACATTTGTCCTTAACATATCTTCTAGTACTCTAAAAATCCTTTATGTCTAAGCATGAAAAACTATATTAAATTGTAATTGTGTATACGTGGCTTTCTGAAAGTCTCTAAAAAACCAAGGTATAAATCTAGCATCTTTAAATGACACTATTCTCAATAATATTCCATACCATCTCACAATCTCAGCTACATCCTGCTTTAATCTTGACCACCAGAAATTTTGTTTCAATTCTCTATACATCTTATTATTACTTGATTGCATTAAATCTACATCATCATGTACCTCTTTCATTATCTCCTCTCTCAACTTCGCATTATTGGGAACACAATTTCCACGTTCCAATACCAAAATGCCATCGTTTCAAATTTTAAACTTAAAATGCTTTCTGGTAAGCACTCAATGCTTAATCTTTTTTATCTTACATCTCTAAAGTATTTTACTATGGATGATTGTATAACCATATTTATTTACCATGATCTTCTATCACTGCTATGCAATTTCATTCTTATCTCTTTTAAATCTATCATCAATTTCACATCATAACCCCCTAGCAGTTAAACTTCTTGTAGACTTTCTACTCAATGCATCAGCTATCACCTTCGCATTTTCTAGATGATAGTGAATTGAACAATCATAATTACTAATCACTCCATCCACCATCTTTGCCTCAAACTCAACTCTCTCTCGGTAGATAAGTACGTGAACTCTTATAATCCATGAATATCTTACAAGTGGCCCAATACAGATGATGTCTCCAATCTTTAAAGTAAACACTATAGCAGCCAACTCTAAGTCATTAGTAAGGAAATTTCTATCACGAATCTTCAATTTCCTAGAAGTATGGGCCACAGCTTTCCTATGTTACACATATCCAAATCATTGATGTGACGTATCACTATAAACCACAAATCCTTAATCACCAGAAGGAAACACCAATATTGGAGATGTAGATAATTTCTCCTTTAGTAATTAGAAATTTTTCTTACACTTCCCTCACCATACAAATCTCACCTCTTTCCTGGTCAGTCTATTCAACATTATTACAATAATAGAAAATTCTCAAAGAATCTTCTATAATAACCAGCTAACCCCAAGAAGATTCTAATCTCAGTCACATGAGTTGGTCTCTTCCAACTCAACATTGCCTCTACTTTTTTTGGATCAAATGTTATGTCATTTCCCGATATTACGTGTTCCAAAAAAATTATTTCATTCAGCCAACACTCACACTTAGAAAACTTTGCATATAATTTCTCTCTCCTCAGAATCTTCAACACATTGTCTAATGTTTCACATGTTATTTTTCCTTCTTAGAATATATCAAGAAGTCAAATACAACCATAAACTTGTTAAGATATAGTTTAAACACTCTATTCATCAAGTCTATGAATGTTTCTGGAACATTAGTTAATCCAAATGACATTACAAAAAGCTTATGACCATAACATGTCCTAAAAGCAGTCTTAGGCACGTCTCCTTTCTCTATCCTCAATTGGTGATAACCTGATCTCAAGTTTATCTTAGAAAATACTCTCACTTCTTGCACTATTCAACAATTTATTTATCTTGGGAAAAAGATATTTGTTCCTATTCAACTATCTGTAGTCTATACACACTCTTATCATTCCATCTTCCTTCTTCACGAACAACACATGGGCTCCCTAAACACATTAGGTCCCATAAATTGTTTATCTAAAAATTCTTAAAATGGTACATTTAACTCTCTAAATTCAGCTGACGTGATTCTGTAGGGTGGTATTAAATATATATGATGATCCTTGTATCACATCAATGGAGAATTAAATCTCCCTATTTGGAGGCAACCTAGACAACTCATCAGTAATTACATTAGAAAAATCTTTCACCACTAAGATTTATTCTAACTTCCTATTTTTCTTTCTAGAATCCATTATGTATGCCAAATACTCCTCACAACCCTTCTTCAACCATCTCTTAGTGGTCAGAGCAAAATAAGATAGTTCGAGAGTATCTTACGTTCTCCTTGAAAGTTAAACTCTTCATGTTCATATCTTGAACACTATCATCCTTTTGGAACAATCAGCCCAAGCATAATACGTCGAACAACAAATTCATTCTCAAAATTAAATGAAATTATATCATATTCAAAGATAATAAATTAGCTTCTGATTCTCTATCACTGATATGAATCACATAACCCTTGAAAACATTTATGATTATCACTCTATCTCTAGTGGGAACTTCAATAGAAATATTTTTGCATCAAAGGACTAATACATACTTTAATAGACTTCATATGAATAATGGATGCAAAAAAATGGGTTGCACCAAGATCAACCAACATTGATATGTCCACCTTTTCTATATACCAAGCACCTCAAATTAGAACAGTTATGGAATAAATGTCATATCTGAATATATCTATGAAAAGCTTCTATCTCTCAATCATACATCAGATTACCACTTCCCCTTGGTGGCATACTTACTTCCTCTGCCACGACTCCCAGTTCCCATAACCTGTCTCCCAAATCTAAGGGTCCCACCAATAGTATCTTAAGCTACAGAAGTAATAGATCCTACTTGCGTCTAACTCTGTACTTCAGTTCCCAGTGACAAGGAATGCCTCATCTAGGTGGTCCCCAACCCTGCACACTCATACTAGTACTACCTTTAGGCTTCTCAAATATAGACTTCTTCCGCCAATTCCTTATTCCTCTAAATTCTATCACATCTTTCTCAATCTGAAGGACTATATCCACCAATCTGACATAATTTATATGTCTCATGTAAGATAGTTTTGATCAAATCCTAAAATATAGTTCATTTATGAACCTCTTACACTTATTCTCCTCTAGGTCTACCATTTCCGGTACAAACCTCGACAAAGCCACAAATCTCTTATCATATTGAGTCATAATCAATACATCTACCTCCAATAAAATCTCTATCTTGTTGGGCTCTCAAGGACTAAGGAAAATATTTAGCAAGGAAAACCTCATTAAACCTATTCCAGGTTAAGAGTCTATCAACATCTGCATTTCCCCTAGGAAGAATATCCACCCACCATTCTAGGGCCCCTATCTCTAACTTGAACGTAGTAAAGATGACCCTCTGCCTGTCAGTCATTGGTAAAATATCAAATAATCTCTCTACATATTTCTCCAAAACTCAGGCTTAAAAGTATTCATAGATCCTTTAACAAGACATTCAGCTTAATATATCCAACAAAACAATCTCTCTATATCTCTTGCATAAACTCATTTTTTCCCTTTTTGAACATTTACCATTACTGGATTAACTACAACTACCCCTACTCCTACTGGAAAGTAAATGCAGAAAGATAATAATTGTTGGATGATTGATTGTGTGTTTCTTATGATTGATTATGCTGCTATTTATGTTGTTTTAGGCTTTGATAGTTGTGTTGATAATTCCCAAGAGTATTCCACAATTCTACTTCCTCACGTATTTTTGATTAAATACATTGACCATAACATGTGTCAAAATATTTAACTCTACTATGTGGGTTATATTTAAGAATGAACACATTTACCTTAGCCAGTAAAATGTACAAATCTAGGATTGCCCTCGATCCCTGAATAATCGGATTAGTAGTTATGACTCATCCATTACACTCAAGGTTGAGGTATTAGATGTTCCCTCTAGTTCACAACCTCGAGCCTTCAAGTTATCCTTCTTGTCTCGATGTTGCCCCTCGAACTTCTCATTTTTAAAAATCCTTATTTCGCGGGCTTTTTGATAGCTGATCGTCTTATCTTAATTAATACTCCATCACTCCTCTTCCTTTTCCACCCGTATTCTCTCTTACTTGGTAAGAGCTTAGTTATAGCATATGCACTGAAGTTGCACTCCTTGAAAACATGCTCCAACCTATAGGTCCTGAGTGAACTCATGAGGACTCTACAATCCTCAATGAGATTACTCAACGGATGAAATCTAGTGTTCACATTATAAATTAGCCAAATAACTATTGCAAAATCTTATTCAATTATCAAATCCAAAATATTGCCCTTATCAACAACTCTCAAACCTTCTCTAAGTTCCCATAGC
Source organism: Bretschneidera sinensis (assembly GCA_023935145.1). NCBI lineage: Eukaryota > Viridiplantae > Streptophyta > Magnoliopsida > Brassicales > Akaniaceae > Bretschneidera > Bretschneidera sinensis. Next base: position 5,550,511 of record CM043705.1, read on the forward strand.
TCAGCCACAAGAATAGTGGATGAGCCCAGGTGACAGTTGAAACCCACGCACCATTTATCATCCCATTCCATTATCAAACCCTTATCAACCTCTCGAGGCCACAACCTGATGATTTTCTTTTACAGAACCATATGTGTTTAGTTTGAAGCACCCCAATTATGTTTTAGTCCAATGGTAATTCCCCTCCTTCCCCTTAACAAAGTAAACCATGTTGTGGAAAGTTTGAAGATAATCTTTTGCAAGTCTATTATCGGGATTTTATCCCTAAATCCACCTACTCAAATTTTAGACAAAATGAACAAGTATCAAGAACACAACAATTTAACGTGATTCAAATACCTCTTTGCCTACGCCACCAACAAACTCACAACTTTATTAATCCTTAATCACAACATTAGGAAAAACAAAGTTATTATCCTGACAACCTCACAACCCAAAATCCCTAATAGATGCAAAGCTCACCACCTAACTCTAGTTGTAATATTGGAATTTTGAGTGTGTCTTAAAACTTCTATATGACCTCATTTATATAGATGATCTTTTCCTAATACTATTACGAAAATAGCAATAATATCATAGTAAACTACTACTAGTACTACTTGTACAAGTAACAATCTAATAGGAAATTACTACTACTGTTACTAAAACAATTTGAATTCTTCCATATGAAGATTTGAGCCAAAAAACCTAACAATCTCCACATTAGCTCAAATTTTCCACCTCATCAACAAATCTAACTCTCTTCTTGGTTGGTGTAATCATTCTTTTTGGTCCTTCCATGTCTCCTCCACCTAATTTTCTAAGTAAAACATTCCCATCAACCACATACAAGTCTTTTTTGTTCATAGTAGCCTTCAACACTACATTTGATCCATTAAGAACTTGCATCTCTCTGTTGCTCGCAGTCCATGTATATCACATCTTATTAAGCTCCCCTAAAAAGATAATATCTTTATTTCAGTCTCTAAGTGTTTAAAGAAATATAGTAGTTTAGATTTGAGATTGAAAAAAACCAAACAGGATTTGGTAAAACTAATAAAACAATTCAATATAAATAATAAAATTTTACAGCGGCATCGCTGCACCGCTTTTTAAAATTGCATTCAGTGTCCACAATTCTCATTTTGAGGATTAGTGTCACTTAAGGCAACACCTGTTGCCACATTTTTTTAAAATTTTTTTTTTCATTTTTTTCCTCTGCTTGGATGTTTCAATTTTTTTTTTGTTTTCCTTTTTTCTTTTTCTTTACACCACCACACGTCCGTTTTTTTATTTTCACAAGAATTATTTTATTCAATAATAAATATTTCACATATATATTATTTTAATTCCATGTCATATTTATCAATTTACTTCTTTACCCTTACTTTACGAATACGGGTATTAGAATTCTTCCTACCTTACAAAAATTTTGTCCTCGAAATTTCCTTACCTAATTCATGAAAGAGTTTGGGGTACTCTTTCTTTATTCTAGCTTCATGCTCCCAAGTTATTTCCTCAACATCTTTGTTCTGCCAAAATATTTGAATCAAAGGAATGACTTTATTGCACAAGACTTGTTCCTTTATGTCTAGAATTCTGACCGGTACTTGCATAAAAGTAAAATCTTCCTGAAGTTCTATCGTCTGATTCAAGATACTATGGGATTCATCGTGTAAGTTCAAAAGTGACACATGAAACACATTATGTAATTGTTTTATCTCTGGAGGAAAATCCAATCTATATGTTACTGGTCCAACTCTCTCAATCACCTCATATGGCCCTACAAATCTCGGGCATAACTTTCCTTTATTTTAAAACCTCAACACACCCTTCCACGGAGATATCTTCAAAAATACCCAATCACCAACTTGAAACTTGAGAGGTCGTCTTCTATTATTAGCATATTCTTTCTGTCTGTTCTGTGCTGCTCTAAGGTTTTTTTAAACCAATTTGATCATCTCAGTAGTCAAATCAATTATTTTGGACCAAATATCTTTTTCTCTCCAACTTCTTCCCAACATACTAGAGTTCTACACCTCATACCATATAAAGCCTCAAATGGTGTCATCCCAATACTAGTTTGATATTGATTATTGTATGAAAATTCAATCAAATGCAAATAAGCATCCCAGCTCACTGAGAAACTCAATACACTTGCCCTCAGCATATCTTTTAGTATTATGATGATTCTCTCTGTCTGTCAATCAGTTTATGGATGAAAAACTATACTAAACTGCAATTGCGTACCCATAGCTTCTTGAAAACCTCTCCAAAATCTAGAGGTAAATCTAGAATCTCTATGTGATACAATGCTCAAGGGTACTCCATGTAATCTTACAATCTCTGCTACATACAATTCAGCCAACTTTTCAGGACTCCAGGTAGTTTTAATAGAAAGGAAATGTGAAGACTTAGAAAGTCTATCTACTATAACCTATACTACATCATGACCCCTCTTGGTATGGAGAAAACCAGACACAAAAATCCATGCTCACGTTCTCCCATGGCCCCCTGTACATCTTATTATTACCCAGGTGCATGAAATATACATAATCATGAGCCTCCTTTAGTATCCCCTTCCTCATCTCCACATCATTGGGAACACAAATTCTATGCCCCAATACCACCATACCATCTTGTCTAATTCTAAACTCAGTCGGCTTCCCACTCAACACTTCCTGTCTAATCTTCTCTATCCCTTCATCTCTACCCTACATCTGTAATAAACGATCAATAATAGAAGATTATACCACTAAATTTGCCATCAATACTCCTCTATCATTGACAATCAACTGCATCCTCATTTTTATTAATTCTATCATAAAGCTAGTATTATGACTCCCTATAGCCTTTCTACTCAATGCATCAGTTACTACATTAGCCTTTTTTGGATGATAATGAATTGTACAGTCGTAATCATTAATTAAATCCATCCACCTCCTCTACCTCAAATTCAACTCTTTCTGGGTAGGTAAATGCGTCCAAATTTTATGATCAGTAAAAATTTTCCAATTGGCTCCATACAGATGATGTCTCCAAATCTTCAAAGCAAAAACTATGGCAGCCAACTCTAAATCTTGGGTCGAGTAATTCCTCTCATGGTTCTTCAATTGCCTAGATGCATAGGCTATAACTCTCCTATGTTGCATCAACACACATTCCAAACCCCTAACGAGATGCATCATTATATGCCACAAATCCTTCATCACTAGAAGGAAGCACTAATACCCTGGCAGTAGTCAATTTTTTTTTTAATAGTTGGAAACTCCTTTCACATTCTTCTTACCACCTAAACTTCACTTCTTTCCTGGTCAATCTAGACGAGAGTCCAACAATCATAATTTTTTTTTGAATAAAGCTCCTATAATAACCAACCAACCCTAAAAAGCTTCTAACTTCAGTTATACTAGTGGGTCTCTCCCAATTCAACATTGCTTCTACTTTATGTGGGTCAGCTGCTATTCCCTCTCTCGACACAACATGCCCCAAGAAAGATATTTCACTCAACCAAACCTCACACTTAGAGAACTTTGTATATAATTTTTCTCTCCTCAGAATTTCCAACACTATCTCCAAATGTTGCATATGCTCATCTTTATTCTTGGAATACACCAAAATATCATCAATAAACACAATCACAAATATATCCAAGTATGGTTTAAACACCTGATTCCTTAGATTCATAAATGCTACAGGAGCATTAGTCAACCCAAATGGCATGACCAGGAACTCATGATGGACATAACGTGTCTGAAAAGCAGTCTTAGGCACGTCCCTCTCCTTTATCCTCAATTGATGATAACCTAATCTCAGGTTTATCTTAGAAAACATCCTAGCTCCCTGTAATTGTTTGAACAAATCATATATCATTGGCAAAGGATATATATATTCTTGATGGTGATCTTATTCAACTGTCTATAATCAATACACAATCTCATTGTCCCCACATTCTTCTTGACAAATAACACGGGGTCTCCCCAAGGTGATTTACTAGGTTGAATAAACTGTTTATCTAGCAAGTCCAAAATGAATATATGGATTATAGATTTGAAAATTATAAATGTGCCTATCTCTTTATCTTAAAAGAATTTTTTATGTTTAATTTTTAATTCAAATCTTTAATGATTTTATGTATTTTTATTTATTATGAAAAAATTATTTATTATTTAGTTAGCTTTTTTTTTTCAATTTTTATCTTAATAAACAAATTATTCCCAATGCAACATAGTTCATAGTTCATAGCTACTTATAGTTCATATTGTTTAGATGTAGAGTTTGTTCAACATAACACAAAGGTACATATATGTATGTAAGCTAAGGGGGTGTCATAAAAACAAATTAATTGAAGAAAACAATTGGGCTTTAGTAAACTTGGATAGGAAAAACAAGGACTTGGCTTGCAAATTAATTAAACAAGTAAAGGAAGGATAAATAGGTAAAAGCCTTACTTTTAGGACCACTATGTAAAGCTTAAAGCCCAAAAAATCAGCCCCAACACTTTCATTTTTCTAGAAATTTTGGGTAAGAGAGAGAGAGAAAAGGCACAAAACTTTCCTTCTTGCATTTAAAAGAAAACCAATAATTTTTCCTAACTTTCTTTTCGCTCACCGCCTCACACCACTCACTCGCTCGCCCCTGAAATTCATATACCAGCCACTGCCAGCTAGCCAAAAGTAGTCGTCGGTGTAGGAGGTGAAGCACCACGATCATACGCGCTGGATAGGGCCTATTTCTCCTTTGTTTTCTTTGGTTGATATTGCCAAGAAATTGAAGTGTACTCCATTTCTAACATATTTAAAGTTCAAATCGGATTAAGAAAGTTAATTTTTACCTTTGCATAAATTGATTTGAATTTAAATTGATGGAGTTTAGAAAATGAATGAAAACAAAATAAATCGAATATGTTTATAACCTTGGAAGAATTTTTATTCTTAGTTGAATTTGATAAGTTTCTAACTAATTAGTAAGTAAGAATTGGAAATGATTTAAGGATGTTCGGCATAAATTTTATTAATGTATGTTGAGATATATTGAAAATTTGCTATGCAAGATGGTTTTGGTATAATAGAAAATAGAGAAAAAGTCCAAAAATAGGGGAAACTCTGTTGAAATTTCGGTAGAATCGGTCACAAACATTTTCTAGATTTAAAGAAAGAAATTAGACTAAGAGAATGTTTTTATTAAGGAGGAAACTTATGGTGTACATTGTAGTTTTGCATAATTCATGAAATTACATGGATTGATGTGATTTATGTTCTTAAATTTTATACTAGTATACAAAATGATATATATAATCCTTAGGTGTGGTTGAAGAATGGACTAAGGGCAAATAAGTAGTTCAAGATTTGTGCTCGGTGCATCAAAGGTGAGTTTCACCTTACTTTTAGTAAACATAGTAAATTGTACAACGAAAATTGAAGGTTAGAAGTATATAGAATGTGGATGATTATGGGAATACAAATAAGATGAAAAAGTCTTATATATATCCATGGACGTGTGAGAATAAATAGATATGTCTTGATGATAAATTTCTTCTAAGTAATATAGTAATATGATTGATTGATAAATTTTATATTTGAGAAATTATTGATTAGCTTAATGAGGTATTCTTTTGCGGATATAGTGAATTGTTATTGTGATTGTTTGTTCTTGAAATTTTGTATGTATATATATATATATATATATATATATATATATATATATATATAGAGAGAGAGAGAGAGAGAGAGAGAGAGAGAGAGAGAGAGAGAGAGAGATATGGTTGCGTTATGAATGCATTTAATGTAATATGAATTACTTGATGATATTATAGAACCGAGTGGAATTGGAAAGTGAGGTGAAACCAAGTGGAAGTGGAAAGTGAGAGGGAACCGAATAGAAGTGGAAAGTGAGGTGGAACCAAGTGGATGTATAATGCGATGTTTGACGTACAAGTATGTTGGGAGACGACCCCGTTGTTATATGATTTTCCCAGTTATTAGCATTATAATAAGATTAGCCCGATGAGAGGCAATGACATATGATGAGTTGAACATAATCATACATTTCATTTCATGATATTCTATTACATTGCATTTCATTTCATGGATGAATGATGTACTGATGGGATTAGCCCATGAAGGCCATGTGATATGATTTTCTCAATGATGGGTACTTGTTATAATTAAACCATGATGGGTACACAATGTGATTGTCCTAGTGAAGGGCATGAGATTTGATTAGGTTGTGTTGTGAAAAACATTGAGATAATTGTTTTTCATAAATGATTCATTCTTGTGATGAGTGTTGTGTGAAAAAGTTATGTGTTATGTGGTTAAATTAAAAGCATTGGTGTTTTCTTGAAAAAATAAAATTTTTGTAAGTGGTGAGAAACGTAACAGATGAATGTATATAAAAATGTGTATATATATATAATGAGGTTTGAAGGTAAAGAACTAAATTCTAAAGCGATTACTTCAAGTAATGTGATATCTCGCTGTGCTTTTTAGCTCATCCTTTCTTTCTTTTTTTTTACTAATTTTTCATGAAAGCTCTGATAGGCTTGAGATTGAAGTTGAAAGGAGTCTTTAGTAAAGTTCTCGTCCATGGAATCTTCATCTCTTTGATCTTTTGGGAGTCTAAATAGTGGTTTATGGCATAATTTTTGTAAAAAGTGTACAAGTTAGATGTTAGAGGAAAGTTTCTTTTCATTTCGTGTCTTATGTAAATTTGTAAGAGTTGGTCCGATGTTGTATGAATATTTCATGGAAGTGTAAAAGTATGTTTGTATGATTTGTAAGTTTTCTGTGTTTGCATAACAAGTCAAAGTGCTCAGTGTTGGAAGGTGATGGACTCTTCCCAAGTAGGGTCCACTCGGGATGGGCCGTTACATTAGATGAAAGGAAAAAAAACAAATCAAATTAATTATATTTTTATTTGGCTTAACTGCTTAATTACATTAAAACACATAAAGTACCCATTAGGATTGATAAGTGATTCTTAATTTAATTCCAAAAAGAAGAAAAATAAAATTTGAATCCTATTAGGAGTAGTTTAGGACTACTAGTCACGGTTTTTGGCTTGAGAATTCCTTTTGTAAATCGATCAAGAAAGCCGTATAAGGGTACTATCCCATTTTCCTACTTTGAGTTGTAATCTAACACGTATATAAATAAAGTTCGTTGTACTATTGAGACTGTGAAGATCATTACGTTAATTGTGGAAGAGAACGTCTCTGACCATATGCCAGTAGCTCCCAACATGTCACCTGGTAATACATATTACACTCATGAACGATTTTTTTCTTATATATTTTCCATTTCATTAAATTCTATAATTGGTGTTTATTTATTTATTTATTTTGTTGAGTAAATCAGGACTGTTTGTTGTAATCTCTTATTGACTATATCTCTTATTGACGTCAGAGAAGGAGGTCTGTAGCTGTTAGGATTTTTTAAACTCAATTAGAACTAATGCTAATATTAAGGATTGATAATTAAGTGATTCCTAATTTAATTCCAAAAAGAAAAAAAATTTGAATCCTATTAGGAGTCTTAATTTTTAATTGAGACTTTTAGTCACCCTCTTGAGTTTGAGAATTCCTATCCAAAACGAACAAGAAAGCTGTGTTAGGGCTTTATTCCTTTTTCCACTAGGAGCTGTAATTTAACATCCTATATAAATAGAGTACGTTGTTCTAACGAAGAAAACCAAAGGCAAATTAAAGGGCCGTGCAAATCAATATATATGTTAGCTATGGAAGAGAATGTCTCTGACATTATGCCAGCAGCTGCCAACATGTCGTCACCTGGTAATACATATTTTATGTATTACCACTTCATTAAATTATTTAATCAGTGTTTATTTATTTAATTGAAGATTAATGCTAAGAGTTTGATTTTCGTTTGATGAATATGTGTCCTATTTTGCACCTGCTTGACCTGATGTACTTTTCTGTTATGTATGCATATTTGAAAAAATATACTGTACCTATATCTTTGTTGTTCGAAAAAGAAAATTAATTTATGAAGGAATTTTCATGTTTATATTGGGCAGGAGTAACAAGTTCAATAAGAGGTTTGCCACCATCACACTTTACTCTAAGGATAGATTCATTCTCAAAGTTTGTGGACAAGATTTATTGGTTTGGATGGGATCATTATCAATCTGATTCTTTCGAAGCTGAGGGTTATAGATGGAGATTAGCCCTGTATCCGGAGGGAGACAAACAGAATGGTGGAGATGATTTTATCTCTCTGTACTTGGTTTTGGCTGATAATACAGATGTCATGCCTGATGGTTTTGAGGTAAACGTCAACTTCAAGCTGTTTGTGTATGATCAGATTCGAGACAAGTATTTGACTGTGCAAGGTTAGCTTCTTATACTAATTTTCTCCTGGATCGATCACTATATGTATTTGTTTTTTCCTTGCAATTAAATAAAATTGTTTTTCAGATGCTGATGGAAGAGTAAGAAGCTTTCATAAATCCAGGACACAACATGGGTATCCACAATTTATGTCCATAAGATATTTTTGTGATGCTTCTCATGGATATTTGGTAAATAACACCTGCGTTTTTGGTGCGGAGGTCTTCGTTGTTAAGAGTACAGACAAAAGGCAGTTCTTGTCCTTGAATAAAGATCCCAACCACGAGCCTTATACTTGGAGGATCAAAAACTTCTCAAAGCTAAATAATAAACGAATTTACTCGGATGTTTTTAATATTGCTGGAAGAAAATGGTATGCATCGTTGTTGATGTTAATTCTTGAAATTTCTGGTCATGACTAATTTTGTAAATTAGAATTATAATTATTAGTCTTCTTCTACTCTTACAGGAAGTTAGAATTTTTTCCAACTGGGTATCGTGAGCTAGAAGGCAATAGCTGCTTAGTGGGTCTACATTTGGTTGATAATTTCAGCATTACTGATAAGATTGCTTTATGGCTTGTAATAAGGATTGAGAGATGGTGTACTTATGTTCCGAAATGGTTCAAAAGATACATGAATACAATGTCTCTGAAAGGTAGGCATGTAAGCGTACATTGCCGAATTCGTATGAAGGACCAAGTACATAACAATTACATTGAAAAACCAGGTACTATAGTTCCTTCTTTTGGATATTTCAGTTTTACATTTCCCCCTTTTTTTATTAATTTTCTTTATATGTCCATCTCTTGCAGCTCGTTACTGGTTCTCTGACACATACTCATCCAAGCATTTAGCGGATTTTGTTCCCCTAGCAACTCTCAAAGACCAATCAAACGGTTATTTGGTGAATGACACTTTGACTGTTGAAGCATTCTTCGATGTCATCTTTAGGGATACTGATCTCACATAGAAGACGAGACAAGTCCCTTGTGCTAGTATTCATTTTAAGAATTGTTAATTAATTTTGAAAAAAAATTCTTTTTCTTTTTAAGCTATTTATCAGCAACCTTATATACATAATGATTTTCTCTAAGGATTTTTATTTTATGTTGTTTTCCAGTCCTTTTGTCATATGCTAATTTTATATGGGCCTTTTCCTTATTTTCATTCATTTTCTTTACAAAAAGAAAAAAAAATGTATATTTTTGTTGATGCCGAAAATCTGCTAAGTATACGAATAGCTGGAATATGGTACCTGTGCATACAAAGATGAAATAAAACTTAAGAAAGTCATCGAAGGATTGGAGGGGTTCTGTCCCCGGGAGATTCTCCAATGCCTAAATTGTAGATGAATATCTTTGATAGTGAGAGCCTCCTTAGTGTCTTGGAGTAGAGTTCAATTAGGAAAGTGATTGAGTATTGTGATAGGATTAAAATTCCACTCAGTTATCCATAAGCTGAAGTGTTTTAATGATACTTGGTTTATCTATGACCTGGAGCGTCACAGTAGTACTGTTAGAACTTTTTCGTGAATTTATCTTTATGTCTTTTGCCATGTGTAGTCATTTGATTAGTTGATTTGTCTTGTATATAAAATTATCTTTTTACCCTTAATCGGTGCCATGTGTTGATATGTTACTAGAGACGGAATTTTCCATACATCAGTTTTATTTTCATTACCTCTCATTTTTGTTTTGATTCCTAATTTAATTTCAAAAATAAAAGAAAAATTGAATCTCTTAGGAGTGCTAATATTTAATTAGGACCGTTAGTTATTGTTTTGGGCTTGAGAATTCCTTTTCCAAATTAAAAGAAGAAGAATACCCTCTAAGGGTGTTATTCTTTTTTATAGTAGGAGTTGTAATTTAATACTTATTACATATAAATAGAATATGTGTATTATTTGAACTTTGACGTGAATTTACTATTATGTCTTCTGTCAAGTATGGCCATTTGATTGGTTGATCTATCGTATCTATGAAAGTACTTTTTTACCATTTGTGGGTGTCACGTGTCGTTATGTTACTGGATGAGCAATTTTTCCCTAAATCACTTTTATTTTCGTTACCTCTTGTTTTTGTTTTGATTCCTAATTTAATTTCAAAAAGAAAAAAAATGAATTTTGAATCTTATTAGGAGTGCTAGTTTTTAGTTAGGACTGTTAGTTATTGTCTTGGGCTTGAGAATTCCTTTTTCAAATTAAACGAACTATTTTATTCATCCCCAGATCCTTGAGTATGAGATCTTGCTTCATGAACCGGAATTCATTTTCCTCTCATTTTTTCTTCACACAAACTACCAAAGAAGATACAAAGGGAGTACAAAAACTTTTCACCTACAACTAACCAAAGCTCTTTTACATTTCCATGTACACTCTACTTTTGTTAGAATTTTACTTTTAAAATCCACCTCTCAAATTTTAGGCAAAAAACACGACTATATATAACAATTAAATATGCAAATAACATAAAGAGAAAGAACACCAAGAATTAATGTGGTTCGACAATCTCTTTGCCTACATCCACCAACAAACCAACTATTTTATTAATCTCCAATTACAACTTTAGGAAGAGCAAAGTTGTCAAACTCTCACCTCAAAGTCCCAATACAACAAAAGTTTTTAACTTAGCTCCAGTTGTGAGTGCATTCTCTACTTGACAACCCAAAGCCCCAATACACCCAAAGCTCTCATCCTAACTCTAGAAGTAAACCCCTCTGGTTTACAATATATATGAGAAGTATGTGTCTGCCTCAAATCTTCTCTACGACCCTATGTAAATGATGCTTTCCTAATACTAATAGGAAAAGAACAACAACGTAAGAAACTAATTCTACTAACTACAAGATAAATGACATCGCCTTATTTCCAATGCTTCTATGAAGCGCCGCAATGTGAAAATATCGATGCTTTTAAGCGATCAAATATGCAAAAATGCATTTTGTATTGCGGTGCTTGTAAGGGCCGAAATACGAGTCATTGCAGCGCTTGTAAGGGCTGACATACGAGTACTTCAAGTTGCCGAAATATGACTTTTAAACTCAATCTATTTACTTCATATTGCGGAGCTTAAAGGCGTCAAGATAGGACAAAAAAACCCCAGGAAAACTGTGCACTTAATTTCATAGTTCTAAATAAAATAAATCTTGATATATATAGTGGTGCTTTAAAGCACCGAAATAAAGAATAATAAAATTTGTCATTTAGCGACGCTTTTAAGCGTCGCTGTTTGGCATTGTCATGTATCGATGCTTTTAAATGCCACTATATGTCCGTGTCATATATTGACGGTTTGAAGCACCAAAATAGGACTTAAAAAACTCGGGTGTATTGTCTTGCGTGCTTAATCATCAAGGACCCAAAGTAAAGGAAATACAGTACTCCAAAACCGCACACGATTTGCAGTTGTTTTCTTCTTCTTCGTCAATCAGCTTTTCTTCTTCGTCTAAGCTCTCTCTCTATCTGTAGTTGTTTTCTTTGTATCTATGTCTTTGGTTAGCTTTGCTGTCTCTCTATCTCACTCTGAGGCGCCATCTCTAGCTAGTTGAAGCGGCATGCAATTCGTTGACCAGTTCTGGCCTAAGATCTCCACTACCCTCTGAATCTTGTATGTATGCTCCTAATTCTGTATCTTTAATAGTTTTTAGTTTGTACACTTCTAGTCTTTTTATACGGTTTCATTGATTTGTTTGGCTTTATTGAAAATTGGAGGGAAAGTGAGGGAAGGGGAAATGACAAATTTTCTGTGTTCATTGTTGTTTTTTCTTCATCAAAGATACAGAATTTAAATTTTTTTACTTTGTTGGGCAGTGTACATGATTAAGAAATTTGATTTTTAGGAAGGCATTGATCCTCTTATTTTTCTTTGAGTTATTATTTTTTGTGTGATGAAAATCGGTTTAGGGTAATTTGTGGATTTTTTTTGCCCCTCCACCGGATTTTTAGTAAAAGTACAAATATGATTTTCCAGCACTGCACAATGGCTTGTTAGCTACTTTTGGAATCCAATGTTGGATTCTCTCCATAAGTACTTGAATATGAAAATTTTAAAGCATGGCATCCCTTTTATTAGATGGACATAGTTCTGGTGTTAGGCTATCTGTGTGGATTCTCTCCATAATATTTTAGATATTGTGAACATATCACAAAAGAAATTTGGACATCGGTATATATGATCATCAGGCATTGCAATAGAGAATGTTCTCTGCATCATTTATGAGGGTTCTAATAGAACGTTTGATAAATTTTGAAATAAATCACACTGGAAGCTTTTGGGGAAGTTTTGTAACTATTCAGCTTTGCTCAAGTTGATTATACTAAAAGTTCATTTTTTACAATGATAAAATTAAAATAGAAAAAGAAAATAAAATAAAGAATAAGACACTAGAAAGGTGGTGTGTATTATGCTGCTTGTATATTTCTTCTGCTTGTTTCTTTCTCAAGATTGGAGCTAGGTTTAAGTGTCCTAAATGCTAGCACTCACTCTTGTTCATTGTTTGGATGGCAAAATTAATTTCAATTCTGTGGCCTTTGTTTGTAAAATGTGTCTTGATAGTCAACTTCATCACCATTTGATGCCAAATTACATTTTTGATTTCTTTTATAGCTTCATAAATCTCACCTTTAATGGCCCAACTGAGCAATTAAATTTGGCATCTTTCTTTAAAAAAAAAAAAACATTGATATGTCTTCAGTTAATAATGTCCTGGGCTATGCGCCTATGTATTTTACTTAAAGGGGAACATATCACAAGAAGATTATCATCTAGCAGAAGAGTGTTGAAACCCTGTGTATCATGGTGTTGCATTTGTTGATATTAGCATGCTTTTTTCCTTTTCCTGATTTTAATTTCTTATTAATTTTGCCAATGTTTCTTTTTGTCTGGGCTGGGATGAGTACAGACTACCTAGTGTTTCCAATTATTTTTGCTCAGTGATGGCTGCTTTTTAATAATGATCTCATATATTATATCCCCAACTGTTAGAAATTGATCAAGTTATTAACTGCTTTATAATCCAATTAGATGATTTTGCTTAACAGACTTGGCAAGTTCCTTGGTGCTAGTGTGCAACTATAGATGATAGTAGAAAATTTTAGTGCACATTAGGCATAATAGAAAACATTGAAGTGCAATATATGACAAGAGGAAAGGAAGAGTAGGGTCGAGTTTCGCTCTACTATATATGAAACAGGTTAAAATTTCTTTCTTTCTTCAATTCAAATTTCTTAACAAAAAACGTTATAAACAAATTTCTCCAATATTAGAGATAGTACATTCATTCAATTACAATAGCAAGATTTCATCATATTTAAGGTAAATTTTCAAAAAGACTCATAACGAAATAATTATATTGTTTGAATTAAGTTATGAAATAGTTAGATCTATGAAAGTTTATGACTAGGTGTTGGTGATCAGCAATCTCAAGAAATTGCTTAAAGGAGTAGTAAATGCAATGAGGTAATCCACGGGTAGCTTTAAGTGCTACGTGATAAGTTAGATTTGCTTTTTGTAATCCAGATCAATAAAAATATGAATTTATGATATTTGAATAAATTGTTGAATTATAATGATTTAATGATGTATTTTCCGTTAAGATTGATAACTGATTGATTTATTGATTATGGATTAAATAGTATGTTGACTATTAATTATATAAGAATTTATATTTTAAAAAGGATGGATTAATTAAAAATATGCTGAAAAGTTATATGACATTTCTAAAAAATATGATTGAAAAATTGATATGATATATGAGGAGACAATTTAATAAATATGATAAAAATAATAATTTTGAGAAAGAGATAGGTAGTTGACTTAAATGCTTTGATGTATGCTTGCTTCCATATTATTGTTCATATGCATAAAAGAGAAGACCAGGAAGGCAGTTGATCTGCTTGAGAGACCAGAAAGGCAGCTGGTCTGGCTAAGAAGACCAAGAAGGTAGTTGGTATGGCTGAAACATGCCGACATGTGTGAAGACATTCCCAAATGATAATATAAAATGATCTGATGAGAAATAAAGAAAGATACTTAAAATTTATGCATTATATTTGTTTTAAATATTTATTATTAATGCCTGAGATGCTAAAGAATCAGTTTTGAGTATTAAATTATTGAAAGATAGATGAGTCTCATAATGAGACAATTTTGATGATAGATAAATAGAAAGGATGGCATAGTAAAGAATTATATTATTGATTGTTTATATAATGTGAACTTTATGATGATATTGAATTGGAAATATTAAATTTCTAAAATATATGAGACATATCTATTGAAAGATGATAGCCTAATAATTTAATTATTAAGAGAAATTGATAAATAATTGAATTAGAATGTGAGAAGAGATAGATGGTTAATTATGTTGATTTAACAATGAATGAATATAACTAGAAGTATACAAATCGAGTACTTCTAGTAACTTTAATTCATTGAGCTTGTGAATCTCACTTCTCGTTGTTAAATAATTTCAGGTAGCGGGGAAGACAGATAGATTGGTGAGCTGAGATTCAGACTGAGTTATTATCTGTAAGTCTCATGGCCTACATCCTCAGACTAATGAAAGAAAAGAAAAAAGAATTTTTTTTTATAAATATTCATGCATAATATGTTCTATATATTGTTTTAGATGGGATATTAATAATGCAACTCCCCTGTTGAGGGTTGAGGATTGATGTATGTATATATTTTCAGTCAATGTATGTTTTATATTGTTGCATACATGTGTCATTCTGGGATTTCAAAATGTGACGACACCGTCTCGGGGGTAGCTAACCTGGGATGGGTCGTTACAAAGTCCCACTTAGAAGACAAGTCAAAGCCTGTCTCACTCTGGACATAGAAGAAGCTCTTCTTCCATTGCTTAATACTCGAGGGTGTCTTCTCTAACAACTCTCTTTTCGGCCCGAAACTCGATGCTACCCACTCATTCTCCTTGTGCTTACTGATCAGAAAGAGGTTCTTGAAGACGTTCATGTTCATTAACCCCCTTCACTTTGATACGAACATAGATAAACGCCATGAGAAGGCGTATGGAGTTTAGTACAAACTGACACAAGGTAATTCCATAATACCTAAGCACCATACAAACAAAGGGATGAATGGGTAACCTGAGCCCAACCTTAAGGTGATGGTGATACACACATAGTTCCCCCTCTTTTAGGTCATCATAGACACACTCCCCAACCCAAGCATTTCTAAGTTTGAACTCCTTGGGGATCCTATACTTGATTCTTATCTCCTCAAGCTCATCATCTGTCAACTTATTTTGGGAGAGGTTGGCTGCAAAACCTATATTTGGCCTTTCATCCTGTCCCCATCTTCTCTCGAAACTCGCACAAGGAATGGTTTCCCTCGGAGGAGGAAGAAGATGACCCATCTCCCTCGTACAGAACTAGAGCACGAGAGTCTCCTAAAGGGTCATTCACTTCAGTCTCCAGGCCATCGTAACTACCACGATTGTCAGCACCATTGCTACCCCTATCCTCCCCACTACTTTTTCTACTACTACTATCGCTATTACTACTACCAATACTTCTATCACAGTAAACATCGAAAGAAGACATGAGTATAGAAAAATAGAACTCACTGATTGAGGGCTCTAAGAAGTTTTAAGTATGCCGAGTACTAGGCTCTCATTAAAACAGAAACTTCGAGCTCTCAAATTCTCACCACTCCAAGCTCCCACTACTCCAAAGGCTCTCAAGATTGAAGGCTCTCAAAATTATTTATAACTGGAAATGAAGTGAAGAGTAAAGGGAAGCATCTCCCTTCATATAAAGCTCATCACATAGAGAACAAGGAGGCATTATTAACTTAGCCGTATTCTCGAACATCGAGGCAACACTATTCTCCAAAATCAAGAAATATATCACCTCTTGGGAAACCCTAAAATGTGCACCGCCTCCTCTCCGCATTTAAGAAGGCAGCTCGAGGTATCCTCAATTAAATGACAAAGGGCTAGGCTAAGAAGCCAAGGCCTGATTCTAAAGCGTAACATTTTAAGCCCAACATCTTTGGCCCAAAACCAAACTATAGCCCATTACACCAAAGTCCACAAAAAATGAAAGGGCCAGGAAGCCTAATGAAATTCATTCTATAAAACCAAGTCCTTTCTCCTTGTACTTCTCCAAAGGCTTCGAGCAGTTGGAGTCCATGTTCAACTCCTCGAACTTCTCTAAAGACTCCGAGCAATTAGAGTCCATGCTCAACTCCTCGTACTTATCCAAAGACTCCTAGCAGCTTTGACTGAGTGTCAAATCCTCATACTCAAATCGCCAAACTCCAAGCAGTTTAGACTGAGTGTCAACTCTTTGAATTCAATCGCCAAGCTTCGAGCAGCTTTGATTGAGTATCAACTCCTCATACTCAAATCACCAAACTCTGAGCAATTTAGAACGAGTATCCGCTCCTTGGATTCAATCACCAAACTTCGAGCAGTTCAAACTGAGTGTCAACTCCTCAGTCTTGCTTAGAAACTTTGGGGGAAACTAGCCTGACAGACTTGCTCACCGTCTCCTCTAAGAACGGTTCACACCACCATAAACCCCTGTCCACGCTGAAATCGCACAACATACCCCGTTTTACATACTTCCTCAAGTACATAAATGCACTTAAGGAAGTGGGGGGCATCTGATGTGGGGGAAACTTACCTTACCAATGATATACTGAACGTGTCAGTCTCAGGACATAAATGGTAATTTTGCATCCACAAAGAGACAACCAATCACCACCTGACACCTGACAAGGGATATAATGATAATTTCACACCATAAGACTTGATGCTACTCCTTCGTTTCAACTTTTGGATAAACTCGCACGTCAGATGGATAACTCCAAAAGAAAACTACTCCTATCCTAACACTACAATTGTTCTCTTGATCAAACTTTACCCTCACACATTATAAAAATGGGCCCTCATAAACCAAAAAGGTATGAACAATTCTCAACACGTAGCCCGTATTCTTTTTTATTTCCTTCATTCTCTAGAAAAAGCCCTAAACTAACTTAGGAATCGGATAGTCCTATGGAGGCACCACCCCATTGAACTCTGTGACTTTAGGTTTTAGCTTTGTTTCGTGTGTGTAGGTCCCATTCTTCGACAGTTTAGATTCCGGCATAATTTCGGCATCAACAGTTATCAAACAAAAAGAGCATGATATGTTATTGTTAGAACGATATTATTCAATATAATCATAAAATTATCTTTATACTAACGTTTTTATTTGGGATAATGTTGTAAATTTAAGCATATTGCTTTGACATAGTAAACATAAAATTTACATGTTTACAAAATCGACAAGATTTTTGGAATCGCCAGGCAATAGATTTGCTAATTTCAAGTTTGATCCGCACAAAGTATAATTTTTCAAAAATTCAGAGTAAGGAAGGAAGAATTTACTTTTGAAGATTTTACTCGAACGATTTGGGATGAGATTGAAAAACATCTGATGTAAAAGGATGAGAATTTGAAAAGAGAAAGTTCAAGCAAAATAGAGACAATATTTTATGTGAATCGGTTTGTGAGGTCTATGTCCATGGGTGCAGTAGAGAAATTCTTCACTTTCAATGAGAGATTACAAGGATTTTCTTATAGATCTCTACAACCAATTCTCTATGTTTTCTTGTTTGCTTATAGTTTCTCTATTTTCTATTCTCTGCAACTTTACCCTCTTTTATTCCTTCTTTGTAATTTCTCTAAAAAAATTCCCCATTCCAAATGCTTTGCAAGCTTCTATTTATAGGCCAAATTGAATCAGTTATTTTGACAGCTAATGTTGTGCCGGTTGGATGTTACCAGGCCATCATATGGACAACTGACCATCTTTGTAATTTACTCCATCATGCTCACATAGCAATTATATAAAAGTGATATCTACAGACATTAACCAATCATATTCTGTCAATATCGTGACCCATATTGTAGTCTTTTACTGTATATATTTCATAAGTATTAGTTAATATTATTTTTGAATTTATTGTACTTATATAAC
Source organism: Bretschneidera sinensis (assembly GCA_023935145.1). NCBI lineage: Eukaryota > Viridiplantae > Streptophyta > Magnoliopsida > Brassicales > Akaniaceae > Bretschneidera > Bretschneidera sinensis. Next base: position 5,568,833 of record CM043705.1, read on the forward strand.
ATATCTTCACTAAAAAATAATATAGAATACGTGTCGTCATATTTAATAAAGTCTTTTCTGGATAAAAAAAATATTCACAGTAAGGTTTTAGATAACCAAACTTTGAAATAAAAAGAAAGAAAAAATAAAAAGATTAACAATGAGAATACATATAGCTAGTAGCTACTAGAAGTGATTTGTTAGCGTAAACAAGAAATTTACAGATTTGACAAATTATTGAATTGTGGAGTTACTAGCAGACCAATTCATAAGATCCGTAAAATAGTTTTCAAATTTGATCGGTGAAAAATTATTGTTGAGTGTAAATTCTGGATAAAGTAAGAAGAATATGCTTTCGAAATAATTTTGGTAATTGGACAATTATGAGAATATGATGGTAACATATTTTTACGTTTTGTTGTAAAAATACAAAGAGCTGATAAATAAAAGATTCGAAAAAAAATAAAGAAGACAGTGTGTCGGCTTATGAGGTCGACTCCACACGAGCAATAGAAAAATTCTTTACTATAAGTAAATATTTACAAGGATTGTCTGTTGAGCAACTCTCTTATGTTTTCTTATGTTTGTATTGCTCTCTTTATTTTATTTTCTCTCTTTGAAAGTTTGAGTGATATGTTTATGTTGAGTAAATGCTGAACTCTAAATTGAAATGAAAAAATATGAGAAGGTATTTATAGAAAGTTTTAGGATTACTATGCAATACTCTTTATTGCTATTTTAAAACACTACTATTACTTTTAGTTTTTATTACTATTCTAAAACACTATATTGAGTCACTTTTTTCCAAACTATTCATTACTATTCTAAAACACTATAGGTATGTTTGGGTACCAGTTTTCTTTTTTCAGTTTTTGAAAATGAAAACCGAAAATAGTTTTCTGAAGAAAAAATGTTTGAATAATTGTGACTCGAAAACAATTTTTAAAAACAGAAAACAATAAAAATTTGTTTGGATAATTTTATAGCTATAGTTATGTGTGTTTATTTAATTTTTTTCTCTTCTCCTAAATTTTTTAATATTCTTTTGATTTTTTCTTCCTCTTCTTCTCTTCCTCATTTTATTGTTCTCCTCATCTTTTGTCTCCTTCTTCTTCTCTCCCTAGTAGATTCATCACCAGTTCGCGACCATAGCAGCAACGCCACAACATGACCGCAACAGCACCACAACAGCAATGCCAGAACACGGCCGTTGCAGTATCGCCACAAGACAATCGCAGCAGTGGTACCACAGCACTACCGCAGTAGTTCTGAATTTTTTCACTCGTCGTCATCTGACACCATATCCGTTGACGGTCCAAAAAATGATGAGATAAAGAGAGCTTTTCTATTTAGGTAGAAAGAAAATGGAAAAAAAATTAATGAGAAAAATGAAAACTGAAAACTAATTTTCAAAACACCTAAAAGGAGTTTTCTAAAACCAGTTTTTAAAAAGACTCATTTTGAAAATAGTTTTAAAAAACTATGCCTGAAAATTGATACCCAAACATATTTTATGATTTTGAAAACTGTTTTCAGTTTTTAAAAAACTATAACTTTTTTTTTTGAAAACTCCATCCAACCATGCCCTTCACTTCACACTTTTCATTACTCTTTTTCTGTTTCTTTTTGTCCTTTCTCTCTTTTTCTTTCTTTCTTGGCCGCCTCTGTTCGTTCTCTCTTTTTCTCCTTATTTTCTCTTTCACTAATCCTTTCTCTTTTTCTTCTTTGTTTCTTTCTTCTTTTGTTTTCTTACATTTTTTGCTGCTGTAGATATTTTTTCGTACACTTGTCTACTCTTTCTCACGTACATTACTGTTTTTTTAGCCCTACGTGTTTTTTTCTAAATTTGATATCTACAGTTAGCCAACATACTTTTCGATTTTGTTGGAGGTGTTTGGATTTTGGAGCATGAACTTTTTTCCCGACATAATTCTCTGTGATGAAGATTGAAGCTATCTTATGTGCCTAACATTTGTTCAATCTACAAAAAGAAAAGTTAATAGGTGAAGCTTATTCTGTTTTATTCAATGAAGAGAATATATATATATATATATATATATATATATATATATATTGTGCTACCCTTACTCTTTGAAAGCTTAAGTGTGAAAATTTAAATGTGTTCAAATTAGAAAAATATTAATCATATTTTTGTACTATCCCAAAGTTTAAGAATTTGGAAATGATGTCACAATTTCGGCTTATAAATCTATGTAATGTAATTCACAAGATCATTGCAAAGACTCTGACGAATAGATTGAATGTGATTTTGTTTCATGTTGTCTCAGAAATTCAAAGTGCTTTTGTGCTAAGTAGGATGATTAGGGATAATATTTTGATGGCTTTTGAGATGATTCGTGCTTTGAGAACTAAAAGAAAGGAAAAGAGATGTTTATGACTTTGAAACTCGATATAAATAAAGTTTATGATCGGATATAGTGAAATTTTCTAGAGGGAATTGCCAATGGATCTGTTGATTGAAAAAAGCTTTTGTTCTTTTTAAGAAAAAATGTTTACATGTGTATTTAATAAGTAAATGTCTGTGTTATGTTGATGTTTGAGTTGGTATTAAAACTAGCTTAAAGCAAATTAGTTTAAATCTGTTCAAGGTAAATTAATTTCATTAAAGAATAACTTTTTAAAGTGAATCAACTTTTTAAATATATCATTTTTAAGAAGGATTATGCAAAAACATATATTGATGACCGTTTTCCCAACAATCACATGAAAACACCTTATTGGTTCTCTCAAAAGTCAAGTCTACAAATTGCCACACCTAAATAATACATCTATTTGGATCCATTACACTTTGAAAAGCCTAACTTATATATCGTTACATAAAATACTTAAAACCCAACAACTAGCTTTTCAAGCCTAAGCTATATGATTAAAAGTCTTGATCAAAGACTTCAAGCTACATCCTTGGGCTTTGATAAGCAAAGACACTAGCCCTTGCATTTATCAACTCAAAAGCATCCCAAAAGCCTTTAAGAATAAAGACCAATAAAATCGAGAAACAAGTATAAAGGTGGTATTATAACTAGATCGATGTTACGCTCATAAAAAAAACGACCACAACAAAGCCAATCCAAAGGAAAAACCCAGCAAACAAATTCAAAAATCTCTTAAGAGAATCAACAAAGCTCAAATGAGTGGTAAAAGAGCTTATCCCAAATGTACTTATTGAAGTAAACTTTCAATACTTGATGCACAATTTAACATTGTGTCGAAATTATTGTTAATTCTTTTAGATTTCCACAACTTTGAATTTCAACTTTTAAAGGAAGCACTACTTAATTCGTCAATTTCTACCACATTCTTTCCTATCAATGAGCACTTTCCTCATTTCCTTGTAACACTAATGGTGAGAATTCAACCCAAGATGTCTTTTGCAAATTACTATTCTGTTGTCACAACACCTCATGGACCACATAACTTTTCCTTTTTGCCTTTTCTTTTCTTTTTCTGTACAGTATCATCAGTCATCACTAGGACATTGCAGCAAATTAATTGTATTGTTTTTCAGTATCAACGAGATTTGAGCTGGAAATTGGGTGGCTGAGGGGTCATGTGTATATTTGTCAAAAATAATTTCTCAATATGACCAGACACTAATTGCCACCTCACCAGAAAACTTGCTAAAAATATAAGGCTAGCTTGTAAGACAAAGTTGTTGATATTTTTCTTTGGTCCCTCTCAGCTTTCTGTACAACATAAAGGTAACAAAAGTAAGCAAAGCAAAAAATATCTTCCACTTGCAATATCTCCTTTATAAAGATATTGGATTATTATCCGTAAATAATTTTATATTTCGTCATTTGTTTTAATGTCTTATTACATTTTAAAAACGATGAATTATATCTATGTCATTTTAGGTATGTGTAAAATAAAGTGATAATTTGGGCGAAATTGACAATGACAGATGCAAAAATCTTGGACTATTAAACAGGACACAATTTTTTGTCAAGATTTTTGTATGTGTAAGTATCAATTTTGGTCAATATTTTTGTGTGCACATGTATCAAGTTCGTCGGAATTATCATCACAATGGTTTATTGGACACATGCCTAAAATGTAAGAGTATTTGATGTTAACAACACTAAAAAAAAAATATTAAATAGTTATAATTAGAAGTAGAAAGGGTTACCAAAGAGCACTGAGGTAGCGAAGAATTATTAAACTAAAAAAGAGTAAAGAATGGAGCTAGCAAGATCTTGTTATAATTTGTTAGTCTAAAAAGTGTAAAAAAATGCGTCTGCCAGGAGTCTAACCCGGGTCTATTGCTTGGAAGGAAATTATCCTAACCGTTGGACTACAAACACCTCGCTATTAGATGATTCCCAAATAGTTTTTTGTTGAAGGGATTCGACTTAGGAGGATTTTGATATTTTTACGTCTAATGCACAGGGGAATATAAATGTATAAAAATTTTGAATTTTTTTGATATATTTCAAAATTACTCAATCAATTATGAATGTAATTTTTTTTTCTAATTTTAAAAAACAAAGAAATATAGCTTATATATATTATTTAAGTTTTTTTTTTTTTGGAAAATCAGGAGACATAATAAAAATAATGACATTTGAACCACCAAAACATTCATTCAAAATTCACAAATCATCGGTGGACTCTCCAATGGGTCAAATTATGGGAGAGAGAGCACAAGAATTATTGGGGGGGGGGGGGGGGGGGGGGGGGGGGGGGGGGGGGACTTTTCTTTTGAATGCATTGTCCATTTTCTGACAAATTTTTGGAAGCAGAAACTAGTTTACACTGGAAGAGTATTACAAGGATCTCATCTGCATTGACAAGCAACATCACACGGTACTATTATCCCACTGAAAATAATATGTGAAACCAAAATACTCTAATATATAGAATATTAACTTAAAAACCTTACGGTTTGTTCTGACAAATTTTTGGAAGCAGAAACTAGTTTACACTGGAAGAGTATTACAAGGATCTCATCTGCATTGACAAGCAACATCACACGGTACTATTATCCCACTGAAAATAATATGTGAAACCAAAATACTCTAATATATAGAATATTAACTTAAAAACCTTACGGTTTGGTGTATATTTGTTCTCTTTCCAGACAGGAACACAAATGGCACAAGCTTCAACTTAGAGGCCGATTCTTCGACCATCAGTCATGCCTCCTGAAGGAAAACCCAACCACCAACGATTGGATTCCATCTACGCAAGCTGCATCAAAATCATGCTGTGTTAATTTGTAATATAATCTTTATCCAGCTAGAGTTTCAGATTGGCCTACCATAAGTATCATTTGCTTTTGTTTCAGGTAACTTTTGCTTCAGACAAGCCAAACAGGAGTGACAACTGAATAAAAAGTGGGTGCTACTTGCTGTCTTCAAATAAAGAGCAAAATGCTGGAAGTTTCCTCTGCATCGTATTGTGAATTTGTCATGAGTTCTATTCTGAGTAAATTGTATCCATGAAAAAGTAATTGTATCAAGGGATAATACTACTTGGGTTGTAGAGGGGTTAAGATGGTTGTCTTCGGATTGTGTCATGTAACCGATTTTGAATGATAACTCGAACTTGCCCAGAAAAAGTATCTTAATTTGAGAAAAAGCTCTGTCGAGTGTCTCGACTCGAAAACAAATAAGAACAATTCCAGATTCTGAGAGTTGATGCGCATTTCGTATATGCAGTTGATAGGAGAAAGTATTTTTGTTACTTACCATAAACAAAAATGATGCCCTGCTATTTCAGAACAAGACCTTCCATTCTTTATTCAGAATCTTTCCAATGACGAACCTTTGTTTTTAATGTTGATGGTTAGTTATGAGAATAGTTCTCAACAAGCACTATGTTCATACAATTCCTATCAGTATTATCATTTGCTGCCAATCGAATGCCATCACCACTCCATAACAACAGCGACACAGTTAACAAAACACATCACCATTTTGCGCATATACGCAGTTTATCAGATATAAATTATTATTCAATCTAAAGAGGAAATTCCCCCACTACAACAGAAATGGAGAAAGAAGCTCCTTTTACTATTATGGATGCAGTGATGCCTAAATTATTATACCATTATATTCATACTTAGAGAAGAGTTTTGAACTGTAAGATTGAATATCTCCATGAATGAATTTGATGCAATATGCACATTCAAAAATCAGTATTAAATTATATTGAGTGAAACTCATATCCCTGAAGATGGTACCTAGTTGTAGTTCACATTAGATTCAAAGTAACTTGCAAAATTCTAAGCATTATGTATGATGCATGATTGATGTTACAAAGGGAAGATTTGTGTCGAGATGTTCTGCAAAATATAACTAAATTTTCTTGAAAGAAAAAAGGTAAAAAGAAAAAAAAATGTTATTGCTATCTGCCACAAATACCATTCAAATGGCACATTTCATGAATCATGAATGCACGCAGCAGTCCAAGAAGTCAAACTGTTGAATTTAAGAGAGGAAGTGAGACAATACAAAGAGAAGAATTGTATTGAATGGTGTGATTTACTTACAAAGGGAGCTATCCTATTTATATAAGCTAATAGGAGAAGTAAAGCTATACACAACCAATGTGGGATTATCCTATTATACAAGCTAATAGGAGAAGCAAAGCTATACACAACCAATGTGGGACTAAGCCCATATAATACATTAACATCCCCCCTCAAACTCAAGGTGGTAAGTGGGAGGTGAACTTGAGTTTGGAAACTAGAGAGTGAAAGCGTCCGGGTGGATGAGCCTTAGTGAAAATGTCAGCTGTCTGATCGGCTGAACTGACGGATTGTAGACGAACCGTATTCTGGAGAATGTGATCACGGATGAAGTGGATATCATTCTCGATGTGTTTTGTACGCTCGTGGAAGACATCATTGTGAGCAATCTGAATAGCACTCCTGTTGTCACAGTGTAGGATAGTGGCAGCAGGAGAAGAGATACCCATGTCAGCGAGTAGCCATCGAAGCCAGAGAAGTTCTTGAGTTGCATCAGCCATGGCACGATATTCAGCTTCAGTACTGGAGCGAGCAACCACAGTTTGTTTCTTACTACGCCAAGAAATGAGAGAATTGCCCAAAAAGAAACAGTAACCAGTGGTTGAACGTCTGTCGGTGGGGTCTCCGGCCCAATCGGCATCAGAATAGGCTTGTAAAACGGGGGCAGACTGTGCTGAGAAATGAAGCCCATGAAATAAAGTACCCTTGACGTACCTAAGAATGCGAAGAGCAGCCGAGTAATGGGTGGTCCGAGGAGCGGACAAGAACCGACTGACCTGATGAACGGCATAGGCAATGTCAGGGCGAGTGACAGTAAGATATACAAGACTTCCAACCAGTTGACGATATAGAGTGGCATCCTGAAGAGGTGAACCATCGAGTGGGGTAAGTCTGACATTCGGCTCGAGAGGAGTAGTGGCAGTGGTTGAGTCAGTGATCCCAGCCTTGGAAAGGAGGTCCGAGGCATATTTGGCCTGAGAGAGAAAAAATCCATCAGAATTAGATGAGACTTCGAGGCCAAGAAAATAGGTGAGCACGCCAAGATCTTTCATCTCGAATTGGCCACTGAGAAACTTTTTGAGTTCAGAAATACCATGTGGATCATCTCCAGTAATAACCATATCATCCACGTACAGTAAAAGAAGGATAATACCGTTGGCAGTATGGCGGATAAACAGAGCCGAATCATGAGCACTCGGTGTGAACCCAAACTGATGAATGGTAGTGCTGAATTTGGCAAACCAGGCACGTGGAGCTTGTTTTAAACCATATAAGGCACGATGAAGGCGACAAACTTTGTTTCGAGTGGCATCCAATCCGGGAGGTGTATGCATATAGACTTCTTCAAGAAGTTCCCCATTCAGAAATGCATTTTTGACATCCATTTGAAATAGAGTCCATCTTCGAATGGCGGCGACAGCAATGAGTATACGGACAGATGTGAGCCTCGCCACTGGAGCAAATGTCTCTTCATAGTCAATGCCATATTCCTGAGCAAATCCCTTGGCAACAAGTCGGGCTTTATATCGTTCAATAGAGCCATCAGAAAGTGTCTTGATCTTAAACACCCATTTGCACCCAATAGGAGTTTTTCCAGCGGGTAGATCAACAATATCCCATGTATGAGTTTTAGCTAGGGCCTGAAGTTCTTCATCCATTGCTTTCTGCCAAAGAGGATTAGTACTAGCCTCCTTATAGGATTGAGGCTCATGCAGATGAAGTATAGTGGAAAAACAATGATAATCACAATGGTAATCAGCAAGATGAGAAGGGGGGTGAGTTACCCTAGTAGATCTGCGGGGGTGATCTGGAGGATGGCTCTCAGAGGGAGTCAGTGCAGACTCATCAGACATAGGAATATCCTCGGGCACGACCGATTGAGTCAGAGAGGTGAGGTCAGCTGATGGTTTTGGAGCTGGAACTGGGTCTGGGTCTGGAGAGGTAGGATCAACTGGTGGTTCTGGAACGGAAGGGGTGATATCAGCTGGTGATTCGGAGGTGGACTCAACAGTACCTGAAACTGGATTCTCAGGAAATAACTTAATAGATGGATCAGTAAAGAATCTAGAGTTAGTGATGGTTGATATGTCAAATGACCGTAACGAAGAGAACATTTGATGTTCCCAAAAAATGACATGACGAGAGATACGAAGAGTTTTAGAAATAGGATCCCAGCATCGATACCCCTTATGTTCAATACCATAACCAATGAAACAACACAGATGAGCCCTTGGTTGTAATTTGTTGTGTTCATGTGGTTTGAGAAGAACAAAACAAGCGCAACCAAAGACTCTGAGGTTAAAGTAATCAGGAGGTTTACCGAAAAGGCGCTCGAATGGAGATTGATTTTGGATTGAAGTGGAAGGGACACGATTGATTGTGTATACTGCGGTGAACGCAGCATCACCCCAGAAACGTTCAGGACATGATGACGAAATGAGTAGAGCACGAACGGTGTCAAGAATATGTCGATGTTTGCGTTCAGCTCGTCCATTTTGTTGGGAGGTTCCAGGGCACGAGCGGTGGGGGAGCGTGCCATTTTTGTGAAGTAGGTTTAGAAAAGCACAGTCTTTATATTCCATTGCATTATCTGAACGAAAAATTTTGATATTCCGAGAGAATTGAGTTTGAACCATAGAAGAAAAATCAGAATATATTTGAAAGAGTTCAGATCTGCTTTTCATAAGAAACAACCAAGTATAACGAGAATAGTCATCCACAAATATAACAAAATAACGAGCACCACCCATTGATGCATGAGGAGAAGGCCCCCAAACGTCAGAATGTACTAAATCAAAAGGTGCAAGAGAAACGGACTGACTCTCATTAAAAGGTAAAGCTGATTGTTTTGCAAGTTGACAATGAATACAATGAAAAGACTCATGCTGAAGTGAACCTAACTGACCACTAGAAATAAGAGAACGTAGAGGGCTAGATGAAGTATGACCTAACCGAGAGTGCCACAATTCCACAGGTGAGAGTGCTGGGATGGATGCGGCTGATTGATTTGGTGATGGTGAGGATGGGACTTGGAGATGAGTGAGCTCAAAGAGGCGTCCAACTTTACGGCCGGTTCCAAGGAGTTTTCCTGTCTGAGGGTCCTGCACACGACAACCAGTAGAAGAAAAATGCACATCAAGTCCAAGATCACATAGTTGTCCAACAGATATAAGGTTAAGCGTAAGATTAGGAACTAAATATGTGTCAGGGAGAGACAAATGAGAACTATCAACATGTCCAGTATGGCTGACCAGCATATTTGATCCATTGGCAGTGTGAATAGTAGGCGCATGCTCATCACAGGTTTTAGAGGAAAAAAATAGAGGCATCAGAAGTCATGTGATTGCAACAAGCAGAATCGAAATACCATCGGGATGTACCTGGTGTAGTAGACATGGCTATATTATTACCGATTTTATTTAGAGCCTCGGTAAGAACGGTGCAGAAACCACTCCAATCAGGTGGAGAATTGGATGAAGTTGGTGTAGCATCAGTGGTTACAGCAGCAGTATTCTTTGGCTTGGAATATGACCGATTGTATGAGCCTCGAGAGTGATATTGGTTCCCATTTGACTGATTTCCAGATGGAAGTTTAGGGCAGTCTGCAAGATAGTGACCCGGTTCTCTGCAGACTTTACATAGGCGAGAAGGACATTTGAGCAATTCATGCCCTTGTGAATGACAATACTTGCAATATAAGGGCTTCTAGTGTGTGCTCTGTCGGTGGGGTAAATCCGATTCAGCCATAGGAGCAAAGAGGAAGGTGAACCTCCAAGAAACCGGTGATGTGGCTGTCAACTGATGATGTGGCAGTCAACCGGTGATGTGGCGGTCAACTGATGACGTGGCAGTCAACTGATGATGTGGCGATCAACGAGTATCGTGGTGCTGACGTGTTGTTGATGTGGTGCTACCCGTGGCAGCAGCGTGTCTGAAACAGGAGCGGCAGCGGAGATGATGTCAACGGGTGACGTGGCACTAATGTGGCAGCGAAGATGATGTCAACGGGTGACGTGGCAGTGAGGTGGCGCTAATGTGGCTTTTAGGGCTGACGTGGCAGCAGTGTTTCTGAAACAGAAGCGGCAGCGGAGATGATGTCGATGGAGAATGAGACTCCGACTATAGTGATGACCTGACAGGTATGAAAAGGATATACTAGACGTTTTTCTGATGTGAAGGATCCACTAATAGTGGCAATCACAGAGCATACTCAACTCTTAATATACCGAGAATTTCTGATGTGAATGATCCACTAATAGTGGCAATCACAGAGCATACTCAACTCTTAAAATACCGAGAACCATTATGGCTCTGATACCATGTTGAATTTAAGAGAGGAAGTGAGACAATACAAAGAGAAGAATTGTATTGAATGGTGTGATTTACTTACAAAGGGAGCTATCCTATTTATATAAGCTAATAGGAGAAGTAAAGCTATACACAACCAATGTGGGATTATCCTATTTATACAAGCTAATAGGAGAAGCAAAGCTATACACAACCAATGTGGGACTAAGCCCATATAATACATTAACAAAACAATTGAACAAGAAATGTCTCAAGTGTAAGTTCATTAGGATCTATACCAAAGTAAAGAGTGCAATTCGGGTATTTAATTAGTTCATACTTCATACTTCATGTAATAATTATTGTGTTTTAAAAATTAAATTGCAATTTGTTTTGCTAGATATATTATAATTTAATTAGATCATAATAATTATTTTGGGCAAGTGCCCCCTTGCCCATCAAACTAGGTTTTGTCTTGACTCGTTACAATAATAACTCAATCCGATTTTAATATTTTATAATATATAATATTATTCTTTCAACATGTATTTATTTTTAATTATATAAAAATAGGTATATGTTATAAGTTGATTCTCTCCAAGTATGTATATGAATTATTTAAAAGGCATGTATTGACAATAAAAAAAATATTTAACTACTTAAAAGACATGTAAAATAATTATTTGTGTGTATGTGTGTGTGTGTGTGTGTGTCTATATATATATATATATATATATATATATATATATATATATATATATATATATTAAGATAAAAAAATGTAAAATTTTCCAAAAGAGATGGTCTTATAATATAGTAACGTTAAAATATATGTTAAAATATAATTGGTGATGGTATCCTTCCACCAACTATTTGTGGTAATTATGTATTTATTTTGGGTGGGTTTTGGTTTGACTTTGTGAAATTTAAATGGTATTTGTCAAAGTTATCTGAGGTTGCGTTTGTAATTCGATTCAACAATATCATGATTATGCTCTCGGAATCAAACTAGCATTACACACATGATATCCTCGTCTAAGAGAAAATTGTTTTCGAACTCTTTTTTGGTGTTGTTTGAGCTTGATTTTAAGCCATCTTACAAGGATGCATTGTGCGTGTACATCAATGAGGATTTGTTGCATCACACGTGTACACTTCTGCATCTTTATTAACTTTGGGCAAACAATATGAGAATTTTGGTTTAAAATTGAAATTCTTTTTTGCAAATTAAGATTTATTTTTTATATATATTTCTTACAGAACCAAGTTTGCAGGCAATTTACATACCGAACTTCATAATATAGATTCATAACATTATTAAAGAAAAACACATGCCAGCACTGCAATGACTAAATTCGGTTTTAACACACAAGGGGAACCAACAATAAGATAGATATTTGGCTTAGCTGAGGGTTCATGTTCTAGTTCAGCTTCGCGGGTCCAGAATGCAGCTGCAATGTCCTGCTTGGGGACAACTTGAAGAAACGCCTGGTTGTTATGCCACAGAAAGCATACAAAAATAAGAGTTTATCAAATATTGTATGAAATCTTCCAATTCAACTCTATGATAGTCAAAACAAAATATATGAATTATACAAGGCAAAAGAATGTGGATAATCAGTAGGAATTTAAATGACTTGAGCATTATACTATGATTGAGAGTTTGGAGGTGAAGGATTAGAGTTCCAAGAGGAAGTCAAGCTGTAACTATAACCCAAGGAGAAGAAATTGCTAGAAACCAGCGGCAGATAACCAAGTCTACAACATGTCCAGAGAAGTAACCAAGAAACAACCCTCTTAGATTTCTTTCCAAGAATATTTTAGTGAGAAAGCATTAACAATATATCAAAAGACAAACATTTTAATTTGTTAATTATTTACCACAGCTCAAGGCAAAAGTGAAACTGGTGCATTTTTAACCAGTATGGTGCACAAAGAAATCACATGACCCAGTAATAATTCATATTCATCTTTGACTCTATGGCCATTTTTTTTGCTATTATCCGAATGGTAAGAGAACCAAGTACTTGAGGAGTTTTCTTTCTACTTTTAAACTCCACTTTGCATTATGCACCAGATCAGCACAAAGACGGCTTCAGAAGTGTCTTAAAATAAACTATAGTACTACTTTTGACACTTGCACCTCCGCAATGATGCAACCATTTTTAATAGCTTAGGTAGAATTTTATCTGATGAAAAGTAACAACTCTTTACATTTCAGTAAGCATACCATTTCCATCACTAGTATCAAATAAAAAAGCTTAAAAAGCATTCTACACTGTTCAGAACCACAATAATTGACACAGCAGTCCAAGAATTAGAAAATCAACTGTTTCAAGGGAGTTGGTCAGATGATGGATGGTCATACCAGGAATCCATATTTTCAAGGAGTAGGGTGCTACAGGCCTAACTTAAGACAACTCCAGTTCATGTTGACTACAATGCAGATACAAAGTTCATAATAAATACTCCGTAATAAGAAAAAAAAAAAAAAAGGAATGCGACTCAACACCATCAAAATTGGTTTCTGCACGTTCACTTTCGAAATCATTTTGTTTTCTGTTTCTGTTGAAATCAATCATATTATTTCATAACGAGTGGAATCTTAAATACATTATATTACATCTGAAACTGATTACCCTTTAGATGATAAAAACATTATAGTAGAAACTGATTCAGATTTTTTTTCTTCCACATTTCTTACTTGGGTTATGGTAGAGGTGTTAAAGTGGAGGGGGAGGGACAATAAACTTACTGGCAGTCACATATATCAGTATACCATGTCATTATGATATCCCTAGGTGGATAAATCTACCCCATTAGTAACAAATGGCCATAACAGGATGGATTAAACAAATCTTAAGAAGACTAAAGCCTTGCATCCACCAAGGTTAAATAGATATTATATGTCTGCCTGCATGCAAAACATTTATAATTTGAATCTCAAAGATGGCTACAGTTTGCTACCTTAGGCGATATTGATTTCTCCATGCATGCTTTCTCATAATTTTCGGTCACCCAAATTGAGTTTGGTAAATGTTTGTTGAATCCTGAAGGTATTATGTCAGCTCCCTGTGAAATATCAGATGCAATATCAACTTCTTCAGTTTGATCACCAAAACTTGAATCGTGTTTGTTTAGAATGGATATGCATGCGTAGATATTATACACATAAATTCTGCAAATCATTCAGTTCTGAGGCCACTACCTCATTAGGTGCAATATTATCTGTTCTCAACACTGCATGAACTGAAGAATCTGCTTCTTGAACAAATGACTTGGCAAGGTTGCCTGGAGGATTTGATAGTGATCCGGATCTCAATAGCTCTTGTTGATGTGAAGATGATGGGAAACCTTGGGGAATTTGCTGACCTTCCTGTAACACGCGTACATAGGGAATAATATAACAGTGGACACACATATTGAATTGCACCTTGTGATTATTGAATCCATAAATGATGCCTAGTGTCTTTTTCGATTGGTAGGAAATATTTTGATTATGCTTGGTGTGATGTTGTGTCTATGGATGTTTGTCATGTATTGTTAGGCAGATCTTGGCAGTATGATCGCAGTGTGATTCATGATCAGCGGAAAAATACATATTCCCTTAGCATCAAAGGGAAGAAGATTGTGTTGGCACCTCCTCGGGAAGGAACCACTCCTACCCCGGTAGCCAATAATACTAATCTGCTTTCGATGTCCAGGTTTTTAGCTGAGGTTGAGCGTGGAGACGTGGTCTATGCTCTGCTTCCTTGTGGGAATAGTGCAGCACACATGAATCCAGATTTACCAGCAGAGGTGCAGCAGCTGCTAGCAGAGTTTTCTGACCTGATACTAGAAGATCTTCCTCCTGGGTTGCCGCCTGATGTCTTTAATGTGAAACATATGAGTCCTTGTTTTGTGGATTCCAATGAAGCTATTTAATTTCAAGCGTACTAAATACCTTGCAAAGTCAAAAAATTAAATATAAATTTAGTAGCCAATAATATAAAAAAAGAGTGCACAAATTAGATTTGAACATCTAACCTCTCAATAGGATACATCTATCTGTAGTGTACGGGACCACCAAGTCTAGCTTCGGAGGCTAAGTGAATGATAAGATGAACCAGAATGGTAAAGAAACCCCCGGGGGAATATTTTCTCCAAATGGCAGAGTGTCAAAGCAGCACGCGACTCCAATATGTCAAGCTCATCGGGATCAAGGGCTTTAGAGCATAAAGCTTTAAAAAATGATAATAACTTAGAAACAATTGCTATCACATGTCTAGGCAAAGATGCTCTTAAGGCAATAGGAAGGATTTCTTGCATCAATATGTGACTGTCATGACTCTTTAAGTTTGACAGCTTACGATCCTTTAGGTTGACACATCTCGAGATGTTTGATGCATACCCATCAGGAACTTTAAGATTTGCCAAAACTGTCAAGAAATTGTGCTTCTCCTTCGTGGACATAGTGTAGCATGCTGGAGGTGAGTGATCTTTTCCATTAGGAAGAAAAACTAAATGGAGGTCTTTCCTAATACCAATTTCCTCGAGATCGTGGTGTGCCTTTTTATTATCTTTAGTCTTACCATCTATATTCAATATTGTTCCAATCAAATTATCACATACATTCTTCTCTATATGCATCACATCTAAATTATGATGCAATAGATTGTCTTTCCAATAAGGTAACTAAAAAAAATGCCTCTTTTTTTTCCATAACGTATCTACAACTCCCTCTTCCATGGGAAGATCCTCATTATCAACATTTTCTAGGAAATCATCCACACCCTCAAAAAGGTTATCAACTTCATCCACTAGTACTTGCCCCGTAGAGGTACCAACATCCTCTCTTGCCCTCTTCTTAGAAGGCTTCGAGGTTTTACTATAGATATAGTTTCCACCTTCTAGTTGTCTTAAAATATCGTGTCCAGACGGTGGAATATGAGCAGATCCCAACTCTATGGTGCCATCAAGCTGATCCTTTTGAAAACGAAACTCATGGTTTTCTGCTAACCATTGACGATGACCTATATAGCAAAACTTTCCCCCATGCTTTAACCATATAGAATGCGTAGATTCCCCACAACATGGACAAGCAACCCACCCCTTGGTGCTTCAACCAGATAAGTTTGCATATGGTGGAAAATCATTAATGGTCCAAAGAAGAGAAATGCACAGCTTAAAGCTTTGATTGATGGACGCATCAAACACATCAACACCATCCCATAATTGTTTCAACTCTTCCATTAGAGGCTGCAAAAAGATATCAATATCATTACCGAGGCTTTTCTCACCAGGAATAACCATTGAAATTAGGAAGGATGTTTGCTTCATGCAAAGCCACGGTGGAAAGTTGTATGGGACTAAAAGAACGGGCCATATGCTATAAGTTGAACTCATTGTTCTAGGCCAAGCCTAACACTTTGAGAATCAGCTGCAAAATCGGGATACAAAGGATCAAATTCATTCTAGGCTAATCCATCCGTCGGGTGTCTTAAAATCCCATCCTTTGTCCAATCTTTATCATGCCATCTCATCAACGAAGCCGTTTTAGATGATATAAATATCCTCTTCAATCTCGATATTAGTGAAAAATAGCACAATATTTTAGTTGGCCTTTTCTTTTTAGATTGACCATCCATCTCATTCAATGGATCCTCATCATCAGCATTGTTTTTAAACCACCATGGCACACCACATGCATGACAAAATTCATTATTCACATGCTCACCTCAATACAGTGAGCAGTCATTAGGACAAACATGAATCTTCTCATAGCCAAGACCTAATCATTTGATAATCTTCGTGGCTTCATAATAATTTGATGGCAATGGAGCACACATCGGAAATGCCATGTTGATAAACTCAAGCAACATAGTCAGAGATTTACCAGACCACCCATTTAAACATTTAAGGTGCAGTAGATATAACATAAAACTTAACTTTGTGAAATTCTGAAAACCTGGATAAAGTTCATTATCATAATCTTTCATCAAATTGCGATACTGAGTCATCTCATCAATAGCAGAACTAACTGGATGTTCACCGTGTGAAGGATCACCACAATTATTGAACTCAAACCCACCATGAGCATGTTGCTCTTCACCATGCTTGTTTGAAGATCCCACTTCGATTCCTAAACTTAACGGTTCATTGTTTGGATTTTCACAAGTAACCTCGAAGGCACCTCGGAGCAAACCTAACTCGTCATCTCGTCCTATGAAGCCAACTGGAATACTAGTGGGTTGTAAATTAATGTGAGTGTGGTTTATGCGAGAGACTTTCTCCCTATTAAAAACCCACTCGGTGTAACCTGGACTAAACCCATTATACAATAGATGCTCGTGAACAATTTGTAATTCGAAGGAATAACAATTACCATATCTCCTACATGGACAAACAATACTACCACGACCACAAGCTTTCTGACACGCAAATATAATGAAGTTTGCAACACCATCCATATAGGGTTTACTCGACCTTGGTTTATCTATCCAACTTTTATCCAATTTTAGATTATGCCAATAGACTTTCCTAAAACAATGTTAAGAAAGTTAGAATTGAAAAATTTTTGGCAAAAGAAGGCATAATCACAAACTTAGATTTGATTGGTAAGTGGATGAACAAAAATTGATAACAACAAATTGAGTTAATACTTTGACCTACCAAAAAACAATCCTAAATCCGTTTCTAAGATTAATCACCATATGAATTTATACTTATCTTTTCAAAGAATCTATATTTAATATCATATAAAGTATCCCAATAAAAAAACAAACTATTCATGTAAAGACAAGTAAATCTTAATGTTATTATTTCAATCATAATGGTTTTAATTGTGTTAATTAAGTCTAATAAACAAAAATTAGATCAAATACCTCTAAAAGCAATTTATAAAATGATCTATATTTATAAGAAAGTAACTAAATTTGTGTTAGTCGAGTCTCGTAAACATGTTTTACGAAACAATAAACAATTTATGTCTCAATTATTATTTTATCATATACCATTTCTTTTCCAATAAACCAACAATTGGATCTTACAAAGTAGGTTCAACTACCAGTTTTCTTTTCCAAGTTAAACAGAGAGTATGTCTAATGATGAAAGTTATGAAGCATGAAACATAATCCTTTTTCCTTCAGAGCCCCCACCAAAACTGTGATATATTACTCTAATATAGGAATCAAGATATTAGCACCTAACCTTCAGAATTTGTTTGGAAATATTTCGTCTAGAAGTTGGGTGACTTCCACCAACATTCAAGAAAGTGAAGAAGCTTATTCCTTCACAACCAACATGATCATAGAGTCACACACACCTTAAAGATTTCCTAAATGATGAAAATCAATGAAATCCTAGAGAGAGGTAAAAGAAGGTGATGATGACAACTATAGAAGAAACAGGATGACAGATGATGATGATGTTGATAACTATGAAATTAAACAAACAAGATAATGATGGTAATGGTCCTAACGGAGATAACTGATACTAAGGAATACAGTCATAAACTTTTACCCCAGTTCTCCCTGTTAGATCCAGGCTATTATAACAAGGAAGAGAATGTATAAAAAGTCTTCCCAATTATCATGGTGCTTTACTAATCTAGTGAACTGATCTTCCATGACAAATGATTCATCGCCACCGATAGGGGAAAAAAAACTTTACAGCCAGTACCATCATTTCTTGCTCTTAAAAGTACATACACACTGAACATGCCTTATAACTTAGGCAGTTTACTTACCTATCAAAGAAAAAAGTATTTAATTTAGTTTGTTAGGAACTCTTCAACACGAGTATAATTCAAAGTCTGCACCTAGTAGCTAGGCTTCACCATATTCTTTGCTCCTTTACTTTGTAGGGTAAAAGTCCATGAAATGGCATACAAAAAGGTTTCAAAAAATTCAAGATCATTGACAACTGTGAACTGTCAATAGTCCAAATAAAAAATATGGGAGTAATTTGACAAATAAAGCATATGATGTAAAGAAACAGTTAAGGATAAACAAAAACCAAGCAACACTAAATCACTAGCTACTAACTGGGTTCTCTTGAAAAGAAAATTAGGTAGCTTCAATAATTTAACAACCTTAACCACTTATTGGAAGGAAAAAACAAACATAGAAGATATCATCATATAATACTGCTGAAGCATCACAAGTGAAGTATAGACAGCATGTTACAAACACTAAATGAGGGGTCCTGATTGATAAAAAAATGACAATTGCAATGAAATCCTAGAGAGAGAGAGAGAGAGAGGTAAAAGAAGGTGATGATGACAACTATAGAAGAAATACGATGACAGATGATGATGATGTTGATAACTATGAAATTAAACAAACAAGATAATAATGGTCATGGTCCTAATGGAGATAACTAATACTAAGGAATACAGTCATAAACTTTTACCCCAGTTCTCCCTGTTAGTTCCAAGCTATTATAACAAGGAAGAGAATGTATAAAAAGTCTTCCCAATTATCATGGTGCTTTACTAATCTAGACAAAGAAAATGAAATCACTCACTAATAGTGAGCTGATCTTCCATGACATACATGAGAAGAACATTACTTTGCACCCTAACTTTTTTCTTTCATGTAGAAACTTTGCAACAAACAGAACTACAAGGTTGATATATACAATTAATGTAACTACATTACATCTTTTATACGTCCTTAAATCATGTATTACAGATCTTGTCAATTTAGGACAATGGTTACATATAAATAAATGACTTCTTATCTGCAGAGAAAGGGTGAAAGAGACTCGATCAACCCTCAGCACAGATGCCACATGCACCTCGTCGAAGATCACTCATAAGGGTCCACCTAAAGTTAATCTAGATATGGACCCTAGAATTTTTTGGATAATAATATAGCCCCAAGCAAAAACAAGTAAAAAATACAGAAGATACCATGTCTTTCTCTCTACTTGTAAGGACCTCACATCAAAGCTAAGTTACCAAAAGGAATCCGCTAATCACCTCTCTGTTTATTACTGTAAAACTCTCTCAAGCAAAAGAACTTCCCAATTATCTAATCATTATATCAGGCCTTTTTGCCTTAAGTGTGTTAAGGCACAAATTCTTATTTGCCAAAAACTACCAAATATACTAAATTTTGTATTTTCTTATGCTTATTCCTCCAAAAATGCAGTGAGTGATTAAACCAAACACTCTTCACACTTTTCAACAACCTGGGAGTAAACTCTACATTTTGGCTCACAATTCCCATACCCTTTATCCTCAATGTCTTGAAAGTAAACTAGATTTCATATATGGGCGTGTTGACAACAAAACCAATCTCATAATCCACCATCCAATCAAGTCAATTCAAACCACAACAGAACTCAATAAAATATCATAAACAAACACCAATTAGTAGCATGAAATAAGAAAAGGTACCTGAGGAGGAATTTTGAAGAACATGAGCCCAAGCTCTCATTTGACCTGAGTATCAGTATCAAAAGGGATAACACCTTTGTCCAAATCATCAATCAATTAAATGACGTCATGGATGACCTCAAGCCTATCAAGATAGAGTGTAGCGTTCACGTACGAGGTCCCCCTAGCCCTTATGCACCCTCCATTGGATCTTATAAGCCCTAGCTCCCTTGTTCTGTACCCGATCGAGATGACAAGCTAATCATAGTCTAAAGAGAAGAAGTCCCTATTATAGACCTTGATGGTGAGAGAGAAAGAGAGGCCGAGGGTGAGTTTCGGGGTCGACTTGACCCAAACGTGGTTGAGCTAGATCCGGACAAGATAGAGGGTCGGGTCGGAAGGGTAGAGGAAAAAAATAACGTTGGATAGGAGAAAGACAGTGGCAATCCCTGGCAAGGGTTTCATCGGTTCTCCACGGAAAGGACGGTGGCGCGATGGAGGTAAGGAAGCAGGAGAAAATTTTCGGGGAAAATCACGGCAAGCTAATTTATATGTGAAATTTTTAGCATACACCGGCGCTTTGAAGTGCCAAAATATTTAATGGAGCATATACCGATGCTTCAAAAGCATCAGAATATACTCGAAACCCATTTCATATTCTAGCGTTGTGAAGCACCGGAATATGAAAATGAGCATATTCCAGCGCTTTCAAGCGCCGGTATATTGCGGTGCTTCTAAATGCTGCTATATGTATTAAGATTCACATATAACGGTGCTTTGAAGCACCGTTATATGTTTTTTGAATATTACAGCGCTTCAAGGAAGTGCCACAAAAAAAGCACCGACGGTTATTATATTGCGGCGTTTTTATTAAGTGCCGACAAATGTCAATTATCTTGTAGTGTTAAAAAATTCTTTGTAATTTCAAAAATCTCTTTAACAATTTTTAAGGCTAGTATCTTTGTGAATGTCTTGTTTGATGAGGATATAATCCAATCACAAGATTAATTGACTTTCAAATTAAAAATTCAAATGCTTCTTGATAAACTTCTTGTTACTGATAGAATTATGATTGGTATTTGTTCTGATTTAGGAAGCTCAAAATAAAGTGGTAGCGAAGAAACAAATAATGTCCCTTATGATATATTTCCTCTTGGTCTTGATAAGTAGAGTGATCTCAACTTATCTTTTCTCTTGTTATAGTAATGTACGTTTTATTTTCTTTGTATTTTTTAATTTTTGAAGATCCAATCAACTGTTGCTCTTCTTAACTTAACCAAGGGTCTTCCATGTCCCAAGGATCACAAGAAAAGAAAAGATGAAGACATTCTAGATTAGCTTACAAAGATGTTTAGGTTTCAGGAAATACAAATTTCAATGAAATTTTCTCCTTGTCAATGCATTTTTCATTGGAGGGTGTAGCATTTCTTTTCTCAACAAATGATGACTGGCTAATAATAATTTTGCAGAAAGACTAGCAAATCAAAGGGAGCACCAGATCTTATTACTTGAAAATGTGCACATACGACAATTTCTAAGGCTTGATTTATTGGTATCTCAAGCAAATTTGATACAAAGGATTTACACGGTTAAAACCTTAAAGTACCAAGTACAGACTCCTCGAGCTTGTTGTAATGTAGGCTAAGCTTTCAATACTTCCCTAACTTGGATCAACTTTGAGACAAAGAAATGGGATAAAGAAGGGAAATTACTGCTACGATTACAACTACAAGTACCCCTACTCCTACTGGAAAGTAAATGCAGAAAGATAATAATTGTTGGATGATTGATTGTGTGTTTCTTATGATTAATTATGCTGCTATTTATGTTGTTTCAGGCTTTGATTGTTGTGTTGATAATTCCCAAGAGTATTCCACAATTCCATTTCCTCATGTATTTTTGATTAAATACGTTGACCATAACGGGTGTCAAAATATTTAACTCTACTATGTGGGTCATATTTAATAATGAACACATTTACCTTAGCCAGTAAAATGTACAAATCTTGGATTGCCCTCAATCCCTGAATAACCGGATTAGTAGTTATGACTCATCCATTACGCTCAAGGTTGAGGTATTAGATGTTCCCTCGAGTTCACAATTTTGAGCCTTCAAATTACCCTTCTTGTCTCGATGTTGCCCCTCGAACTTCTCATTTTTAAAAATCCTTATTTCTTTGGCTTTTTGACAGCTAATCGTCTTATCTTAATTAATACTCCATCATTCCTCTTCCTTTTCCACCCGTATTCTCTCTTACTTGGTAAGAGCTTAGTTATAGCATATGCACTGAAGTTGCACTCCTTGAAAACATGCTCCAACCTATAGGTCCTGAGTGAACTCATGAGGACTCTACAATCCTCAATGAGATTACTCAACGGATGAAATTCAGTGTTCACATTATAAATTAGCCAAATAACTATTGCAAAATCTTATTCAATTATCAAATCCAAAATATTGCCCTCATCAGCAACTCTCAAACCTTCTCTAAGTTCCCATAGCTCAGCCACAAGAATAGTGGATGAGCCTAAGTGACAGTTGAAACCCACGCACCATTTATCATCCCATTCCATTATCAAACCCTTATCAACCTCTCGAGGCCACAACCTGATGATTTTCTTTGACAGAACCATATGTGTTTAGTTTGAAGCACCCCAATTATGTTTTAGTCCAATGGTAACTCCCCTCCTTCCCCTTAACAAAGCAAACCATGTTACGAAAAGTTTGAAGATAATCTCTTGCAAGTCTATTATCGGGATTTTATCCCTAAATCCACCAGCTCAAATTTTAGGCAAAACGAACAAGTATCAAGAACACAACAATTTAACGTGATTCGAATACCTCTTTGCCTACGCCACCAACAAACTCACAACTTTATTAATCCTTAATCACAACATTAGGAAAAACAAAGTTATTACCCTGACAACCTCACAACCCAAAATCCCTAATAGATCCAAAGCTCTCCACCTAACTCTAGTTGTAATATTGGAATTTTGAGTTTGTCTTAAAACTTCTATATGACCTCCTTTATATAGATGATCTTTTCCTAATACTATTAGGAAAATAGCAATAATATCATAGTAAACTACTACTAGTACTACTTGTACAAGTAACAATCTAATAGGAAATTACTACTACTGTTACTAAAACAATTTGAATTCTTCCATATGAAGATTTGAGCCAAAAAAACTAACAATCTCCACATTGGCTCAAATTCTCTACCTCATCAACAAATCTAACTCTCTTCTTGGTTGGTGTAATCATTCTTTTTGGTCCTTCAATCTCTCCTCCACCTAATTTTCTAAGTAAAACATTCCCATCAACCACATACAAGTCTTTTTTGTTCATAGTAGCCTTCAGCACTACATTTAATCCATTAAGAACTTGCATCTCTCTGTTGCTCGCAGTTCATGTATATCACATCATATCAAGCTCCCCTAAAGAGATAATATCTTTCTTTCAGTCTCTAAGTGTTTAAAGAAATATAGCAGTTTAGATTTGAGATTGAAAAAAACTAAACAGGATTTGGTAAAACTAATAAAACAATTCAATATAAATAATAAATTTTTACAGCGACACCGTTGCACCGCTTTTTACAATTGCATTAAATGTCCACAATTCTCATTTTGAGGATTAGTGTCACTGAAGGCAACACCTGTTGCCATATTTTTTAAATTTTTTTTTTCTTTTTCCTTTTCATTTTTTTCCTCTGCTTGGATGTTTCAATTTTATTTTATTTTCCTTTTTTCTTTTTCTTTACACCACCACACGTCCGTTTTTTATTTTCAAAAGAATTATTTTATTCAATAATAAATATTTCACATATATATTATTTTAATTCCATGTCATATTTATCAATTTACTTCTTTACCCTTACTTTACGAATACGGGTATTATAATTCTTCTTACCTTACAAAAATTTTGTCCCCGAAATTTTCTTACCTAATTCATGAAAGAGTTGGGGGTACTCTTTCCTTATTCTAGCTTCATGCTCCCAAGTTATTTCTTCAACATCTTTGTTCTGCTATAATATTTGAATCAAAGGAATGACTTTATTGCACAAGACTTGTTCCTTTATGTCTAGAATTCTGACCGGTACTTGCATAAAAGTCAAATCTTCCTGAAGTTCTATCGTCTGATTCAAGATACTATAGGATTCATCGTGTAAGTACTTTCTCAAAAGTGACACATGAAACACATTATGTAATTGTTTTAACTCTGGAGGAAAATCCAATCTATATGCTACTGGTCCAACTCTCTCAATCACCTCATATGGCCCTACAAATCTCGGTCTCAACTTTCCTTTATTTTTAAACCTCAACACACCCTTCCACGGAGATATCTTAAAAAATACCCAATCACCAACTTGAAACTCGAGAGGTCATCTTCTATTATTAGCATATCATTTCTGTCTGTTATGTGCTGCTCTAAGGTTTTCTTTAACTAATTTGTTCATCTCAGTAGTCAAATCTATCATTTTGGACCAAATATCTTTCTCTCTCAACCTTCTTCCCAACATACTAGAGTTCTACACCGCATACCATATAAAGCCTCAAATGGTGCCATCCCAATACTAGTTTGATACTGATTATTGTATGCAAATTCAATCAAATGCAAATAAGCATCCTAGCTCGCTGAGAAACTCAATACACTTGCCCTCAGCATATCTTCTAGTATTATGATGATTCTCTCTGTCTGCCAATTAGTTTATGGATGAAAAACTGTACTAAACTGCAATTGCGTACCCATAGCTTCTTGAAAACCTCTCCAAAATCTAGAGGTAGTAAATCTAGAATCTCTATGTGATACAATGCTCAAGAGTACTCCATGTAATCTTACAATATCTGCTACATACAATTCAGCCAACTTTTCAGGACTTCAAATAGTTTTAATAGAAAGAAAATGTGAAGACTTAGAAAGTCTATCTACTATAACCTATACTGCGTCATGACCCCTCTTGGTACGGAGAAAACAAGAGACAAAATCCATGCTCACGTTCTCCCATGGCCTCCTGTACATCTTATTATTACCCAGGTGCATGGAATATACATAATCATGAGCCTCCTTTAGTATCCTCTTTCTCATCTCCACATCATTGGGAACACAAATTCTATGCCCCAGTACCACCATACCATCTTGTCTAATTCTAAACTCAGTCGGCTTCCCACTCAACACTTCCTGTCTAATTTTCTCTATCCCTTCATCTCTACCCTGCATCTGTAATAAATGATCAATAATAGAAGATTATACCACCAAATTTGCCATCAATACTCCTCTATCATTGACAATCAACTGCATCCTCATTTTTCTTAATTCTATCATCAAGCTAGTATTATGACTGCCTATAGTAGCTAATCTCCCTATAGCCTTTCTATTCAATGCATCAGCTACTACATTAGCCTTTTTTGGATGATAATGAATTGTACAGTCATGATCATTAATCAAATCCATCCACCTCCTCTGCCTCAAATTCAACTCTTTCTGGGTAGGTAAATGCGTCCAACTTTTATGATCAGCAAAAATTTTCCAATTGGCTCCACACAGATGATGTCTCCAAATCTTCAAAGCAAAAACTATGACAGCCAACTCTAAATCTTGGGTCGGGTAATTCCTCTCATGGTTCTTCAATTGCCTATATGCATGAGCTATAACTCTTCTATGTTGCATCAACACACATTCCAAACCCCTAATGTGACGCATCACTATATGCCACAAATCCTTCATCACCAGAAGGAAGCACTAATACCGGGGCAGCGGTTAATTTTTCTTTTAACAGTTGGAAACTCCTTTCACATTCTTCTGACCACCTAAACTTCACTTCATTCCTGGTCAATCTAGACGAGAGTCCAACAATCATAATTTTTTTTTGAATAAACCTCCTATAATAACCAACCAACCCTAAAAAGCTTCTAACTTCAGTTATACTAGTGGGTCTTTCCCAATTCAACATTGCTTCTACTTTATGTGGGTCAGCTGCTATTCCCTCTCCCGACACAACATGCCCCAAGAAAGATATTTCACTCAACTAAACCTCACACTTAGAGAACTTTGCATATAATTTTTCTCTCCTTAAAATTTCCAACACTATCTCTAAATGTTGCATATACTCCTCTTTATTCTTGGAATACACCAAAATATCATCAATAAACACAATCACAAATATATCCAAGTATGGTTTAAACACCCGATTCATTAGATTCATAAATGCTACAGGAGCATTAGTCAACCCAAATGGCATGACCAGGAACTCATGATAGACATAATGTGTCTGAAAAGCAGTCTTAGGGACATCCTCCTCCTTTATCCTCAATTGATGATAACCTAATCTCAGGTTTATCTTAG
The DNA here is from genome assembly GCA_023935145.1 of Bretschneidera sinensis. Lineage (NCBI taxonomy): Eukaryota > Viridiplantae > Streptophyta > Magnoliopsida > Brassicales > Akaniaceae > Bretschneidera > Bretschneidera sinensis. Next base: position 5,595,289 of record CM043705.1, read on the forward strand.
AAAACATCCTAGCTCCCTGTAATTGTTTAAACAAATCATCTATCCTTGGCAAAGGATATATATATTCTTGATAGTGATTTTATTCAACTGTCTATAATCAATACACAATCTCATTGTCCCATCATTCTTCTTGACAAATAACACGGGGGCTCCCCAAGGTGACCTACTAGGTTGAATAAACTGTTTATCTAGCAAGTCCAAAATGAATATATGGATTATAGATTTGGAAATTATAAATGTGCCTATCTCTTTATCTTAAAAGTATTTTTTATGTTTAATTTTTAATTTAAATCTTTAATGATTTTATATATTTTTGTTTATTATGAAAAAATGAAAAAATTAATCATAATTTAGTTAGCTTTTTTTTTTTCAATTTTTATCTTCATAAACAAATTATTCCCAATGCAACATAGTTCATAGTTCATAGCTACTTATAGTTCACATTGTTTAGATGTAGAGTTTGTTCGACATAACACAAAGGTAGGTATATGTATGTAAGCTAAGGGGGTGTCATAAAAACAAATTAATTGAAGAAAACAATTGGGCTTTAGTAAACTTGGATAGGAAAAACAAGGACTTGGCTTGCAAATTAATTAAACAAGTAAAGGAAGGATAAATAGGTAAAAGCCTTACTTTTAGGACCACTGTGTAAAGCTTAAAGCCCAAAAAATCAGCTCCAACACTTTCATTTTTCTAGAAATTTCGGGTAAGAGATAGAGCGAGATAGAGAGAGAAAAGGCACAAAACTTTCCTTCTTGCATTTAAGAGAAAACCCATGATTTTTCCTAACTTTCTTTTCGCTCACCCCCTCACACCACTCACTCACTCGCCCCTGAAATTCATACCAGCCATTGCCAGCTAGCCAAAAGTAGCCGTCGGTGTAGGAGGTGAAGCACCACGACCATACACACTGAACAGGGCCTATTTCTCCTTTGTTTTCTTTGGTTGTTATTGCCAAGAAATTGAAGTATACTCCATTTCCAACATATTTAAAGTTCAAATCAGATTAAGAAAGTTAATTTTTACCTTTGCATAAATTGATTTGAATTTAAATTGATGGAGTTTAGAAAATGAATGAAAACAAAATAAATCGAATATGTTTATAACCTTGGAAGAATTTTTATTCTTAGTTGAATTTGATAAGTTTCTAACTAATTAGTAAGTAAGAATCGGGAAGGATTTAAGGATGTTCGGCATAAATTTTATTAATGTATGTTGCGATATATTGAAAATTTGCTATGCAAGATGGTTTTGGTATAAGGGAAAATAGGGAAAAAGTCCAAAAATAGGGGAAACTCTGCTGAAATTTCGGTAGAATCGGTCACAAACTTTTTCTAGATTTAAAGAAAGAAATTAGACTAAGAGAATGTTTTTATTAAGGAGGAAACTTATGGCGTAGATTGTATTTTTGCATAATTCATGAAATTACATGGATTGATGTGATTTATGTTCTTACATTTTATATTAGTATACTAAATGATATATATAATCCTTAGGTGTGGTTGAAGAATGGACTAAGGGAAAATAAGTAGTTCAAGATTTGTACTCGGTGCATCAAAGGTGAGTTTCACCTTACTTTTAGTAAACGTAGAAAATTGCACAACGAAAATTGAAGGTTAGAAGTATATAGAATGTGGATGATTATGGGAATACAAATAAGATGAAAAAGTCTTATATATATATCCATGGACGTGTGAGAATAAATAGATATGTCTTGATGATAAATTTCTTCTAAGTAATATAGTAATATGATTGATTGATAAATTTTATATTTGAGAAATTATTGATTAGCTTAATGGGGTATTCTTTTGCGGATATAGTGGATTGTTATGAATTGGGGGTGTGATTGGTTATTCTTGAAATTTTGTATGTATATATATATATATATATATATATAGAGGGAGAGAGAGAGAGAGAGATATGGTTGCGTTATGAATGCATTTAATGTAATATGAATTACTTGATGATAGTATAGAACCGAGTGGAATTGTAAAGTGAGGTGAAACCGAGTGGAAGTGGAAAGTGAGAGGGAACCAAATAGAAGTGGAAAGTGAGGTTGAACCAAGTGGATGTATAATGCGATGTTTGACGTACAGGTATGTTGGGAGATGACCCTATTGTTATATGATTTTCCCAGTTATGAGCATTATAATAAGATTAGCCCGATGAGAGGCAATGACATATGATGAGTTGAACATGATCATACATTTCATTTCATGGTATTCTATTACATTGCATTTCATTTCATGGATGAATGATGTACTGATGGGATTGGCCCATGAAAGCCATGTGATATGATTTTCTCAATGATGGGTAGTTGTTATGATTAAACTATGATGGGTACACAATGTGATTGTCCTAGTGAAGGGCATGAGATTTGATTAGGTTGTGTTGTGAAAAACATTGAGATAATTGTTTTTCATAAATGATTCGTTCTTGTGATGAGTGTTGTGTCAAAAAGTTATGTGTTATGTGGTTAAATTAAAAGCATTGGTGTTTTCTTGTAAAGATAAAATTTTTGTAAGTGGTGAGAAACGTAACGGATGAATGTATATAAAAATGTGTATATATATATAATGAGGTTTGAAGGTAAACTAAATTCTAAAGCGATTACTTCAAGTAATGTGAGATCTCACTGTGCTTTTTAGCTCATCATTTCTTTTTTTTTTCTTTTTTTCTTTTTTTTTTTTTTACTAATTTTTCATGAAAGCTCTTATAGGCTTGGGATTGAAGTTGAAAGGAGTCTTTAGTAAAGTTCTCGTCCATGGAATCTTCATCCCTTTGATCTTTTGGGAGTCTAAATAGTGGTTTATGGCATAATTTTTGTAAAAAGTGTACAAGTTAGATGTTAGAGGAAAGTTTCTTTTCATTTCGTGTCTCATGTAAATTTGTAAGAGTTGGTCCGATGTTGTATGAATATTTCATGGAAGTGTAAAAGTATGTTTGTATGATTTGTAAGTTTTCTGTGTTTGCATAACAAGTCAAAGTGCTCAATGTTGGAAGGTGATGGACTCTTCCCAAGTAGGGTCCACTCGGGATGAGCCGTTACATTAGATGAAAGGAAAAAAAAACAAATCAAATTAATTATATTTTTATTTGACTTAACTGCTTAATTACATTAAAACACATAAAGTACCCATTAGGATTGATAAGTGATTCTTAATTTAATTCCAAAAAGAAGAAAAATAAATTTGGAATCCTATTAGGAGTAGTTTAGGACTACTAGTCACGGTCTTTGGCTTGAGAATTCCTTTTCTAAATCGATCAAGAAAGCCGTATAAGGGTACTATCCCATTTTCCTACTTGGAGTTGTAATTTAACACGTATATAAATAAAGTACGTTGTACTATTGAAAAACAACAAAGGCAAATTAAAAGGCTGTGAAGATCATTACGTTAATTGTGGAAGAGAGCGTCTCTGACCATATGCCAGTAGCTCCCAACATGTCACCTGGTAATACATATTACACTCATGAATGATTGTTTTCTTATATATTTTCCATTTCATTAAATTCTATAATCTGTGTTTATTTATTTATTTATTTTGTTGAGTAAATCACGACTGTTTGTTGTAATCTCTTATTGACTATATCTCTTATTGACGTCAGAGAAGGAGGTCTGTAGCTGTTAGGATTTTTTAAACTCAATTAGAACTAATGCTAATATTAAGGATTGATAATTAAGTGAATCCTAATTTAATTCCAAAAAAAAAAAAAATTTGAATCCTATTAGGAGTCTTAATTTTTAATTGAGACTGTTAGTCACCCTCTTGGGTTTGAGAATTTCTTTCCAAAACGAACAAGAAAGCTGTGTTAGGGATTTATTCCTTTTTCCACTAGGAGTTGTAATTTAACATCCTATATAAATAGAGTACGTTGTTCTAACGAAGAAAACCAAAGGCAAATTAAAGGGCCGTGCAAATCAATATATATGTTACTTATGGAAGAGAATGTCTCTGACATTATGCCAGCAGCTGCCAACATGTCGTCACCTGGTAATACATATTTTATGTATTACCACTTCGTTAATTTATTTAATTGAAGATTAATGCTAAGAGTTTGATTTTCGGTTGATGAATATGTGTCCTATTTTGCACCTGCTTGACCTGATGTACTTTTCTGTTATGTATGCATATTTGAAAAAAAATACTGTACCTATATCTTTGTTGTTCGAAAAAGAAAATTAATTTATGAAGGAATTTTCATGTTTATATCGGGAAGGAGTAACAAGTTCAATAAGAGATTTGCCACCATCACACTTTACTCTAAAGATAGATTCATTCTCAAAGTTTGTGGACAAGATTTATTGGTTTGGATGGGATCATTATCAATCTGATTCTTTCGAAGCTGAGGGTTATAGATGGAGATTAGCCCTGTATCCGGAGGGAGACAAACAGAATGGTGGAGATGATTTTATCTCTCTGTACTTGGTTTTGGCTGATAATACAGATGTCATGCCTGATGGTTTTGAGGTTAACGTCAACTTCAAGCTGTTTGTGTATGATCAGATTCGAGACAAGTATTTGACTGTGCAAGGTTAGCTTCTTATACTAATTTTCTCCTGGATAGATCACTATATGTATTTGTTTTTTCCTTGCAATTAAATAAAATTGTTTTTCAGATGCTGATGGAAGAGTAAGAAGCTTTCATAAATCCAGGACACAACATGGGTATCCACAATTTATGTCCATAAGATTTTTTTGTGATGCTTCTCATGGATATTTGGTAAATAACACCTGCGTTTTTGGTGCGGAGGTCTTCGTTGTTAAGAGTACAGACAAAAGGCAGTTCTTGTCCTTGAATAAAGATCCCAACCACGAGCCTTATACTTGGAGGATAAAAAACTTCTCAAAGCTAAATAATAAACGAATTTACTCGGATGTTTTTAATATAGCTGGAGGAAAATGGTATGCATCGTTGTTGATGTTAATTCTTGAAATTTCTGGTCATGACTAATTTTGTAAATTAGAATTATAATTATTAGTCTTCTTCTGCTCTTACAGGAAGTTAGAATTTTTTCCAACTGGGAATCGTGAGCTAGAAGGCAATAGCTGCTTAGTGGGTCTACATTTGGTTGATAATTTCAGCATTACTGATAAGATTGCTTTATAGCTTGTAATAAGGATTGAGAGATGGTGTACTTATGTTCCGAAATGGTTCAAAAGATACATGAATACAATGTCTCTGAAAGGTAGGCATGTAAGCATACATTGCCCAATTCGTATGAAGGACCAAGTACATAACAATTACATTGAAAAACCAGGTACTATAGTTCCGTCTTTTGGATATTTCAGTTTTACATTTCCCCCTTTTTTTTATTAATTTTCTTTATATGTCCATCTCTTGCAGCTTGTTACTGGTTCTCTGACACATACTCGGCCAAGCATTTAGCGGATTTTGTTCCCCTAGCAACTCTCAAAGACCAATCAAACGGTTATTTGGTGAATGACACTTTGACTGTTGAAGCATTCTTCGATGTCATCTTTAGAGATACTGATATCACAGACAAGTCCCTTGTGCTAGTATTTATTTTAAGAATTGTTAATTAATTTGGAAAAAAAAAAATCTTTTTCTTTTTAAGCTATTTATCAGCAACCTTATATACCGAATGATTTTCTCTAAGGATTTTTTTTTATGTTGTTTTCCAGTCCTTTTGTCATATACTAATTTTATATGGGCCTTTTCCTTATTTTCATTCATTTTCTTTACAAAAAGAAAAAAAAAAAACGTATATTTTTGTTGATGCCGAAAATCTGCTAAGTACACGAATAGCCGGAATATGGTACCTGTGCATACAAAGATGAAAGAAAACCTAAGAAAGTCATCGGAGGATTGGAGGGTTTGTGTCTCCGGGAGACTCTCCGATGCCTAAATTGTAGATGAATATCTATGATAGTGAGAGCCTCCTTAGTGTCTTAGAGTAGAGTTCAATTAGAAAGGTGATTGAGTATTGTGATAGGATTAAATTCCACTCAGTTATCCATAAGCTGAAGTATTTTAATGATACTTGGTTTATCCATGAGCTAGAGCATCACAGTAGTACTGTTAGAACTTTTTCGTGAATTTACCTTTATGTCTTTTGCCATATGTAGTTATTTGATTAGTTGATTTGTCTTGTATATAAAATTATCTTTTTACCCTTAATGGGTGCCAAGTGTCGATATGTTACTAGAGACGGAATTTTCCATACATCACTTTTATTTTCATTACCTCTCATTTTTGTTTTGATTCCTAATTGAATTTCAAAAATAAAAGAAAAATTGAATCCCTTAGGAGTGCTAATATTTAATTAGAACCGTTAGTTATTGTCTTGGGCTTGAGAATTCCTTTTCCAAATTAAAAGAAGAAGAATGCCGTGTAAGGGTATTATTCTTTTTTATAGTAGGAGTTGTAATTTAATACTTATTACATATAAATAGAATATGTATATTATTTGAACTTTGATGTGAATTTACTATTATGTCTTCAAGTATGGCCATTTGATTGGTTGATCTATCGTATCTATGAAAGTACTTTTTTTACCATTTGTGGGTGTTACGTGTCGTTATGTTACTGGATGAGCAATTTTTCCCTAAATCACTTTTATTTTCGTTACCTCTTGTTTTTGTTTTGATTCCTAATTTAATTTCAAAAAGAAAAAAAATGAATTTTGAATCTTATTAGGAGTGCTAATTTTTAGTTAGAACCGTTAGTTATTGACTTGGGCTTGAGAATTCCTTTTTCAAATTAAACGAACAAGAAAGTCGTGTTAGGGTATTATTCTTTTTTCTAATTGGAGTTGTAATTTAACAAATAAATAGTGTACCTTGTGCTATTGAAGAACAACAAAAGTAAATTAAAAAGCCGTACGTGAAGATTAATATGTTAGTTACTAACATACTGATCCCATAAAATTAAACAGAACATATCTTTGTTACTGCCGTAAACATTAACTTTGTAAATGGCACAGATATTCCAAAGTTTTACCTATCACTGACAGGTCTCAAACCATTCCTGTTGATTGCTCGCAAGGTCATCGAGTTTTCAAGAAATTAACTTCCCAGTTAAAGAGCAAATGAAGTCCTGGGGAATGTTTGAGAAGAAGGACCCTTCATCATAGCTTCCATGCAATTCTGTATTGGAGGAATGACAATAATAAGAAGATTTTTAAATTAATCAATAACCTCTAACATTAAGGGCCTATATTCAGTTCACACACATAATTGAATAAGATTGGACTAGGATTGAAGTGGGACTGGACTGAAGTGGAATTACTATTGGATCAAAGGATTGGACTGACAATCCAACTCGATGCCAATGTTTGGTTCATTGATTTTGATGGGATTAAGGTTTAAAAGACCAGAATACCCTGATCACTTTCTCTTCGTCCCCAGATCCATGAGTATGAGATCTTGCTTCATGAACCTGAATTCATTTTCCTCTCATTTTTTCTTCACACAAACTACCAAAGAAGATACAAAGGGAGTACAAAAACTTTTCACCTACAACTAACCAAAGCTCTTTTACATTTCCATATATACTCTACTTTTGTTAGAATTTTACCTTTAAAATCCACCTCTCAAATTTTAGGCAAAAAACACAACTATATATAACAATTAAATATGCAAATAACATAAAGAGAAAGAACACCAAGAATTAATGTGGTTCAACAATCTCTTTGCCTACATCTACCAACAAACCAACTATTTTATTAATCTCCAATTACAACTTTAGGAAGAGCAAAGTTGTCAAACTCTCACCTCAAAGTCCCAATACAACAAAAGCTTTTAACATAGCTCCAGTTGTAGGTGCATTCTCTACTTGACAACCCAAAGCCCCAATACACCCAAAGCTCTCATCCTAACTCTAAAAGTAAACCCCTCTGGTTTACAATATATATGAGAAGTATGTGTCTGCCTCAAATCTTCTCTACGACCCCCTTTATATAAATGACGCTTTCCTAATACTAATAGGAAAAGAACAACAACATAAGAAACTAATTCTACTCACTACAAGATAAATGACATCGCCTTATTTCCAATGCTTCTATGAAGCGCCGCAATGTGAAAATATCGATGCTTTTAAGCGCTCAAATATGCAAAAATGCATTTCGTATTGCGGTGCTTGTAAGGCCGAAATACGAGTCATTGCGGCGCTTGTAAGGGCCGAAATACGAGTACTTCAAGTTGCCGAAATATGACTCTTAAACCCAATCTATTTACTTCATATTGCGGAGCTTAAAGGCATCAAGATAGGACAAAAAAAACCCAGGAAAACTGTGCACTTAATTTCATTGTTCTAAATAAAATAAATCTTGATAAATATAGTGGCACTTTGAAGCACTGAAATAAAAAATAATAAAATCTGTCATTTAGCGGCGCTTTTAAGCGTCGCTGTTTGGCATTGTCATGTATCTATGCTTTTAAATGCTACTATATGTCTGTGTCATATATTGACGGTTTGAAGCGCCAAAATAGGACTTAAAAAACTCGGGTGTATTGTCTTGCGTGCTTCATCATCAGAGGACCCAAAGTAAAGGAAATGCAGTACTCCAAAACCGCACACGATTTGCAATTGTTTTCTTCTTCTTCGTCAATCAGCTTTTCTTCTTCGTCTAAGCTCTCTCTCTATCTGTAGTTGTTTTCTTTGTATCTATGTCTTTGGTTAGCTTTGCTGTCTCTCTATCTCACTCTTAGGCGCCATCCCTAGCTAGTTGAAGCGGCATGCGATTCGTTGACCAGTTCTGGCCTAAGATCTCCACTACCGTCTGAATCTTGTTTGTATGCTCCTAATTCTGTATCTTTAATAGTTTTTAGTTAGTACACTTCTAGTCTTTTTATACGGTTTCATTGATTTTGTTGGAAATCACCTTAGCAAGATGCCCAGGTGGTGATCTTCCAAACACCCAAGTCTTGAATGACTTGTAGAAAGAATTTCAGAAATCGAACACAAGAACAGAAAATCAAAGAAAGAAAGAAGACAAGTAATTTGTTGTCGGGGTTCGGCAAAGTGCCTACGTCCCCGTGAGTTCCTCCGAACTCTCTGCACTATCTCAATGGTTCTTACAAAGTTACAGCAATCCCCTTCAAGAATCCAAGTTCTTGAAGAACCAAGAAGAGAACGAGAAAGTGATAGACCTATTACAATGCTTTCTATCAATTCTCTACTAACCTCTCTTCTTTAAAACCAGACTCACTACAAGAATCCCTCTTGTGTTTATGTCTCTCACAAAATTCTCTCGTGTTTACAATGATCTCACAATGTCACAACCTGTGTGGTTCTCTCACACACCTTTTTCACCTTAAAATGAGGCTAGGAAACCCTTTTTATAGCCTCTTAATTCTTGGACATTCTTGTGAGTCATTATCCTCACTTTGATCATGTTCTTCCTTTAATCTCAGCCCTACATCACTCTCCAAGTGATGCTGTGCATTTTGGTGTGGTGCTGTGTGCTGCGGCGTGACCCGATGCTGCAGCCTCCTGATGTTGTGCGCACACCTCCTACCTGTGGGCAGAAACTTCCACAGTAGTGTGCCTGACCTTTCCATGCTCAAAATTGAAGCACACACATGTGTGCAACCTTATAACTTGCTGAACTTTGATATCCCACAATTGGTTTGGACATTAACCAAACTTAGACCATGTTTGGATAAGTTTGAAACTTAGACAAATAACAACAATCTCTACCTTTGTCTAAGAGTTCAAAAACCTGAACCATTGTGCAGAAAGTTTCGGGATCCAAACTCATATTAAGTTACCAATTAACCCACTCCAATCCTAAAAAGTCCAAGGTAATGATTGGACCTTCTTAGAGGTAGAACCTTGGTGCCTAAATCTGCAGGACTTTTCTCCGTGGTCTTCTTGTCAACATGAATGCATCCTTTCGTACCATTTTCCAGAATGTAATGATACCAATCATCCATATGCTTTGTCCCCTCATGGAAAACCGGATTCCTCCAAAAGTGCCTCGCACTTTGGTTATCCAAAGTTACCACCACCTGCTCTTTTAGGACCTCCCACTCGTCCAACAACCCTTTGCACCCCATAGCCTCCTTTATGGCTTCCGTAGCCGCTATGTATTCTGCCCTGGTTGTTATGAGTGCTACCACTGGCTTCCACTGAACCTCCATGTACCTCAGTAACCATTTCATCCCAAGCCAATGCTCTTTTCCGGGATTACTCACACATTTTCTGAAAACATCCATTGCCCAAGAAACACTTGACCTGTTTCTCTTCCTTTCCCGGATGATTCTCCTTATCCCAAGGATCTTTTGTGTAAGGCTGAGATCCTTCCTCTCGAACTCCTCCCTGAGTTGAGATTTTAACCTTTCCATCCTCTTCCTGCTGTTCCAAACTAACAGCCCATCAATGACATAGATGAGGATACTCAGCATCTTCTCCACCTTGTGTCCAGGTGAGAAAGTTCTTGTGAAATCTATGTCTTCTTTCCTTGTGAACCCATTCGCCACCAGCCTAGCCTTGTTCCAGACTTCATCTCTTGGAGGGCACCCTTCTTTGATCTTGTAAGTGCACTTACATTCCACAACTTTCTGATTTCTTGAAAATTTCACCAATTCCCAGAAGTTGTTCTTCCTCAAAGAATCCATTTCTTTCGCCATAGCTAGCTGCCACTTTGACGAATCCTTACACTCCATGGCCACCGTGTATGTTTCTTGTTCACTCATCTCTCCTTCTGTCCAAGGAGCTGTTGCATCCGCAGCATCCACAAAGCCACATCTTGAAGGTGGTCCGACCAGCCTTCTTTCCCGGTCTCTTGTGAGCTGAAAGTCATTCCGACTTGCTGCAGCATCCTTTTCTTGTTCAGCCTCTTCTTGAGTTTCTTGAGCTTGGCAATCATCCAAGGGCTCTACCTGGTCCGAACCCTCTTGCCTCCTTTGCTCTACCTGAACAGAATCTCCCTTGGTGCTATGCTCAACAATTTCTGAATTGGTTTGCTCACTAGCCCCTTCAGGGTTAGTAATCTCCAAGTAGGGAAATAACAATTCATTAAAAATAACATCCCTACTTATTATGAGTTTCAATCCTTCTTTTTCTAAGGACCACAACCTGTACCCCTTAGCCCCTTCCCTATATCCTAGAAACACATATTTTCTAGATCCTGGGCTAAGCTTATCCTCCTTTTGGAGTGCATACGCAGCACACCCAAAAGTCCTAAGGTTGTCCAACTCAGGGGGTTTTCCACTCCACATCTCCATGGGAGTCTTGAGCTCTAAAGCTCTACAGGGTGATCTATTCACCAAGTATGAAGCTGTAGCCACAGCTTCTCCCCAAAAATATTTTGGTAACCCGGATCCTATTAACATGCACCTAACCTTCTCCATAAGGGTCTTATTCATCAACTCAGCAACTCCACTTTGCTGAGGAGTTTCCACAACCGTCCTATGTCTTAGAATTCCATTTAACCTACAGAATTGATCAAGTTCTTGGTTACAAATTTCTAAGCCATTATCAGTTCTTATCCCCTTAACTACTCTACCCATTTGAGTTTCAACCAGCCCTTTCCACACCACTAACTTATTCAAGGCATCTAATTTATTTTTCACCAAATAAACCCACACTTTTCTTGAATAATCATCAATTAAAGACAGAAAGTAAATGTTACCTCCCTGTGTTGGTGTCCTTGCTGGTCCCCAAAGGTCCGCATGAATTTAGTCAAGAATGCCCTTAGACTTGTGCACTCCGGTGTTGAAGCTGACCCGATGTTGCTACCCAAGAACACAGCTCTTACAGGAATCCATTTTTTTTACTTTGTCACCACCAAGTAGACCTTCCTTGCTAAGCACTTGCAGGCCCTTTTCGCTCATGTGTACCAAGCGAGTGTGCCAAAGGGCTGCCTTGTCCAGCTCAGCCATCAAGCTTGCTGCTTTTTATTTCTCCGATCATCTCATAGAGTGCATCGTTTCTTGCTGCCTTGATCACTACCAAAGATCCCTTGGTCATCTTGATCTTTCCTCCCTCTATCTTGCATGTATAGCCCATGGAATCCAGCTGCCCCAATGAGATCAAGTTCCTCTTCAAATCTGGAACATACCTCACATTTTCCAGCAGCCTTGTGACTCCATCAAACATCCTCAATTGGATGTCTCCAATCCCTCTCACTTGGCAAGAATTATCATTCCCCAAGAAGACCCTTCCATCATTGATCTTCTTGAAATTCTTGAACCATTCTTTGTGAGGGCTCATATGATGAGTGCACCCGGTATCCAAGATCCATTTCCCACTGCCTTCTTGCCCCTTGCTCACACTTGAGCACACAATAAGAACATCACCATCTTACTGTTCTGTTTTGACAACCGAAGCCTCTCCATTCTTGGTATGGCTTCCTCCTCTATCCCTTGTTATCTTCTCGCAATCTTTCTTGACATGACCCTCCTTATGGCAGTAGTAGTAACACTTCCCTCCAAATCTCAGTTTGGAATGCATTCTCCCATGGCTTTCTCCTCTACCTCTGTCCTGGTAGTAGCCATGCATGCTGTCCTGCACTCTCCTATGGCTCTCTCCTCTACCTCTGTCCTGGTAGTAGCCATACATGCTGCTGTGCACTCTACCATGGCTCTCTCCTCTACCTCTGTCTCGGTAGTAGCCATGGTTGCTGCCATACCAAGTTGTTGGCCTTCTTTTAAAGAACAGCCCTTTACCACTTGATGCACTCCTTTTCTTGGCATCAAGATCGTCTTGCAACTTTTTCTTAGGATCAAATTTAAAAGCAAAGATTCGTTTCCGAAGATACCTCTTATCCGGGAGAGTCTTGGTAAGAAACAACTCATCTAGTTTCTTCCATATGACAGCCGGATCCTCCGAGTCTCCGCACTCCCTTGTGAAATTATCCGACATGTGCAAGAAAATGGTGCTGTAAGCCATCTTCTTCATCTCGGTCCGCTGGTCCTCCGTGGCACTAGCTGGAAAAGCATCATCTTCTCCAATAGCGAAGTCCACTTTCTGCTGCATGAGAACCGCCTTGATCTTCCGCTTCCATAGGGGTAAAGTCCCCCTTTCCATCAAACTTCTCCACACAGAAATTTGAAGCCATCTTTTGCGGACAAGATCCCAGATTTGTGCACTAACCACAACTACTTTCTTTAACCTCAAGAACACAGATCGAAGATGGATCTTTAACACCGTTCTTGAATCAACCTTCAAGAACATGACCGGATCTTGATCTTTAACCGTTCTTGATTCACCTAAGAAGTTTAATCTTTGATTCTTGGAGTCTTGGCTCTGTACCTTCTACTTCTTGCTTCGATAACCAGCTGCTGTGCTCTGATACCACTGACCAAAGTTCTGATACCACTATTGGAAATCACCTTAGCAAGATGCCCAGGTGGTGATCTTCTAAACACCTAAGTCTTGAATGACTTGTAGAAAGAATTTCAGAAATCGAACACGAGAATAGAAAATCAAAGAAAGAAAGAAGACAAGTAATATGTTGTCGAGGTTCGACAATGTGCCTACATCCCCGTGTGTTCCTCCGAACTCTCTGCACTATCTCAATGGTTCTTACAAAGTTACAGCAATCCCCTTCAAGAATCCAAGTTCTTGAAGAACCAAGAAGAGAACAAGAAAGTGATAGACCTATTACAATGCTTTCTATCAATTCTCTACTAACCTCTCTTCTTTACAACCAGCCTCACTACAAGAGTCCCTCTTGTGTTTATGTCTCTCACAAAATTCTCTCGTGTTTACAATGATCTCACAATGTCACAACCTGTGTGGTTCTCTCACACACCTTTTTCACCTTAAAATGAGGCTAGGAAACCCTTTTTATAGCCTCTTAATTCTTGGACATTCTTGTGCGTCATTATCCTCCCTTTGATTATGTTCTTCCTTTAATCTCAGCCCTACATCACTCTCCAAGTGATGCTGTGCATTTTGGTGTGGTGCTGTGTGCTGCGGCGTGACCTGATGCAGAAGCCTCCTGATGCTGTGCGCACACCTCCTGCCTGTGGGCAGAAACTTCCACAGCAGTGTGCCTGACCTTCCCATGCTCAAAATTGAAGCACACACATGTGTGCAACCTTATAACTTACTAAAATTTTATATCCCACAATTGGTTTGGACATTAACAAAACTTAGACCATGTTTGGATATGTTTGAAACTTAGACAAATAACAACAGATTTGTTTAGCTTTATGGAAAATTGGGGGGAAAGTGAGGGAAGGGGAAATGACAAATTTTCTGTGTTTATTATTGTTGTTTCTTCATCAAAGATATGGAATTTAAATTTTTTTACTTTGTTGGGCAGTGTACATGATTAAGAAATTTGATTTTTAGGAAGGCATTGATCCTCTTATTTTTCTCTGAGTTATTATTTCTTGTGTGAAGAAAATCGGTTTAGAGTAATTTGTGGAATTTTTTTGCCCCTCCACCGGATTTTTAGTAAAATTACAAATATGATTTTCCAGCACTGCACAATGGCTTGTTAGCTACTTTTGGAATCCAATGTTGGATTCTCTCCATAAGTACTTGAATATGAAAATTTTAAAGCATGGCATCCCTTTTATTAGATGGACATAGTTCTGGTGTTAGGCTATCTGTGTGGATTCTCTCCATAATATTTTAGATATTATGAACATATCACAAAAGCAATTTGGACATCGGTATATATGATCATCAGGCATTGCAATAGAGAATGTTCTCTGCATCATTTATGAGGGTTCTGATAGAACGTTTGATAAATTTTGAAATAAATCACACTGGAAGCTTTTAGGGAAGTTTTGTAACTATTCAGCTTTGCTCAAGTTGATTATACTAAAAGTTCATTTTTAACAATGATAAAATTAAAATAGCAAAAGAAAAGAAAATAAAGAATAAGACACTAGAAAGGTGGTGTGTATTATACTGCTTGTATATTACTTCTGCTTGTTTCTTTCTCAAGATTGGAGCTAGTTTTAAGTGTCCCAAATGCTAGCACTCACTCTTGTTCATTGTTTGGATGGCAAAATTAATTTCAATTCTGTGGCCTTTGTTTGTAAAATGTGTCTTGATAGTCAACTTCATCACCATTTGATGCCAAATTACATTTTTGATTTCTTTTATAGCTTCATAAATCTCACCTTTAATGGCCCAACTGAGCAATTAAATTTGGTATCTTTCTTTAAAAAAAAAAACATTGATATGTTTTCAGTTAATAATGTCCTGGGCTATGCAACTATGTATTTTACTTAAAGAGGAACATATCACAAGAAGATTATCATCTAGCAGAAGAGTGTTGAAACCCTGTGTATCATGGTGCTGCATTTGTTGATATTAGCATGCTTTTTTCCTTTTCCTGATTTTAATTTCTAATTAATTTTGCCAATGTTTCTTTTTGTCTGGGCTGGGAAGAGTAGAGACTACCTAGTGTTTCCAATTATTTTTGCTCAGTGATGGCTGCTTTTTAATAATGATCTCATATATTATATCCCCAACTGTTGGAAATTGATCAAGTTGTTAATTGCTTTATAATCCAATTAGATGATTTTGCTTAACAGACTTGGCAAGTTCCTTGGTGCTAGTGTGCAACTATAGATGATAGTAGAAAATTTTAGTGCACATTAGGCATAATAGAAAACATGGAAGTGCAATATATGGCAAGAGGAAAGGAAGAGTAGGGTCGAGTTTCGCTCTACTATATATGAAACAGGTTAAAATTTCTTTCTTTCTTCAATTCAAATTTCTTAACAAAAAAAGTTATAAAGAAAATTTCTCAAATATTAGAGATAGTACAGTCATTCAATTACAATACCAAGATTTCATCATATTTGAGGTAAATTTTCAAAAAGACTCATAACAAAATAATTATATTGTTTGAATTAAGTTATGAAATAGTTAGATCTATGAAAGTTTATGATTAGGTGTTGGTGATCAGCAATCTCAAGAAATTGCTGAAAGGAGTAGGAA
The DNA here is from genome assembly GCA_023935145.1 of Bretschneidera sinensis. Lineage (NCBI taxonomy): Eukaryota > Viridiplantae > Streptophyta > Magnoliopsida > Brassicales > Akaniaceae > Bretschneidera > Bretschneidera sinensis. The sequence continues at coordinate 5,611,166 of CM043705.1, forward strand.
AGGCAATGAGGTAATCCACGGGTAGCTTTAAGTGCTACGTGATGAGTTAGATTTGCTTTTTGTAATCCAGATCAATAAAAATATGAATTTATGATATTTGAATAAATGGTTGATTTATAATGATTTAATGATGTATTTTCCATTAAAATTGATAACTGATTGATTTATTGATTATGGATTAAATAGTATGTTGACTATTAATTATTTAAGAATTTATATTTTAAAAAGGATGGATTAATGAAAAATATGCTGAAAAGTTATATAACATTTCTGAAAAATATGATTGAAAAATTGATATGATATATGAGGAGACAATTTAATAAATATGATAAAAATAATAATTTTGAAAAAGAGATAGATAGTTGACTTAAATGCTTTGATGTATGCTTGCTTGCATATTATTTTTCATATGCATAAAAGAGAAGACCATGAAGGCAGTTGGTCTGGTTGAGAGACCAGAAAGGTAGCTGGTCTGGCTAAGAAGACCAAGAAGGTAGTTGGTATGGCTGAAACATGCGGACATGTGTGAAGACATTCCCAAATGATAATATAAAATGATCTGATGAGAAATAAAGAAATATACTTAAAATTCATGCATTATATTTATTTTAAATATTTATTATTAATGCCTGAGATGCTAAAGAATCAGTTTTGAGTATTAAATTATTGAAAAATAGATGAGTCTCATAATGAGACAATTTTTATGATAAATAAATAGAAAGGATGGCATAATAAAGAATTATAGTATTGATTGTTTATATAATGTGAACTTTATGATGATATTGAATTGGAAATATTAAATTTCTAAAATATATGAGATATATGTATTGAAAGATGATAGCCTAATAATTTAATTATTAAGAAAAATTGATAAATAATTGAATTAGAATGTGAGAAGAGATAGATGGTTAATTATGCTGATTTAACAATGAATGAATATAACTAGAAGTATACAAATCGAGTACTTCTAGTAACTTTAATTTATTGAGCTTGTGAAGCTCACTTCTCATTGTTAAATAATTTCAAGTAGCGGGGAAGCATATAGATTGGTGAGCTCAGATTCAGACTGAGTTATTATCTGTAAGTCTCATGGTCCACATCCTCAGACTAATGAAAGAAAAGAAAAATAATTTTTTTTTTTTATAAATATTCATGCATAATATGTTTTATATATTGTTTTAGTTGGGATATTAATAATGCAACTCCCCTGTTGAGGGTTGAGGATTGATGTATGTATATATTTTCAGTCGATGTATGTTTTATATTGTTGCATACATGTGTCGTTCTGGGATTTCAAAACGTGATGACACCGTCTCGGGGGTGGCTATCCTGGGATGGGTCGTTACAAAGTCCCACTTAGAAGACAAGTCAAAACTCGTCTCACTCTGGACATAGAAGAAGCTCTTCTTCCATTGCTTAATACTCGAGGGTGTCTTCTCCAATAACTCTCTTTTCGACCCGAAACTCTATTCTACCCACTCATTCTCCTTGTGCTTACTGATCAGAAAGAGGTTCTTGAAGACATTCATGTTCATTAACCCCCTTCACTTTGATACTAACATAGATAAACGCCATGAGAAGGCGTATGGTGTTTAGTACAAACTGACACAAGGTAATTCCATAATACCTAAACACCGTGCGAACAAAGGGATGAATGGGCAACCTGAGCCCAGCCTTAAGGTGATGGTGATACACACATAGTTCCCCCTCTTTTAGGTCATCATAGACACACTCCCCAACCCAAGCATTTCTAAGTTTGAACTCCTTAGGGATCCTATACTTTATTCTTATCTCCTCAAGCTCATCATCTGTTAACTTATTTTGGGAGAGGTTGGCTACAAAACCTATATTTGGCCTTTCATCCTCTCCCATCTTCTCTCGAAACTCGCACAGGGCATGGTTGCCCTCGGAGGAGGAAGAAGATGACCCATCTCCCTCGTACAGAACTAGAGCACGAGAGTCTCCTAAGGGGTCATTCACTTCAGCCTCCAGGCCATCTAACTACCACGATTGTCAACACCGTTGCTACCCCTATCCTCCCCACTACTTTTTCTACTACTACTACCGCTTTTACTACTACCAATACTTCTATCACAGTAAACATCGAAAGAAGACATGAGTATAGAAAAATAGAACTCACTGATTGAGGGCTCTAAGAAGTTTTAAGTATGCCGAGTACTAGGCTCTCATTAAAACAGAAACTTCGAGCTCTCAAATTCTCACCACTCCAAGCTCCCACTACTCCAAGTCCTTTCTCCTCGTACTTCTCCAAACGCTCCGAGCAGTTGGAGTCCATGTTCAACTCCTCGAACTTCTCCAAAGACTCCGAGAAATTAGAGTCCATGCTCAACTCCTCATACTTATCCAAAGACTCCGAGCAGCTTTAACTGAGAGTCAAATCCTCAGACTCAAATCACCAAACTTCGAGCAGTTTACACTGAGTGTCAACTCCTTGAATTCAATCGCCAAGCTTCGAGCAGCTTTGATTGAGTATCAACTCCTCAGACTCAAATCACCAAACTTTGAGCAATTTAGAATGAGTATCCATTCCTTGGATTCAATCATCAAACTTCGAGCAGTTCAAACTGAGTGTCAACTCCTCGGACACAATTGATAAACTCTGAGTAGTTTCTTAACTCCTCGGACTTGCTTAGAAACTCTGGGGGAAACTAGCCTAACAGGCTTGCTCACCGTCTCCTCTAAGAATGGTTCACGCCACCATAAATCCCTGTCCACGCTTAAATCGCACAACATACCCCGTTTTACATACTTTCTCAAGTACATAAATGCACTTAAGGAAGTGGAGGGCATCTGATGTGGGGGAAACTTACCTTACCAATGATATACTGAACGTGTCAGTCTCAGGATAGAAATGGTAATTTTGCATCCAGAAAGAGACAACCAATCACCACCTGACACCTGACAAGGGATATAATGATAATTTCACACCGTAAGACTTGATGCTACTCCTTCGTTTCAACTTTTGGATAAACTCGCACGTCAGATGGATAACTCCAAAAGAAAACTACTCCTATCCTAACACTACAATTGTTCTCTTGATCAAACTTTACTCTCACACATTATAAAAATGGGCCCTCATAAACCAAAAAGGTATGAACAATTCTCAACACGTAGCCCCTATTCTTTTTTATTTCCTTCATTCTCTAGAAAAAGCCCTAAACTAACTTAGGAATCGGAGAGTCCTATGGAGGCACCACCCCCTTGAACTCTGTGACTTTAGGTTTTAGCTTTGTTTCGTGTGTGTAGGTCCCACTCTTCGACGGTTTAGATTCCAGCATAATTTCGGCATCAACAGTTATCAAACAAAAAGAGCATGATATGTTATTGTTAGAACGATATTATTCAATATAATCACAAAATTATCTTTATACTAACGTTTTTATTTGGGATAATGTTGTAAATTTAAGCATATTGCTTTGACATAGTAAACATAAAATTCACATGTTTACAAAATCGACAAGATTTTTGGAATCGCCAGGCAATAGATTTGCTAATTTCAAGTTTGATCAGCACAAAGTATAATTTTTCAAAAATTCAGAGTAAGGAAGGAAGAATTTACTTTTGAAGATTTCACTCGAACGATTTGGGATGAGATTGAAAAACATATGATGTAAAAGCATGAGAATTTGAAAAGAGAAAGTTCAAGCAAAATAGAGACAATATTTTATGTGAATCGGTTTGTGAGGTCTATGTCCATGGGTGCAGTAGATCTCTACAATCAATTCTCTATGTTTTTCACTTTCAATGAGAGATTACAAGGATTTTCATATAGATCTCTACAATCAATTCTCTATGTTTTCTTGTTTGCCTATAGTTTCTCTATTTTCTATTCTCTGCAACTTTCCCCTCTTTTATTTCTTCTTTGTAATTTCTCTAAAAAAATTCCTCATTCCAAATGCTTTGCAAGCTTCTATTTATAGGCCAAATTGAATCAGTTATTTTGACAGCTAATGTTGTGCCGGTTGGATGTTACCAGCCCATCATATGGACAACTGACCATCTTTGTAATTTACTCCATTATGCTCACATAGCAATTATATAAAAGTGATATCTACAGACATTAACCAATCATATTCTGTCAATATCGTGACCCATATTGTAGTCTTTTACTGTATATATTTCATAAGTATTAGTTAATATTATTTTTGAATTTATTGTACTTATATAACATATCTTCACTAAAAAATGATATATAATATGTGTCGTCATATTTAATAACGTCTTTTCTGGATAAAAAAATTATTCACAGTAAGGTTTTAGATAATCAAACTTTGAAATAAAAAGAAAGAAAAAATAAAAAATAAAAAGATTAACAATGAGAATACATATAGCTAGTAGCTACTAGAAGTGATTTGTTAGCCTAAACAAGAAATTTACAGATTTGACAAATTATTGAATTGTTGAGTTACTAGCGGACCAATTCATAAGATCCATAAAATAGTTTTCAAATTTGATCGGTGAAAAATTATTGTTGAGTGTAAATTCTGGATAAAGAAAGAAGAATATGCTTTTGAAATAATTTTGGTAATTGAACAATTATGAGAATATGATGGGAACATATTTTTACATTTTGTTGTAAAAATACAAAGAGCTGATAAATAAAAGATTCGAAAAAAAATAAAGAAGACAAAGTGTTTACGTGATTCGGCTTATGAGGTCGACTCCACACGAGCAATAGAAAAATTCTTTACTATAAGTAAAAATTTACAAGGATTGTGTGTTGAGCAACTCTCTTATGTTTGTATTGCTCTCTTTATTTTATTTTCTCTCTTTGAAAGTTTGAGTGATATGTTTATGTTGAGTAAATGTTGAACTCTAAATTGAAATGAAAAAATATGAGAATGTATTTATAGAAAGTTTTAGGATTACTATGCAATACTCTTTATTACTATTTTAAAACACTACTATTACTTTTAGTTTTTATTACTATTCTAAAACACTATATTGAGTCACTTTTTTCCAAACTATTCATTACTATTCTAAAACACTATAGGTATGTTTGGGTACTAGTTTTCTTTTTTTCAGTTTTTGAAAACGAAAACCGAAAACAGTTTTCTGAAGAAAAATCAAGGAGGATTAAAGCTTGGGGTTGTCTCCTCGGAGTTGAAATAAATTGAAGAGTCTGAATAGGATGGGAGCTCGGAGTTATCTCCTAGGAGCTAAAATGAACTTAAGTGTCTGAATGTTTTGGAGTTTGTATCTCACCTTATGGAGTGCTTCTGTTCCATGATTTCTATCTTCTATTAGCCAAGGTCGAAATGTTCTGAATCTTTTAGGCCAAGGTTTCTTCAATATGTGTGTAGGTAAACTTGCTAGTTTAAATGCAACTGGTGACATTAAACCTAAGAGATTTATGAAGGCCACTTAGTGGACCTAAGGTTCTTGGGCCAAGACTTATGAGCTTGAGGCCCATTGGTAGGGCTACGCATTGTCCCTGAAAAATAAAAGACTGGAAAACAAAAAATACTAGAAACAAACATTAATCATAAGTACGTAAAATAATAAATAAACATAAAGGATAAGCTGTGGGGTGCCTCCCATGAGCGCTAAGTTTAACGTCTTCAGCCAGACCCAACATTAGTAATCGTGCCCAAATAAACACTCCACCATCTGATCAATAAATGGGAGTGAAAAATGATCTTTCAGTGTGGTAGCATTCAACTTACGGTAGTCTAGACACATTCTCCATCTTGACTGCACTTGAGTTGAAACCAACTCGTCGTCTTTATTTATTATTACCGTCAATCTAGCCTGTTTTGGCATGTTATGAATCGGGCTCACCCACTTGCTATCAAAGATTGGATAAAGGATCAGAACCTCTTGTATAGCTAGGTTGAGCCCTCTTTGTGGCTCCTTCGATGGCTTGGCATTCTCCTCAAAATGTAACTTGTGCATCACCACCGAGAGGCTTATCCCTTTGATATTCTCAATAGTCCAGCCGATAGCTTCATTGTGCTCTCTTAAAATGTCCAAAAATTTATCCTCTTGAGCATCAACCAAATTTGAAGCTGTAGTCACAAGCAAAGAATCTGCTGGACCTAGGAACTTATACTCAAGATTTTTCGGTAAAGGCTTAAGTTCCTTCTTGGGGGGTTCAGGTGTTGTGGTTTTCTCCATCTCACTGATCTTTTGAGGAGCAGACCCAAAGTAGCATTTGCTTGCTCAAACAACTTATCTAAGCCCAAATCCTCTTGAAATTGAGCAAAGCATGCCTCTAGGGGGTCCTCAATACGTGATTCATCCATAGTCTCCTCCGTCTCACTGCTCTTCTGAGGATCAGACTCCAAAATGGCATTCACTTCCTCGAGTAACTTATCTAAGCCCAAGTCCTCTCCAAAGTGAGTAAAGCATGCCTCCAGGGGATCCTCAAACTCCTCTCCTTTCTTGGGCGCTTGTAATCTCTCAGGGTAAGGTGCTTTAGGTAAAAAAGACCTAGGGAGATCCTTAATGATAGGTGTGGCTGTAGATGGCTCAGCATCTCTCTTTTCATTGTTGCCACTTTCTTACCCTTAGTGCATTGCAGGGTTCTCTTCCACTTGATTGTACACTTGTCTCCCAGTCAAGTATGGGATAGTTGATTGCACTTGTTCCTACCAACGCATAGGAGTTGATAAATTTTCCACCGCAAACTTTTCCTTTGGGTTAGGATCAGGTTAACTGGGGAACTCTCCATTCTCTCCTTCACCCACGTAACTTGCGATTTGATCCATTTGACTCTCTAGCTTGGAAATCACTTGGGTGTTTTCTATTGTTGCACTCATTACTTCACTCATGGATTGGCTACTCATTTTCATGTACTCCTTAAGGGTGTCCTCAAGTGACTGTGAAACTGGCGCTGGTGTTTGAATGGGAGCTTGGTAAGCAGGTAATGGTGCTGGATAAGCTGAGTGACTATAACTTGGAACTGGAGGAGAAAATTCGGGAGGGTATTGAGTGTGAGCTTGATAAGGGGCTCCTCCCTAATTCCTCAGTTGGTTCTGCGTCCATGAAAAATTAGAGTGATCCCACCACCTTGGATTCTACGTTTCGGAGTAAGATCCATTTGATTGCCAACAACACTCATTGAAAGCATTCATTTGTTCCATGGGATACTCGGCAAAAGTCGACATTGATGGACAATTCTGTGCTAAATGCATAGGACTAACACAGATGGAACAGCTATCAACATTGAATGTGTTGGCAGCATTGATGGACGGGCCGGTCATTTTCATATACTCCTTAATGGTGTCCTCTAAAGACTGTGAAACCGGCGCTGGATTCATCCACATTTTTTTTAAATATTTTTTCTATAGGCCAATGCAAACAGAAACAAATAAAATAAAATAAAATTGCGAAAAGAAAAATCAACAAAAATTGCTAACTAACTAGTAGAAAAATAAAATCAGTTCAGACTAAAAATTTAATTTTCACAAACTAAACAACTCCCCGGCAACGGTGCCAAAAACTTGTTGTGAGTTTTAAATTACTCGCAAGCACACGAGTCGTTTGCAATATAGCGTTGTGCAAGTGCGAGGTCGAATCCACAGGGAATTGCATTGTGAAAATATAATTTAATCTAAACTAACTTTATCTTAACCTAGTTTCGAATTTTGAATGATATTTTGGAAAAAAAATTAAAACTAAACTAAATTGATTTTAAAAACTAATAATAAAAACACTAAGGTTTCTGAATCCACCCCACCAAAGTTTAAGCATATATGTTCTAAAAACATAGCCTATCAAAACATTCCATGAATCCAACTTACGACAAAAAACAAAGAATATCCCAATTAAACCAAAAGCATCCAATGTATCCGCTTTTAACAAATCACAAAGGAAATCCAATTTAATCGAAAACAATTCAATGTATCCATCAGATGAAACACAAGGAATATCCAACAGAACAATTTAAACTCAATCAATCACAAGATTAACTCAAATAATTGATAGAACATTTATACTAAAATTTTTCAGATTTGTACAAGCAAATCTGAACTACTATACCAAACAACGGCGAGGCTTCATCTTCAACCTTAGATGAAGATTCTAGCCACTCATAACTATGAAACTACAATTCATAATAAAAGTGCTAAACATTAAACTAAAACAACTAAATAAAAAGAAATAAATAACTTTACATGGGAGAAATTCCACTCACTGATGGGCAGCGCTTCCCCTCGTGGTAGCAAAGCCTTCGGGATCCACTAGAACGCTAGCAAACGTCCACCGGTTAACACCGAAGTTGCCCAGGAATTGTACACTGAATGATAAGGCCAGATGGTGTTTATATAGGGGGAGTCTCAGAGTATAAAGGGTTACAAATTCGATGTGGGATACTTCCCGAGTGCGCTCTATCGCAGTATGGTGCGATCGATCGCATGTCTTGTGCGCACGATCGCATGTGCGCTCGATCGCAAGTCTGGCGCGCTCGATCGTAGGAACACTGAAATGCAAAGATTTCGATGTGGGATTGTTGACCATGCGCTCGATCGCAGCATAGTGCGATCGATCGCTATTGCTCCTGAAGCTTCACATCTCTTGAAATGCTTCATTTTCTCCACAAACCTATAAAAATACACAAAACACAAAAAAGACATAAAATAAAGTGAAATACTACTAACTAAGAGCATAACAAATATAAGTTAAGGGTCTTAAATACGCAATATTTAAGACTCATCAGTTGCCTATATACCCACAAACAGGATCAAGCCTTCACGTACTTTTAGAAAGAGAGGTTTAATTTTTCTTTTTTGTAAACCACTATTGTGGGCTTTCGGTTTGGTGGAATAATCTAACTTTTGACTAAGCTGCCCTTTCGGGTTTTCAACTTAGCAAGCTCTTTTTTTTAATAGTTTTTTTTCTACAAAAAATGGTAGATAAAGTGAGGTTACAACAATGAGAGAAACAAGAAAGGGATCATAAGTAATACTTCTTGAGACGATCTAGATTGATAGGTTTAGCAAATTCATTGTCGTTGACATCTATGAGGTGCACAGCTCCATCGGATAGGATTTTCTTGACCAGATAAGAACCTGCCTAGTTTGGTCTAAATTTCCCCCTTAAATCATGGATTGGTGGCCTGATTTATTTTACCATATAATCTTCTTCCTTGATTCCCCAGTTCTATGCTTTCTTATTAAAAGCCTGCACAACTTTTTTCTGATACCTTTGTGTATGATGGAGAGCCTTTAGTCTCTTCTTGTCAATCAAAGCCAACTCATCATATCGCCTCTGAATCTAATCTACTTATTCTAATTGACTTTCCATGGCTGTCTTTAGTGAAAGAATTTCCACCTTGATAGGGAGAACTACTTCCATACCATAAACCAAGGAGTAAAGAGTGGCGCTTGAAGAAGACCTTATCGAGTCTGATATCCCCACAGTGTAAAAGGTAACGTCTCATACCAGTCACGACAAGTCTCCACAATTTTGGCCAATATTCTTTTAACATTCTTATTGGCTGTTTCTACTGCCCCGCTAGTCTGAGGTCATGGGAAGAGGATTTGTGGTGCTCAATTTTGTATTTATCGAGTAAATCCATGATCTTACCTTACAAATACATGCCATTTTCTTTCAAAAGGTACTCCATAATGGCATTTGATGTTATAGTTAATGAATTGTGGCACATGCTTAGCCTTCAAGGTGGAAAATGATGTAGCTTCTACTTATTTTGTGAATTAGTCAATTGCCACCAGGATGTATTCGTTACCATTTGAAGCCTTGCGAGATATTTTTCCAAACACATCTATACCCTAAGTAACGAAAGGCCAAGGTATGGTCATGCTGAAGAGCTCTCGGGGTGGCAGATGTTGTAGATTGCCATGCAAATGATATTTTTGGCACTTCTTCATGTAATTACAACAATCAATCTCCATGATGATCCAATAATAACCCAGACAGAGGATTTTTTTTGCCAACATTCTCCCATTCATATATAGACCTTCGGTACCTTTATGTACCATCATCATGATTTTGTCAGCAATATTTTCATCTACACAGAGTAATAGGATCCCATCAAATGATCTCCTATACAGTGTCCCACCATAAATGACAAACTGAGAGGCCAATGATTGTATCGTCCGTCTGTCCCCTTTTTCCATTATTGGCTGGGAATTCTCCCATTCGAAAGAAATTATGAATATTAGGGTACCAGGGTAAACCATCAAGTGACCGAGCTTGGATCTCAATAACTGAGCAATAGGTCAATTCATCTTTTCGCTAGACCACTAACAGAATTGCCTCAATCCTTTCAAGCATCTCTAATATTGAAGCTAGAGTAGCCAATACATCGGTGAACTGATTCTGGGCCTAAGGCAGGTAAACGAATGATACATTGTCGAAGCACTAGACTAGATTCTTAAGGTGGTTCTGATAACACTTCATCCTATTGTTTTTGGTTTTCCATTCTCCTCGAGATTGGAAACCGACTTAGATGGAATCTCCATACACCTTGACTTCTTTTGCCCCAATATCAGTGAGTGCCTCTTGACGAGTAATGCAACCTTCATACTCGGTTACATTATTGGTGGACTCGAAATTCTGATGAATTGATAGAGTAGTGATGATTCCATCTAGAGAAACTAACACTGTTTTGATCTCGAAACCTTTCTGATTAGCTGCTTCATCAAAGTAAATCTTCCAATCACAATTTTTGACTTCTAGAATTCTTTAATTCAGAAAGTTGAACTCCTCAACCTATTCTTTCCCTTCTAGGAAATTTGCCAAGAAATTCAAAATTATCCCTTATATGACTAACTTCTAGGTCATATATTGAAAATCAAACTGGAAGAGAATGACCAACCATTTGGTCATCCTCTTACTTAGGGTCAGGGCTTCAAACATATGCTTTAGAGGATCTGAGCGAGAGATCACTTTCACGAAGAAAGACCGAAAATAATGATGGAGTTTTTTAACAGCCTAGACGAGAGAGAAGAAAGTCTTTTCTACCCAAGAATAGTTCAACTCATAAGCCGATAGTCTTTTTACTAAGATGGAAGATGGCCTTTTTCCTTTCTATCTTCATCTTCTTAAGCTAGCATGGCTCTCATTGAGGTGCTAGTGATAGACAAGTACAAAAAAAATAGAGAATCATGTTTAATTGGGACTAACACTGGGGGGCTTGAGATAGTCTTTGATCTTCTCAAAGGCTTCCTGACAATGTTCATTCCACACCACTGATTGGTCTTTTCTGAGTAGCTTGAAGATGGGCTCTTAGGTATGGGTAAGCTTGACAATAAATCTGCTGATATAGTAAAGTCTTTCTCAAAATTCTCTAATTTCTTTCTCTATTTTTGATACTGACATTTCCATAATTGTTCATTTTTTTGGATTTACCTCAATCCCTTTTTCACTAACCATGAAACCTAGAAGATTGTCGGCAATGACTCCAAAAGCACACTTTTTAATATTCAAATTTAGCTTGTAATTCTGAATTCTATCAAAGAAATTCCATAGGGCATCCTAGTATCCTTCTTCACTTCCACTTCCTTGTGGATCATATCAGGAAACAAAGTGGTGGTCATCCTCTGATAAGTTGCCCCAGCACTACTGAATCCGAATGGCATGACTCTACAACAAAAATTGCCCCACTGCATAGTTAGGGTAGTCTTTTTCCTGTCTTTAGGAGCCATGAGAATCTAATTATACCCTGAATAACCATCCATAAATGATAAAAGGGCATTGCCAGCAATATTATCAACAAGGGTATCTATGTAAAACAAATGGAAAAAATATTTAGGGCTAGCTCGATTCGGGTCCCTATAGTCCACACAAACCTTGACTTTTCTGTCCGTCTTCAGCATTGCTACCACATTTCAAAAACTTAGTGTGCAAAAATCTACCTAAATTAATAAGCAAATAATTGAATGGTTTTACTTGCAAGTGCACAAGGTCAACATAGTAGTATAGTGTGCAAGTGCGAGATCATTCCCACGGATATTGGTAAATTTTGCTTTAAAATTAAATTCGTAATATAGAGTGAGAGAAATAATAAATGAGTTGATTCGATAATGATAAAAGCATAGGGACTTGATATCCACCACTAATCATGCTTTCACAATAAAACAATATACCAATGCTTTAATCACGTTATGAATACCTAATGTTGTCAACCTAAGGGCATGGTGTGTACTCCTTAAGCTATTGATTTCCCTAAGCAACGAGTTAGGCATCGTGTATACTCTAACTCTTTTCTTTCTCAAAGGTTTTAGCATGGTGTATACTAAGTTGTTCCTTAAAAAAGCATTATATCTGTGGAAATTGACAAACACATGAGGCCTAGGGCATGGTATATACTCCCGGTTTCCCATATTGATTAACCCAAGAACCCGACCTGGATTTCTTTTGTTACTATTGTTAAACCCAAGACTCAGCCATCCAAATTGATTTAACTAACTAGTCCATACCACATGCATATGTTGATCAGGCAAACACATAATAAGAGTTCAAGAAAACAGGAATTAATCAAGTTAAGCATCATAATATAAATATCACAAATGCGCCAATATTGAATTATTGAGTAAACATAATCAGAGCTTCAATCAAGCCTTACTAATAAATTAGTTACACATGAGTTTGATGTTAAACATCTTCATAAAGTAAAATAGAAGGGAAAGAATAAACCCGAGAGAGCTTCCTTGAAGAGTCGTTAATTCTTCTGCAAAATCTCCTCAAAAATATTCCGCCCTATTTTTGTGTTTCCAAGCCTATTTATATAGTTTAGAAACATATGAAAATCCTAAAACTCGTAAACAAAACCCTAAGTTTATTTCCAAAATAGGACCAATCGCCATACTACGCGAGTGCGCTCGACCGCACCGCTATCGATCCTTTTTTTTGTGCGCGCGAGCGCAGGTGCGCTCGATCCTTGGCTTGGACACTTAAGTGCTGTTGTGCTCGATCATAGTTCTATGTGCTCGATCACACTAGTAGACTCCAGCATTTCCCAGATTTTCTCTTTCAGCCAGATAATTCCATAATGCTTCCTTTTCTCCAAAAACCTAGAAAAACATAAAAAAACACAAAACAAAAATAAAATAGAATGAAATAACACAAACTAAGAGCTTAACAAATATAAATTAAGGGGCTTAAATATGAATATTTAAGTATTTATCAACTATCCACTGTGAATACTCAAAAACCATCAAGAAACCAGCTTGCAACTGCTTGAGGATCTCTTGTTTGATCTTAACCACCCAATTAGCTCTCATTCTCCTCAACTTCTACTTTACTGGCTTGGCATATGGGTTCAAAGGGATCTTATATTGTGCAATCTTTAGATCAATACTGGGCCACATATGACCAACCAGATACATCTTTGTACTCAAGTAAAATTTTTATTGAATTGTCACTTTCTTTTTTAGATAATGTTGAGCCAATGCAAATTTCTTATGGATTTTCATCGGTGTATAGATTAATGACTTGAGTTTCTTCCATTTTTGGTTAGATCATGTTTTTTTTTATATTATTTTTCAATAATCTCTTTTGATAAAGAGGATTCTTGGCTAATTTCACTTAGGGTTTCTCATAAAATTAAGAAGACTCAAAGTACTTGAAATCACTCATATTTTCATTAATGTTTTTGGCAAGTAAATCATTGGACTCGAAAAGGGGGTCATGAACATCATCCCTTTACTCATCTTGGACTTTTTTACAAAGAAAGAAAAAAAGGGATGCTTGTCTAGGTCCTTGATTGCTATTGGTGCACTTGTCAACAGGCCTGATTAACACACTTGGATTGAAACTGCTCGTTTGAGCTTCTCTCATCATCAGAATACCCATAGTTTCACCAGTTAGGTTCTCAATCTAATCACTCGCTAGTGGTGCTTCCTTCGTTTCAGTCGATGCTTTATTCTTAGAAAACTCGAAACCAAAGTAAATCTCAAATCTTTGCTACCTTTTTTAAGTTTGCTTGTTAATCCATGGTTTAGGGAATCCACAGTAAGGGAAATCCTCCTATTCCTTCATGAAGTACCCATTGAAAGTCAAGTAAAACTTACCCCTTCTCTTCTTCTTGTTGTTATCAGGTTCATAACCTAAGCTTTACCTCCTAAACTGCTATTTGAAGTTTAGGAATTCCTTCACTCTTTACCCATACTTACCCAAAATTGACCCTAGGAAGTAGCTCATCCCTTTCATTATATGGAAAATTGTCAGGTTAATGCAAGGGTCGGCTTCTATAGCGTCAATCACTATGACTTTCTCGCAAGTAAAGCTATATGGTTCATTTTCTTTTGTTTGAATATCGAATGATTGGGAAATCAGTGGCAAAAAGAAGGAGATTCATTAGCTCGTTACTTAGTGCAAATTAGTGAAATAACAGAATCCAAAAAAATTATTCAACAAGCTTTGAAAGGAATTCCAGGAGGCCCCTATGAGATTTACTGCCCCTAGGCTGTAAAACCAAGGCTTGCCTAGTAGCATATTAAGGAGGTAACAATGTCTATGATATGAAAGTCAATCATTATATCGTCCATACCTAGCTTGCACCTCAAGCTCATTGTCCAACTACCATGCACTTTGTATTATAATTGGCCTGGACTGTTTGACTACTTGATTAGAAATCATCTAGCTCAAGCACCAAGATTTGAGCTATCGGTAGAGGCAAGACATTCAGAGCCAACATATTATCTGCTAACACAATGGGTATCTTTTTCTCCTGGCATTCTATTGTCAGATATATCGCACAATTATGAGTTTTCTTGCATGGTGGGATATCCTTGTCACAAAAAGTCATATTTGTGTTTCTCTTTTTTGACAAGTCAAGCAGTTCTAAAAGATCATTGGGGGAAATGCTTATGAGGATGTCAACTTCACCCAAATGATCCCACTGGGCCTACTGGTGCTTCTTCGAGGATATAAGCAACTCCTAGATGGAGATATTGGCGTGTGTTTTCTTAAGTTGTCTCAACACCGAGTCTTCTTCTTTATCTTTATCTTTTCATTTCTCTTTCTCTGCCACCACTCTTTCTTCATCTCTTATTCCTCTTCCTGGATTGTTAGCTTCTAGGTGAGGTGCCTTAAAATGCCAGTCACCTCGAGTTAGGAGACTCATCTCTTCTTCATCTTTAATACTACTATCCCACACAGTTTTGCCTCTTTACTTCACTATAGAAGTCGCTTTGTAACCATTATATTCACTAACTGACCTGTTCTCGACCTTGATTATTGCTTTCACCACACTATTTGCCCTAATCATATTTGTTAGTGCTTTTCCCATCACTATTCTTGACACTGTGTTTTGGTTATCTTTGCTATCACTATCCCAAATCTCATTGACTGACGCACCACTTTATTTGGAATTCCAGAGAAACTCCAAGGTAAAGATAGGTTTGCATTTAGGGTTGTGTTTGGGATAGTGTTTCAGGTTGTGTTTGGTTATTATGGCGATTAGGGTGGAGGGGTCAAAAGTGGTGGATGATTCTTCAATCATACTAAGGGAGTTTGGTAGGGTTACATTGCGATAATTGGGCAATGGGTTTTTAACTACTTGGGGTGGCTCCAAACCATCATTAATGACGTATTGGATTTAATTTTTCAATCTTTAACACCCATTGGTATCATGGTCAGCTGACTGGTCGAAGTGGTGAAAAGTCCCAATGTGGTGGAACCGAGTTAGGCAAAGGTCTTATTGGTAATGGGAGAAGTTTAATTTTTTTTTGGTGAGCTTTGCAAGGGCTTTAGACAAACTCATTCTAAGAGGTGTGAAGTCTTCAAGGCTTCTACATTTCTTTTCAGGCTGATTTCTATATTAAGTGGAGTTTTGGAACTGATTAGGCTGGCCGTATTCATGGATATTTTTCTATTGGGTCTTGAGGAGCTATACCCATACACTTGATTTCACATTGTGTATTTGGGCAAAACTCACTTCATTATTCTTAATGCCATTGCTGCTGGCGACATTCTTCTTTGCAAACCTTTCAGCATTCTTTTTAATCTTCTCCTCGTAGATGGCATCCTCTACTTGAGTGCCAGAGTAAATCAATTGCTTAAAATTGGAGATTGGCATGGCAAACAATCTTTCAATATACATTGGCTGTAAATTCCTCATCACGATTCTGACCTGGTCTTTCTCCACAGGTCTAGAGGCCATCTTAGCTGCCTTACTTTGCCAACAAGAGACGAATTCTAAGAAGGTCTTATTAGGTTTATGCTTGGTCATTTCCAAGTCTCTGATGATGAAATCTAGCTAGGTATTGTAAGCATATTGGGCCACAAATGCTTAGGCCATGTCTTTCCAATCTTTCAGAATATCGAGCTCTTGGGATTAGTACCACTTCAGTGCGACACCAGTGAGGTAGTTTGGAAAAAGCATAGCTAATTGTTCAGTGTTCAAATCTGAGAGCCTTAGAAGGCTAGCAAATTACCTCAAATGGGTCTTGGAGTCTCTGGACCCATCAAAGCGATCCATATAAGATATTTTAAATTTAGGCAGCAGAGTGGTCTTAGGATGAGCACACAACACATCGATATTAAGCAAATACCTATCTAGGTCTTGGGATTTCCTCAAAGCACACTGTATTTTTTCAAACTTCTCATTAATGGTCTTCAACTCAAATATAACTTTATTTTTTTCCTTGGCCAGGAGGTATTCCTTCTCATCTTCGAAAAAATCTTCCTTATCACCTTCGAACCTTTGGGACTCCTTTCGAGCTACCTTTTCCTCCAAGCTATCCAATTTCTTGGCCATCTCAGCCAATATGCTATTGATATTCTTGAGGATCTCACTAATTTCACTACTTCTTTGTCTGCAATCACTCCAATTGAGCTTGAATTACTTTCGAAAACTAAGCTACTAGTGTGCTCTTCCATTATAAATGGACTGGACTCTGAGTACTTCCACCAGAGGATTTGTACCACAACGAAGAAGATACAACTTTTGGCCTTGGACCTATGACTCTTTTTTACAAAAAGAAAGAAGAAAAAAGACACCTTTGGGTTATTTATGCTATGATCTTGTTTTTTCATGCTTCCTTATCCATAGTATTACTTTAATTTTGTCAATGGGTTTCAATTTTGCATCCAAATATCCACTTAATGAACTAAAGTTCACTTGCGAATAAGTTTTCAATTAGCCCAATTAGGTGGATACAGAAACATAAAGGAAAATTTTCTCTGATTATAATAGAATTTTCTTGGTTTTCTCATGGTTAAATGTGGTGGTTTTGACAACAACAAGCTTCCCAAGGGAGTCAGACTCTAATGGTGATTTAGGCTAAACTTAAGTTGTCCAAATGAAAAATGAAGATTGCCCCTTACATGAATCGTTCCACTAGATCCTTTAACCTTCAGTTAGTTTTCTAGGGTTAGGGCATAATCACTATTAGTTCCATCTGACGGGATTCTTAGTGATGTTAAACTAACTTAACCAAAGGAAAATCCTCTATTTTGAAACAACTTGGAATCAATATTGGGCTCACCTCATTTGTTCAAAATTTAATTAAAATAAATTTCCTCCGGTTAAATTCGGATCAAACTTCCTTGGTCTGGGCCCCTTCAATCTCTTATGAGTTTTCTCATAGTTAAGTATTGTGGGTTTGACATCACTAAGTCTCCCTGAAGATTTGGAATCTAGTGGTGATTAGGTCTAAATCCAAGAAGCCCAAAGGAATGATGAGGAGTGCCCTTGTCATGGATCTTTCTACTCGATCCTCGGGCCTTTAGTCACATTCATTTTAGATTTCTTGGGTTAAGGCTCTATCACCACTAGCTTCCTTTATGTGCTCCTTAATGAGGTCAAACTAACAAGACATAACTAAGAGAAAATCCACTGTTTTGGGAAAACCTAGGCCCAACATTGAGTTTAATCACTAAGTTACCAAACATATTATTAAACAAATTATTTTATCTTTCTTTAACATGTGAGGTGAAGGAAAACATATGCAAGCAAGAAAAGGGATAGAAAGGGTCCCTGTCCTAGATGGGAAGGTTTTAGGGTTTGCTTAAAAAAATTAGGCTCGCCTTATAACTCCGGTGGGCTCAGGTACCCCATGGTTAGAAGGATGATATCATACTCCTCTAATGGCCTAAAAGGTGGACCACACGAGTACAATCGCATTTTGCAAACCTTCATTACACAGATGTGAACCAAGAGGAACTTATCCCACAATAAGGGATGACAATAAGCAAATGGGGGTCACACCAGAAACCAAGAGGAAACGAGCCCCCTAATTTACTCCGTCGACAACAATGGGTAAGTGATAGTGTGTAAAGTGAAGTATGAAATAATAACTTAAATTAAAGTTTCAAAATTTTTTTTTCCAATAAACACTTCAATGCTAAATATCCCCAGTGGAGTCGCCAACTATAGGTATCACTCTTTTCCACCTAAAACCCATGCATCTAGCTTGTTACCCAAGGCCACTCCCCTTAAAGAATGTGGAAATAGTAAGCGTGCAAATTATGATGAGTAAGCATATGGAAACAAGTCAAGCCTACCAAGTCTAATGTAAAAATATAAACCTTTTATAAGTAGTAAGGATGATATCATGATGGGTACGCTTTTAATGTATTAGACAAGGGGTCATTTTTCATCAAAGCACAAAGCAAGGATGATGGGTAAGGAGCTGCCATTGGTCTACGTGAGAAATTCCAAGGCTCAAGAGATTTGAGTACAAAAGAGTGAGGATTTAAAGCTCCATCTCTTACCTAGACGAAAGTCTAGCCCTTTGTATTTCAAGAAAATTAATTGAAATTTTAATTCAAGTATTATTATCATACACTACTAATAAATCCAGGCACATATTTTAAAATTTATATTCAAACAAAATGATACAGAATATCAACTTTAAAATAGTGCGGTAAAAATATGTATGTAGAAAAGGGGGATTACTTTAAATATGAAATAAAGAAAAATATTAAAACTATTTACAAAGTATGGATTAGAAACGAGAAGTAAATTTAAGTGCACAAATTTAAACTAAGTGACTTAATTATGTAAGTTAGGACAAAATTATTTTAAACTACATGAATTAAATTAAATATGTGTGATATACGTGCGGATTAATTCTAAGTGTGTAAAGGGTGCGCGATAAAGTGTGCTTGTGTGTGCAAGTACGCACAATAGTATGTGAGTGTGTGGGATAGTTTGCATATGTGCATGCAACATGTGCGCAACAGTGTGTGCATGTGTTCGGTAGTGCATATGTGCGCGAAACAGTATGTGAGTGTGTGGGATGTGCATGCAAAATTGTGTAAGTACGTACGATGTGCATGTAAAAAGTTTGTGAGTGCGTGTAGATTTAGATTAAAACTAAGTTAATTAGACTTAAGCAAATTAAAATTAAAGATTAAAGTAAATGATTTAAACTAAGCTACTTTAAAGAGAAGATTCAAAAATAGCTTGTAACATTTTTAATGGGCCAAAAGGGGCCCAAAATTAACAAAGACCAAGGGGGTTCAAACTTCTTCCTAAAGAATTAAAGTGTTCATGTAGTTAATGACATCTTAAAATAAAGCATCTAACTTAGAAGAAATGAAAATTCTTAAGGTAATAAACTAAAAGAAAGAACTTTAAAACTACCATTAACTCAATATTGCATTTATCAAAGGGAGACTACGTTATGACTAATAACTTACTAAAGAAAAGAATATAACTACTATGGAGAAAATAAATTCTAAGAAAGTAGTGAATCCGTCAAGATGAATTTTACTAAATGAGCTAAATTAATCTAATATATTTTCAAGGTGGTTTAAACACACAAATTGTGCTTACAATATATTTTACATACAAAAAAGATTTGACTAACTATTTTAGCTAAAGAAAATTCCCACGCGCAGGGATTATCCTCGGAGATCCAAGTGCTCTTGTGGACTTAGTGAAGATGAAAGAATGATTTGATTAGAAGATTAGAAGATCAAACAAGATGGTGGTAAAAAATGGAAGAAAGAATGCTCTCGTGTTCTTCTTTGTTTCTCTCTTTTCTTTCTTGAATGCTATTCTCTTTTTCTTTCTTGAATATTCTTCTCTCCTTTATGTTGACTTTCTCTCCTTAATCTTCCTACTCTTCTCTCTTTTTTCTCTCTTACTCCTTTCTTTCTCTCTAAACTTTCTCTCTTTTCTCTCTTTGTTTGCATTACTTTGCCTTAGCTTCTCTTGGTGCAATTGTGATCAACAAAGGGGGACTATCTATAAGAGGATATGAGATGTCTAAGGGATTAAAAACAATAAAATGAGGGAGATGGACATGTCTGGCTAGCCATATAGTGCGGGGCAAAAGGAGTTTCATCTTTTGAGGTGAAAAGGTGTTTCACTTTTGGGGTGTAAAGGTGGGGCTAGAAAATGTGAGGTGTGGTAAACCAAGTAGAAAGCGAGAGGGAAAAGGCTTTTATATGGCTGGCTATGGGGAATAGGGAGGGGTTTCTTTGAGGTGAAAAAGTGAAGAAGAAAGTTTGCAAAAAAGTGAACAAGAAAATACAATTTAGGGTCTTTTTAATAAAACAAAAGCAAAAAGGTGTGAAGAAACACTTCTTGGAGTGGCTGGCCAATGGGGAATGAGGGAAAAACTCAAAATTTCTTTCATTTTTGACATATAATAAAGTGAAAAATATTAGAGAAAATGTGTGAGATTAACAAAGCAAAATAAAGGGGAAAAAAGCTTCCAAAGAAATATTAGGTGTTGTTTTCTTGGGTATAAAATGTGATTTTTAGGTAGAAAAAGGTGGTATTTGGCATGTAGGAAAGGGTGGAAGCTTAACAAGGTAATTTCCAATTAACTAAGAAAAAGGACAAGAAGAGAAACTTCCTTTTTTGGTACACATGGTTGTCCAAAGAGAGAGCAGAATATGCTGTTTTAAAATACATGGTTGTTGTTTTTTAGGTGAAAATGTCTTATTTTGTGTGGAAAAAATGTGGCAATTGGTACAAAGGAAGGTGAGGGAACCTAGGAGGGAGAGATGAGTTCAAAAAGTGAAAAGGAGGATGGAAAATTTCTCATTATAGCCAGCCACATAGGAAGAAGAGAAAAATATCCTTTTGATTGTAAAAAATTAGCTTTTACTTTGAGAAAAGTGAACTAATCAAGAGGCGTCAAGTGGAGGGTGAAATTGAAAGTTAGCCCTTAAAAATAAAATGTCTTTTTGGGCTTGAAATTTGGGTTAAAATTTTATGGGCTTAGCAAAAATCAATGGGATTTAGTGGGTTTTGGATTGGTCTAAAATTTAAATGAAGATTTTGGTCTTGAATTTGGTTAGTCAAATAAGGCCCAATTGATTTAAACCCAAAGTGTATTTAATGGATTGAATAAAAAAAGTTTGCAATTGGTCATACTTCTCAATTAAATTCAAACTTCTACATTTACCAAGTCCGAGCACACTAGGATCAAAGATTCATCATAAGAATACGTGTGTGGTCCGTTCAAAAATTTTGGAACGAAAATGGGTGTCTACACCTTTGGGAAGCTTGTTGATGTTAAATCCACCACACTTAAGCGTGAGAAAACCAAGAAAGCTTGATTGTAATTTAACTAGAGGAAATTTTCCTATCTCCACCTAATTGAGCAAATTGACAACTTATTCGCAAGTGGACTTTAGTTCATTCAGTGGGCCCAACAACATGTTTATTTTATGCGTGCATCTCATATTTTCCATTCCAAAATTTTGAAATGAAACAGTGATCCCTCACAGCCTTTGATTGAAACTCTCGAAGGAGCCCCAATCAAAGGGGGCAAACTGTAGACACCCGTTTTCGTTCCAACATTTTTTAACGGATCATGTGTGGGTTCTTAAGACAAATCTTTGATCCTAGCACACTAGGACTTGGTAAATATAGAACTTTGAATTTAATTAAGGAGTATGACCAATTGCAAGCCACTTTTGTTCAATCTATTTAATCCACTTTGGATTTAAATCAATTTAGCCTTATACAACTAAATCAAATTTAAGACCGAAGTCTCCATTTAAATTTTGGACCAATCCAAAGCCTACTAAAGCCCATTGAAATTTGCTAAGCCTAAACGCTTTTGTCCCAAATTTCAAGCCCAATAAGACTTCGATATTTTAAGGATGACCTTCCAATTTCACCTTCCACTTGGAACCTTTTGATTCGTTCACGTTTTTTAAAGATAACCTCTCTTTTTACA
This sequence comes from Bretschneidera sinensis, assembly GCA_023935145.1. Lineage (NCBI taxonomy): Eukaryota > Viridiplantae > Streptophyta > Magnoliopsida > Brassicales > Akaniaceae > Bretschneidera > Bretschneidera sinensis. The sequence goes on from CM043705.1 coordinate 5,633,242, forward strand.
AAGCAAAAAAGTTGTCTCTCTCCCCTCTCTATGTGGTCAGCAATGAAGAGGACTTTTTCCATCTTCCTTTTTACTTTTTGAACTCACATTTCCCTTATAGGTTCTCCCACCTTACGATGTACCAAATGTAACATTTTCTACACAAGAAACAAGACCTTTTTCACCTAAAAAACAGCAACTATCCATTTTAAAAAGCAAAATTTTCTCCCTCTTTGGACAGTTATGAGTACAAAAAAGAAAGAGTTTCTCCTCTTCTGTTTTTGCTTAGTTAATTAGACATTAACTTCTTAAGCTTCCACCATTTCATACATGCCAAATGCCACATTTTTCTACCTAAAAAATCACATTTTATACCCAAAAAACAGAACCTGAATTAACTAAAAAACAATAGTTTTTTTTTTTATGTGAGTGTGTAATTTGGAAGTCTTCTTTCCCCTTTCTTTTGTTTTATTAATTGCACATTTTTCTTGAAGCTTTCCCACTCTATTATATGTCAAAAACCAAAGAAATTTTGAGTCTTCCCCCCCCCCCTCCCCCTCAATGGTTGGCCACACCAAGGAGAGTTTCTCCTTGCTTTTTTTAATTTTACTTTTGCTTTATTAAAAGCACCCCAAATTGTTCTTTCTTGTTCACCTTTTTGAAACAAATCTTCTTCTTCACATTTTGATCTCAAAGAAATCCCTCCCTCTTCCCTATGACCATCCATCTAAAATGCTTTTCCCTCTAACATTTCACTTGGTTTACCACACCCTACCTTTTCACCCCAAAAGTGAAACACTTTTTCACCTAAAACCCCCTTTTCTCCTTCCCTATCTAGCCGGCCATGCATCTCTTTTTCAACCTTTATTTGGTTTTTCTTTTAATCTTGAGCCATACTTTACTCGTACTATAAATACCCCCCCCGGGCCCATTTGTTAACAAACCACTAACAAAAACAAAGGCATAGTGTTGCAAGAGTAGAGAGGAAAAAAAAAACTCTAGAAAGAGTACAAAGAGAGAAGTTTAGAGAGAGTAAAAAGGAGAGAAGTTTATAAAAATCAAAGAGAAACAAAGTAATCAAAAGAGAGCACACAAAGAAGAAAGGAAAGAGAGAAACACAAGAGGGAAACAAAGAAGAATAAGAGTGTGTTCTTCCTTCTATTTTCAGCTACCCTTTGGTTTTGGTCTTATAATCCTTCATCAAAGTTAATCTTCCTACTTCATCAGGTCCACTAAAGCGTGTGGATCTCCGAGGATCATCCCTACACATGAAAATTTTCCTTAGCCAGAGAAGATTGGTTAAACTTCTCCTTCTTGAAAAATAAATTGTTGGTATGGTTTATATGTTCAAACCACCTTGAAAGTTGACTAGAATAATTTCTCACATAGACAAATGACAAGGGATTTGACCCTCCTTCAAGGTCAAATGGAGGCTCCTTACCTATCATCCTTACTTTGTGCTTAGATAACAAATGACCCATTGTCTAATACATTAAAAGTGCACCCATCACAGGAGCCTCCTTACTACTTATAAAGGGTTTGTATTAGACTTGGTATGTTTCACTAATTTCCATATGGTTACTCATCATAATCCACACCCTCACTATATCCACCATTTTTAAGGGGAGTGGCTTTGGGTAATCAGCCGAATGCATGGGTCTTAGACAGAAAAGAGTGGTACCTACACAAGTGATTGTCGAAAAGAAATTACAAGCATAACAACTAATATTAATACTTCAGCAACATTGAAAATAAATTCAATTTCTTTATCTTCCATTTTTTTTTTTGGATAGGTTAATGATCTTCCAAATTGATTGAAGGTAAATGTAGATTTTAAGAAAAAATAAATAAAGAAATATGGTCTAATAAAGTAGTCAAGAAAGTTATTTTTTCAATAAAAATCAAGCATGTGAATCTAGCTTTCCTACAATTTAATTATTATTCTCCCCAAAAAAACAAACCTAGGAATATTACATTTCTAGTAATTAGATTACTTTATTTGTGAAATGCTAGATTCCTCAATTTTAAAATACAGAGGAAACGTCATTGAGCATACTTTATGGTTTAAAACTCTTCTAGAGTTGTATTTTGCAGGGTCAAAATTCAAATACAGAAGACACGTCATTGATTTATTTTTTTTAAAAAAAAAACTTAAAAGTTATATTTTTTTATCTTGCTGATTCATTAATATTACTAGCATTGCTTATAAACTCAAATGAACATATTTACTTCTATTTTAAGAGTTTTTGTCATCATTAAAAATATAAAGATTGTTGACCTAGCTTAAATTTATTTTCATATGATAAAAAAACTTCAATTATCTAATTATGGGTTTGCAAAGCAAGTTTAAGGTTGCAAATTATGAAGAAGTTGAGAATTCAATGCATGCACTTCAAGAGATCTTAATACTTAAAGAATTAAAAGATAAAGTCAATTTAGTCTAAAGATTGAAGATACAAGACAAAGATTTGAAGATGTAAAGTCTCTACGTTTTTTATTATGTTGAAAATATTTAATTTTATGGGTTAAATGAATTTCATGCTTAAAGGGACTTAAAAATGAATTTAAATTGGAGTTTGAGGAATTTTGAAAAATTGAATTTAATCTAAAGTCTGGGGAATTTTAAAAAAAAAAATTAAATTGAAGTTTGAGGAATTTAAAAAAAAAAATGAATTTAAATTGAAGTCCAAGGAATTTTAATAACTTCTAGATGTTTAGAGTTCACATGTAAATGTACAAGGTAATAAAAAAAATTGTGTTCCAAGGTAGAATTGTCTATCGCGACTCCCACAAGTACTAGAATTTCAACGAGGGATCATATCTTGATGATAATTGACTCCTATCTTTTGGAGTCGCCTCTTGGAACCACTAAGAGTCAACTCACACCTTTGGAACTCGATTCCTAAACCCAACGGTTAGATTTTTTAAATGATTGACTTGGATGGTTAAATATTGAATGCTTAGAAACAACTATAATCACTTCTTAACGGTTAGGAGACACCCTTGGGTATAAATACAAACCTCGAACATCATTTATGTATTCTTGATCATTTAATAGCATTAAAGATTAATTATTGAGTTTGATCCATAGAATTGCAATACCCTTTTTGAGTTATAATCTTCACTTGAAAGTTTATTCCTCGAGGGGATTTTCATCTCTACATTTTTCAACTTTTTGTATGTTGTTTGTAAAAAAGTTAGGGTACTCTTTGGGATATATTATGAGAATCTATTACTGAGTAATTATGAGAGAGAAACGCTTAGGTTGAGAGTTGTGTGAAACTTTTGTAAGGTGTGAGTTAGAACTTGAAAATCTAGCCTGATTGTAATCTCTCTTGATGCAAGGATTGACTTTCAAAAGAAATTCTCTACGAAGAGAATGTAGGCACAATATTGGTGGTTGAACCTTTATAATTTGTGTTTTGTAACCTTCTTTCTCATTTACATTTGTTTTAATTTGATTGATTCTATTTATCTTTTATCTACTTGCGTTGTGTATTAATTCCCATTGATACTGCTTCCTTGAGAGAAAAATAAAATAAAGTTCAATCATTTCTCTCTTGGGTTGCCTTAATATTTTAGGCCAACACTATTTATTTACTTCCACTCTTTTGCACCTAATTTCGTCTTATTACAATCATGTTGCTCGATCATTAAATTTCATGTGCATGATAATTCAAGCAGAAATAAATAAAGTGCTAATAATTTTAATCGAAATCCATCCATAAGCAAAAGTATAGTGTCATTCGTGATTTAAGTGTCTGTGGAGTGCTTAACATCTTTGCATCGTGTACCCTGTCTCTTAGATCCTTAATGCCATATAGATTGGTGGCTATGGTTATTGGACTATAAAACCAAGTGGAGACTCAATTATGTTACCAAATTTTGATTTTGCATTATTGGCATCGCCTCTTTGAATCAACCCATCGAAAAGAGTGCACTCACACCTAGCTATAACTTTTATATTTAATACCATACCTGAAGAAGCAACGGTGAAAATTTTCTCATTGGATCAACAATGAAATAATAATATCATCTAAAGAATTATTGTTAGGCAAGCTTGTAACTCAATCTAGAAAGTTAATGTAAATACCTGATTTCATTTTAAATATTATAACGAACCACTTGTGGGTCTGATGATAACAATTTTGTCTTGAGATGCTCAAGTTGGAAGAATGGATTGTTGAAATTTAAGTTTGAACAAGAATTGCTCCGCTCAACCAAAAAAGAGATCCAAAAAAAACCAAAATTTGAAATCCAACTGATCAACTAGGCCACGGACCTGATCAGTCGGGTCTAAGATCTGATCGGTCGATCTTAAGATTCGATCGGGTGCAATTCTTGATTTTTTTAGCTACACATCAAAACCTTTTAGAACTTCACTTTGGTCTAAAACCCTACAAAGGAACGTGAAAATTTTGGCTTTTCCTCTTCAACAAGAAACCTCCACCACCATTTTATTAGATCTTACCTATATTAGTTGTACATTATAAAAAAAAAAAAAAAAAAAAAAACCTAATTCATGTCTCTTCTATATAATACCCCTCTACATACTTCAAGATCACACTGAATATCTGGCAAAAGCGCATAGCAATAAGCTATTAATTTTCCAGCAATATTCTTTCTTCCACAAAAACCAAAATCATTATAACTTTTGCTCTTCCTAACACCTTAGCCCCCACAAAATACTCACATCCAAAAACCCTAGTTATCCCTTATCAGTTCTTAACCAAGTTCAAACTCCTACATTCATTCATCCTTAAGTACGCGCAATAATAAAAGCTCTGAGTTCAATCCACACCGTACGTGAAACATCTTCAAACTTTGGATTAATACTTCGATGTTTATCCCTCCACAATACGTGGAGAGATCGAATCACAAAATTTTTAGTAACTTAATTAAATTATCTCAAATATCAATATGATGATTGATTATTTTAAGCCACCGTAAACCTAAAATTATTTTACATGTCACGTAGACTTATTTTGTCAAATATGTTCTAGGAATTCATAGGTTTTTTTTGCATTATACTTTGCATGCCATGTAGTCCATTGTTTTGCATATTTTATCTTGAATTATAATTGGTTAAATTTCATATAAAATTATTTAGGATTATTTTCGTACTCATGTTTCATTTTCGTATTCATGCCATGAATTATTTAGGAATTCATTAGGTTTATTTAGGATTAGTTTTTGCATCTTCTTTGTGTGAATCAAATTGAATTAGAATCGTTGAAGATACAAAATTATTGTAAAACTCAAAAATACAAGAACCAGAGGCTTGGGAAGCCGATCCAATCCCACCAAGGGCTGATCGGCTGGTCCTAGGGTTGGATTGGGTCCTACCTGGACCCGATCAACTGACCTAACCTTTTAATTTCCACTTTAATAATTTCTTGCTTCCGTTTCGATTATCTACAATTATGCTCTTCAATACTAACATGTTTCTTTTGTTGTTGGTTAAGTTTTCAGATTTTATTCTCTTTAATTATGTTTATATTATTTTCATACATATTATATCTTGTTTACAAAGCGATTGAGGTCCCCCTTATTTGTGATGTTTTGATATAATTTATGTTGTGCTTAAATTATTTGATATAATTTGTGATTTAATATGCTTGTTTGATATAATATGTGATTTAGTATGCTTGCATTATTAGTGTGTGGGAAAATTAGTTTATATTAATTATTAAATATTTTTCAAGAACATAAGGGATAGGTTTCGACCTAGGCGAAAGGGGAAGCCTTGAATCCTTCTTCTCCCATACCCCAATCTCTTACTTCGAATTTCTTTGAGACTAATGATAAGGGATTTTGGCCCCTTTAAGGTCAAATGGTGAATACAGTTTACCCATTGTCTTAGCTTCATGCTAGCATTCCACGTCCCTTGATTGTCCTTCGAAAATTACCTCTCGAAAGGACTAACACCATAAAATAGTGAGATGTCGAACATACTAATCTAACACTTAAAAGTGTGCCCTCCATGGCAGCCCCCTTACTACTCATAAAGGGTTGTGAAAAACATGGTATGTTCTGATCCTTGCATATGCTAACCCATTTTGATCTAAACCTTCTCTTATCGATCCTTCTTTGAAGGGAATAATCTTGGATATTAAGATCGGAATCGTGGGGACGTCAGAAAGGAGTAGTACTTATAGTTAATCATAGTACTAACACGAATAATAGTACACTATTGCAGGGCACTGGCATGGGTGGAACTTAGCAGGGATAAGAGAGAGCCATGCCCCCAAAAATTTTTATTTTTTCTAGTTCTCAAGTAATAAAAATAAAATATAAAGTAAAATCACATATTGTCACCCAAATAATCCATTATATAAAATTTTATCCTATATTGTATCCTAAGTTTTGTTCACACATTTTCCAAAAGTTGGGTTAAAATTTATACTTTCATTCTTGAGAAGAGAATGTGAATCTAACTAGAAGGCTGTTATCTCTAAGTTCTCTCTAGGTTATCTCCTCCTCAAAACTAAGGTTGTTGAGGGAGGCTTGTTTTCTTTCGTCTCTGTACAGTATTTCCCTCACCGAGATTTAGGTCTTCTTTGAGTTTTGTTTTAGTATTTTAGTTTTAAGGTCTCGATTCTATATGGAAATAGAAATATAGGAGATACGGAATAGGCTTAGTATCATGGAGGAAGAGAATGATAGGGTTAAGATTGAAGAAGAAGAAGAAAATGCTGCTTTTGGGGATAAAGGATTGGTTTTAATAAGGAAGCCCTTGATGGTAAGGAATTTTAATAGAGATGCTTTGATTTTTACTAGGTTGCAAAGAAACCATCTCGTGGGATGAGTTCTAAAGTAGTTGATGAAAACTTATTCTTGTTTTGGTTTAACCATTTGAATGACAAGAAGAGTGTATAGGAGGGTTCCCTATGGTCTTTTGATAACGATGCTTCAATATTTGGAGGGTCCACTACAGCAATTGGAGGTAGAGTTTAGGTTAGCATCTTTTTGGGTTATAGCCTATGACATTTCTCTTGGAAGCATGACTAGAAGGATGCAAAAGAATATTTAGGGTAAACTAGGGTTAGCTAAAGATGTGGATGTTAATGATCATAGAGAAGGTTGTGGATGGGATTTTTTTTTTTCAAATTAGGGCTAGATTCGATGTCACCATGCCGTTATGTAGAGGGATACCATTAACATTCTGTAACTCTAAAACTATGTAGATCCCTTTTAAGTACGAAAGGTTGCCTTTATTTTGCTATGTTTGTTGTTGACTTAGGCATGGGGAAAAGGATTGCTTGGTGGAGGTGGAGGTGGAGGAGAGAAAAGATGAGGATTAGTCACAACAGAGATATGGGCTTTCTTAATGAGCTCCCCTGCTGAGAAAAAGTGATTGTAGGGGCCATCACGAGAAAACTCAAAATGTTAATAAAGTTGATATTTTTTGGGAGCAACATAAGAATTAGGAGAGTTGGTTCTTTGGTGGCTGTATCTAGCAAGGGAGAGGGCAATAGTAAACTAAGGGTGAAAAGGAAATCATTAAGAGAAGAGGAGTCTTCATCTACCAACAGAAAATTAGTAGCTATTATTGCTATTAGTTGCCATCAGTCCAGTCAAAATTGTTTATAAATATGTGAGGGTAGGTTTACCATTGATAGCTAGAATGAATCTAACAGAAAAATTGGAGAAAATATCGATGAATGAAATGACAGGTGAGGAAGTTGATAGTGTAGTAAAGGAAACAATGAATATCTTAGGCAATGGAGAGATAGTAGCATATGAGGTTAAGAAAATTGATTCAATTGGTTTCAATGAATATTCAACATCAAAGCGAATGGGATGATCTATGTATTAGCACCAGAATTGGGGGTTCCAATGGTAGAAAAGGGGAGGGGTTTAGAGGCAGAAGTAGCGTGTTAAGTTATGGGCATGATTAGCTATAAAGAGGGATAGAAGTCATATTGTTAAAGGAGGTAAAAGGAAGTTGGTGGAGGTGGTAGTCAAAGATGAAGCTATATTAATGGACCTAGATACAACAGATAAAAAGAAAGCACTTAGAGAGGCATTAATTTGTTGGGAAAAATACTATATAATGGCATTGGCGGATGAACCCTAGAACTGCCTAGCCATATGAGGATTATTTCATAGAGCTATTGAAGGCTTAGGAGCCCTCGATGAGTTCGTTATCTCCAAAAATTAATGGAGAAAAAAGGACTTGATCTGTTGTTTCTTATTGAAACCAAGTTACGAGTAAATGAGCTCAAGAAAAGGAAAGTTAGGTGTGGTTTTATCATTGCCTTGGTGTTAACAGTGACAGTAGAAGGCACTTGTTAGCTCTGTTATGGAAGTAGGACCAAGATATAAGTTTGCTAAGCTATTATAGATATCACATTGATGTATGTGCTATGAAGTATGGCTCATAGGCTTGATGCATGACAGAGTTTTATGGTCACCCAGATACCTCCCTAGAAAAAAGTTTATGGGCGTTGCTTAAAATGTTATTAAACAAATCTTCCTTTCCATAGTTGTGTTTGGGGGATTTTAATGAGATAACTAAGTCATCAGAGAAGAAAGGTATGTGTCCTAGACCAGAATGACAGATCTAGTATTTTAGAGAAGTGATTGATGCTTATGGGGATTTAGGATTTAAAAGGCCTAGGTTTACTTGGAATAATGGGAATGAGAGGTCGCAAATGTTAGGGAAAGATTAGATAGAGCTTTGGCCACCACATGTTGGTTTAATTTCTTTCCTTCTTGTAGAGTGCAACATCTTGTCCATAGTACTTCTGACCATTTTCCATCATGGTTTCTCTTGATAGCTCAATTAGTAGAGCATCGACGAAGAAAAACAAACAATTTTGCTTTGAGGCGATGTGGGTTCGAGAGCCAAGTTGTGAATAGCCTATATTTTCAGGTTGGTTGAGTATTGAATAAGAGGATGCTTGGCAGAATGTTGTGCCTAGAATTAAGGCTAACCATGTTAAGCTACTACATTGAAACATATTGAATTTTGGTATCTATGATGAATTTAAAAGTATCTAGTTCATGTTGAATTTGGTTGATAAAATAGATAGGAAGAAGAAGCTTTCATGGATTATAAATGAATTAATAGAAAAGGAAGCACAATTGAAGAAAGGTCTCGAGTTACCTGGTTAAAAGAGAGACAAGAATGCTAGCATTTTTCACAGGAGAGACATCAACCAAAAAAGGAAGAACAAATTTAAAGTTTGGTGTATGAGAGAGGGGTGAGTCACACTAAGGAAGAAATAATGGAGAAGGTGGTTGTAGAGAATTTTGACAGATTATTGTTGTGCGATTATCCACCTAAATTAATATGAGAATACTCGTACTTGTTTTATTTGCAAGTGCATAAGGTCAATAGTAGCATAGTGTGCAAGTGTAAGATCATTTCCACAGGGATTGGTGAATTTCGTTTTAGAATTAGTTTCGCAATAATAAAATAAAAATAAGAGAAATAAATATTGAGTTGGAATTTAATAAAGATAAAGGCGTAGGGACTTGATATCCAACATTAATCATGCTACCACAACAAAACAGTATGCCAATGCTTTACTTATGTCATGAATACCTAATGGTTGTCAACCTAAGGCCATGGTATCTACTCCTTAAGCTATTGATTTCCCTAAGCAACGAGTTAGACATGGTATCTACTCTAACTCTTTTCTTTCTTAAGGGATTCAGCATGGTGTATACTGAGTTGTTCCTTAAGAGAGCATAAGATCTATGGAAATCGACAGCTACACGAGACCTAGAGCATGGTATCTACTCCCGGTTTCCCATGTTGATTAACCCAAGGATTCGACGTGGATATTTTTTGTTACTATTGTTGAACCCAGGACTCGGTCATTCAAATTGATTCAACTAACTAATCCATACCACATGCATATCTTGATCAGCAAACACATATGAGGAATTTAAATAAAAACAGGCATTAATCAAGTTAAGCATCACAACACAAATATCGCAAAGGCACCAATACTGAATTATTGAGTAAACATAATTAGGGCTTCAACCAAGCCCTTACTAGAAAATTAGTTACACATAGTTGTGATGCTAAATGACATCATAAAATAAAATACAAAGGAAAGAAGAAACCAGAAAACACTATGGAGAAAAGTCATCAATTCATCTCCACAATCTCTCCTCCGGGCTCGTTCGGCCTCCGGCCTCCCTGAACAAAAACTAAACTAAAAGGGAGATCTACTCCTAAAAAGGGAGATACTGTTTCTGTGTTTTACAAGTCTATTTATAGGGTTCTAAGGACACTTGAAAACCCTAATTTTCAAAACAGGTCTCTAACCCTACTTTCCAAAATAGGGACTGCCATTTTGATGTTTTACTGATGCGTGTGCGCTCGATCGCATGAGTTTGCGCTCAAGCATTTTCCTTGTGCGCACAAGTGCTTGTGTGCTCGATCGCACCAAGCACTGCACTCGATCGCACGCTTCTACAGCTCCCAGTTCCAGTTTTGCTCTTTGAGTTCCAAAATGCTTCATTTCTTCCAAAAACCTATAAAAACAAAAAAAAAACACAAAAAGAAAGTAAAATGGAAAAAAATACGCAAACTAAGAGCTTAACAAATGTAAATTAAGGGGCTTAAATATGAATATTTAAGGACTTATCAATTATTCACTACATCTAGACCTCAGTGGGAAAACGAGGGACAGATAAGATGAATGCAACATTTCTCTCAAAATTCAAGATTGATCATATAGAAAATGCTTTTATCAAAAATACTGACATATAGTTGATTCTCATTATCATAACGCTTTTCTTTCTTTTCTCAGTGTTGGTTAAATCACATTCATATTGCACTCATCCCTAAATTCTCTAATCTTGAGAACATAACTCAATTTTGTCCTATCAGTCTGTGCAATGTCCTGTATAAATTGGTTGCCAAAGTTCTTACCAATAGATTTAAAAGTCTTACTAGATTCAATTAGTGAAAATTAAAGTGCTTTCTTAGCAAGTCATCAAATTATAAATATTCTTTTTGTGTATAAGATGATTCATTCATTAAAGGATTGTCGAATATGTAATAATGGATCTTGTGCATTAAAAATGGATATGAGCAAAGCTTATGACACAGTGGAATGGGATTTTTTTAGATATTATGATGTTCATATAGGGTTTTGAGAGTAGATGGATTGGTTTGATGATAAGATTTGTCAAGTCTATTTCGTAGTGTGGGTACCATGCCGTCACCACCCTTTGTCAATTAGTAAAGGGGTTCCCACTGAAGTGAACTCTTTTAGATCGAGGCACATTTTCCATGTTTAGCTTTATGTTGTCTTAGCACAATGTAAAGACAATGGGTAAGGAGCCACCATTGACCTTGAAGGGGGTAAAAATCTCTTGTCATTGGTCTGTGCAAGAGATTTTCGGTTTGGGAAATTTGGGTACAAGAGAATGAGGAATTAGTGCTCTCTGCCTTGTCTAAATCGAGGTCTAGCCCTTGTGTTATTGGTAAAATTTTTAAATTTTAATCTAAGTTACTCTACCATACACTAACACTCCACATGCATTAACTTCACTCCATTGCAAACAAGAGTTAAACCAAAACATCACTAAAGATTAAGGAGCATGTATACATGAGAGAATACTAACCCAACATTTCTTTGTTAGACAGCCCTGTCCTCTCATCAGCAATGAGTTCACTTTAACCAATTTCTTTTCAAACCAATAATAGTGTATGCGGAGTAGAAATTAAATATATGATTCAAAAGTAAAAAGGGATATGAATATGAGTTGCAACATAGAAATATGTCAATAATAATTTCAAACAGAATTGTTCACAAACCAAAAATAACAAAAACAAGGAAAAAAAAATAAGCTTCTGCTTGGATTAAGGAGTTGTTGATTGACACCAGGGGTGGCCGATCAGTGGCCAACAGAAGCTAATTGAGACTTGGACACCAAAGAGAAATTTTAGGTGGAAACTATTATCACTCTAAATTATATCAAGATTAAATGATGTTCATTACAGTGTATGATTATAATACATTAACAACTCTTTAGTAATGCATATAAAGCTAAAATTACAATATTAAATCTTAAACTAAATGGCATTCAGATGGTTTTCATGAAAGATCAACATGTTTTAGGCATTATATATGAAAAAAAATTAAGGTTAAATAAAACCATGTTTCTTAAAATAATATCTCATGCTATAGGACATAGAGGATGATGTTTATGGAGATTTCAAAGTGAAACAAAATAAAGTCATGTTTTTTAACATATAAGATGAAAATAAGGCATGGAAAATCAAAAGAAAATAATGAAATTATTACCAACCTTTTCAAGGAGAGGTTTTTTTTATGTGTGGTAGCTGCCCTCAAAGATCCACTTGCTCCCTTGAAGAAGATAAAAATGAACACTTGGAGTTGCTTTTGAGAGAGACCAATTATAAAAAAAGGATGAGTTTGGCTAGTGATTTGATATAAGGGAAGAGTATTTAGGACACCCAACCTAGTACAAAATTACTAACCCAATAACCCAGAAGATTTGATGATATTTTCCTAAAGTTTTAACTAAGTTTTGCTAAGAGTGCGATTGTTGAAAGGTGTGTGAGAGGGGAGGTATTCATAAGGAAAATGGAGAAAAGTAGAGGGTGGAGAGTGTTGGAAGCTTTTGGATGGTTGTGGGATTTCTAGGGGAAGATCTTCATAGATGCTCTAGTTAGCATTGATAGCCACAAATGCAAAAATAGAATAATGCACATTTTACACGTTTTATAACGTAAGTACCAATCGATAGTCAACATGGGCCTGTTTTAAGTCTAATCAGGTTGGACCATTGGGCTTTCAAATTGTTATTCTCCAAGATTGAGCCTCGATTCTTATGTTAACCAAATTTGAGCATCTCTGGATCAAATTCTCATCATCAACCTCAAGTACAGTCCATTTTAATAGTTGGAACAAAAATGAGTGTCTACACGTACTCAATCATGTTTAACGGGGATCAGTGGTGTAATTTTAAACCTTCTTAAGGACTCTGACAAAGGGATCCTCTTTCACTATATCCATTTTTAATTTGTTGTACCATGTTTATTTCTAATTTTTGTTAAAGGATCGTCAACTCTTCTGAGACAGGTTGAGACTAATAGAACAATTAGTGGTGTATCTACAAGCAAGAAAAGCAAGAATGGCCCTTGAATTTCTAACCTCTCTTTTTGAAGATGATAATCTTCTTCTATTTGCTCGAGCTAACAAGCGAGAAGGTTTGGAGATTAAGTGAATCCTTAATTTTTATGAGCAAGCAATTGGTGAGAAAGTAAACTTTGAGAAATCAACAATTTTGTTCAGCCTGAATACAAGAGCTACTATAAAGGACATAACTAGTGATTGAATTAGGAGTTTCCATGGTCACATATAATTAATGTTAACTCGAACTTCCTACCATGGTTGGGAGATCTAAAAAAGTGTCTTTCGAATTATGGATACTTTGGATTTCTCCATTGGTCTTATATCCACTTGGAAGTTCAATCCTTCTATCATTTTCCGATGGTCAATTTTGAAGGGACAATCCTCAGGGACATAGCATCTCCTCAAAGGATTATCCAAGGGTAATTTTTGAGTGGCATACCAATGACACAAAGTCATCAGCAGATAATCCATGAGGAGTCACCACATGGTTTTTAGGGATCAAGAAACCACATAGCCATTGGTCATTTACAAGATAGAGATTCGGGTTTGGAGATTGGGCACACAATAGGATGGTCACAGATTCTTAGTAAGCCTATACCTCAATGGATCTAGCCTATACTTTTTCAAGTTAATGGATTTTCTTTAATTAAATTAATTGACTGATTGGCTCTTATCTATCAATGATCATACAAGCACACAATGTAAATGAGTAGTCAAGTCACACATAATATCATGAGCACGCAATAAATTATATCAAGCATCCATCCATAGCAAATAAAAGTGCATGTAAAATAAAGTACAGTTACAATGGAAATAGTGGTCAAAACATTTCAGTCTAAAATTACACCATTCTAAGAAAACGATAAACTATAATTACACAGGAAATAGCAATCAAAATATTCTGATCTAAAAATAAAATTTTTCTAAGAAAGCGATAAAAAGGAAAATAAATAAAAATCGCCTAATTGTGGCTATTAAAATCAAAAAAAAATTGAATAAACTTTAATAAGAGTGGTAAATAAAATAAACCATGCACTAGTGCAAAAAAATAAATCATTCATCCATAGTAAGTATTTTTAATATAAATTGACTATATTTATTCATCCATGAACACTAAAATAAACAAAAATAGCAATTATTCTTATCAATAATGCACGAAAAGTCATCCAATCTCATCAAGTTATCATAGAAAAATAACATATAATCTCAATATGCAAGTATAGGCACATAAGCAATCAAGATTCAAGCATTAATAGAGAAAACATATGATGATAAAAATAAATCAGCAATTTTATCATGCAATGTCTATATAAATCAATAGTTATTTCATGTGTAATCAAACATGTAATCAAGGATAAATAAGTAATGATCACATTGACCAAAGAGAACATCATACGATCCATGGAAAGTAGGGTTTAACATGCAAAATCCTAACTAACCAATTAAATGTGTGATCATGCCTTAAAACATAAATTAAACAAATCTATATCCTCATTTTAACCTAGAAACATCCAAGATTAAACTATAACATATAAAGCCATTCAAATTACATCAAAGTATGTTTCTTTAAATCTCAATTCAATTAAATTTCATTCATTGATTTCGTATGATAGACTTTGACTCATGTTAACATAGACCGTCTAGATGTTCACGGGACTTGATATCCACCACTAATCATGATTTCCCAATAAAAACAATATGCCAATGCTTTAATCACATTATGAATACCTAATGTTGCCAACCTAAGGGCATGGTGTATACTCCTTAAGCTATTGATTTCCCTAAGCAACGAGTTAGGCATGGTGTATACTCTAACTCTTTTCTTTCTTAAAGGATTTAGCATGGTGTATACTAAATTATTCTTTAAGAAATCATAATATCTGTGAAAATCGACAAACATACGAGACCTAGGGCATGGTATATACTCTTAGTTTCCCATGTTGATTAACCCAAGAACCCAGTGTGGATTTTTTTTGTTACTATTATTAAACCCATGACTCAGCCATCCAAATTTATTTAACTAACTAGTCAATACCACATGCATATGTTGATCAGGCAAACACATATGAAGAATTCAAGAAAACAAGAATTAATCAAGTTAAACATCATAATATAACTATCACAAAAATGCCAATATTGAATTCTTGAGTAACATAATCACGGCTTCAATCAAGCCCTACTAGGAAATTAGTTACACACGAGTTTCATGTTAAACATCTTCATAAAGTAAAATAGAAGGGAAAGAATAAACCCGAAAAAGCTTCCTTTAAGAGTTGTCAATTCTTCTGCAAAATCTCCCCCTCCCCCCAAAAATCTCCCTATTTCTGTGTTTATAGACCTATTTATAGAGTTTAGAAACATCTGAAAACCCTAAAACTTGACAAACAAAACTCTTAACTTATTTTCAAAATAGGATAAGCCGTTTTAATATTTACTGATGCGCGTGTGCCCTCAATCACAGAGTGGTGCGCTCGAGCGGAGGTACGCTTGAGACTTCTTCTTGTGTGCGCGAGCGCAGGTGCACTCGATCCTTGGCTTGGGTGCTTGAGCACTGTTGCACTCGATCGCAGGTTTCAGTACTCGATCGCACTAGTAGACTCCAGGTTTTCTCTTTAAGCCAAATATTTCTATAATGCTCCATTTTCTCCAAAAACCTATAAAAACACAAAAAACACAGAAAGGAAATAAAATAGAATGAAATAACACAAACTAAGAGCTTAACAAAAGTAAATTAAGGGGCTTAAATATGAATATTTAAGCACTTATCAATATATATATATATATATATAAGCCTCATTAGGGTTAGGAATCATTTATGGACGACTTGGAGAAGAATTCTCTCTGTTTAGATGACTTCCAAATCCCATAAGAATTAGGAAATCTAGCAAATTCTGGACCTCAACTTCGAACGGGTCGTGCAAATTCATCCAGATGAGGTTGGACCTATTCTTTGACTATATGGAAACATAAGAGAGTATTATTTTAAACCCAATTTTTCTCACATGAAAATTTAGTAAATGTAATTTTTACATGATTTTTATTACTCTTTTACTTATTAAAATTGTTAGTTTTCCTTTATTTCTTTTGATTTGATTTGATTTTGATTTATTTTATTTTATTTTATTTGCTTGTGCCGCACTTTTTCCTATTTTGTGTTATATTTCCTTTTAGTTACTTTCCTGTTTCATGTTTTCCTAGTAGTAGAAGTATTTCCCATTTCAGTGTCTTCCTTTTCCTACAAGGAGTAGTATTATTTGACTTTCCTTTTCTTTTCTAGGAGTTTGCCTATATATGTGGCCAGGTTCTCTCCTATTAGAGTGACAACAGATTTTTCATAGATAAGAGAATAAAGAGAGAAGAGAAGGAGGGTGGCTGCCAAGTCTCAATGAAGAGAGATCTTCAGCAATCTTGAATGCTTCATCAAATTATTTCAACTAAAAGAGTTTTATTCTCTTCTCTTTAGTTTTCTTTTGATGCATTTCAATAAGAACATGGTTGATTTCAGATTTTTTATGAACTAATTTTATTTTTCTAGGGCTTTGATATAGTCTAGCTTTGAGCACACAATTTAAATTCCAAGTTATTTTATTTCAAGTTATTTTTTTATTTTTATGTTGTGTGTTTATCCTTGATCTTATTGCTTATAATTTTCTGGCCAAGTATTGTTTGATTCATTGAATCATAATGAAACCGAGAGGTAATTTGTGATTAAAAGCTTTTGGATTAAACACTATTAGTTGAGTGAAAGATAGAGATACTTTACCACGACTAGTGTGATTTTAGATTAAGAAAAATCCAAAGAATTTAATGAATCTTCAAATAATTTAATTTACATAGAGATATGATGAATTATTAGGTGGAGATATTTCTAATGTCATTCGAGAGAAAACATTGAATAATTAAGGGATTTATTTTTCATCAACTTGAAAAATTGGATTTTTATAACAAGGAATAATAAATTGTGTGAGATTATCTAGGTGAAATCAAAAGCTCTAGATTTATTTTTATTATCTCTACACCCTTAAGTTTTATTCTCTTTTCTTTTAATTTATTTTTGTCAAGCACTTTAGTTTAATTTAGGTGATAAAGTCTTTGAAATTTCGGTTTTATTTCCAAATAGTAAATAATTTGGTAAATTTCAATACTCAATAGCATAATTAGTCTATGTGGGTTCGATACTTTTTTCTTTAAAACTTTACTACTTGTTGCGATTTTGTTCACTTGCAAATATTTTCACACTAAGTTTTTGGTGCTGTTGTCGGGGACTAATTAATTGTAATTGATATTATACTAGCTAGATTGTTACTAATTTGGAATCTTTTTTAGATTGCTGATTAGATCTCAGTTTTGCTTTTCTTTTATTTTTATTTCAAGATTTAGAAGTGTATGCCCTGATCTAAACCAGTAGAGTCTACACTTTTTTATCCTGAGACTGAGAGAACTTTGCATCAAATCAAGAAAAAGAAGAAGCAAAAAGTCACCACACACTGCCATCGCTATGGCGGATCAGCGGAATGGAAAGGCGAATAGGGCTTTGAGGGACTATGCTACACCCTCAGTTAATAGGGCTACATCTAGCATACGGAGGCTGACTATACAAGCTAATAATTTCGAGATTAAGCCAACAATAATTCAAAAGATACAGCAAACTTTTCAGTTTGGGGGGTTGTCACAGGAAGATCCTAATGTTCATATCGTAAATTTTCTAGAGATTTGCGACACCTTCAAGCACAATGGAGTGATGGATGATGCTATTCGTTTGAGACTTTTTCCTTTTTCACTCAAAGAAAAAGCAAAAGCCTGGCTGAATTCTCTACCACCTGGTGTCATTACTACCTGGGAAGAGTTAGCACAAAATGTTTTAGCAAAGTATTTCCCTTCGGCCAAGATACCAAAGCTAAGGAATGATATTACCACATTCACTCAATTTGAAAATGAATCTTTGTATGAAGCATGGGAGAGATACAAAGATTTATTGCGAAAGAGTCCTCGTCATGACCTTCCGGCATGGCTTTAAGTCCTAACATTCTACAATGGTTTGGGAGCTACAAACAGGTCCATGGTTGATGCAGCAGCTGGAGGGGCTTTAATGAGAAAAATTATTAAGTAGCTTATGAACTTTTGAAGGAATTGGCATCCAACAACTATCAATGGCCTTCGGAGAGAGCAATGACAAGAAAAGCGGCTGGAGTTTTTGAACTAGATTCTATTACCACATTGGCGGCACAAATGGCAACTTTATCTAAACAACTAGGTAAGATGAATGTTAATGCTATTCAAACTAATGTTGTGTGTGATTATTGTGTAGGAAATCAATCAAGTATCGATTGCTAAGTGGGGAATCCGTTTGCTCAACCAAATTCTGAACAAGCTAATTACGTGTCCAATTTCCAACGTCAAAACAATCCTTATTCAGACACATTCAATCCTAGATGGAGAAATCACCCCAATATTTCCTGGAGCAACAATCAAGGGGCAGCTAGACCACCACAAAATTTTCCACAGCAAGAAAAGAAGCTGACACTTGAAGAGATGTTCACGCAATATATGCAAAAGACAGATTTAGCGATCCAAAACAATTCGGTTTCAATTCGTAACCTTGAGTCTCAAATCGGTCAGCTTTCACACATTCTTACTAAAAGGACAGCAGGGACTTTGCCGAGCAATACCGTTACCAATCCTAAGGAGCATGTCAAAGCAATAACATTGATAAGTGGGAGGACAATTAAGCAGCCACAAGGAGCAAGTATCGAGCAAGATAAAGCTGGAAATCATGTGGAGTCCGAGCCAAAGATGGAGGAATTGGAGTAGCAAGTGGCCGACCAACAAGCTGGAAATTCTAAAGCAAATAAAGAAGCTTCAAAACCTACAAATTCCATGGAGTTTACATCTGAAACTAATTCTCCTTCAATTTATAATCCACTGATTCTTTTTCCTCAAAGACTTAAAAAATTAATAATAATAAGTTAGATAATCAATTCTGTAAATTTCTTAATATTTTTAAGCAATTGCATATTAATATTCCTCTTGTTGAAGCTTTAGAGCAAAAGCCTAAATATACTAAGTTTTTAAAGGATATTTTATCAAACAAGTGGAAGTTTGAAGAGTATGAGATGGTGATGTTAACCGAAAAGAGTAACACGATTTTACAAAAGAAGTTGCCTCATAAATTGAAAGACCCAGGGAATTTTACGATTCCTTGTACTATAGGAAATTCTTATTTTGATAAGGCTTTATGTGATTTAGGAGTAAGTATTAGTCTTATACCTTTTTGGTTTTCAGGAAGTTAGGTCTTGGAGAAGCAAAACCTACTACAGTTCTCTTTACAATTGGCAGACAGGTCTATCAAGCACCCGCGAGGACTCATTAAAGACTTTTTGGTTTTGGGATGACCTTTTCTTGCTACGGGGAGAACTTTAATTGATGTCCAACAAGTGAAACTTATTTTGAGGGCTGATGATGAGCATGTTACTTTTGATGTATTTAAGGCTATGGATTTTCATTCCAAAGTACACTCTTGTTTTCAAATTAGTGACATAGACTTAGTGGTGGCCAAGGCCTATAGGGATAGATTTTCAAAGCTATCACTTGAGGTGTGTCTTACTCGTTCTACAACTCTTGAATTCGAGAATTAAGAGATTATGGAGTGTGTAAGGTGTTTGGAAGCTACACCATCCTTTCATCCTTCCATAAAGCCGAAATTGGAAGAGCTAGGTTCATCTATGCTGATATCTTCAAGTAAGGGACCACCCAAACTTGAGCTCAAACCTATTCCGTCAAATTTAAGGTATGATTTCTTAGGACAAGACTCAATTTTTTCGGTTATTATTAATGGTTCTTTAAGTGATGTAGAGGAAGAAAAATTGCTAAGATTTTTAAGGGGGCATAAGATAGCTTTAGGATGGACAATCTCGGATATCAAGGGAATTAGTCCTTCGATTTGTATGCATAAGAATTTAGTGGAGTATAGTTTCAAGCCGATAGTTCAACTGCAATGAAGATTGAATCCATCAATGCAAGAAGTGGTGCATAAAGAAGTATTGAAGCTCTTAGATGCTGGAATTATCTATCTAATCTCGGATAGTGCATGGCTGAGTCCAGTTCAAGTGGTCCTAAATAAAGGAGAAATAACCATGGTAAAGAATGACAACAACAAACTTATACTAACAAGGATAGTCACTGGATGGTGAGTATGCATAGATTATCGAAGACTTAATGATGCAACTCGAAAAGATCATTTTGCATTTCCTTTTATCGACCAAATGTTAGAAAGACTCGCTGGCCATGCTTACTATTGTTTTCTAGATGGGTATTTTGGATATAATCAAATTATAATTGGTCCCAAAGATCAAGAAGACTACTTTCATGTATCTTTATGAAAATTTTTCATATAGAAGGATGCCTTTTGGTCTTTATGATGCTCTAGCCACGTTCCAGAGATGTATGATGTCCATTTTCTTCGATATTGCGGAAAAATTTATAGAAGTATTCATTGAGTGCTTGCACGCTTTTGAAACATTGAAAAAGAAATTAATTTCAGTACCTATAATTGTATCACCAGATTGGAATTTACCTTTTGAATTGATGTGTGATGCTAGTGATTTTGCTATAGGGGTTGTTTTACGGTAGAGAAAGGATAAAAAGTTTCATGTTATTTATTATGCAAGTAGAACTTTAACGGGAGCTCAACTTAATTATGCTACTACTGAAAAAGAATTATTAGGGGTTGTTTTTGCTTTTGAAAAAATTTGTTCTTACTTGATAGGTTCAAAGGTGGTTGTCTATACCGATCACTCCATTCTTAAGTACTTGCTTACGAAGAAGGATGACAAACCAAGATTACTTCGATGGATTTTGCTTCTACAAGAATTTGATTTAGAGATCAAGGACAAGAAGGGTACCGAAAATTTGGTGGCAGATCACTTATCCCGAATTGAGCCTAAGGGTGCGGATGATGAGTAGCAATTACCAATTAATGAAACATTTTCATATGAGTATTTGATGGTTGTTGATGAGTCTTAAATATTGCATATTTTAGACCCTTAACTTATATTTGTTATGCTCTTAGTTAGTAGTATTTCACTTTATTTTACGTTTTTCTTGTGTTTTGTGTATTTTTACAGGTTTGTGGAGAAAATGAAGCATTTCAAGAGAGATGTGAAGCTTCTGGAGACATTGCGATCGATGGCACGAGATATGCGATCGAGCGCACCTGCGGTCGAGCGCACCTGCCTACGAACGAGTGCATTGTCAACATCCCACATCGAAATAATTTAAGTTCAGTGCATCTGCGATCGATCGCAGAAGACATGCGATCGAGCGCACATGAGATTGTGCGCACAAGACATGCGATCGATCGCATCTGCGATCGATCGCACCACACTGCGATCGAGCGCACACGGGCAGTTTCCCACATCGAATCTGCAACCCATTTTGCTCCGGGTCTCCCCCTATATAAACACCACCTGACTTCATAATTCAGTGTACAATTCCTAAACCACTTTGGTGTTTACCGGTGGACGTCCGCTAGCATTCTGGTGGATCTCGAAGGCATTGCTACCACGAGGGGAAGCGCCGCCCGTCAGCGAGTGGAATTTCTCCCATGTAAAGTTGTTTATTTATTTCTTTATATTATGTTGTTTTAGTTTAAATGTTTAGCACTTTTTATTATAGTTTTATAGTTATGAGCGGTTAGACTCTTCAGCTAAGGATGAAGATGAAGCCCCGTCGTTGTTTGGCGTAGTAGTTCAGATTTGCTTGTACAAATCTGACAATTTTTGGTATAAATGTTCTGTCAATTATTTGAGTAAATCTTATAACTGATTGAGTTTAAATTGTCTGTTGGATTTTCTTTGTGTTTCATCTGATGGATACATTGAACGCTTTTCGATTAAATTGGATTCTCTTTGTGATTTGTTAAGAGCGGATACATCGGGTGCTTTTGGTTTAGTTGGGATATTCTTTGTTTTTTGTCTTATAGTTGGATTCATAGAATGTTTTGATAGGCTATATTTTTAGAACATATATGCTTAACTTTGGTGGGGTGGATTCGGAAACCTTAGTGCCTTTTTTATTAGTTTTTAAATCAACTTAGTTTAGTTTTAATTTATTTTGCAATATCATCTGAAATTCGGAACTAGGTTAAGATAGAGTTAATTTAGATTAAAAATTATATTTTCACAACGCAATTCCCTATGGATTCGACCTCTTACTTGCACAACACTATACTGCAAAAACTCGTGCGCTTGCGAGTAATTTAAAACTCACAACAAGTTTTTGGCGCCGTTGCCGGGGAGTTGTTTGGTTTGTGAAAATTTTTGGTCTAAAATGATTTTATTTTTCTACTACTTAGTTATCTTTTTGTTAAAAAAAAATAAAATCATGTGGATGAATCCAGCGCCGGTTTCACAGTCTTTAGAGGACGCCCTCAAGGATTTCATTAAAATGACCGGCCCGTCCCTCAATATTGGCAACACTTTCAATGTTGAAAGCTATTCCATCTGTGCTAGTCCCATGCATCTAGCACAGAATTGCCCATCAATGCCGGCTTGTGCCGAGTATCCTATGGAACAAATGAATGCTTTCAATGACTATTGTTGGCAATCAAATGGATCTTGCTCCGAAACATACAATCCAGGGTGGTGGGACCACTCTAATTTTTCATGGGAGCAGAACCAACCAATGAATCAGGGAGGAGCCTCTTACCATGCTCACAATCAATACACTCCCGAATTTCCTCCACCAATTCCAAATTATGGTCACTCAGCTTATCCAGCACCATCACCCGCTTACCAAGCTCCCATTCAAACGCCAGCGTCGGTTTCACAGTCATTGGAGGACGCTCTCAATGATTTCATGAAAACGACTAGCCAATCTATGAGTGAAGTGATGAGTGCAACAATAGAAAACACCCAAGTGATTGCCACACTAGAGAGTCAAATTGATCAAATCGCAAGTTATGTGGGTGAAGGAGAGGAAAGAACGTTCCCCAGTCAAACTGAGCCTAACCCAAAGGAACAGTTTATGGTGGGAAATTTATTAACTCCTATGCATTGGCAGGAACAAGTGCAATCAATTGTCCCATTAAGGTCTAGGATACAAGTGCACAATCAAGTGGAAGAGAACCCTGCTATGCACCAAGGGCAAGAAAGTGGCAACAATGAGAATAGAGATGCTGAGCCATCTACAGCCACACCTATTATTAATGATCTCTCCAGGTCGTTTTTACCTAAAGTGTCTTACCCTGAGAGACTACAAGCGCCCAAGAAAGAAGGGAAGTCTGAGGACATTTTGGAGGCATGCTTTGCTCAATTTAAAGAAGATTTGGATTTAGATAAGTTGTTTGAGCAAGCAAATGCTACTTTGGAGTCTGCTCCTCAAAAGATCAGTGAGATGGAGGAAACCACCCCCCAAGAAGGAACTTAAGCCTTTATCGGACAATCTTAAGTATAAGTTCCTAGGTCCAGCAGATTCTTTGCCTATAATGATAGCTTTAGATTTGGCTGATGCTCCAGAGGAGAAATTATTGGACGTCTTAAGAGAGCATCAGGAAGCTATAGGCTGGACTATTGAGGATGTCAAAGGAATCAACCCCTCGTTGGTGATACACACGATACAGTTGGAGGAGAATGCCAAGCCATCGAGGGAGCCACAAAGAAGGCTCAACCCTGCTATGCAAGAGGTTGTGAGGGCAAAAGATAGTAAGCTATTAGAGGCAAGGATCATTTATCCCATCTCTGATAGCAAGTGGGTGAGCCAGATTCCAGTCGTGCCCAAACGTGCTGAATTTACGGTAGTAAATAAAGACAACGAGTTGGTTCCAACTCGAGTGCAGTCAAGATGGAGAAAGTGTCTAGACTACCGTAAATTGAATGCTGCCACTAGGCCTGATTATTTTTCATTCCCATTTATTGATCAGATGGTGGAGCGTTTAGTTGGGCATGTTTACTAATGTTGGGTCTGGCTGAAGACGTTAAACTTAGCGCTCATGGGAGGCACCCCACAGCTTATCTTTTCTTTTGTTTATTTATTATTTCGAATTTTTATGATTAATGTTTGTTTCCAGTATTTTTTGTTTTCCAGTTTTTATTTTTCAGGGACAAAGCATACTTCAGTTCAAGTTTGGGGGTATGCTATGAGCCATACCAGTCCAGATAGTTCTCCATATCTCAGGTCAGCTCCTTCCATATTAGTCACACATTGGGGTCAATGTGTAATTTAAGTTTGGGGGTATGGGAGACACATCACACACTTTGTCATAATTTGTTGTCTTTTCGTCGTAAAGATAAATGCATGCTCATGTTATCATGAAATTTTGGTTGATCTAAACATTTTCTGTGATGTGATGTCATTGGTGAGCTTAACCTTTTGAACACATGATCTGGTGATAAATTTTAAAATTTAGTTACTTACCTTAGGCATTTGAGAATTCACATGTTTGATCTTATCTAACACGAGCACATTAGCACAAATTATGTGAGGTATGACACGTGATTTTAATGTGTATTTTTCCATATCTTAACTGAAACTGGATGACTTGTTAGATGAACTCTTGGGCATAGGAAAATATATATAAAAAAAAAATTATCAATAAACTTTTCACTGAGTAACTGGACCTCTTGCCTCAGTAAGTAGTGAGTGTTCACGTCAAAAGGTGGAATTTTGCTTGGTAATATTAAGGTCGGTTTAATTTTGTAGCCTTTTTGACTCGAGTTAGTAAGTCCTTAGGGGTGTCTTTACACCTAATGCCCTAAAACCACCTGGTTTGGGAGTCATTGACTCAACACTCGCTACATGGGTCAATTAGAAAGCTTAAGGGAACTAAACATAGTCGTGCCTTATTATTGTTAAAAAAAAAATAAAAAGAAAAAAAAAGAATAAAATAAAAGCTATGCCTTTTCGTTCATTTTTGATGGGAAATTCGGTGAATCTTGAGACATGGAGACCTTACACATTGGAGTCACTTGGAAGCTTCATTTTTGTATGCTAATTCACTTTACACAGTGTCAGACTTGTGATGCCTTAACCTGCCTTTTGTAAGTAATTAGATTTTAACATTTCTATTCATTGCGAAGATGGGTTTACCTTTTTAAGCTTGCTTATGAATGAATATCATAGTGATGTGTGCTCCTTAAATTTTTGGATACCATGAGTGATGACTTTATCTTTATGTTCTTTGTTTTTCATTGAGTCTTTTATTTTGTTTTGCTAAGGGACTAGCAAAATATAAGTTTGGGGGAATTTGATGAGTCTTAAATATTGCATATTTTAGACCCTTAACTTATATTTGTTATGCTCTTAGTTAGTAGTATTTCACTTTATTTTACGTTTTTCTTATGTTTTGTGTATTTTTACAGGTTTGTGGAGAAAATGAAGCATTTCAAGAGAGATGTGAAGCTTCTGGAGACATTGCGATCGATGGCACGAGATATGCGATCGAGCGCACCTGCGGTCGAGCGCACCTGCCTACGAACGAGTGCATTGTCAACATCCCACATCGAAATAATTTAAGTTCAGTGCATCTGCGATCGATCGCAGAAGACATGCGATCGAGCGCACATGAGATCGTGCGCACAAGACATGCGATCGATCGCATCTGCGATCGATCGCACCACACTGCGATCGAGCGCACACGGGCAGTTTCCCACATCGAATCTGTAACCCATTTTGCTCCGGGTCTCCCCCTATATAAACACCACCTGACTTCATAATTCAGTGTACAATTCCTAAGCCACTTTGGTGTTTACCGGTGGACGTCCGCCAGCATTCTGGTGGATCTCGAAGGCATTGCTACCATGAGGGGAAGCGCCGCCCGTCAGAGAGTGGAATTTCTCCCATGTAAAGTTGTTTATTTATTTCTTTATATTATGTTGTTTTAGTTTAAATGTTTAGCACTTTTTATTATAGTTTTATAGTTATGAGCGGTTAGACTCTTCAGCTAAGGTTGAAGATGAAGCCCCGCCGTTGTTTGGCGTAGTAGTTCAGATTTGCTTGTACAAATCTGACAATTTTTAGTGTAAATGTTCCGTCAATTATTTGAGTAAATCTTATAACTAATTGAGTTTAAATTGTCTGTTGGATTTTCTTTGTGTTTCATCTGATGGATACATTGAATGCTTTTCGATTAAATTGGATTCCCTTTGTGATTTGTTAAGAGCGGATACATCGAGTGCTTTTGGTTTAGTTGGGATATTCTTTGTTTTTTGTCTTATAGTTGGATTCATAGAATGTTTTGATAGGCTATATTTTTAGAACATATATGCTTAACTTTGGTGGGGTGGATTCGGAAACCTTAGTGCCTTTTTTATTAGTTTTTAAATCAACTTAGTTTAGTTTTAATTTATTTTGCAATATCATCTGAAATTCGGAACTAGGTTAAGATAGAGTTAATTTAGATTAAAAATTATATTTTCACAACTCAATTCCCTGTGGATTCGACCTCTTACTTGCACAACGCTATACTGCAAACGACTCATGCACTTGCGAGTAATTTAAAACTCACAACAGCTGTACAGGTTGTTCCATGGTATGCCGACATAGTCAACCACTTGGTGTCGCGAATTCTACCTCCTAGGATGACATATCAACAAAAGAAGAAGTTCTTCTCCAAGTTGAAGTATTATTTTTGGGAGAATTCTATTCCGGTATTGTGCAGATCAGATAATTATGAGGTATGTACCCGAATAAGAGATGGAGAGCATACTCCGACATTGCCACTCACTGGAAGTGGGCGGCCACTTTGGTGGAGCAAAAACAATGGCAAACTTTTTGCATTGTAGGTTTTATTGGCCTTCTATTTTTAAAGATTCTTTTAACTTTGTTTATTTATGTGATCAATGTTAATGGGTTGGGAATATTTCTAGGAAACATGAGATGCCTTTGAATAATATTTTGGTGATTGAATTGTTTGATGTTTGGGCAATAGATTTCATGGGTCATTTTCCATCTTCGTATTCTAACAAATTTATTTTGGTGGCTGTAGATTATGTCCCCAAGTGGGTGAAAGCTGTTGCTTTACCGACTAATAATGCCAGGATTGTGGTGAATTTTCTTCGAAAAAACATCTTTTCCCGATTTAGTACTCCACGAGCGATAATTAGTGATGGTGGGAAGCATTTTTGTAACCGTCCATTCGAAGCTTTACTTACTAATTATGGAGTTACTCATCATATGGTAACACCATATCATTCTAAAACAACTGACCAAGTTG
Source organism: Bretschneidera sinensis (assembly GCA_023935145.1). Taxonomy (NCBI): domain Eukaryota; kingdom Viridiplantae; phylum Streptophyta; class Magnoliopsida; order Brassicales; family Akaniaceae; genus Bretschneidera; species Bretschneidera sinensis. The sequence goes on from CM043705.1 coordinate 5,660,560, forward strand.
AGTGTCCAATAAGGAGTTAAAGCACACACTTGAGAAGACCGTTAGTATCTCACGAAAAGATTGGGCACGAAGGTTAGATGATGCATTATGGGCTTATATGACAACATTTAAAACACTAATTAGAATGTCACCTTATCTATTAGCTTATGTAAAAGCTTATCATTTACCCATGGAGCTAGAACATAGAGCTTATTGGGCAATAAAGACACATAATTTTGATTTAATGGTTACTAGTGAGAAAAGGATGTTGTAAATTAATGAGATGGACGAGTTTCACAATGATGCTTATGAGAATGCTCAGATTTACAAGGATAAAACCAAAAGATTGCATGATAAGCATATTTTGATAAGGGAGTTCAAAGTGGGGCAAAAAGTTTTACTATTCAATTCAAAACTTAGACTTTTTCTAAGAAAGTTGCGATCTAGGTGGTCGAGACCATTTGTTGTGACTCATGTTTTTCCATATGGAGCGGTTGAAGTTCATCATAAGATAAAAGGGACATTCAAGGTTAATGGACAGAGGTTAACGCCTTATATGGATGAAGAATTTCGCACGCAAAAGTTTTTCATCAATCTCACTAATCCTAAATAATGATTTGGAGAATGTCTAGCTATAAACTTTAAACAAGGCACTTTTTGGGAGGCAACCCAAGTTTTTTTATTTTTTTTTCATCTTGTAGGTTTGCATAAGTTTGGGGGCTCTCCAATGTGTTACACGGTTGCACTTTCAAGGGCAACATTCAATTGGAAATCGGGGGAGTACTTCTTACCTTTTCTCATTCTTTTTCTTTTTTCTTCTTCTTTCTAATTGAGAACAATGTGTTATTCAAGTTTGGGGGAAGGGAGTTTTACAATGTGTTATTCAAGTTTGGGGGAAGGGAGTTTATGCTTAAAAAAAAGAAATTTCAAATTTCAAAAAAAAAATTAAAAAATTCATTTTTTTTTTGTTTGATGAATAAAAAGGCCTATGATAAGAATATGGTTGAAATTAATTATAATTTTTAGGGAAAATCTTATTGCTTGAATCTATTTGTTAATCCATAACTTGATTTTGCTTAATTTGAGATTTTCTATATTCAATTAATGCTTATCATGATCATTAATTGTTTTGCATACCTAGAGAAATTTTATGTGAATATTGTAAATTTGTTTGGTCTCAACAAAGTCTAAAACTTGTTTGATGACACTTGAGTCGAAATCCTAGAAAAAATGTTACTTGGGAAATGATTTCGGCATTCTTTGAATCGATTAAGCCTTTCAAGCTTAAATATTTATTATTTTTATCTCTAGTCACCCCTTTGAGCTTTGTTGATTTATACTTTGGCCTTATATTTTTTTCCTTTTTACAAACATCATATTCCCTACCGTATTTGTGCTTAAACACTAATTTCCTTACCTTTCAAGAGAACTAAGTTTACAAAAAGTCAGCAAAGCATGGAAGCTGTAAAAGGTAGAAAGTTTACAAGAAAATTTTATCACATCCCATGTTATCAAAGTCATAAGATTGGGGGTGTGAAAAGTCAACAAAGAGTCGGGAAGTGTTTAAAAAAATAGAGAAAAAAAAAGATCTTTGAATTCTTAGATATATATAAAAAAAATTCCTAGATAAAAAAAACAAAACATCTTTGAAAGAACAATAAAGAGGGTTTTTTTGAGAGATTCAAAGGATTGAAAATAAGTGTATGTGTCAGAAGTGAGTATGCTCTATTTATTTTGTTTGTGTTCAAAATTAAGTTCTCTTGCTTTGTTTGAACCATATCTTTTCTTTGTAGCTGATGAATGAATATTTGTCCTAGTATTTTGTATGTTTTTCAAGTATTTATTTATATATTTAGCTTAGAAATTTGTTACTTTGAGTTGTTTTTCGTTGTTTTACAAGTTCACAAGCATTTGGAGTTCATTTGAAGTAAAGCTGGTGGGATTTGGAGTGCAACAAAATCCATCATTTCTAGACTGTTAAAGATAAATTGAGCATTTTGCTAAGTCGTGTTGTCACTAGCAAAGGGTGAAAAGGAGTTTCACTAAATTTTCAGAATTACCCATACAAATCAGTCATTTTTGCTGATTAAACTATATTGATTCAGGAAGATCTAGGAGATGAGCCATATATGCTTGGAAAGATCTGGATGTCTATTTTCTGGAGAATTTCACAGCTCATAAATATGATTTTTCTAGAGAATGTTATGGTAGTTTTAGTAGACAAAGGTTAGGTTGTGTGTGATTTCAGCGTGGCAAAAGTGAAGGAGCTATTAAATTCTTATTTTTTTTTTGGATTTGCACGGCCTAGATAGCAGAACAATTGGACCAATTCTGGACAGTAGAAACCTAGCCTAGATAGCAGTAGAACCAGGCCTGGACAGCAGCAGAACCGGGCCTGGACAACAGCAGAAGCACACGACCTGAACAGAAACCCTAGGGCGACTTTTCTGTCTACAAAGCCGTCTCCATATAGCTATATAGAGGAATTTACACTCAGAGAATGAGGACGGCAGTTTTTGGAGAGATATTATGAAGAGGAGTTTTGAGAGATTGAAGGAGGGGACGGTTTCTTTCATCAAGATGGCTTATCAAGAGATTGAAGACGACGATCAATCGCTTCAAGACCTTGAGAATTCATCTTGTAAGTCGAGAAGAAATTTTGTCCTTGCTTCCTTTATCCTTCAATATGCTTGTAACCCTAGTATTTGAATTCTATGATTAGGATTTAAATATGAGCGGTTGAATGCACTGTTGGGCGTTTGGCTTAGTTGCCCTGATTGTTTTGGATATTTTAATGGATTTAGTTTTATGAAATTTTCCAAATTATTTCTTATTCAATATTCTTCATACCTTTGATTATTGCTTATAGATTGGCCATCTATTATTGATAGTCAAGGTTAATATTTGAGATTGGGTTGAGGACAAATCATCTAGACCTAATTAAGCTTTCTTGAATAAGAATTTAAATCAAGATTCAAATCAAATTGCAATTTAGGTGGTTGTGTTTTCCTTATACTTAATTTAACTAATTAATTGATGAACACGATCCATGGGATTTAATTAATTAGTTATAAATTAAGAATAAACACGATCAATGGCATTCTCTAGTCATAGCGAAAATACCAATAATCTTTGATTTTGATTAATTCTTTATATTCACCAAATGTTCCAATTTATGATTGGATGGCAAGCTAAACTCCCAATTTCATTGATTATACTTATCTCTTCATAATTCGTTTTGTTTAATTTACTTAATTGTTTTTATTTCAATTTTCTCTTCACCAATCTTTTAATTAGTGTTTAAGATTTAATTTCAGAGTTTGTTTTAGTAATTTTAAGAAAGTAATTTAGGATTTAAACCACTGCAATTCCTTGAGAGATCGACCTCGAGAGTAAACTTATCGCAATACTATTTGTGATTCGTGCACTTGCGAGCATTTAAAATTTGCACATCAAGTTTCTGGCGCCATTGCCGGGGAATTGACGTTTAATTCTTTAGTTATTTTCTTTGTTTTTATTTTTATTTCTTTTCTTTTCTTTCTTTTAGGCATAATTTTTTTTCTTTTATTTCGTCAAATTTTCTTTATTTGCTTCTTGATTTTCTTGATTTAAATTAGCATTAATTTGTTTCTTGATTTTTGCTCTCTTGATTCCTGGTAGCTTAATTTTTCTTTTGTTTTCTTCAGGTACATGCTCGGTAGAAGATCCGAAGGGAAAAATCTAGTGCTAGCAATAGACAACATCCATAGGCTAAAGGAGATGTTACAGCCTACAGAAGAAGAAGAAACGGTTGGGGAATAGAAAAAGAGGAGCCTGAAAAAATGGAAGGAGTTGAAAGACAAATTATGGTGAATGAGTATGCAAGGCCGATCATCAGCACTTCAACATCTTGCATCCAATTGGGGGAAGCTGCACGAAATTATGAGATAAAAATTATCCACTTTAGCATGCTCCCTTCATTCTACATAATTCCAAATGAATACCCATTAACCTTCATAAGGGATTTCTATGCTGTTGACCCTCACCTGTATTTTAATGATGACAAAACACAACTGTTATTATACTAACAGTACAATCTAAGTGTAGTAACCAATAAAAGCATTCAACCAAGGATCAAAGTGCAAGAACTCAAGCCGAATCAATTTTTCAAGTGAAGACTGAAGAACTAGTATAGGTCTAAGGTATTAAAACAAGTGTAAGTCTCACTTATACATTGTAATAGCTTGTTCAATGGCTCGCACACAAAATGTTTTTTAAACAGATATTTTTAAGTCAAATGTTTTTAAGTTAAGACTTTTTTAACACAGAAAAACTGGGTTGGAAGACAACCCAGTCGACTGGGTACATATACCAGTCGACTGGTATATGGGACATTAAGTCCCCAGTCAATTGGTAAAATGGACAGTGAGTCCCCAGTCGACTGGATGGAACATACCAGTCGACTGGTAAAATGGACCGACAGTCCCCAGTCGACTGGTGAGATTAACCCAGTTGATTGGTACTCCAGAAGCTTTAAAAAAGAAAAATTTTAAAAGGACCCAGTCGGCTGGTATCTCGACCCAGTCGATTGGTAGTTCAAAAAATATGACCGTTGGACTCGAAATCTGATCTTTTAAAGGCACAATCATTTCAAATTAAAGTCCCAATGGCCATATTATTTGATGGCTATATAAACCCACTCTATTGAGCATTCAATAGAGAGCTGGAGATATTAAAAAGAGAAGAACACACACAATCAAGTCATTTACTCTTTGAAACACAAAAAGCTTTGAAATATTCTTGCTGAGTCATTCTTCAAGCTTTACTTTGAAAGAGAGACATTATTCAGTTGTATAAGCTTTCATTTGCTGTCTCTCTACCATTTACTTTACAGCATCTTTTGTAAAGGGATTACTTCTAAAAGGAAGGGGATTACTTCTGAGAGGAAGGAGATAGCTTCCGAGAGGAAGGGATTGTAAGGTTTGTACAACACCAGTGAAGTTGTATGACTAAGTTTCTTAGTGGATTACTTCAAGGAGGTCCCTTGAAGAGAGTGGACGTAGGGTCAAAACGAATCTGATATTGCCAAACCATTATAATCTAAGTTTGCATTCTCTACTCCTTAAACTCTTTATTTACAGCACATTACTTATTTAATTGTTTGTCGCTTATATGTTCTTATAAACTTGTGTTTATTCCGCGAAATTTTTTAAAAACCCAATTCAGCCCCCTTTTAGGTTGAAACCTCAGTCTACATATGCAACAGTGCAAACTTTTCCTCTTCAAGGGCCAATTGAGGATCAACTCAGGATGAGATGCTTCCCATACATATTAAAAGATAGAGCAAAAGCGTGGTTTATAACTCTTCCACCCGGTTCTTTGACTACATGGGAAATGGTCTACAATCGATTCATGAACAAATTCTACTCCCATCAGAAGACCACTGAGTTGAGAACTAAGATTGCCACGTTCTCACAAATGGAGGGAGAACCCTTCCATGAAGCATGGGACAGGTTCAAGATGCTTCTAATCCAGTTTCCCCACCATCATTACCCATTGCAGCTACAAAATCAATTCTTCTATGATGGATTGACACAACAGTGTCAATATACAGTTGATAACGCTGTCGGTGGAGCCATGGGAGAAAAAACTACTAAGGAGACATGCGAGCTATATGAGATGTTGGGTGCTAATTCCCAACAAAAGAATGTAAGAGGAAAGAGAGTTGGGGTTAATGAATTGAGCTCCAACAATGATATAGCAATGTAACTTGCAGAGTTGATCAAACAAGTCAAACTTCTCACTACCACAAACACGCCTAATCATGAGGTATGTGGAGTTTGTAGGGTTTTTGGTCACGGTGCTAACACTTGTTCTTTGTCATATGAATCTTATGTAGGAAATGAACAAGAGAAAGTTAATGCAATGGAGTCTTACCAACCTAGGCTGCGGAATGATCCATATTCTAACACCTACAACCCTGGGTGGAGAAATCATCCCAATTTCTCCTGGAAGACTAACAACGCTCCGGCATATGCTCAAAGTTCAAGACCGGTTCAATATCAAAACCAAGTTGCACCACCCAATCAGCCTAGAAATCCAACTTTGGAGGAGAACTTGAGTGCTTTTATTCAAGTTAGCAAAGAGAACCATGAGAGACATAGCCAAAGGTTGGATTCCTTAAAGGCATCAATGAAGAGGGTGGAAGTATAAGTTGGGCAACTTGCAGAACAATTGCAAGTACATCAAAAAGGGAAGTTACCTAGCCAACCAGAGTAAGCAAAGACTATCACAGTGCTGTGAAGTGATAAAATTCTTAACAACAATTCTGATGATAAAATTTCTTATTACTTGCCACGTGATGCAGGAAAATCAATTGAGAAGCAAAAGGAGCATGACGCTCCTAAAGGAAATCCAGTTGAGGATCCACAATCTTCTCAAACACATGAGGAGAGCAAGGAGAAGAAGCCATCTTCCTTCACGACATTGCACAAGGCGACCAAGCCTTATAGGCCTCCTATTCCTTATCCAAGCCGCCTGAAGGATGTTAAACAGGATAAGCAATTTTTTGATATTTTTTTATATTAATTTGCCTCTTTTGGATGTTATCAAGAATGTGCCATCATATGCGAAATTCTTTAAGGAACTTAACACCAAAAAAAGGAAATATGAGAAGAACAAGAAAATGATGGTGTCAGAAATTGCTAGTGCGGTGCTCCAACAAAGCTTGCCACCTAAGTTGAAAGATCCCGAAAGTTTCATCATCAACATCACGATAGGAAACAAGATGGTCGCCAAAGAAATACTAGACTTAAGAGCAAATATAAATCTTATGCCATATTCGATATACTTGCAACTAGGTTTAAGGGAGCTTAAGTCAACAACTATGTCCCTTCAACTCGCTAACAGTTCAGTTAAATATCCCAAGGGAATAGTTGAGGATATATTGGTGCAGGTAGACAAAGTGATTGTGCCTGTGGATTTCGTGGTATTGGAGATGGAAGGAACCCCATCTAAGGACAAAAAGTACAGAATTCTTCTTGGTAGACCATTTATGGCCACAACCAAGACTATTATTGATGTCCATAATGGGAGGTTAACGATGATAGTCTTGCGAGAGACTGTAAAATTTAAAGTGTTTCATTCTCTAACCAGTCCTTCTTTTATTTCTACTAACAATGAGTGTTCTTTTATTGATTGTGTGGACTCACTTGTTTATGACACTTATTTGCAGACAGAAATAGAGGATAAGCTTGAAGTTGCTTTTACAACTGAGAGAGTAGAGAAAACACCAGAAGATGAGACTAAAGGGTATCATGAGATGTTAGATAGTGCTATACCAGTGTCACCCCAAGAAGAGTCTAGCAAACCGTTAGAATTGCCAAATTCCCTACCTAGGGAAGATACTACTCCACCTAAGATTGAACTTAAAGAGTTACCTAAGCACCTTAAGTACATATTTCTGGGAGAGAGAGAGACACATATCTTATGATTATTTCATCTACTTTGACCCAAACCCAAGAGGAGAGAGTTGTAAAGGAGCTTAGCAGACTTAGGAGAGCCATAGGATGGAGTATAAGTGACATTAGAGGTATTAGTCCTACTATATGTATGCATAAGATCATTTTAGATGACAATGCCAAACCTGTGAAAGAAACTCAAAGGAGACTAAACCCTAACCTACAAGAGGTAGTGAAGAAAGAAATTTTAAAACTCCTACATACATGAGTTATCTACCCTATTTCAGATAGTAGATGGGTTAGTCCAGTTCATGTTGTGCCTAAGAAGTCTGGGATAACAGTGGTGCGAAACGAGAAGAATGAGCTAGTGCCCAATAGGATGACTACAAGAAGGAGAATGTGCATTGATTACAGGAAACTGAACTCAGGTACTAGAAAAGATCATTTTCCACTTCATTTTATTGATCAGATGTTGGAAAGACTAGCAGGGCATGATTTTTATTGTTTTCTTGATGGTCTTTTAGGTTATTATCAAGTGCCAATTGTGCCGAAGGATCAAGAGAATACAACATTCACCTGCCCATTTAGGACATTTGTCTTAAGGAGGATGTCGTTCGGCCTATGCAATGCTCTAACCACATTCCAAATATGCAAAATGATAATCTTCTCGGATATGGTGGAGAAATTCATTGAGGTATTTATGGATGATTTTTCAGTTTTTGGAACCTCATTTGATAACTGTTTGCATAATTTGACTTTGGTACTTTAAAGATGCATTGAGTGTAATTTAACACTCAGTTGGGAGAAGATTTATTTTATGGTACAATATGGCATTGTATTAGGGCATGTGATTTCTAGTAAAGGTATTGAAGTAGATAAGTCTAAAATTGACTTGATTGCTAAATTGTCATCCCCGACTTCAATTAAGGGGATTAGGAGTTTTTTAGGACACACAGGTTTCTATAGGAGATTTATCAAAGATTTTTCTAAGATAAGTCTCCCATTATGTAATTTGCTGTCTAAAGATGTTCTTTTTACTTTTGATAATGATTTCCTTATCGCCTTTAATGCTTTGAAAGAAAAGTTGACATTGGCACCTATTATCATGGCACCTAACTGTTCAGTTCCTTTTGAGATTATGTGTGATGCATCTGATTATACTATAGGGGCTGTTTTGGGGCAACGAGTGGATAAGCGTTCACATGTGATCTACTATGCTAGTAAAACACTGAATGATGCCCAACTCAATTATTCCACCACGGAAAAAGAGTTTTTGGCTGTCGTATTTGCATTAGACAAGTTCAAGCCTTACTTGGTATGTTCTAAGGTCATTGTACATTCGGATCATGCGGCATTGAGACACTTATTAACTAAGCCAAATGCTAAGCCAAGACTAATTCGGTAGGTCTTGCTTTTGAAAGAATTTGACCTAAAAATAAGGGATAAGAAGGGTTGTGAGAACGTTGTTGCAGATCACCTTTCTAGGTTAATTTTGGACTTTGATTCACATAAGCAAGAAGAAGATAAGAAAATTGTTGACACTTTTCCCATGAACAATTATTTGCTATAAGTCAAGTGCCATAGTATGCTGATATTGTAAATTATCTTGCTTGTGGTGTCTTGCGACCTAACCTCTCTTTTCAAGAAAAGAAGAGATTCTTGTCTTCTTGCAGGAGTTACTTTTAGGATGAGCCTTATTTGTTCAAATTTGGTCAAGATCAAATCATTCGAAGATGTGTACCTAAGGTTGAGCATGAGAGCATTCTTTCTTTTTGCCACGAATTTCATTGTGGGGGGTCACTTTGGAGGTAAAAAAAATGGCCCTCAAGGTATTACAATCTAGATTTTATTGGCCAAATCTCTTTAAATATGCTTATAAGTTTTGTATGTGTTGTGATAAATGTGAGAGGATTGGTTGTATTGGAAAGAGAAATGAGATGCCTCTGACTAACAATCTTGTCATTGAATTATTTGATGTTTGGGAATTGATTTCATGGGTCCTTTTTTGCTTTATATATTAGTTGCAGTTGATTATGTGTCCAAATGGGTTGAGGCTATACCAACCCGAACCAATGATGCTAACTATGTTGTGAAAATTTTGAAGGATGTGATATTTAGCAAGTTTAAGACACCGAGGGCCATAATCAATGATGGAGGAACCCATTTTTACAATAAACTCTGTGACGGGTTGTTGAAGAAGTATAGTATCACACACAAGGTGGGGACTTCATATCACCCACAAACTTTGGGTCAAGTTGAGGTAAGCAATCTATAAATCAAGTGCATTCTAGAAAAGACGATACGACCATCATGGAAGGACTGGGCAGCCAAGCTTAATGGTGCATTGTAGGCATACCGCATGGCGTACAAGACACCCATTGGGATGAGCCCCTATCGGTTGGTTCTTGGAAAGACATGCCACTTACTGGTTGAGCTTGAGCATCGAGCGTATTGAGCAATCAAGGAGTTGAACATGGACATAGCAATGGTAAGAGAGAAGCAGTTACTACAACTCAATGAGTTAGAAGAGATTCGTGATGAAGCCTATGAGAATGCAAAGATCTACAAAGAATGCAATAAGTGTTACCATGACCAAGGCCTTATCCGTAAGTCTCTTTATCCTATAATGAAAGTTCTTTTTTTAACACTCATTTCAAATTATTTCCAAGAAAATTGAAGTCAAGATGGTGCGAACCATTTTTGGTAGTCAACGTTTTTTTCTCATGGAGAGGTAGAGTTGCTGAACCCAAAGACTCAAGTGACATTCAAGGTCAACGGGCATCGTGTGAAGCCTTACTTGGAAAGATTCCATGAGAAGGGGGTTGTTGAGTGCATTGAGTGCACGATCCTGAATATGTTTAACCAACGTCTTGCTAAGACGTTAAAGAAAGCGCTTGGTGGGAGGCAACCCACCCATTTGATAGAATATGTTTTATGTTCTTTTATTTTCATTGTTCCCTTCTAAATGTTTTTCTAAATGCGTATTTGATTTCATACATTGAGGACAATGTTTAGTTTAGGTTTTGGGGTACAATTAGAACTTGTTGAGACAAAATTTTCATGCTACAATTTGTTTTATGGTTTATAATCAAGTCTTTTATACACGTTGAGTTTAGTTTCTTTAACACTGACAAGTTTTAATGAGGATTGATGCATATTCATATTCCATAGACTGTACTCTTAATGTTGAAATTGAGATGAACCTAGATCTAATGATTAAGAGTCAAACAGTGGAGACTACCTACTGAGTTATTTGAGCCATAAGCGTTTTATTCTGAGAGTTAGTTTCTTGGTACTCTTAAACACTCTTCGTTATGACCTTAATTGTTAGATGATCTCTATAGGTTTTGCCTTGAATGCTAGGATTATATAACTCACTTGAAGTATCATGTTGTGTATTCTCATTATTTTAGTTGAATGACTTGAGTATGTACGAATCTATATACGCCCTAGTTGCCACTGTCTCTAGAGAAAGATCCAAATTCCTATTCAAATAAATAAAAAACCATATATATGCATAGGTTTGATTAGAGAAGAAAGAGGACTTGAGATACTTCAAGGGTATTGAAGTCGCTCTTATAAAGAGTTGAAAAGAAAGAGCTTTGATGTAAATCAGGTTCGGCTAACCACGCCCATATATGCATAGGTTCATACTCAATATGTTTTGCTTGAGGTGTTTGACTAGGATATGATATAGGCGATGTGATAGCTTTACAATCCTAACATTTGGTTCCTTTCATGAGATTTATTTTGCAAACATATGAGCGTTCTTTGATGATATTCATATTCATATGCGAATTTATATTTGAAATTTATTGTTTACATAACTTTTATTCGTATATGCTTGATGAGTGTTTGAAACCTAGGTTCGGCATGAGTGATTCCTGTGAGGCCTAGAGTCGAAGTAAATTCGAATTCTTGACGTTAGGTTTAGGGGTAATTGACGTGAGGTGTTTTGAGCATTGGAATATGGTTTTGCGATGTGTACTTGATTTGAGAAATGAATTATGAAGTGTTGAGACTGACTTAATTTACATTTGTTAGCTTAGGAATTTGTTACTTTGAGTTGTTTTTCGTTGTTTTACGGGTTTACAAGCTTGGAAAGGAGTTTCACTAAATTGCCAGAATTACTTGTACAGATCAGCCATTTTTTAGGATTAAACTGTATTGATTCAGGAAGAACCATGAGATGACCCATATATTCTTAGAAAGATCCGGATGTCTATTTTCTGGAAAATTTTACGGATCAATAAAATGATTTTTCTAGAGAAAGTTATGGCAGTTTTAGTATACAAAGGTCAGGCTGTGCATGATTCAGCATGACAGATCAGCCATTTCTTAGGATTTAACTGTATTGATTCAGGAAGAACTAGGAGATGAGCCATATATTCTTGGAAAGATCCGGATGTCTATTTTCTGAGGAATTTTATGGATCAATAAAATGATTTTTCTAGAGAAAGTTATGACAGTTTTAGTAGACAAAGGTCAAAGAGCAAAAGCTGGAATCTGCAGTATCCCACATCGGATTGGAAACACATTGCACTTGTGATGTTTCCCTATATAAGCCCCTCTTCACTTCAACTTTAGTGTGCGAATCCAAATGCCATTTTGGTGCAATTTGGAGGACTTCTACTAGCATTCTGGTGGATCTCCAAAGGCTTTGCTACCACGAGGGGAAGCGCCACCCAACAGTGAGTGGAATTTCTCCCAATGTATAGTCAGTTTTTAATTTACTACTTTTGTTAGTTTTAAAGTTTAATGTTTAGCACTGTTATTGTGAACTTTAGTTTCATGATTATGAGTGGCTAAAATCTTCAACTAAGGTTGAAGATGAAACCTCACCGTTGTTTGGCATAATAGTTTCAGATTTGTTTATACAATTATGATGTTTTTTTAGTATAAATGTTCTGTCAATTATTTGAGTAAAATCTTATGATTGATTGCGTTTAAATTATTCTGTTGGATATTCTGTGTGTTTCATCAGATGGGTACATCAAATTGTTTTTGATTAAATTGGATTTCCTTTATGATTTGTTAAAAGCAGATACATTGGATGCTTTTGGTTTAGTTGGGATATTTGTTGTTTTTTTGTTTTAAGTTGGATTCATGAAATGTTTTGATAGGCTATTTTTAGAACATGAAGATATACGCTTAACTTTGGTGGGGTGGATTCAGAAACCTTAATGTCTTTATTATTAGTTTTAAATCAATTTAGTTTAGTTTTTATTTGTTTTGTAAAAGACAATTCAAAACTTGGAACTAGGTTAAAATAGGCTTAGTTTAGATAAAAAATATTTTCACAACGCAATTCCCTGTGGATTCGACCTTGCACTTGCACAACATTATATTGCAAACGACTCGTGCGCTTGCGAGTAATTTAAAACTCACAACAAGTTTTTGGCGCCGTTGCCGGGGAGTTGTTTTGTTTGTGAAATTTTTGTCTGAATTGATTTTATTTTTCTACTTGTCTAGTTAGCATTTTTGTTTTATTTTTAATTTTAATTTTAAATCTAATTTTAATTTTAATTTTAATTTCATTTTAGTTTATTTGCATTTGCCCAAAAATAAAATTAAAAAATATATAAAAAAAAATGTGGATGAATCTAGCGCGGGTTTCACAGTCTTTAGAGGACGCCCTCAATGATTTCATGAAGATGACCGGCCAGTCCATCAATATAACCAATACATTCAATGTTGATAGTTGTTTCATCTGTGCTGGTCATATGCATTTAGTATAGAATTGTCCATCTATGCCGGCTTTTGTCGAGTATCCCATGGAACAAATGAACACTTTCAATGACTATTGGTGGCAATCAAATGGATCTTACTCCGAGATGTACAATCCGGGGTGGCGGAACCACCCTAATTTTTCATGGAAGCAGAACCAACTGATAAATCAGGGAGGAGCCCCTCATCATGCTCACAATCAATACCCTCTTGGATTTCCTCCACCAGTTCTAAGTTATGGTTTCTCAGCCCATTCCGCACCATCACCCGCTTACCAAGCTCCCACTAAAGCGCCAGCGTCGGTTTCACAGTCATTGGAGGACGCCCTCAATGATTTCTGGAAGATGATCAGCCAATCCATAAGCGAAGTAAGGAGTGCACAAATAGTAAACACCCAAGCGATTGTTAAGATAGACAGTCAAATGGATCAAATCGCAAGTCACTTGGGTGAAGGAGAGAAGGGAAGGTTCCCCAGTCAACCTGAGCCTAACCTGAAGGCACAGTTTGTGGTTGGAAATTCATCGAATCCTACGCACGAGGAGGAACAAGTCCAATCGATTGTCACATTGAGGTCTGGGAGACAAGTGGACAATCGAGTGGAAGAGAACCCTGCTATGCAGCAATGGCAAGGAAGTGGCAACAATGAGAAGAGAGATGTTGAGCCATCTACAGCCACACCTACTGTGAAGGACCCTCCTAGGTCGTTTGTACCTAAAGCGCCTTACCCTGAGAGATTACAGGCGCCCAAGAAAGAAAGGAAGTCTGAGGACATTCTGGAGGCATGCTTTGCTCAGTTTGGAGAGGATTTGGATTTGGATAAGCTACTCAAACAAGCAAATGCTATCTTGGAGTCTGCTCCTCAGAAAAGCAGTGAGATGGAGGAGACCACAGCACCTGAACCCCTCAAGAATGAACTTAAGCCTTTACCGGACAATCTTAAGTATAAGTTCCTAGGTCCAGCAGATTCTTTGCCTCTGACTATAGCTTCAGATTTGGTTGATGCTCAAGTGGATAAATTATTGGAAGTTTTAAGAGAGCACAATGAAGCTATAGGCTGGACTATTGAGGATATCAAGGGGATCAGCCCCTCGATGGTGATGCACAAGTTACATTTTGAGGAGAATTCCAAGCCATCGAGGGAGTCACAAAGAAGGCTCAACCCAGCTATACAAGAGGTTGTGAGGACTGAAGTGATAAAGCTGTTGGATTTAGGGATCATTTATCCAATCTTCGATAGTGAGTGGGTGAGCCCGATTCGTGTCGTACCAAAGCAGGCTAGATTGATGGTAGTGATAAATAAAGACGACGAGTTGGTTCCAACTCATGTGCAATCAGGATGGAGAGTGTGTCTAGACTACCGTAAGTGGAATACTACCACAAGGAATGATCATTTTCCACTCTCTTTTATTGATAAGATGGTGGAGCATTTAGCTGGGCACGATTACTAATGTTGGGTCTGGCTGAAGACGTTAAACTTAGTGCTCATGGGAGGCACCCCACAGCTTATCCTTTTTGTTTACTTATTATTTGACATATTTATTATTAATGTTTGTTTCCAATATTTTTGTTTTTCAGTCTTTATTTTTCAGGGACAACGCGTACTTCAGTTCAAGTTTGGGGGTATGCTATGATTCATACCAAGTCCAGATAGTTCTTCATATACCAGGTCAGCTCTTTCCATATTATTCACACATTGGGGTCAATGTGTAATTTAAGTTTGGGGGTATGGGAGACACATTACACACACTTTGTCCTAATTTGTTGTTGTTTTTCTTCATTTAAAAAATAATAAGAAGAAGAAGAAGGTAAATGCATGCTCATGTTATTTTGAAAATTTAGTTGATATAAACAAATATTGTGATGTGATTTCATTGGTGAGCTTAAAATTTTGAACACATGATTTGATGATAGAGTTTTAAAACTTTGTTACTTACTTTGGGCATTTGAGAATTCACATGTTTGAGCCAATCTAACACGAGCACATTAGCACATATTTGTGTGAAGTATGGCATGCGATTTCAATGTGTATGTTTCCTTGACTTAACTGAAACTGGATGACTTGTGGCATTAACACATGGGCATAGAAAAACAAAATAATAATGATCATCATCAATAAACTTTCCACTGAGTAACTAGACCTCTTGCCTCAGTAAGCAGTGAGTGTTCGCGTCAAAAGGTGGAAATTTTGCTTGGTAGTATTAAGGCCAGTTTAGTTTTGTAGCCTTTTTTACTTGAGTTTGTAAGTCCTTAGGGGTGTCTTTACACCTAATGCCCTAAAGCCATCTGGTTTGGGAGTCATTGACTCAACACTCGCTACATGGGTCAATTAGAAAGCTTAAGGGAACTAATCATAGTAGAACCTTATATAAAAAAAAATGTATAATAAAACTATGCCATCGTTGTTCATTCTGATCAGAAATTCTGTGAATATTGAGACATAGAGACATTGTACATTGAAGTTATTTGGAAACCTCATCTGTTTATGCTAATTCACTTTACACTGATTCAAGCTTGTGATGTCTTAGCCTGCTTCTTGGAAGTAATTAAGTTTTAAAATTCTTATTCATTGTGAAGATGAGTTATATTTTTTTAAGCTTGCTCATGAATGAATATCATGGTTTTGAGTGCTCCTTAAATTTTTGGAGACCATGAGTGATGAACTTATCTTGATGTTCTTTGTTTTTCATTTAGTTGTTTATTTTGTTTTGCTAAGGGACTAGCAAAATGTAAGTTTGGAGGTATTTGATGAGGGCCAAATATTGCATATTTTGGCAACTTAATTTAAATTTGTTAGCTTAGGAATTTGTTATTTTGAATTGTTTTTCGTTGTTTTACAAGTTTACAAGCTTGGAAAGGAGTTTCACTAAATTGCCAGAATTGCTCGTACAGATCAGCCATATTTTAGGATTAAACTGTATTGATTCAGGAAGAACCAGGAGATGAACCATATATTCTTGGAAAGATCTGGATGTCTATTTTCTGAAGAATTTTACGGATCAATAAAATGATTTTTCTAGAGAAAGTTATGGCAGTTTTAGTAGACAAAGGTCCGGCTGTGCATGATTTCAGCGTGACAGATCAGCCATTTTTGAGGATTTAACTGTATTGATTCAGGAAGAATCAGGAGATGAGCCATGTATGCTTGGAAAGATCCGGATGTCTATTTTCTAAGGAATTTTACGGATCAATAAAATGATTTTTATAGAGAAAGTTATGGCAGTTTTAGTAGACAAAGGTCAAAGAGCAAAATCTGGAATCTGCAGTATCCCACATCGGATTGGAAACACATTGCACTTGTGATGTTTCCCTATATAAGCCCCTCTTCACTTCATCTTTAGTGTGCAAATCCAAGTGCCATTTTGGTGCAATTTGGAGGACTTCTACTAGCATTCTGGTGGATCTCCAAAGGCTTTGCTACCACGAAGGGAAGCACCGCCCAACAGCGAGTGAAATTTCTCCCCATATATAGTCAGTTTTTAATTTACTGCTTTTGTTAGTTTTAAAGTTTAATGTTTAGCACTGTTATTGTGAACTTTAGTTTCATGATTATCAGTGGCCAAAATCTTCAACTAAGGTTGAAGATGAAGCCTCACCGTTGTTTGGCATAATAGTTTCAGATTTGTTTATACAATTCTGATGTTTTTTTAGTATAAATGTTCTGTCAATTATTTGAGTAAAATCTTATGATTGATTGCGTTTAAATTGTTTTGTTTGATATTTCGTGTGTTTCATCTGATAGATACATCAAATTGTTTTTGATTAAATTGGATTTCCTTAGTGATTGGTTAAAAGCAGATGCATTGGATGCTTTTGGTTTAATTGGGATATTTGTTGTTTTTTTTGTTTTAAGTTGGATTCATGGAATGTTTTGATAGGCTATTTTTAGAACATGAAGATATATGCTTAACTTTGGTGGGGTGGATTCAGAAACCTTAATGTCTTTATTATTAGTTTTAAATCAATTTAGTTTAGTTTTTACTTGTTTTGCAAAAGACAATTCAAAACTTGGAACTAGGTTAAATAGGCTTAGTTTAGATAAAAATATTTTCATAACGCAATTCCCTGTGGATTCGACATCGCACTTGCACAACACTATATTGCAAACGACTCGTGCGCTTGTGAGTAATTTAAAACTCACAACAGAGACTGTGAACATAATTGTGCATAAGATATCTAAATATGAGTCGTAATAAGAATTAAGACATGAGGGTTTTGTTGATTTAAGTTTTTAGGTTTGTTTTGTTTATGTTTCCTTTTAGTTTGGCTTGAGGACTAGCAAAATCTAGGTTTAGAGGTATTTGATGAACGAATATTTGTCCTAGTAATTTGTATGTTTTTGAAGTATTTAGTTATATATTTAGCTTAGGAATTTGTTACTTTGAGTTGTTTTTCGTTGTTTTACAAGTTCACAATCATTTGGAGTTCATTTGAATTAAAGCTGGTGGGATTCAGAGTGCAACAAAACCCATCATTTCTAGACTGTTAAAGATAAATTGAGCATTTTGTTAAGTCATGTTGTTACTAGCAAAAGGGAAAAGGAGTTTCACTAAATTGCCAGAATTGCCCATTCAGATTAGTCATTTTGTAGATTAAACTGTATTGATTCAAGAAGAACTATATGCTTGGAAAGATTCGGATGTCTATTTTTTGGAGAATTTTACGGCTCGTAAATATGATTTTTCTAGAGAAAGTTATGGCAATTTTAGTAGACAAAGGTCAGGTTGTGCGTGATTTCAGCGTGGTGGATGTGAAGGAGCTATTAAATTCTGATTTTTTTTTTGGGATTTGCACTGCCTGGACAGCAACACAACCGGACTAGTTCTGAACAGTAGAAACCTGGCCTGGACAGCAGCAGAACTGGGCCTAGACAGTAGCAGAATCGGACCTAGACAACTGCAGAAGCATATGACATGAACAGAAACCCTAGGGCGACTTTTCTATATACAAAGCCGTCTTCATACAACTATATAGAGGAATTTAGACTCAGAGAACAAGGACGGCAGTTTTTGGAGAGATATTATCAAGAGGAGTTTTGGGAGATTGAATGAGGGGACGGTTTCATTCATCAAGACGACTTATCAAGAGATTGAAGATGACGATTAATCGCTTCAAGACCTTGAGGATTCATCTTGTAAGTCGGGAAGAAATTCTGTCTTTCTCCTTTTATCCTTCAATATGCTTGTAACCCTAGTATTTGAATTCTATGATTGGGATTTAAACATGAGCGGCTGAACGTATTGTTGGGCATTTGGCTTAGCTGCCTTGATTGTTTTGGATATTTTGGTGGATTTAGTTTTATGAAATTTTTCAGATTATTTCTTATTCAATATTCCTCATACCTTTAATTATTGCTTGTGGATTGGTCATCTATTATTGACAGTCAAGGTTAATATTTGAGATTAAGTTGAGGACAAATCATCTAGACCTAATTAAGCTTTTTTGAATAAGAATTTAAATTAGGATTCAAATCAAATTGTGATTTAGGTGGTTGCATTTTCCTTATACTTAATTTAACTAATTAATTGATTACACAATCCATGGGATTTAATTAATTAGTTATAAATTGAGAATAAACACGATCAATGACATTCTCTAGTTGTAGCAAAAATACTAAAATCTTGGATGTTGATTAATTCTTTATATTCACCAAATGTTCTAATTCATGATTGGATAGCAAGCTAAACTCCCAATTGTTCTCATTGATTATACTCATCTCTTCATAATTCGTTTTATTTAATTTACTTAATTGTTTTTATTTCAATTTTCTCTTCACCGATGTTTTAATTAGAGTGTTTGGGATTTAATTTCAGAGTTTGTTTTAGTAATTTTAAGAAAGTAATTTAAGACTAAACCACTGCAATTCCTTGAGAGATTGACCTCTAGAGTAAACTCATTGCAATACTATTTGTGATTTGTGCACTTGCAAGCATTTAAAATTTGCACATCAGTAGCCGTTTCCTTAGCCTTACATTACAAGCTTAATAAATACCTATTGATCCTTGGTAACATTTTGTTCTACATTAGTGTAGAGTGATTTGAAAAGCCCTATGGAGTTGGAATTATCAATTTCATAACTAGAGATCCATTATATATTTACCTGTTTGCATAAAAATCATCCGGAAAGATAATAATGAAGTGAGAATGATAGGTATGCATGAATGAAAGGATTGATAATGAGGTGGAATTGAGCTTTGAATTAACTTTTGGACTTGTGTGATATTGAATGATTCCTTTGGATTACAAACTTTACGCAATCTTTGAGGAAATAAATTTTATAAATTAAATCAATTCTTTTTTTTAGTTGTTTTTTTTTTGCTTGAGGGCTAGTAAATTTTAAGTTTGGGGGAATTTGGTAAGTGTAATTTTTATATGATTTTTATTACTCTTTTACTTATTAAAATTGTTAGTTTTCCTTTATTTCTTTTGATTTGATTTGTTGGTGTCGCACTTTTTCCTATTTTGTGTTATATATCTTTTTAGTTATTTTCCTATTTCATGTTTTCCTAATAGTAAAAGTATTTCCCATTTCAGTGTCTTTTCTTTTCTTAGAAGGAGTAATATTATTTTACTTCCCTTATTCTTTTCTAGGAGTTTGCCTATATATGTGGTTGGGTTCTCTCTTATTGGAGTGACATCAGATTTTTCATAGATAAGAGAATAAAGAGAGAAGAGAAGGAGAGTGGCTGCCAAGTCTCAATGAAGAGAGATCTTCAACAATCTTGAATGTTTCATCAACTTATTTCAAGCAAAAGAGTTTTATTCTCTTCTCTTTAGTTTTTTTTTTTATGCATTTCAATAAGAACATGGTTGATTTCAGATTTGTTATGAACTAATTTTATTTTTCTATGGCTTTGATGTAGTCTAGCTTTGAATACAAAATTTAAACTCCAAGTTATTTTATTTCAAGTTTTTTTTTTTTATGTTGAGTGTTTATCCTTGATCTTATTGCTTACAATTTTCTAGCCAATTATTGTTTGATTTATTGAATCATAATGAAATCAAGAGGTAATTTGTGATTATAAGCTTTTAGGATTAAACACCATTAGTTGAGCGAAAGATAGAGATACTTTACCGCGACTAGTGTGATTTTAGATTAAGAAAAATCTAAAGAATTTAATGAATCTTCAAATAATTTAATTTACATAGAGATATGATGAATTATTAGGTGAAGATATTTCTAATGTTATTCGAGAGAAAACATTGAATATTTAAGGGATTTATTTTTCATCAACTTGAAAAATTGGAATTTTATAACAAGCAATAATAAATTGTGTGGGATTAGCTAGGTGAAATCAAAAGCTCTAAATTTATTTTTATTATCTCTACAACCCTAATTTTTATTCTCTTTTTTAATTTATTTTTGTCAAGCACTTTAGTTTAATTTAGGTGATAAAGTTTTTAAAATTTCAGTTTTATTTCCAAATAGTAAATAATTTGGTAAATTTCAATACTCAATAGTATAATTAGTCCATGTTGGTTCGACACATTTTTCTTTAAAACTTTACTATTTGTTGTGATTTTGTTCACTTACAAATATTTTCACACCAAAATTTGTTACAGATTTTAAATTTGAGTTGTCGCACTGAAACTAGTCCGTTCAAACCTTTTTCGGTAAATAGTTAAGTTCTCACACTTCCCTTACATTAAAAATTCTCACGAGATATCATTGGAATGATAATTAAAACTTATTTGATATGGAATAAGTAAGTTCATAAATATTTGGGATACAAAAGTATTGAGCTCAGAAAACATATCCCTAAAACAGTGAAATTTAACCTTTTTTCCCTTTCTAAATTTAATCTCTTTTATGAATTTTGTTCTTCAATTAAATCCCTTCTTAATCTTATAAAATACCTCAAATTGTTGATTATCAAAAGGTTGTAAAAGACGATGCCTACACAAATCAATAAAGGAAAGGGTCTAGAAGCAAGTTCAAGGCTGGTGTGAAAAGTTAATCAAAAGCAGGGAAAGTAGTTTTGGTTAAGGTTATAGCGCAAACAATCCCATCTTTCACTATGAGTGTTTTCAAACTACCGAATAACTTGTGTAACGACCTCAATGGGATGGTCAAGAACTTTTGGTTGGGGCATAGTGAAACAAAGCAATAGATTCACTGGTGCAGTTGGAAAAAACTCTGTTGTTCGAAGCAAGATGGTGGAATGGGCTTTCGGTATGTGAGATTTCTCAACGTGTGCCTCTTAGCGAAGAGAGGATGGAGGATACTAAAATATCCAAATTCCTTGTGTCACCTCATTTTGAAGGCTAAATACTTTCCAAACTCCTCATTGCTTGAAGCTTCATTGGGAAATAATACTTCTCTTACATGGAGAAGTATAGTAGTAGCAAAACCCACTCTTCTGAAGGGATGAGGTGGAGAGTTGGTGATGGAAAGTCTATTTTGATGCAGCAAGATGGTATGCAAAATAGTTTATGGCTAGCCATACACCATCTTAGGCTTTTATGAAGTCAAATCCAAATGCTATAGTTAGTTTTTTTTATTGACACCTACGCTTGCACTTGGAAAACATATTTAATTCAAGAAATTTTTTCACTAGAAGAGGGAACAAGAAATTATAGCCAATCCTTTTAGCAGAGTTGTTAAACCTGATGGTCTAGCATGGCCGCCTTCTAAAAATGGGCAGTTTATAGCCAAGAGTGTGTATCATGTGGAATGAAATTCTTGTAAAAGGAATAGAGCGCTACATAATGGACAAGGATTACAAATTCAATCAACTATTGAGAAGAGAAGATGGAAAGGTTTATGGTCTCTGCTGATGCCCATCAAGCCAAAAATATTTCCTTGGAGGGATTGTTTAGATATCTTGCCTACTATCTCCAACATGAAACGATGAGGTGTTCGTACATAATGTAACCAATCCATTTATGGTCCATGTTCAACCTTTTGGCTGCCTCAACCTTTTGGCTACCCATTGATTATGGCAACTAATGTATGGAATATAGATAAATACATGGTTTGGTCCCTAGACTCGGAACTACTCATTTTTCTTTTATACACCATCAAATTGGATAGTTCTGAGAGTCTAGAAGTACCAATACCGAGAGAATAGCAGATTGTGTAAGTGAAAAGCTTCAATGGCCGAATGTATGTTTACGGTCCATATAATTCCACATTTGATCTATATGCTATTTAAATTGTTTAGCACGTTTAGATTATATTTAAGTTTTACATTTGGTATCAAAGCATTGTTTGCCTCTGCCTTGAAGAATTAAGCAATCTCTAAAACTTTCATTTTATACCCGAAAAATAATTTGATTTCAAAGTTTGATTTTTGAGAATTTTTTGATGGAAAGTAGTGTTAGAAATCATTAGGAAATTTGATTTCTAGTATTTCTGAATTTTAAAATCTTGCCTTAGTATCCTGGAAGCCAAGATTTAGTTGGGTTTTGAAAATGAGTCAAAAACGACCCTGCTAAAGGTTGAAGACAACTGGTTTATGAAAATATCTTGTAGTTTCCAAATTCGATAACTTTCCAGAAATTATATATATATATATATATATATATATATATATATATATATATATATATATATATATATTTGGAAGTTCAGATTTTGGCCTAATTTTATGAATTTTCACAATTTTGCATATGACTTGTAGTTATTTGCAAAAATAATGTTTATGAACCCTTATAAGTTTTTATTTTATTTATGTGCTTAAAATTATGTTGCTATGTATGTATAATTTTATTTTTATAGTTATGCATGCAATTTAAGTTTAAATAGTTTTAGTACATAAATAATTTAATGTTGGGCCTTTAATTTGTAATTTTTGTGATTATTATGCACAAATTAAGATCATGTATATATACTATTAATGTTAGTTCTATATATGCAAATTTGGTTAAATGCTCATATTTTGCATGAATTTTTTTTTGTTTTTCAATTCATGCTTTTAGAATGAGTTTATTTTGTGCGTATAATTAAATTAAGTGCATAATATTATGTTTAATTGTGCAATTTATGTTTTATTTATGAGAATTTTATTTATATATGATAACATATTATTAAGTTTAGATATTGTTAGATTATGTAAATTTAGGTTATTCTCATAAAAACTTAATTTGTGCACAACACATTAAGGTTCATAATATATTAGTATGAACAATTAAGTTAAAAATTATGAATAATTCATAAACAATTTGTAGTAGGCAAAAAATAGCATGATTTGGGACAATGCTCTGTTTAAAGATTCTAGTTTTTAATGAGGCTTTGTCTTGACCAATTATCATGGGAGCACTCTTAGTGATTGCCTATTATGTTACTGCGTAATTGTTCTTAGGCATTAAGTAGAGCCTAAAATATAGTAAATATAAATGTCTAGTGAACCATATAATTTTAAATATTTAAAGAGTAGCTACAGCATCTTTAATTATATAAAAATTATATATTAAGTGGATTAGGATCATATAATAGACATTAATTATAATTAATTATATAAATACAATGATTTTACCCCACATGGATTTTAATATGTTTATATAATTAATTAGGATAATATATTAAAATTAGTTTTTCTTAATTTACCCACAGGAGTTAGGAAAAATTAATTTAATAGTTTTATCATAAAGTTTAAAGATAGAAAAACATCAAACTGTAATCATAATATACATTATGAATTTAATAAAAATAGTTTGATAAAATCTATCATAAAGTATAAAGAATCTTATTGAATTAAAAATTAAGCCCACAGATAATTTTTAATGAAAATCAGATTCAATTTCAGCATGTTTTTACATTGGTAAAATATGCAATTTAGAGTATCAGACCTCAAATCTTGACAAAAGCTTTTGGACTTTATGCAGCTTCTCAACCTACTAGTTTTTCTAATATCCATTGTAACATACTCGAACTTAGGGGAGATAACTATAAGGTATGGAAATAGAGGATTCTCCTCCATCTAGGGTGAATGGATATAGATTATGCTATTAGGAAGGATGAACCACCTGTAATCGCCGATAACAGCACTCTAGCTGCGGTCACGCTATATAAACGATCCAACCGGCTTAGTGTGATGTTTATCAAGACTAAGATAACTGCTGGTATACGTGATTCTATCGACCAACATGAGAAAGTCTGTGATTTGCTGAAAGCCATTGACGATCAATTCATCACTTCAGAAAAGGCATTGGCAAGCACCCTGATAATGAAATTATCATCCCTCAGACTCACCAGCATAAAGGTGTGCGCAAGCACATAATGCAAATGCGTGACATTGTGGCTCAACTTAAGAAACTCGAGGTTGATATGTCAGAGTCTTTCCTAGTACACTACATTTTGAACACCCTTCCAACTTAATACGAGCCTTTCAAAATCTCGTACAACACACATAAAGACAAATGGTCAATCAATGAATTAATGACCATGTGTGTTCAAGAAGAAAATAGACTTGTGATGGAACGGGGTGAGAGTGCAATGCTAGCTACTACCCATGGGAAGAACAAAGCTAAACCTCTCAAATCTCAAGCTAATCACAAAGCTAATCAGAAGGGGAAAGGTAAAATACCACCTCAATTAGAAGAAAAGTGTTTCTTTTGTAAAAAGAAGGGACATATGAAGAAGGAATGCATTAAATTCCAAAAATGACTTGAGAAGAAAGGTAATCCAGCCTCGTTTGTTTGTTATGAATCTAATATGGTTAATGTTAATATTAACACCTGGTGAATTGATTCTGGATCTGCAATCCATATTGCAAACTCCTTGCAAGGTATGCAAAACCTAAGGAAGCCAGTGGGAAGTGAGCAAAGCATCTTATCAAGCAACAAGATGGGCTCACATGTGGAGGCGATTGAAACTTTCATTTTAACTTTAAGTAGTGGCTTTATTTTAAAATTGGAAAAGACCTTTTATGTATCAATTTTCTCATGAAACTTAATTTCTGTTTTCGGACTTATACCATTTGGATATTCCTTTAATTTTCAAGACATATCTTTCAGTTTATTTTATAAAACTGATTGTGTTGGGAATGGTATTTTGTCTGATGGTCTTTATCGCCTTTATTTGTAAAATGATGCCACTTATAGTTCAATGCATGTTCAAACTAGCATTAAAAGGTGTAATATTAACTAGGACTCCTCTATGTTATGGCACCGGAGATTAGGAAATATCTCCATAGAAAGAATTAAGAGATTAGTGAATGAAGGGGTAATTAGTACTCTAGATTATACTGATTTTGAGACTTGTGTGGACTGCATTAAGGGAAAGCAGACCAACAAGTCCAAGAAAGGTGCTAATAGGAGTTTGGACATATTAGAAATCATTCATACTGATATATGTTGTCCAAACATGGACGCACATGGTCAGAAATATTTCGTCACTTTTATCGATGATTACTCATGATATATGTATATATATTTGCTTCATAAGAATAATGAAGCATTGAATGCCTTCAAAGTCTTTAAGGCTAAAGTTGAGAACCAATTCGAAAAGCAAATACAAATTGTGAGATCCGATAGAGGTGCAGAATATTATGGTAGATACACAGAAAGTGGACAAGCACCTGGTCTTTTTGCCAAGTTTCTTTTATCGATTATTACTCACGATATATGTATATCTATTTGCTTCATAAGAAGAATGAAGCATTGGATGCCTTCAAAGTCTTTAAGGCTGAAGTTGAGAACCAATGCGAAAAGCAAATACAAATTGTGAGATCCGATAGAGGTGTAGAATATTATGCTAGATACACAGAAAGTGGACAAGCACCTGGTCTTTTTGCCAAGTTTCTTCAAGAACATGGGATTGTTGCCCATTACACTATGCCTAGTTCCCCAGACCAGAATGGTGTTGCAGAAAGAAGAAACCGAACATTGATTGACATGGTGCGGAGTATGCTTAGAACCTTCAACCTTCCTATATCCTTGTGGACTGAAGCACTAAAGATAGGTGCGTATATATTAAATCGAGTTCCAACCAAGGCTGTTCCCAAGACACCATTTGAATTATGGAAAGGTTGGAAACCGAGTTTGCCACATATGCGTGTTTGGGGATGTCTGTCTGAGGTGAGAATTTATAACCTATAAGAGAAGAAACTGGATCCAAGGACCATTAGTGGGTATTTTGTTGGATATGCCGAAAGGTCCAAGGGTTACAGGTTTTATTGTCCAACTCATACTGCTAGGATTATGGAATCAAGAAATGCTAAGTTTCTAGAGATTGACATGATCAGTGGAAGGGATCGGTTCAGGAACTTAGTTCCTGCACATGATCATACAGAACCTGCACATGATCATATAGAATCTCAACCCTCCATATCAAATGACAGATTGGTTATAGTTCATAGCACACCTCAAGTACAAGCTTGTGTTGACCAATCAATCATTGAGGTTCCATGAGCTGCTGACAACATTCTAATAGATCAAGCAGTTCAGGAAATACCACAAGTTCCTGAACAACCAGTTGAACCACAAGCTCCTGAACAACCAGTTGAACCACAAGCTCCCCTGGGGAACATTGGTACAACATTAAGAAAATCTACTAGAGACAGGAGATCAGCAATTCCTAGTGATTACATTGTGTATCTACAAGAGTCTGACTATAATTTTGGAGGCGAAAATGATCCTGAAACCTTTTCACAAGCCATAAGTTGCAAAGGGTCAACCTTGTGGCACGATGCCATAAAGGAAGAGATGAATTCCATGAGAGATACAAAGTGAGACTTGTTGCTATGGGATTTACTCAAAAAGAAGGAATCGATTACACAGAGACTTTCTCTCCTGTATCTAAGAAAGATTCTTTTCATATTATTTTGGCATTAATTGCTCATTTTGACCTTGATCTACAACAAATGGATGTGAAAACTCCATTTCTTAATGGAGATCTAGAGGATGAGGTTTATATGAAACAACTTGAAGGTTTCTCCTCTAATGATGGTGAGCATTTGGTTTGCAAGCTTAAGAAATCCATATACAGTTTAAAACAAGCCTCCCATCAATGGTATTTTAAATTCCATGAAGTAATTTCTTCATTTGGTTTTGTTGAAAACCTCATGGATCAATGAATATACTAGAAGGTCAGTGGGAGTAAAATTTGTTTTCTTGTTATATATGTAGATGATATTTTACTTGCAACCAATGATAAGGGCTTGCTGCATGAGGTGAAACAATTTCTCTTAAAAAATTTTGATATGAAAGATATGGGCGAGGCATCTTATGTTATTGACATTAAGATCCATAGAGATAGACCTCGAGGTATTTTAGGCCTGTCACAAGAAATCTATATCAACAAAGTTTCAAAGAGATTTTTGATGACATATTGTTCACCAAGTATAGCTCCCATTGTGAAGGGTGATAGGTTCAATTTGAACCAATGCCCGAAGAATGATTTTGAGAGGGAATCCATGAAGAACATTCCATATGCTTCTGCAGTCGGAAGCCTTATGTATGCCCAGGTCTTTACTAGACCTAACATTACATTTGTTATAGGGATGCTAGGGCGATATCAGAGTAACCCAAGTATAGACCACTGAAGAGCTGGAAAGAAAGTAATGAGGTGTCTTCAAGGAACTAAAGACTACAAGCTTTTATATAGACAGACGAAAAATCTGGATGTGATTGGCTACTTTGATTTAGACTTTGCTAGCTGTGTTGATTCACGTAAATCAACATCAGGGTACATTTTTTTGATGGTCGGTAGAGTTGTTTCTTGGAGAAGTGTCAAGCAGATATTTACTGCTACTTCTACTATGGAAGCCAAGTTCGTCTCCTGTTTTGAGGCTACTTCACATAGTGTATGGCTTAGGAGTTTCATTTCTGGGCTTAGAGTCATGGATTCTATATCTAGGCCATTGAGAATTTTCTGTGACAATTCAGCTATTGTCTTTATGGCTAAGAACAATAAAAGTGGAAGTTGAAGTAAACACATCGACATTAAGTATTTAGCCATAAGAGAACCTATAAAAGAAAAGAAAGTGGCCATTGAACACATAAGCACTGAATTGATGATCGATGATTTTTTGACTAAGGGCATCCCACCTCTAAAATTCAAGGATCATGTAGAGAAAACGGGACTTGGTTCCATTTTGTAATTGTATACATACAGTTTATTAATGAAACTCTTATATATTTTGATGTTTTCTCATATTCATGTGAACCTTAAATTTTTTGAGGAAATTCATCTGTATAGGACCAAGAATAATCATAGGGTTTATTCATTAAGAAATGTTGCCACATGAAAAATAATACTTGAGGAACTATATGCATCGTAATACATGGACGGTAATACTCACTCTTAGAGGACTTATTGCCATGATTCATGTATTTACTTCTTAAAATATAATCAATGGGATTAAGTTAGGTTAAACATATAGACCAAGTGGGAGAATGTAACCAATCCAATTATGGTCCATGTTCAGCCTTTTGACTGCCTCAACCTTTTGGCTACCCATGAACCTTTTGGCTACCTCAACCTTTTGGCTTCCCATGAACCTTTTGGCTGCCTCAACCTTTTGGCTACCCATTGATTGTGGTAACTAATGTATGGAATATAGACAGACGTTCTTGATGGGAGAATGAGTATAAATACATGGTTTGGTCCCTAAACTCGGAACTACTCATTTTTCTTTCATAGACCATCAAATTGGAGAGTTTTGAGAGTCTAAAAGTACCAATACCGAGAGAATAGCAGATTGTGTAAGTGAAAAGTTTCAATGGCTGGAGGTATGTTTACGGTCCATATAATTTTGCATTTCATCTATAAGCTATTTAAATTGTTTAGCATATTTAGATTATATTTAAGTTTTACACAGAAGACTTGTACCCCCGCTACAAGGAGGAAGAAAAGGCAGTTCCACATGCTTTACGAGATTGTAGATGATGAGAGTCATAAAATGCTTTTCAACAGTGGTTAATTGTTAGCATTTTAGGATTGATCTTGGTCTTTATTGTGCTTTTATGTGTTAATAACTCTAAAGTAATATTATTAGACCACTGACTTATTTCAGTGCAATTTTCAGGTACTTTGAGTTTAAAAGAGAAAAAGAAGCGATCGGTGCTTAAAAGGTCAAGATCCCATGCTTCTGGAAGGACAAGGTGGACTGCTGCCTGTACTGCGATCGAGCGCACATCCCACATCGACCAAGAAGTACTCTGCAGTGCAACTACGATCGAGCGCACTAAGGCTGCGATCGAGCAAAATCAGGCAGTATCCCACATTGGTTAGAAAACACATATCACTCCAGGAGTTTGCCTATATAAGACCCACTCCACTTCAGCTTTAGGCATCAATCGGAGCTCATCTGAAATCATCAAAGAGTGAATCCATAGGGCCTTTAGGAGCAATCCAGAGGGCCTTTAGGAGGAATCCAAAGTATACTTTTGGAGGGCAAGCTGAGGAATCGCCGAAGCTTTCGCTACCAAGGAGGAGATGATCGTTGAGAGGTCGGAGGCAACTCAAGGAAGCATGAGCTCCATGGCCAGCTAGTCTCTAAGTAAGACGAAGGGATGATTTCCTAGGTGTAGTTGTTCTTATTTTCCTTTATTTGATTCAGTTGTAGTTTGGTATTATTTTCATTAAACATTGTTATGTTTTATTCTTTAATTTAATTAGTAGATTTCTTATTAGTCCAGTGGTTGCATGCTTTTTTTTCCATATCAGTCTAGTCATGCTCTTCTTATGTGTATTTGTTTAGGTGTGATTGAGTCCGATAGATCTCTTTTATAGATTTGTCTATTGTTGTGGTATTTTCATTTAGATATATCGTCGTCTTTTGATAATTTATAAGTTAGGTCATGTGTGCTTGAAAGTAAAGAATAATTCATATCAATTACATTAGGGTTTATACATGCGCTTTAATTGAATATTTGTCGATTGCTTGTTTGGGATGTGAAACTTGCAATCGAGATAAAAACAAACGAATCAAGTTAGGATTAGGGTAACGAACCTAGGGAGGATTTTTGAAACCTTGTTGTTTCTTTATTATTTTATCAATCAATTATTTACACAATTTTCACACGATCAACAAATCAAATTTTGTCACTTTAACTTTTATCGTTTGTGTTGAGGTTTACACCTTCTTTTGTAATTAGTTTTTTTCCCTGTGGAATCGACACCCCAAAGTTGTACTACAATAACTGCGTTATACTTTGGGCGTAATCAAATTTTGGCGCCGTTGCCGGGGAAACGCGCTTAAGTACAAGGAAACTTGTCAACTTTGAGTGTGACGGTAGAAGAATTGTAAATGTTTTTCTTTTCAGCAGTTTGTAAATACAGTAATATTATTCCTTTACCTTAGTTTTGATTTTTTGATTTATTTTGTTTTATTTATTTCCCCTCTGATTCATTTGGTGTATGCTTAGACCGAGAGATTTGCGAGGTAGATTCATTAGAGGACCCGAACTAGAATTACCTTCTCCTTCCGAGTCTGATAGTGAAACCTCGCCTAGATCAACCAATAGTGGAAACCCAAGTGACAATTTAG
This sequence comes from Bretschneidera sinensis, assembly GCA_023935145.1. Lineage (NCBI taxonomy): Eukaryota > Viridiplantae > Streptophyta > Magnoliopsida > Brassicales > Akaniaceae > Bretschneidera > Bretschneidera sinensis. The sequence goes on from CM043705.1 coordinate 5,691,137, forward strand.
AGGATTTTGTTAACATGGCCAATAACCTTAATAAGAATGTTGATAGGAGACTTCAGGATTACCTCCACCCTACACGCACAGCCACACCATCATGCATCATGTTTCCAACCAATACTCGCCAATTAGATCTTAAACCTTTAATAACTCCCTACATTTCATGGCTTGGATAATGAAAACTCATATGTGCACATTAGAGAGTTTGAGTAAGTAGTCGCAACTTTTCATAGTCAAGATGAAACCGATGACATTGTGAGGCTTAAGTTCTTTCCTTTCGCTTTGAAGGATAGAGCTAAGAGTTGGTTATACTCACTAAGACCACGATCTATTGGGTCGTGGACTAAGATGACTCGGGCTTTCTTTAATAAATACTTTCCCCAACATAAGACCAATGCTTTAAAAAGACAAATCTCCACCATTGCATAAAAGGACAGCAAGACTTTGTATCAGTCTTGGGAGAGATTTAAGGAGTTTTTGAGTATGTGTCCTCACCATGGGTATGAGAATTGGCGTTTAGTGAGCTATTTCTATGAGGGTCTTACCTATAGAGAACGCCAATTTATAGAGATGATGTGTAATGGTGGGTTCTTGGAGAAAGATCCTGATGAGGCCATAGAGTACCTCAATGAGCTTGCTGAAAAGGCTCACACTTGGACTGGACCTAGTGCTACTGAGAGCACAAATAGGTCACGACCTATAGAGAACCCAAATGGTGGTGGAATTTACCATCTTAGGGAAGAGGATAACCTTAAGGCCAAGGTCAAGATGCTCACTAGGGAACTAGAGGTATTAAAGACTAAAAGTTCAAAGCCAACACACGTGGTTAATCATGCAAAATCTTTTGAACCATGTTTTGTGTGTGGCAGGATAGATCATCTCGCCCAAGAGTATCCCACATTTGTTGATATGAGAGGGATGTATAAGGAACAATGTAATGCCTTAGGCATGTACACGAAGCCTTCTATACCTTTTTCTAATACCTATAATCCGGGATGGCAAAATCACCCCAATTTCAGCTGGAAGTCTGAAAACCAGCAGCTTACACAACCCCCTGCACCTTATCATGAACCATATCATGCACCTGTATCTTCTAGGAGTCCTTTAGAAAACACTTTGCATGCTTTTATTGAGGCACATGGTAAGACTAATCAAAGGCTTGAATCTTTAATTATGCAGGTTGTTGAAGAACATAAAGAGATAAAAAGCCAAGTGTCCAAGCTGACGAGCTACTTGAGTGTGACGGAGCGAGGTAAGTTCCCTTCCCAAGCTCAGTCCACATCTTATGGTCAGCACCTAACGCAACAGAATAAAAAAGAGGTGAATGCCATTGAGACACTTAGTGGTAAGTCGTTACACATCCCAACACCGAACAAATCAGAGAATGTGGACAAGAACCTCCAAGTATACATGATTGACTCATACCATTGGAGTCCACCCTCACCCATGGCTTCACAAGAGCATACATCGAGCCAGAATCTACGGGTGTTACTAATGACATCCTTGAGGCCTCTCAAAAACATACAAGCACCAAATTTAGCAATAAAGCAGTGGCTGGTGCATCCAACTCATGTTTTTCAAGGAGGGAATAAAAGCATCTGGCTGAAGACGTAAAACTTAGCGCTCATGGGAGGAAACACACAACATATCCTTTTACTTTTACTGTTTTTCATATTTCTTTTTCTTGTTTATTATTATTATTTTATTGTTTTCCAGTTTTAGTTTAGTATTTATTTTTCAGGGACAAATAAACGAAACAGTTTAAATGATCATATACAACTTTCAACTCCACGCACCGTTGGTTAAAAAGGGAGTTTCCTTAAGTTTTGTTTTTTCATTGAGGACAATGCTTATCTTAAGTTGGGGGTGGAAGATATACATTTCTTATTACATATCATTGAACTGCTTGGTGTCATTTTTGTTTGTTTTTAGCATGTTTGGTGTTAGCCTTAGAGTCAATTTACATGTCAATGATATAAACTTAATTGAGATAGCAGATAGCATTTAGAAGAAATTAAATCTTGCTTCAGTTTGAAAATAATTTAAGTATCAATCTTCATTTGGTTTGAGACTCTAGTTTGTGGTAAGATAGTATGATTAGTCTTAAACATCTAGAAAAGTTTTATGTGTGATTATTTTGTGAATATTTTTGCGGTCTCGACAAGCTCTAGAACTTGCTGGATAATCACTTGAGGTGAATTCCTAGAATGCACACTACTTAGGATATGATATAGGTTATTTTTGAACCGTTTGAGCCTTTCAAACCTACCATTGCACTATTTATCACTAGTCACCTATTTGAGCCTTTTTCTTGAAAAGAAAAATTGAGCTTTTCTTTTGATAAACCATTTATTTACCTTTATGAGCCTAAAAATATTTTATCCTTACCTTTCTTTTGAAAGAACTTAGTTATACACATGTTGTGAGAAGCACTTAAAAGGAGTAAGGGTGGAAATATAAAGAAAAAAAATATCACTACCACAACCCAAGTACATTAAAGGAGATAAGTTAAGGGTTGTGGAAAAGAAAAGAAAAAAAAAATGATGATGATGAAAAAGAAGATGAATGGTTATATGCCAAAATAAATAAATAAATAAAAAAGAATTATGGCAAAGAAAGAAGAAAGAAAAAAAAAATGGTGATTTGTTGAACGAAATGCGCAAAAAATAGTTGAAAGAGTTGGGTGTTGAAGTAAAGGTTATCAAGTGCTTAAAGTGATTGTGTTTAAAGCTAGGAGATTGAGTTCTTTTACTTGTGAATCCTTCCCGTTCTTCCTTAGCCTTTACCTTAGCCTAACGTTACAAGCTTATTAAAGACCTTTTGATCCAATATAGTGTGATTTTTTTACAATAGTGGAGAGTGATTTGAAAAGTGAGCCTATGGAACTTGTTTTAGTGATTGACGTCACGAAATTTATCATGTTTCAGAGGCCAAGACTTGTATTCATGAATGTTATGCATAAAATCATCCGGGTGTTCAGATTAATGGTTTGTGGTAAAATAGATGTTAGGAGTCAATAACAATTTTAAGATTGATGTTTGGATTACTTTTGGATTTGGGTGAAATTTAATGATTCTCTGTGCTGTGTTTTATGTGCAATTTTTGAGACAAAATGTGAATGACTCTTGGTTAACATTAATACTGTTTTTCATTTACTTTGATTCCCACCATAGAATTCATCTATTGTTTTCGCTTGAATTGCTAGGGACTAGCAATAAGCTAGTTGGGGGTTGTGATGAGAGTCATAAAATGCTTTTCAACAGTGGTTAATTGTTAGCATTTTAGGATTGATCTCGGTCTTTATTGCACTTTTATGTGTTAATAACTCTAAAGTAATATTATTGGACCACTAACTTATTTCAGTGCAATTTTCAGGTGCTTTGAGTTTAAAAGAGAAAAATAAGCGATCATTGCTTAAAAGGCCAAAATCCTATGCTTCTGGAAGGACAAGGTGGACTGCTGCCTATACTGCGATCGAGCGCACAAGCAGTTCGATCGAGCACACATCCCACATCGACCAAGAAGTACTCAGCAGTGCAACTACGATCGAGTGCACCAATCTGCGATCGAGCGCACTAAGGCTGCGATCAAGCGCACTCGGGTAGTATCCCACATTGGTTAGAAAACACATATCACTCCGGGAGTTTGCTTATATAAGACCCACTCCACTTCAGCTTTAGGCATCAATCGGAGCTCATCTGAAATTATCAGAGAGTGAATCCAGAGGGTCTTTAGGAGAAATCCGAAGTATACTTTTGGAGGGCAAGCTGAAGAATCGTCGAAGCTTTCACTACCAAGGAGGAGATGATCATTGAGAGGCCGGAGGCAACTCAAGGAAGCATGAGCTCCATGGCCAGCTAGTCTCCAAGCAAGGCGAATGGATGAATCCCTAGGTGTAGTTGTTCTTATTTTCCTTTATTTGATTCAGTTGTAGTTTGGTATTATTTTCATTAAACATTGTTATGTTTTATTCTTTAATTTAATTAGTAGATTTCTTATTAGTCCGGTGGTTGCATGCTTCTTTTCCATATAAGTCTAGTCATGCTCTTCTTATGTGTATTTGTTTGGGTGTGATTGAGTCTAGTAGATCTCTTTTATAGATTTGTCTATTGTTGCGGTATTGTCATTTATATATATCGTCGTCTTTTGATAATTTATAAGTTAGGTAATGTGTGCTTGAAAGTAAAGAATAATTCATAGCAATTACATTAGGGTTTATACATGCGCTTTAATTGAATATTTGCCGATTGCCTGTTTGGGATGTGAAACTTGCTATCGAGATGAAAGCAATTGAATCAAGTTAGGATTAGGACAATGAACCTAGGGAGGATTTCTGGAACCTTGTTGTTTCTTTATTATTTTATCCATCAATTATTTACACAATTTTCACACGATCAACAAATCAGATTTTGTCACTTTAACTGTTATCGTTTGTATTGAGGTTAACACCTTCTTTTGTAATTAGTTTGTTTCCCTGTGGAATCAACACCCCAAAACTGTACTACAATAATTGCGTTATACTTTGGGCAAAATCAGTAGATGTGCTTAAGGAGTGTTGCAAGTCTCTGATTTGTTATAGTTGGAATTTTTATAGACGGCTAGCTCTATTGGGAGTTAGTTAATTGGTGACATAATTGATTCTTTTCAACTTTCTGAAGAGTTCGTGATGGCCTGGGTAATTTGGTACAACATGAATCTTATTCGAGTTGGAGACGCTACCAAACATGTATGCAAAATTGTTATTCTCATTACAAAGACTATAGAGGAAAATGTTTGTTCCCTTGTTTATGAAGATCCTCGGCCTTGGCTTAGATCAGAAAAATTGAGACTTCCAAGAGCAAACATAGTGAATATGAATGTGGATGGTGCCTAGAAATTAGAGGGCCTCAAAGGTGGTGTGCGTGTTGGTTTTTAGGGACACTGAGGGGTCATTTAAGAGTGGTTGTTCCGAGTCTTTCAATGGATACACTCAGCCAACTGTTCTTGTGGCCATGGAAATCTTGGAAGGCCTACAACTAGCCCAAGAACTATATTATCTTAACTAAATACGGGACAACACACTTGTGTGTTCCTATTTATTTTGTTTTTTTAATTTTTTTCATTTGTTTTTTAAAAATTAATACAATTGAAATAACTCTCACGCATAGGACCCAATTCTTCCTTCATTTCTCTTCCCTCTTTTATTCTTTTTCTACATAGAAGCTAACACCCCTCTGCCACGTGGAAATATTTGAAACTACTATAGAGTAGAGGGGGTTTGGCTTAATATTAAGTATAATGCGCTTGTCGAAGGATACTGTTGATAAATCATTAATGCTTGCAGAGAAAGGACAACATACTTATCTCCTTATGGAAAGATTATAAAGCTATTAAGGGTGTATTTGAGAGTGCCCTAGTTGTAATTGTATTAATGTTAAAAATGTTGTAAAATTGTCGACATTAAAAAATATGTAAGAAGTCACTACAAGAAAAATGGTTATCGCTGGCGTTTTTTTTTTTTTGTATATTTCGGCGCTTTTAAGCGCCGAAAAATGAATTTCCGGCACTTTTCGCAAGCGCCGAAATGTATGGTATCGAAACACAAATACCGGTGCTTTTTGCATTTTTTTTCGGCTCTTGTAAGCGCCGGTATATAGCGGCACTTAGAAGCGCCGGTATATAGCGAGGATTTTAAGCGCCGGTATTTAAGCGCCGGTATATAGCGGCACTTACAAGCGCCGTTATATAGCTGGGATTTTAAGCGTTGGTATATAAGCGCCGCGAAAGTACAGTTTCTAGCCCCTGCTTATACCGACATATTACGACCCTTTAAAGCGCCGCTAAAAATACGATTTTAATTGTGTTTTTACATTATTTTGACTTAAATATCAACATTCACCATTCAATAAATAAAATATACCATAAAATACCAAAATTTTCAAATGTTCTTCGATATATAAAATGCATCAAGCATCCATAAAAATTCCTTCAATCAACACAAACGTCTTAGTTACACAAAAAAACAATCATAGTTCATATATAAAATTCATACAAAAACAAAGTATGAAAAATTATTTTAGCATCACGAAATCAATCATGAGGTCCTCTATTAGCCAAATGCTGTAGTAAACACTTCAACTCATCCATTTGGGATTGCATATTATTTATTTGATCATCGTGTCTCGCCGTTATTTGTTGAATTTGTTGCGCATGCTATTGATTGTTTTCTTCTATTTGTGCTCTTAGACTATTTATCTCTTCAGCATAGGCCCCATGGTATCTCATATCATTCCTCATTTGAGCTGAAAGTCCAAACACAACAGAGGGTGTAACTCCAAAACCCTGACCACGGACACGACCGGAACTCTCTTCACCCATAAGTTGGGTGAAGACTTCATTTTGTATTGCTAAATTATTGCTAGAATCATAGGATCCTGAAGCTGCCACAAGTTCAGTAACACGAGCTTCAGCTGTCACCTACAATTAAGAAACAATAAAGATTAAACTCCTCCGAATATTTAGTAGCTAATTATAGTGAAATATACATAAAACAAAATGTGTTTATCATATTTTACATAAAAACAGGCAGAACTTCCCCTATTTTTCTATAAAACCTCCTGCAAAAGAAAAACAAATATACATTCCAAACAATGTAGCCAATTCACAACTTAACAAGGAAACAACAAAAAAGAAACAGAGGATAAAACAAATTCATCTAAGAGAAAAGACTATCTCTAACTTTCATAAAGATCTCTGTGACCATGGCCAGAATATCAATTAAAAAAACGTTATCTCACTGATACCATATATCTCATTCCGAATATTTAGTAGCTAATTACAGCGAAATATACATAAAACAAAATGTGCTTATCATATCTTATAGAAAAACGGGCAGAATATCCCCTATTTTTCCATAAAACCTCCTGCAAAAGAAAAACAAATATACAATCCAAACAATGTAGTCAATTATCAACTTAACAAGGAAACCAAAAAAAAAAAAAAGAAACAGAGGATAAAACAAATTCATCTAAGAGAAAAGACTATCTCTAACTTTCACAAAGATCTCTGTGACCATGGCCAGAATATCAATTAAAAAAATTCGGAGGCTCCTTGATGAAAGCTATACATTTCTTTACTTAATTGAAGGCTCTCTTATTTCTTCATTCCACGTCAATTGATAATAGGAAGGAATAAAAAAAATTAGGTTTTTTCCCTATTTTTAAAGATGTTCAACTTACCATAAATTGTCGTGATGCATCATCAATGAAAGTCTCATCCTTGCGTTTATGAGTTTCAGCAAAAAACTCTACGCGCCCGGGCTCACTCCCATGTGTCATCTCCTACCATGTATGGAAAGAGTTCAAATTGTGACTCATTACACTACATCTTAAATGAAAGATTGGATTAATGAAGTAAATTAACTCACATATTCATCCCGACGTCTAGCAAAATTCTTTGAACCAGATGTGTGAGGACATTGTTGTCTTTCGCGTGCCGCTATCCCTATAGTCGAATATTTCTACACCAATAATAAACCAATTGAATAATCAGTCATTATTAGAAAAATAGAAACAATGAGAATCCAAATTAACATTATTATCTTAAAACAACTTCACTCTGGTCAGAGAACCAGTAGTTCACCAGTTGCTTCCATTGGTCTTGATCTACGCCTTTTGGAACATCATTGCTCAAAACTTGTTGTTTTGTTTTGTTCCTCACGTAGTCCCTTTTCACCACATATCGGTAGTCCCTCCATTTTTTCCCTATCATCCTCAACAAAATGTTGTCTATCACCTCAATCGTAGGGTAATAGAACTTCCTCTACCACACAGAAAGGAAATCGATGTCAAATAACCATTATTGGTGTTAGAGATTATGCATGTACAACACCACGAATAAACAAAAACAAAAAAAAAATTGAACTCATTGAATGGTTATTAAGTTGTTACTTACCTGAATCAATATAACAAAGTCCTTCTTATAGCTAGAAGGGACCTTCTTCCAATCCGTGTAATTAAGTGGACAAAGGTTCCCTCTCTTCGCTACCTTGCCCAACTAGCTACTTAACATTTGGCCACCTTTCTTAATAGGTTGATGACGTGCATTGAAGTGGACCATAATTTTTTTTCCCACGTTCAAGGGACCACACCTATGAGGTTCTCAGGAGACGTGTTTGCTTCCTCACCATCCTTTGAGAATCTATACATTGAAAACATAAATTATATAATTAGTATAACAATGTGGTATCAAACTAGTTATAGAGCGAATGTATTCTAATACAAAAATTACCAATTATCTCGTATTGTTCACTATCATTGTGCGCACTTCCTGATATTGTTGCATCGGTCTCTGAATCATTTTGCGAGTCATGATCATCATCAAGGTGATACTCATGCTCATGGTGAATATCTTCATGATGGTGTGAAGACTCAGCTGCATACTGGTTTGACATGTTATCTCTAACTGCTGGAGGGATATTTTTTTACCTATACATCTTGCAATTTGTATTGATAAAAACATTAAAATTATTATATCTCACACTATAAAAAATGCATTAAAAGTTAACAAGAATTAGAAGAACCACACCTAAAAGATAGGAATGGGCAAAGGGTCGCAGCAAATGCAGCAATCAATAACTTCTGAGTACCTGAGAACAAATGAACAAATAAGTGATTCAAATAGGATTTAAAGAACAAGCAATAATCAATGATACAATCAAAACAGAAATTTACGACATTCTAAAGTAGCATTCCACAAACTGTACGCAAAAAAGTTTTGGACTCTTGTTATGTGTGATACAAAGCAACAGTAACCCGATAGATTACAATAAAACCGTACAAAACTTGTTGACACACATGTCCATCACATAAATACACATCCAAATATAATTACATGGAAATGCACATAAAACTAGTTGGTATCTTCGTCAATATCCATCCTAGCCCAAGTTGAGATACAATCTAATTGATCGTCTACCACTACAGTAGAAGGCATGCACTAATTGTAAGTGTCATCATCCTCTTCCCGTCTTTTTTCCCCTATTTCATATAGGTCCCTTGGCTTCGTGATCACAACATGATACCATTCCTTTATTGTTGGGTCTTGCATATAAAACACTTGTTTCGCTTGAGATGAAAGTACGAACGGGTCATCCTTCAATAACTGACCAGTGTGTATTAACCTATTCAAGTTCACGAGAATGTAACCACTTGCATCTTTCTTTAAACCTCTGGGTGAATTAATATCCACCCAATCACAACGGAACAACACAATCTTAAACATCCCATAGTAATCCAACTCGTTGATATCATTGAGCACACCATAATACATTTTATCATCCGCTTCAACCATAACTCCCGAATTTTGAGATCGTCTACACCTCTCACGTTCCTTTGTGTGGAATTTAAAACTGTTGATGTTGAATCTGTTGAATCTCCTAACAACATTATTCGGACCTCGAGCAAAGGTAATTAGTTTATCTGAATAATTGTTATCCACCATCCATGGCATCTAAACATTTTCCAACAATTAAAATGAGACAACAACATTCAATGTTTTATTTAAAACACTTATAAAAATCGAATACTCTTGTTATTATGCCAAACCTGTCTCATAAGCCATGAGAGAAATTTCTTAACCAACTACTTTTGTTCGAGACTTTGTATTGGTCGATTAGAACGGTTGGTTAGCCTTTGAGCAGCCAAAAATTCACTGCAATAATTGATGTTCTTATGTAACTGCTAGCCATCACAGTGATAATAACATGTAATAAAAACTCAATTTAAACACATTTTTACTAATTAAGTTCCTTTATTGATACTAACCTACGAAGGTCAAAAAGATTATCATTATGGAGCAACACATAATGATGTGCTTGAACCAATGACATGTCATCGAGCTCAACACTCACAATCTTTCCCATTATTTGTCCACCAGAGGAAAAATGTATTCATTTGGAAAATTTATAGTATCATTGTTCCTTTGGGGGCGGCTGAATCTTGTCTCTACACCTTTGAAGTATTGGGAGCAATATGTTAGACACTCTTCCCCATTGTACCCTTCAGTAATTGATCCTTCGGGTCGACTTCTATTACGTACATAAGATTTCAAGCGCACTAAATACCTTGCGAAACCACAAAATTAAAGATAAATTAAGTATCCAATATATAACAAAAAAAAAAAACAAAGTGCACAAAATAGCTTTGAACATCTAACCTCTCAACAGGATACATCCACCTGTAGTGTACGGGATCCCCAAGTCTAGCCTCGGAGGCTAAGTGAATGATAAGATGAACCATAATGGTAAAGAAACCCAGGGGGAATATTTTCTCCAAATGACGAGATGTTCGTACGGAAGACTTGTGCCCACGCTACAAGGAGGAAGAAAAGGCAGTTCCACATGCTTTATGAGATTGTAGATGTGCTTGAGGAGTGTTGCAAGTCTCTGATTTGTTATAGGTGGAATTTTTATAGATGGCTAGCTCTATTGGGAGTTAGTTGATTGGCGACAGAATTGATACTTTTCAACTTTCCGAAGAGTTTGTGATGGCCTGGGTAATTTGGTACAACATGAATCTTATTCGAGTTGGAGACACTGCCAAACATGTATGCAAAATTGTTATTCTCATTACAAAGACAATAGAAGAAAATGTTTGTGCACTTGTTTACTAAGATCCTCGGCCTTGGCTTAGATCAGAAAAATGGAGACTTCCAAGAGCAAACACAGTGAAGATGAACGTGGATGGTGCCTGGAAATTAGAGGGCCTCAAAGGTGGTGTGCGTGTTGGTTTTTAGGGATTATGAGGGGTCATTCAAGAGTGGTTGTTCGAAGTCTTTCAATGGATAATGGATACACTCAGCCAACTGTTCTTGTGGCCATGGAAATCTTGGAAGGCCTACAACTGGCCCAGGAACTATATTATCTTAACTAGATACGGGTCCACACACTTGTGTGTTCCTATTTATTTTGTTTTTAATATTTTTTTCATTTGTATTTTAAAAGTTAATAAAACTGAAATAACTCTCACGCATAGGACCCAATTCTTCCTTTATTTCTCCTCTTTTATTCTTTTTCTACATAGAAGCTAACACCCCTCTGCCACGTGGAAACAGTTGAAACTACTATAGGGTAGAGGGGGTTTGGCTTAATGTTAAGTATAATGCGCTAGTCGAAGGATACTGTTGAGAAATGCTTGCAGAGAGAGGACAACATACTTTTCCTTACGGGAAGATTATAAAGCTATTAAAGATGCATTTGAGAGCGTGGTAGTTGTAACTGTATTAACGGTAAAAGTGTTGTGAGATTGTTGACGTTAAAAAATATATGAAAAGCGATGTTGTAAAAATTAGTATAGTGTTTGATAATCTGTTTTATAAAAATATTATAAAAATAATATAATCAATAATAATATTCGATAATTATAATTAATTATTTCTTTTTTCAAGTAACAATAATTTTACAGCTCTTTTCCCTTCATTATAAACTAATCTCTTTTACACCTGGAGAGAAGGTGGCAACATCGCCAATAGGAAAAGTCCAATCATAATCGAGAGAGAAGTAACATCATTGAGAAGCACGTTGTCGCATCTTGTAGAGAGATGAGAAAAAGGAGACAAGGTTTGCAAAGGGCTTTGGATTTAAGTGAGGAATGATTAAAAAATTTAAGGGCATTTTGGGCTAATAAAATAATTCATTAAACAAAGTGTTGTTTCCCGGGCAAGCACAAAACCAAATCACGATCCCCCTTGCTTTTGCAAAACAAAGGCTTTTAGCTATTAGGGACAGCCATTTTGCTAGAAGCTAATCTTGTTAAAATTTAACAAACACTAATAGTGTGGAAAGATACCAAATCTATTTTCAACATTTTTTTTTATGTGGATAAAAGCCTTTCCAAACGTATTTTAAGTTTTTGGTTTCTCAATTTTAGGAGATTTTGTGTAAATAAAACAAAGTGAAAACTTTGTTGTTCACTTATTAGAAACTAGAGCTTTAGGATATTTTATTAGTAATACCTGGTTGGATGTGGCTTCGAGGTTTCCTTTGCACATCCTTTAGCCGGATGTTTCTACCTAATTCTATAATATTTTCATCGTTTCTCATCAAAGAAAAAATGAAAAGGATAACAACGGAAAAAAAAAAAAAAACCCTTCTCTTTTATTCTCAATTTTTAAAGATCGAGTGTTATAGAAAACGCAATTACTAACGTTAATATTTCTATTTATGCTTGTAAATTAGTTTGATTTTAATTGCTTGCTCGCAAAATTCCCTTGTCATATGTATTTTTTGGTATGCAAAGTAGATTTTGTTCTTCTTGCAGTAACAAGTGTGATCATATCATCAACAAAGCTATTCACACCCAAATTTTTAAATCAACAGGAGTTTTCCATGCTATCAATGCTACTCGCCATTGGCAAATTATAGTTAAAAAAATCCACTATATGCTCCTTGATGTTAAGATGGAGCAATTGCTCTAATACTTTCAATACAAATTTTGGGGAAATCACTATATTATTGGAGCATGTTACTTATATGCTAGGCTCTGAAGATATCATGACTCTTAACTCTTGGATCCTCAAATTAGCAAGACAGACTTCTTTTATTCTCTTATCGAATAAGATCTGGACAACTTCAAAAGTACCGACTCCAACATTCAATCTCATCATTTAAATTGGATAAAAAATTTCTTTAAAAATTCTGCATCACAAATGTATGGTCCTTGATTCAAAAGTCCTTATAAACTTACTGCTTTCGTAGCTCTTTGGCTAGATAGGCTCATTTTTTAGAAATCCTCCTTACTATATTTATCCCAACATTATCAAGTTCGCTATAAAAATTCCAAGCGGAATTATCTTGAGCTTTTCTCCTTGCTACTTATCTAGCCTATACTACCGTCTTGATCAGCTTCATGAAGACTTAAAAAGGTCTTTTGGTCGCATTTATATAGTAAACTAGTCTGACCCATTCTTTCTTCAGTGCTTCCTTTATGCATCATTTTCTACAATATGCTCATTCATGTAATGCCAGTGAAGATCATTACCCATCCATCTGTAAGTGGTTTAAATCCACTGAGCTAAGTACCCCTTTATCATACTTTATTGATAATGAAACTTTGTTTAGATAGAGACCAATTTAGTCACGAATAAGTTGTACTCTGGTTTTCAAAGTCAGAATTCCAAGTATTATGCTAAATCTGTTATATTGAGTAAATCGTTTATTGATCGGTGATTAGGAATTTCATGCCAATCTTTTCCCGCCTGGATTGACTTGACCAAATCTGATTATGAAAAAATATTGATACCTATGAATATGTGTCCAAATAGAGTCTTGCACCAGATTGGATTTTATCAATCTGGTTATCATGCATGTGCTAATTTTGCACCATCAAATTACTGTCTTTCTTACCCAAAGGTTCTATCATTAATTCAGGCTCTTATTTTCAAATTCCCTCTTTTAGTAGAAAAAAAAAATTCTTAAGAATATAAGCAGTATTGAAATTTCATCCTTCATCGATTTAAATTTTTCTTGGAAGCCCTATCAAAAAAGTTGTACCTCTGCCAGGTGTTTAAAAGTGATCATAATCTTCATCTGCACAAGACTTACAACACCCCCCTTTTCAAAGCAAATTTCTTACTCCAATTTTCTCAGAGAATCAAAATATACAAACTCCCAATTCAAAGATACCCATCTTCTTACTCAATCTTCAAACTCATTTTTCTTCAAACAGGGGTAGAGCTCCATGCAATGTTACTGTTCCCGGTCAATGGAATAATGCTAAGAAGATCTTGAAAGATTACATTAATCTGAAATTTGGTGTGGCTACAGAAATTCAAGCTAATGAGTTTATACTGGCGTGTATGATCTTCTATGGTCTTTCTAGCACGAAAGATGGTTTTCCTATACATGTGGACCATGACAAATATGCTTGGTGAACTTGAAAAGAAGTCGGCTAATGAGGATAAACACCTTCAAAAGAATTTCTGACCAAAAGCTCCCAGAGTCAAAGAAATTTTCTACACTGGCAAAGAAGTGGTTAAACAATTTTTATTTCCCTCCACTGCTCCTGAGAACTTGCCTTCTCGAGCAATTATTCCAGTGAAATTTCCTATTGATGCTATTCCTCTATCTGCTTCTCTTTTACCCATAGAAACACCTACTGCGCATATACACAGAAACCTAGAACTGCTTCTTCTAGAAAAAAGAATTATTCTTTACCCATCACTTATTACTCTCCCATCAAAGAAGCCTTTAAACTGATAGATTTACAAAGAAGAAGAGGGTGGCACAAAGACAAGGTATTTATTGAAACCTTTATCCCCTTTTTATTCTGCTTTCGGTTTTTGCCAATTTGCAATGACGCTTCTATCCCTTTGTGTTATTCTCGTGAGATTATTTACAGATTTTTGTGGATTCATTCAGAAAATTTGGCTTAAGCTCCTGTGCACTTCTTCCTTCCTTCCTGCTACTTTGTTCAAGTTTGACCTCATCAAGTTAGATAATTTTCCAGGAAATGTGCATTTTTTGCTTGTTGATGCCGAAAATCTGCTGTTGAGCTAGAGGTTCCATGTCCGACGTCCTGCACGAATAACGAGGGGTAAACTAAAGAGTCACTGGAGGAAAGGGGAGATGGTGCCTCCGAAAACTCTCTGATACCGTTATTAGGACAAGGTTTTGAGAAAATGGAAAGTAGGAGTACCAGTGTTTCAGTAATGAGCTTGAGATTGAAGATGACCTTGAATTCACATACCTTGGGCTTTTTATAGTGTTTCGTGGGCAAGCTGACCACGTGCTCGGGAGGGCACGATCCCCGAAATCTCGTTTCTCTGGTGAAGGGTATTGTCGCGTGTTCAGGAGTGGCTCAATCCTTGCAATTACGCTTATACTTCTGCATGGGGAATGCGCGAGTGACGATGGTTATGTCAACTACTCGCCCACATGTCGTTCGGTCATTGGAGGGAAATTGTTTCATGTGTCATCAAGCTACTAGAGGGTGATTTATATGTGTGGCCATGTGTCGTTCGGTCATTAAAGGGAAATTGGCCACGTGTCATCAGGCAACTAGAGGGTGATTTATTGGTGTGGCTATGTGTCGTTCGGTCATTGGAGGGAAATTGTCCACGTGTCATCAAGCTACTGGAGGGTGATTTATTGGCCGTATCAGAGGCCCCCCACTTCCTTAAGTACATTTATATGCTTCGAGGAAGATAATAGGTCTTCAGCCTTGGCGACATTGGACCGAGCATTTGAGCAACAGTCAATATGCTCGGCATAGGAGACATTAGACCGAGCATTTGAGCAACAGTCAATATACTTGGCCTTGGAGACGTTGGACCAGACATTTGAGCAGCGTCAATATGCTCAGCCTTAGAGACGTTGAACCGAGCATTGGAGCAGTAGTCAATATACTCGGCCTTAGAGACACTGGATCGAGCATTTGAGCAACAGTCAATATACTCGGCTCTGCAGACGTTAGATTGAGCATTTGAGCAGTAATCAATATACTCGACCTTGGAGATGTTGGACCGAGCATTTGAACAGCAATCGATATGCTCGGCCTTGGAGACATTGGACTGAGGATTTGAGCGGCAGTCAATATGCTTGGCCTTGGAGACATTGGACCGAAAATTTGAGCAATAGTCAATATACTCGGCCTTGAAGACATTGGACCAAGCATTTGAGCAGCAGTTAATATGCTCGGCCTTGGAGACATTGGACTGAGCATTTGAGCAGCAGTCAATATGCTCGGCCTTGGAGACATTAGACCGAACATTTGAGCAGTAGCCAATATGCTTGGCATTGAAGATGTTGGACCAAGCATTTGAGCAACAGTCAATATGCTCGGCCTTGGAGACGTTGGACCGAGCATTTGAGTAGCAGTCAATATGCTCAGCCTTGAAGAATCTTCGTAGGTGTTTGGTCTGGGCTATTTACTTTTAAAGTCCTTAGTGGAATTTTGGGCTTCTTTTTTTTAGAGTCTCTAATGGACTCTTGGGCTTCTTCTTTTGGAGTCCTTAGTGGACTTTTAGGCTACTTCTTTTGAAGTTCTTTGGTGGAATTTTGGGCTTCTCCTTCTACTTTGGGCCTGTAAGGGGTCTTTTGGACCATATTTCTGTTTTGGGCTTTGGACAATTCCTTTGACCTTTGGGCACATAAAAAGCCTTTAGGCTATTTCTAGAATCTTCTGTGAGGGCATTCAATGCAGGAACGTTGGGCCGCTTTTAAACATGGGACATTGGGCCATTTAATGTGTGCAATCGTTTTGAGTAAAATGGCAGCGCTCATCATTGATTATTCACCTTTTGTCGCCTTGGGGAGTGGAACAGTACCTTGGTTATGCCAAGCGTCGTTTTTTCATGGCTGAGGGAGCCTTGGGGAACGTAATGGTACCTCGAGCACAAAAAACATCGCGTCATTATGACTGTGGGAGCCTTTGAAGAACATAACGGTATCTCGATCATACCAAAAGTCACATCTTCCTAACTATAGTAGAGTTAATTCTCTTCATCTATCACGCCTGTGCTCCTATATAAGAGTAGTTTCTTCTCTTTTCTCTTCACTTCACTTCATTTGCAATAAGAGAAAAACTTGAAAGCCCATAAAGTTGGTTAAAAGTTTGAGAGTCAGTATAAGTTAGAGAGTTCCCGGAGTTTATTGGGAGATTTGGAGGTGTTCAGAGTCGGACAGAGATCTTGGGAGTGCTTTCACTGAGGGAGATCGAGGCGTGAGCTGAGGAAAGAACTGCTGCTCGGAGTAATCACAGATATTAAAGCTTGGTGAGTCTCTCTGCCTATTTTACAATGCCTTCGGTAGATAGATTTCGTGATAGGCCAAGTAGTGGTAGTGAAGATAGTGGGGATTTGTCTAGGGAGTTGCAAGAGTCCATGGCCTGTCCTCCAGTGGGGGTGAGTCCTCAGAGGGTGTAAACGCTCAAGAGGGCCCATTAGCAATGGTATCCTATTGTAATGACCCATCTCGGGTTGGCCGTCGTCACTTTTGGAAATCCCAACACGACACATATATGCACAATATAAAAATACTAACTGCAATTTTTTACATACATCAATCCTCAACCCTCAACAGGGGAGATACATCATTCAGATCTCAACTGAACATTATATACAACATATTATGCATGAATATTTACAAACATTTTTTTCTTATTAGTCCAAGGATATGGACCATGTGGCTTACAGAAAATGATTTAGTCTGAATCTCCTCTCACAATTCTATCTGTCCTGCCCACTACCTGAAATCATTAAACAATGAGGAGTGAGCTTCACAAGCTCATTGAATTAAATTTACTAAAGTATTCAATTATATACTCCCAATCACATCTTATAATTAAATTACTTATAATAATATTCCGATATTCATTAATCTTTTTCCTCAAATAATTCAATAACTATATTCTGTAATCACTACTCAATTTCATAATTCCCCCATTACACAATCTCTTCTTAAGTTACTCATCAGACATATCAATCTTTCATTCATATATTTAATCATCTCTAAATTCTCAATTCAATATCATCGTTTACCTTGTTATGAGGTTCACAACGTATAATCAATCACTCAGACAATTCTCATCATATCATACTTCCATATTTCCTTCTCATCATATTTATCTCTTTGTGAGACTCATTCATCTACAAATAAATTTACACTCAAGAATAACACTTTAGTATCTCAAGCAATAACAATCAATATTTAAGCATATGCAATACATGAATTTAAATGTTATTATTATTTGGGAACATCTTCCCACATGTCGACATGTTTTTATCTTAGATCAGCTGTCTTCCCGATTCTTTTATCTCTAGCACATACCACATGTCACATTTTTCATTTATTTCCAGCATATACTGGCTATCACAGTTTTCATTTATCTCCAACATATACCAGCTCTCACAGTTTTCATTTATCTCCAGTATATATCGACTGTCATGATTTTCATTTATCACCAGCATATACCGGCTATCATGGTTTTCATTTGTCACAAACATATACCAACTGTCATGGTTTTCATTTATCACCAGCATATATCAGCTGTCACGGTTTTCATTTATCACCAACATATACTGGCTATCACGGTTTTTATTTAGACCAGCTCCTCCTGGTTATTTTATTTCATGCATATGCATATGAACAATGATATAAAATATGCATATGAACAATAATATAAAAACAAGCATACATTCAGACATTCAATTTAACTATCCAACTTTTTCTCAAAATTATTATTTGATCATATTCATTAAATTTTCTCCTCATATATCATATCAAATTTTCAATCATAGCTTGTCAAGAATTTGATTTATCCCTTCGTTATATATTTAATCAACTCATTATTTCAATAATATTACTTCTCATATAATAAATCTCTAACATATCAATTATTTCTATCATACCCGTCAACCAACTTTCATCTCTTATCAAATCATAGGTTAATAATTAATTCAAATATCTTCACTGTATATTTCATCTTTATCTCGATTGTTAAAAGTAAATTTAACTCACAACGTAGCACTTAGAGCTACTCGTGGATCATCTCCTTGCCTTTCCTACTCTTTTCAGCAATTTCACCTGATTGCTATTCGTCAACACCTGACATAATATTTATATAAAAATTTCTAATTTATTATTCAATTCTTCCAGAATTCAAACCCCTTTAAAATTTCCACATTGAATTCCGAAAAATTTCATATATGCTAAATTTCAAAAATAAAATTCACATTATTACCTTTTGTTTTTGTTAGAGTTTTTCTCTACTCTCTTTAAAATTCTTCCATAAACCCCTTCAAAATTTTACTCTTTCAACCTTTCTTTTAGTTCCCAAGTGTTTAAAGAAAGAGAGAAATTTGAATTGAAAAAAGAAGAAAACCAAACAGGATTTGGTAAGAATAATTAAAATAAAACAAAAAATTTATATATATATATATATAAATGAACCGTCCCTCCTCTGCCACTCTTTCATTATTTGTACAACATGCAAAGACTTTGCATGTTGGTGACAACACCTGGACGTCCAGGTGTTGTCCCACACATTTTTTTTTAACATCCAAGTTTTTTTTCTTTTCTTATCTTTCCACGCTACCCTAGATACATTGTTTTTCTTTTTTTCTTTTTTTTTCTTTGTATCCACACAATCACGCATCCAGTTTTTTTCTTTCAAAATAATTATTTTATTCAAATAATAAACTTTTCATGTATATATTATTTTATTTTAATTCCTCGTCATATTTATCAAATTACTTCTTTACCCATACTTTAAGAACATAATTATTACACCTACTTGCCTAGAAAAGTGGAGGAAGAGGATGAGGATTTTGAGGGTAAGGACGAGGTAAATAGGACCTTGGCCGAGCTAAGGGGATATATGACGGTGGAAGAGAGGCTTCAGTGGTTGATCACCCGCGAACTCTGTACCCCACCAACTAGAGAAGGGGGAACTCGAGGTCATCCGAAGGGTGTACCATATCCCCGAGGAGTACACCTTCAGACCAACTAGGGTTAGACAGAGGGCTTGTGATGTCCTCTCCAGCCGCACCCTTTATGAGATATGTGTTTACGAGTAACACGTAAGGGTTAAGCTCAGGTTTCCCTTTCACCCCTTCTTTTGTACAGTGCTAAGATTTTTTGACATAGCACTACGCCAGCTAGTTCCTAACTCGATGCCCCTGATCATGGCCTTCATATGCATCTACACAGAGGTGAGAGGGTTGATGAATATTAACGTCTTCAAGGCCCACTTTCAGATACGCAAGCATGACTAGCACGGATGGGTTGTGATCAACTCGAGGTTGAAGAAGGTGCTATTAAAGAAGATCCCTTCCTCAATCAAGAGGTGGAAGAAGTCTTTCTTCTTCGTTCAGAGCAAGAGGAGCTTTGAGGTTCCACTCTCTTGGATCCTAGACAGTGTAGGCAAGTGCAAGAAGTCACACATCCTGCATCGCGAGTAGGAGATGTTGAAGACTATGGTGGCTGCACCCTTGGATGTGAACATCCTATACGATAATGAAGAGTTGGCGAGGCGAGGCGTGGCCTCTGCCCTCGTTGCCCCGGGGGAATAATAGAGAGTGGTAATCTCGGGGTTTGTGCCTTTTTTCTTTACTTTCCTTTATTCTTTACTTTGCTTCTTTATGTTTCACCTCACATTTACACTTATGTTTTTCGTCTGATCAGAGATGGAGGCTATAACTGGATTTAGGGAGCGGGCCAAGAAGATAGCCCAAGAGAAGAAGAGGGCTGCTTAGGCGGGGAAGTAGCCCATGCTAGCCCAGGGTTCGAGAAAAAGGTCACGGGCCCCCTTTCTTATCTCTATCAATATGGAGAGCCCTTTCAAGCTTTCTCCAAAGCCGAGGGTTGTTTTCACCGCGCTCCAGCTGGAGCCGACGCAAGCTTCATCTTCGTTTTTGGGGGTTTCTTCTAGGACCGAGGTCCTTACACCCAACTAGAATATAAAGATCGATGACTCAATTTTTTCCCACCCTCGGGTACCTCGGGAGCACCTTATCCTAGGGATCCCACCCCATAACATGATCGAGATTTCATGAAATTCGATCGAGGGGCTGTACTCGGCAACCGAGGCCATAGCTGCTTAGGTAAAAGTTGTTAATTTTTAATTTCCTTTAGAGTTTCTTCTACTTCCTAGTAGCTGATAATTCTTCGTTTTGTTTCAAACGAGCATTTTGCAGGGGATGTTGTCGCGCCAATGCTTGGACATGGTTGAGAAGCTGGGCTAGTGCCAACAAAAACTAGATGAGAGCTGCGAGCTTGTTCAGTAGTTGTAGAGGTCCCTAGTGTGTGCCAACCGGGTCAAGGTAGAGGCCATATGAGAGAAGGACGCCCTGTACCAAGAGAGCGATGCCATTATGGCCTCTGAGTAGTGATTGAGATAGGAGGTGGTGGAGGCTGTTAAAAAGGCCGTGAATGAAGCTTTAATTGCCTTTAAGGACTTAGCCTACTATCGAGAGGCAATCAAGGAGGAGATGGTACGGGATATCAAACTCTTCGAGTTTTATAGGCCACTTGACCATCATTCTGGAGGCATTCGACTTTTGCAACACTTGTCTTAGTGGCTGGTTTGTCAAAAGGACAATAGTGTGTGCATGAAAGTATGGTCAGAGCTTCTGTGCCGTGATTGAAAGAGCATACGCCATTTTTTCTATTAGAAGGTATCGCGTTTCCGCATCATAGAGAATTTTTCTGACGTAGTGCACTGGTTTCTGAACACCCGCCTCTTCCCAGACAAGAACGGAGGCTACTATCTCTTGCTTGACCGATAGATATAGGAAGAGTTCTTCACTTATGGCAGATTTGTCCAGAATTGAGGGGCGAGCTCAGATATTTCTTTAGTTCTTCAAAATCTCTTTAATAGTCCTCAGTCTAAGCAAAGTCTTTCACCTTCCTAATGGCTCCAAAGAAGGGGAGACACTTTTCTATAGATTTTGACATGAAACGACTGAGTGCCGCCTCGTGCTCGGTTAGCCATTGCACTTCTTTTACTATTTGAAGGGGGTCATGTCGAAGATAGCTTCAATCTTTTCTAAGTTGGCTTCTATCCCTCTCTAGGTGACCATAAAGCCTAGAAACTTCCCTCCTAATGACTCCAAATGTGCACTTCGCAGGATTCAGCATCATCTGGTGTTGGTGTAGCACCTCAAATGCCTTCTCTAGGTCAGAGTTATGGTCTTTGGACCTGATTCTCTTGACTAACATATCATCTATGTAGACCTCCATGTTCCTCATGATCTGTCCACATAAGATCTTGTTCACTAACATTTGATAAGTTGCCCCAGCATTTTTTAGTTCGAAGGGCATGACCTTGTAATAGTATAGCCCTTGGCTCACGACGAAGGCCATTTTATCCTGATCAGGCTCGTGCATGAGGATCTGGTTGTAACCGAAATATATGTCCCTAAAAGTTAAGAGACTATGCCTCGAGATGGCATTAACCATCTTATCGATCCGCGACAAAAGAAAATTATCTTTTGGGCAGGTTTTGTTTAGGTTAGTGAAATCGATGCAGATTCGCCACTTGCCATTGGGCTTGCGGACCATTACTACGTTGGATACCAAATCGGGGTAATCTGCCTCTCTGATAAAGTCGACCTCGAGTAACTTGTCTACTTCAGATTTGATAATGGCTCGCCACTCTGAGGTGAATGATCGGCTTGTGACCCGGGTCTATGTTTAGCTGGTGCACGATGACCTTAGGGCTAATCTTGGGTATATCTAAGGTCGACCAGGAGAACAAGTCCTGATTCTTTCGAAGAAGAGAGATGAAGGAATTTTTGAGGTCTTCGGGGAGGTTAGAATAGATCTGGACTTTCCGGGAAAGATCCTCACCAAGGGAAACAATAATTAGCTCATCCACGGGTCGGCCCCTAAGGATTTTTACTTCGTCTCTGAAGTCTTCTACTTTGAAGGGCAAGGTTTCTGTCCTTTTTTATTCCCTCACAGCACTCAGATAACAGGACTTGGAGATCTGTTGGTTTTTCTTGACTTCGTCTACCTCATCGTCGGTGGGGAACTTCATTTTCAAATGGTAAGTGGAGACGACTACTTTTAATCTGTTGAGGGTAGGTCTACTAAGGATCATATTATAGGACGATAGTTGCTTGACTACTAGGAAAGTGGTTTGCATAGTAATTGTTCATGGATCTATCCCTGCATTGACAGGGAGAACTATGCTACTCTCAGCAAATACTAAGTTCCCCAAGAAGCCGTACAGTGGGGTGGAGATTGGTTCTAGCTTATCGTCTTTTAGCTGCATCTGCTGGAAGGAGTCATAGAACAAGATATCTTTTGAGCTCCCATTATCTACCAAGATGTGCCTGACTTTATGGTTGGCTACAATACATGATACCACCACAACATCATCGTGTGGGGTCTACACTTTATCCAAATCATCGTCTGTGAAGAAGATCGCTTGGTTTGTCTTTCTTCACTTATAAGGGCCGCTAACAGAGGCCACAGACTTGGTATATCCTTTATCATTCTGCCTCAAGTTGCCCCCGACAGATGGCCCTCCACAGATTGTCTTGAAAACCTTGGTTGTTGCGACTTCTTGGCCCCTTCGGTTAAGCTCTTCTCGATTGCGCCTGGGACTTTTTCGGAGAGCTTGACACTCTTGGTTTGGAATAGAGGGATGCTTGGGCCTTCTCTTGGGTCGGCCGGGCAATCTTCTTTGCCCCGATCTAATAAACTCCTTCAGGTGTCCTCGATTGATGAGAGCCTCAATATGTTGTTTTAGGGCGTGGCACTTCTCAGTGTCATGCCCATGGTTTCTATGGAATCGACATCACTTGCTCTTATCTTCGTTGAGGTGATGTGGTCTTGAGGGCCACTAGAGGATCACCCTATCTTGGAGTTGCATCAGGACGTTTGTCTTGGATACATTGAGTGGAGTGAAGCTCTTAAAGCGGGCAGGGACCTTGTACTTACCCTCGTGGTGGGGCCTTTTGACACCCTCACTGTGAGGGTTGACAACATATTTCCTCTTTTTCTCCATCTCCCTTTCCCTTTTTCTTTGGAAGGCTTGGTCGTCTTTCACTAGCATGTATTTCTCAGCTCAGACCAGGACCTCGTTGATCTCCTTAGGCAGCCGCTTGGTGAGCTTGGAGCTGAAGATTATGAACCTTAATCAATTTTTTATGCCAGCTTCTGAACGTTGGGATCGAGGTCAGGGATCTCCCAAACGGCGATGTTGAACTTTGATATGTAAGCTCGAAGCCTCTCCCTTCGATGCTAGATGATGTTGAACAGGCCCTCTGAGGTCTTCTTAGGTCACTTACTGCTAAGAAAGTTGGACACAAAAGAGTAACTGAACTCTTTGAAAGTGGCAATGTTCCCTGGTTTCAATCGTGTATACCACATGCCGGTTGCTTTTTCGAGCATTATGGAAAATGCTCGGTACATGACCGAATCGAAGTGTCGATGCAGCATCATGGTAGTTTTGTAATGCTAAAGGTGATCTAAGGGATATGCCGAGCTACCATAGAGTTTAATTTGCAACATTCAAAAATTTGGTGGGAGTAGGGCCTCAAGGACTTTCAGTGTGAATGGTGGGTCTTGGATGCTGAGTTTATCCAAGACATTATGATTTCGGCATTTTAATGCCTCATTGATTTTTTATTCCATCTTCTTACTTCATATGTCTAGACTGAGGTTGTTTCTAGAGGACGAGCCTCCCCTGGACTTACTAGTATGAGGTGGTGTGGATTCCGCAGTAGAGCGATTTTCGATTAGGAACCCGTTACTAGGAGAGTTAGCTTGCTTGATGGTGCGGTGAAGAGATGAGGGTGAGAGCTGTGGACCCCCTCTTCAGACCTCGAAAACCAGGTTCATTACCAAGCGGGAGAGCTCTAGGAATTGTACTTGGCTTATTGGAATGGCGGGGTCTATCGTGGTGGCTCCTAGGAGGTTTTCGAGTGGGTTCACCTCCATGTGGAGATGACACTACGCTCTTAGAAAGGGTTCAAGGGTCACAGCTAGAGGTCTTATGCTCGAACATAGCAGGGAATCTTGAGCCCGACTACTGGCTGCGAGCACTGTTTAGCATAAGTATGGTGCTGGCCCTGGCGACTCCCTTCCCAGTGATCCTGGTGATGTTTTTAGGTGGCACAACAACAGATGAGTCCTTTGGATTTCTTTGCTTCTACTAGTTAGGGACATATTGGTATTTCCCATGGACGGCGCCAATCTGTTGATGCTGAAGATCTGCTACTGAGCTGGAGGTTCCACGTCCGACGACCTGCACGAATAACGAAGGGTAAACTAAAGAGTCACTGGAGAAGAGGGGGTGGTGCCTCCAAAAACTCTTCGATGCCTTCGTTAGGACAAGGTTTTGAGAAAATGGAAAGTTAGGGTACCTGCGTTTTCAGTAATGAGCTTGAGATTGAAGATGATCTTGAATTCCCATACCTTGGGCTTTTTATAATGTTTCAGGGGCAAGCTGGCCACGTGCTTGGGAGGACACGATCCCTGAGATCTCGTTTCTCTGGCGAAAGGTCGTGTCGCATGTTCAGGGGTAGCTCAATTCCTGCAATTACGCTTACACTTCTGCATGGGAAGTCCGCGAATGACGATAGTTATGTCAACTTCTCGCCCACGTGTCGTTCAGTCATTGAAGGGAATTTGTTCTACTTGTCATCAAGCTACTGAATGGTGATTTATAGGTGTGGGCACGTGTCGTTCGGTCATTGGAGGGAAATTATCCACGTGTCATCACGCTACTGGAGGGTGATTTATTGGTGTGGCCATGTGTCATTCGGTCATTGGAGGGAAATTGTTCGTGTATCATCAGACTATTGGAGGGTAATTTATTGGCCGTATCATTGCTCATACCTTTAACCTATTTGATAATATTCTGCTTCTAATTATTCATTGATTTGAATCTTCTTTTTACCCAAATACTCGCCAACAAGTGCTATCTGCCCTTCTACAAGAGTTGGGCTGGAAAAAAAAATATTTGAATTGAATTTAATGATTTACCCTCCCTCCTTTATTGCAAACAATACTATCTTTAAGGCTAATATAAATAATTTTGAAGATGCGAAAAATATACCAGCAGAAAAACACTTTGGAGGCTCTGGCAGGATAAAAATTTGCTTCAGGGCTCATAAAAATCCCCTTTCGGATCCCTAAAAGAAACCAAAAAGAAAATCTGTGCAGATGACGGAGTCTAATGGAGAAGACCACTTGCCCATTAGGAGATTAGTGCCTTCTCCTCTTTCTAAGCGAGCCAAGGTGGTTAAATTCGCTCACCCTTATTCTCTAAAGAAGCAGACTCCTCCAAAAATAGCACCAAAGGTTGGTGCCAACTCTCGTTGGTAGATTAGTGAAGAGTTTATTATTGTACTTTGACTATCCCATTCATGGATAGAATGTAGGGTAAGCCACTCTTACCTATACAGCTTCTTTCCTTTTTCCTTGTTTTCTTTTTCACTTTGTAATCTATCTTCTTACAATTGCGCATTTATCTTCCTTTGAAATTTGCTATACGACTGATGGATGTATGTGCTAACAAAGGTTTTAAAAAATCAGTGAAGCAATATGATATGGTTTTAATCTTATCATCCACCTTCACCCGCCATAGGCTAATTAAGTTGGATATGTCAATACTGTGTGATCTTCTTTTCCCTCTTTTTTTTTTTATTCTCACTCTTATGCTTCCTTGATTGATTTTTTTTCAAAGCTAAAATTGACCATTATCAATCAAATGATATTGGATATTGTTGAATAATTATGCCTTGAATTAGTGGTGGACCAAAAATTGTCTAAAGTTGAGTCCACTTCTTGCATAATTTGTGGCTTTTGTTTGTGGGTCAAAAGCATCTTCTACTTTAGGCCATGGTGGAAGACAAAGTGGAAGACAAAGTTCACTTTGGTATAATTGGAGAACAAAATGATGAGCAACAAAATGATGCATTCATTGTTGTTTGTCCTTTGGAACTTTTGTGAGCCTATAAAAGGCATTCCAATTTGAAGCATTCCATCATCAAGTAATATCAAGAATCATCAAGTGAATGAGAAGTTAAGAGAGAAATTTGTGAGATCGTGTGTATTAGCTCAAGTCAATTTTGTAAATATTCTTTGTATATTCTCTCACTATAGTGAAATTTTGCCTGCTGGCCTCTGCCCGTGGAGTAAGCTTTAAGCCGAACCACGTAAATTTGTTGTCTCCCCTTTTATCTTACTTTATTGTTTTGTCATTATTACTCGATCAATTTACGATCCTGTCACGATCCATTTCTAATAAACTGGTATCAGAGCTTGCAGGTGGTAAATTTCTGTCTGTTTTTCTGCGAGTTTACTGTTCACGTGAATAGTAAATTTCATGAATAGTAAAATTTTGTTCAGGATCATTTTGTTCGATCGAGATGTCAACAATGAAGTTTGATATTGAGAAGTTTGATGGAAACAGCAGTTTCAGTCTATGGCAAGTTCGTATGTTAGCCATTCTAACCCAAAATGGCTTGAAGAAAGCACTACTGGGGAAAGCCAAGATGCCTACCGGCATGAGTGATGAAGATTGGGATGACCTGGATGGCAAGGCTCTATCTGCAATCCAACTGAGTCTTTCAAATGATGTCTTACAACAAGTTCTGTCAGAGAAGACTTCTGCAGACTTATGGGCCAAGCTAGAGGAGTTGTACTTGACTAAATCCTTGGCCAACAGGTTGGTTTTGAAGCAACGCCTTTATGGTCTCCATATGACGGAAGGTTCCTCTCTCAAGTCCCATATCAGTGAGTTTATCTCAATTATTAATGATTTGAAAAATCTTGAAGTTATTATTGGGTCTGAAGATCAAGCTCTCTTATTATTATGTTCATTACCACTCTCATATAAAAATTTTAGAGACACTATAATTTATGGTAGGGAAGAATTAAATTTTGATGATGTAATATCTTCCCTTATGAGTAAGGAGAAATTAGATAATGAACTTTTGTCTAGTAAGTTTGATGATCAGGGCTCTAGTCTTGTTGCAAGAGGCAGATCCAATGACAGAGGCTTTGATGGTGGCAAGAATAGAAGAAGATCAAAGTCAAGAGGAAAGCACAAAAATTTGACTTGCAATTATTGCAGGAAGAAGGGACACGTCGTAGCGGAATGCTACAAGCTGCAGAACAAAAAGAAGAATTAACGGCAAAATGACAAGGGCAAGCAGAAGGAAGAAACAGCTGATGCTGATGTAGCAGAAGAAAAAGGTGATGATGTTCTATTTGCAACCAACAAGTCCAGATCCAATGACGAGTGGATTCTTGATTCTGGATGTTCTTATCATATGTGCCCCAACAGAGATTGGTTCTCTACATATGATTCTGTTGAAGGTGGAGTTGTGCTAATGGGCAATAATGCCACTTGCAAAACTGTTGGTGTAGGCACAGTAAAAATCAAGATGCATGATGGAGTTGTCAGGGCATTGACTGATGTCAGACATGTACCTGATTTGAAGAAAAATCTTATTTCTTTTGGCATTGTAGATGCTAATGGCTGCAAAACTGTGATTGAGTCTGGGAACATAAAAATTTCCCGTGGTGCTCTTGTTCTCATGAAAGGAAAGAAGTCTGGTAGTCTATACACCTTATTGGGTTCAATAGTTACAGGCTCTGCAGCAGTTTCCTCATCCATGTCAGATTCAGACTCTACCAAGTTGTGGCATATGCGTCTAGGGCATATGAGTGAGCAGGGATTAGCTGTACTTAGTAAAAGAGGTATTCTGCCTGAAAGAAAGATTGGGAAGCTGGATTTTTGTGAGCATTGTGTCTTTGGAAAGCAGAAAAGAGTCAGCTTCAACACTGCAATTCACAGAACCAAAGGTACTCTTGATTACATTCATTCTGATCTATAGGGGCCTTCTCGTGAAATTTCCAAAGGAGGAGCCAGATACTTGCTAACAATTATTAATGATTTTTCTAGAAAGACTTGGGTCTATTTTCTCAGGCACAAGAATGAGGTATTTGGCATTTTCAAGCAATGGAAGACCTTATTGAAGAAGCAGACCGGGAAGCTAGTCAAGAGACTCAGAACAGATAACGGTCTTGAGTTTTGTGATTCAGAGTTTAATCAATTCTGCAAAGATGAAGGCATTGTCAGACATCGGACGGTGAGAAAGACACCACAGCAGAATGGTGTCGCAGAGAGGATGAATCGAACACTGTTAGAAAGAGCTCGATGTATGCTTTCTAACGTAGGTCATAGCAAGGAATTTTGGGCAGAAGCAGTCAATTTGGCATATCATTTGGTGAACCGCTCTCTTCACAGATCACTTGAACTTAAGACACCTGAAGAGGTATGGTCAGGTAGCCCTCCTGATTACTCTAACTTAAGAATATTTGGTTGCCCTGCATATGCTCATGTGAATGAAGGAAAATTGGAGCCTAGGGCGAAGAAATGTATTTTTCTTGGTTATGCTTCTGGTGTTAAGGGTTTTCGCTTATGGTGTCATGATACTCATAAGTTTATGATTAGCAGAGATGTTACTTGTGATGAATCTGCTATGCTTCACCCTAGAAAATAATTGCCTGTTCAGTGTGATACAGGAAAGAAGAATGCACAAGAGAAGGTAGAGCTTGAGGTTGATACCTCATCATCTGCAAATCCTAATCCTATTCAGCCAAGAAGCTCGTCTCTAGGTGGAGAGACACACCATGAAGCTGAGCATCACACTCTAGCTGGTGGAAGACAAATGAGACAGATAAAACTTCCCCAACGGTATGGTTTTGAAGATATGTTGGCTTATGCATTAAATGTTGCAGAAACCATTGATGTCGCCGATCCAACCTCATACTCTGAGGCCATCAGTTCATCTGATTCAGACAAATGGCTCGTTGCGATGCATGAAGAGATGGAATCTCTAAAGAAAAATGACACCTGAAAATTGGTCGAACCACCTAATGGTAAGAAAATTATCGGGTGTAAATGGATATTTAAGAAGAAGGAAGGAGTCACTGGTGTTGAAGACACCAAATATAAGGCACGATTAGTAGCGAAAGGCTACAGCTAGGTGGAGGGAGTTGATTTTAATGATGTTTTCTCTCCAGTTGTTAGACATACTTCTATTCGTGTCTTACTTGCTTTAGTTGCAATACATAATTTGGAGTTGGAGCAACTTGATGTGAAAACAGCCTTTCTTCATGGTGATCTTGATGAACAAATCTATATACAGCAACCAGAAGGTTTTGAAGTTAAAGGCAAGGAAGATCATGTTTGTCTTCTAAAGAAATCCTTGTATGGACTCAAGCAGTCTCCACGCCTGTGGTATCAAAGGTTTGACTCTTTTATGCTGAGTATTGGATTTTCTAAATGCAAGTATGATAGTTGTGTCTACTATCAAAGACTTGATGATGGTACTTTCATATATTTGTTGCTATATGTTGATGACATGTTGATTGCAGCAAAGAACATATATGAAATTAATAGATTGAAATCTCAGCTAAATGATGAATTTGAGATGAAAGACCTAGGTGCAGCAAAGAAAATTTTGGGAATGGAGATCAACAGAGACAGAGGTGCAGGTAGATTATTTCTGTCACAACAGAAATATATTGAAAAAGTCCTGAAACGTTTTGGTATGCATGACGCTAAACCTGTGAGTACTCCTTTAGCTTCTCACTTTAGATTATCAGCATCCATGTCACCACAGTCAGAAGAAGAGATAATGAATATGTCTAGAGTTCCTTATTCTAGTGCAGTGGGAAGTATTATGTATGCAATGGTTTGCACTCGACTAGATATCTCACATGTTGTCAGTGTAGTTAGCAGATATTTGTCCTGTCCAGGAAAAACTCATTGGCAAGCTGTCAAGTGGATTTTGAGATATTTGAAGGGTACTTCTACTGCTTGTTCGGAATTCGGTAAAACTTCTGACAATCTAGCTGGATATGTGGATTCAGATTTTGCAGGTGATTTGGACAGGAGAAGATCAATTTCAAGTTATGTATTTACTATTGGGACTTGTGCAGTCAGTTGGAAAGCTACCTTGCAACCGACAGTTGCATTGTCTACTACAGAGACAAAATTTATGGCTGTTACAGAAGCTGCCAAAGAAGCCATTTGGTTAAGAGGTATACTTAATGAACTCAGTTTGGAAACAAATAAAACTATAGTTTATTGTGACAGTCAGAGTGTTATACATTTGACGAAGGATCAGATGCATCATGAGAGAACTAAACACATTGATGTGAAGTATCACTTTATTCGGGATATTGTGGCTCAAGGTGATGTTATTGTAAGAAAGATTGGCACTCTGAATAATCCAGCTGATATGCTGACAAAATCTCCTCCCATTACCAAGTTCACACACTGCATGGACTTGGTTGGTGTTGCACAGCATTTGCATTAGACCCTTCGAGGTTGTTTGGCAGAGGTTAAAGCTTTTATTTTCACTATTGTCAAATTCAAGTCAAGGTGGAGATTTGTTGAATAATTATGCCTTGAATTAGTGGTGGACCAAAAATTGTCTAAAGTTGAGTCCACTTCTTGCATAATTTGTGGCTTTTGTTTGTGGGTCAAAAGCATCTTCTACTTTAGGCCATGGTGGAAGACAAAGTGGAAGACAAAGTTCACTTTGGTATAATTGGAGAACAAAATGATGAGCAACAAAATGATGAGCATTCATTGTTGTTTGTCCTTTGGAACTTTTGTGAGCCTATAAAAGGCATTCCAATTTGAAGCATTCCATCATCAAGTAATATCAAGAATCATTAAGTGAAAGAGAAGTTAAGAGAGAAATGTGAGATTGTGTGTATTGGCTAGAGCCAATTTTGTAAACATTCTTTGTATATTCTCTCACTATAGTGAAATTTTGCCTGCTGGCCTCTGCCCGTGGAGTAGGCTTTAAGCCGAACCACGTAAATTTGCTGTCTCCCCTTTTATCTTACTTTATTGTTTTGTCATTATTACTCGATCAATTTACGATCCTGTCACGATCCATTTCTAACAGATATAGATGAGTCATCCAGGGGCCTTAAGTTTGTTAAATGTTCTGCTTCTCATAATGAAGTGCTTTAGGTTTTTAGAAATGTTCCCTCGGTTCTGGAAAATCTGGAACAAGAAGCAGAGACCATTCGATAAAAAAGATCTTTTAAGAGAAGGAAATTTGCTACGGCTAAAAATGAGAATGATGAGGATTCAAATTTTCAAAGAGCTCTTTTGCAATCTAACAAGGCTAGAGCTTAACAAAAAAGAGAACAAGCTCAAAGGGAAGAATCTCAAGCAATTGCGCGATATATAGACATAGAAAAAGCACTACCCATGAACATTGAGCTGCCCCTAGAGGCTCTAGGAGATATCAACCCAACGCAATTCACAGATTTTTCTCCTCAGGGCAGGCTATTCTCTCCCCTGGAATAGGATGCTTATTTGAAGAGTTTATCCCTTATCTAGAAAAAGGATTTATCCAGGATATCCTCTGCTCTCGTAGTGGTTCATGACAAATTCCCTCTTACTTTTGAGTCTTGGTATCATGCTTTTGCTCTTTTAGAAAAGCATGGAAATGAAATCTGGACTGAATGTGACAACATGGCTTTTTGAACAATGTGCTATGTTCCAGATCTCATATATTACAAATGTAGAGAGTTTTCTCCTTAGAAAATTAAGGAGCTTACTAAAATCCTGGATTTTTATGGGGGATATAGAAAAATTCCTTTTTTTCCCTTAGAAAACCAGTAATGCCATAGCCAGATTACACTCATTCAAAAGAACACGAGATAGAACTGTGCAGACAAAGAAGTTCACTTCCTCCTGAGGCCTTTTCAAACGAGTCCTCTTTGGAGAAGTACATTGATCTGAATGTTGAAGACTATTCTCCTATTAGGATGACCTGGCCTAAATATACACCAGAGGTAAACTCAGAATGCTCAGACAACTTTGCTTTGGTACTTGATCTGGAAGCAATCCATGTTTCTTTAGGTGAATTTCTGAGTGAAGCCTATAATAATCTTCTAATTGGGTCTCTATTCTTTACCTATCTCATTATTTCAACGGAAATGAGGACCTTACTGCACAGATTAATGGTGTATCAAATTTGCCATCCTATACTGAATTGTATTATGAGAAGTAATTTCTTCTTTCTTTTTTTAGCAATATGTATGTGCAATTCTAACGATTGGTTCTTTTTCTTTTAGATATCAGTAATCTGAATAAATGGATTATTTTGCGCACTCCCCTTGTCATAACTTTGGATCTATCTTCAATCCCTCTAGTTAACTGGTTATTTTGCCTTGTCTTTCCTTATGTCGCATTACTTTCTAGAACTTCTTGACATGGTCAACTTACTTTAATGCTTCCTTCTACTTTCGTTGAGACTATTGACATTGAGATAGGGTTTGATGATCTTGGGATGGAATCCGATGATCTTAAGGTAGAACTTGATGAGATACTAGAGCTTTCATCGGTTTTGATAATTGTGAAAGCTTCCGGTAATTATTATTTTTTCATCTCTCTTTTCCACTAATTCTTTAATACGCTCTTATTCCACTAATACTCTACTTCTTATATTCCTTTTAGCTTTCTTGTAGAGAATGTTGATCCACCCTCTACTCAACCTATTGCTTATGGATTAACTCAGTCATCGTATCAAATTAATGTTCGTGAACGAATTGACCAAGCTAGTGGTCCTTCACAGCTTAAAATTTTGGAACAAAATGACCAACTTAAATCTCTTCCCTTTGAATAAATTTTCTTGGATCAACTACCTTCTCTAGAGCATGATCGAATAGAGAAAATTGGAATACCACTTCTTTTCCCCACGTAGGCGTTGCTACTGATATAATAGAGCTAGGTAGATGGGATTTGGATTTGAACTCACTGAAGAAGTTTGAAGATCGCAACATAATGAAGAGGTTGGGTCATACTTATGGTAATTCCATAAGGTGGGTACCCATTTCTGAGTTAAGGGAGCTGAATATAAAGCAATTATGAACTTTATATGTGATTTTGAGTTCTGTTGACGCCAAAAATTTGTTGGGTATTTGATCGTTCGGGGAGCAATACCTACACAAACAAAACAAGGAAAACCTAAAAGTCGGAGGATGACCAAAGGGGGTGTGCCTCCGGGGGGACTCTCTGATGCCTATATTAGAATAAGGCTTTTGAAAATATGGGTAACCAAATTGAATGGATAGCTGTGTATAAAAAAGTTGAATGTAGGTTTTGATTTGTGGGAGCCAATTTTATAGTGTATTGGAGCAGAGTCCAATTAGAAGAATGACTTTAGTGTTATGATAGGAACAATATTCCCACAGATAAGATTGAAGTTATCCGTAAGCTAGATTTATTTAAATGAGAGCTTATCTAAAAGCTGGAGTGGTGGAGTGGTACCAAGACATTTGGTGTAGAATTACCATCTTGCCCTTCACTACGTGTTGGCATTAGATTGGTTACTCTTTGAAATTATTATTTTGCCCTTAGAGATTAACACGTATCATTATGCTATTTGTAGAGGAATTTTCCCCTATATCAGATGCCCCCAATTTCCTTAAGTGCATTTATGCAGTTGAGGAAGTAGGTTGCATGGAATATGTCGTGATCCAAATTGGTTTAGGGTACCGAGTACTATGGAGATGGAAAACTAGAGATTCAAATTTTGTTCTTACATTTGTGGAGATGCAGACTCCAAGGACACTTGATAGGTTGATGTTCCCTTAGAGTTCGTCGAATGAGTCCAAAGACGTGACACTTGTTCAAAACTACTCGGAGTTTAGCGAATAAATCCGAAGAGATGACACTCAGTCAAAACTACTCGGAGTTTTGGCAAATGGGTCAGAGAAGATAATATTCAGTTAAAACGACTCAAAGTTTTGGCAAATGGATCCGAGAATAATGAAATGGAGTCAAACTTCTCGGAGTTTGGTGAACAGGTCTAAGGAGAATGACATAGAGTCAAACTACTCGGAGTTTGGAAAACAAGTTCGAGGAGAATGACATGGAGTCAAGCTACTCGGAGTTTAGTGAACAGATCTGAGGAGAATAACAGGGAGTCAAACATCTCAGATTTTGACGAACAAATCCGAAGAGAATGACGTGGAGTCAAACTGCCTGGAATTTGGCAAACAAGCCTAAGGGGAATGACATGGAGTCAAGCTGGTTGGAGTTTGGCAAACAGGTCCAAGAAGAATGATATGGAGTTAAACTGATCGAAGTTTAGCTAACAAGTCCGAGGAGAATGATATGGAATCAAACTACTCAAAGTTTGGAGAACAGGTCTAAGGGGAATGACATGGAGTTAAACTGCTTAGATTTTGGAGAACATGTCTGAGGAGAATGACATTGAGTCAAATTGCTCGGAGTTGGTGAACAGGTCTGAGGAGAATGAAATGAAGTCAAATTACTTGGAGTTTGGTGAATAAGCTTGAGGAAAATGGCATGGAGTCAAACTACTCGGATTTTGGTGCATAGGTACGAAGAGAATGACATGGAGTCAAGCTGCTTGGAGTTTGGCGAACAGGTTCGAGGGGAATGAAATGGAGTCAAGCTGCTTGGAGTTTGGCAAATAGGTGCGGGGAGAATGACATGTAGTCAAACTGCTCGGGGTTTGGCTAACAAGTCTGAAGAGAATAACATGGAGTCAAACTGCTCGGAGTTTGGCAAACAAATCCAAGAAGAATAACATGGAGTCAAAATGCTCGGAGTTTGGCGAACAGGTCCAAGGAGAATGACATGGAGTCAAACTACTCAGAGCTTGGCGAACAGGTCTGAAAAGAATGACATGTAGTCAAACTGCTTGGATTTTAGCGAACAAGTCAGAAGAAAATAAGATGGAGTCAAAGTGCTCGGAGTTTGGCCAACATGTCCGAGGAGAATGACATGGAATCAAATTGCTCGAAGTTTGGTGAATAGGTTTAAGGAGAATGACATGAAGTCAAGCTGCTCGGAGTTTGGCAAACAAGTTTGAGAGTTTGGAGAACAGGTCCGAGAAAAATGACATGGAGTCAAACTGCTTAGAGTTTGAAAACGAAATAGAGTTAAACTGCTCAGAGTTTGGTGAATAGGTTCGAGGAGAATGACATGGAATCAAACTACTTGTAGTGTGATAGAGAGTTAAGATTGTCTCTGAAAAGAATGAACTTGTTCGTTTGAGGTGTAAAATAGATTCAACTAAGGTCTTTTGGCTAATTTGATCCCTTTGGGCCTCCTTGCAGTGGGCCATGTCTTTGTCATTTTTTGGGCTTTACCTTTTGGGCCTAGAGTTTTGATTTGGCAACCTTTGAATTGGGCCAAATTTTGAGTTTCATGGCCCATTATCGAGGTTAAGAGCTTTCCATAACAATTCTTTAGGCTTTAATGAGTGTGTGTTAAGCTGTTGTCTTTAATGCGAAAATGGCGGAGCATGTCCTCGATTTCTTTAAAATACTAGATCTTTCTTGGGTTTATAAAAAAGTGATGCTTCGATCCTGTTGATTACAACTAGGGTAATTATACTTCTTTGTTTACTATTGTGATGAGCATTACATAAGGGAGAAAATACCTCCTTTTGTTTTCATTTCATTCATTTGGAAGCAAGAAAAAGTTTGAGAGCCTTCAAAGTTTGGGAGTTTTCAGAAGAACTCATATAAGATCTTCGGAGTTTGTTGGAGTGCTCAGATTTTGAGGGAGCTCAGAGATTCAGTGGTCGTAAGGAGTTCAGAATCTGAGAAAGGTAACCCTTTCGGAGTCCTTGATTGGTGAGTTCTTTCCTTTCCTCCCATATCTTCTAATAATAATACTAGAAGGAGTAAAGGTAGTCATAAAAGAAGTAGAAGTAGCAACGATAGTAGGAGTAGGAATGATAGTAGTGAAAATAGTAAGAGTAGCAATAGTCTAGAGAATGAGGTGGATGACACCTTGGTTAGATCTCATGCCATTGGTTCTTTACGAAGGGGTAAGTCTTTTTTGACCTCCTTGGAGGGTAACCATACTTTTTCGAGCATCGAGGAGAGATAAGAGAGACCCAATTTGGTGGTTGGGGAAAACTCTACCCCAAATAAGCTGAAGGATGAAGAGTTCGAGGAGCCTAGGATCAGGTATAGGATCCTTGAAAAGTACACACTTAGGAACGCTAGAGCCGAGGATCGTGCTTATGATGATCTGGAGGAAAGAGAGCTTTGCACATTTACCCATCATTTGAAAGTTAGGCTTAGTTTTCTCTTCCATCCCTTCATTCGTACTATCCTTAGGTACTATGACATAGCCCTATGTCAATTGGTGCCCAACTCTATACGTTTACTGATGGCATTCATATATGTTGGTATAAAAGTGGAGGGGGTGATGAGCATGGGTGTCTTTAAGAGTCTCTTTCAAATCAGCAAGTGCAAAGAGTATGGTTGGGTGGTGCTGAGCTCGAGATTGAAGAAGGGTTTGCTGAAAAAGACGTCATCCTCTATCAAATAGTGGAAGATGAGTTTTTTCTTTATTCAGAGTGATAGGGTTTTGACCTTCCTTCAAAGTGGGATATGGACATGGTTATGCCCAATAAGAAGTCGAACTTTCTAAAAAGGGAGATAGACACGGTGACTAAGATGATAGTGGGGCGGGTGCATGTCAAGCTTCTATATAAGAATTCTAAGTTGGCAATGCTCAGACTCTGACCTGAAGGTCCAGATTAAGAGATAGGTCTGAGTTCCTTAAATTTGTTTTTTTTTCTTTTTTTTTCACTTATAAGTATGTTTTGTTTCCTTTTGCAGTGGTGGATGCACTTAAAGCTACTAGGAAGGCAGCAAAATAGGCTCAGAAGCGGAAGCTCAATGATAGAGCTCAAGCTGGAACTAGTCAGTACTCTGGGAAGAGAACCAACATTGGGGGTTCTCGTAGCCAGATCCCTCATCCTCCTCCCATCGTAGTTGATGATGATGATGCCATAACTCCTTCCCCTCATGTTCCAAAGGTTGTTACATTAGTTCAAGCGTAACTTCCCTAGGTTTTGAGACCTGACTGGTATGTCAAGGTCAATGCTTCGTGCTTTGAGAATGCCAAAGTTGCTTAAGAGCACTTGATCTAGGGAATTCCCCCGAGGGACATGGCTTAGCTTAGCCAAGAGCCCATAGAGGGCCTTACGACGATGGTTGAAGGCTTTGCTTCTCAAGTAACTTTTGAGCCTTAAAATCCTTGCAGTAGTTTCACTTATAGCTGTGGAGTTCTAACTTACTTTATTTTTCAGTCGAGCATAGCTTCACGCATCCTCTCTCGTCAGTGCCTTGACCTTGACAAGAAGTTGAAGGATTACCAATACTTCATTTGGACTTTGTGGGAGTCCTTCGTAAAGAATGTGGTGGAGGTTAGGTGCCAAGAGAAAGGGAAGGCCCTACTGATAGAGGACCTATAAAAGGCTTGGACAGAATGGGATGCAACCCAAAATGAAGCAAATAGGCTCCATATCGAAAATGATACTGTTGGGAAGGCCATGGCAGACTTCAAGGAATCCCAAGAGTTCAAGACTATTGTAGAGGTTTCAGCCGGGGACGTCTACCTTAAGGACTTTGAGGAAACCAAGCAATAAGCTTCAGACACCTATCCAGAATAGGATTTCTCTATGGTGGAGATTCTTTTTGATGATGAGGGCTCCCGGGCTGGGAGTGAGGGCGAGGATCAAGCTCGAGCTGCTGAGGAAGAAGAGGAGAATGTAGATATAGATTAAGATTCTTCCTTCTCCCTATTTTTTGTACTCTTGGCCGCTAGTGCCTTTTGTAAAAAAATCCTAAGTTAATGAAGACCTCATTTTCATTTTCCATTCAGTTAGGTCAATGTTAGCCTACTTTTGCAATCCAATAGGAAAGTTCGATGGGAAAAGGCTATGGGCCTTCTCCTTAGCATAGGAGAAACTTATGGAGATAAAAAAAAATGAGACTACATAAGTAACCTGGCGAAAAAATTGGAGAAACAAAAGTTGGCGAGTAAAAAGGCAAAACTTGGCGAAGAATGGAGTAATCTTTGAATGAACTCCACTAGAGTGATGGAAGAGACTCTACTAGTAGAACTTGCGGAGATTTTTGGCATTCGAAGTCCATAGTATTGACTTATTATCCAAGTCTTCAAGTTTAAATGTGCTAGCTCGGCAAACCCTTTTGATATGATAAGGTCCTTCCTAGTTTGGGAGGAGTTTTCTCGTCTTCCGAGGATGAGATACTTTATTTTTTCTGAGTACCAGATCGTGTAGTCTAAAGATTTTCTCTCGAACTCAAAAATTGTAATACCTTGACACCCTTTGGTGGTAGGTGACGAGTTTGATCTGAGCTATGTCCCTAGTTTCATCAATTAGATCAATGTTCATTCCTAGGGCCTCCTCATTGTTGGCCTTGTCAAAGGTTTGCACTCATATTGATGGCTTCCCTATTTCGAGGGGAATGACAATTTCCGATCTATAAGCTAGGAAAAATAGGGTCATCCCTATGGGAGTTTGTGTGGTAATTCTATAGGCTTAAATGAGGTTTGGGAGATGGTTAACCCATTGTTAGTCGGCATCAGTGAGACTCTTCTTGATGCCCTGCAGGAAGGTTCTGTTGGTTACCTCGCCTTACCTGTTAACCTAGGGATAACCTACCGAGGAAAACCTCTGCTTAATCTGGAGGTCCTAGCGGAAGGACTTGAACCAGGCATTGTTGAATTGTGTACCATTGTTGGTGACTAGTATTCTGGGTATACCAAATCAGCAAACAATCGACTTCCAAACAAACTTTTGGGTCTGGTCATCAGAGCTACTGGTGAGGGGTTCGGCCTCCACCTACTTAATAAAGTATTCAATAGCTACTATCAAATGTTTCTCTTACTTAGTATTTCTTGAAATGGGCCGAGGATGTCCATTCCCCATATAGCGAAGGAAAGAAGACTGACAATAGACGTTAGGTGATTGGTTGGTCACTGGGATATAAAGGCGTGTTCTTGACAGTTTTCACACTTTTTTACCATCTCAACTATGTCATGACTCATCTGCGACCAATAGTAGTCGTGACGGAGTATTTTGAAGGCTAATGTCGGTCTCCAAGATGATTGTCACAGATCCCCTAGTAAAGCTCTCTAAGAGCGTAGTCTACATCAGTGGTTCCTAGGTATTTCAGATAAGGAGTGGTAAGACCTTTTTTGTACAGTTCTCTGTCAATGATAGCATACCGCAAGGTGAGGAATACAAGCTTCTTAGCTTCACTTTTCTCTTATCAAGGAGTGTATTGTCTTTCAAGTACCTAAGAATCGGATCCATCCAATATTTTTCCTCGGTAAGCGGCATAACTGGTACTTCATCAATGCTCAGAGTTGAGAGAGTTTCCAGATAGATTGCTTGGGTAAAATCAGTGTGTTTAGAATAGGCAAGTTTAGCAAAAGCATCCGCCTTTGCATTTATTGTCCGTGGTACTTAGGTTATCTGGAATCTTTTGAAGGTTTATACGAGCTCGCGGCCTTTTTCAAGATACTTTGCGATCTTTACTCCCATAGCCTCGTATTCGTTGGTCATCTGATTCACTACCAACTGTGATTCACAATAGGCTTCTAAAACCTCGGCGGCTAATGTTTTGGCGAGCTTCATTCCGACAAGTAGTGCCCCATATTTGGCCTTGTTATTCGAGGCTTTGAATTTGAACCTTAGGGCGTACTCAATAGTAAACCCTTCAGAGCTACTAAGGATGACACTGACTCCACTACCAGTGCTGTTAGAGGACTCGCCCACATACAACATCTACCTTGGTGTTTGCATGGTTTCTTTAGGCATTTGTACTTCAACTGGGATTTTGGGAAATGTTGTTTCTATTATAAAATCTACTAGGGCCTGTATCTTGATGGCTGTTCGAGGTTTGTATCGGATATCAAATTCTTCAAGTTCGATAGACCATTTGACTAACCTGTCAGAGATATTTGGCTTTTGCATAACTTGCCTCAGAGATTGATTAGTGAGGAGGACAACTGTGTGAGCTTAGAAATATGACTAGAGTTTCCGAGCTTTGATTAGGATAGTGTATGCCATTTTTTCGATCGGGATGCACCGTACCTCGGCGTTGTGTAAGACTCGGCTAGGTAGTAAATGGGTTTTTGAATCCCAACATCTTCTCGAATCAAGGAAAGGCTACTACATCCTGGCCTGTTAATATGTAGAGGAAGCTCCTCCCCTGTGATGGGTTTAGTCAAGAGTGGTGATGAGCGTAAGTATTCCTTCAATCCTTGAATGCTTTTTGACAGTGCTGATTCCAGGCGAAATCCATAGCTTTTCTAATGACTTTAAAAAAAGGTTAGCATCTTTTAACAAACTTAGACATGAAACGGCTAAGGATTAGAAAAGATACTAACCTCTATACTCTTTAATGTTCCGAGAAGGGGTTATGTCCATGATAGCCTTTATCTTCTCAAGATTGGCCTCTATTCCCCGCTATGTTACCGTAAAACCCTGAAACTTTCCGACGGTGACTTCAAAGGCACATTTGGCTGGGCTTAACCTCATTTGGTGACGATGGAGTTATAACAACCCATCCCGAGTTGACCACCCCTAAGATGGTGTCATCACTTTTTGAAATTTCAGCACGACACATATATGCAACAATATAAAAACAACAATTGAATGATTTACATACATAAATCATCAACCCTCAACAGGGAGTTACATCATTCAGATCTCAACTGAATAGTATATATAACATATTATGCATGAATGTTTATAAATATTTTTTTTTGTTTCTTTCTCATTAGTCTGAGAATGTGGACCACGTGGCTTGTTGAAATGATTTAGTTTGAATCTCCTCTCACAATTCTATATGTCTTGCCCACTACCTAAAATCATTGTACAATGAAGAGTGAGCTTCACAAGATCAATGAATTAAACTTACTAGACACATTCAATTTGTATAATTAGTTTTTCAATATTCAATCATTTATATCTCATATAACTTGATAATATCATTCTACTATCACTACACATATCATAAGCCTCGTTCTCTATCAATCTCTTCTTCTTATATATTTATTCACCTTAAGCCCATCAATTATATCTCATAATTACCTCGTTATGA
Source organism: Bretschneidera sinensis (assembly GCA_023935145.1). Lineage (NCBI taxonomy): Eukaryota > Viridiplantae > Streptophyta > Magnoliopsida > Brassicales > Akaniaceae > Bretschneidera > Bretschneidera sinensis. Next base: position 5,732,577 of record CM043705.1, read on the forward strand.
GGTTCACAGCATGTAGTCTACCATTTAGATAGTTCTTATCATATCATACTTCCATTATTCTTTCTCACCATAATTGTCTCTCTGTGAGACTCATTCATTTATAAATAAATTTACAATAAAAAAAAACACTTCAGCATTTCAGTAATAAAATAAATATTTAAAACGAATACGATGCATGAATTATTATTAGAGAACGTCTTCCCATATGTCGACAAGTTTTTATCTTAGACCGGCTACCTTCCCGATTCTTTTATTTTATTTAGACCGGCTACCCTTCCAATTCTTTTATTTCCAGCATATACCGACTGTCAAGGTTTTCATTTATTTTCAGCATATACCGGCTGTCACGGTTTTCATATATTTCAAGCATATACCAGCTGTCACGGTTTTTATTTAGACTGACTGCCCTCCTGATTATTTTATTTCATGTATATGCATATGAATAATGACATAAAGTATGCATAAGCACAATAATATAAAAACACACATGTATTTATACATTCAAATTAGTTATCATGCTTCTTCTCAAATCATAATTTGATCAATTTTACTAATTTTTTCTCCTCATACATCATATCAACTCATCATCCATAGTTCGTCAAGAATTTCACTTATCACATTTATTATTAAATCGACTCCCAATTATATTATTTTTCATATAATAATTCTCTACACATCATTTATTCCTATCATACCTATCAACTAACTTTCATCTATCACCAAATCATAAGTTAATAATATATTCAAATACTATCATTATATATTTCATATTTATCTTGATTACTTAAAGTAAATCTAACTCACCATGTAGCACTTAGAGCTACTCGTGGATCACCTCCTTACCTTTCCTACTCCTTTCTGCAATTTTTCTCGGGTGCTGATCATCAACACCTGACATAATATTTATATTAAAATTTCTAATTTATTCTTCCATTCCTTTATGATTCACACCCTTTGAAAATTCCCACATTGAATTCCGGGAATTTCATATATGTTAAATTTCAAAAATAAACTTCACATTATTACCTTCTATTTTTCTTAGAGCTTTCTGTGACTTTCTATAAAATTGTCCCGTAAACTTCTTCAAAATTTTACCCTTTCAACCTTTCTTTTAGTCCCTAAGTGCTTACAAAAATGGAGTAATTTGGAATGAAGAAAGAATGAAATCAAACAGGATTTGGTAAGAATAATTAAAATAAAATAAAAAGCATATATATATATATAACAGTCCACCGTTTGCTGAATGTGGTGCTGCTAAACATGCAGCCTATTTACCATCATTTGGTAACACTTGGAATCCAGGTGTTGCCACGTTATTGTTTTTTCTTTTTTTTTTCTTTTCTTTTTCTTTTCCTTTTTTCTTTTTCTTTTTCTTTTTCCACGCTGGTGCCTTCTATTTTTTTCTTTTTATTTTCTTTTTTTACCTTACATGCTATCCACGTGTCCTCTTTTTTTTTTTAAAAAAAAGAATTGTTTTATAAAATTTTTATCTTTCACATATATATTATTTTAATTCTATGTCATATTTATTAAATTACTTCTTTACCCCTACTTTATGAATACGGGTATTACAATTCTACCCACCTTACAAAAATGTCGTCCTCGAAATTTTCTTACCTAATTCATGAAAGAGTTGTGGATATTCTTTCCTCATTCTTGCTTCATGCTCCCAAGTAATTTCTTCAACATCTGTGCTTCACCATAATATTTGAATCAATTGAATAACTTTATTACGCAAGACTTGTTCCTTTCTATCTAGAATTTTGACTGGTACTTACATAACGGTCAAATCTTCCTAAAGTTCTATCGCGTGATTCGAGATACTATGGGATTCATCGTGTAAGTACTTTCTCAAAAGATACACATGAAACAAATTATGTAATTACTTTAACTCAGGGGGCAAATCCAATCGATATGCTACTGGTCCAACTCTCTCAATCACCTCATATGGCTCCACAAATCTCGAGCTCAACTTTCCCTTCTTTTAAACCTTAACACACCCTTCCACGAAGATATCTTCAAAAATACCAAATCACCAACTTGAAACTCGAGAGGTCATCTTTTATTATCAGTATATCCCTTCTATCTGTTCTGTGCTGCTCTAAGGTTCTCTCTAACCAGTTTGATCCTCTCAGTAGTCAAATCTATCATTTCTGGACTAAATATCTTTCTCTCTCCAACTTCTTCCCAGCATACTGGAGTTCTACACCTCCCATCATATAAAGTTTCAAATGGTGTCATTCCAATACTAAATTGATGTTGATTATTATAAGCAGATTCCATAAATGGCAAGTAAGTATCCCAACTTATTGAGAAACTCATCACATTTCCCCTTAACATATCTTCTAATATTCTAATTATCCTTTTTGTCTGCTCATCTGTTTGAGGATGAAAAGTTGCAATAAACTGCAACTGTATACACATGGCTTTCTGAAAGCCTCTCCAAAACCAAGATCTAATTCTAGATTCTCTAAATAACACTAGGCTCAATAGTACTCCATACCGCCTCACAATCTCAGCTACATACTATTCAGCCAACTTTTTAAGACTTCAATTTGTTTTAATTGGAAGAAATCGAGATGACTTAGAAAGTCTATCTACTATCACTTACACTATATCGTGACCTCTCTGGGTATGAAAAAATCCATAAATAACATCTATGCTCATATTTTTCTATGGTCATTCAAACACAGGAAGAGGCTGTAGTAAGCCTCCCAGATGTTTATTCTATGACTTCACTTGCTGACAAACCAAACATCTAGAAATATATTCAGCTACATCCCTCTTTAATCCTAACCACCAGTAATTCTGTTTCAATCATCTATACATCTTATTGTTACTCGGTTGCATCGAATATACATTATCATGTGCCTCTCTCAATATCTCCCTTCTCAACTCCATATCATTGGGAACACAAATCCTATTTTCTAATACCAAAATACTATTATTTCTAATTTTGAACTCATATTGCTTTATACTAAGCACTTCCTGCTTAATCTTCTCTATCTCCTCATCTTTACTTTGCATCTCTCACAAGAATTTTACTATGGATGATTGTACACCTATGTTTGCTAACAATGATCCTCTATCACTGTTATTCAACTTCATTCTTATCTCTCTTAAATTTATCATGAACGTCACATCATGACTTTCAATAGCAGTTAATCTTCCTATAGATTTTCTTCTCAATACATCAGCTACCACATTCGACTTCCTTGGATGATAGTCATAAATCAATGCCATCCACCATCTTGCCTCAAATTCAAATCTCTTTAGGTAGGTAAGTATGTCAAACTCTTATGATCAGTGAATATTTCACAAGTGACTCTATACAGATGATGTCCCAAATCTTTAAAGTAAACACTATGGCAGCCAACTCTAAGATATGGGTGGGGTAATTTCTATCATGTTTCTTCAATTACCCAGAAGCATAGGCCACAACTTTCCCATGTTACATCAACACACATCGCAACCATTGATGCGACACATCACTATACACCATAAATCATTCATCACTAGAAGGAAGCATCAATACTGGAGCTGTAATTAATTTCTCTTTTAATAATTGGAAACTTTTCTCACACTTCCCACACCGTAAAAATATCACTGTTTTCCTGGTCAGTCTAGTCAACAATACTACAATAAAAAAAATAAATTTTTTTTGAAAGAATCTTCTATAATAACCAGCTAACCCCAAGAAGATTCTAATCTCAGTCACATTAATTAGTCTCTCCCAACTTAACATTTCCTCTACCTTTTGTGGATCAACTGTTATGTCATTTTCATATATTACATGTCTCAAGAAAGTTATTTCATTCAGCCAAAATTCACATTTAGAAAATTGTAGCATACAATCTCTCTTTCCTCAAAATCTCAAACACAATTTCTAAATGTTATACATGCTCTTCCTTAGTCTTAGAATACACCAAGATGTTATTAATGAACACAACCACAAAATTATCAAGAAATGGTTTAAACATTTTATTCATCAAGTTCATAAATGTTGCTGGAGTATTAGTCCACTCAATGGCATCACCAGAAAATTATAACTATAACATGTCCTAAAAGTAGTCTTAGACATATCTCTTTCTTTTATTCTCAAATGGGTGATAACCTGGTCTTAAGTTTTTCTTAGAAAATACCCTTGCTCCCTGCAACTTCTTAAATAAATCATCTATCTTGGGTAAAGGATATTTGTTCTTAATAGTTTTCCTATTCAACTATTTGTAGTCTATATACAATCTCATCATTCCATCTTTCTTCTTCACAAACAACACAGGGGCTCCCCAAACACATTAGTTCCGATAAATTGTTTATCTAACAATTCTTAAAATGGTACGTTCAACTCTCTCAATTTAGCTGGTGTCATTCTATAGGGTGCTATAGATATGTATGTTGAACTCAAAATCACATCTATAGGAAACTAAATCTCTTTACTGGGAGACAGTGTGGACAACTTTTCATGAAACACATCATGAAAATTTTCACTACTAAGATTTTTTCTAACTTCCTATTTTCCTTTTTAGAATACATTATGTACGCTAAATACTCTTCACATCCTTTCTTCAACCATCTACTAGTAATCAAAGCAAAATAAGATAATTCAAAAGTATTTTATGTTCTCCCTGAAAGTTAAACTCCTCATGACCATATCTTGAACACTATATTCTTTCTAGAACAATCAACCCAGGCATAATACGTCGATAACCAATTCTTTCCAAAAATCAAATGAAAATCTATCATATTTAAAGGTAATAAATCAACTTCAAATTCTTTATCATTGATACGAATCACACAACTTTTGTAAACATTTATGATTATCACTCTATCTCTATTGGGAACTTCAATAATAATATTATGCATCAATAGACTTCATATGAATACTGGAAGCAAAAAATTGGGTTGCACCAGGATCAACCAACATTGATATATCCACCTTTTCTACATACAAATCACTTCAAATTAGGACAATTCTAGGATAAATACCTTATTTGATTACATCTATAACAAACTTCTGTCTCTCGATCATACATCAGGTTACCACTTCCACTTGGTGGCATACTTACTTCTTCTACCATGACTCCCAATTCCCATAACCTATCTCCCAAATCTAAGGGTCCCATCGATATTACTCTGAACTAAGGAAACAACATATCCTGTTTGCCTCTGACTCTTTACTACAGTTCCCTGTGACAAGGAACGCCTCCTCTGGTTGGTCTCCCACCCTGCACACTCATACTAGTACCACCTATGGGTTCTTCAAATCTAAACTTCTTCCACCAATTCCTCTTACCTCTAAATTCCATCACATCATTCTCAATCTGAAGTGTTATATTCGCCAACGTAAAATAATTCATATGCCTTAAACTCAAAATGTAGTCCATCTATGAACCTCTTACACCTCTTCTCCTCTAGGTCTACCATTTTTGGTACAAATCTCGACAAAGCCACAAATCTCCTATTATACTGAGTCATAATCAATACATTTTCCACAAATTAATAAAATCTCTTTCTTGTTGGGCTCTAAAAGTATAAGGAAAATATTTATCAAGGAAAACCTCCTTAAACCTGTTCCAGGTTAAAGGGTTTATCAACAAATACATTTACCTTGGGAAGAGTATCCTTCCATCATTCTAAAGCTTCTCCTTCTAACTTAAACGAAGCAAAGGCGACCCTCTACCTGTCAGTCGCTGGTAAAACACCAACTAATCTCTCTACATGTTTCACCCATAGCTCAAGCTCAAAAGGATTCATAGATCCTTTAAACAACAAGGCATTCAACTTAATATATTTAACAAAACAATCTCTCTACATCTCATATATAAACTCACCTTTCCCCTTTTTGAACGTCTACTGTTACTAGATTAACAACTACCTCAGACATTACTCTAGCTTGTTCATCAAGTCTATGCTATAGACTATCAACTCTATCATCTGTTACATCCATTTTCTTAAGAGTATGTGCAAGAGCTTATCTTAGCTCATCTCTTTCAACTTCAGATTCTCTCACACCTCTACTAATATCAATTATACTGTCAACAGGTTCCCTTCTAGGAACAACAGATTCAAACTCAACCTTGATCTGTCAAAATATTGGGTGCCTACCACGTCCTCTCAAATCAACAACTCTAAATCTAGCTCTAGCGCATCCACGTGTCATCTCAGACTATTCATTATAATATAACTTTTTTTAATCTTCCATTTTCTTTCTTTTTATGCAGTCTGCAGAATCATAAAACCTAATGCTCTTATACCGAAATTGTAACAACTCATCCTCGGTTGGCCACCCCCGAGACAGTGTCGTCACTTTTTGAAATTCTAGCATGACATATATATGCAATAATATAAAAACAACTGGATGATTTACATACATAAATCTTCAACCCTCAACAGGAGAGTTACATCATTAAGATCTCAACTGAACAGTATATATAACATATTATGCATGAATGTTTATAAATATTTTTTTTTGTTTCTTTTTCATTAGTCGAAGGATGTGGACCACGTGGCTTGCAGAAAATGATTTAGTCTGAATTTCTGTTCACAATTCTATATGTCGTGCCCGCTATTTGAAATCATTGTACAATTAAGAGTGAGCTTCACAAGCTTAGTGAATTAAACTTACTAGAAGTATTCAATTTGTATAATTAGTCTTCCAATATTCAATCATTTATATCTCATATAACTTGATAATAGCATTCTACTATCACTATACATATCATAAGCTCTATTCTCTATCAATCTCTTCTGCTGATAAATTTATTCACCTTAAGTCCATCAATTATATCTCATTTAGATAGTTCTTATCATATCTTACTTTCATATTTCTTTCTCACCATAACTCTCTGTGATACTCATTCATTTATAAATAAATTTATAATAAAAAAATAACACTTCAGCATTTCAGTAATAAAATCAATATTTAAAATGAATGCAATGCATGAATTATTATTAGGGAACTTCTTCCCACATGTCGACATGTTTTTATCTTAGATCAGTTGCCTTTCTGGTTCTTTTATTTTATTTAGATTAGTTGTCCTCCCGATTCTTTTATTTCCAACATATACCGGTTGTCACGGTTTTCATTTATTTTCAGCATATACTGGCTATCACAGTTTTTCATATATTTTCAGCATATACCAGCTGTCATGGTTTTCATATATTTTCGACATATACTGGCTGTCAAAGTTTTCATTTAGACCGGCTGCCCTCCCGGTTCTGTTATTTCGTCTATATGCATATGAATAATGACATAAAGTATGCATAGGCGCAATAATATAAAAACACACATGTATTTATACATTCAAATTAGTTATCATGCTTCTTCTCAAATCATAATTTGATCAATTTCACTAATTTATTCTCCTCATATATCATATCAACTCATCATCCATAGTTCGTCAAGAATTTCACTTGTCGCCTTTATTATTAAATCGACTCATTATTCCAATACTATTATTTCTCATATAATAATTCTTTACACATCACTTATTCCTATCATACCTATCAACCAACTTTCATCTATCACCAAATCATAAGTTAATAACATATTCAAATACCATCATTATATATTTCATATTTATCTTGATTACTTAAAGTAAATCTAACTCACCACGTAGCACTTAGAGCTACTCGTGGATCACCTTCTTGCCTTTCCTGCTCTTTTTAGCAATTTCCTCTAGGTGCTGATCGTCAACACCTGACATAATATTTATATTAAATTTCATAATTTATTATTCCATTCCTTCATAATTCACACCCTTTGAAAATTCCAATATTGAATTCCGGGAATTTCATGTATGCTAAATTTTAAAAATAAACTTCATGTTATTACCTTATGTTTTTCTTAGAGCTTTCTGTGACTTTATAAAATTGTCCTGTAAACCCCTTCAAAATTTTACCCTTTCAACCATTCTTTTAGTCCCCAAGTGCTTACAAAAATAGAGTACTTTGGATTGAAGAAAGAATAAAACCAAACAAGATTTGGTAAGAATAATTAAAATAAAATAATATATATATATATATATATATATATATATATATATATATATATGATAGTCCACCGTTTGCTTAATGTGGTGCTGCAAACATGCAACCTGTTTACCTTCATTTGGCAATATCTGGTTTCCAGGTGTTGCCACGTTATTGTTTTCTTTTTCTTTTTCTTTTCCTTTTTCTTTTTCTTTTTACACACTGGAGCCCATTTTTTTCTTTTTTTATTTTCTTTTTCCTTTCATGTTATCCACGTGTCCTCTTTTTTTTTTAAGAATTGTTTTATAAAATTTTGATCTTTCGCATATATATTATTTTAACTCCATGTCATATTTATTAAATTATTTTTTTACCCTTACTTTAAGAATACGGGTATTACAGGAGTATTCCAAAAGCTTTTTCTAGGCCAGACTCATGATCCTTAGCGTTGATGCCCTTGACCAACATATCATCCACGTAAACCTCCATATTCTTCCTAATCTGCTCCTAAAAAATCTTATTGACCAACCTTTGATAGGTGGACCCTGTATTCTTGAGTATGAAGGGCATCACTTTATAATAATATAGGCCTCGGTCAGTGATAAAGGCGGTCGTGGGTCAATCAAGCTCGTGCATCAAAATTTGATTGTACCTTGAGTATTTATCCATAAAACTGAACAACTCATGCTCGGAGGTGGCTTCAACCAATTGGACTATCCGAGGAAATGAGAAATTACCCTTTGGGTAGGCTTTATTCAGATCTATAAAATCGATGCAGATCATCCATTTATCATTGGCCTTGTTTACCATTACTACGTTGGCGACCTACTCTGGGTAATATATCTCTTAGATGAAGTCGATCGCAAGGAGCTTGTTTACCTCTTCCTTTATGATACTTTGTCGTTCCAAAACAAATGACATTTTCTTTTGGACAACTGGCTGGTGATTTGGGTCCATGTTCAGTCGGTGGATAATGACTTTGGAATCAATCCCGAGCATGTCGAAAGCCGACCAGGTGAAAAGATCTTGATTCTTTCGGAAGAGAAAGATCAAGGATTCCTTGAGGTCTTCAGAAAGATCAAACTCAATCTGTAAGGTCCTCGAATCTCCCTCATTCAAAGGGATGAAGATGAGTTCTTCTTATGGATGACCTCGCAGAGTTTTAAGTTCATATCTTACGTCTTTTATTTCCAAAGGCAAGGTAAGGCTTTTTTTTGTCCCTTGATAGAGTTTAAATAGCAGGACTAGAAGGCTTATTGGTTGCCCTGAACTTTTTCTACACCCTCCTCGGTAAGAAACTTCATCTTCATATGATATATAGAGACCACCGTCCTTATTTCATTAAGCATTGGTCTTCTAAGGATAACGTTGTACGAGGATGGGTGTTTAACCACCAATAACGTGGTTTGCATAGTGGTGAGTTGTAGTGGTGTTCTAGTGATGATTGGGAGAACTATGCTTCCTTCGACAAACACTGGTGTCCCCAAGAAACATTACGAATGAGAGGACACATGCTTAAGCTGATCGTCCCTTAACTTCATCTGTTGGAAGGCATTATAAAAAGGGATGTCTGTTGAGCTTCCGTTATCTACTAGAACCCATTTGACATTATAGTTGTCAATGATGAGGGAAATGACCATGGTATCGTCGTGTGGCTTTTGTATCCCTTCCAGATCTTCATCTATGAAGAATATTACCTGGTCAGTCTTGACCTGTTTATGAGGTCCATTAATCGATGCCATTAACCGGGCATAAACTTTCCTTCTATGGGCGGGCTATCCTTTTATGGCTGAACCCCAAAAATGGTCTTGATAGTGCTTGTAAATGTGGTGGTGTGACCTTGGTCACTCCGAATGCGTCTCTATCCTTAGCTCGGTCTCCTAAGACTTAGCCTAAGGCTTCACTTAGGGCTTCTAAGATTATCTACCTAAATAAATAAGTAAATAACCGTACAGTTTTACTTGCAAATGCACAAGGTCAACAGTAGTATAATGTGCGAATGCAAGATCATCTCCACAGGGATTGGTGAATTTCGGTTTAGAATCAGTTTCTTAATAAAAGAAGATTAAAATAACTGTTGAATGTGAATTAATAATAATAAGACATAAGGCTTTGATATTCACCACTAGTAATACTTTCCTAATGAGTAATAGGTCAATGCACTAGCCTTCCTATGAATACCTAATGGTTGTCAACCTAAGAGCATGGTATCTACTCCTTAAGCTATTGATTTCCCTAAGCACCGAATTAGACATGATATCTACTCTAACTCTTTTCTTTATTAAGGGATTCAGCATGGTATCTACTGAGTTGTTCCTTAAGAAAGCATAAGATTTATGAAAATCGACAACCACATGAGACCTAAGGCATGGTATTTACTCCTGATTTTTCATGTTGATTAACCCAAGAATCCGGTGTGGATATCTTTTCTTACTAATGTCAGACCCAGGACTCGGTCATCTAAATTGATCTAACTAACAAGTCCATACCACATGCACATATTGATCAGACATATACATATGCGGAATTTAAATAAACATAGGCATTAATCAAGTTAAGCATCATAATCAAGGTTATTGCAAAGATAATCAATGAATATATATATATATATAGGAAAGCATAACTAGGGCTTCAATCGAGCCCTATAAAGAGTTAGTTACACATGCTGTCTAAGATAAACATTGTAACATAAACTAAACATAAACTATAAAACCCGAAGAATACTGTGGAGACGGGTTGTCAATCCTCTCCAAAGCTTATAACTCCAAGTGAAAGTAAAAGATAAAAGAAGTGATTAGATGATGTCTATTGTGTGTGTTTTACAGGTGTATTTATAAGGGGTGAATAATCCTAGAAGGCTCAGGAACCCTAAACTTTCCTAAAACATAAAACTCCTTTATTTCCAAAACCGGTTCTGCTGCTTTACTGTTCACGCCCGCACATGTGCGCTCGATCGCAAGGCTGTGCTCGATCCTTCTTGTGTGCGCACGAGCTCTCATGCGCTCGATCGCACCCAATAGTGCGATCGATCGCACTTTTTTATAGTAGCTGCTCCAGGATTTCCAGGTTTCTTCCTTTAGGTGCCAAAAATGCTTCTTTTTATCCAAGACCCTATAAAAACATGTGAAACACATAAATGAAGTAAAATGGACTAAATTATTATAAATAAGGACTTTATAAATGTAAATAAGGGGGCTTAAATATGAATATTTAAGCATTTATCACACCCCCAAACTTACATATTGCTAGTCCCTTAGCAATACAAAACTAAAAACTAAATTGAAAAATAGCGACACACAGATAAATCCAATATCCATAGTGTCCACAAAAGTTTAGGTCTTCACACAAATTTATGATGTGCATTCATAATCAAGCTTAACAAATATAAACATATATTTGCAATGAATAAGAGTTTTGAATGCAAATCACTTTCATGAGGCAGTTTAAGACATCACAAGTTTGACTTTAGTGTGTGGTGAACTAGCACATAAAAGATTAGGTTTCAAAATAATTTTAATGTGTAGTGTTTCGATGACTCAAAATTCACCAAATTTCACCAAATTTCCTAGTAGAATCAACAAAAATAGCGTAGTTTTTCTTCTTCTTCTTCTTCTTCTTTTTTTTTTGCTAAGTTAGTTCCTTTAAGCTTTCTATTTGACTCATATAGTGAGCGTTTAGCCAATGACTTCCAAACCAGATGGTCTTAGGGCATTAGGTATAAAGATACCACTAAGGACTTACTAACTCGAGTCAAAAAGGCTATGAAACTTAACAGGTCTTTAGTTCCCTTAAGCTTTCTATTTGACTCATGTAGCGAGTGCTTAGCCAATGACTCCCAAACCAGATTGTCTTAGGGCATTAGGTGTAAAGACACCCCTAAGGACTTACTAACTCGAGTAAAAAAGGCTACGAAACTTAACAGGTCTTAATGCTATCAATTAGAATGTCCATCTTTTGACGTGACACTCACTGTTTACTGAGGCAAGAGGGCCAGTTACTCAGTGGAAAGTTCCTTCTTTTTTTTATACCAAAGCGTTAATCTAACAAGTCATCTGGTTCACAGTCGAGCCAAAGAAACATACAAATCAAAATTACATGTCATACCCCACACAACTATGTGCTAATGTGCTCGTGTTAGTTCAGGTCAAACTTATGAATCTTTAAATGCCTAAAAGTAAGTGATCTATGTTCAAAACTTAATTATTGGCCTACATGTTCAAAGTTTTAAGCTCACTTATGAAGTCAAATCATACTGTTTGTTTAGATCACCGAACATTTTTGGAACAAAATGAACATGTATTTATCTATAAAAACAACAAAAAAAAATGGGACATAGTATGCGTGTGAGCATGTCCCCATGCCCCCAAACTTAAATTGCACATTATCCTCAATGTGGGAATAGCATGGAAGAAGCTGACCTGGGAGATGGAGAACTATATGGCTGGTATGGCTTGTAGCACGCCCCCAAACTTCAACTGGATGCACTCACTCTGTCCTTGAAAAAGAAAGACAAACAAACAAAAACTAGAAAACAAGTAATAATAAACAGCTATAGAAAAGTAAATACTAACAATAAAATAAAATAAAATACTAAAAAGGATATGCTTTGGGGTGCCTCCCATGAGTGCTAAGTTTAACATCTTCAGCCAGACGGGGTATCACTCTCACTGCTGGTCTTTAGGTGGTGCGATCGAAAAGGTATTGGTGACTGTGAGTGCGAGAGACAGAAAGAGAGAGTGCGATTGAGCGTATGGTGAGGGGAATGTGGAAGTGTGTTTATAACCAACACGTGACTTTCTGGCCCACGTGCGCTCCATCGCACTTATGGCAGAAACTGCGTACTCAGTGGCCTCAGTACCACTGATCTCAATAGAGGCGCTTGAGCTACATGTTTATCAAAGTCTGAACTACTCAAGCGCGCTCTATTGCAGCTGTAACTTTAGTCTTTTGGCAGGGAGTACTTAAAGCCCACTGCATGTGGCTCAAGTGCTCTTGGTGGTGCTATATTGTCATCAAGACTCAATTGTTCCAGCTTATTCAAATGCAACTTCTTCGTATCACCCGGTCTTGGATGCATAGGATAGACTTCAGGGAGGTGCATGGTTTCAAAGATGTCATCAGTAATATCTTCAGATTCTGGCTTAACATCCGAACTTGTGAAGCTATGGGTGAGGGTGGCCTCCAATGAATTCGTGTGATGGACTTGAAAAACTTGCTCAACAACACTTTGCATTATACATTCATTAAAACATTCATCATCATTATTATCTTGGGGTAATTTCAGTGCATCAAATATCTTAAATTCTATTGTCTCACTATTTACCGTCATACTTACAATACCCTTTTTCATATTAATGATTGTATCAGCAGTTCTCATAAAAGGTCTTCCTAAGATGATGGGCAGAGGTAATGGCATAGGGCATTCTTCCATATCTAACACAATGAAGTCGGCAAGCAAAATAAACTCACCTACTTTTACCAAGACATCCTCAAGTATACCTCTAGGTCTTTTGATGCTTCTATCTGCTAATTGCAAAGTGATGGAGGTTGGTTCAAGCTCCCCCAAACCTAGCTTTTTAACCACTGTGTATGGTAGCAAATTGACACTTGCTCCTAGATCCAATAGTGCATGCTCAAAAAACTGGTCACCTATCCTGCAAGGAATAGTAAAACTACCCGGATCTTATAGCTTTGGTGGTAGTTTTCTTAATAATATCGCACTTACCTCTTCAGTTAGAGCCACTGTTTCATCCTCTTGAAACTTTCTTTTATTAGTGCAACAATCTTTTAAAAATTTAGCATAGCAGGAATTTGTTTAATTGCATCTAATAAAGGAATGTTAATTTATACTTTTCTCAAAGTTTCGAAAATGTCAAACAATTTATCTTTCTTTGGCTTTACTAACCTTTGAGCGAAGGGTGGTGCATTCCACTTCTCCATTTCACTTACCTTGGATGTGGATGGCTTAGCAGGAGATGCTTGTGCAGGCTCATTAACTCCTATGGTCTTCCCATTTCTGAGAGTTGTCATGGCGTTCAGTTGTTGATGTCCTCATGGATTAGGTATTGGTTGGGCTGAAAGCTCAACTTGCTTTCTTCCACTTAGTTCCTTAGCCAGTTGTCCCATTTGTACCTCAAGTCTTTGAATTGCTTGCTCATGTGTTGCAGTGGTTTGTCTTTGCTGAGTCATGAACTGGTTGGGCTGCTTGGTGGAAGTTCCTTTGTTGCCCCTGAAGGTTCAAGGCATTTTGATTGTTGCTCCATGATAGGTTGGGGTGGTTCCACCATCCAGGGTTATAGGTATTTGCATATGCACTGTTTGGTCTCAAATAGTTCGCTTGCTTAGGATCTGTAGATGAATATAAATGACAAGTCTCAGTAGTGTGATCAAATTGAGAACATAAAGCACATACCTCGCGTTGTGTGGCTTGTGGACTTGGTGAGGCGTTCTGAGCAGTCATGGCTTTTACAATCATATCTAGCTTCCTTTCCATAGAAGCTATCTGAGTCAGAATTCCACTAATTAAGTTAACTTCAAACATGCCCTTGCTCTTTACTCCTTGTCTCCCTCTGGATGAGAATTGTTGGGTGTGCTCACTCAATGCCTCAAACAGCTCCATGGCTTCCTCACTGCTTTCCTCAATCAGCACACCTCCACAACCTGAATCAGCAATACCTTTATTCATGTCATTTAGACCTTCATAAAAGGCTAGTACCAGCTCATCTTGAGGTAGGTTGTGATGTGGAAATTTGTGAAACAGCTTATTAAAGTGTCCCCATGCTTCAAAGAAAAGGTCTTCATCCCTCTGTTAGAAGGACTGGATCTCTTTCCTCATTTGTCTTGTCTTCTGGGCTGGAAAAAACTTCCTTAGGAACTTACTAGCCAACTCCTCCCAAGTGTGGATAGAAACTGTAGGCAATGAATTGTACTATAGTTTAGCATTATCTTTTAAGGAAAAAGGAAAAAGAATTAACCTGATTCCTTCTTGGTCTAGGCCTTGGATAAGCTGGAATTTGCAAAGATCGAAGAACTCCCGAAGGTGCAAGTGTGGGTCCTCATTAGGTGTACTCCTAAAGTGAGTTAGTGCACTGAGTATCTGTGGGGATATGTAGTAGTTGCCTTCCGCCTCAGGTTGATACGCAATGCATGATGGCTGGTCAATGTTCCTTGGGATAAAGGATTACTTCATCGGCCTTCGCTCAGGAGGTTATCGATTTTCGATCTGTTCAGCCACTGGTGCTTCGTTCTCGAATTCTTCTTCGTTCTCCTCAAAATTATTTCTAAGCCTCTGTCGAATGGTCCGCTCAATCTCTATGTCTAGTGGAACGATGGTAGGGTTCCAAGATCGAAGCCCTTGCATGAATCAACAAAAACAGCCTCAGTGCAGCAGTTCAGCACTGCTGCTCAGGTAGCCTCTGCCTCAAATGCGCTCGATCTCACAGTATTGCGCTCGATCACACAGTATGGCGCTCGATCGCACAAGGTAGTGTGCTTGATCGCAAATTTTACAGAGAGTTTCTGCTGAAGTGCCTGAAATAAAAAACGAAAAGGAAATAAATTAGGTTATTGATTGAAGCAAAATAAAAGTGAAAAACAGGAACTTAAATTTTTTAGATTTTTGATAAAATAAAACAGAATAAAATAAAATTACTAAATAAAATAATTCTAAAAATAAATTTAGCACAATCCCCGGCAACGGCGCCAAAAACTTGTTGGAGCAATTATCTACCTAAATAAATAAGTAACTAACCGAACAGTTTTACTTGCAAGTGCACAAGGTCAACAGTAGTATAGTGTGTGAATGCAAGATCATCTCCACAGGGATTAGTGAATTTCGGTTTAGAATCAGTTTCTTAATAAAAGAAGATTAAAATAACTGTTGAATGTGAATTAATAATAATGAGACATAGGGCTTTGATATCCACCACTAGTCATACTTTCCCAATGAATAATAGGTCAATGCACTAGCCTTCCTATGAATACCTAATGGTTGTCAACCTAAGGGCATGGTATCTACTCCTTAAGCTATTGATTTCCCTAAGCACCGAGTTAGGCATGGTATCTACTCTAACTCTTTTCTTTCTTAAGGGATTCAGCATGGTATCTAGTGAGTTGTTCCTTAAGAAAACATAAGATTTATGGAAATCGACAACCACATGAGACCTAGGGCATGGTATCTACTCCCAGTTTTCCATGTTGATTAACCCAAGAATCTGGTGTAGATATCTTTTGTTACTAATGTTAGACCCACGACTCGCTCATCCAAATTGATCTAACTAACAAGTCCATACCACATGCACATATTGATCAGACATATACATATGAGGAATTTAAATAAACACAGGCATTAATCAAGTTAAGCATCATAATCAAGGCTATTTCAAAAACAATCAATGAATATATATATGGGAAAGCATAACTAGGGCTTCAATCGAGCCCTATAAAGAGTTAGTTACACATGTTGTCTAAGATAAACATTGTAACATAAACTAAATATAAACTATAAAACCTGAAGAATACTGTGGAGACAGGTTGTTAATCCTCTCCAAAGCTTACAACTCTGAGTGAAAGTAAAAGATAAAAGAAGTGATTAGATGATGTCTATTGTGTGTGTTTTACAGGTGTATTTATAGGGGGTGAATAATCCTAGAAGGCTCAGGAACCCTAAACTTTCCTAAAACATAAAACTCTTTTATTTCCAAAACTAGTTCTGCCATTTTACTGTTCATGCCCGTACATGTGCGCTCGATCGCAAGGCTGCGCTCAATCCTTTTTGTGTGGGCTCGATCGCACCCAATAGTGCGATCGATCGCACTTTTGCCAGTAGCTGCTCTAGGATTTCTAGGTTTCTTCCTTTAGGTGCCAAAAATGCTTCTTTTTATCCAAGACCCTATAAAAATATGTTAAACATAGAAATGCAGTAAAATGGACTAAATTATTATAGCTAAGGACTTAACGAATGTAAATAAGGGGGCTTAAATATGAATATTTAAGCACCTATCAAAGGCACGTAGAGCTTCTTAGTTTTCCTGGGGCATAAGCTTTCCTTCTATGGGCGGGCTATCCTTTTATGGCTGAACCCCAAAAGTGGTCTTGATAGTGCTTGTAAATGTGGTGGTGTGACCTTGGTCACTCCGAAGGCGTCTCTATCCTTAGCTCGGTCTCCTAAGACTTAGCCTAAGGCTTCACTTAGGGCTTCTAAGATTATCTACCTAAATAAATAAGTAAATAACCGTACAGTTTTACTTGCAAATGCACAAGGTCAACAGTAGTATAATGTGCGAATGCAAGATCATCTCCACAGGGATTGGTGAATTTCGGTTTAGAATCAGTTTCTTAATAAAAGAAGATTAAAATAACTGTTGAATGTGAATTAATAATAATAAGATATAAGGCTTTGATATTCACCACTAGTCATACTTTCCTAATGAGTAATAGGTCAATGCACTAGCCTTCCTATGAATACCTAATGGTTGTCAACCTAAGGGCATGGTATCTACTCCTTAAGCTATTGATTTCCCTAAGCACCGAATTAGACATGATATCTACTCTAACTCTTTTCTTTATTAAGGGATTCAGCATGGTATCTACTGAGTTGTTCCTTAAGAAAGCATAAGATTTATGAAAATCGACAACCACATGAAACCTAAGGCATGGTATTTACTCCTGATTTTCCATGTTGATTAACCCAAGAATCCGGTGTGGATATCTTTTGTTACTAATGTTAGACCCATGACTCGCTCATCCAAATTGATCTAACTAACAAGTCAATGCCACATGCACATATTGATAAGACATATACATATGAGGAATTTAAATAAACACAGGCATTAATCAAGTTAAGCATCATAATCAAGGCTATTTCAAAAACAATCAATGAATATATATATGGGAAAGCATAACTAGGGCTTCAATCGAGCCCTATAAAGAGTTAGTTACACATGTTGTCTAAGATAAACATTGTAACATAAACTAAATATAAACTATAAAACCTGAAGAATACTGTGGAGACAGGTTGTTAATCCTCTCCAAAGCTTACAACTCTGAGTGAAAGTAAAAGATAAAAGAAGTGATTAGATGATGTCTATTGTGTGTGTTTTACAGGTGTATTTATAGGGGGTGAATAATCCTAGAAGGCTCAGGAACCCTAAACTTTCCTAAAACATAAAACTCTTTTATTTCCAAAACTAGTTCTGCCACTTTACTGTTCATGCCCGTACATGTGCGCTCGATCGCAAGGCTGCGCTCGATCCTTTTTGTGTGGGCTCGATCGCACCCAATAGTGCGATCGATCGCACTTTTGCCAGTAGCTGCTCTAGGATTTCCAGGTTTCTTCCTTTAGGTGCCAAAAATGCTTCTTTTTATCCAAGACCCTATAAAAATATGTTAAACATAGAAATGCAGTAAAATGGACTAAATTATTATAGCTAAGGACTTAACGAATGTAAATAAGGGGGCTTAAATATGAATATTTAAGCACCTATCAAAGGCACGTAGAGCTTCTTAGTTTTCCTGGGGCATAAGCTTTCCTTCTATGGGCGGGCTATCCTTTTATGGCTGAACCCCAAAAATGGTCTTGATAGTGCTTGTAAATGTGGTGGTGTGACCTTGGTCACTCCGAAGGCGTCTCTATCCTTAGCTCGGTCTCCTAAGACTTAGCCTAAGGCTTCACTTAGGGCTTCTAAGATTATCTACCTAAATAAATAAGTAAATAACCGTACAGTTTTACTTGCAAATGCACAAGGTCAACAGTAGTATAATGTGCGAATGCAAGATCATCTCCACAGGGATTGGTGAATTTCGGTTTAGAATCAGTTTCTTAATAAAAGAAGATTAAAATAACTGTTGAATGTGAATTAATAATAATAAGATATAAGGCTTTGATATTCACCACTAGTCATACTTTCCTAATGAGTAATAGGTCAATGCACTAGCCTTCCTATGAATACCTAATGGTTGTCAACCTAAGGGCATGGTATCTACTCCTTAAGCTATTGATTTCCCTAAGCACCGAATTAGACATGATATCTACTCTAACTCTTTTCTTTATTAAGGGATTCAGCATGGTATCTACTGAGTTGTTCCTTAAGAAAGCATAAGATTTATGAAAATCGACAACCACATGAGACCTAAGGCATGGTATTTACTCCTGATTTTCCATGTTGATTAACCCAAGAATCCGGTGTGGATATCTTTTGTTACTAATGTTAGACCCACGACTCGCTCATCCAAATTGATCTAACTAACAAGTCCATACCACATGCACATATTGATCAGACATATACATATGAGGAATTTAAATAAACACAGGCATTAATCAAGTTAAGCATCATAATCAAGGCTATTTCAAAAACAATCAATGAATATATATTTATGGGAAAGCATAACTAGGGCTTCAATCGAGCCCTATAAAGAGTTAGTTACACATGTTGTCTAAGATAAACATTGTAACATAAACTAAATATAAACTATAAAACCTGAAGAATATTGTGGAGACAGGTTGTTAATCCTCTCCAAAGCTTACAACTCTGAGTGAAAGTAAAAGATAAAAGAAGTGATTAGATGATGTCTATTGTGTGTGTTTTACAGGTGTATTTATAGGGGGTGAATAATCCTAGAAGGCTCAGGAACCCTAAACTTTCCTAAAACATAAAACTCTTTTATTTCCAAAACTAGTTCTGCCACTTTACTGTTCATGCCCGTACATGTGCGCTCGATCGCAAGGCTGCGCTCGATCCTTTTTGTGTGGGCTCGATTGCACCCAATAGTGCGATCGATCGCACTTTTGCCAGTAGCTGCTCTAGGATTTCCAGGTTTCTTCCTTTAGGTGCCAAAAATGCTTCTTTTTATCCAAGACCCTATAAAAATATGTTAAACATAGAAATGCAGTAAAATGGACTAAATTATTATAGCTAAGGACTTAACGAATGTAAATAAGGGGGCTTAAATATGAATATTTAAGCACCTATCAAAGGCACGTAGAGCTTCTTAGTTTTCCTGGGGCATAAGCTTTCCTTCTATGGGCGGGCTATCCTTTTATGGCTGAACCCCAAAAATGGTCTTGATAGTGCTTGTAAATGTGGTGGTGTGACCTTGGTCACTCCGAAGGCGTCTCTATCCTTAGCTCGGTCTCCTAAGACTTAGCCTAAGGCTTCACTTAGGGCTTCTAAGATTATCTACCTAAATAAATAAGTAAATAACCGTACAGTTTTACTTGCAAATGCACAAGGTCAACAGTAGTATAATGTGCGAATGCAAGATCATCTCCACAGGGATTGGTGAATTTCGGTTTAGAATCAGTTTCTTAATAAAAGAAGATTAAAATAACTGTTGAATGTGAATTAATAATAATAAGATATAAGGCTTTGATATTCACCACTAGTCATACTTTCCTAATGAGTAATAGGTCAATGCACTAGCCTTCCTATGAATACCTAATGGTTGTCAACCTAAGGGCATGGTATCTACTCCTTAAGCTATTGATTTCCCTAAGCACCGAATTAGACATGATATCTACTCTAACTCTTTTCTTTATTAAGGGATTCAGCATGGTATCTACTGAGTTGTTCCTTAAGAAAGCATAAGATTTATGAAAATCGACAACCACATGAGACCTAAGGCATGGTATTTACTCCTGATTTTCCATGTTGATTAACCCAAGAATCCGGTGTGGATATCTTTTGTTACTAATGTTAGACCCACGACTCGCTCATCCAAATTGATCTAACTAACAAGTCCATACCACATGCACATATTGATCAGACATATACATATGAGGAATTTAAATAAACACAGGCATTAATCAAGTTAAGCATCATAATCAAGGCTATTTCAAAAACAATCAATGAATATATATTTATGGGAAAGCATAACTAGGGCTTCAATCGAGCCCTATAAAGAGTTAGTTACACATGTTGTCTAAGATAAACATTGTAACATAAACTAAATATAAACTATAAAACCTGAAGAATATTGTGGAGACAGGTTGTTAATCCTCTCCAAAGCTTACAACTCTGAGTGAAAGTAAAAGATAAAAGAAGTGATTAGATGATGTCTATTGTGTGTGTTTTACAGGTGTATTTATAGGGGGTGAATAATCCTAGAAGGCTCAGGAACCCTAAACTTTCCTAAAACATAAAACTCTTTTATTTCCAAAACTAGTTCTGCCACTTTACTGTTCATGCCCGTACATGTGCGCTCGATCGCAAGGCTGCGCTCGATCCTTTTTGTGTGGGCTCGATTGCACCCAATAGTGCGATCGATCGCACTTTTGCCAGTAGCTGCTCTAGGATTTCCAGGTTTCTTCCTTTAGGTGCCAAAAATGCTTCTTTTTATCCAAGACCCTATAAAAATATGTTAAACATAGAAATGCAGTAAAATGGACTAAATTATTATAGCTAAGGACTTAACGAATGTAAATAAGGGGGCTTAAATATGAATATTTAAGCACCTATCAAAGGCACGTAGAGCTTCTTAGTTTTCCTGGGGCATAAGCTTTCCTTCTATGGGCGGGCTATCCTTTTATGGCTGAACCCCAAAAATGGTCTTGATAGTGCTTGTAAATGTGGTGGTGTGACCTTGGTCACTCCGAAGGCGTCTCTATCCTTAGCTCGGTCTCCTAAGACTTAGCCTAAGGCTTCACTTAGGGCTTCTAAGATTATCTACCTAAATAAATAAGTAAATAACCGTACAGTTTTACTTGCAAATGCACAAGGTCAACAGTAGTATAATGTGCGAATGCAAGATCATCTCCACAGGGATTGGTGAATTTCGATTTAGAATCAGTTTCTTAATAAAAGAAGATTAAAATAACTGTTGAATGTGAATTAATAATAATAAGATATAAGGCTTTGATATTCACCACTAGTCATACTTTCCTAATGAGTAATAGGTCAATGCACTAGCCTTCCTATGAATACCTAATGGTTGTCAACCTAAGGGCATGGTATCTACTCCTTAAGCTATTGATTTCCCTAAGCACCGAATTAGACATGATATCTACTCTAACTCTTTTCTTTATTAAGGGATTCAGCATGGTATCTACTGAGTTGTTCCTTAAGAAAGCATAAGATTTATGAAAATCGACAACCACATGAGACCTAAGGCATGGTATTTACTCCTGATTTTCCATGTTGATTAACCCAAGAATCCGGTGTGGATATCTTTTGTTACTAATGTTAGATCCATGACTCGCTCATCCAAATTGATCTAACTAACAAGTCCATACCACATGCACATATTGATCAGACATATACATATGAGGAATTTAAATAAACACAGGCATTAATCAAGTTAAGCATCATAATCAAGGCTATTTCAAAAACAATCAATGAATATATATATGGGAAAGCATAACTAGGGCTTCAATCGAGCCCTATAAAGAGTTAGTTACACATGTTGTCTAAGATAAACATTGTAACATAAACTAAATATAAACTATAAAACCTGAAGAATACTGTGGAGACAGGTTGTTAATCCTCTCCAAAGCTTACAACTCTGAGTGAAAGTAAAAGATAAAAGAAGTGATTAGATGATGTCTATTGTGTGTGTTTTACAGGTGTATTTATAGGGGGTGAATAATCCTAGAAGGCTCAGGAACCCTAAACTTTCCTAAAACATAAAACTCTTTTATTTCCAAAACTAGTTCTGCCACTTTACTGTTCATGCCCGTACATGTGCGCTCGATCGCAAGGCTGCGCTCGATCCTTTTTGTGTGGGCTCGATCGCACCCAATAGTGCGATCGATCGCACTTTTGCCAGTAGCTGCTCTAGGATTTCCAGGTTTCTTCCTTTAGGTGCCAAAAATGCTTCTTTTTATCCAAGACCCTATAAAAATATGTTAAACATAGAAATGCAGTAAAATGGACTAAATTATTATAGCTAAGGACTTAACGAATGTAAATAAGGGGGCTTAAATATGAATATTTAAGCACCTATCAAAGGCACGTAGAGCTTCTTAGTTTTCCTGGGGCCTAGGTTATACCGGATCATGCTGAGGATCACGCCCAGTTCATCCATCAAATGGTTCATTATTATGCTCGGAGCCAACATGTTTAGAGATAGTATAGAGGTGTGGGTTAACCTGTTGATGGCGAGTGGATGCTCGTGTGGCAACCGAACTAGTTCCGGAAGCACTCTTGGGTGGTATTATAACAGGTAAGTTCTTAGTACTTCAAAAATAAGAAGTCCTTCATTCTAGCGCCAATCTGTTGATGTCGAAAATCTTCTAGGAATTTGATCGGTCGAGGAGCGATACCTACACACACGAAACGAGAAAAACCTAAAAGTTACCGGAAGACTAGAGGGAGTGTGCTTCTGGTGAGACTCTCCGCTGCCTAAATTAGAATAATACTTTTGAAAATATGGGGAACCAAATTGAATGGAGAGTTGTGTATAAGAAAGTTGAATATATATTTTGATTTGTGGCTTTTATAGTGTATTGGAGTAGAGTCCAATTAGAAGAATGATTTTAGTGTTATGATATGAACAATATTCCCACAGATAAGATTGGAGTTATCCATAAGCTAGATTTATTTAAATGAGAGGTAACATTTGATGTGAAATTACCGTTATGCTCTTTGCCAGTTATTGGCTACTCTATAAAATTATTATTTTGCCCTTGAAAATTGACACGTGTCATTATGCTATTTGGAGAGGAATTTTCCCTGTATCGAGTCCATACAAGATTCTTCCTCTTAGACTTCAGCTATTTAGGCATCACATTTAAAGTTCAAAGATACTTGTAACTTTGTTATCTTATCTCAGCATTTTAAGCATCGGATTCGCAATGCGTTCGGGAGGATTTTGAATTCCTAACTGGCATGCTATTCAAGGCCAAATTATTGAGGTTGAGAATAATGTAAGTGACAAGCAAAATGAGTATGATGATAGGAATTTTCATATCAATGATCTGCACATTCGTCTACTAGAATTGGAAGATAGGCTGGTACAAATGAAGAAGAAGAATGAATGGAGGTGAGCTATGACTGATCAAAATTCAAAAACATTTTGCTCATGCCGTGAATTAAAATGTGTGGCACGCTCGGGGAAAATTTTACTTAGTCACGAAGAAAAAAATTATTGGATAAAAGAAGCAACAGCGATTAAGCGATAGAATTCACCGCATTGCCAATTTGGTTATAAAACCGACATGAAGTCCACATGGAAAGGCTCAGAGTTCAGGTTTTCCGTCCAAAAGCGGTTACCAGTTCGCCTATAAATAAGAGACTCGACCTCAGTTGAAAGGGACTGAATTTTCTAGCAATTTGTAAAAGGTAGCAAAAGACTAAAAGAATTTTCTCTTGGTATTTTCTGTTTAGCTAAACACTTGTAAAATTTGGATTCGACTCTCTAAACATTCAAAAGTCAATAAAATCTCAAGCAAGTTCAGTATTGCACCGTAGATGTAAGTTTCACAAACCGAACAATGTAATTTATATGTTTTCAATTGATCTTCTTAAATTCTTTACTTTTTCGCTCTGAAAAGTTTTTTCTGGGACTTAATTTGATAAATTCACTGGCGACTCCAATTTTGTTTTAAGCAAATCAAAACAGTCACCAACAAATTCGAAAAACTACTCTAACACCAATTCTTTAATAAATTTGAGATTCTTATTTTTCTAACCCAGTGTTGTATTATAATATATTTATCCTAAAAGATTTGAAATTGATCTAATAGATCAAGGAAGTTTGATTGACAAGTGAAATTTAGCAACCTTTCTTGACAACAATATCAATTTGTTTTTGTTGGACCCAGGATTAATAATAGTTTCCCTTTATATAGAAAAGAAGAAGGTGTTTTTCAAAAGGCATATATAATACACTAGTGCAAGAAATGGATGTACAGATCGATCGTCATATAAGAATTTCTCTAACTTTCAGTTACACATTTTAAACCAAAATGTGGAGCGTTCATAAACTTTTGGAACTAACAGTGGCAAAACTAAAAAAAAAGAAAATAGTATCCAATGGGGAAAAAGAAAATCCTACTACTTCACCAGAAGATTAACAAGATTTTTTCAGAGACTACACTAAATAAGCTAGGTGCCACAAAGGGCAATAGATAGATCTAAGTTAATGATATTACGCTCTTCTGTAGAAGAAGAAGAAGAAGAAAAAGAAGGGCCAAAGTAGTCCTTATACTTAGAAATGGAGTACAATGAGATTGCCTCGCTGATTTCGCTTGTTGACGAACCATTACTTCTCTGGGTGGAAGGATGATGGAATGGAAGAGACAACGTTAAATCACAACCACAATATTCTTCTTTTTTTTTCGTGCGCCTTTCATCCTCTACCCTGGAAATCTGATCATAAGCAAAATATTACATATGTTAATTGCAAATATAACAGTTTCACTGTTTCATAAGACATGAATTAGAGAATGGGGAAGGAAAATGTTTGTCCAATAAAATGAGATAGAAAATGCTCACAAAGCCCATCGAACTAAAAGTAGGCAAGAGACATAATCATGTTTTAGAATGCGGAGTCTCTCAAAAGAAAAATAAAAATAAAAAAAATTTTGTATGTAAGATACAAATTGGATTCTTCCGAGTACAATTACCAAATTGGTTAAGTTTTAAAAGGCTTTATGAATTTGATCCTATACAAGAATTTTTCTTTGGTGAGCGCATGCAAAAGCATAGAAAAATACTATTGCAAATACTTTAGCTTTTAGGTAGGGAATATTGTGAGAGTAATAAATTCTGTTTAGCCGTTGTTTTCTTTTAGAAAATAATAATAATGTAAGAACCTACTCGTAGAGTCGTAGATAATGCAAGGAGCAGGTAAATAAACAGGGCAGTTTTTAACGCAAATTTAAGTCAGCTCAGAGAATAGTAACGAAAGTTATGAAGCTTTTAAGCTGTGAAGTGAGAACACGCTGTGCAACCACACAGATGACGCGACTGAAAAGCATGGATATTCCATGCTACTACAGGTCACAGGCAAGAGCCCTTTGTGTCTGGAAGCTAGGAAGAGGCTACATTACAGAAAAATTCTACGTTGAAACCAAAATCCAATGCTACACTCTAACCCTAACAAAAAGCTGGCAAAAGAAATACCCCTACGATATATCACTTATCTATCACAATTCACAAACATACAGAGGAGACAGAGAGAGGTGCATGGATTTTTACGGCGTACCTTGAGGAAATCAGATTCTTCCACTTCGTATTTGAAAGAGTTGAGGTTGTAAAGTTGATGATGATGTGGCAGAAAGAAGGATGAGGATTGAATCTGAGAATGGGTCTGCTCCCATCTGATCAAAGCACCATTACCTTCCTTAATTCCCCTATGCTCATCGCCGATCTTGTGCAGATCGTAATCATCAAAAGAGTACGGATTTGATATTATTCCTTGGCTGCATTGTAGGTTCTGATCAGAGATTGAACTCCGGCTCCTCTCCATTCTAGCTCTGAAGGGGAAAAAGGAATAAATAAATGAAAACCAAAAAGAAAAGATCATGCAATGCAAATCTTCTTTTTGTTTGTTTCTTTCACCAAATCAACTTCTAAGTTCTTTGATATATTTGAAAAGGCTAACCTTTTTGAAGAGAGAGGATTACTAGTGTTGATGAACTGAGAATCTGATTCTTGAATGGGTTTTGAAGATGGTTGAAAACCCATATCATTTACTTCATCAACACAACCATCACGGTCCTCAAAAGATTTCCTTCTTTGTTGGGTGGAATTCCTATCTGTCATAGAGAAACTAAATTTTTTTTATAAAAAAATTAAGTGTTTGTTCTTTTATAAATATGAGGATGCATGTGTAATGTTTGACAAAAAGGGAAGGAGCATTTAACATGGTCTGATACAGAAAACATTAATGAAAATGGAATTGCAGTTGTGGGTTTCATCAGAATGCCAATATTAGAAGATCTGAAGAAATACAGTTTAACATTTGTTCTCTATCAGTAAAGTAATAAGAAAGAAAACGAGACTTCATACGAAATAAATGAAGCCACCCATTTCCAAAAGATTTGGGATGATGTGAGTTCATAATCTTTGCTTTTCAAATTTGGATAAGAACCCATTATAGGAAAGTACAATATCAAGTCTCCCGTTAATGCATCATACAAAAACAATCAATGGATCATGACATACAACTTCAACTTGCAAAACTTAAAACTGAAAGTAATTATGAAACCATATACTAGTAAGAAATGAGAGATCAGTTGACAAAGATATTTCTACATATATAATTAATTAAGCTCTGGATATATACATGCCTTGTCTTCCCAGATCATTCCTCATGCTTCTATACATCTGGTTAATGGATCAAAAGGGAAAACCCATGTAAAACAAAGCTCGTCATCAAGAGAAGAAAAAAAGGAAAATAAAATAAAAGATTAACTATATATTTAAGGAAAACCTGGAGATGGCTCTTCACATGTGAAATGGTGAGTCCTTTCACATCCATGAGCTGAAGAACAAGTTTAGGTGTTGCTTCTATGTACACAGAAGAAGCGACAAAAAAAAAAAAAAAGCTTAAAATTTTTAGTACCGTAAGATATCAAACAAAAGCGAAAGAGAAAGAGAGAGAGAGAGGGAAGAAAAAGAAACTTACTGTCTTGGCCACCGAGCATGTCGATGGCATGAAGAAAAGATTGATGAAGCTCAGGGGTCCATCTCAAACGAGGCACCTTTGATCTTATGTACTGCCTCACTGCACCACCACTCCTCCCACAACTACCCATCGATCTCTCTCTCTCCCTCTCCCCCGATTAACAAAAAAAAAACCAATAGGTACCTCAAAATCCTCTCTTTTCCTCTCTACAACAATCTTTCACCACCTGGGTCGATCTCCTTTTTCCTTCAATCTTGCTGTAATTGTCTTGGTACAAAGCGGTAATATAAGCAAATGGGGAGAGATAGATTGCAGTACAGAGTAAAAAGAGAAAGATCACGAGAAAAGGAAGAGACGAAGCTGTAAATTCCTTAAGATCACTGATAATACCCTGCCTACTTCTGCTTTGTTCTGTTTCTTTATAACTCTTTGTACGCAGAAGAGAGAGAAAGAGTAAAATTCTCATCACGAGATTCTGATCTCCTCCCTTCCACGAAAAATCATTACACCCCCCCTATACCTGCCTTGTTTTGACCTTTGCTTCTCTCATTCTATATAATATTATAAAAATAT
Source organism: Bretschneidera sinensis (assembly GCA_023935145.1). Taxonomy (NCBI): domain Eukaryota; kingdom Viridiplantae; phylum Streptophyta; class Magnoliopsida; order Brassicales; family Akaniaceae; genus Bretschneidera; species Bretschneidera sinensis. Next base: position 5,760,687 of record CM043705.1, read on the forward strand.
AAACTACTTTGTTTTCTAATACAGCCAACGTCGTCATGATCACAAAAAAGTCCATCAAATACTATTTCTTTTTTTTTCCTTAACAAAAACACACGATTTCTTTTTGGATCGAGTTGGGAGACCCTTTTGACTGTAGTGCTACCATGATGAAAGGTTACACTTAATTTTATTGGACCATTTTGCCTCTCTCATTTGCTTCAAAGTACAGCTTTGAACTTTCATGTTTAACTTCGGGGCTCAATATCATTATTAATGGTATAACCCTTTTTGCACTAAAAACAGTGAAGCAAGTGCTTTTTTTTCTTTTTTTTCCTTTTTTTTAGATTTGTATTTTTTAAATTTTGATGGGATTGATTTTTTTAAAAAAAATTATAAAGTAAAATTTATAATATATAAAAAATTTAATAATAAAATAATTCTCACTTTTAACTTAAAATTTAAAAAATTTAAATTTATATATAAAAATAACATATTACATGTTTTACTTCACAATATAAGAATTGATCCGACTCTATAATCAAAATTCATACGAATTACAGATTTTATTTTATAAATTTTTACAATAAAAAAATTGATCTTATTATCAATCAAACTTTATAAAAAATAAAATAATAGCTAATAAAACTCATCGAGGAATATATTTACGAGCTTTACAAAAAAAAAAAAAAAAATTTCACTGTTTGCTACTAGCCGAGGAATATCAAAACTCGCCGAGACAGAAACTAAAAACTACTTGCGTTGTATTCTTAACCATTTTGGGATTAGGTCCAAATAAAAAATAATACTGTAGTACTACTTGAGTACTAGTAATTTTTTTTTTTTTGAGATAAATCTTTTATAAATTAAAAAAAAAAAACAAAGGGCAAATGTAAATGGAATATAACATGATTTCTCCTCTGGGTGCACGTGCAATTTGCAGTTCACTATCTGACCTAGAGGCGCGTGGATATGATTTTTTTATCTTTTCCATAACATGAAATATGACATGATAAATTAGTATTATAAACTATAAAATTGAAGAAAAAAAAAACAAATGCATTTTATTTGTATTTCAGTCGAAATATTAATTTTCAAATATTTATCATTTTTTGTTATATTTTTATTTATATAATGATTAACGCAAATGTTTTCTATCCAAAACATCTACGTACGTTAAAAATATATTTATAAAATCAATAGTTTTTTTATATTTATTTAAAGTGATTGAGCAAACATATTTGAGATATTTATTTTATTATAAATTAAATATTAAATTGTTTTTATTATTAAATCAATAAAAATAATTTAAAAATAATTAATTTTATTGTCGTCTAGCCGGAGTTACATTTGCATAGAACGTGGCCGGAGGGCTGTTTAAAACGCGTGGCCTTTTAAATGGAACCTAAACCTTCTCCCGTTTGTAAAAACCGGTCAAACCCCAAAAAAAACTGTTGCGCTTCACATCATGTGTTGGCGGACTAGGGGCGAATACAGGTCTTAAGTCTGGATCTGCTTTCACGTCAAAGTTAATAAGTCAACTAACTACACGCTAACTAGACGGGCAGGAGAAATGAAACCCAAACAAGACAAGTTCAAAAAACTAACGATGATGTGTTCTCCCAGAATCTCTACCGTCCAATGCCCTTGTCATTTCCCATCAAGACGGTGCAGATGGTGAGAAAGAAGAACACGTAAATGGGACCGGAAGATGAGTTTCCGTGCATAGAATTTTCGTAATACGATAGCTAAATAAAATAAAGAAAAATCAATTGCGTTTGCTTATTTGCAAAAGTTTTGGTTTCTTTCGAATTTGTGTCGAGAATGTTTGAATAATTTTATTTAATTTAATTATCATTAATATGTCACATTAATAATATTATGTTTGATTTTTTAGAATTAAAATTTGAAATTAAAATTGATTTAGGATTATGGTCATTTTTAATTATTTTACTATTAAAAAATATATATAATTTCATCTCAATTTCAAATTCAAACTTTAATTTCAAATAACCAAAAAAGTAAGTTTTTGCATTTCAACTATTTTTAAAATTCAATTTTTTAAAGTAATTAGGTTTAGGTTTTCATCATTGAATTCTAATTTAAGGGAAAAAAATTTAATGTATTTGAATATAAAGACAATACTAAAATTACTAAATGTTTAAAAATTATTTTAAAAAACAAACTAAATCAAGTTAATTTAAATCTCATCATATAATAGAAAATTTTGAGATTTCAAGAACGTATGTTATATTTTACTTTGATCAGGTAAATGAAGATATATAGATTTTGGTGTGTTATCTTGTAAATTTTTTTTTATCCTTGATAAAAATAGACTAAATAGTGTTTATACTATATAGTAGTAATTAAGTCATAATTAAGATTCTAAAAAAAGTAATTAAGGTATAAACAATAAACAATAAGAAAATAATATTTTCAAAGAGATTTTATGTGTTGTATTACAACCTTAACTTTAAGATGAGATTTAATGTTTAAGATATTGACAACTTGTTTCTACGTTTCTTGTACAAAATTGAAATAACTACAATCCATTTGGTAGAGACGATACCTATTAGTGAAAAAAATGTGTACTAAGTATTTACTGTCAAGTTTTTGTCTTTTGTTAATTTTTTTTTTAATAGTGTTTAGAGAGTAGGAATGGTAATTTTATTCAAAACTGAGGGGCCCCGCCCCATCCTGGGAAACTCCCCCTCCCGTTCAGGGACGGGGATGGGGAAAAAATTTTCTTCGTTGCCTTGGCGGGGGACAGAGATATAAGTTCTCATCCCGAATTCTCCGAACCCTATAAATAATATATTATATTTCTTATTTTAAATTCATTGTGTATTTTATTAAATGAATTTATTGAATTTCCAATTCAAATTTTCAAGCTTTTAACTTAAATAATATATGTTATAAATTTGAATTTCCCATCTTAAATTCATATTAACTCTTTCAATCTTTCTTCTCTTTTCAATTTGCAATCCCATATCGTCAATAAACATGTTGGGAAAAGATGTTTGGACTTATAAATATCATTTACACTTCCTCTTTTATCGCACTGTATTTTTTAATTGTTACAAAACCAACTTAGATTTTAACAAGTAAAAAGTGTTAAAATTTTTTACTTCATCCAATTTAAACTTTTAAAAGTCCTAATTTACATGGCTAAATAATTATTCTCATTAAATCTTTTATGGGATGTGTTTTTCATATACCTTTCCAATTTTCAAATCCCAATCCATTTCATCTTCCATTCTTTCCCAAATCACGATGAATTTTTTATCTTTATTCCAGAGATTTGCTCACTTCAACTTTCTTTTCTGTTCTTTTTTGTAAGTTTATTATCTCTCTGTTTTTATTATGGAAGCCTGACTTACGAAACTTGATAAGTTAAAAAAAAAAATGAGCTTATATATTATGGAAGCCTGACTTATATAACTCACAAGATAATTTGATCAGATTTAAAATGCTAACATTACTTCTCAAGTAAGTAGACTTAAAATAATATCTAAGTCCTTATGTAAGTTTCATTAGTCCTATCAAACAAAAGTTGTATGTTGCAAAACCGCGTATCTCCTCTCCCTTCGTTAAGGTAATTTATGCTGTAGAAGTTTAACTAGGTGACTATTGGTTCTGATTTAGGTCCAATTATGGTTTCTTAAATTAGTATAATTTAATCGAATAATTATTAAATTTAATTTTTTTTTTATGTTATATAACATTAAATTACTATCAAATGTAGCATTTCTCTATTATAATGACCATGTTTGGTGCTGGATTTAATAAGCACCAAACATCACCTATATAAAAATAATAATTTATTATGTTATGTAATAAGTTATTATCAAATATATCTTATTACTCAGAAGTGTAAGAATAGTTCATCATCAAATGTAGGTTAAATATTTATTTTGATTATATAATTATTATTTAGGTTTTATTTTATTCGTGTAACTTTCAATTGTTTTAAATTGATCCTTAACTATCATCCACATACCAATTCGACCTTATCGTTACTTGTGTGAATTTAGACAGAATTCCAACTCAGCACCAGGTAAATGGTGAATTTTATTCATTTTCTTAGTTTTCTTAATTTTGTTCTACTGGGTTTTTCTAATATTATTGAGAGAGTTTCTTTGTAGTATCCAAAAATGGCGTTTCTTCTATGAAATGGGGTTTTCAGTTTTTAGTAAAATCTAGGGTTTTTTGGTTCTTTCTGAGAGATTCTGCTTAGTCCGTCATAACCGGGAGTTAGTTCTTGATCCAGGTCGTTTCATTGTTGCCACAAAATGGGCAGTGCAAACTCCAAAACTGAGAAGAACGTGGCAACGTGTCTTTGCAAGGAAAGGAGGAGATTCATCAAGCAAGGAATTGATTCGAGGTATGCGCATGCAATTGCTCATGTATCTTACATTCAATCTCTTAGAACCGTTGGCATTGCCCTTCGGCAATACACATAGGCCAAGGTATTGATAGAATCCTCTTTGTCATCCTCAGCCACTGAGCTTGAGAAAACTTCATCACCTTCCTCGTATCCATCTCCGTCACCACTGCACATGATTGAGATATATGATTCACCACTACATAATGAAAGCCTCAACCCTAGACCCATTTCGTCGGCCACAACGAATTTGAGCAATATTAAAGCAGGGAATAGTGTTGCTGTCACTGTTAGGGTTAATCTTAGTAGCGGTTGTTGGTTAATCTTAGTACCGGTGGTTTGGTCGAGGACGATTCATTGGCAATGGCAATGCCACCCCCGCCACCTCCTGTTTCTGAAGTGTATGGTGCAAACTGCAAGCTCTTTCTGACAACTGAATTTTTCCAAGGAGCTCATCACCTGCAGCATTTTTGACAGCCTTCCAGCTTGTTTGCTTCCAAGGAAAGATTGCAATGATTAACTAGTCAATCTTTGATTCATATTTCAACAAGAGATTTCTAGGATTGATGTCAGGACATTTACTTTTAGAAGTTGCATTCTGAAATCTGAATGCCTTTGAATTCCTATGTAAGTTATGAACCTCGGATGTCCTTGGCTCGATTAATTGTCTTCCAAAGAGTGGTGCAACAGTACAAGTTAATATTCAATAAACTGTTTTGCAATGATCACTGGATGCAAATAATTTAGAGCTACCATCTGCATAATATTTAGCCAATTGAGTGAATAGTCTGTTCCAACTTAAATGCGTTTTTATGTGCTGAAAAAAACCTCCTTTCCTTTTCCCCTCTTTTTTTATGGGCTAATTTTGATCTCTTTTCCTACCATAACATGAATTCTTAATATCCGTGTAGAACTTGTACATCATGTAGCAAAGGTCATTACTTGGAGGCGGACATCTTAAGGTCGTCTTAATCAAAGAATCCACTTGCCACAGCATCAAAAGATGATGCCGATGACAACATAAGTGATTTTGTTGAAGAGTTCTACATGATTGCAGGAAGTCATTCATCCACTCTGGAAAAGTTTCTCTCTTCCCCTCTCATCTCTCTCTTTTCCCCTCACATCTCTCTCTTCCTCTCTCTTTTTGTCCTACTTTTTCTTTTAAAAAATGAAGCTCTATGTTTTGTCAAAACAAAGCATGGGTTATAAACTGCTTCTCTCGTTGTTTTTCTAAAAAACACTTTAAACTTGTACATTTCAATTATCTTGTTAGTTAATTAGACAGGTTTTATCTACATCAAAATTAAACGACTTAGGATATAAAATATCCTAACAATCTCATCCTTTTTGACGTAAACAAAACCGTTAACCAAAACATTAGATTTCTCCCCCTTTTGTCTAAAATAAAAAAGGTTGGTTTTTAAACTCCCCCTGAACAAATGCAATATCAAGAACAAACAATTAAATCAAACTCCTCCTAAACTCGTGGGCATAAAAATATGCAAATATCTAAATGATGCAAACCAAACAGAAAATAAACATGCAATATAAGTTTAAATTGATTAAAAATTTGGACACTCAACCTTTATCAGATTTAATTATCTCATCTCCCTTATTTAGTAAAGGGTTCTGGTCATCTAAAGCTACAAGGCAAAGGTTCGCGACTTGCTTTCGAGATCTGAATCATCGAACTCACTATTGCTCTAGGTTGCTACTAGTCCTTTTCTCTTTAATCTTTTCAACTTTGGACAATATGCCCTTTCTGTGACCTGGTTGGTCGAATTCATATTAGACGAGTTCTCATCTTCTTGATGACTCACCTTTCCTATCTAAAAACTTACGAGCAAATTTATCAATACGTTCAGATAAATTAGTTTTGTTGACTTTCTTACCCATTGTGAGTCACTCAAGGTCTCTCTTAAACCGTCTGGTTAGTTTAGTAATTTTATCGTCATTTGATGAATCATCATCATTGGATGTGTCATCTTCATCCTCAATAGCTTTCAAGGTGATTGGTTTCTTTTGTTTGTTTTCATAATCCTTCAACGCCTTTAGGTTGATCTCATGTGTCATCAGTGTTTCAATAAGATATTCTAAGGTCATGGTTGTGAACTTTTCAGACTTCTCAACTGTTGACACCTTGGGTAGGCATTCCCTGGGCAAGGACCTGATCATTTTGATCACCTAATCCGTCTATGAGAACTTTTTTCCAAGCTACTTCAGGCCATTCACTATCCTAGTGAACCGAGTGGTCATCTCCGAAATGCTTTCGTCCAGTTTCATCCTAAAACAATCAAAAATGATATTAAAATATTAATCTTAGTTAGTTTTACTTTATTTTTACCTTCAAATGCAACCTCTAGCTTATTCTAGATTTCTTAGGCTGTGTCACAACTCTGAATTCAGTTAAAGTGATCTTTATTTATGCCGCAGTATAGAAGGTACATAGCCTTGTTATTGGTCTCTAGCTAATTATTTTCTAGTTGAGTGCCCTCATCTTCATCTTTTTCGATCTCCATACCATCAATCTTTTTCGTGGGTTGATATGGCCTTTTGTTGATTACTCTCCAACAGTTGGAGTTGATGCTCTTGATGAAGACTATCCATATTTTCTTCCAGGAGTAGAAGTTCAACCCATAAAAAATCGATGAGTTGAACTTGGCGATTTGTTCAACGTCGTAACATCCAGTTGAGGCATATGCATGCATCCTTTAGGAATTCCTTGACGATTAGTCAAATAAAATGGAGACCTGCTCTGATACCAAGTGTTTGGAAAAATGATGATTGAAAAATCAGATTAATTGAGTTAGCACAATAATCAGAGTAAAATAAAAAATATATATATTAGAGAGAAAAAAAGGGACATAGGGATTTATAGTGGTTCAGCGATGTGCCTACGTCCACTTCTTCAATTGGACTCCTTTTAGTCTACTAAGTTCCACTAATCTCAACGATTACACTTGGCTTTCCGGGTACCAAGCTAACCTTAATACCATTTTGCTTTCCAGGTAGCAAACAACCTTACAAAAGAGATCTCTATCAAACTTTAACTTTTACACTCTTACATATTAAGATCTCTATCAAACTTTAACTTTTACACTCTTACATATTAAAACACTACAAAAGTAGTAAACAGCAAAATCTTAAGCTTGTGTGTAAACTTGAGAATGATTCTTCTCTTTTTCCTCTTTAGCTGAACTTCCTTTAGCGAATGCTTATTTATAGCTCCAGCAAAGCTTTAACAAAAGGCAACTTCTGAAACTTTCCTTTCCATACTGATATATCCTTAAATGCAGATTCTCTGATCTCCAATGGTCTTCTTTTCAGTAGATCGGGTCTTATGACTGGTCTTTATAAAACGATGAACCTTCTATCGGTCGACTCATTTGTAGACTAGTTCCACCATCGGTCGACTCATCGGTTGATTAATCGGTCGACTACTTCCTTGCTGGTAGTCAGCCAGGTAGTTGACTGCTTCTCTCCTGGTAGTCGCCTAGGTAGCTGATTACTTTTCTCCCAGTAGTTAACTAGGGAGCTGACTACTTCTCTCTTGGTTCTTTTAAAAAACACTTAAAACTTGCACACTTAAATTAACTTGTTAGTTAATTAGACATGTTTTATCTACATCAAAATTAAACGACTTTAGGGTATAAAATATCCTAACAATTAATGTTAGGAAGTATAGTGATTGAAAAATCAAATTAATCAAGTTAGCACAATAATCATAGTAAAAAAAACATATATATATATATATATATATATATATATATATATGTGTGTGTGTGTGTGTGTGTGTGTCAGATAGAGAAAGAGAGACATAGGGATTTTTAGTGGTTTGACGATGTGCCTACGTCCACTTCTTCAACAAGCCTCCTCCCAGTCTACTAAGTTAAACTAATCTCAACGATTACACTTGCTTGATTTTTCAAGTACCAAGCTAATCTTAACACCATTTTTCTTTCCGAATAGCAAACAACCATACAAAAGAGATCTCTCCCAAACTCTCACTTTTACACTCTTACAGATTAAAGCACTACTAAAGTAGTAAACAACAAAATCTTAAGCTCGTGTGCAAAATTAAGACTGGTTCTTCTCTTTCTCCTCTTCTGTTAAACTCCCTTCAGCGACCACTGATTTATAACTTCAGCAAAGCTTTCACAAAAGCCAACTTCTGAATCTTTCCTTTTAAGACTGATATCTCCTTAAATACAGATCTTTTGATCTCCAACGGTCTACTTCTTAGTAAACCACTGGTCATTATAAAACACTTACTAGTTGACTCACTAGTCGACTAGTTCCACCACCGATCGACTCACTGGTCGACTCATCAGTCGACTACTTACTTGTTGATGGTCAGCTATATAGTTAACTACTTCTCTCATAGTAGTCGGGTAGGTAGCTGACTGCTTCTCTCTTGGTAGTCGGCTAAGTAACTGACTGCTTCTCTCTTGGTAGTTTGTTAGGTAGTTGACTACTTCTCTTCTGATTCTTCTAAAAAACACTTTAAACCTGCACGCTTAAATTGACTTGTTAATTAATTAGACATGTTTTAGTGTTAGGAAATATGATGATTAAAAAATCATATTAATCGAGTTAGCACAATAATTAGAGTAAAATAAAAATATATATATCAGAGAGAGAAAGAGGGACACTAGTGTTTATAGTGGTTCGACGATGTGCCTACGTCCACTTCTTTAATAAGCCTCCTCCTGGTCAATTGAGTTCCACTAATCTCAATGATTACACTTGCTTAGATTTTCGGGTACCAAGCTAACCTTAACACCATTTTGCTTTCCCTGTAGCAAACAAACTTAAAAAAGAGATCTCTCTCAAACTCTCACTTTTACACTCTTACAGATTAAAAAACTACTAAAATAGTAAACAACAAAATCTTAAGCTCGTGTGTAAAATTCAGACTAATTCTTCTCTTTTTCATCTTCTGTTGAACTCCCTTCAGTGACTGCTGATTTATAGCTTCAACAAAGCTTTAACAAAAGGCAACTTCTGAAACTTTCTTTTTCAAACTAATATCTCCTTAAATGCAGATTCTCTGATCTCCAACTATCTTCTTCTAAGTAAACAAAGTCTTCTAACTAGTCTTCATAAAATGATGAACTTTTTACCGGTTGACTCACCTATCGACTCTTTCCTTGCTGGTAGTCGGTTTGATAGCCGACTGCTTTTCTCCTGGTAGTTGGCTAGGTAACTTACTGCTTCTCTCTTGGTTCTTCTAAAAACCACTTTAAACCTACACATTTAAATTAACTTGTTATTGAGAAAAGTTTTATCTACATCAAAATTAAATGACTTTAGGATATAAAATATCCTAACTAGGGAAATGATAGACACTTACATATATGCTAATAAAACATAGAGCCAAAAATTAGGGAAACCCTTTACAATATAATCTCTCATGGGATTTCAAAATGAATATTATATTAGTACACAATATCAAAAGTCTTAGCAACAGAATCTCAAGGTGGCCTAAAAAGAATAAAACCTATTACAATCAACTCTACAAAGAGAAGCAACATATTTGGGAAAAAACCCATAGCACGAAACATCTTTTGACTGTGATTAGTGTGAGCTTTAGCAACAAATAAATTAGTAGGTTTGTTGGCTTCTCTATAAGTATGAAGAAATCTACAGTGATTTAGAGTGAGCCATGCAATTTTGAATATGATAATGAGTCCTTCAAGGCCATGCAATAGAAGAGAAGTCGTCTATAAGAACTTTCGAGACACTTCTTTATTGAGAGAGATATTAAAATGTTGGCAAAGCTTAAGACTAGAAAATAAGGCCATGGTTTCCCCTTCCATGTTAGAAACTCGATGCCTTCCTTAACTCTGTGTAGGTTAACTTGATTTAAGACAAGTCTAAATTCTAAAGAAAGTTACAATAAAGTAACTAAAGTAGAAGAGAATATTTTGATTATTTCATTAAATGAATCTAATCATACATTGTAAGTCCTATTTATACAGCTTAGGACTGAGTTGTTAGCTAGTTTGGATTCTGTTTTAGTCCTAATAGATTGGTAACTAACTCTAACTACTCATTCTTCTTCTTAATTCTTCTCTTGACCATTCGGATGGTCAATGTGGAAGCCCTTGAAGCCTCAGTGACCTTCTAGGCTATTGAACATCATCCATCATATCATTTCCTTCCCTTGTTTCCTTTCTACTTTCATTCCTCATTTGTTTCTCTTTTATTTTGGTTGCATCAATACTTCCCCTCATTGAAAGGCACATTGTCCTCAAGGCGAAATTGAGGACAACTTTTCTTGAAATCTGAAACAGTTTCCTAGTGGCTTCTTCTGCTGGTAGTCTTTCCCACTAAATCAACCATTAGTTTGTCCATTTTCCTTGTTTCAAAACCTGTATCTCTTCTAGTATTGTTAGTGGCTTAGAAAAGGGATGCCCTTCTTCATAACTAAAAGGTAAATGACATAAGAATAATCCTTTTTTGGTCATTTATAATGCTTCAAGAGGGTCATATGAAATATAGGGTGGATATGTGCATCCTATGGTAGTCCCAATTTGTAAGAAACCATGCCAAACTGTTTGATGATAGGGAAAGGACAAAAAATTTTCTTCCCATCTTGTTGGATTATCTCTTGGCAACTAATGTTTGTCTATAAGGTTGGAACTTAAAAAGCACCAAGTCCCCAACCTTAAAAGAGTGATCATTTCTATGTTTATCTGTTGCAGTCTTCATTTGGTTATGAGCTTTTTGTAGATGGAGCTTAGCTTCTTGGAGAATTTCAGCTCTATTGGCATGTCCCCATTTTAGTTCATCTATTATCTTAATCAATGCTTACTAGGCTACTATCTCATCAAGTGTATACTTCCAGTTTAGGAGGTTTTCTCCCAAAAACTACTTTAAATGGGGACATGCCAATAGATGAATGAAAGACGGTGTTATACTAAAATTCTGCCCAACATAAGAACTTAGCCTGTTTGTTTGGACTGTCACTTACAAAGCATCTCAAATACTGCTCTAGTGTTCTATTGACTACCTCAGTTTAGCCATAAGTTTGAAGATGATATGGACTACTTATATGTAGGGCAATGCCTTGAAGCTTGAACAATATGTTTTGTCCAGAATAAGCTCATAAAGACTGAGTCTTTGTCTAAGACAATGGTCTTTGGAAACCCATGGAGCTTGCAAACAACGCTGACAAATAGGTTAGCCACCTTAGCAGTTGTGTAGTGCTTTGGAAGACGCCCAAAATATGCAAACTTTGATAATCTATCAACAACCACAAAGATGACTGTGAAGCCTTATACTGAAGGTAAATGTGTGATGAACTCCATGGAGATATCTTCCTAAATCTACTCAAAATGGTCAATGGTTGTAGGAGACCATAAAGAGCATGGTTCACGGGCTTAATTTGTTGGCACACCAAGCATTTTTTTTTACAAATTTCACTACTTCTTTCCTTATATGTTTCCAAAATAAACTAGAAAATAATCTGACCATTGTTCTTTGAATTCCAACATGACCTCCCATTGGTGATGAATGATTCTCAATATGACCTTCAATAGATCAACTGATTTCTGATTGCACATTCAAAGTATTAAGCAGAGTGATTTATAATGGTAGTTGGTAGTTCTACTAACTCAGGCATTTGAGAATTTTTCCTTTTAAGAGTCTCTAAGAATTCAAATGAAGGGGAAAAAGCAAGATAGGATACCTTACTTTTGTTATCTGTGAGTGGGTGAAGTAGACTAATCTATCATAGCTTGGATCTTCTATAGGTCTGGTGCTACCCTTTGCTCAGAAATGATGTGTACCAAGTAGTTAATAGAAGTGGTGCCAAAGTAGTACTTGGATAGCTTAGCATACATAAAGAAAAACCATCCTTAACAGTCACTACATTCAGTTCTTTATAATCCACACAAAACTTTCAAGTGACATCTTTCTTTTTGACTAATAACACTAGAGAACTATATGGACTAGTATTGTGTTGGATGACTCCTATTTTTAGCATATCATTTACTAACTTTTCAATTTCTGTCTTATGAAAATGAGGATATCTACAGGGCTTAATTTTGATAGGAAAAGCAAGGTAGTAGCTGGATTTTGTGATCCACTCTTCTTGTTGGAGGTAAGCCAGTAGGTTCCTCAATGGTCTTGATTTGAGGGTTAATTGTATTTTTTAGGATAAAAAACACTTGTTCTTTAGGCTAAGGGTCAGAGATAATCATTAACATAAAACAAGAAGATAAAAAATCATTTATGGTCATCTTTCTAAGCTTACTATACCTTACCATGTCACATTCTAATCTTTGTTGGCCTTGTAACAATACTAGTTGTCCTTCCCAAATAAAAGTCATGGTTAAAGTCCTATAATCAGTGGTGATAGGACCTAAAGTTTTAGCCATTACACTCCTAACATAGCATCAATGCCTTGAACAGGTATGATAAAAAAATCAATTTTAAACACAAGATCTTGGAGCCATATGTCTATTGCAGTGCACATGCCAATGCAAGACAAGTATTCCGCATTTCTTACTTATGCTTTAAAGTGATTAGAAAGGCTAATAGATGGTCCTAAGAAGTGTGCAATTCTTTCTTGGATAAAATTGTGTGTATTGCCCCCATCAATCAAGATTTGTAAAGATTATCCCCCAATTTTTCCTTGTAGCCTAAGTGTTTAAGGAGATACATGACCCATTAATGCATGGAAACTAATAGCAGGACTAGGATCATTACCTTCATGCCAAGTTTTTGTATTGATATAATCCTCTTGTATGTTGTCCTCTTCTGACTCTAGTCCTTCAAATAAGCGTAGTGTGCCTTATTTCTTGAACTTATGTCTAAGACCATACTTCTCATCACAATGGAAGCATACTCCTTTTTCCTTCCTTAGTTGCTGCTCTTGTGGTGTAAGCAAGTTGACATTGGTTCTTAGTCTTCGCACTGGTGGTGTAAACTGCTGCACAGGTTTAGAACCTAAGAGAGAAGGAGATGGCGTTGGTCAGTACTCCAATTCCAGGTTGAAATGTATCTCTCAACCACTTATGCCTCCACTATTCTTGTTATGCTAATGGCTTCATGTAAACTAAGGGATCTTTGCAACAAGAACCCCTTTTTGATGGAAGGTTTGAATCTTGAAATGAAACATCTTTTCAAGAACTGCTCAATGAGACCAAGAACCTTGCAAGATAATGCTTTAAACTTTTCTTGATAATCTTGCACATATATGTGTTGCATGAGTTGTAATGACCAGTCCCGGGTTGGCCACCCCCGAGATGATATCGTCATTTTTTGAAATCCTAGCACGACACATATATGCAATAATATAAAAACATCAACTGAATTATCTACATACATAAATCCTCAACTTCAATAGGGGAGATACATCATTCAAATCTCAACTAAAACTTTTATACAACATATTATGCATGAATATTTACAAATATTTTTTTTCTCATTAGTCTGAGGATGTGGACCACGTGGCTTACAAAAAATGATTTAGTTTGAATCTTCACTCACAAATCTATACGTTCTGCTCACCACCTAAAATCATTGAACAATGAGGAGTGAGCTTTACAAACTCGGTGCATTAAATTTACTAAAAGTATTTGATTATATACTCCCAATCACATCTTATAATTCAATTACTTCTAATAATCTTCCAATATTCATTCATCTCTTTGCTCAAATAATTCAATAACAATATTATGAAATCACTACTCAATTTCATAATTCTCCCATTACACAATCTATTCTTAAGTTACTCATTAGACATATCAATCTTTCAATCATATATTTAATCATCTCTAAACTCTTAATTCAACATCATCATTTATCTCATTACGAGGTTCACAACATATAATCAATCACTCAAACAATTCTCATCGTATCATACTTCCATATTTCCTTCTTATCATATTTGTCTCTCTATGAGACTCATTCATCTATCAATAAATTTACATTAAAAGATAACACTTTAGTATCTCAAGCAATAACAATCAATATTTAAAGTAAATGCAATGCATGAATTTAACGTTATTATTATTTGGGAACATCTTCCCACATGTCGATATGTTTTAGTTTAGACTGGCTGCCTTCCCAGTTCTTTCATTCTCATTTAGACCGGCTGCCTTCCCGGTTCTTTTATTCTCATTTAGACTGGTTGCCCTCCCAGTTCTTTTATTTTCAGCTATACTGGCTGTCACGATTTTATTTAGACCGGTTACCTTCCCGATTCTTTTATTTTCATTTAGACCGGCTGCCTTCCTGGTTCTTTTATTTCATGCATATGCATATGAACAATAATATAAAAACATGTATACATTCAATTTAGCTATCCAGCTCTTTATTATTTTATCATATTTATTAAATTATCTCATCATAGTTCCTATCAAATTATTAATCATTATTTCAATACTATTACTTCTCATATCATAAAACCTTAACATATCAATCAAACAACTTTCATCTCCCATCAAATCATAGGTTAATAATTAATTCAAATATCATCACTTTATATTTCATATTTATCTCAATTACTTAAAGTAAATCTAACTCACCACGTAGCACTTAGAGCTAACCATGGATCACCTCCTTGCCTTTTCTATCATTATCAGCAATTTCCCCCAATTGCTGATCGTCAACACCTGACATAATATTTATATTAAAATTTTTAATTTATTATTCAGTTCTTCCAGAATTCGTACCCTTTAAAAATTCTCACATTGAGTTTCGAAAAATTTCATGTATGCTAAATTTAAAAAATAAAATTCACATAATAACCTTTAGTTTTTCTTAGAGCTTTCTTCGACTCTCTTAGAATTTCTCTTGTAAATCTCTTCAGAATTTTACTTTTTCGACCTTTCTTTTACTGCCCAAGCGTTTAAATAAATAGAGTAGTTTTGGATTGGAGAAAGAAGAAAACCAAACAGGATTTGGTAAGTAATAAGTAAATAAAAGAAAAACTATATATATATATATATATGTATATATACATATATATATATAATATAATATAAAACCTGCACCATTTTTACTCTATGCTTAGTGTCCCATTTGTTGTCAAAAATGCATGCAACACCTGGACTTCCAGGTGTTGAACACCCGTTTTTTTCCCCCCTTTTTCTCTTTCTTTTTCTCTTTTTTTCTTATCTTTCCACGCTGCCTTGCATGCGTTTTTTTCTTTTTTTAAAAGAATTATTTTATTCAAATAATAAAACTTTCATGTATATATTATTTTATTTTAATTCTATGTCATATTTATCAAATTACTTCTTTACCCGTAATTTAAGAACACGGTTCTTACAATTCTACCCACCTTATAAAAATTTCGTCCCCGAAATTTCCCTACGTAACTTAAGAAATAATTGTGAATAATATTTCTTTATAGTTGCCTCATGCTCTCATGTAATCTCTTCAACATATTTATTCCGTCACAAAACTTGAATTAATGGAATTACTTTATTGTACAAGACTTGTTCTTTTCTGTCTAGAATTCTAACTGATACTTGTATAAATGTCAAATCTTCCTGAAGTTCTACAGCTTGGCTCAAAATATTATGAGATTCATCATGTAAACAATTTCTCAAAAGTGAAATATGAAATACATTATATAATTGTTTTAAATCTGGAGGCAAATCCAGGCTATTCACAACTAGCCCAACTTTCTCAATAACCTCATAGAGTCCCTCATACCTGGGACTCAACTTTCCTTTCTTTTTGACCCTCAACACACCTTTCAATTGAGATATTTTTATATACACCCAATCACCTACTTGAAACTCAAAAGGTCTTTTTCTATTATCAATATAGCTATTCTGTCTACTCTGTGCTGCTTTAAGGTTTTCTCTAACCAGTTTGATCCCCTTAATTGTTAACTCAACAATTTATGGACCAAATATATTTCTCTCTCCCACTTCTTCCCAACATATAGGAGTTTTACACCTTCTATCGTACAATGCCTAAAACGATGTCATTCCAATACTAGATTGATGTTGATTATTATAAGCAAATTCCATCAATGGCAAGTAAGCATTCCAACTTACTGAGAAACTCATCACATTTGCCCTTAACATATTTTCTAGTATCTAATAATCTTTTTTGCTTGCTCATCTGTTTGAGGATGAAAAGTTGTAATAAACTAAAATCGCGTACCCATAGCTTTCTACAAGCCTCTCTAGAATCTAAGATGTAAATCTAGCATCTTTATTTGACACTATGCTCAGTAATACTCTATGAAATCTCATAATCTTAACTACATACAGTTCAGCCAACTTTTTAGGATTCTAATTAGTTTTAATTGGAAGAAATTGAATGACTTAGAAAGTCTATCGACTATCACTCACACTGTATCGTGACCTCTTAAGGTATGGGAAAATCCAGAAACAAAATCCATATTCACATTTTTCTATGGTCACTTGAGCACAGGAGGAGGCTGTAGTAAGCCTCTGGATGTTTGTTCTCTAACTTCACTTGCTAACAAACCAACATCTAGAAATATATTCAGCTGCATCCCTTTTCAATCCTAACCACCAATAATTTTGTCTCAATCCTCTATACATCTTATTGTTACTCGGTTGCATCGAATATACATCATTATGTGCCTCTCTCAATATCTCCTTTCTCAACTCAGCATTATTGGAAACACAAATCCTATGTTCCAATACCAAAAATACCATCATTTCAAATTTTAAATTTATATTGCTTTCTACTAAGTATTTCTTGTTTAATATTTTTAATGACAAAGTAAGTCCTACTTTGATTTTTCGAAGTATCATCCAAAATTATTCTTTTTAAATGCTAGTCAGTCAACTGGCCTTTTCCCTAGTTGTTTGGTAAGTTGATTAGCCTGATTAGTCGATTGGCTTTCTCTCTAGTAATTGAATGGCCAGTCGACTAGCTTGCTTTTTAGGCAGTTGGACGGTACTCAGACCTATCTAAGGCTGAGTTGGTTGGTGGTCCCTAGTGAATTTTGGTGCACCCAACTCTATACTCGGACCAGTCTTTGGCCAAGTTGGTTAGTCCCTTATGGGTTATGAGACACCCAACTCGACACTCCGGACTCGACGCTCTGCCTAGTCTTGGGGTTCGAGTTGGTCTCTCCAATTGACTGTTTAATCGAATGGCCTTCTCTCTAGTCGACTGGTCAATCGATTGTGCTTCTTCTTTGATGGGTCGGTTCTTAGACCTGTTTCGGGCCAAGTTAGTTAGTCCATTGTGAATTTTGGGACATATAACTCGATACTCAGACTAGTCTTAGGTCAAGTTGGTTGGTCCCTTAGGATTTTTGGACACCCAACTCGGTACTCGGATCAGTCTAGAGGCCAACTTGGTTGACTAGTCTACTGGTATACTCTTTAGTCAATTATCCTTATCTTTAGGCAACTAGTCGGTACGAGTTGGTTGGTCCCTTGTGGATTTTAGGACACCTAACTTGGTACTTAGACCAGTCTTAAGTTGAGTTGGTTGGTCTCTTGGGATTTTGGGATACCCAACTTAGTACTTTGGCCAATCTTAGGTCAAGTTGGTTGGTCCCTTAGGACTTTGCGACACCCAATTTGGTATTCGAACTAGTCTTAGGCTGAGTTGGTTAGTCTCTTATGGATTTTGAGACACCCAAATTGGTATTCGGATCAGTTTGGGGGCTGACTCAGTTGACTAACCTTGACTCGGTACTCGGCCTAGGCCAAGTATCGACTTGGTTTCTCCCATTTAATTGTGTCTTTTGAGAAGTTTTTTGCACTTCTTGATGTGATTGTTGAGATGATTGATTATGACTATTGCGTTGTTCAAGGTCTACTTTTTTGGTTTTCGAGGTAGCCCAAGCTCTATATAAGAGAAGGGGTGCATTCTCTTATCACTTTTCATTTTTCTCAAAACTTCCAAATTTGAGAGCTCAAAGTGCGAGTCAGTCTTGTCCTCCTTTAGCTGTTTATCTTCTTTTTTACTTGGCTTTGTCCACTTCTCTAGTCGGTTTGATCTGCCTTCGTTGTTTTTTGCTCTTCTGTTTGGTAAGAAATTCTGATTTTTCCTTTTTATTTCAACAATGTCCACTTAGCCTGAAGGTGGGGGTACTAGTACTATTCTAGCTCCAAGGTCTCATCTTTTGAGAGGACCTCGTCTAGTTTGAACCATGGATTTGAGAAGGATAAAGTATATTTTGGGTTACAAAGGGAGGTCCCTGATTTAGAGGAAATGTGTGCTGAGATGTCGCAAGAACATGAATGTTCTCATTATGCAACCGAGTCATATCCTTGTTCAATTTTCGAGAGGTTGTTTTTGAATTTTCGTCGAAAGTGTTGTATTCTTGAAGAGTATGGGATACGACTCTCTAATCCTGAGAAGAGGGCATGTAGCCCGATCCATGGTGAGTCTCCTTATGAGATGTGCGTCTAAAGAGGTTTCCATCTTCCTATAGATCTAGAGGTAGCTAAGGTATTTTATTATTTTAGTAAGCTCCCAACCAGCTTCCTTCGAACTCTATGAGGATGACTATAGGCTTCTTTGTTAGCTTGAAGAAATATAACCGAAACGTACTGTTCACTATGAATCTTTTTTGTAATATTTATATTATCAAAAATCTTCATAATAGTGGTTGGTACAATTTATTTGCAAGGACTGGGAAGAAAATAGTGATTGAGAACCCCTCGTCCGTCCACAATTGGAAGAAGAGGTTCTTCATTCGTCATGAAGATCCCTTTCCTATTAGGCGGGAGTAAGAATATAGTATATTATTTTTTCAAAGAGATGTTCCTCCACTGACCGAGGCAAAAAATGATCCTCTTACAAAGATACATGCCAAACCTATCTACTCTTCTAAGTTGACATAAGAAGTGATCCTTGTTCGTTATAGGTTGAGCCAAGCTACTTTTGGTAGTTTTATTTAAACTTGGAAATTCTTTAGCCTGTTTGTCTTTTGTCTATTTGCAATGTATATTTCTAGCTTTATACTTGTCAGTATGTTAATTAGTCTTTTTCTTTTAACAGTTATGGTTGCTGATAAATCCTGACTTCTTCACTTGAATTTTGGCAAGTAAGTGTGGGATCCATCTATTCCTTCTTTTAGCATAGAGGACTCTCCTCATCCTCTTATCAAATAGAGGAAAAAGCATTATATTAGTATAAGCATGACCTCGGAGGATCAGCCACATGTCGATCTTTTTGTTGGAGAGAAGGTCATCCTCCTCAACGATCGCAAGGTGAAGGCAATAAAGGTCAATTCCTGACGTGTTTCGTGGCTATTGGTCCGTCTTGCACACAGACTTGACATTTTCTGAACTAAGGGTAGCCCATCAGTTTATTCGAGGGTCTATCGTTCGTAAAGATAAGGCCCAAATAGCAAGTTATCCTCTTAAGGTTATGACCGGTATGATGAGTCAGTCGATTTAGAAGGTACTTCTCTTCCCACATTTATGATTATCTTTTGATTTTTACCGTTAGTGTTTAATTTTCTTCTTTTCTTTTTTTTAGATAGGTATATTATGTGCCATAGTGGTTGAAAGGTACCCCCAAGCTGTGGTGGAGGCTGGCTGCCAGGCCAAATAGAGGGATTATCTCCAAACCCATTTGAGTGCTTGGTTTAAGCAGGTTATTGAGCTGAGGAAAGATTTTCGGGCTCTCCAGGGGAGCCTCTAAGTAGCGATTGCCCAGGTAGAGGTAGCTGAGACTGAGGAAGAGAGGCTCAGAGCCAATTCAAAATGGTCAAAGTAAGAGGTCATGGTGGAGTTATAGAAGGCTACGACCTTTGAGGAATTTTTTTATAAGAAGGCCACCGAGGAGTACGCCACAGGCTTCCAAGAGGCCAAAGATAGGGTGGCCAAGATTTCTCTCGATCTGGATCTCAGCCAGGTGTGCATTGTTCTCCCATAATTGACTATCCCTCTAGGTGCGATAGCTATAGGCATTCCAATAAGGGATGACAGTACACAATCTTTTGCTTGGGAGGCTCAGGTCATGATTATCGACTCAAGTAGGCAAATCATTACGGAGTATGTCGGGCAGCAGAACGAGTAGATTTAGGACCTTAGCTTAAGTTTTATCTTGTTTCATTTTGTACTTGTCTGTGGAAGCCCTCCTTTATACTTGCTTTTTCCCTTAATGAAATGGACCTTTTGTAGTATGCTTTAGTGTTTGTGTGCTCAAGTTAGAGTTTATTTTTTGGAATCCCAAGTTTTCTTTAGGTCCTTATATTTGACTTGGGATTTCTCTTATTGAACCCAAAGTTTTTGTGCTCGCCTTGAGGTTTTGCTTGCGGAGACCCATGTTTTCTTCAAGTCTTTTTATCTGACTTGAGGTTTCTCTAGTGGAACCCCAAGTTTTTGTGCCTGACTGAAGGATTCTCTTGCGGAGCCCAAAGTTTTCTTCAGGTCTTTGTATTGGACTTGGAGTTTCTTATGTAGAACCCTAAGTTTTTGTGCCCGACTCAAGGTTTCTCTTGTGGAACACCAAGTTTTGGGTGATTGATCTTAGTTTTCAGCTACAGGGGTTGTCTGAGGTGAAGATCCTTTTAGGTATTTCACTTTAATCCTTTTAAATGCTGATCAGTCAACTGGCCAACTCCCTGATCGACTAGTTCTACCCTTAGTCAACTGGTCTGCTTTTTGGTCGACTAATAAGTATTCAATTAGTCTTAGGTTGAGTTAGTTGGTCTTTTATGGATTTTGGGACACCCAACTCGGTACTCGGACCAATCTTAGGCCAAGTTGGTCTGTTCTTTATGGATTTTAGAACACTCAACTCAGTACTCAAACCCCGAGGTGGCCATTTTGGATGGTCCACTTCGGTTCTTAGCTGTGTAGGATGTCCGAGGTGAAGGCCATTTTGGATGCTTCACTTCGATCCTCGACCGGGGAGGATGTCCGAGGTGGAAGCCATTTTGGATGCCTCACTTTAGTCCTTGGTTGTGGAGGATGTCCAAGCTTTTTTTTGTTAAAAAGTAATAAGTATATAAAAGTATTGACGAAACTCATTTGATTAATAGAGTTGGAGTGCTTACATTGGGGGTTTAACTTTTAGGTTGTTTTACATTTATAATCTACTGATGGAATTGTTTTAGGTTCTCTGAGTTCCATCTTTGTAGTATGGGTGTGCCATCTAGCTTTTCCAATTTGAAAGTTTCTTCTTTAATTACCCTTCTGATGAGGTATGGGCATTCCTATAACGTGGGGGTTTGAGAGTTTTTTCTTTAGGAGAACCAGCTCTTTAAGCCTGAAAGTTTTTCCCTCCACTCTAGAGTTGTAGTAAGTGGTTGTCTTCTGCTGGTACGTCGCGAGCTTTAGCAATGTTTTTTCTTGAGCCTCATCGATTAAGTCTAGGTTCGCTTTTAAGCCATCATCATTGCTGCTTGGGCTGAAAAGTTGAACTATGAGGGAAGGTTCTCCTACATCGATCGAGACCATATCCTTGAATTAGAAAGCTAGGAAGAAAGGTGTTTCTCATATTAATGATCGGGGTGTGGTCCTATAGGCCCATAATGCATGAGACAACTTTTTCACCCAAAGCCTCAGGTGTCTTCAAGTCACTTCTTCAAAGTTTGCAATATAGTTTTTTTTGTGACCTTGGCTTGGCCATTGGCTTGTGGATATCCAGCCTATGTGAATCATTGGTCGATCCATAGATCTTGCTAGAATCTTTGGAACCATACTATTTTAAACTGTTTTCCATTGTCAACCAACACCCTTGGGATCCCATATCGACATACCACCGATTTCTAAATAAATTCTTTGACTTTGTCTTGTAAGTTGTTCTACCTCTGCCCACTTGGTGAAGTAGTTGGTTGCCATAATCAGGAACTTCAACTGCCCAAGTGCTCAATGAAAGGGGCCAAGTATGTCTACACCTAACATCGCAAATGGGATCGGGCTGGTTATAACTGACAACGGATTTGTTGGGGAGTGAGAGATTAGTGCAAAATTCTAACACTTAACGCATTTCTTAACAAAATCTATGGTTTTCATAAATTTCTTCATGAACCTCTGTTAGGGCGTAGTCGACCTCCCTAGGTTTAAGGCACTTGAGGTAAAGCTTTGTGAGGGATCAATGATACAGCTGGTTTCCAATCATATAGTAACGAGCCGCTCTTGATAGGAGTTTTTTTTGCTTTTGTTCTTGCCTCTAAAAGCTCACCGTTTTCTAGATAATTGATGATCGGATCCATCCAGCTCAGCTCATCATCGATGTCCATGAGTTCAATTTCATCTACACTTAGTCCTAGTAAGATCTCAACATATATCACTTTAGGGAGGTAGGAGGTCTTGGAAGATGCTAGCCACACTAAGGGATCTACCTTGGCATTCTCTGCCCTTAGTACTTGGTTTACATTGACTTCTTTGAAAATACTCATCAACTGCTTTACTCTAGATAGATATTTGACCATCTGTATCCTTTTTGCATCATACTCTCCAGTTACTTGGCTCACCACTAATTTAGAGTCGCTGGATACTTCCAAATGTTCCACAATCAGAGATCATGCTACTTTTAACCCGGCTAGGAGGGCCTCGTACTTTGCCTCGCTATTTAATGCTCTAAAGTTAAACTGTAAGGTGTACTTAAATGTGAACTCTTCGGGGCTGACCAGGATGAGATCTACACCATTCCCTCGATCATTAGAGTAACCATCTACCAAGAGTTTCTAACTCTGTTGCTTTTGCTCATTTTTTTCTTGTTCTTTCAATGTCTCCTTAGGAAACATGTACTCGACAATGAAGTCGGCTAGTGCCTAGGCATTGATTGCTGGTATTGACTTATATCTTATCTCAAATTCTCACAACTAAATAAACCATTGTACAAGTCATCCTGAAAGGTCGAGTTTTTGAAGTATACTCCTCAAGGGATGATCTGTTAGTACACTAATGGTATGTGATTGGAAGTAGGGTCACAGTTTTCGACCCTATATGACTACTACGAATGCCAACTTATCAAGGGGTTGGTATCATGTCTCTGCATCTTGAAGTACTCTGTTGACATAGTAAATCGGTCTCTATACCTTCTCTTCCTCCTTTACATGGACCGAATCGACGGCTACTTCATTTACTGCCAAGTATAGGTAGAGTTCTTCTCCCTCCTTTAATTTAGTTAGGAGGAGCATTGAACTTAGGTATCTCTTTAGTTCTTCAAACAAGCTCTGACATTCTTTAATCCACTAAAAATTTGGGATCTTTTTACTGCCTTGAAGAAAGATAAGCACTTCTTCACTGACCTAGACAAAAAGCGACCTAGCGTAGTGATTCCACCAGTTAGTTGTTGCACTTTTTCACACTTCTCGAGGCTTCCATGCTCGGTACAGCCTTGATCTTCTTATGGTACAGCCTTGATCTTCTTATGGTTTGCTTTAATTCCCCTCTTAGTGACAATAAAACCAAGAAATTTTCCTGACGTTACCCTGAACGTGCGTTTTGACAGATTGAGCTTCATCTGGTGCTTTCTTAATTCTGAGAAACATTCTTCTAGGTCAACTGCATGGTGAGCTACTTGTATGCTTTATACTAGTATATCATCAACATATACCTCAATGTTTCATCCAATCTAGTCCTTAAACAGCTTGTTGACAAGCCTCTGATATGTCGCCCTGGCGTTTTTCAATCCGAATGGCATTACATTAGAGCAGTAGATGCCTTTTTGTTACAAAATAGATATTTGGCTGGTCCAATTCATACATTCTAATCTGGTTGTATCCCGAGTATGTATTCATTGAGCTCAACATCTCATACATTGAAGTCATGTCAATTAGCTGGTCAATTATTGGTAAAGGAAAACTGTCTTTCAGGCACACTTTGTTTAAGTCGATGAAGTCAATGTAGATTCTCCATTTTCCATTTGCTTTCTTTGCCATCATTACATTGGCCAACCACTAAGGGTAGTCAATTTTTTTTATGAACCCAACTTCAAGGAGTTTGTCGACTTCTGCATCAATTGCTAAGTGTCTCTCTGTTGTGAAAGCTCTTTTTTTTTTATATGACTGCTTTTGATTAGGATCAAAATTTAAATGGTGTACCATCGTCTTTGGGTCGATACCAAGCACGTCAATTGTCGATCAGGGGAATACATCTTTGTTTTCTTTGAGAAATGTGACCAACTACGTTCATAGTTCTCTCTCCAAACCTATATTGTCTGCACTACCTTGTCTGGTTCTTCTTTGGTGAAGGGTACTGCTACAACCTCTTACATGGGTATTCCTATTTTAGTCATGGATTCATCCCTCAGATATTTTATTTGATGGAAGTTTGTCTTGCTTTTTTCCTTCAATGAGAACAAGTAACAGGTCTGAGCTACGGCTTGGTTGCCCTTTACCTCTTCTACTCTGTTTTATGTTGGGAACTTCATTTTCAAATGTTATGTCAAGGCTATTACTTACATGAAGTTTATCGCTGATCGTCCAAGGATTGCATTGTATAAAGAATGAAGGTTTATGACTAGGAAAGTGGTTAGCGGTGGTTTGGTAAGGCACGGTTCCTACTATCACCGATAGCTCTATGCTTCTTTTTTGGTATACTGGCTCGCTCGAGAACCCATACAAAGGGTAGTTTTCTGGTTTTAAGCGGTCTTCTAATGGTTTTATCTTCTTGAAAGCGTCGAAGTACAGTATGTGCTAGGATGACCCCTTGTTTAGCAAGATTTTTTCTATTGCAAGTTTGAAATGACCAAAGTTACGACAACTGTGTCATCATGGGGGAATTTTACTCTTTTAAGGTCTTTGTTTGAAAATCTAATCACTTAATCCACTTGCATCTTGTTTGTGGTTCTTTCAATTGATCCCACAAAACAGGTATACGCCCTTCGCGAATTCGAGGATTCTCCTCCGAACACTATCCCCTCGAAGATAGTTCGGATGATTCCTACTGTTGGAGCATCATCCAACTTCTTCTCAGGGGCTCGCCTTTATTTGTTAGTCTCCCTCTTACATGGACTTTTTCTTGGTCTATTATTCTCCTTGTGGTCTATACTTTTTTAGCCCGGGCTTCTTCGGCTTGGGCTTTTTATTGATTCAATCTTTACAAACCTCTTCAAGCATCCCCTCTGTATCAACCTTTCGATTTCATCCTTTAGATGTCTACATTCATTCGTGTCATGGTTTTGGTCCTTGTGAAAGAGACAAAAATGGCTCATGTCTCTCTTTCCAAACATAGTCCTAATATTGGGAGGTCATCTGATGATGTCTTGGTTTGTTATCTCCATTAGGATGTTAGTCCTTGAGGTGTTAAGTGGAGTGCAAATCTTGTATCCTCAAGAAGTTTCCGATTTTTTGCTTCTCCAAGCTTTGTTTTGTCCCTCATTGTTTTGCTCACTCTTGGACTTGTGCTCTTCGGGATCTTTTCTCTTTCTGCCCATCAAGGAATCTTCTTTCCTTGTTTGGAAGGCTTAGTTCTCTTCAACAATAACAAATTCATCTGCTTTGGGTAGTTACTAAAGTCAAAAGCTTTGAAATCATTAGTGAAGGCCATGACTGTCACCTTTTGATCTAGGTCCTTTACTTGTACCATAGCTGAGGTGAATCATGAGATATAGTCATGAAGGGTCTCCTTTACATGCTGAGTTATGCTCAACAAGCTTTCAGGAGTCCTTTTAAGACTTCGACTACTGAAGAAGTGTGTTGCAAATATTTCACTGAGTTCATCAAATGACTTTATCGACCATGCTAGCAACCTGGAGAACCATGTCCATGTTGTCTCTCGAAGTGTTATTGGGAATGCACAGTATAGCGCTGCCTCTGAGTGATCGTAGAGGAACATCGAAAATTTGAAAGTTTTCAAGTGATCTCTAGGGCATGTTTTCCTTGTTTACAACTCTATATGGGGTATTTTGAAATTTGGGGGCATATTTTCATCCATGAGCCCTTGGAAGAAGGGGTTGCCCGTGGGCCTGATTTTGCCGAGGATGTTCCCTCGGGTGGCTTTGTTGGAGAGTCTAATACGTTTATTCATTTCTTTCAGTTTCTTGCTCACCTCGGACTTGTCTTGTTCTTGTTGCCTCTTGGATAGATGCGAGTTTGAGACAAACTCGTCATCCCGGGTCGAGCATCGAGGACTTTGCCGAGGGCTACTGTAACGACCCATCCTGGGTTGGCCACCCCCGAGACGGTGTTATCACATTTTGAAAATCTCAATACGACACATATATGCAACAATAAAAAAAGAATACTAACAAAAAAATTTACATCGATCGTCAACCCTCGACAGGGGAGACACATTAATTTGACATTAATTTAAACATTTTACACAACGTAATATGCATGAATATTTACAAATAATTTTTTTTTTATTTTCTCATTAGCCTGAGAATGTGGACACGTACGTAGCTTACAAATAATGATTTTGTCTGAACCTCAACTCACCAAACTATTTGTCATGCCTGCTACCTGAAATCATTGTATAATGAGGGCTGAGCTTCACAAGCTCAGTGAATTAAATTTACTAGAAGTACTCAATCTGTATAAATAGTCTTTCAATATTAAATCAATTATATCTTATGCAACTTGATACTAGCATTCTACTATCATTACATATATCATAAGATCCATTCTCTATTAATCTCTTATTCTTATTTATTGGTTTCCCTTAAGACCATCAATTATCTCATAATTATCTCGTAATGAGGTTCACATCATAAAGTTTACAATTTAGATGGTTCTTATCATATCATACTTCTATGTCTTTCTCACCATAACTGTCTCTCTGTAAGACTCATTCATCTATAAATAAATTCACAATAACACACAACACATCAGTATTTTAGTAATGCAAATCAATATTTAAAACAAATGTAATGCATGAATTATTAATAGGGAATATATTCCCACATGTCAACATGTTTTTATTATCTTAGACCAGCCCCCTCCCGATTCTCTCATTCTCATTTAGACCGGCTGCCTTCCCGGTTCTTTTATTCTCATTTCGACCGGCTACCTTCTTGGTTGTTTTATTCTCATTAGACCGGTTGTCTTCCCGGTTCTTTCATTTTCATTAGACCGACTGCCTTCCCGTTTCTTTCATTTTCATTAGACCGGCTGCCTTATCGATTCTTTTATTTTATTTAATGCATATGCATATGAACAATGATATGAAATATGCATCTGAACAATAAGATAAAAACAAAAAAACATGAATTCAAATATTTTAATTGACTATCCTGATTTTTTTCAAACTTTTTATAAAAAATTTCACTAAATTCCTCTCATCTTAAATCACATCAAAGCTTGCCAAGATCCACTAAATTTCATCTTCTCATAATTCGTATCAAAACATCAATCATAGCTCATCAAGAATTTCATTTATCATTTTTATTATTAAATCAACTTATTATTCCAAAAATATTATTTCTCACCTAATAATTTTCTACATGCCCAAAAATTCCTATCATACCAATCAATCAATTTTTCATCTACTACCAAAGCATACACTAATAATTTTTTTTAATATTATCACTAGATATTTCATTTTTCTAGATTACTTGAAGTAAATCTAACTCACCAGGTAGCACTTAAAGCTACTCGTAGATCACCTCATTGCCCTTCCTGCTCTTCTCAGCAATTTTCCCCGATTGTTGATCGTTAACACTTGACATAATATTTATTTTAAATCTAATTGTTTCTTCAATTCTTCATAAACCACACCCTTTGAAAATTCCTACTTTGAATTCCGGAAAATTTCATGTATGCTAAAAATTCAAAAATAAACATTACGTTGTTACCTTTTGTTTTTCTGATAGCTTCTCGTGACTCTCTATAAAATTTCCCTGTAAACTCCTTCAAAATTTTGCTCTTTCAACATTTCTTTGGGTCCCCAAGTGTTTAGGGAAATAGAGTGATTTAAAGGAAAATAAACGAAATTTGGTAAGTATAAGTATCTTTACATATGTGTGTGTGTGTGTGTGTGTGTATATAAGTAAAAGTTTAAAAAAGTCTTTCGCAGCTCACAGTAACCCTCCACGTTTTTTGCACTTAGAAGACATGCAAGTCTTCTTTCTTAACCATGATTCTCTATCACTGATATTCAACTTTATTGTTATCTCTTTTAAATCTATCATCAATTTCACATCATGACTCTCAATAGTAGACAATCTTCTTGTAGACTTTCTACTCAATGTATTAGCTATCACCTTCGCATTTTCTAGATGATAGTGAATTGTACAATCATCCATAGGGAAATGTTTTAGAGATGCAAGGTAGAGATGAAGAGATAGAAAAGATTAAGCATTGAGTGCTTACCAGAAAGCAATATGAGTTCAAAAATTTGAAATGAGGGTGTTTTGGTATTGGAACATAGGAGTTGTGTTCTTAATAATGCGGAGTTGAGAAAGGAGATAATGAGAAAGGCACATGATAATGTAGATTCGATGCAACCAAGTAACAATACGATGTATAAAGGATGGAGACAAATTTTTTTGTGGTCAGGATTGAAGAAGGATGTAACAGAAATTGTGAGATTGTATGGAGCACCATTAAGCATAGTGTCAAATAGATATGCTAGATTTACATCTTGGTTTTGGAGAGGCTTTCAGAAAGCCACGGGTACACAGTTACAATTTAGTATAATTTTTCATGCTCAGAAAGAAAGGATTATTAGAATACTAGAAGATATGTTAAGGGCAAATGTGATGAGTTTCTCAGTAAGTTGGGATGCTTACATGCCATCGATTGAAATTACTTATAATAATCAGTATCAAACTAGTATTGGGATGGCACCAATTGAGATATTGTATGGTAAGAGGTGTAAAACTCCTATATGTTGGGAAGAAATGAGAGAGAGAAATATATCTGGTCCATTAATTATTGAGTTAACAACTCAGAGGATCAAATTGATTAGAGAGAACCGTAAAGCAGCACATAGTAGACCAAATAGCTATGTTGATACTAAGAGATGACCTTTGAATTTCAAGTTGGTGATTGAGTATTTTTGAAAATATCTCCATGGAAGGGTGTATTGAGGTTTAAAAAAAAGGGAAAGTTGAGCTCGAGATTTGTGGAGCCATATGAGGTGATCGAGAGAATTGGACCAGTAGCATATCATTTGGATTTGCCTCCAGAATTAAAGCAATTACATAACGTGTTTCATGTGTCACTGTTGAGAAAGTACTTACACGATGAATCCCATAGTATCTCAAATCAGGCGATAGACTTTCAGGAAGATTTGACTTTTATGCAAGTACTGCTCAGAACCCTAGACAGAAAGGAACAAGTCTTGCGCAATAAAGTCATTTGTTTGATTCAAGTATTATGGCAGAATAAAGATATCAAAGAAGTCACGTGGGAATATGAAGCAAGAATGAGGAAGGATTACCCCCAATTTTTTCTTGAATTAGGTAAGGAAATTTCGGGGACGAAATTTTTGTAAGGTGGGTAGAATTTTAATACCCGTATTTGTAAAGTAAGGGCAAAGAAATACTTTAATAAATATGATATAAAGCTAAAATTATATATATATATATATATATATATATATTTAAATACGAAAAATCAATTTTTTTATAGCTACGTTGACTAAGTTCTCCCTTATCTTGAGGACTCCCTTGGCTCTTGTCCCATGTCGGGGGTTCATGTCTTCTTCCGAAACTCACTTCCTCAGGTCAGGTGCTCTAATGCCGAGGTGCTAACTTGGTAGTCTTTCGGGTGGTGTAGGTGGTTTGAAATGTAGATTAGTGATTTTGGGTTCTGCTTTGTTCAGGTTGTCTGAGGTGTGTGATCACTTCTTCGAGTTGGCGCTGAAGGGAATTGTATTCTACTCTACTGACAGGTTCATTAAGGTCTACCTAACGGGTTTCTCATCAGACTACTTTGTTCAAGTGTGAACTAGGTTGTTGGTTAAATGGGGCCCGTTATTTGTTTACCTCAATTGGATTATTGCTTCCTGAGGCACGATGAGGGTTCTGCACTTCCATCAGAAGTGGGTGGTGGTGATTCAGACGAGTTGACCTCAAAGGTCATCTGTGTTATTTCGTGTTGGGATTTTCTTGGGCGGCATTTTCAATAGGGGTAAATCTTGCTCTCGTTCCCACAGACTTTGTTAATTCTATTGATGCCAAAAATAGGTCGGGTGTACCTAGGTTTTGTGGGGTCGATTGTTGGAATCAGGTATGAGTTGGTCAAAGGTGATCTCGTACATTGACTTGGATTGGTTTGATATGAGTTAGATCTGAAGTACTTGAAAAGAAACGATCCAAAGTGGTTTGCTTCGAGAATGACCATCCTAAGCTTAAGTCAGAGTAAGCAATGGGGAGAGCAAAAAGTGAGAAAGTGTGAATAATGAACACTATTTGGGGGGGTCTTCTATTTATAAGGCCCAAAGTGAGGTAGAGAATACTATTTTATCCTTATGATTGAGAGGTGTATGCTTATGGTTGGAGGATATATTTGTCTTATATCAAAATATAAAATATATGAAGTAAATTTTTTTATATCATATAATATAAATCCATTTAAAATATACTTTAAACAATTTTTGAAAAAGAATGATGATAATTTTCTTTTTAAAAAACTCTAAAAAATTTATTGTTAAACACATTTCATCCCTAATAATTCTATTTAAAAAAAATAATATTTATGATAACTTAGGGTATTCTGATCATCATGAAAAGTAATATTCAATTAAAATTTTGATTATTAACATAAATTCATTTTAAAGCTGATTGATGATGAAAATTAATGTTTTGAAATAAATTATAAATTTTAAAAATTTTGATATATTAAAATTATTTCAAAAAATTTAAAGCCACAGTAATTTAACCCAAAAAAAAAATTAGACTACTTGATAGAAAATAATAGTGATCGGTGAAGAAAGTAAAAAAGTTGTGGAAACCCATTAAATGCCTCCTTCCTGCAGCAATGACCCCAAGATACAGTGTAATTAAAGAGCTTGGGTCCTCAAGTGTGCCGTAGTGGACGACAAAACGCATTTACTGATAGCGGAGCAGCAACTGGATACTACCTGCTCGCAGGTACAGCAGCGGTCTTTCTCTCTTCAAATTAAAATATATATATATATATATATATATTTATTAAATATTATTTAAAAGTGCAATGGACCGTACAAAAAATTTTCTCACAGGACACCCATTTTTAAAATGATGGACTTAAAATCTGTGAAAAAAAAAATACCAGTTTATTTTCGTTTCTCAGCCTGCAAAGGCAAACTGCAAAAAGAGGGAATTATCATCACTGTTGTCTAATTTTCCTTGGGATACGCGCTTTTGTACGTTCTCTAACGCGCATCGATTATTTTCTGCTTGCCAAGAAAATAAAAAACAGAAACGTTTAACTCTAGTCTCTTAATTCTAGCCCGTCGATTACCTTATCTGTCGTCTTTTGTGTAGAGTTTTTGATTTTGATGTGATGTGTTACAGTTTTAGGGTGGCTCTAGGCTGTATTACTGGGCTTATATGGAGTGTTCGTCCCATCCTTTCTTTTTCTTAATCTTTTTTATGAGGTAAAAGTTGGACGTAGATTGATTTTAAAGGTTAAAGTCAACGCGTGTAGGGTTGAGATGAGATGTGACTCCCCGTAATATAATACCCTATTTTACTTTTTACAATACTACTATTTTTTTCAAAGCAAAAACATGCGTATACTTTTTTTCTTTTTAAACCATAATGGAAATTTTACGCTTATAACACTTGTGATAAAGTTCAGAATAACATGAATGCGGTCGTACATTATTTTGTTTGAAAATTAAGAGGTAATTTTATGAAAATCGAGTGTAATTTTTTTTTTAAGTTCAATGATTTTCGTACTTTATGTATATGTTCTTCTCTTGCTTGTTATCTTTGAATGGACACATTAGATCATGTCTTTCGTTTAGACACATAAATTAGGAATGTTTGGATTGATTAAAGATCTATATGATTGTATGCATGTAATGAACTCAATTGATCGAACCACATTTTTTTAATTCATACTGCATGCCCACGATGAACTTAATGACATGATCAAACTGTTTGTCATTTCATATTTTTCCTCTTTACATCTAGAATAGTCATCAATTCACTTACAATGAAGAGTCTTATTAAACCAAAAATCAAATTAAGAAGGTCAAATGCATCCACAACTCTTGATCAAATGCATCTTTTTTGTAAGTGCTTGGCCTTAATAAATGAAATCAGAGTAATAAATGCACATTTGAAATGTGGAAAAGCATGTATGAGAATTAAATGAATGATTATTTGCTTTATATGATCCATGTTTTCACTAGTGATGGATTAAATGACAAGTTGATGAGATTGTTTGAAAGATGCATGTGCTTAATTCTATTGGATTAAAGGGAAATATCAACAAGAAAGTTGAATTGAGTGTGCTTGATTGATTGATTGCGCGTAATGAGAGATAAAACAATGTGCTTAAATTCTTTGTGTCCATGAGAATCGCTATAGATTCAATCTTAGGATTGTACATGAATGACAATATTTGCATGAATGAGTGTTGACGACGATACAATTTTACTTTTATGGTCCCATTATTTTTCAAATTTTGTTCAAAGTTTCCCTCTAAATTTTTTTTAATGGGCCACCTAATTTCCTTTTAATCTTGAAAACTAGTGAGATAAAAAATTGAGAAAGTTATTTTGCTTCATCATCTTCTGTGTGGTATTGTAAAATTTCATTATTAACTTCATCACTCCATTTTAGAAATTGGCCCTAATTTTTTTTTAAAAAAAAATTAATGGGAAAAGAAGCTTATTTTCATAATAATTAATGGAGTTAAGAATTTAAATTACACTCTTTATGCTTGGTTCAATAGTCATGTTCATTTATGCATAAATTGGCCCTATTACTCTTGGTCCGTGGGTTTAAGAATCGAAATTTTGCTTTTCTCTTTATATTTTATTCAATGACCTCGTTTGATCATTGGGGTATGAATTGAGTTTGTTGTTATTGAATATTGTGCCTAAGAAATGAAATTGCATGTCGTTAATCATTTCTTTACATGGCTTGAATCAAATGTTCTTGATTTTGTGCACATTCTTGATAAAGTATGTTCTTGCATTCAGAAAACATCATCTATCTTTAAAATTGTGTTGCTTAGCTTTGAGTGTTAAGTTCATGCATGTTGGAATAATCCATTTGTAGTGCTTTCAAGTATATAGTTGTCTCTAGGTTGCATGCCTGTAGCATGATGTATTTCATACATGTCTATGTTCTTGTTAGAAAAAAAAAATTGTTTTGATGAACTCTCATTTCAATTCATTCCAAAAAAAGAAATTTTTTAAAACTGTCATTTTGCAAACTCTTTTGAAATTCTATTGAGTGATTTATGAAATTACTTTACATTTGGGATGTTGAGAAAACATTGAGTTTCCTAAAAAAATGGTATTTTCCTTCTCTTGTTTCATGAAAAGATCTTGAAAAGTATCGCCATGGAAAGGCCTAGTGAAACTCAATCAATGTAACAAGCTTTGGATGCCAAGATGGAATCCCACAAGAAGTTGGTAGAGAAAGTAGCTTTAAGGCCCGGATGACGAGATTGTTGAGATTAAGCTAGTATCCAAGGTAGATTCTGAGAACTTGAAGACTATTACTCTTGAACTTGAGAAAGTGAAGTTAATTTTTAAGAAGTCTTCTTGGGCTAATGACTATCTATTGGAAATGGAAGGCTTTCCTCCTACTCTTAGAGAGAACCTCTTTCCCAAGTTCAAAATGCAAGACCTTGACAAATTTGATGGAACTTGAAACCTTAAATGCCATATAACTCATTGTCCTTAGCCCAACTATCACGACTCGCCTCTTTTAAAGATCCCTCACTAGACCTACTTTACAGTGGTACCTCAACCTAAACTCTACCAAGATCAAAACTACGGAAGGCATTCCCTCCGAATTTGTCAAGCAATATGCCTACAACACCTAACTCGATGTCCCACTTCGTGATCTCAAGACTACTAAACAAACACCGTATGAAACCTCCAATTTCACACCTGTTGGGAGGAAAAGTGGCCAAAAAGATAAACCTTCATTGCGAAAAAGATCAAATCCACACTGTCATAAAGAACTTTGCACCTATTTACTTCCAAATTCTCTCTATCACACCTCTCACAACTTTTCAACAATTACATGATCTGGGCATTCAAGTCAACTTTATCATGCTAAAGAAAGCTATTCCAAATGATGATGTTGCCAATGCAAATGTTGAAGCCAAGAAACACAAAAGATTCTCTGAGCTGGGTTGCCCATTATCTAAAGCTATAGAAAGTAGATTAAGAAAGGTTTCTTGACCCTATGTGGACCGACCCCAAACAAAAATTACAAAAGTTATAACCGAAGTGAGAACTATGAGTTCAATCAACAAGTTGGACACAGTAATTAGTTTTGCGGTTGTCTTTGTCACATAATTCAAGATTTGATCGACGAAGGCCTACTTTGAAGTTCCTTACAACTACAAGTGAGGAATAAGGATGACAAGAAAAAGGGTTGGTTGGTCAGGAAGCACCATGGGAGAATATTATATTTTATTTGGAGTCCAAAATTGGAGCTTTTTACTTTCTTTTATAATGAACTCCTTCATTTGTCTTTTCTTGAGTCAAGTTCTTTGTTTGGTGTCAAGCATTTCAAATTTCATTTTGATTCCTTGAATGTACTCCCTTTTCTATCATCTCTTAATAAAACATGCTTCGTTCTTGCCATTTCATTATATTGTTCCTTGCAGGTGAAAATGCTTAATTGATGAAAATTGATGATGTAACCTAACTTTACTTGAAACAAGAAATATTCATTTTTTTTACTAAGGATCATTCTTTAAGGAGTTAAATTGAATGTTCTTATTTCACTCAAGAGAGTATACTAAATTGGCTAAATCTCTCGAATGTTACAATTAATATGTTTGTATTCTCCCAATGTTCCAACTACGATGAATCAAGAAGATATGTATTTGAAATATTCCATTTGAATAAATTGTTATGCACACACATACAAATTATGCTTTGGAAAGACTATGCGATTGAAATTG
This sequence comes from Bretschneidera sinensis, assembly GCA_023935145.1. Taxonomy (NCBI): domain Eukaryota; kingdom Viridiplantae; phylum Streptophyta; class Magnoliopsida; order Brassicales; family Akaniaceae; genus Bretschneidera; species Bretschneidera sinensis. The sequence goes on from CM043705.1 coordinate 5,795,945, forward strand.
AAATGAAAAGAGGCCATCAATTTTGTTATCATTTCTACTCTTCTAAAAAAATTCCTTTGCTAGCCTCTTTAAGCTTGTTGAATAAATTTATTCCTACATCCATACCAAGGATTATTCTATCAAATGTGATTGTTAAGATCGAAAGATAATTCGCCTCATCTTATATAAGGGGAAATGTACTTGATTCTTTTTTTTCATAAACGAATTGTCACATCATTATCAAGGGGAAATAGATTCACTAATCATATTTGCAAGGAAGATGTTTTAAAATTTTAAAATGATAAAAAAAAAAAATTGAGGCAAATGTGAGATTGAAAATTCAATAAAGGAAAAGGAGATGAATCAAATTTGAGTTTGGAATGAACTCAAGATATGTTACAATGGAATAACGAAAGGTGATCCTTGGTAAATATGAAACCCAATGCCAATTTTCTTATAGCCTTCAAATATCCTTCTTTTCGTAACCTTAGAACCTTTGGTATACACTACAACCTAAACAAAGCCCTCTTAGATCAATGAATGTAACTTAGTCCAAAAAAGTAATTTTGGGCAACGATGGAATGTTATGAGGTTTCCCTCTTTCTCATTTTATTGTCAAACACTAGTAAATCAGTTGGAAAAAAGAAAAAAAAATGCTCACTAAGTCGAACTTAGGCAAAAGTCAAAGCTAAAAGAAAAAAAAATAGAATTCTTGCTAAAGGGCAACCTAGGAAAAAGTTAGGGCCCAAAGAAAAAATGAAAAGAAAAGAATGAATCCAAAAAAATGAGAAAGTAAAGCTCTTATCGAAATACCAATAAAATTGAAGCTTCATGAAATGAACTATGAATGGCTTGATTCTCTCATGGGATATGCAGGCAACCAAATTGGTACAACCATGTATTTGAGACAATGAAGGTTTTGATGCATACCATTGAGGAACATGGATAGCATGGAATTTTAAGGAACTGTGAATCAAATATGTCTTCCTCAATCACACAAACAAAACACTCTTATTGACACAAATGGCACGAATGAATTCAAGAATTCACCAAGAAAGTATGTTTTGTTTGAAGACATATAAGAATGGGCTAACAAAACACCTTAGGGAATTATCTTTTATCCGTGAAAAAGATTGTATGGTTTGTCTTCCTTCACTTATGAGGCCTGCTAGCGAAAACTTTGGACCTAGAGTATGTTTTCCTGTTCTGCCCAAAGTTGCCTTCGGTGATTGGTCCGCCTGTAATGACCCATCCCAGGTTGGCCACCCCCGAGACGGTGTCGTCACGTTTTGAAATCCCAGCACGACACATATATGCAATAATATAAAATACATCAACTAAAATTAAAAATTTCATCCAATCCTTAACTCTTCTCAGAGAAGATACATCATTATTCTCCTTTCAAAAATAATATATACATATAACAAAATGCATGATAAGATTTTTATTACAAATTTTTCTTTCTTCTTTCTTACAATATCTGAGGTCTTGACCATGAGACTTACTTAAGGTAGTTACTCTTCTATCTACCTTGTCCGCTGCCTGAAAATTTTCAACAATGAGGAGTGAGCTTCACAAGCTCGGTGAATTAAATTTACCAGAAGTACTCGATTATATACTTCTAGTCACATCTTATAATTCAATCATTTCTAATTTACCAATATAAATCATCTATTTCGTCACAAATAATCATTCAATCTTTCAAATAATCTTCCCATATTCATTCATCTATTGTCTCATATAAATCAATAATAATATCATATTATAATTCCAACCATTTATTAGTCTCATCTTGAATTAATCATCAAACTTACCATTTTTTTCTTCTCATATATTTAATCATCTTAATATTTTCAATTTAACATCATTATTTACCTCGTTATTCGGTTCATAGCATATAATCAATTAAGCAAATCAATTTTTATCATATCTTACTGTCAACTGTGAGACTCATTTGTCTATTAATCATATCACAATCAAGACTGATGCTTTAACATCTCAATCAATAAAAATCAATAATTAAAACAAATGCAATGCATAAATTTAAATTTTCTTTCTTTCTTTCTCATTAGATCATTTCATATTATCATCTAGGAACATCTTCCCACATGTTGATATGTTTCAGCTAGACCGGTTTCTTTCCTTGTTCTTTTATTTTCAGCTAGACCGACTGTCTTCCCAGTTTTTTTAACTTCAGTTAGACCGATTGCCTTCCCGATTCTTTTATTTTCAGCTAGATTGGATGCTTTCTCGGTTCTTTTATTTTCAACTAAATCGGTTTCCTTCCCAGTTTTTTTTTTTATTTTCAACTAGATCGGCTGCCTTCCCGATTCTTTTATTTTCAGCTAGATTGGCTGCCTTCCTGATTCTTTTATTTTCTGTTAGACCGGCTACCTTCCCGGTTATTTAATTTTCAGCTAGATCGGTTGCCTTCCCGGTATTTTATTCTATGTATATGAACAATAATATAAAAACAAGCATATATTCAAGCATTCAATTTAGTTATCCAGCTCTTTCTCAAAATTATTATTTTTATCATATTCATTAAATTATCTCCTCATATATCGTATCAACTTTTCAATCATAGTTTTCAGAAATTTATTAAAACTTCTCAGCATATTTAATTCATCCATCCTATTTAAAATATAAATTCTTATATAATTAATATTCAACACACTTTTAAACTTATAATCAATAAATCAATCAATTTTCATATATAACAGAAAATACATCATTAAATCATTGTAATTCACCTATTTATTCAAATATCAAAATTTCATATTTTTATTGGTTTCGATTACTAAAAGTAAATCTAACTCACCACATAGCACTTAAAGCTACCTGTGATTTTTATGGAATCGACACCACTTGCTCTGATCCCCATTGAGGTGCTGCAGATTCGGGGGTTATCAAATGATTGCTCTGTTATGGACCTGCAACAGGACATTGGTTTGGATACTTTGAGATAAGTGAAACTTTTAAAATAGGTGGTGGGCCTACATCTACCCTCGTGGTGGGTCTTTTTGGTCGTCCCACCCCGACGATCACTAGTGTCTTTCCTCTTCTTCTTCGTTTTCCTTTCCCTTTCTCTTCAAAAAGCTTGATCGTCTTCTGCCAGCATGTACTTTCTACTCGGGTCAAGACCTCGTTCATATCTTTAGGTGGTCTCCTAGTGAGCTTAGAGTTGAAGATTCCAGATCTCAATCCATTTTTGAATGCCAGCATCTGGACGTTGGGATCGAGGTCAGGGATCTCCCAAGTAGTAGCGTTGAACCTTAAGATGTAGGCTCAAAACCATTCCCTTTAATGTTGAATGATGTTTAACAAGCTTTCCGAGATCTTCTCAGGTCCTGATGAGAGTCATAAAATGCACCTTAACAGTACTTAATTTTTAGTATTTTAGGGTTGATCTAGGTTTGAATTGCACTTTTATACCTTAACAACTCTAAAGTGTCATTCTTGGATCATTGATCTATTTCGATGCATTTTCGGGTACTTTACGTTCAAAAGAGATGGAAAAGCTATCGTCGCTTTTAGCACAATGACTCGATGAACACCGGAGTGAAGGTTCACAAACACTTGGAAAGGAGTTTCACTAAATTGCCAGAATTACCTGTACAGATCAATCATTTTTGTAAATTAAAACTGTATTGATGCAAAAAAGATACAAGAGATGAGCCATATATTCTTAGAAAGATCCAGAAGTCTGTTTTCTGGAGAATTTTATGGCTTGTAAAAATAATTTTTCTAGAGAAAGTTTTGGCAGTTTTAGTAGACAAAGATCAAGCTGGAAGATGCCTAGTGTGCTCGAGTGCACCAAGTCTGCGATCGATCGCAAGTGCGCACTCGCGACATCCCATATCGGTCAGAAATACCTTGCAGTGCACCATAGCGCGTTCGATCGCACCATGCTGCTATCAAGAGCACACGAGTAGTATCCCACATCGGAATGGAAACACATTGCACTCCGGGAATTCCCCTATAAAATCCCACTTCACTTCATCTTTTGGAATAAACTGGGATAAGATCCAGAGGGCCTTTAAGAGCAATCCAGATGGCTTTTAGGAGGAATCTAAAGAAATTTTGGAGGGCAAGCTGAGGAATCTCTAAAGCTTTGCTACCAAGGGGGAGATCATTGAGAGGCCAGAGGCAACTTAAGGAAGTATGAGCTCCATGGCCAGCTAATCTCCAAGCAAGGCAAAGGGGTGAATCCCTAAGTGTAGTTGTTCTTATTTTCTTTTCTTGATTCAGTTGTAGTATGGATTTATTTTCATTAAACATTGTTATGATTTACTTTTTTTTATCTAATTAGAAGATTTCTCCTTAATCCGGTGATTGAATCTTTCTCCCCCATATAAGTCTAGTCCCGGAACCTTGTTGCTTCCATTATAGTTTTCATTACAATTACACAATTCACATATTACTTTACTTTATTATTCAAATTCTCTCGTTCAACTTTTATCGTTTGTGTTAAGGATTCCATCTTCTTTTGTAATTAACTTGTTTCCCTGTGGAATCAACACCCCAAAGTTGTGCTACAACTATCGCGTTATACTTTGGGCGCAATCAAATTTTGGCGCTGTTGCCGGGGAAACGCACTTAAGTACAAAGAAGATTGTTAAATTTTGACAAGACAGTAAAAGAATTATAGATAGTTTTTCGTTTCAACAGCTGTAAAGGTGGTAACTTCGTTCCCTCTTTAGCTTGCTGCATTAATTATATTATATTTTATTCTTTCTTTTTATAGTACTTTTATTATTTTGTGACCTTTCTTGCTCAGATATAAAGACGCTTTGGGTAGATTTGCTTGTTGGCCTGTGCTAGAGTCAGAATCAAACCTTTTAAATCCTTTATTTGATAATCCATCTAGTCCTGAAGAAATGAGTGAACACGGAGATCAACTCACTAGGACCCTTCAAGATTACCTCCACCTTACATGCATCGCCACACCATCATGCATCATGTTTCCAGCCAATACTCGAAAACTGGATTTTAAAACAAGGATGATACAGTTACTCCCTACATTTCATGGCTTGGAAAATGAAAACACATATGTGCACATTAGAGAGTATGAGGAAGTAGTTGCGACTTTTCATAGTCAAAATGAAACTGATGACGTTGTGAGACTTAAGTTCTTTCCTTTCTCTTTGAAGGATAGAGCTAAGAGTTGGCTATACTCACTAAGACCACGATCTATTGGGTCGTGGACTGAGAAGACTCGGGTCTTCTTTAATAAATACTTTCCCCAACATAAGACTAATGCTTTAAAAAGGCAAATCTCCACCTTTGTACAAAAGGACACTGAGACTTTGTATCAGTCTAGGGAGAGATTTAAGGAGTTGTTGAGTATGTGCCCTCACCATGGGTATGAGAATTGGCATTTAGTGAGTTATTTTTATAAGGGACTTACATATAGAGAGCGCCAATTTGTAGAGATGATGTGCAATGGTGAATTTTTACGAAAGGATCCTGATGAGGCCATAGAGTACCTCAATGAACATGCTGAAAAAGCTCACACTTGGATTGGACCTAGTGCTACTGAAAGAACAAATAGGTCACGACCTGTAGGAAACCTAAGTGGTGGTGGAATTTACCAGCTTAGGGAAGAGGACAACCTAAAAGCTAAAGTTGAGATGCTCACTAGGGAGCTAGATGCGTTAAAAACTAAGAGCTTACAGCCCACACACGTAGCTAATCGTGCAAGGTCTTTTGGACCGTGTTTTGTGTGTGGCGGGGTAAATCATCTTGCCAAAGAATATCCCACATTTGCGGAGATGAGAGGGATGTATGAGGAACAATGTAATACCTTAGGTATGTACAAGAAACCTCTGTTACCCTTCTCTGATACCTATAATTCGGAGTGGCGCAATCACCCCAATTTCAGCTGGAAGTCTAAAAACCAGTAGCTTGCACAACCCCCTGGATCATATCCTGCACCATAACATGTACATGCACCTTCTAGAAGTCCTTTAGAAGAAACTTTGCATGCTTTTATTGAGGCACATGATAAGACTAATCAAAGAATTAAATCTTTGATTACGCAGGTTGTTGAAGAACTTAAGGATTTAAAGAGCCAAGTGTCCAGATTAATGAGCTCTTTGAGTATGAATGAGCGAGGTAAGCTCCCTTCCCAAGCTTATTCCACACCCCATAATCAACACTTGGCTCAAACGAATTTAAAGGAGGTGAATGTCATTGAGACACTAAGTGGTAAGTTATTACACATCCCAACAATGAAAAAATCAGAGGATGTGGACGAAAGCCACCAAGCATACATGATTGACTCATTCATGGAAAAGGTCCAGCACCTTAATCCATTGGAGTCCACCTTCACCTATGGCCTTACAAGAGCATATATCGAGCCAGAATTTACGGATGTTACTGATGACATCCTTGAGGCCTCTCTAAAGCATACAAGCATTGAATTTAGCAGTGAAGCAGTGGCTGGTGCATTCAACCTATATTTTTCTATGAGGGAATAAGAGTGTCTGGCAGAAGATGTAAAACTTAGTGCTCATGGGAGGCAACCCACAACATATCCATTTATTTTTACTATTTTTCATATTTCTTTTTCTTGTTTATTATTATTATTTTACTGTTTTCCAGTTTTACTTTTGTATTTCTTTTTCATGAACAACCATGTGCATCAGTTCAATTGGTCGTGCACAATTTTTAGCTCCACAAACTTTTGGTTAAAAAGAGAGTTTCCTTAATTTTTTCTTTTACATTGAGGACAATGTTTAGGAAACACATTTCTTATTGCATACCATTGAACTGATTGGTGTCATTTTCCCTTTTTGTTTGCTTTTAGTATGTTTGGTGTTAGCCTTAGAGTTTATTTACATGTCAATAATATAAGCTTAATTGAGATAGCATATATCATTTAGAAGAAATTAAATCTTGCTTCAGCTTGAAAATAATTGAAGTATCAATCTTTATTTGATTTGAGACTCTAGTTTGCGGTAAGATTGTATGATTAGTCTAAAACATTTAGAGAAGTTTTATGTGTGATTACTTTATGAATACTTTTGCGGTCTCGATAAGCTCTAGAACTTATTTGATAATCAGTTGAGGTGAATTCCTAGAATGCATATTACTTAGGACATGATATAGGCCATTTTTGAACCGTTTGAGCCTTTCAAACCTACCATTGCTATATTTATCGCTAGTCACCTATTTGAGCTTTTTCTTGAAAAAGAATTTGAGTCTTGTTTCTTTCAATAGCCCATTCACTCACCTTCATGAGCCTAAAAATATTTTATACTTACCTTTCTTTTAAAAGAACTTAGTTATACACATTTGCTGAGAAACACTTAAAAGGAGTAAGAATGGAAATATAAATATATATATATATATATATATATATATATATATATATATATATATATATATCACTACCACAACCCAAGTACATTAAAGGAGATAAGTTGGGGGTTGTGAAAAAGAAAAAAAATGAAGAAGGAAGTGAATGGTCTTATGCCAAAATACAAAAGAAAAGAAAAAGAGAAGTGAATTATGGCAAAGAAAGAAGAAAAGAAAAGAAAAATGGTGACTTATTGAGAGATATGCTCTTATAAAAAAATGGTTGAAAGAGTTGGGTGTTGAAGCAAGGTTATCAAGTGCTTAAAGTGGTTGTATTTAAAACTAAGAGATTGAGTTCATTTACTTGTAAATCATTCCCGTTCTTTCTTAACATTTACCTTAGCCTAACTTTACAAGCTTATTAAAGACCTATTGATCCAATGTAGTGTGATTTTTCTACAATAGTGGAGAGTGATTTGAAAATTGAACCTATGGAGCTTGTTTTTGTGATTGATGTCACGCAATTTATTATGTTCTTAGAGGCCAAGACTTGTATTCATGAATGTTATGCATAAATTCATCCGAGTGTTTGGATTAATGGATTGTGGTAAGACAGATGATAAGAGTCAATAACGATTTTAAGATTGATGCTTGGATTATTTTTGGACTTAAGTGATATTTAATGATTCTATGTGCTGCGTATTATGTGCAATTTTTGAGACAAAAAATGTGAATTGCTCCTTGTTTAACACTAGCATTGCTTTACCTTGTTTTGATTCCTACCATAGAATTCATTTCTCATTTTCGCTTGAATTGCTAGGGACTATCAATAAGCTAGTTGAGGGTTGTGATGAGAGTCATAAAATGCACTTTAACAGTACTTAATTGTTAGCACTTTAGGGTTGATCTAGGTTTGAATTGCACTTTTATACCTTAACAACTCTAAAGTGTCATTCTTGGATCATTGATCTATTTCTATGCATTTTCAGGTACTTTAAGTTCAAAAGAGATGAAAAAACTATCATCATTTTTAGTACAATGACTCGATGAACATCAGAGTGAAAGTTCACAAGCACTTGGAAAGGAGTTTCACTAAATTGCCAGAATTGCCCGTACAGATCAATCATTTTTGTAAATTAAAACTGTATTGATGCAAGAAGAACCAGAAGATGAGCCATACATGCTTAGAAATATCCGAAAGTCTATTTTCTGGAGAATTTTACGGCTTATAAAAATGATTTTTCTAGAGAAAGTTATGGCAGTTTTAGTAGACGAAGGTTAAGCTAGAAGATACCTAGTGCACTCGAGCGCACCAGGTTTGTGATCGATCGCAAGTGCGTACTCGTGATATCCCACATCAGTCAGAAATACCTTGCAGCGCACCATAGTGAGCTCGATCACAACATGCTGTGATCGAGTGAACACGGGCAGTATCCCAGATCGGAATGGAAACACATTGCACTTCGAGAATTCCTCTATAAAAACCCCACTTCACTTCATCTTTTAGAATAAACTGGGATCAAATCCAGAGGGCCTTTAGGAGGAATCTGAAGAACTTTTGGAGGGCAAGCTGAGGAATCTCTGAAGCTTTGCTACCAAGGGGGAGATCATTGAGAGACCGGAGGCAACTCAAGGAAGCATGAGCTCCATGGCTAACTAATCTCCAAGCAAGGCAAAAGGGTGAATCCCTAGGCGTAGTTGTTCTTATTTTCTTTTCTTGATTCAGTTGTAGCATGGATTTATTTTCATTAAACATTATTATGATTTACTTTTTTTTATCTAATTAGAAGATTTCCCCTTAATCCGGTGATTGCATCTTTCTCCCCCATATAAGTCTAGTCATGCTCTTCTTATGTGATGTTGTTGAGGTGTGATTGAGTCCGATAGATTTCTCTTCTAGATTTGTCCATTACTGCAGTATTGTCATTATGGTATATTGTCGTTTCTTGATAATCTATAAGTTAGGTCATATGTGTTTGAAAGTAAAGAGTATTTCATAACAATTGCATTTGGTCTTATATATGTGCTTTGATTGAATATTTGCCGATTGTTTTTTTAGGATGTAAAACTTGCAATCGAGATAAAAACAACTAAATTGAGATTGGAATAAGGCAACAAACCTAGGGAGGATTCCCGGAACCTTATTGCTTCCATTATAGTTTTCATTACAATTACACAATTCGCATATCACTTTACTTTATTATTCAAATTCTCTCGTTCAACTTTTATCGTTCGTGTAAAGGATTCAATCTTCTCTTGTAATTAACTTGTTTTCCTATGGAATCGACACCCCAAAGCTGTGCTACAACTACCACGTTATACTTTGGGCGTAATCAGATCCCTTACTGCTGAGGAAGTGGAAAACAAAGGCGTAGTTGAGCTCTTTGAAGGTGTCGATGCTTCCTAGCTTCATCCAAGAATACTGTATACCGACAACCTTTTTAAGTGTCAGGGGAAATGCTTGGCACATGACAGGACCGAAATGCTAATGTAGCATCATGGTGGTATTGTGCTACTGTAGGTGGTTCAAATGATTTGTCGATCCATCATAGGGCTTGAATTATGGCATCCAAAAATTTAGTATGAGCGGAGCTTCAAGAACTTCTTGTGTGAACGGTGGGTGCCAGATGCTGAGTTCATACAGATCGTTATGATTCCAGCATTTGAAGGCCTCGTTGATTTTCTCTTCCATCTCTTTGATCCGTTTTTTCAAGTCAAGGTTGCTTCTGGAGGAGGAGCCTCCTCTAGATTTATTGGTGCGAGGTAGTGAAAACTTTTCAGTGGATCGACTATCGATTGGGAGCATGTCATTAAGAGGGCTAGTTTGCCTAGGAGCACGGTGGGGAGATAAGGGTGAGCGCTGTCGACCTCATCTCCAGATTTTGGTGGCCAGGTTCATCACCAAACAAGAGAGCTCTAGGAATTGTGCTTGAATCATTGGAATAACGGGATGCACTGAGGTGGCTCCTATGAGATTTTCAGGGGGGTTCATCTTCGTATGATGAAGATGTTACGTTCCCAGAAGAGTTCATGGGTCAAAGCAAAGGTCATGTGTTTGGACACAGTAGGGAACCTTGATCCAGACTGCTGGTTGTGTGTATTGTTTTGTGTAGGTGCAACGCTGGTTCTAGTAACTCGCTTGTCGGTATTCTTGGTGGTGTTTCTAGGCGACATGGCAACGGATGAGTTCTTTAGATTTCTTCGCTTCTACTGGTTAGTGAAAGATTGGTTTTTTTCCCAAGGACAACGCCAATCTATTGATGCCAAAAATTTGCTACTGAGCTGGAGGTCTAGAATTCCAAGGCCTGCGCAGAGTAAGAGTGATGAACTAAAGAGTCACCGGAGTAAAAGGAGGGGTGGTGCCTCCAAGGACTCTCTGATGCCTTTGTTAGTGTAAGGTTTTGAGAAAGCGAAGAGGATTATAGTATTAATGGTGATAGTATTTTGGTAATGAACTTGAACTGAGTTGAGATTTGCATACCTTGGGCTTTTATAGTGGTTCAGGGAGCAAGTTTATCACATACTCAGGACAGTGCGATCCTTGAGATCCCGCTTTTTCTTTCAAGGGGTCTTGTTACGTGTTCAGAGACGATGCAGTCCCTAAAATCTTGCTTCCATTTTTGCGTGTGAGAAGTCTGTGAGTGGTTACGACTTCGTCATTTGCTCTGTTACTTGCCTGTTATTGACGCAACCACGTATCATCTGGTCATTGGAGGGGAGTTATCCATGTGTTACCAGGCTACTAGAGAGCGAATTATTTACTACATCACATATATTTCATTAATGCATATATATGTAAAAATTTAATCAATAAGTAAAAAATTACCAAGCTTTAATTTGTGAGTAGATTATGTGTTAACGGTGATCGGAGAATTTTCGAAATCCGTTGAATTGCTTGAAATGCCAAGAATTCTAGAGAAAGAAACAACAGTAGGAGAGAGAAATTCCTTTAATGGTGATAAGTTAGAATAATGTTGGCTTACCCCCATTGACCCAAAGTATTGGTTACCAAAAAGCTCTATCCATGGTCGAAATTACTGAGATTTCGAGGAGAGAGAAAGTAGATCACAAACTTGAAAAATCAAGGTGTTTTTAGGAGAGAGAAATATGATTCTTGGTATAGAGGGAAAATTGAGGATGGAGCGGAGGAGGCCATGTTATCATCGCCGATCACTTTTGAGGTGGATGCATAGAGTGGGTCAAGAGAGAGTGTACGCATGTAGTAGAAAAAGAAAAGAGGAAAAGGGAAAGAAGAAAAAAGGAAGAAGAAAAGAAAAGAAAAGATAAGTAATTATCTGTGGGGATGGGAGATTACGTCGCCTGATGAAAAAGAAGGGGAAGATGAGTCAGATAAAAAGATAGTGTGGTGCTGGTGTGTTTAGAGAAAAAGAAGAAAAAGATACAGTAAGTGGCGTCATTCAAGGAATTTGGGTAAAAATAAGGCCCTGTTTGGCCACATTAATTTTTGTTAATGGGAAAATAGTTTTTCCTAGCTTCTACCAAACATAATTTAGCGTTTTTATTTATTCATAATAATAAATTCTTTTATTATTATAAAAAAATATTTTCAAAATTAATCCCACTACCAAAATAAATAACTGTTCAAGTTGGCATGCATTCATGATGATCGTGATAGTACCATGAAAATTATGAAATTACTAAATCTTCCTTGACACTAAGGTAAGGGTTTTACATACATTATCAAGACGTTAAAAGACATTTGTGATTAAGAATTCTGAAAATTATGGTTATGAGCACGTGCTAAACTTAATAAAAATGAAATACAGGTTAAATATGAAAAGAATGTTGAGTTTAAAGTATTCTCGAAGAACAAAGAATATGAAAAAGACAATCTAGGTATTTGCGCTAGTCTATGGTGGCATAGGAACCTGTGCACTACTCTAGAGTGCTAGAGTGGTGTAACCTTTGTTCGCAACTCTAGATTGGCGCAAAGAGCAAATAAGCTCCAAATCGTGGATAAATTTTTGGTTAGCCTTATTTTATCCATTAGGTAATGCAGATCAACTCTAGGTGATCAGATTAACTCTAGAATGTTTTGATTTCATACAAACACTTAGACATCTGGCTTAAACCTACTCTATCACCTAAGCTCTATAAATAGGACTTTTGAATAACATTAAGGGGTATAAAAAAAGTCTGGAGAGAGAGCTTAAAGTATCTGTCACTTTTTCTCTCTAGACTTGATCCTCAGTGATTTTCATAATGTTTTCATAAAATAAAAATTTTAAGCAATTGAAAGAATTCTTAAACACTCGAGTGGGTTTTTAAAGCTGGGATTTCTTATAAAAAACCGAGGAAAACATTTGAGTGGGGCGTCTTGAGTGTATTCTCATCATCTAGAGTTCTTTGGGTAATATGTTACTCAATGAGTTCTTTAATTGAAGGAATTAAGCACTTTTATAACCTATAACCAAGAAAGGAATCACTACAGTTGCCAACGAAGTCAAAATTGATGTCTTCTTCTTGAGAGAGCTAAGAGGAACAACTAATTTCAAGTATCCAAATCCGAACTAAAGGTGTGTGTGGGCTAGAAGGGTGATTCTGCTCGATTTGCAATCATTCAGATGAAGTTGCGCTACTTGAAAATATATAGGTGGCTTCATTTTCATCCACCTATTATTCACATATTTCCTCTCTCTAAAACGAAATGACTATGATATTTCCATGATTTGGCTATTTATATAAGATTTCTTGCATATCAAATAATGCCATGATGTTAGAAACATGTTCTATGCAATTACCTAAGTGATAAATTGTTGAAATCTGTTTGAATTTGACCAAATATTGCATGAACTCGAAGTTGTAATATTTTGGATTCACTATGACTGTGGACCAATCTAGAGTGGTGTATAGCCTTGTGCGCTACTCTAAAGTGACACAAGGTGTGTTCTTAGATTGATATTCTTGTTCATCGTTTGATTATTATGATTTTATGTCAGAAACATGATTATTATGTGTGCAATGCGCTTGTCAAATTATTTATGTTATTGAATGCCTCTGTATCTTTGCACTACTCTAGAGTGGTGCACAACCTAGTGTGTCAGTCTAGAGTGGTGTAGGCCACGACTCTTCTCTGAATGCTTTCATATTTTTCTAGTAATTTTATGCTATTCTGTATTTCATATATGTCATATTAAAACTGACTGATGACTTGTTTAACCATGATGAACACTAGAATGTATGACTATGCTTATTATTGAAGAATTGCATACTCAATTTCTTATTGAAATGTTTTTGTATAAATCTGATCATTAAATTAAACATGATACTTCTTTTGGATGTTCACTTGTTTAAACATGTTTGCTTAATTGATTACGTTATTGGCATGACATCGTTGCTTATTTAAATTCTTTCCTTTTGATTCTTTATCACTTTATTTATTGCTCCGGTTTATTTACTTTGATATTTTGTTGCGAATTCACCATTCCTATTTTATGCGTCGTTATGTTGCTTGTTTGCTTGACCACTTGAATTAAAACATTGAAAGCAATATAAAAACTTCTTATCTAAATTGTCCTTTAATGAGCATGAGTAGAGATTAGGTCCTTTGTGGCCTTGGCACGTGTGAGGTGTTTTCTCGACCTTCTCACAATGTACCCCAAGTCTTGAATTCGATCTCTCTCTTTAACCAATAGATAAAGGTTCTTGGTTCCTTAAATAACCAAGTGGCAACTCCAATCAAGTTTCCATTCTTTAACTTTGTGTCTCAAACTCATTACTCTTGTGATTGAAGTTGACTATTCAGATTAGCCCCTATTCAAATAGATACGATTTTAAGACATTGTTCCATGAAGGTCTAAAGGGAACGTACCCCACATCGATCAACAGATTTCCAACATTAACAATTGCTATTTTAATTTTTTTTTTGCTTCATTGTAATTGTTATACAATTGAATGAGAGTAAACTTCTTAGTCAATTTTAAATGTGGGTTATCCTTGTTTTTAGAAAATTTTAAAAACAGTCATAGAAAACAACAAAAACATTAAAAGAAATGTTTCTAGAAACAAATTATGTTTTCAAAAACATTTTTGTAAAAGAAATATTTTTTTAAAACACTAACCAAACATATTTCTATCATTAACTAATTGTTTTATATGTTTTAAAAAGTAGAAAACTATTTTTGAAAATAGAGACTCCGTAGAACAAAAAATGTAGACTTGTGATCCCCAAACCTTTTCAAAGTAGTGGTTCTAATTTGAGTAAAGATATTTTTATTAAAAAATAGTTTAGTTACTAATTATCTCAAAAGTTTAAATTGATTAGAAATGCCTTAACTATTTTTTATTTTTTATTTTAATAAATTCCCTCACGTGAAAACCTGTGTTCTCCTGATTTACGGTCAACACACATGGACTAAACTGTAAGAAAGCTCAAACGTCAAAATTCATATGTCAAATGACAAATAATGGGTGCAATGTTATCATATTAAGACATAATTGAATTACTAATTATCTCAAAATTTTAAGTTGATAAAAAATGGTCTAATTATTCTTTTTTATTTTAATAATTTTAACTTCCAAACTCAAACACTCATTTTTTACCCTCTGAATAATGCATTAATAATTTTATGCTATGTTAGGAAGCTTAATTAGTACTTTTAAAAAAAGAAAGTTTAATTAGTAATTGATTATTTTATCTTTAAAAATTATTGTAACGAGTAAAAAATCATTGTAATAAATCGATTAAATGGTTTTTAATGAATTTATTTTTTATTGTTAAAAACAATCGACATACATGAGGTGTAATCCCAAAAATGCTCTTTTAGTTTGGTTATGAGATGATAAACATTGCGGGATTTGAGTTTTTCAGCATTCAACTTAATCATTAACATCGAAGCTAAATCTTAGTCAGAAATAAAATAAAAAATGAATAATAGAAACAGAGGGTAGTAGGACGAACGCATACCATAAATGTAGAAATTAATTGAGCAATTCAGGGAGGGCCCCCTTTACAAATAATTAAAAAGTTACTCCCACATAGGAACAAAACAGAGACAAAAAGAACAATGATGATGTGAATTCAGGGGTTGCAGATGCAGAATCTGTAGAGGGTTGGATGCCTAGAGAGAAGAACAACAATTAGCTGACTTTTCTTTTGCTAACCTTTTGTCTGTTATTATTGTGATGATCATGATGGCAAATTGGCATATCAGCAAAACGGAATGATGGGAATTCCTGCACCTGAACAATGGAATGATTATATTCAATTTGCCATTTAGCATTTAAACATCGAGTCCCCAAAAGTTTTTCGGCAGGTTCGGTCGAATTTTTTTTAATAATTTTAAAAAAATTTATTAATATTATTAATATAAGTGTTAAATTAAAAAATTAATATTATTAATAAAATTTTTAAATTATTAATAAAATTTTTAATTGATCTAAATCATGATTAATCAAAAAAAATTTTGAATCGTGATCCCGATTCAATGTAAATTATAACAAAATTAAATATTTTTATTAATAATTATAAAAAATTAAATAATAATTATATCAAAAAATTTAAAATTTTAAAATCATTATTTATTTTCTTATAATTAATAATAAAAAATTTTCATGATAACTCCCGCTAACCCGATACAACCCCTAAACACCACAAAATATGACCAAACAAACCACCTAGCAGCCCCAATTTAATTATTACTACTATTTGAATTTTTCCAAACAGAGTTGCCATTTCTTTTTAATTTGCCACATGCCATAAGTCTTTAATGTAAAAACTATTTATGGATTATAAAACATGCCATAACTATCACTAAGATTTGAAATTGATTCTTCACATTCCTCTTTGAGATTTGGTTTATTATGTATGACGTATTTTGACTATTTTTTTTTGCAAGTGTTTTGATTCAACAAATTTACGGGGAATGCAATCAGGTGGCGAACAGTTTGTCCAAAAACGATCACACCCATTATCATGTGGAGCTCTATTGGTTACATAATACTTTTATCTGAAAGTTATTGTTAATGTATTATATGGGCTTAGTCCCACATTGGTTGTGTATAGCTTTGCTTCTCCTATTAGCTTGTATAAATAGGATAATCCCACATTGGTTGTGTATAGCTTTACTTCTCCTATTAGCTTATATAAATAGGATAGCTCCCTTTGTAAGTAAATCACACCATTCAATACAAATCTTCTCTTTGTATTGTCTCACTTCCTCTCTTAAAATCAACATGGTATCAGAGCCATAATGGTTCTCGGTATTTTAAGAGTTGAGTATGCTCTGTGATTGCCACTACTGTGGATCCTTCACATCAGAAATTCTCGGTATATTAAAAGTTGAGTATGCTCTGTGATTGCCACTATTAGTGGATCCTTCACATTAGAAAAACTTCTAGTATATCCTTTTCATACCTGTCGGGTCATCACTATAGTCGGAGTCTCATTCTCCATCGACATCATCTCCGCTGCCGCTTCTGTTTCAGAAACGCTGCTGCCACGTTAGCCCTAAAAGCCACATCAGCGCCACCTCACTGCCACCTCAGTGCCACGTCACCCGTTGACATCATCTCCGCTGCCACATCAGTGCCACGTCACCCGTTGACATCATCTCCGCTGCCGCTCCTGTTTCAGACACGCTGCTGCCACGGTAGCACCACATCAACAACACGTCAGCACCACGATACTCGTTGACCACCACATCATCAGTTGACTGCCACGTCATCAGTTGACCGCCACATCACCGGTTGACTGCCACATCATCAGTTGACCGTCACATCACCGGTTTCTTGGAGGTTCACCTTCCTCTTTGCTCCTATGGCTGAATCGGATTTACCCCACCGACAGAGCACACACCAGAAGCCCTTATATTGCAAGTATTGTCATTCACAAGGGCATGAATTGCTCAAATGTCCTTCTCGCCTATGTAAAGTCTGCAGAGAACCGGGTCACTATCTTGCAGACTGCCCTAAACTTCCATCTGGAAATCAGTCAAATGGGAACCAATATCACTCTCGAGGCTCACACAATCGGTCATATTCCAAGCCAAAGGATATTGCTGCTGTAACCACTGATGCTACACCAACTTCATCCAATTCTCCACCTGATTGGAGTGGTTTCTGCACCGTTCTTACCGAGGCTCTAAATAAAATCGGTAACAATATAGCCATGTCAACTACACCAGGTACATCCCGATGGTATTTCGATTCTGCTTGTTGCAATCACATGACTTCTGATGCCTCTATTTTTTCCTCTAAAACCTGTGATGAGCATGCGCCTACTATTCACACTGCCAATGGATCAAATATGCTGGTCAGCCATACTGGACATGTTGATAGTTCTCATTTGTCTCTCCCTGACACATATTTAGTTCCTAATCTTACGCTTAACCTTATATCTGTTGGACAACTATGTGATCTTGGACTTGATGTGCATTTTTCTTCTACTGGTTGTCGTGTGCAGGACCCTCAGACAGGAAAACTCCTTGGAACCGGCCGTAAAGTTGGACGCCTCTTTGAGCTCACTCATCTCCAAGTCTCATCCTCACCATCACCAAATCAATCAGCCGCATCCATCCCAGCACTCTCACCTGTGGAATTGTGGCACTCTCGGTTAGGTCATACTTCATCTAGCCCTCTACGTTCTCTTATTTCTAGTGGTCAGTTAGGTTCACTTCAGCATGAGTCTTTTCATTGTATTCATTGTCAACTTGCAAAACAATCAGCTTTACCTTTTAATGAGAGTCAGTCTGTTTCTCTTGCACCTTTTGATTTAGTACATTCTGACGTTTGGGGGCCTTCTCCTCATGCATCAATGGGTGGTGCTCGTTATTTTGTTATATTTGTGGATGACTATTCTCGTTATACTTGGTTGTTTCTTATGAAAAGCAGATCTGAACTCTTTCAAATATATTTTGATTTTTCTTCTATGGTTCAAACTCAATTCTCTCGGAATATCAAAATTTTTCGTTCAGATAATGCAATGGAATATAAAGACCGTGCTTTTCTAAACCTACTTCACAAAAATGGCACGCTCCCCCACCGCTCGTGCCCTGGAACCTCCCAACAAAATGGACGAGCTGAACGCAAACATCGACATATTCTTGACACCGTTCGTGCTCTACTCATTTCGTCATCATGTCCTGAACGTTTCTGGGGTGATGCTGCATTCACCGCAGTATACACAATCAATCGTGTCCCTTCCACTACAATCCAAAATCAATCTCCATTCGAGCGCCTTTTCGGTAAACCTCCTGATTACTCTAACCTCAGAGTCTTTGGTTGCGCTTGTTTTGTTCTTCTCAAACCACATGAACACAACAAATTACAACCAATGGCTCATCTGTGTTGTTTCATTGGATATGGTATTGAACATAAGGGGTATCGATGCTGGGATCCTATTTCTAAAACTCTTCGTATCTCTCGTCATGTCATTTTTTGGGAACATCAAATGTTCTCTTCGTTACGGTCATTTGACATATCAACCATCACTAACTCTAGATTCTTTACTGATCCATCTATTAAGTTATTTCCTGAGAATCCAGTTTCAGGTACTGTTGAGTCCACCTCCGAATCACCAGCTGATATCACCCCTTCCGTTCCAGAACCACCAGTTGATCCTACCTCTCTAGACCCAGACCCAGTTCCAGCTCCAGAACCATCAGCTGACCTCACCTCTCTGACTCAATCGGTCGTGCCCGAGGATATTCCTATGTCCGATGAGTCTGCACTGACTCCCTTTGAGAGCCATCCTCCAGATCACCCCCGCAGATCTACTAGGGTAACTCACCCCCCTTCTCATCTTGCTGATTACCATTGTGATTATCATTGTTTTTCCACTATACTTCATCTGCATGAGCCTCAATCCTATAAGGAGGCTAGTACTAATCCTCTTTGGCAGAAAGCAATGGATGAAGAACTTCAGGCCCTAGCTAAAACTCATACATGGGATATTGTTGATCTACCCGCTGGAAAAACTCCTATTGGGTGCAAATGGGTGTTTAAGATCAAGACACTTTCTGATGGCTCTATTGAACGATATAAAGCCCGACTTGTTGCCAAGGGATTTGCTCAGGAATATGGCATTGACTATGAAGAGACATTTGCTCCAGTGGCGAGGCTCACATCTGTCCGTACACTCATTGCTGTCGCCGCCATTCGAAGATGGACTTTATTTCAAATGGATGTCAAAAATGCATTTCTGAATGGGGAACTTCTTGAGGAAGTCTATATGCATACACCTCCCGGCTTGGATGCCACTCGAAACAAAGTTTGTCGCCTTCGTCGTGCCTTATATGGTTTAAAACAAGCTCCACGTGCCTGGTTTGCCAAATTCAGCACTACCATTCATCAGTTTGGGTTCACACCGAGTGCTCATGATTCGGCTCTGTTTATCCGCCATACTGCCAATGGTATTATCCTTCTTTTACTGTACGTGGATGATATGGTTATTACTGGAGATGATCCACATGGTATTTCTGAACTCAAAAAGTTTCTCAGTGGCCAATTCGAGATGAAAGATCTTGGCGTGCTCACCTATTTTCTTGGCCTCGAAGTCTCATCTAATTCTGATGGATTTTTTCTCTCTCAGGCCAAATATGCCTCGGACCTCCTTTCCAAGGCTGGGATCACTGACTCAACCACTGCCACTACTCCTCTCGAGCCGAATGTCAGACTTACCCCACTCGATGGTTCACCTCTTCAGGATGCCACTCTATATCGTCAACTGGTTGGAAGTCTTGTATATCTTACTGTCACTCACCCTGACATTGCCTATGCCGTTCATCAGGTCAGTCGGTTCTTGTCCGCTCCTCGGACCACCCATTACTCGGCTGCTCTTCGCATTCTTAGGTACGTCAAGGGTACTTTATTTCATGGGCTTCATTTCTCAGCACAGTCTGCCCCCGTTTTACAAGCCTATTCTGATGCCGATTGGGCCGGAGACCCCACCGACAGACGTTCAACCACTGGTTACTGTTTCTTTTTGGGCAATTCTCTCATTTCCTGGCGTAGTAAGAAACAAACTGTGGTTGCTCGCTCCAGTACTGAAGCTGAATATCGTGCCATGGCTGATGCAACTCAAGAACTTCTCTGGCTTCGATGGCTACTCGCTGACATGGGTATCTCTTCTCCTGCTGCCACTATCCTACACTGTGACAACAGGAGTGCTATTCAGATCGCTCACAATGATGTCTTCCACGAGCGTACAAAACACATCGAGAATGATATCCACTTCATCCGTGATCACATTCTCCAGAATACGGTTCGTCTACAATCCGTCAGTTCAGCCGATCAGACAGCTGACATTTTCACTAAGGCTCATCCACCCGGACGCTTTCACTTTCTGGTTTCCAAACTCAAGTTCACCTCCCACTTACCACCTTGAGTTTGAGGGGGGATGTTAATGTATTATATGGGCTTAGTCCCACATTGGTTGTGTATAACTTTGCTTCTCCTATTAGCTTGTATAAATAGGATAATCCCACATTGGTTGTGTATAGCTTTACTTCTCCTATTAGCTTATATAAATAGGATAGCTCCCTTTGTAAGTAAATCACACCATTCAATACAATTCTTCTCTTTGTATTGTCTCACTTCCTCTCTTAAAATCAACAGTTATAAATTAGTTTTAATATAAATAAAATTATGATGTTATTGATATTTCAAAAATTGTTATTGACGTTTCTTCGGTATTTAATTTTATAATATTATCTTAAATTAACTTGTATTTTAAAAAATATTTAATTTTAATTAAGAATATTATTATTAAATAAATAAATAAATAAAAATATCACTGTAATTTTTGAAGTGTTAAGTAACTAAAATGATAGGAAGGGACTTCATGGATTAACCAAACCTCAATTCAGCATAGATTTGATCAGTAATAAATAACAATAACAAGTGAAAAAAAGAAAAAAAAAAGATTTCAGAATAAAAGATGGAAGAAAAAAGAAAGAATGGGAGGTTGTGGCTTCGGTACTTTTGGCCTGTGCAGCAGAGGCCTCGGGAAATATGCAACCGAGAAGAAATTCGCAAAATAGTTCTCTCTTTTCTTTTTGACAGACCGTAGAGAGACAAAAGTGTACGTACCGTTTGAATTACTTGTTTTACTGGGAGTATTTGTTTAGTTTTTACTATCTTTTTATGTTAAGTATAGTCAATCGCCGAGGTAGAGAAAACAAGTGACGTAGACTACGTATATTTATGCGATTCTCTGTTCTCATGCTGTATACGTTGTCCATCATCTACCTTTATTCTTGAGAGAGAACTCACCGCATTTTTACAGAATGTTAATGTATGATGTGAGAATTGACATCGGTAATTATATCAAGGGTAAATGGTTGTTGCCCAAGCCTCAAGAACTACAATGTTTATTTGTGGATCCATAGATAACTAATTTGATCCTCAATTTAAAAACATCACATGGTAAAAAAAAAGATAAAGATTTGGTTTTCCATCATATTTGAATACCAAATTGTAAAAAATATTTTAAGTTTTGAAGCCATGTATCAGTACTCTTCACAAAAATACCTTGGCCACACTCTTTACCCATTGAATTCACCTCTACTTGATTGTGAAAAACTGAAAAATATCATCATTAACTTCAAAGAATTCAAATTCATCAATTTTCAGAAAATTTGGTAATCTTAAGAAAATAAGAACCGAAAATAGAGCTTCTCTCGTTCGTTCGTTCCAAGAATTTGCTCCTTCAAAAAGTTAAAGAAACACGTTTGCAGGCAAGACAACCACTTTGCCTACCCGTTGGGCACTGATGGCGCTCGAGTTATTTTATTTTATGGAGACATGGCCAACACTACCTTATTTTTATAATACCGCA
Source organism: Bretschneidera sinensis (assembly GCA_023935145.1). NCBI lineage: Eukaryota > Viridiplantae > Streptophyta > Magnoliopsida > Brassicales > Akaniaceae > Bretschneidera > Bretschneidera sinensis. Next base: position 5,818,023 of record CM043705.1, read on the forward strand.
TAAGTGGAAATCATGAACGTGCTTTTTTTTGAAAGGATCCAACATCCTAACCAACGTGACCTCCCTTTTTCTTGTTTTTATTATTTTGCAATAGATAATATGACTTATACTGCACGAATGTAAAGTTTGACATTCACTTGCAAAGCCATTTTTGTCAAAAAGATTTTCCAATCTTACCTCGACTCAAGGTCACCTAAAACCAATTGCAATAATTAATATTAATAATGAAAGTGACCCTAGAGAATATCCTAACCTTAATTTCACCCTAGCTTAACAAGTCTTAGTTTGCCATATTATATAAAAAGTTGAGATAAATAAATATTTTGAACAACTCTAAATTCTTATGCTTTGACCCTAATATAGCAACTCTAATTTCAAAGCCAGGCTGATCATATCTGAAATACTAGCATCAAATGTCCACCATATATTTTTCATGTAATTAGAGACAATATCTTAATTAATTCTCATTAATCACAAAGATTTAGGGAATGAACAATGATTAAAGTATGGGTTCCCACTATCTTGACTTTTCAACCTCAAGGCATTGAATTAGGTATAAAGTTTGACTAATGTGTTACTTTTATTGATTGCAGAGCTTGTGGAATTCAACTATCATCTTAATATATATACCGAGTATAGGAGACAGAAGGCCCTTTTGAAATTTGTGGTGAGACTTTTGGGCATCATCTCCATTTTGGTCTCTTAAGTCCTCAAATGAATTGCACCTTTTATGCAAGAAGCAAAGTTGTGGAACCCACCATGGAGAATTACCTAGAGAATAAAAGATGCACACAATCAGATAGCATTTGCAGTAATAATTAAGGCCATGTTTCGTTAGACTTGTGAAAATTGTTTGGTGACTAGTGATTGATTCGTAAAAATTGTACTTATAATAAAGCTGACTGATTTCTGTCTATTTGGTTGTAAATTGACTGGCTTGATTTAAAAAATATCTGATACTATTTTTCAATTTTGGTAAAAACAACTGACTAGTGATCAATGGCTTTTTTTAATAATTGTATTTTAATTTTAAATATGACCAATATGATAAAATTTACTACATTTATCCATAAATAAGAAAAAAAAAACATTTTCCACAACCAATTAACATATTATAAAACTCACAGAAATAGAAATAAAAAAATCATACAATAAAATTCATAGAAATATAACTATAAAATTCATGCAAATATAATTTATAAAATTCATACATGCATTTAAAAATAAAACAAAAAAAAATCATTACATGCGTCACTAGGGTCAAATTACTCAACCCTCCTAATAGCCCACATGGTATCCACAATTCTTTCTTATTCTCTCACCATAAAGTTCATGTCCACTGTCGATACATCCTCACTCGTACTAGCCGTAGGCTCCGAGAGTGCCCCCTCTGGCACAAAGTCAAGGTTCGACCATATACCTATCAAAGCATCCTCCTCTGTGGCACTACGTAGCCTGAAAAGATTATGAATACAAGCACATACACAAACAATGAATATCTGACTCTGTAAAAGAAAGCATGGCATTTACTTCAAGATTGAGAACCTTGCTTTGAGAACCCCAAACACCCTTTTCAATCTCATTCCTGAAAGAGAAGTGAGTATGATTGAAACATTTCTCTCGATCATGGGGCCGACCACTCATCCTAAACTCGGGCAAATGGTATTTTTATCTCCTTAAAAAGTGTGAGGAAACCCCCAATACAAGGAAACCCTGCATCCACCATATAATATTTCTCTACATTAAAATTAGTATGTTAGTGGCACAAAAGTTATATAAGCCATTATCAAAAGGAATAATGCATCAACTGATACGTGCGAGAGGCATAGGAAAGTTGCATTCCTCAAGACATATAGAGGCAATAAAAACTCCAGAGTCATACGCAATCCCCTTTTAACCAACTCTAATATAAATTATGTGCATGTAAAAGTCGCATACCGCAAGGATGTTTTATGTATAAGCAATTTTTCGTCATTGATGAGGGATCTTCTCATCACTAGAAACCCATTCAGATACATGGGTACTATCAATTGCCCTGACACAATCCTAGTTTAAATGTGTAAAATCATATATAAGTAAGGAATTAATAAAAGAAATCATGAGGAAAACCAAATACTGTTTACCTTTAATCATGAAGAAGAAGCTCACTTTGAAGAATGAAACCTTAGGGATGATCTAATATGGGTAGGAGTTTCAGTTAAAGACACTCAAAGCTTAACTACCTCGATTGACAATCGAGAAAAAACAACCAGTATTTTGTTAAAGTGCCTTGAAATTGTCTTCCTATAGTGTTGGAATCGATGAGCTAAAACCTAATTGCACTCATTGTGTTCCACACACATCAAGAATATCATGACATGCTTTTCCACCGTCATAAACCTTGTATGTGACAAAAACCCATTCGCCACCAATATTTGGGGAATATATTGTAACGTACACTTAGACATCTGCAAGAGGTTGTGGTATACAGTTGGATGTCTATCCAACACTTCCATCATCAATTTGTGACTTTCTAATATTGAATCCATCTAATTCAACCAAGGTAAATTTGCCTGTCTTTTATTATGAATGATTATTTCTATGACCAACAAGCACACGTCTCGAATTTGAGAATTTGATAATGACATTCTGTAGTAGTTTAGAAAATTCATGAAATATCCAAATAGACATGAAACATTGTACATGCGCAAATTTTAAAACAAAATGCTACACTAGGGTGGAACAAGCCAAGTAATTATCATGCATCTAACATCCATACATATCATTCATACATAATATTCATACATAGACGTGAAATATCAAAATAAAATGTAAACATCCATGACTAAACATCAACGATAAAGACATCATCATCCAGCACAACCAACTCGAGGTATCATAGGCCTGTACATCTATGACCTCTACATTAGCAGTCACAGAGGGCTCACCTGTTTGGTACAATGTCTACATCCAATCCGGGTATCCCCTGAAATATGGTGCAAAGAAGATCCACTTCTTTAATGCTAGTGTCGTGATATCTTGTGCTCCATGGATGCAGCTAAGATAGAATAAATAAATAAAAATTCAATCATCTAAAAGGCATATAATATAACACCCCATTGACATTAACAACTATAGACACCGACTAAACCCTGACCTGATATAAGCTTGGCTGATGATGCGCCTCCAGCAAAATATTCCCTTGCTTGTCAACAACCCCAAGAGAATACAACTCCTTCTAGTGTTTAAACTGATCCTTAGAATACATCCAATGAAGTTTCAATTCTTTTCGTCCCAGTTCTTCATTAAATTTGGCCCTAAAGCACTCTTGAATTATATTGATCACTTTCCTAGTTGAATAATGATTAATCAACCCCTAAAATATTATTCTTCCCTCGTCGTTGTGAGAAAAAAATGTGTACTTCTGATCTGTCCACTTCATCCTCGGCATTTCTTCCAAAATATACACTCGTTAAAATTCTGTAATCAAAGCTCCAACAAAACTCTCTAAAAGACTATTATAGCTTAATATATGTGGAGTTAAATGTATACGCCTCAGATGCACATAAGTTATGCTTCAATAATTTGTTATATATACATGCAACAAAGTCCTTAGTGGTTGTTCTCATAGGTAAATTCCTGGCCTCGGGTCTCAAAATAGACAAACGTTAACCTATTAAAAAATAAATGAATGCATGCCATGAAAACAAAAGAAAATCTAAAGGGTTTATCATTAGCCAGGGCCTAATGCAATGCATGAGACACGCATAAAAATAATATAATATAATACATGACAAACACCTAGTTAAACTTAATGCAATGCATGAGAGACACCTTAAAATCAATGTTGTAATGCATGCGAGAAAACTAATTGAACCTAATCAATCTCATATAGAAAATGAAATGCAATGCATGAGACAACTCAGATTCACATAGACACATAAATGCTTCTACTGTAATGCATGAGACATACCACTAAAGAAGTACCATGGTCTCAAAATAATTGGCATCACCACAACAACAAACCATAAGCATAACAAGTAAAGCATAGCCATAAAAAAAATTTAGAAAACAAAGAACATAGATACAGTTACAGCATAAAGCATCTAAATGGTATTGTTACAGCAAGAAAATATGAAACCAAACTACAAAAATCTAATACAACCAAACTATGAAACACATGATAAAATGCATTCAAGCACAGTTTCAGCATCACAACAAGAAAATATGAAACCAATCCAAAAAAAAACCTAATATAATATGAAACCAAACCATAAAGCACCTGATATAATGCATTCAAGCACAGTTGCAGCATCACACTCATAGTTACTGAAGGTGAATAAACACCAAGACAGAGGTAAAAACTAGTAATTATTTATCATGAACTCCTCTCCTTTTGCAAGTTAAAAAAAAAAAAAATGAGAATATCATGGAAATCAAATCAATCTTGAAGAAACCCAAAATAATTCAATTCAAAGATCAAACATAATGCAACATTTAACCCTAAATTAAAACAAAGCAACAACTAAAATTAACACTAAAACTCAAATAGCATAAGATACAAAAAGAAAGAACCAAACTGAAAAAAAAAAAAAAAAATTAGAGATGAACCAAACTGAATAAAAAAAATCAGATAAAAACCAAATTAAAAAATTAGGAACATAAACGTAGTTCAAATAGATACAAGTTCAAACTAAAAAAATGCGTGAGACAAATATCTACACACACACACACACACACACACATATATATATATATATATATATATATATATATATATATATATATATCAGAGTGCAAAACAGTGTCGATAGAAGACAAATCTCCTTTATTTTGCATAGTACCAATACAAGATCTCCCAATTCAAACCTGGCAAATTGAAGGTAATAATTAATAAAATTGATTAAGGTACATAATATGTATATATATATATGTGTGTGTGTGTGTCTATATATATATATATATAATGCTTCAAGAGAGCAAATAGAGAGAATAACAAAGATGAGAATATCATAACCCCAACGAATGAAACAAAATTTAGTACTTAGTTTATACTCGATCCACAAAAATATTTTCTTTACTAGTGGCAACATAATAGTAAAAGCCAAGGTAATCAAAGTATCTATGATTCATAAAATTCTAAACTCAAAGCCCATAAAATGATTAAAACTCGAATAAATTTAGTGCTACGTTTATACTCGAAATGGAACGTAGCCTAATGATAAACCTTAATCTTCGTTTAATGATAAAATATCATAGTTTTGAAGCCAGATCAAAGGAGAGGAGATTGCACTACAAATTTAGTTCTAGTAAATACCAAATAAAAACCCTAATCAACACTATCAATAGCCATTAATCCTAATATATAGCACCACGATTTCGAGTAGTAGCAGAGTATAAATGAATACCATGAACAAATCCATACGAGAAAAAATAAAATGGAAAAATTCCCCTGTAGGTAACAAAGAGACGAGATGAAAACCAAAAAATTGCAAACCTTAACTTGTTCTGATCATCAATCGAAGAGAGAAAATGTGTACAAAGAAATTATGAGAATCAGCAAGCACCATTAAAGGATCCATTGCATGTTCCAGTTAGGCCTATTACTAGAGCACAATCAAAGAATATCAAAGAATCACTTAATGGGCTGATTCAAGAGATTTGAGTTGATTCTAAAACGGGGCATTCCAAGCTTGGCCCAAACGGAGATGAAGGTGTAATAAATTTAATCCAAGCTATTGATGGGGCTGATCTTGCTTAATTGGGCATAATTTCCTTAGCAATGGCATTAATTAATGGCTGATTATGGCTTGAGAGGCGTGGATTTAGAAGGAAAAAATGGCTGATTAGTTTCTAATTTCAGACCAATTAATTAGCTTATTGACTTTCTAGTTCCATACCAATTAATTGGCTGACAGACTTGCCTATCTCAGATTTTCATAAAGCGTATTTTTTTTTAGTTCTTTCTTTATCTGCTTTCTTATTTTGTAACCAAGTTAGTTTCCTTTTTAGTGGGGTGTAGAGCTGAAAGGGTTATAAATAGCATGCACTAATTATAATGAAATAATAAAATAGAAATTAAAAAAAATGAGGTTTGCTTCCTCTATTGGTTCTTCAGAGAACTTATGAACTTATCGAGGATTCTTCCTTGTGGCATTCAAATTTTATACATTCGGTTCGTGATTCAGTTATAATCATTGGGTCGAGGTTTGTTGCTTTATACCTTTGGTTCGCATTTCATTATAAACGTTGGGTCAGGCTTTTCTATCAAAAATTTGAATTTTAGCTTTCTTGGGTAAGTATTTCAATATTGTTTGTTGGGTCTCAAAGTGTGTCGATTGAGGTTCGCATTATTTGGTAATAGAGCCAACTTCTAAAAATCAGGTTTACTATCATTTTATCTTTCGTTTCTTGTTATCATCCTATCTTGTTCCGTTTGTGTTCATTTTTTTTCTTGTTCTTGTTTTTGTGTTGTGCACCCAGTTAAAAAACAATGTGAAAAAAAATGTGAAAAAAAGATAAAAAGACAAACAAAAGGTGATACTGAAGCAACGGATACTATCATTCACTGTACTTATCAAAGTTAATTTTTTCTTGAATTGTGACTTTTGCAATTTCAATTCTCTCTCTCAAAAAAAAAATCTAATTCTTATCATTTTCCTTTGATTCGTTGTTTCTATAATATTTTCTTGATCAAGTTTATTAGTTTAATAAAGAACTGAAAAGATAAAGTTACGAGTGGAAAAAGGCAAGAGAGTGTGATAATAATATCGGGAAAAAAAAAAGCCAATTTAAGAGTGAAACATGAGTGTGAGCGACAAAATTTGAGTGCAAACACTTGAAGGAATGTGGTGAGGAATTATTTCTAATATTTCTCTATAGTTTCAAAAGAAAATGTCTTCTAAGAGTGACACATCAAGCAAAGAAGGAAAGGAGGAGTCGTCCTTCGTGTTACAGGCTATGCAACAACAATTTGAACGCATAAACGTGGTATTCAATGAGATTCGGGATCGGATGGATAGACAAGACACTGTTATTGCTCTTGGTGCGAGGGGCATGTAACGATCCATCCCGGGTTGGCCACCCCCGAAACAGTGTCATCACATTTTGAGAATCCTAGCACGACACATATATACAACCATAAAAAAAATAATACTAACAAAAAGTTTCATTATCAACCCCAACAGGGGAGGTATATAAATATGATATTAATTTACATATAATTTATAACATAAGATGCATGAATATTTACAAATATTTATTTCCTTTTCTCACTAGTCTGAGGATATTGACATATATATGGCTTACAGAAATTTATTCCGTCTGGCTTTGGACTCACCAAACTACTTGTCCTATCTGCTACCTGAAATTATTGTACAATGAGGGGTGAGCTTCACATGCTCAGTGAATTTAATTTACTAAAAGTATTCCAAATTCCATAAATAGTCCTTTAATATTTAATCATTTATTTTTCACATAACTTTATGACAACTTTCTACTATTATTACACATGTCATACAATTCATTCTCTATCAATATCTTTTTCTCAATCATTGGTGCACCTTAAGACCATCAATTATCTCATAATTACCTCGTAATGAGGTTCACATCATAAAGTCCATCATTTAGATGGTTCTTATCATTCTCTGCTTCTTTCTTACATAATTGTCTCTCTCTGTGAGACCAAATCATCTATAAACGTTTTCATAATAACATGCCACACATTAATATTTAAGAAAATGCAGCAATAATTAAAACAAATGCAAATGCATGAATTGTTATGATAGGAACGTCTTCCTACCTGTCGACAGGTTCTTATTATCTCAGACCGGCCCACTCCCGGTTCTTTACTTTGCAACTTAGTCCCGGTTGCCACGAAAATTTCTCAGCATATACCGGTTGGCACGGTGTCCCTTTTTATTCCAGCATATACTGGCTGTCACGGTTATTTCGTTAGACCGGTCCCTTCCCGGTTCTTTTCTTTCTCATTTAATACACGTGCATATGAACAATGATATGAAATATGCACATAAACAGTAATCTAACAACTTATAAATTCAAAATAATTAAATTTACTATCCTGACAATTCTCAAATTTATATAACAACAATTCCCTTAATTTTCTCTCATCCCAAATCACATCAAATAATTCATTATAGCTTGTCAAGATTCACTAAATTTTATCTCCTCAAATTTATATACAAACATTTATTTATCTCATCAATAAAATATTTATCACTTTTATTCTCCAATAAACTTATTATTCCCAAAAATATCACTTCTCATCGAAAAGTATTTCTACATGTTCAAATTTCCTATCATACCCATAAATCAATTTTCCATCTATCACTCAAGCATACATCAATAATTTATTTTAAGATTATCACTAGATATTTCATTTTTATTTAGACTACTTAAAGTAAATTCAACTCACCACGTAGGACTTAAAGCTACCTATGGATCACCTCCTTACCTTTCTCGTTCTTCTCCGAAACTTCCCCCAATTGTTGACTACCAACACCTGACAAAATATTTGTATTCAATTGTTAATTATTCATTCATTTCTTTATAAACCACTCACTTTGAAAATTCCCACTTTGAATTTGGAGAAATTTCATAAATGTTTAAAAATCCAAAAAATAAGCACTACATTATTACCTTATATTTTTTTGATAGCTATTCCAAATTTTTTTATGAAATTCCGCAATAAACACCTTCAAAATCTTACTCTTTAAACTTTATTTTGGGTTCCCAAGTATTTAAAGAAACAAACAAATTTGGAAGGAAAACGAACGAAATTATGTGAGTGAAAATTTTTACTCTTGCATCACATATATATACAACGTTTGGGATGAAATTTTAGCAGCCTCCCCTCCCCAAATGTCTCCACGTTTTGGAGACGTGCAAGACAATGCACGCCTCCCTCAAATTTTTTCAAACTTTGGCAGCAGGTGCTGCCCCCCTGCTGCCACGAAATTTTGCTTTAGTTTTTTTTGTTTGACTTTTTTTTTTCCACAGGACATCACCTGGACATCTTGCTGATTTTGCTGTTTTTTTCTCTTAATTACGTCCACGTCCCATAATTTTTTTTTCTTCCAAAACAATTATTTTATTCAATACTAAATCCTTCGTAAATATATTATTTTAATTTCGAGTCATATTTATAAATTACTTCTTTATAATTTCTTTACGAATACCGGTATTACAGAGCGTCCCCAAAGAGTCCCTAATGCTATAAGGCAAGAACAGTATGCGCCCGTGGATGATTCTGATGACGATTCGAGGTCGAATCATTTTGAAGAGATGAAGAATGATGAGAATCAACAAGCACCATTAAAGGATTCATTGCGTGTTCTAGTTAGACCTATTACTAGAGCACGATCTAAGAAAATCAAGAATTTAATGGGCTGATTCAAGAGATTTGGGCTGATTCTAAAACGGGCCATTCCAAACTTGGCCCAAAAGGAGATAAAGGTGTAATAAATTTAATCCAAGCTATTGATGGAGCTGATCTTGCTTAATTGGGCATAATTTTCTTAGCAATGGCGTGGATTAATGAGTGATTATGGCTTGAGGGGTGTGGAATTATAAGGAGAAAGTGGCTGATTACTTTCTAATTTCAGACCAATTAATTGACTTATTGACTTTCCAATTCCATACCAATTAATTGGCTGACAGACTTCCCTATCTCAGACTTTCCTAAAACATATTTTTTTTTTAGTTCTTTCTTTATCTACTTTCTTATTTTGTAACCAAGTTAGTTTCCTTTTTAATGGGGTGTAGGGCTGAAAGAGTTATAAATAGCATGCACTCGTTATAATGATAGAAAAGAATAGAAATCAAAAGAAGAAAAAAAGTGAGGTTTGCTTCATTTATTAGTTCTTCAGAGAACTTATGAACTTATTGAGGATTTTTCCTTGTGGCATTCAAATTTTATATTTTCGGTTCGTAATTCAATTATAATCATTGGGTCGAGGTTTGTTACTTTATACACAAGTCAGATTTATATAAGTCACAAGTTTATTTGACCAGACTTATTTTTCCAAACAGTATTTTTAAAATAAGTAAATTTGTTTTACACTCTTAAGTCTCATAAGTTCATTTCATATGTCTAAACAAACGGGGACTTAAGTTATATATTATTTTGGCATCTGCATACATGGAAAGTAAAATTGATCGGAATTAGAGACTCAATTGAGCAAAAATGAAAAATATTTGAAGAAGTAGGACCCACATCTTTGACTTTTCATCCTTAAAAGATGGGAATTAGGTGGTTGAATATTTTTGTGTTTAGTGTTGAGAAGAGTAATTGGTGTGTTTGTAAGCTCCGTTCATGCACGTAACAAGCCATGCAAAGCCATTAGCTGACGTGGCAGGAAAATCGCACGACAGTAAGGATTTTGTCGACACGTGACAAAATTGTGAGTTCCTTCTAGAAAATCACAAAAAAATCAAAGATATTAGGTTAAGGATTTTATGTCGTGTAAAAGATTTTCAAGTTTCCATTTGATTTCATAAGAACATAAAATTTATTTTTGAAGTGATTTAAATTATTTTGAAGTAAAAATATGTTTGAAAGTAAATCACTTGTCGAACATAATCAACATAAATATTTAAAAATTTTATTTGTTTATTTATTTTTGAGTATTCCTTGTAAATAATTATTTGAAAGAGTTGACTCCCTCTTCATGTCTTTCATATTCTTTATTTTTATATCATTCTCTTTTTTTTTTCTTTTTTTTTTCTTGCTTTTACCTTCTCCATTTCTGTATAGATTCTCTTTGAAAGGGCTCTTCAATTTCACACTTGGGTCTATATGTGAAAAGTTTATGCCTGTTTTCTCGTAAGCTAATTACAATATTTTCGAGTGATAGTTAATTTATATAGTAAAATCACTTTGTTATCACACATAAAATTAAATATCAAATTTCGCTCACATTAAAAATAAAATGATAACTATAAAAAAAATAGAGTTTTCGCAAAGATAATAATTTTCATTGTGAAAGATCAAGTATTTCGCAACTATTTCAAAAAATCGTTGCGAAATCTTGTTGCCAAAAAAATCAATAAGTTAATTATTTGTTTTTTATCATAAATTTATCAATTAGCAACGAAAAAAGTCATTGCAAAAATTATATCGCAACAACATTTTGTCATTGCAATAGGTGAATAACATTTTATTTTGTTGTTTTATTACAAAATTATTTTTCGTAATGGCAATTTATCGTTGCGGAGCTTGAACAAATTTTTGTTTTATTACAAAGTTATTTTTCTTGTCGTTGCAATGTAATGTCTGAAAATTATATTGCGGCAACAATTTATCGTTGCGGTGTGTGAATAAATTTTTGTCAGAAAATTTCCTTAGTGATAATTTGATCTAAAAAAATTATCTTCATGATATATTTTTTTTATAAACCTTCTTTTAATTTATAATTAATACATTAATTTTTTATTCTCGTTTTCAGTCCTGTCTTCTCAAAATTAAAATTTTCTTTCTTCTCATATTTTTACCTCATCAATCATAGAAGAAATTTAGTAAAGTATCTGCCTCAGAAGTAAATGATGCGGGTACACAGTCTTAAGACCGTAAGTAGTTCAAAATACAATGCAATGATGTATATCAAAACTAAAAAGTGGTCAACATGCAGTTGTTCTCTGCTCTTCAAAAACCTACCACGGATTGAGTACTTTAGCATTTTCTAATTTTAGAATGATCCGAAATTAGATACTGGCAAATAATTGTGATAGATGTCATACAATTTTGGTATTTTTTCTGGGGTCGTTTATCGGCTTTCGTTTTGGTGTTCTTTTACTTGGTTGATTTAGTTGTGTTCGTTTTTTATTTTTATTTTTTAATGATTTTTTTTTTATAACGGATCATTACGATCGTCTCATAATCTTTATTTTAGGACCCTATAGAGGATGTAAATCGCAGGATATATAATGCAGTGACAGGACTCGAACCCAAAACCTCATAGAAAAACAATCATCTCGAAGATCGAATTTACCACTGTACCATATGTTCTAAGGGCTTTAAGGATCCCTTCTTGTATCCTATTCAACTTGCTACTTTATTAATAAAGTTTTTTGTCTTTTTAAAAATTATTTATTTTATAATGATGAGTCGGTGGGTATAAGCTATTCTTAACAAGCTTGGCTGATGGACAAATTTAACCCGAATACTTTTCCTATGTACAGGTTTGTATTGTGAATACATGGAAAATGGCCTCCTAAAGATGTGCCTAAAATTAAGTAGTACATGCTTAGGGATGGCAACGGTTGTGGAATGGGCGGGATTAGATTTTTTATCTTTGTCCTGTGAAGCTCACAGAAAAAATAAAAATTTCTTGATCCTTGTCTTCGGGGATGAAGGCAGATAATTTTTTTTTCTTATCTCTGTTTTCCATGAAGAATCGAGGTCCCACAATTTTTCCCAGTAAAACTTAAATCATGAAATTATATAAAATTTGAATTATTTTAAACCAATAACCCATAAAAAAAAACTTTTAAAGGACTAAATTGGGTAAATCGAAAATTTTAACATTTTAACTTGTTAAAGTCTAAGTTGGTTTTGTGACCATTAAAAATGTGTTATAAAAGAGAAAGTGCAAACTGTATTTATAAAAAGGGAAGTGCAAGTGGTATTTATAAAACATGAATTATTATTTAAATTAAAATATTATAAATTTAAAATGAAAATTTAATAAATTTATTTAATAAAAAACATAAATTTAAAATAAAAAATATAATATATTACAGAGGAAAAAATTTTCTCATCTCTATCTCTGTCCCCAAATGGGTGAGGATTTTTTTTTTCAAATCGGGACGGAACCGTGGTTTAGAACAAAATTATGGTCCCTAACATGGTGTATTTTTTTTCTCGACCTTTAGTTGTAGTTTTTCCAATTAAGAAAAATAAACGCATGAAAAATGTCCCACAAAAGTAAACCAAATATTTTCACATAAAGAAGAATCCAATAACGCCGGAAATATAGGCTTTACTTAATTTTACAGTATTGGTACATGCATCGAAAATTGCAGCGGAAAGATCCGCACAAGGGGAAAAAATTTAATGCATAGACTAGAGAATGAGAACCAATGAAAATGTTGGTATTAACGAAGAAAATGAAATGTATCTTTTGTGGGAAAACAAATTATTCTATTATTATGCCATGCACACTGGAACTCAAGAAATGGTCTCTTAACAATCATTATTCCTAAAAATTAACTAAGGTCAGATTTTCTTCTCAAGGAAAATGTAAACCAGGATCCCAATCCGGCTTAATACCAAGTCTCCCAAGAGGGAGAAGAATATGAATACTCATTTTTGTCCATGACCTTTCCAAAGCTGTGTGCCATATAACTTATCGCAGTACAAAAACTTCGTACCGAACCCGTTCACACCAAAAAATTAAGAAATAAAGAAAAATATAAGACTACCTCCGATAAGCCCAATGAAGCGGCCTTGTAGGAAGAAAAAAAATTCAGGGTACCAAATAACAAGCGAGTTCCTCTGCTTTTTCATAATTATTTTCATGTAAAAGCCATCCTTTGTACATGCAAGTAGCCACTGGCACAGTTCAACTAGAAGGCATCAAATCAAGTGAAAAACCATGTCAACGAGTAATTTTATTCCCTAGAAAAGATTGCACAACTGACAAGAGATTTGAGACGGAAGTATATAGAATCTGTTACATTCATCAGGACAAACAGTTCCAATTAACATTCCATCATTAGCAGCAACAAACATAAAAGTATCTACTCCTCAGCAGTTCAAAGCTTCCTGTCACAAATTTGAACCAGTGTCAGTCAGAATTAGTTGAGGTTCAAATTCACAAGAATACAAAAACAAAATCCTGCAGAAAGATCGTTGGTAGGCAATTAGATGCAAGGAAGATGGTACACGCGAAGACATAATCTTTACTCTGAGAAAGAGAGAGCACCACAAAATAATTTTGCAAAAGAAATTCTTTCACCGAACAATCATCTATAGAATGTACTGATTCATAATTGCATGAGTTCTTGAATGCCTGTACACCACAATATCTTTGGCCATTCAAAAGTTCCATACAACAATCGTCTATAAAATGAACTGATTCAAATTGACAGAATTCTTTAACATCTGAACAACATAATTATATGCTAGAAAGTACCTAAGAATAGTATTAGCTCATTTATTTTTTTATAAGAGTATTAGCTCATTTCAAAAAGGGACAAAATAACATTACTTAGGGGCAGAGCCCAAAAATTTTACTTGGAGGTGTGGGCGAATAATATAATAAATAAACAAGTAAGATTTCATCTCGGTTCACAAGGAACTCCCATATGTGGGAGCGCACTCTTCTGATTCTGAATCACATTATAATTAAAGAAGCTGATTCCAATTTTCGAGATTGAATTCTTGAACATTTAAGAGGACAATGCTTATCAATCGTCATGAATATAAGCATAAGAATATAAGCATAAGAATAGAAGTTACGAGAAGACAATAATTTCCAAGTCACTTGCAACTCTTCTTTCGGGTTGGGTTTGCTATGATAATCTACCACATTCATGGAGATGTTATGGGGAATTAATACAAAGGCGTAAAATCAAATTGACTTTGTTGTTTTTTTTAATGAGATTAATTTTGTTGTGAATAATATGCTTGAGTATCTAATTATTATGTAGGGTTATTGATCATTTCAAATTCAGATTTAATTTGATTTTTTTTTTTTTATTTATTGTACTTGTGCAAACCAACAAATCAGATTTAAATGAACAAATACAATTTGTCTCTCTACACACATCAACAAATCAAACTTAAAAGTCTACTTACCATTCAATTTCTTGTTTAATTTAGTGTTTGCTTTCAATTCCATCTTGATGTAATTTCAATTGTTAAACTTGTATTAAGAAATCACCTAAATGGGCTCTTGCTGTTGTACTTTGTGAACAATCAGTAAACTCAGCAATTCAGTATTTTAGTCCAGTTTAGTCTTTTGGCAATTTACACACATTCAACAACTCAAGTGGGATTACACCCAAGTTCAACTACACAATCGTTTGACAAAGTAGAGACCATGTTGATTGATGGCAATCCATCTCCTCCAGTTGCTAATTTAGGCATGACAACAGTGACTCGAGATAGTTTATTCAAGCCAAAACTGGGAAGCCTAGTGCTACGGGGCCAAGCAGATCTCAAGACAAAGGACAGTGGCACAAAAACATCTCAAGAAGCTTATGACCATTACGTGTCCTAAAAGCAGTTTTAGGCACGTCTCCCTCCTTCATTCTTAACTGGTGATAACCTAATCTCAGATTTATCTTTGAAAACACTCTCACTCCTTGCAACTGCTCAAACAATTCTTTTATTCTGGCTAAAAGATATTTCTTCAGGCCGACACATCGATCAAAAGCAGAGTAACATAATCAGGCTGCCAAACAGTGGGGTCCCAGAATGATCGTGCCTCCTTTAGTGACACTAGGCACAGAATGGAAGAAGGTTGAGCACAAGAAATTTCCAAGGATGTTGACAATGACATGTACACAAAAACGTCTCTCTGAGCATTCAAACAGAGGTGCTTGAGGGAATTAACTCCTAAGGGCTTCAAAGTTGGTTGTGAATTGAGTCAATGCGAGAATCATATGCTGTCAGTGGCTAGCGTCCAAGCCGATGATTTGGAGGTGCAACAGGAGGGATTGAAGGAGTGCATAATGGTATCTGGTGTTTGTGTGTGTAATGGAGGGATTGCCCTCCTATCAACCACCAAAAATGTCACGTTGATACATGCATCATTAACCACTAACGGGGTGGTTTTTCCAGATAATGTCTCCAAAGCTTTTGAGAAGAAAGGAAGAGATGGAAAAGTGGATTTTAAGGTGGGTTCTGTTTAGACAAGGGACGCTTTGTTGAAGGTATCTTGTGTATGATCTAGATAAACCTTAAATTCTCTCTAGTACTCGTTGTGATGCTAAAGTGGGATTCTAGGTTGTTATAGAAAGCGATCAACGGTTTTTATATTCATCATTACCTAATTAGATTGGAATTAGGGGATAATTATGTAGTGTTGAAAATCAAGGGTTTGACAAGTAATGTCTAGTTGACTTATTTGTTCAAATAATGGTCTGTGTACTTTCTTATCTAGAAATTTATAAGACTGGAGTTGATTTTTTCTTTTTCTTTTTTTTTTTTTTAAGAAAAAGGAGTACATCATGTTAGGCACTTTAAGTTCCCTTAAGCTGCAATATGGTCATCATTTTGCCAGTTGATTTCAGAGCTGGTAACAGTGAACATATAGAGAAGAATGCCCCGGGGCAATCAGTATGGTGAACCAAAGGAGCACGTCGACGAATGAGGAAGTTCAAGTGCTTCAGTATTTTACAAAAGTAAAAATATTATAAATAAAGTGCACCAAGGGGGTGCCACCCATTCACAAAAGTGATATCTACAAGATTTATATATATATTAGATCTCAATGAAGTGCTTTTTTTTCTCTTTACTAAGAGAACAGGTAGGAAATGGCTATCGGTGTAGCTAACCTCCTGGACATGACCATAGAGACCACAACTCGCTGGGGAATAAATATTAGGCGGGACCTAGATAGACAACTCAACGACCATGGGCCCATAAGGGCTCACTGTGGAGGCTGCTGCAGGCACTCCCTCCATAACTTGACCTCAACACAGCCAAAAGAACCAGTATCCGGCGCAGTTAGTGGACTAAAATCCAAGATTACTCGGTACCCCTTGCACCGTCACTCCCTGTCACATGACCTAAATCTTTACTCAAACCTTATTGTCGTATGCCTAGAACCTGGGACCGACAAGCCACCAACACCTTTACCATTGGGCCATTGACCTCATGCAGAAGAGTAATCTGATTCAATTTCTTGTTAAGGCAAAGACATAACATCTCCTTCAAGCACAATGATTCTTCAAATTCCTCAATTTAGGGATAAAAGGAAGAAGACTAACCAGTTTAATCGACAACTATAGCAGACTAATCTGATACAGTCTTAACTCCAGAATAACTCATTTCCATGTCCTAAGCTTCATATTGTACTGCTGTGTTATATCATGTTAATACCGGTATCCAAGGGCAAACAACGTGGCTCGTATACCATAATGTTATATTATTAATCTACAATAAAAGAAATAAAAGCTCCTGTAATTCAAAGTGGTGAAGTGCATAAAGACTTCAAAGCTAACCGATCCACGTGAGGCAAACCCGATATTAACCTGTTGCAGAACGGAGCAATTTATAGTATTACCGATCATGTTTTGCATATGACACATGTGCCTATACTTGGATCTTCAGCTAATTGACAAGCTATCAGAGCTCGTCCTTGTACAATTCATGGTAAATTCAAACCAAAGCAATACTACTAGAAGAGAACAAATTATGACCCTATCTAAATGATATTATAGATCCCAACTTAACCTTGTCTAACTCAGTTCAGCTAGCAAAAAGAATTGAAAAGAATTATGTATTATTGATATTTTGAATACAATTCAACAGTCATATATAGTGTTATGAATATCAAACTTAATAGGACTAAGAGACGTAATTAGATAAGATAAATATAAAATAGATAAGATTTAGGAAACCTACTATGACACATAATAGGAAACCTAATTAGGACTCTCAACATAAACCTAATTAGGACTCTCAACACTCCCCCTCAAGGTGGTGAATATGCATCCTTCATTCCCAGCTTGCATATAAGTCGTTGGAATGCTTCACTGTTCAGTCCTTTTGTAAGTACATCAGCAAGTTGGTTGTTTGTTGGGACGTACGGTGTGCAAATTAATCTGCTATCCAACTTCTCTTTTATGAAATGTTTATCTACCTCAATATGCTTTGTCCAGTCATGCTGAACGGGATTATGAGCAATGTTGATAACCGACTTGTTGTCACAAAATAGCCTCATAGGTCTATTGCACTTAATCTTTAAGTCTTCGAGAATTATTTTGAGCCACAGTAATTCACAAACTCCTTGCACCATCGCCCTAAATTCTGCTTCAGCACTTGATCTTGCCACTACATTCTGCTTCTTACTCCTCTATGTTACAAGATTGCCTCCTAGGAAAGTGCAATAGCCTATCGTGGACCTTCTATCAACCGGTGAACCTGCATAGTCAGCATCTATATACGCCTCAAGGACTAACCCTGTGTTTCTTCTAAATAGAATCCCTTGTCCTGGATTAGCCTAGGTAATGTAGTATGCAATGGACAGCTTGTAGATGAACTTCTCTCGAGCTGTGCATAAATTGGCTGACAACACTCATGGCATAAGCAATGTTTGGCCGTGTGTGGGCAAGGTATATGAGCTTCCCAACCAATCTCAAGTACCTCTCCTTGTCCACGGCTGGATCATCTCTTGCTTCTCCAAGTCTATGATTTTGTTCAATCGATGTGGAAATTGGTTTACATGCCGACTTTCTTGTTTTCTTAAGGAGATCAGTCACATATTTCTGTTGTGAGATAAAGATTCATTCTCTAGAATGAGCTACTTCAATTCCTAGAAAGTATTTCAACCTCCCAAGTTTTTTTATCTCAAATTCACTAACAAGACATCTTCATAGAGCTTCATTCTCCTTCTCATCGTTTCTTGTGACTATTATGTCATCGACGTACACCAAAAGGGCCGTTACTCCCCCTGCATCCGAGTGTTTTATGAAGAGTGTATGACCTCCTTGACTTTGCTTGTATCCGATGGCTAGCATCACTTTGGTGAATCTTCTGAACCAAGCTCGTGGAGATTGTATTAGGCCATAGAGCGCCTTCTTTAGCTTGCAGACTTTGTTGCCTCTCAGTTGCTACTCATATCCTGGAGGAATGTCCATGTATATCTCCTCTTCTAATTAGCCGTGAAGAAATATATTTTTTACATCAAATTGCTCCAAATCCCAGTTGAAATTAGCAACCAATGACAACAAAACTCCCACCGTGTTCATCTTAGCTATTGGAGCAAATGTCTCTTGATAGTCCACACCATAGGTCTGCGTGTATCCTTTCGCCACGAGTCTGACTTTGTATCTTTCAAGAGCCATCTGACTTGTATTTTATGGTAAACACCCACTTGCAGCCCACAGCCTTTTTTCCATGTGGTAAGTCAACTATTTCCCACGTCCGGTTCTTCTTTAGTGCCTGCATTTCTTCACTCATGGCATTTCTCCAATTCTCATTAGATAACGCCTCAGATAAAGTATCAGGAATATTAATAGAGTTTAGACTGACTAGAAAGGTCCTATGTGAGGGTGAGAATTTCTCAAAAGAGACGAATTGTGCCAAAGGATACAATAGATGTTTTGTGTATTCTCTTGTGCCTTTCCTAATAGCAATTGGGAGATCATGGTATGGTGTTAATTGAGATTTGTCAGAAATTGTATTTACCTCATTCTCAGGATTAGGAGTTGAAGCTTGGACTTGCATGGGATTAGGATCCGAGTCTCTTCTCCTTGAATAAGTCTGCACAAATCGCATAGAGTCATGACGTTCATTATGCTCTGTCATGGGTCCAGTGTGGGTGGGTGTGGGTGTTGACACCGACTGGAATGGTTTGGCCGATACAGGTGGGTTAGCTGGAGTTGGTTCGGCTGGAATTAGATCAGATGGGACTGATCCGGTGGACACAACTGACTCACGAGTAGGCAGATCGAGCAGAAACAGATCTCTATCCTTATCTTCACTAAATGAAGTCTCCCCCTGAAGATAAGGACATCTATGGAGACAAAGAATTTATGTGTAGGTGGATGGTAGCATTTGTATCCTTTCTGGGTGGACGAATAACCTACAAACACACACTTAAGAGCCCTTAGATCTAATTTTCCTCCGTTTCGACTATGAACATGGACAAAGGCAGTGCAACCGAAGATTCTTGGAGTGAGGTTATTTGTTGTACAAAGGTCGGGATAGAATTGGGACATTGTTTCCATTGGTGACTTAAACCCTAGCACCCGAGAAGGTAGAAGATTAATCATATAAGCAGCTGTGAGTACGGCTTCCCCCCAATAGTGTTTTGGAACATTATGATGAAAGAGAAAGGCTCAGGTTGTGGCTAGCAAGTGGCCATTTTTCCTCTCTACCACTCCGTTTTGTTGTGGAGTATCAACGCAAGAGGATTCATGGATGATTTCCTCTTTTTGAAAATATGGAGATAGAACTTGATTAAAATAATCCCTTGCATTGTCTAATCAGAATCTTTTGATTTTTACCCCAAATTGGTTTTGAATCATGTTGTGGAAGTTTGGGAGTACACTGCTTACATCTGATTTATGTTTAAGAAGAAAGATCCAAGAAACCCTAATACAATCGTCGATGAAAGAAACAAACCAACGAAAATGAGACACATTTGGAACCGTAGAAGGTCCCCATATATTACTGTGAATCAAATAAAACGGAACTGGGCTTATATTATTGCTGATTGGAAAAGGTACATGTTTGTGCTTCGCAAACTCACATACATCACAATGAAATTGTTCAGCACCTAAACCTCTAAACAAAGTAGGAAACATAGTTTTCAAGATTCCAAAAGATGGATGCCCTAGTCTAAAATGGTGGAGCCAAATGGTGTCTTTATTGGATAATGATAGAAATGACAGAGATAAATTATTCCTGACCATATGTGACTTGCTTGGTTCGTCAAGATAGTAGAGCCCGTTTCTCTCCTTAGCAAGTCCAATCTTCTTCCCCGAAACCTAGTCCTGAAAAACACATTGAGAATGATTGAAAAGTACATTACAATTCATATTATGTGTGAGTTTTTGAATGGATATTAAGTTGGTTGACAACTTTGGGACATGAAGAACATTTTTTAAAGAGAATGACTGATTTGAATATCTCCTAGACTAGCTATAGTAGTTAAAAAACCATCAGCAACTGCTATTTTTTTATTGCTAGGACATGAAAAGTACGTGTTAAAATTTATTGAAGAATGAGTCATATGGTCTGTGGCTCCTGAGTCAATGATAGTTTCATTTGAGACATTTAGTCCTTGAGAAAATGAGAACTTACCTGAGAATACAAGAGAGCATGAACCACTAGATTTTTTTAGTGATCCCAGAAGTCCCCTTAGCTTCTTTACCTCCTCTATATTAAGCATACCCTAGTCTAAACCTGGTTGATTCATGGTGAAATAAGACTGATTCCACTGCTGTCCCAGATTACATTGATGTCCTCCTTGGTATCCCCACTCCTTGCTCGATGGTTTTCCATTTAGTTTCCAGCACCTCTCTCTGGTGTGTCTCGGTTTCTTGCAATAAGTGCATCAGAGAGTATCCCAGCTATTCAGTGCTTGAATATTCTACAGATCATCTGAAGTCGAATGATTGAGAACTTCTGTGGACAGGGTGGTGTTTTCAACCATGGTGGGTTAATGATGGAGAAGAAGGCAAGATTAGAGGGAAGAAAAAATTGGCGATAAATGCCAGAGGTATAGTCGGCAATAAAGGCCAAAACAGATGAAGCGATGACGGTTTTGGAATTTCCAGAAGAAAAAAAAAACCTAAAGCTCTTATACCATGTTAACAAAAAGAATTGAAAAGAATTATGTATTATTGATATTCTGAATACAATTCAACAGTCTCATATATATATAGACTTATGAATATCAAACCTAATAGGACTAAGAGACATAATTAGATAAGATAGATATAAAATAGATAAGATTTAGAAACCTATTATGACACATAATAGGAAACCTAATTAGGACTCTCAACAACCTAATTATGACTCTCAACATAAACCTAATTAGGACTCTCAACAAGTTCTACTCCTCTTATTTCTCCATCATCGAATATCTACACTCCATAAATTGCAGACCTCCTTAATTTCATAAAGAAACTCAAACTGAACTCAGTCAACATCTTGTCAAGCTAAAACCTAATTATCGAATCCTATTTATTCGATATGTATGATGCCTTTTCTGGTTAATATCCTTCAAAAATCATTTAACAAGAGCTGGAATAGTGACAGGAACAAGTAAATCGCTTAAGAAATTTCAGACAAATACATGTTTTGTTGTCCGATTAGCCCCATGTAGAGCCCAAATAATATATATACATTCATATTATCATTTTCAAT
The DNA here is from genome assembly GCA_023935145.1 of Bretschneidera sinensis. Lineage (NCBI taxonomy): Eukaryota > Viridiplantae > Streptophyta > Magnoliopsida > Brassicales > Akaniaceae > Bretschneidera > Bretschneidera sinensis. The sequence goes on from CM043705.1 coordinate 5,840,068, forward strand.
TTTCTTTTGGGTTTCAAAAAGCTGACACCCATTCCCTACATTGATGACAAGTCCCTGGAAGACTAAGCATAGTAGTTTTACGGTTTTTGCTCAAGTGTTATCGGTGATTATAACAGAAGGGACAAATCTGTCACTTAATAATTTCCAACAACTTTGGGTATTTTAGTTGATATGATTTAGCATATTATGTTCTAGGAGTTTCAAAGAATATTAGTTTATTTACTTGGAGTCCAAGTAGGCTACATGGTTATTAACTAGGAGATTCCTGTTTGAGAGGGGGTGCAACTCATTCACAAAAACTTTCTACAATATACTAAATTCACAAAATCTATGAGGTCATCCTCATTTATAAAGAACTCGGCCTTGAACCAAAAACTGAGGGAATTAAACCATCTATCTCTAATCACTTCTATAGACTTCTCTTCTCAATCAAAAGCCTTTCTAATTCACTCATTCCAAACAAGCCAAAGGAAGCTCGTAAACCATTCCAAGCCCAAAGTTCATCTCTCGCATAGTCAAAACCATCCTAGAGATACCTAAAACATAATAAGCCATTTCCCATGAGCCTCGTAAGAGGCTTCCATGCAAAGAAACTAACCTTTTTTTTAGGGGCATAAGGAGTCGAGATAACTTCCCAAATGAAGTTAGGGCAAACTTCAATTGGAATCTCATCAAGAAGAACCTTGAAATAAGACTTCACCTCAAACTCCTTATACAAATTAGGCTTCCATCTTGTCACATCAAGACTAGTGCTATATAAGGCTTCTGAAAAATTACCCACGCTCTCAAGTTCCCTATCATGGACATTGTGAATAAAAGGAACATGCCAAGCAACCGCAGCTTCTAAGGAGGAAATGCAAGAACAAATAAGGGCATCTTTATTTCTACATAGCAAAAATATCTATAAATTGGACTTTTAAGGAAATGTCTCCAAGTCAAGTATCATGCCAAAGCCAAGTTCGTTCTCCATTGCCCATCAACATTTAACACACGAGAAGAATGATCCCACCCTTTTCGAATCCATTTCCACACCCCCCACACCATAGGCTCTTTGCCTTTCCTTAGACATTCACCATAGAGCTCCACTCAAACCTTAGCAAAAATCACTTTCCTCAATTGATGATCCCTCTCCACCATGAATCTCCACAACCACTTTCCAAGGAGAGCTTTGTTGGACAACGCAAGAGATATTAAGCCTAAACCCTCTCTTTCTAATAGTTGTTTAATAACACCCCATTTATCCAAGTGATACGTGTAATCCTCACCCATATTACCTCAAAGAAATCTTCTTCGAATATCCTCTAATTGATTTGCCACCGACAAGGGATAGAGAAAAAACACAAAGTAATGAGAAGACTTGAACGTGTGCTCTTGATAAGAGTAACTCTGCCTCCTTCTAAGAGATAATGGTTTTTCCAACAAGCAAGTCACTTTTCAAACCTTCTAATAATCGGGTCCCACACACTTTTTTTAAGTAAAAGAATATATTAGACGAGCACAAAGTGGGTAAAACCCATGTACAAAATCATCTACAAGAAATACTAAAAAAAAAAAAAAAAAAAACTCTATAAGGTCTTCTTCATTCACAAAATGTTTACCTCTAAACCAAAATCTTAGTATAGAATCTCTATTGTGGATCGCTTCTAAAGACCTCTCTTCATTGTCAAAAAATAGAAAGCGAAATGTGAAAGAGAGCTTTCTTAAACTCTTTAGAGCCTCATAAACCATTCCAAGCCCAAGGTTCATCTCTCAATGAGTCGGTGACCACCCAAGAAATACCCACAACACAATAGGCGATCCACCATAAGCTTCTAGCCAAAGAGCACTCCAACAAAAGATGAGACACATTTTCGACCCTTTCTTTACAAATGTAACATCTATTATTAAACGCTCGCCCTCTTCTTTGCAAATTGTCAATAGCTAGAATCTTCACCCATGAAGTTCCCATCCAAAGAAACTAGCTTTTTTAGAGGCTTGCATAATCCAAATGGCTTTCCATGGAAAGGTCGGGGATCCGTCAAGTGGAAGTTCCTCAAAAGGATCTTATAGAAAGATTTCATCTCAAATCCCTTTTTCCGGCTTAAGCTTCCAAGGGACCAAATCCTCTTTAGACAAGTTAAGTTTATTGTTATACAATGTCTCAAAGAACTTGCCAACACTCTCAAGTTCCCAACCATGGGCATTTTGACGAAAGGCACATCGCAAGAAACAACCTCATTGGTGGAGGAGATGCATGAACTAATAAGGACATCCTTATCATGCACAAGAGCAAAAAATTATGGAAATTCGATTTTCAAGGGAGTATTCCCACACCAAGTATCATGCCAAAGCCGAACCCTTGTCCATTGCCCACCAGAAAAGAAACCGAAGGACAAAACTATCCCACCCTTTCTGGATCCAACTCCAAACCCCCACGCCATAAGCCCCCTCCCCATATTAGCCATCCATCCATTAGAAATAACACCAAACTTGTCCACAATTATCCAAAAATGATCCCTCTCCACCATGAATCTCCATAACTATTTCCCATGAAGAGCTTTATTGAATAAAAAGGATGATTTAAGGCCTAATTCTCCTCTTTGAAACAGTTGCTTAATAACACCCCATCTAACCAAGCGATACTTTTACTTCACCCCAAAATTTCCCCAAAGGAACCTTCTTGGAATACCTTCCAACTGATTAGCCACCGAGCTAAGAAGTAAGCCTTCTTAGAATACCATCCAACAGGCCTAATCCTTTAGAGAATGCTTTTAATGAGTAAGTCAACCATCTTTAGAGAGAAAGCGATTCTTCCAACAGGCCAACTTATTTCAAATCTCTCGACAATAAGATCACACACACTTTTATCTTTGAACCTTGAACCTAGAGGAAATCCTAGGTAGGTGAAAGGGAGAGACCCCACATTAGACCGCAATAAAGAAGCTAAATACTCCACATTCATATTTGCTCCAAGAGGAATTAAATCACTCTTGCAAACGATTAATTTTAAACCCAGAAACCACTTCAAAGCAAAGGAGGACACATTTAAGATGGAGAACTTGTTCCAACTCCACCTTATAAAACACAATGGTATCATCAGCAACAAGAAGATGAGAAACACTCACTACCCCGACATTTCTATCCACCTTGAAACCAATCAAAAGTCATTCGTTGGCCACCCTCACCGAGATTTTACTAAAGTCTTTCATCACCAAAGTGAACAAAAATAGGGACAAAGGATCCCTTGGCCTAAGCCCCCGCGAGGTTTTTCCTTGAACTTGGCTCCAAGAGGAAACCGAAGGTAACAATGGGAAGAAAACACACATTCCATCCCAACAAGTTTGCTAAAAAAATGTCCATTAATATTATCAACAAGTGAGATCAACTCATTTTTGCTAAGATTGACCTTTAGCCTAGAAAATCCTTCAAAGCAAAGGAGACATCTACGCACCACAAAATACAATTTGTCATCGAAAAACAGAAGATGAGACACACTCAGCGCCCTTTCAATTTCTACCCACCTTGAAACCACACAAAAGTCCCTCGTCAACCATTTTCATCAACATCTTGCTAAAGACTTCCATTAACAAAGTGCACAGAAAGGGAACAACGAGTCCCCTTGTCTAAGACCCATAGAGGCCTTCAAGGGACTTCATTCACAAGTATAGAGAACGAACCCAAAGTAATGCATTTTGAAATCCCCTTTCACCACTTCTCTTTGTAGCCCATTCTTCTCAACAAGTAAAGCCAAAAGTCATGACAAACATGGTCATAAGCCTTTTCAATATATAGATCGTTAGGACGTCGAGGCAAAGTTTTTTCCAAATGGTAGATAATGTTGACAACTCTATGTAAGACTAAGCTTAGTAGTCTTAGGGTTTTTTTGTTCAAGTGTTATAGGTTATTTTAACAGGGACAGATCAGTAATTTTATAACCAGCAATTTTAGGGAATTTTAGGTAATATAATTTAGCATACTGTGCTCTAGCATTCTAGGAATATTAGGGTTTATTTACTTTAAGTCCAAGTAGGTTTAGGGGTTATTAACCGTTTGTTCCCTATCTGAGAGCCAAATCCTTCTACAACAATGAAAAGCCATCTATATAAATAGTTATGTACTATTTAGGATTCTTAAGATCTTTGATAATGAAACTATTATGAGTTAATATTCAGGCAATGTGTCTACATGTCTCTTCTTTAATGTTATCTCTTTCTCTTTCATTCTCTCTCATTTACTTGCTTTTATTGCTGCCAGAAACTCCAGCAGCCAAACTTCTTCCATTCCACACTCCCTTAACATCAAAACTCAATCGGACTAATTCCTTTCTACGATTGTTTTCTCTTTTCTACAGCACCTAAATTTCTTTTGGTTCAAGACACCTTCGGATAAGTATAAATTAATTGCGTACATTATTACCTTATTATTGGTTTAATCTAATATTTATAGGTTGTAACCTACTTTTCATGAAATCCAAATCACTTTTAAAATTTAGTTATTTTATCATGAAATTATAGTAATTGTCGCCCCCCAAAAAATAAAATTCCTGGCTCCGCTCCTATCACTAACCCACAAAGAGAATCCCTTAAAAACTTCACATACCAACCCTGGATCATGCATAACCCCAAAATAAACCAACAGCCCGATTAATTGAGAAAACAGAAACCCTAAATCAAAAGCCTACCAATACCATGACTGGATAAACAGCACCCCTCAATCCAATCTCCTAAAAAACAGAACACCCATCAACAAAAATCCCCTAAATTTCACAAAAAAAGGTCCTATAGATCATGCATAAGAGAAAAAAATATAAATCTACAAAACCCATTAATCGAAAGAAAAAAAAAAAGACTAAAACAAGACATGGGAAACAAAAAACTTACACGAAAGAAGAAGGCGAAGAGAAGCATAGACTGATAATAATGCAGGCTAAGCATTGGCAGTTTTGGGGATGAGAGGAATGGTGGCACCCTGCTGATGCTGTTTCAACTTGGCTTGTTCCTCTCGGATCTTCTGCATCTTGAGCATCCTCTCCATGACAAGCTCGTACTCGCACTTCTCGTAAACATGGCGTTCGTTCTCGCACTTCCACGGAAGGTAGAACTCCGCTTGCCTGCACTTGTTCAGTGGGATCAGCAGGTGCGCGCATTGGTCTCTGTACGAAAGAGGGACCTTTGCCTCCACCATTTCTGCTTGTGTTGCTATCATCTTCTTTGATGATCCCTCCACTTCCATGATTACGAAGCTGCCTTTTGTTCTCTCTATGCAATGCCTTGTTTGATTGTTTAGCTTCTCAGCTGGTTGTTTCCCCTTCTACCGGTTGCTTGGGCTGTGGTCTTATAGTATAATACTATGCGGCTATGTTTGCAAGACTTGGCAGAGGGAGCGGGTCGGATCAGGGTAGATGAACTTGTTTTCGGCTGAACAAGCTTTCGACCCATTTGGTCCGTTTACTAATTTGATCGGATCCTAAAATTGACTAAGATTTTTATGAACTTTTGAGATAAAGATTTCCCTCAACAATTAGGTATCGTTCGAAAAAAATGAATTTAAGGTATCATTTAGTATTGATGTTAGTTTTTCTTTTTAAAAATAAAAATATATATATATTTCAATTTTTTTTCTTTTTCCAATATTTTGAAATCGAAAATGTTTGTGAATTTTTTATATCCTTCACTAATAGTTTGTTATTTATATAAATTTTGGATATTTGTTTTCTAATTATAGTTGGAGACTATCCTAAGGATATTAGTAAACGCATATGACTTTTCGGTGTTTCTAAATGCGGTAAAGCCCTTAATAGAAGAATAGATATAGGGGTTGTTGCACACCCTTTAATCAGGCGTGACACTTCAGTTTTACACTTCCAACATCTATTAAAACTACTCATCTAGTGACCAATTTTAGGCCAATCCATTCCCATATGCATGAATCCTATACACCTTAGCAATTATACTACGTTTATTGATATCACTTACAAAGAAAGCAACAATGCATTAAAGGCACATACACAATAGTAATTACTGTACAAAGCAACGTAATCCAATATAGTACAGACCGTTCCCTTTGAACCTGGAAGGATATCTTGTAATTGCCGAGCATAAATTATTCATTGCACAAGCCATTTGAGGCAGAAGTCATCCAAGAAATGACTAGCGCACCACCTTCTTGAGAAAAACCTTAAGAAGCCTTCTTCTGTTTATACTTTTTGGCATAGGTGAAGTACACTAGCATGTTTAAGAGACTGAGTCCAGCCAAAAGCCAGAAAAAATAATCAAGATGGCCCTCATTCAGGTTATCTGGTATCCAACCTGCCTTTCCGCTTTTAGTTGTGAAGTACGTCACAACAGTTAGAATAAATGAGCTCAGGTAATTCCCCAACGAGACTGTCAGAAGTGCCAATGCACTACAGAAACTCCGCATGGCATCTGGAGATTGATCATAGAAGAACTCAGTCTGCCCAATGAATGTAAATACTTCTGCAGCACCCAATAAGAAAAACTGAGGTATTTGCCAAAAAATACTAAGTGGTACAGGAACTTTTTCGTCAACCAACCCAAGCTCTCTTGCAAGGTGCAACCGCCAAATCTCTACCAATGCAGCAGCTGACATGCATAGGACCGATAGAAAGAGACCAATTCCCATACGTTGCAACTCAGAGAAACCCTTCTCCTTGCCTGTGAACTTCCTTGCAACTGTAACAATGAGCCTATCATAGATGGGGACCCAGAAAATGACAGCGATAATATCAAAAGTCGAGAGAGACGCAGGAGGAATCCTGAAAGAACCAACCAATGTGTCCATCATTGTCCCTTGTTCCACAAACAATGTTGACATTTGAGCATAGACAGCAGCAAAGACAATTCCAGTAGCCCAGATGGGAAACATTCGGATCAAAATTTTCAATTCCTCAATCTGTGTTACAGTGCAAAGCTTCCACGGATTAGAGAAGTCCCCACTTTTGACCTCAGCATCTGAGAGAACAGCAGCTTTGTCAAGGCACCTGTGCCAAAATGGAAGTCGGTAAAAATTATTTTAAGACAGAAGCTGTGTAATTGTTGAGGAATTAAATATACTATATCTGTGCCAAGTTATCAAAATGTCAGTCTAAAAGAATATAAGAGATATCTGAAATGTTGTCACGATTTCAAGGCAGCATATCAGGCAAAATTTTCTTTCCATGCAGATGTTTGGAAAACCAGATTTAGTTACTCTTCAACTTATAAAACATTCAGAAGCATGCATTGCTCGTCATCTTTCCATGGAAAATTATACAAAAAAGCAATTAAAGAGCATAAAAAAGCTTTATTAAAAATATGGGACCCTATGAGAACAAAATTCGGAGGAAAGCAGAGAGGAAAAAAAACACCACACTCATTGATCTATTCCTCCATGAAATGAGCATAATTCTAGGAATTCAAAATTTTTATTATCTCAATATACTTGGAATTAAAAGGTGCAGCATTTACAAAATTGAAAAAAGTGGTGCTCATGGTGAAAATGAGATGTTTGGACAGAACAAGTTCACTGCTTGCACAATCACCTAGAAAAGTGTGCCTGGAAGGGGATAGGAACCCTACTATTTGGGCATCTGAAATATTTACTAAAGGAAACCGTTCTTGTAAATTATCTCATGTGTTCAAAAGGATAACATAAGAAACAATTTGAATTCAATGGGCTGCCAAAAACAGCTCTTACCATGAAAGGTGAAGTTTAGGCTTGGAGTAGGTTGAAAGCACCAAATGAAGTCAAAAAGGTTTATTCTTTGATTCTACACTCGATTTTTTGGCTAGTGTGGAATGAAAGAAATCATAGAGCCTTCGATGGAAGTGAGAGAAGTTTCGATACTCTATTAGATATAGATGGCTAAATAAACATAATTTTTGGGTTAAAGGGAACTTTTTTTGTATGCTGTTTTTACCTTTTGGATTTTGTGGATTTTCTTTCTTGTAATTAGCTTTTGGTTTGAGTTGGACCCCTTGGTGCTCCGTTTTCTTAATAACATTTCTTTACTTATAAAAAAAAAAGGCTCTTACCATGTGTGTTGTTACACACACATGCACACATAAGCAATCACACTTCTGTGATGATAAGGAAAACAACGATGCACTGATAAATGTTTAAGAAAATAGTATTTCAATTCAGGTAATGCAGAAGAAATTACTTGAATTCATAACTGTGCTCCAGTTTCCGACTTCCCGCAATGGCAGAGTTTTTGTCTTGTGTTTCATACAGGAGACTACTGTCTTCTGGGACCTCTAGATTCCACTTATGGAATGATGCCACCAGAACCTGGCACACTCTTGTTACAGGGCTTCCCCCAGGTTTCTGAAATCTATAGAGGGGTGTGCCCGAAAAGAAACTTGCAATAGCAATGCCCATAAACAATGTAGGTATTCCAAATCCCAGGCCCCACCCAACATTTTCTTGAATCCACACCAGAAGACTGCCTGACACAAGAGCACCAATGTTGATAGAAAAATAAAACCAGTTAAAGAATGATCCCTTCTTTACTCTTTCTTGACGATCAGTATCATCAAACTGATCTGCCCCAAAGGATGAAACACATGGTTTGATACCACCAGTCCCAAGAGCAATCAAGTAGAGCCCAATGAAGAATACTGCATACTGAGCTGGTGCAGCTGAAGGGCATACAGAACCCACACATTCAACAGGCTTCAGAGCTGGAAGTGAGGCTGATAGTGTCAAAATAGACATTCCCTACACCAAATAACAACCTTACATCAACCAACACTTCAGTAGAATGTGTAGAGGACATATAGAACATAGATGAAAGCAATCAATGCAGAGAAAAGATTACACGTGGCAAACTGATATCACATGCCTCAGAATCTATCGGCACTCACAAGTCAATAAATCCTCATCTGTCACAACTACCCAGGGTGCACATATCAGATTCTACCTCAATATATTAACATTTTTGTCATTTTTGACACTCTCAGAAGACAAACCCTTTTACTCTCTTATTACCTTTAAACCTTCACCACTAATATGCAATGTTGTTTTTGGCTAAAGCATTGCCTAAATCTTAGGGCACAGCGCTTCCAGCACATTGCGTAAAGATTCCTTTAATTGATTACTCATCTTAAAACTTCACAACTATCTAATATTTCTCTGTTAGTAGGAAACTTCAAATATTTTCCAAACAACTATTGACCACAAAATTCTGAGAATGATGAATTGCAGATGCATATCATAGTGGGATCAAGCAAAGAGTCTACAGACCTGAGACTATGATATAAAATAATTGGTGAAATAACTAAATAGAATAAGGACTAGTAACCTAAGGCTCTAGTTCTACTGGATTTATGGCCAGGAGAGTGCCTGAGAAATCATGCAGCCAAGTAACTATAACAAATTACTTTTTTGTAGCAAAAAATAAGTAGCTTTAATGAATATTTACAATGAAATAGATTGTGGAGAAAGTAGCAATTGTCCAATATCTTCCCCAATAAGCATCTGCTAGAACAGCTCCAATAAGAGGTGAGAGATAGCAAGTGCCCTGCCATGTGGTAACATTTCTTGCAGCCGAAACATTTCCCTCGTGTAGTTTGGTGGTAAGGTAAGTAACAAGATTGGTAGCAATCCCATAGTAGGCCAAACGTTCACAGCATTCATCACCTGTATGTGTAAATCATATTACAAATCTCAGAAATAAGATGAACTGCTCTGACAAAAGCCATTTAATGCACACAGATAAGTTACCCAAAATGAAAGGGCATGCTTTCCAATCTCCAGTTTTATGCTTCAGAACAGGCTTCCCATTAATGTCAACTGAACCATCTCCCGTGTATAAGCTGCTGCTTTCATTCTGAAAATAACAAGTTAAAAAGCATATGTGAGTAAGGTACACAGCCTCCAAGGCTCTTGAGTAAGCAAACCTTTGTAGAGGAGAAATATTCATTTAAATAAGAGAGAAAGAAAGGGAACAAAAAAAAGATAAGGTTTAGTGAAATGAAACAGAATAAGAATAATTCATTCTTATATGGTTAGCACAAATTGTAAATAAGCCGAGCTCAAGAAGTAGCCAAATCCGATCCTTGACGTACTTGGCTTGCAAGCTCGTGAGCTTGGCTCGAAATTCATATTTTATGAATTAAATTTATATTTTATATGTTACATATTTAAAAGATAACTTGCGTCTAATGTTTAATAGAGAGCTGCTCTTCTTTTAGGAAGCCCCACGTGCCATGGTAAAGTCTGCGAAGAGTTGAGAATCTTTTATAACAAGAGTTCCTCTTCATTTTATCTTTTGCAGCCGATATGGGATTCAAAGCCTACATTAAATTTAAAATAGCTTGTCTAAATTCAATTAATATTTGATTATTTTCTTTTCAAGTTTAAGTCTCTAATAAATCAACCAAGAACACATTGAATGATGAATGATGCTTGGGTGTTGACCAAGAAAAGGAGATTACAATTCTTGAGGTGTTTGTTTTAATAGCTAAACTTCCTTTACTGCCACTAGTTTTTTATTGTAGTTTTGCATGATTTATAAATCATGTGGCATGTTAGGTAATTGATTGGGCATCAAGATAACGAAATGTTTGGAGGACAAAGCTACCATCGCTGCAACTTGTTCAATGCAGATGAAAGGGTGGTTAAGCTAGCAACAAGGTTCTTCCTCTCTCGTGTGGGATTGAATCCCACATTGTCAAGTAAACTGGGGGTAGGAGTGAGCAACTCTTTATAAATATTCCTCCCTCAAATGAAACTTTTAATGGTTGGTTTCATGTAGCTCAACCAACTTGAATGGGCTTTTTTTTTTTTTTACCTTGTTAGGTTGTTCCAAGTCAAACTTTTGCTGACTTTTGGTAGTGAATCAGAAAGCTCGACTGAGCCCGAAGCTGATTCGAACTAGAGCCAACCCAAGGTCAAGCTTGGAATGAGCACGGGCTGAGCTTGAATCTGGATTTTCATGCTCAGCTCGGGCTCGAGTAGACCACAAGTGACTCGAGTTGAGCATGAGTATCCAGTAGCTCGGCTCAGCTCGTGGACACCCCTAATTGCTTGTCAAATGTATACATGCAGGTCTAATATTCTGGTTTGAACCTGATTTAGAACAGTAGGAGAAAAATTAACAATAACAATGACGTAAGTACATCTAATTCAAGCCAGCACACAAATTCTGAAACAGATCCATACATAATACAGGAAAATAATATATCAAATAACAAGAAAACAAAACAGGAAACAGACCCAGAAGAAAAGCCAGCAGACAAAATTCTGATAAGAGTAAGGTACTGATATAACAAGGACGTAAATTAACAGAGAAACCATACAATACATTGATCTAATGCAAACACAAATATATCTATAGATACATAAGTATGGGATCTCTCTCCCCCTTAACAATTAAAATACAATTGTTACAATCTCAAATTTGATAAAAACTGAAGTTATCACTACTAGAAGTTAATTTGTGCAAGTCTCTCTCTCTCTCCCCCCATAGAAATTTGCAGACATTTAAGACCACAGTCATGATTTAGAAGGTCATCACAAGAATTAATGGCATCAGACCCATGAGACTCAAAGAATAAGGGACATCATACAAGGCAACATGGAACCCAAAAAAGAATTGAATCTTCTACAATTAACTGGCATTGCCAAAGGTCATCCTACAAAAAGGACTTGTACACATTGCAAGAGGAGAGTGACGGTGGAATAATAGAGTTGACAAAACATGACAACTATTTAATCCTCTATCATCAACTTCCCCATATAATAATAAAAAATAAAAAAAATAACTTTCCTAAGCAGCTAAGCCCCGATCCCACAGATGCAATTTCATAGAAGAAAAGCACATGAATGATTTTGAACTAAGTGGCAACCCAAGCTATGGTGCTACAAGAATTGTGTCAATAACTTCAGTTACTAGCTAGCAACATTGGAGAAAGCAAGGAAAATGTGTCATATATGCTAATATACATAAAACGACCATAATCTCACCTAACTGCATAGCAACCAGAGTACCCACCATGAGAACACATGCAAGCATATAACAAAGCTGCCAGACGTATTCACAAGCTAACCACTTAACACCATAACAACGTCAGTAAACAGCAAGGTGATGATAAAAAGCAGTGAAAAAGGATTTTAAAAGAACTACTTCATATTGATTGTGAAAATAGTATGAACAGTATCACTTTAATTCCTATGTGAATAGTACCACGCTCTAGCAACCCTCAGTCATATATTATATATTAAAGCATAGAAAAAGAATGGAGTCAAAATTAATCTATTTAAAGGCCCTAACGACAATCAAAGACACTTTTTCTTTGGACCAAAAATGTTACTGATCATGATGCCCAACCATAGAAATGTGATTCACCAAACAATACAACTGTGCCAAAAAAATATGCGCAGAATCAAACATCCAGGGTATCAATGCGACAATCAGAATGGACATTCATGAATTTGAAAAAGCTCCATATTTTTCTTTGCTTAGGAAGCTTAATGTAGATCCATCAATCAAATACTAAAAGCCTTAAACACTAACATGTCATCTTGTCACATTGAACTAAATGGAGCATCACGAAAATTGTAGGCTAAAAGAGTAAAGAATTCTTGCTTCTTGGAGTATAAATTCCAACTTGTGGACTGCAAGATATTTCATACTAACTAAGGAGGAAATTTCAACTATATATCTTTAAAAAGACCATGAGCACCCACACAGGAGCAGAGGGAGGGGGTCAAGGGGAAGCCTAGGCTCCCCCAAGACTTTTGAAAATTCCATTAACATGTATGTTAAAATACAAAAATTGCTTCTAAATTTCTGTATGGTCCCCCCAAGATGAGAAGAAATTTTTTACTCTGGCTAACTAGATAGTGTTTACTGACTTTTTATTTTGAATAAGAAAAAATTAATTTAGTAGCAACTTAGCAAATACAAGAACAAATTCCTGTGTCCCATAAAACAGAAGACTTCAAATCCAATAAAATACATATATTTTATATCAATAAAATTTAACTTTCAATTAGATAGCTATTGGTTACTTTTCGGACTTAAAGTTAAGTTTAGTTTTTTTTTTCTTTCTATTTGGAGTTGAATTCATTAAGAAATAATAAATAAATAATTGTTGAAATGGGACTCATGTTAGAATAAAAGGCAAGTGCCCTGCAGCTTATACACGAAGACAACTCTTTGAAAGTTTAAGTTTCTTTCTCAAAGATTTATAAGGCTTATAGAGCTGCAGGATTATAACTTTTTTTTTTGTTGTTTGCACTTTATTAAGGGGTTGAGCAGTGGAGTCGTCTTCCTTTTGTCTTGACAATAGACTCTCACAAGCTTAACAACACTTCATTCTAAGAACAACTTTGGATCCTATAAATGACTACAAATCATTTAAATTTGATATATATGCAGTCTTGTTGAGAAGTTTTGTTCTATAGATTAATTGACTTAAAAAAAAGGCATTTGAAATTCTAGTTGCGACACTGAACTTGATGTACTTAACCAACAGATTTGAAAACTTTTCCATCATTACTAACGTAGGTCGAAGATTAGTGAAAACGGAAAGTAAGTTTATCTTCTTATTGAAAGATTGTTTTGACTATTCCTGTTTCATTAACAATTATTGAGCAAGCTTTTTCAACCATGAAACTTGTTATAAAAAAAAAGGATTCACATTAGGATGGAGGATGACTTTCTTATAGATTAATTGATCGTCTACATTAAAAAAAATGTTGAAAATATTATGGTAGACATGATAATAGATGTTTTTTACCCAATAAAAGTGTAACAAGCACAATTTTAGAAATAAAGACTTAAGAAGCTGTTTTTAAAGTGAATGACACGGGCTAAGAATAAGCAAATAGCTTCACGAGGTTGACTATTGCCACAACTTCAATTCTCTCTCTCTTTTTTCTTTGGCTAAGCAACTTAACTAAAACGAAAAGAATAGTGAAGAGAACAATAGTCTCCAAATTCAGTTAGCTTCAAAAGATTGAGGATTTTAAGAGTGCAGAGAACTTTTTCCAACCACTGATACAATACTTGGTCGTAAAAGGGAAAGAAAGAAGAAAAAAACCAGTACATTCATATTGGTAAGTACCATTAGCACAATACTTGGGGGAAAAGGGAAAAAGATTAAAAAAATCCCTAGAAATCGAGCTTCAAAAATTAAACAAAAATCTTGAGAGTACCAAATAGGCCGTTCAGCAAGCCAGAAGAAACAACTACATATCTAATACGCAGATGAACAAATTCACATACAAATACACATCATCAAACCATATTTCAAGAACTACTATATAAGGGATCAACAAATTCTGAGGAAAAATATCAGCTAAAAGAGAAATAAAGATAGAGAGTAAACTAAGAACCTGTATAAGTTCCTCTTCCAGGAGCGATCTATCTTCCTCAACGGAACCCATCTCCCTCTCTATGTGTTAAAGACTGTCGCTCTCAACCAATGTAAACCCCAAACAGAGTTACGAATGAAAGGAGGAGTTCCATATGGGTAAGTATTCCACTTTGGAGAGGAGTTCCAAATCGGCAAGCATTCCGATTTGGAATGTACGGTGTTGTTTCTTCGGTCAAAGTTCAAAGTTTGATTAAATTTCTTAAATTATTTTTAAATTTAGATAATAAAGATATTTTTGGAAAATAACTTATAATTTAATAAGTTGTATTCTTTATTTCACAAATGATTTTTTGATCTAATTTTTTACACCAAACAGAGTTACGAGTTCCATATAGCAGTTGAGTTTTATATACTTATCATTATAAATAATAATTAAAAGAGAATCTTAATGACGTAGAACTATAAAAATGTGTCCTAACTGTTATGCTAATTCCCCTTAGCAAATGAGAAATTTTATTACAGTATGTTTTTACGATCTGTAAAATTTTTTTTTTAGATAACAAAAGATATACAACGCAATTATAAAACTCAAATCCGAAACCTTATACAATAACAATTGTATTCTTTATTTTTATATGTTATTACTAAAGTCCTACCTGCCACGGTTGAGACATGAACAAAGGTCAGACTTGTCTCGAGATGGTTTACTGCAAAATTTATGACAAACTTGGCTGTGAAAAGTCCCCAAGTCATATCCTTGTTAACCAAACTTTGACATAATTTTATTTTCTGGCAGAAATAATATCGCTTCTTCAGAAAGAAAAAAATGTAAAAAATCATACATTTTTTTCAATATCTATTTTATTTACACTAGCTGTTAGAAACAGATAAGTCATAGCATTCAAGCCGAGTCTTATACTATCTTAGAGGAACTCAGGTGGCTGTAAAAGTAATTGAAAAAATTCAAGCATAATAATACCAATTTGGTTCATGATAACAAAAAAAGCAAGTTTTGTTGAGTCAAACCTAGTCACGATCTTTGTCCACTAATGATATGGGTAAAATCAACCGGTTAAATAAGAAATGAAAACGTGGAGTGTTCAAACCTCCCCAAACATAACGATGAGATGAGAAAGCCACCTTAAAAGCTTGAAGACTTCGTCCTTGATGAGAAAACTCATAAACAAAAATCGCATCTCATAAAGCTCAAAGCTTAAAAAGTCACATCCCTACCGAGGTCTACATCGGAACTCAAACAGAGGGCTTCCAGTACCTATATAAATAAGCTTAAGTTCTCGAACAAGAGAGGGGATGAGCTTACATACACAGAAAGAAACAGAGAGAGAGAACCACTCCGGCTCCCTTCATACCACTTCGGGATCTTTCTAAACGTTCCTCTTACATCACTTCGATACATCTATTGACTTAACTATCGGAGAGTCTTTCCCGGAGTACCAAACTTCGGTTGACTTTCCACGTAAGAGTTCTTATACTAAACAGACGTGATCATAGGGGCAAAGCCATACTCAAGGTCCATCTTTCCAAAACCCTGTTAGAGTCATGAAGAAGATAAGACTATCCTACATCCACTTTTTGGCATCAACAAATTGGCATCATCTGTGGAAACGGAAAATTCATTTTACGATGCCACTAGAGAAAGCCTCTCATCCTATAGTTGCTAACAATATAGCCTTGAAAGGACCCATTCAACTCTCCACCAAAGGAGAAAAAGATAGACTGGCCCCCTCAGAGTGGCACACGGATGGACGCAGCCCTCACCAAACCCCAAGGAACTAGTGAAATCCTGGGACTCGTAGTGAGTGGGTCCAATCCAACCTCGTAAAAGTCGATCTCATCAAGTATCTCGATATCCTAATCAACTTAACAAAGCATACTTTCCCAATAAGTAATGTGTCAATGCTCTAGCCCTACCATGAATACCTAATGGTTGTCAACCTCAGGGCATGGTATCTACTCCTTAAGCTATTAATCTCCCTAAGCAACGAGTTAGGCATGGTATCTACTCTAACTCTTTTCTTTCTTAAGGGATTCAGCATGGTGTATACTGAGTTGTTCCTTAAGAGAGCATAAGATCTGTGAAAATCAACAACCACACGAGACCTAGGGTATGGTGTATACTCCTGGTTTCTCATGTTGATTAACCTAAGAATCCGGCGTGGATTTCTTTTGTTACTATCGTCAGACCCAGGACTCGGTCATCCAAATTGATCTAACTAACTAATCCATACCACATGCATACGTTGATCAGACACACACATATGAAGAATTCAATAAAACAGGTATTAATCAATAAAGCATCATAACATGGTAATTGGCAAAGGCAATCAATGAATATGTATATATATATATATGGAAATGCATAATTAGGGCTTCAATCGAGCCCTATTAGTAAGTTAGTTACACATGCTGTCTATGATAAACATCATCATAACATAAACTAAATAGAAAATATAAAACACGAAGAATATTGTGGAGACGAGTCGTCAATTCCTCTCCAAATCTTACAACTTCAAGCAAAAGTAAAAGATAAAAGAAGCTATATTTTCTGTGTTTTACAAGCCTATATATAGGGTTCTAAGGGTGCCTCGAAACCCTAATTTCCAAAATAGGTCCAGAAGAAATCTTTCCAAAACTGGCTCTACTACCTCTCTGTGTGTGTGCGCTCGATTGCTTACTTCTACGCTCAAGTGCATGGCTACGCTCAAGCGCATGGGTGCGCTCGAGCCTTCTATGTATGCCAATGATTGCTTGTGCGCTCGATCGCCACCATGTTGCGCTCGATCGCACTAGCTTTTTCTAGATCTTCAGTTTTCTTCCTTTAAAGCTTCAAAATGCTTTCTTTTCTTCACCAGCCTATAAAAAACACAAAAATGAAGTAAAACATAATAAAATATGTAAACAAAGAGCTTAACAAATGTAAATTAAGGGGCTTAAATATGAATATTTAAGCACTTATCACACCCCCAAACTTACATATTGCTAGTCCCTTAGCAATACAAAACCAAAAATTAACTGAAAAATAAAATTAAAGATAAACTCATCATTCATATTATGTTAAAATTTTAGGTTGTACACAAAACCGTGATATTTGTTCATGAGTAGGCTTAAAATATAAACACATCTTCACAATGAATAAGAGTTTTAAATTCCAATTACTTACACAAGGCTGGTTTAAGGCATCACAACTTTGACTTAGTGTGTGGTGAATTAGCACAAAAAGATGAAGCTTCCAAATATCTCTACTGTATAGTGTTTTAGTGTCTTAACATTCATCAAATTTCCTATCAGAATGAACACTAGTGGCATAGTTTTATTTCTTTTCTTTTTCTTTTATCATGAGCTCTTTGCCAAGTTGAGTTTCATTAAGCTTTCTAATTGACCCATGTAGAGAGTGTTTCGCCAATGACTCTCAAACCAGATGGTTTTAGGGCATTAGGTGTAAAGACACCCCTAAGGACTTACTAACTCGAGTCAAAAAGGCTTCGAAACTAACTGGTCTTAATGCTTCCTTGCAAAATCTCCACCTTTTGACGTGAACACTCATTGCTTACTGAGGCAAGAGGTCCAGTTACTCAGTGGAAACTTGTATTTAATTATCATTATATTCATCATTCCCACCTTTTGATGTGAACACTCACTGCTTACTGAGGCAAGAGGTCCAATTACTCAGTGGAAAGTTTATTTAATTATCATTAGGAGCATTTTAGTTTCTCTTTTTGCATAATGACATTCTTCTTTATTTTTCTATGCCAAAGTGTTATTCTAACGAGTTATCCGATTACAGGTAGGTCATGGAAACATATACATAGAGATTATATGTCATACCTCACACCATTATGTGCTAATATACTCGTGTTAGATTTAGATCAACTTTGTGAATTCCTAAATGCCTTGAGGTAGGTAATTAAGAGTTTTAAAACTTTATCATTACACTATATGTTTTATATTTTAAGTTTACTGATGAAGTTTTATCATAATATTTGTTTTAAATCAACCAAAAATTTCAATATAATATGAATATGCATTTATTTAAATAAAAAAACTGGGACATAGTGTGTGAATGTGTCCCCAATACCCCCAAACTTAATGTACACATTGTCCCCAATATGTGAGTGATATGGAAAGATTTGACCTGGGAGATAGAGAACTAACTGGCTGGCATTGCGCGTGGCATGCCCCCAAACTTGAATTGGATGCACTCACTATGTCCTTGAAAAAGAAAAACAAACATAAAACTGGAAAACAAGGAATACTAATAAGAAACAGTGATATAAAAGTAAATACTAATTATAAATTACAATACTAAAAATAAAAAAAAAGATATGCTGTGGGGTGCCTCCCATGAGTGCTAAGTTTTAAGTCTTCAGCCAGACAGGGTACCATCTCACTGCTGGTATCTAGGTGGTGCAGTCAATGAGGTATCGGGTGCGGGAGATAGTCGTTCGAGGATGGCCTGGAGCAACGCCTCTTGTCGCTCAAACTGTGCCTCCAAACCATCTACCCGCTGATAGATCAATAGTCTCGCCTCCCTATCCTCTTTGTGAATGTCAGAGAGCTCACGCTAAAGAGAAGACAGCTCCTCGAGAAGGTGGTGGGATGAGGTGGATCCCATGTCTGGCTGGTCCTCCTCCCACGTAGGGCTCATTGTTGGGCTCTCAATGTCTATAGGATCATCTGCTACAAGATCAGCAGCTGGGATATGTACCCGAGGTCCTCGGGGCATATAGGACTAGCTAAGGCTCCACTGGACCCTCCTGAAGAACGGGTGATCGCTAACTGGTCCATCTAGTGAAGAACCCTTGATCCCTTTCTTCTTGAAAATGTGGCTGAGTAGAAATGGGAAGGGAAGGCCCTATGCATTCGCTGTGGTGGTCTGACGGCCGTGCATATGGTCCCAAAACTTGTGTATCTGGCTCCATATGACGGATGGTATAGAGTACCAGTGACTCTGATGAAAGGCATAGAGAGCCTGTATAAATCGATCCCTTCTCTAAGTCTTGTGCCCCAAGGGGCACACATTATGCTGGAGGATAGAGTCCACGAGCCAGAGGCGGGGAGGCAACTTCGACCGGCTCCCTGCATTGTTGTGTCAGTCCGCATACTGGCCTACATACATATCCTCAATGATGTGGGGCAAAGGGAACAGGTTTGGCTGCTCTTCTATATGGCTGTCCTCCATAGGGGACTCATCACAGCAGTGGAGGGCAGTGGCGATATCAGCAGTGGTCAGCTCTATGAATTTGCCCTGGACTGAGGAAGATAGGATCTCTGAGCAAGTGGAGTCATAGGTCAGGTTATCGTAGAAGCTGACCACAAATCTAGTGTAGACTATCGAACAGACCGACTTGAATAGCCGCTTGAGACCCCAGGCCTTGAATTCTTGAACCGCCCATCTCATGGCGTCCAAGCTCTTGAAATCCCCATCGATGTTGAACGTAGTCTCGAACAGGATTTTGCACTTCTTGAAACTAGGCCGGGTGGAATGGGAGCGGTTGCTGGAGGCTCGTCAACTGGAAGCTACTTGTTTAGACATTGTGGTGTAGCTTCTGGTGTAAATGCGCTCGATCACAAGTTATGTGCGCTCGATCGCATTGGAGGACTTGCGCTCGATCACAGGGGATGTGCGATCGAGTGCAGTGGTTCAGGCAATTTTTCGAACAGGTTGTGTGCGACAAATACACGAAGTTGTGGAAAGTACCCAAATGCAACCCCAACCTCCTGTAAACACAAATTACAACCACACACATGGTAAAGACATCAAATTAGTAAAGTATATATCAAAAAGCTGTGTGTGATTGTATGTAACTTAATTAGAAACAAAAACGGGTACGGATATACTGTGTGTGCTTGTGAAAATGAATAGGTGCATGTTGGGGGAATAAGGAACAGAGGAGGGGAATGAGATATGGAAGGGGGAAGGGTTTGGTTAATGTGGAATGTAATGCATGGAAAATGAGAGTGCCGAGCTTGCTAGGGATTAGTGTGCGCAATGGAGAGGGTGACAGAGGCAGAGAATTGCGATTGAGCGTAGGGGAGGGAGAATGGGGGGAACGTTTAAAACCATCACGTGATCTCTCTGCCTCAGTGCCACTAACCTTATTAGAGGTTCTCGAGCTATATGTTTATCAAAGTATGAATTGCTCAAGTGCTCTCTATAGTAGTGCTACTCTCTTTGAAGAGGGAACTTAGAGCCCACTTCATGTGGCTCAAGTGCTCTTGGTTCAGTTGCATACCAGACAGATTGTAGTGTCAAGTCTTCATCTCTAGGAGGCAAATTGATATCAAGGTATGGTTTGACTCTGTGTCCATTTACTGTGAATGTTTGATTTCTGTTGGGATTGTGGACCTCCAAAGCACCATGAGGAAAAATCTTGGTGACCACATAAGGACCATACCATTTGGACTTGAGTTTGCTTGGGAACAGTCTTAATCTTGAGTATTAGAGCAACACCCTTTATCCCACATGAAACTCTTTCCTCACTAGGTGTTTGTCATGATAGGCTTTTGTCCTTTCTTTGTAAAGCTTGACATTCTCATATGCATCATACCTTAATTCTTCTAGCTCATTTAAGTGAAACTTCCTTTTCTTATCCGCTTGTTTCATATCAAAATTGAACTGTTTAATGGCCCAATATGCTCGATGTTCTAGATCCATTGGCAAATGGCATGCTTTACCAAAGACTAAGCGGTATGGGGACATCCCAATTGGAGTTTTGTAAGCTGTCCTATATGCCCATAGCGCATCATTTAGGCATAAAGACCAATCCTTCCTATTAGGATTCACAGTCCTCTCTAGGATGCCTTTGATCTCTCGGTTACTTATCTCCACTTGGCCACTGGTTTGAGAATGATATGGAGTGCCAAATTTATGGGTGATCCCATATTTTTTGAATAGTGCAGCAAAAGAGTGATGATGAAAATGGCTGCTGCCATCACTGATGATTGCTCTTGGAGTTCCAAACTGGGTAAAAATGTTAGCCTGTAGAAACTTCACAACTACTTTGTGATCATTAGTCTTTGAGAGGACAACCACAACCCATTTGGACACATAATCCACACCCACAAGAATATATAAATAACCAAGGGAGTTAGGAAATGGACCCATGAAATCAATGCCCCATACATCAAAAAGTTATACTACATGAATATTTTGTAGGGGCATTGTTGTGAGTTTTAAATTACTCGCAAGCGCACGAGTCATTTGCAATATAGTGTTGTGCAAGTGCGAGGTCGAATCCACAAAGAATAGCGTTGTGAAAATATTTTTATCTAAACTAAGCCTATTTTAACCTAATTCCAAGTTTTGAAGTGTCTTTTGCAAAACAAATATAAACTAACTAAATTGATTTAAAGACTAATGATAAAAACACTAAGGTTTCTGAATCCACTCCACCAAAGTAAAGCATATATCTTCATGTTCTATATAAAAATAATCTATCAAAACATTCCATGAATCCAACTTTAAACAAATCACAAACAAATATCCCAATTAAACCAAAACAATCCAATGTATCCGCTTTTAACAAATCACAAAGGATATCCAATTTAATCAAAAACAATTCGATGTATCCATCAGATGAAACACACGGAATATCCAATAGAACAATTTAAACTCAATCAATCATAAGATTTTACTCAAATAATTGAACTGAACATTTATGCTAAAAAAAATCAGAATTGTATAAACAAATCTAAAAATATTATGCCAAACAACGGCGAGGCTTCATCTTCAACTTAGCTGAAGATTTTAGCCACTCATAATCATGAAACTAAAGTTCACAATAACAGTGCTAAATATTAAACTAAAAAAAGCAGTAAATTAAAACTGACTATACATGGGAGAAATTCCACTCACTGTTTGGCGACGCTTCCCCTCGTGATTGCAAAGCCTTCGGAGATCCACCAGAATGCTAGTAGAAGTCCTCCAAATTGCACCAAAATGGCACTTGGATTGCTTACTAAAGATGAAGTGAAGAGGGGCTTATATAAGGAAACATCACAATTGCAATATGCTTCCAATCCGATGTGGGATACTGCAAATTCCAGCTTTTGCTCTTTGACCTTTGTCTACTAAAACTGCCATAACTTTCTCTAGAAAAATCATTTTATTGATCCGTAAAATTACACAGAAAATAGACATTGGGATATTTCCAAGCATATATGGCTCATCTCCTGGTTCTTCCTGAATCAATACAGTTTAATCCTAAAAAATGGCTGATCTGTCACGCTAAAATCATGCACAGCCTGACCTTTGTCTACTAAAACTGCCATAAATTTCTCTAAAAAAATCATTTTATTGATCCGTAAAATTTCCCAGAAACTAGACATTCAGATCTTTCCAAGCATATATGGCATATCTCCTGGTTCTTCCTGAATCAATACAGTTTAATCTTCAAAATTGGCTGATCTGTACGAGCAATTCTGGCAATTTAGTGAAACTCCTTTCCAAACTTGTAAACCTGTAAAACAACGAAAAACAACTCAAAGTAACAAATTCCTAAGCTAACAAATGTAAATTAAGGGGCCAAAATATGCAATATTTGGCACTCATCAAATACCTCCAAACTTAGATTTTGCTAGTCCCTTAGCAAAACAAAATAAAAGACTAAATGAAAAATGAAGAACATAAAGATAAGTTCATCACTCATGGTATCCAAAAATTTAAGGAGCACACATCACCATGATATTCATTTTTGAGCAAGCTTAAAAAGATAAACCCATCTTCGCAATGAATAGAAATGTTAAAATTTAATTACTTACAAAAGGCAGGTTAAGGCATCACAAGTCTGATATTGTGACAATTTGTGCTAATGTGCTCGTGTTAGATTAGATCAAACATGTGAATTCTCAAATGCCTAAAGTAAGTAACTAAATTTTAAAACTTTATCACCAGATCATGTGTTCAAAATTTTAAGCTCACCAATGACATCACATCACAGAAATTGTTCAGATCAACCAAAATTTCAAAATAACATGAGCATGCATTTACCTTCTTTTTTTTTAAATGAAGAAAAACAACAACAAATTAGGACAAAGTGTGTGTAATGTGTCTCCCATACCCCCAAACTTAAATTGCACATTGACCCCAATATGTAAATAATTTGGAAAGAGCTAACCTGGGAGATGGAGAACTAACTGGATTGGTATGGCTCATAACATACCCCCAAACTTAATCTGAAGTACGCGTTGTCCCTGAAAAATAAAGACTGGAAAACAAAAACAACAATAGAGAAAAACAATAACAAGAAATATGTAAAATAATAAAAATATAGAAAAGATATGCTGTGGGGTGCCTCCCATGAGCGCTAAGTTTAACGTCTTCAGCCAGACCTAACATTAGTAATCGTGCCCAGCTAAGCACTCCATCATCTGATCAATAAATGGGAGTGGAAAATGATCATTACCTGTGGCAGCATTCAATTTACGGTAGTCTATACTCACTCTCCATCCTGACTGCACACGAGTTGGAACCAACTCGTCATCTTTATTCATCACTACCGTCAATCCAGCATCCTTTAGCACGACATGAATCAGGCGCACGCACTCACTATCAAAGTTTGGATAAATGATCCCTACATTAGACAACTTTATCACTTCAGTCCTCACAACCTCTTGCATAGCTGGGTTGAGTCTTCTCTGTGGATCCCTCGATGGTTTGGCATTCTCCTCCAAATATATCTTGTGCATTACCAAGGAGGGGCTGATTCCCCTGATATCCTCAATAGTCTAGCCGATAGCTTCCTTATGCTCTCTTAAAACGTCCAATAATTTCTCTTCTGGAGCATCAACCAAATCTGAAGCTATAATCATAGGCAAGGAATCTACTGGACCTAGGAAGTTATACTTAAGATTGTCCGGTAAAGGTCTAAGTTCCTTCTTGGGAGGTTCAGGTGTTGTGGTCTCCTTCGTCTCACTGCTCTTCTGAGGAACAAACTCCAAAGTAGCATTTGCTTGCTCAAGTAACTTATCCAAATCCAAATCTTCTCCAAACTGCGCAAAGCATGCCTCCAGGGGTCCTCAATGCTTGATTCACCCACAGTCTCCTCTGTCTTACTGCTCTCTCGAGGAGGAGACTCCAAAATGGCACTAGCTTGCTCGAGTAACTTATCTAAATCCAAATCCTCTCCAAATTGAGCAAAGCATGCCTCTAGGGGGTCCTCATTGCTTGATTCATCCACAATCTCCTCAATAATCTCCTCTATCAAGCATACATTTTTCACTTCATCAAATTCTAGTGGTTGCTTAGTGATATCAAAGATATTCAACTCAATTGTCATATTTCCGAAGTAAATCTTCATCACCCCTATCCTATAATTTATCAGGGCATTAGCTGTGGCTAAGAATGGTCGCCCTAGAATTACTGGTATCTGAATCCCTACATTCTGAACCGACTCTGTGTCTAGCACAATAAAATCCACGGGGAAATAAAACTTATCCACCTTTATCAAAACGTCCTTAACTACTCCCTGTGGTATTTTCACTGACTTGTCTGCCAATTAAAGCGTTGTGGATGTGGGCTTCAATTTTCTTAACCCCAACTGCAAATAGACTGAGTAGGGTAGAAGATTCACACTCGCTCCTAGATCCAATAGAGCTCTCTCAATCTGGCTGACTCCTATCATGCAAGAGATGGTAGGACACCCTGGGTCCTTATACTTGATCGGTATCTTGCACTGAAGGATTGAGCTAACCTGCTCGGTCAAAAACACCTTCTTTGGGACATTCGTCCTCCTCTTGATAATGATCAAGTCCTTTAAGAACTTGGCATATGACGGCACTTGCTTGATGGCGTCCAAAAGTGGGATATTGATTTGGACTTGCTTGAACACCTCCAAAATTTCCTCAAACTTCCCTCATTTCTTGGGCACTTGTAATCTCTCAGGGGTAAGGCGATTTAGGAACAAATGACCTAGGAGGGTCCTTCACAGTAGGTGTGGCTGTAGATAGCTCAGCATCTCTCTTCTCCTTGTTGCTACTTCCTTGCCCTTACTGCATAGCAGGGTTCTCTTCCACTCAATTGTCCACTTGTCTCCCAGACATCAATGTGACAATCGATTGCACTTGTTCCTCCCCGTGCGTAGGAGTGGATAAATTTTCAACCATAAACTGTCCTTTCGGGTTGGGCACAGGCTGACTGGGGAACTTTCCCTTCTTTCTCTCACCCAAGTGACTTGCAATTTGACCTATTTGACTCTCTAGCTTTGCAATTGCTTGGGTATTTACCATTGTTGCACTCCTTACTTCGCTCATGGATTGGCCAGTCATCTTCATGAACTCCTTAAGGGTGTCCTCTAGTGACTGTGAAACTGGCGCTGGCATTTAAGTAGGAGCTTGGTAAGCAGGTGATGGTGCTGGATGGGCAGAACGACCATGACTAGGAATTTGTGGGGCAAATCCGGGAGGGTATTGATTTTGAGCATGATGCGGAGCTCCTCCCTGATTCATTGGTTGGCTCTGCTTCCATGAAAAATTAGGGTGGTTCCGCCACCATGGATTGTACGTCTCAGAGTAAGATCCATTTGACTGCCTCCGATAGTCATTGAAAGTATTCACTTGTTCCGTAGGATACTCGGCAAAAACCGGCATTGATGGACAATTCTGTGCTAGATGCATGGGACTAGCATAGATGGAACAACTATCAGCATGGAATGTGTTGGCAGCATTGATGGATTGACCCACAGTGAGAGCGTCAATCTTCTTAGTGAGAGCATTTAACTTTATCCTCAAGTCAGCGTCTTCTCTGACCTCATAGATGCCTCATTTCTTAGGAGCACGAATGGACTTATCTCGACAGCTTGAGAAATCCCACTGTTGCGAGTTGTCGGACAACTTGTCCAACGCCTTGTATGCTTCCTCCCCCATCAGACTCAAGAATGCCCCCCCATTCATAGACTCGATCATGCTACGGTTGGGTTGAGTCAACCCTTGGTAGAAGAACTGAACGAGTCTCCATTTTTCATATCCATGTGGAGGGCATCTGATCAGTAACTCCTTGAAGCGCTCCCAGCTCTCAGAAAACTTTTCATCCTCATCCTGAGTGAAAGAACTAATCTCCTTTTGGCACTCATTCACTCTAGACATTGGGAAAAACTTATGATAAAATTTGCTAAGCGAATTTTCCCAAGATGTAATAGACCCGGGCGTGTTGGAATCCAACCATGCCCTAGCTCTATCGTGAAGAGAAAAAGGGAAAAGTCGAAGATGGTCTGACTCTTCAGAGAAGTTCTGAAACTTGAATGTGGCACAAATGTCTTTGAACTTCTTTACATGACTATAAGGATTTTCAAGATCTAAGCCATGAAATGAGGGTAGGAGTTGGATGACATGTGGCTTTAAGTCAAAATGGGTGGCATTGGTAGGTGGCAACACTATGCAAGAAGATGAATTAGTCGCAACGGGTGCGAACAAATCCCTAAGGGATGTAGTGGAGTCCACTTTCCAAGCTCTAGGTTGCTCTACATGCTCCAGATGATTTGAATTCCTAAAATTTTCTCCCATCTCAATTGTCTCTCTTTCAACTAGTGCTATTTTCTGCCTCTTAAGAGTTCTTTCTAAGTCGGGATCTAAAGATGTCAATTCTAAATTCAAGGATCTCCGACCAAGCATACACCACACAAAAAAGCAATAAAATAAACTAACTAGTATAAACAAAAGAAGAAAAGAAAGAAATTTTTTTAAAAAAAAATTAAAATTAAAAATTATAAAATTGAAAATAAAATTAAATAAAAATAAAATTAAATAAAATTAAATTAAATAAAAATGTTAACTAAACTAGTAGAAAAATAAAATTAATTCAAACAAAAATTTCACAAACAAAACAAATCCCTGACAACGGCGCCAAAAACTTATTGTGAGTTTTAAATTACTCACAAGCGCACGAGTCGTTTGCAATATAGTGTTGTGCAAGTGCGAGGTCGAATCCACAGAGAATAGCGTTGTGAAAAATATTTTTATCTAAACTAAGCCTATTTTAACCTAGTTCCAAGTTTTGAAGTGTCTCTTGCAAAAAAAATATAAACTAAACTAAATTGATTTAAAGACTAATGATAAAAACACTAAGGTTTATGAATCCACCCCACCAAAGTAAAGCATATATCTTCATGTTCTATATAAAAATAATCTATCAAAACATTCCATGAATCCAACTTTAAACAAATCACAATAAATATCTCAATTAAACCAAAACAATCCGATATATCCGCTTTTAACAAATCACAAAGGATATCCAATTTAATCAAAAACGATTCGATGTATCCATCAGATGAAATACACGGAATATCCAAAAGAACACTTTAAACTCAATCAATCATAAGATTTTACTCAAATAATTGAACTGAACATTTATACTAAAAAAACATCAGAATTGTCTAAACAAATTTGAAAATATTATGCCAAACAACGGCGATGCTTCATCTTCAACCTTAGCTGAAGATTTTAGCCACTCATAATCATGAAACTAAAGTTCACAATAACAATGCTAAACATTAAACTAAAAAAACAGTAAATTAAAACTGACTATACATGGGAGAAATTCCACTCGCTGCTTCCCCTCGTGATAGCAAAGCCTTCGGAGATCCACCAGAATGTTAGTAGAAGTCCTCCAAATTGCACCAAAATGGAACTTGGATTGCTTACTAAAGATGAAGTGAAGAGGGGCTTATATAGGGAAACATCACAATTGCAATGTGCTTCCAATCCGATGTGGGATACTGCAAATTCCAGTTTTTTCTCTTTGACCTTTGTCTACTAAAACTGCCATAACTTTCTCTAGAAAAATCATTTTATTGATCCGTAAAATTTCACAAAAAATAGACATCGGGATCTTTCCAAGAATATATGGCTCATCTCCTAGTTCTTCCTGAATCATTACAGTTTAATCTTAAAAAATGGTTGATCTGTCACACTAAAATCATGAACAGCCTGACCTTTGTTTACTAAAACTACCATAACTTTCTCTAGAAAAATCATTTTATTGATCCGTAAAATTTCTCAGAAACTAGACATCCAAATCTTTCCAAACATATATGGTTCATCTCCTGGTTCTTCCTAAATCAATACAGTATAATCTTTAAAATTGGCTGATCTGTACGAGCAATTCTAGCAATTTAATGAAACTCCTTTCCAAGCTTGTAAACCTGTAAAACAACGAAAAACAACTCAAAGTAACAAATTTCTAAGCTAACAAATGTAAATTAAAGGATCAAAATATGCAATATTTGGCACTCATCAGGCATCTGATTATGGGAAGAGATGTTACCTGTTCGCTGGCATCTATCACATGAGCTGCAAAAGGAGAAGGCATCTTTAAACAGATTAAGCCAATAAAAACTGGATTGTAATACCTTAATAGTTGTTCTCTTGGCCCCAAAATGTCTTCCACAAGCAAACTGATGGTAGTGTTGTAATAAGCTCAAGTGCTCATCTTCTGAGACACACCATCTGATGATTTGATCTGGGCAGAATTTGAAGAGATACGGGTCATCCTAATGGTAGTGTCTAGATATAGATATCAGCCGCTTCTTTCCTTGTGTGGTCATACCTGGGGGAAAAACCTTAGCAGTTATATAATTGAAAATATTAGCATACCATGGAAGTTTTACCTCTAGTGCGAATAATTGTTTATCAAGGAAGTTTCATTCAAAGACAGCTCATTTTTGTCATTCTCATAGGGTAGCCTTGATAAATGATCTGCAACCACATTTTCATTGACTTTCTTATCTTTGATCTCCAAATCAAATTCTTGCAATAGGAGTACCCATCTAATTAACCTAGGCTTTGCATTTTTCTTAGAAAACAAATATCTCAAAGCAGCATGATCAGTGAATACAATAACCTTAGAGCCAATAAGATATGATCTAAACTTTTCTAAAGCAAAAATAATAGCTAACAATTCTTTTTCAGTAGTAGAATAGTTAAGCTGAGCATCATTAAAGTTCTAGAAGCATAGTAAATAGCATGAGGTACCTTATTGACTCTTTGACCTAAGACAGCTCCCAAGGCAAAGTCGCTGGCATCGCACATCAAATCGAATGGAAGATTCCAATCTGGTGCCATCATTATTGGGGCAGAGGTGAGAACATCCTTCAATGTGTTGAAAGCTTTCATACAGTTATTAGTCCACTCAAACTTGGTATCTTTAGCTAACAATGCACAAAGAGGTCTCGAGATCTTGGAGAAATCCTTGATGAATTGTCTATAGAAACCGATATGTCCAAGGAAACTTCTAACACCCTTGACTGTGAGAGGAGGAGGCAGCTTTGAAATGATGTCTATTTTTGCCTTGTCTACCTCAATACCTCTATTGGAGATGGAATGACCCAACACAATGCCTTGTTGAACCATAAAGTGACATTTCTCCCAATTTAGCACAAAGTTGCTCTCTTCACATCTCTTTAGGGCATTCTCTAGGTGAGTTAGGCATTCATTGAAATTGGATCCAAAAACACTAAAATCATCCATGAATACCTTAATGTATTTCTCCACCATATCGAAAAATATGCTCATCATACATCTTTGAAAGGTGGCCGGTGCGTTGCATAAACCGAATGACATCATTCGATAAGCAAATGTACCGAAAGGACATGTGAAGGTAGTATTTTCTTGATCCTCAGGTGCTATGGCAATTTGGTTGTACCCACTGTACCCATCCAATAAGCAATAATAACTATGGCCAGCTAATATCTCTAACATCTGATCAATGAATGGCAAGGGGAAATGATCTTTTCTGGTCACTTTGTTTAAACTTCGGTAATCAATATATGCCCTCCAACCAATTGTTTTTCTTGTAGGTATAAGCTCCTCATTTTCATTCTTTATTACTATGATCCCATTCTTTTTGGGAACAACTTAGACCAGACTTACCCATTTACTGTTAGAGATGGGGTAGATAATGCCAACATCTAATAGTTTTAATACCTTGGCCTTTAGTTTTAATACCTCGGCCTTTACTACCTTTTTCATGTGTGAGTTAAGTCTTCTTTGAGCATCTTGAGTGAGACTTGCTTCATCCTCAAGGTAGATATTATGCATGCACTTGGTTGGACTTATCCTCTTAATGTTAGCAATGGTCCATGTAATGGCAGATCTATGCTCCCTAAGAACTCATAATAATTTTTCTTCTTCTCCAATACTCAAATTAGCAGCCATAATCATAGGTAATATCTTTTTTTCTCCTAAATAGGCATAAGTTAAATGCTCTGGCAGCTGCTTTAATTCCAATGTTGGTGCTTGAATAATAGAAGAAAGAAGAGTAGTATTAGTAGGTATGAAAGATTCAAATGGAGGGGCATACTTACTTGGGTGTTTTGGGGAAGCCTTAAGGAGGTGCACAGCTTTAATGATGTTATCAGTAACATCTTCAGGTTCTTGCTCAATTTCCACTTGCGTAAAGCTATGGGTAATAGTAGTCTCCAATGGATCGATGTGCTGGACCTGAAAAGCTTGCTCAACAAAACTTTGCATCATACATATATTAAAGCATTCCATATCATCTTGAGGTAGTTTCAATGCATCAAATATTTTATATTCTATTTTCTCACTATTGACCTTCATACTTACTATAACCTTTTTCATACAAATCTTCGTATCGGCAGTTCTCCTGAAGGGTCTTCCTAATATGATGGGCAGGGGTAATGGCATAGGGCATTCCTCCATATCTAGCACAATAAAATCGACAAGTAAAATGAACTCATCTACCTTTACCAGGACATCCTCAAGAATACCCCTAGGTCTTTTGATACTTCTATCTATCAACTACAAGGTGATGGAAGTTGGTTGTAGCTCCCTCAAACCTAGGGTTTCAAATACTATGTATGGTAGCAAATTTACACCTGCTCCCAAATCTGGTAATGCTTGCTCAAACAACTGATCACCTATCCTACAGAGAATAGTAAAACTACCCGGATCTTTTAGTTTTGATGGTAGTTTTCTTAATAGCACAACATTTACCTCTTCAGTTAAGGCTATCGTCTCATGCTCTTGAAACTTTCTCTTATGAGTGCAACAATCTTTTAGAAATTTAGTGTAAGCAGGTATTTGTTTAATTACTTCTAATAAGGGAATGTTTATTTCTACTTTCCATAAGGTTTCAAAAATATCAAGCAGTTTATTTTCTTTCTTTTGTTTTACTAACCTTTGCGGGAAGGGTGGTGCATTCACCTTCTCCGTCTCACTCACTTTTGATGCCGATGGTTTTTTTAAAGATGTTTTTGCAGACTCATTGGTTCCTATGACCTTATCATTTCCGAGGGTCGTGACAGCTTTTGGTTGTCGATACCCCCCAGGGTTAGGTAGTGTTTGAGCCAGAAGCTCACCTTGCTTTCTGCTACTTAGTTCTTTAGCCAATTGTCCCATTTGTACCTCTAGCCTTTGGATGGCTTGTTCATGTTTTGCTATGGTTTATCTTAGTTTAGTCCGGAATTACCTTTCATCTGCAATGAACTAATATTGTGAAGTCATTAATTGTTGCTGCTGAGTTGCCAGTTGCCTCACAAGACTTTCGAGGTCACTTTTCTTTGTTTCGGGAGCTGAGTGAGTAACTAGCTAGGAGTTTCTTTGATGCCCTTGCTGGTTAAGGGTATTCTGATTGTTGCTCCAAGAGAAATTTAGGTGGTTTCGCCATCCAGGATTGTAAGTGTTTGTATATAGGATGTTCTTTGGCGGATAGTTGTTTGGTCTACGTAATTTGCTTGCTCCGGGTCTGCAGATGAATATAAGGGACATGTCTCAGTATTATGATCAAATTGAGAACATATAGCACATACTTAGAATGGTGTAGCTGGTGGATTAGTTGAGGCATTCTGAGCAGTCATAACTTTGATAAGTAGATCTAATTTCCTCTCCACTGCAGCTATTTGAGTAGAGGATCCTCCATTTAGGTTCACCTCATACATACCTTTGAGCTTGGTTACATGTCTACCTCGAGAGGAGAACTACTGGGTGTGTTCACTTAAGGTTTCGAATAGCTCTATGGCTTCTTTGCTGCTTTTCTCCATCAGCACTCCTCCACAACCTGAATCCACAATACTTTTATTAGTATCATTTAAGCCTTCATAGAAAGCTTGTACCAGTTCATCCTGAGGTAGATTGTGATGTGGACATTTGAGTAGCAGCTCATTGAAATGTCCCCATGCCTCAAAGAATAGATCTCCATCCTTTTGTTGGAAATACTGAATCTCCTTCCTCATTTGCCTCGTTTTTTGATATGGAAAAAACTTCCTTAGGAACTTGCTGGCTAACTCTTCCCAAGTGTGGATAGAAACTGCAAGTAATGAATTGTACCACAGTTTAGCATTATCTTTTAAGGAAAAAGGGAAAAGAATTAACCTTATTCCTTCTTGGTCTAAGCCTCGGATGTGCTGGAACTTGCAGAGATCGAAAAACTCTCGAAGGTGCAAGTGTGGATCCTCATTAGGTGTACCCCTAAAGTGAGTCAATGCATTGAGTATTTGCAGAGATATGTAGTAGTTGCCTTCCACCTCTGGTTGATAAGCAATGCACGATGGCTGATCAAGGTTCCGTGGGATGAAGGATTGCTTCATCGGTCTTTGTTCAGGTGGTTGCTGATTTTTGATCTGTTCTGCCATTGGTGCTTTTTCCTCAATTTCTCCTCCTATCTCTTCAGAGTTGTCTCTAAGCCTTTGTCGGATGGTCTGATCAAGCTCGGTATCGAGGGGAAAGAACGTTGGATGTCTGGATCGAAACCTATGCATGAATCGGTAACAATTGCTTCAGTACAGCAATTTAACACTGCTGCCCGGGTAACTCTCTGCCTCAAGTGCGCTCGATCGCACAGAGGGGTGTGCTCGATTGCAAGTGGCACAGAAAGTTCTGCTGGAGTGCCTGAAATAGAAAACAAAGAAATAGATTAGGTTTTCGATGAAACAAAAATAAAGGTAAAAAATAGAAATTTAAAATTTGAGATTATTGACAAAAACAAAACAGAATAAATAAATAAGAATTACTAAACTAAATGAAAATAATTCTAGAAAGAAATTTAGTGCAATCCCCGGCAACGGCCAAAAACTTGTTGTGCATTTATCTACCCAAATAATAAGCAAATAATCGAACTTGTTTTACTTACAAGTGCACAAGGTCAACAGTAGTATAGTGTGCAAGTGCAAGATCATTTCCACAAAGATTGGTAATTTTCGTTTTAGAATCAGTTTCACAATGTAAAAATTAATAGAAATAAATGTTAAGTCTAAATTAATAATGATAAGAACATAGGGTTTTGATATCCACCACTAATCATACTTTCCCAATAAGTAATGTGCCAATGCTTTAGCCCTACCATGAATACCTAATGCTTGTCAACCTAAGGGTATGGTATCTACTCCTTAAGCTATTAGTCTCCCTAAGCAATGAGTTAGGTATGGTATCTACTCTAACTCTTTTCTTTCTTAAGGGATTCAGCATGGTGTATACTGAGTTGTTCCTTAAGAGAGCATAAGATCTGTGGAAATCAACAACTACACGAGACCTAGGGTATGGTGTATACTCCTAGTTTCTCATGTTGATTAACCCAAGAATCCGACGTGGATTTCTTTTATTACTATCTTTAGATCCAAGACTCGATAATCCAAATTGATCTCTAACTAACTAATCCATACCACATGCATACGTTGATCAGACACACTCATATGAGGAATTCAATAAAACATGCATTAATCAATAAAGCATCATAACATAGCAATTGGCAAAGGCAATCAATGAATATATATATATATATATATATATATATATATATATATATATATATATATATATATATATATATGGAAAAACATAATTAGGGCTTCAATCGAGCCCTATTAGAAAGTTAGTTACACATGTTGTCTATGATAAACATCATCATAACATAAACTAAATAGAAAATATAAAACTTGAAAAATATTGTGGAGATGAGTCGTCAATTCCTCTCCAAAGCTTACAACTTTAAGAAAAAGTAAAAGATAAAAGAAGCTTCATTTTCTGTGTTTTACAAGCCTATATATAAGGTTCGAAGGGTGCCTCGAAACCCTAATTTCCAAAAAAGGTCCGGAAGAAATCTTTCCAAAATTGGATCTGCTGTCTCTCTGTGCATGTGCGCTTGATCGCTTGCTTCTGCACTCGAGCACATGGGTGCGCTCAAGCCTTCTATGTGTGCGCATGATTGCTTGTGCGCTCGATCACGGCCATGTTGCGCTCAATCTCACCAGCTTTTTCCAGATCTTCAGTTTTCTTCCTTTAAAGCTTCGAAATGCTTTCTTTTCTTCACCAGCCTATAAAAAACACAAAAATGAAGTAAAACATAATAAAATATATAAACAAAGAGCTTAAAAAATGTAAATTAACGGGCTTAAATATGAATATTTAAGTACTTATCATATATATATATATATATTGGTACATTGAAAGTACATAGTGTACTTATTTATTATCTCGTGATTTGCTCATCCAGGAGTATCATATGTAATTTTGACCTATTGATCAAAGGACTTTGTAATAATGTGATTTTCCAGTGAATAGCATTGTTATAATACGATTTGGCTTGTTGATGAGCGTCATAAAATCATATAATATTAAATTGTGATATTATGTTGGCTCTAGTTGTAAATGTATTTTAGGCAGATGCAAATTTGAGAAGGAGAAATCCACCAGTGGCAGAATATATGAGTTCAGATTGAGCCAATGAAAAAGTAGGTTGGTACGGTGGAAAAATGTGAGATTTACCACCTACTATAAATCCATAGACTTTAAAAAAATAATAAATAAAATCTTTGAGTTATAAAACATTTAATTATGTGCTTTGACAATACATATTGGTGCATTAAAAGGTTATACTAAAGCAAATTATTTAGAGCCAAAAAATGACTATCTATTTACTTTGGCAAGTAGTACCCATTTTTTTTATCATCCAACCAGTCTATCATTGAGAGATCAACTACGGAATATAAGTTTATTGCCTTGGAGAAGGCTGTGTTTGAAGCTAAATGGCTAAGACAGTTATTTATGGATATTACATTGTGGGGGAAATTAGTCACATTTGTGACTCTCCATTGTGACTGCCAAGCAGCAATAAATTAAATTTATATGAGAAGAGTATGTGATTAAGGCATAACATTGTGAGAGCTTATAAGCAATGGGGTGATAGTCTATTGATTCTATGAGGTCAGAGAGAAATTTAGTAGATCCTCTAACAAAATGACTATCAAGAAAACAGATTTATGATACATCGAGGAGGAGGGACTGAAGTCCATAGAGTGAACTTCTTGTGATTGTAACCTAGTATATGTTAATAGAAATCCCATAAAATAGGTTCAATAGGTAAAAACAAGTCATAAAGAATCTCAAGAAAAACACTGTTCATATTGTATGTCTATCTCTATAGTGTAGATAATGCTTACTGTCAAATATAAAAATGTATAGTAATAAAATCTTAATGAACTCATATGTTGTATTGGTGGTGTGTGGTAGTGCACACTTGATGGGTTGACCTATGTGGGTATGAAGGTGGTGGCCGCCTTCTATGAGAGATAGGGAAAACTCTTTAGAGCACCTAAGAAAATCCAAGTTTCCAAACCAAGAACTCATTAAAGAAAATATGAAGTGTGCGTTCAAAATTGATATTTACATAAAATGTGATTGGTTCAAGACACTTAGTCACCAATTACTTATAAATTGAATTTCGTTACACAAGGCATCGATTCAAGTCCACAAGACATCATTGCTTTAACTTCATTCTGGCCTAAGTTTTTTTTTGCTTTTAAATTTTGAACCATGTGGGAGATTGTTGTAGAAAAAAATATGCTTCAAAATTAAAGTCAATCTAGGTATATATGTTGGTTATTAATGCATTACACACATTACATGCATCTTAATTTCTTTCATGTGGGTGTCTTGGTTTTGTATTAACTCCACCATTATAACACAATCATCACCTCATTATAACATCTTTATAACACCATCATTATAATACTTTTATTAAACCCAATTATAACATCTTTTATGAAACAATCATTATACCTTTATAACCTCTTTTTTCACTTGTATTGATGCCCAAGAAAACCAATTTGATTGCTTGAATTCAAATTGTAAGAAACGATAAAAAATAAATTTTTCTTCTTCCTTTTCTTTCTCTGCAAACACTATATTTCTATTGCTATTCTACTTAGGCTATTTCTCTACAAGTTCAAAATTTTGTTTGTGAGTGCACACAAACTAGGCTACCGTTGTATCCTAGAGAGCGACCGTCAAAGCTATTTGCACCAGAATGGGATGAAATCATTTCTCAAGAATAACAAATTAATTCTCGTACCTCAATATTTTATTTTCAACTTCATATCGTCTATAATTCATCTTTGAGATAAATATCGACTACCACTTTTTGATTATTCACTTTGTTATTTATTTGAGCATCCCACTAATTTTCCAACACCTTGGAGGGTAAGTCTACCCCAACCCCATCTTGGATCCATCCCTAAAAAAAAGTGTCCATGACACATGGGAGGAGTGCAAGAGACATGTTATTAGAATTTCATGTGTTGTACATAAAGGTTTTAAATCTAGACAAGAAATAGAGGAGGTGTTCTTAGCAAAGGTGTCTACGAAGGTATAGACTTTTACTTTGATGTCCATTTATTTATTTTTAGAATGTGTCTATTTATATTTTTGATTTCTACCTTTTTTTTCCATGTACCCTTTCCTTTCATAAAAAACATGCGGGAAAACATATGTTGTATTTGAAGGTGTAGAAATAAGGCCCTTTGACACTTGAGGAGATGCTTCTTAACATATTATCTGTGTAGAAGATGGCCATTGTTGTTTTTATTTGTTAATAGAAATGGCTACCAAAGAATATGAAGACTATCTCAAAAAAAAAGTATGGAGATATTGTGTGCAATTTTCTCACCTAGTTAACCTTGTTTGATTATTGTTTTTACTTTACTATGCCGTTTTGTTTTCTAGAAAGAGAAGGGAAGCACCTCTTCAGCCAATCATGGTAGCAACACCTCGTGGCAACACTTCTTTAGCCCATGATAAATTGTTCCAAAGGTCACTGATAAAAAGGTGTGAACATATCCAAAGGCTATAAATGGAACGGGGTGAAGCGATTGCCTAACATGACCTTTATCGGGATTTGTTGCATGGTTTCAATGATGTAATTTGAATGATGATTACTTTTTGCTCTATTGGGATTTTTCCACCAAAAATCTACCCAAGATTCACACAAATAATAAACATAGCTCTGATACCACTTGTTGGGATTTTATCTTTAAACCCCACAAACTCAAATTTTAGGCAAAAAACACAACTATAACAGTTAAATGGGCAAAACAAAAAAAATATAATAATACAAAAATTTAATGTGGCTCGACAACTTATTTGCCTATGTCCATCAATAAACTCAGTACTTTATTAATTTTCAGTTAGAACTTTAGGAAGAGCAAAGTTGCTAAACTCTCACAACCCAAAAACCCCAACACACCCAACTTTATTTGCCTAGCTCTAGTTGTAGGTGTTATATCTACTTGACAACCCAAATCCCTAATACACCCAGAGCTCTTATCCTAACTATAGTAGTAAACCCCTCTGATTTACAATATATATTGGAATTATGAGTGTGTCTCAAACCTTCTTTAGGACCCTTTTTATATAAAGGATATTTTTCTAATATTATCAAGAAAAGAACAACAACAACATAACTACTACTACTACTATTAGAATGAGTAGCCATCCAATAGGAAACTACTACTACACTCCTACTAGAATAAACAACTATAAAGTAAGAAACTGTTTTCCCCAAACCAATTAGAAATATTCTTTGTGGGGATTTGAGCTAAAATCCTAACATGTTCCTTATGGAATTTTTCTTGGAGTTGTTACATGTTTAATTATTTTGTCTAAACAACTTCGTATTTTTCGTTTGAAACAATGGATGGACATTTTTATCTTGTTTTTATTATGTGCATGTCTTGTGGTACTGTGAAGTGGCTAAAGAGGTGTGGATAGCTACCTATTGAGGGGTTTTGCTCATAATTTTAGTGTTTCGACCTGTTTGAGCTTGTTGGTGAAAAGTTTATAGAGTTTTGTGAAGGTCCTTTTGGTTAGAGATTTCTGATGGTGTGAAAAAAAGATAGGTATTGCCTGGGGGTGAAGCTATGGCTTATCATTGGCCTCCTCCTATGAGGGGTTATAAACTAAATGTTGATGGGGAAATTTTAAAAAAATTTGAATCAAAATGGATTGTTAATAGAAAAACTTATTTTATAAAAGAAGTAAACTTACAAGCAGTCTTAATTCGAAAGAGCATAGCTTTATGGGAAAAAGTAGTAACCGTAAGAGTAAACAATGGAACTTTATTGATAAAAGAAGCAATTACAACTAAATGGTTCCAACCGTAGATTTATAGAAAACTAATGTAACCATAAAAGAAGTAAAGTAAGTAAAAGAAGATCCTAAAGTTAAACAGTGTACCCTTATAGGTTAGGAAAAATGAAAAAAACTAGCTCAGAAGAAACTATACGGGTTTTTAAACTGAATGTTTATGGAGCAATTTTCGCATACTTGAATCAAATGAGGATTGGGGCTGTGGTCCTAGATGATCTAGGCCATGTTGCTATAATGAATGTACACAAATCGTTGCTTTAGGATGTATCTATAGTGGAAGCACGGGCTATGCACACTAATCGAAGATTATTTTATAATAAAACCATCGACAACATATGTTTTCAAATAACATTAAGTAATGCAAAAAGAAGAGTGAGATATCATTAATAAAGTAGTTATAGATAAAAATGTAATTGTAGTATTTGATAGTGACTTTATTGATAAAAGACATTAAGTTGATAGAAAATAGAGTAAAATGAAAGAGCTTATCTAGTAACCTAAAAGTTAAATAGATCGAGTAGATAAAAGTGTCCAGTACATATATGTATATACTTATACATATACACATAAATATATGTGCATAATTGTGAATATGTTATATGTATTCCAAATGAACTATGACAACTTTCCCATCTAGGGTTTCATTAGACAACAATGTTATAGTAACATAAAGAAAAGTAACCAATAGACTAACTAGATAAAATAGAGTAACTTTGTTCAAATACAATGCAATTGTAGTATAAAATAACGCAACGTACAGTAATATCTAGAGTAAATAGGAAATATTACAGTAGATAAATGAGAAACCACCGTGAATATGCAACATTAAAGTAAATATAAGAAGTTAGATTAATAGCAGTTAATAATAGAGTATGCTCAATAAATTAAAAGATAATATAGTAGATCAATGTTAATTAAGTGGTCTTAAACGTCTATAGTGTAATTACTTCAATGAAAGAAGTAAAGATAGGTGAAATTATAGTAATTTAGTTAAAACCATTATTTTATGGGAAAGCAATGTAAACAAAGAAGAAAATGGAGTATGTGAAGTTCAATAAAAAGGGTAAGCATAGTAGCTAAACAATGCATTTAGTAGTTATTAGAGGGACTTTATAAGGAGAAGTTCTTACCTGGCACAGTGCCATGAGAGATACATGTCACAAGCGTCCATCTCGCTGTTAAATTGTATGAAAAGAGAGAGAAAAAATGATATTTTATTTTCATTTAAGAGTGAGATGGACTCTTGTGCCATGTATCTCTTATGGAACTGTGCTAAGTAAGAATTTTTCCTTTATAGGATGAAAAATAATCAAAATAGTATACAATATAAATGAAATGGTATCAAAAAACGCAAATATAAATTATCATAGTTTAAATTTAGGATGTTATCATGAGGAAAACTGTAATACAAACTAGAGTACTTAAAAAGAGCATCTCAAGTAAGATTTATTCGAGTGGTCTTTCAAAAAACAAGTAACCAAAATCCTAAATAGAGTAATTAGGTAATATTCAAGTAAATAAATATGAAACAACCGTATATAAGTAACATTAAAGTAAATATTTATTGGGGATTTCATTTCAAATAATATTTCAGTGCTGCTACAATTACTCCTAACTAAAAAATTGTAGATATCTCCACATATCACTCATGTAAATTAGGAATTCAAAAACTACTTTTTAGTTTGATTGATTCTCTCTTATCTTATCTACTTTACAAGTTCTGTATTTATACAGATATAAAAAAATATTGTCTCTCTACCTTTATATGGTATCAGAGCGACTTTAGCTCTAACAAGCTCATGATCCTGTGTTCACCACCTCTCAACCATGGTTGCCCAAAGAACTCACAATACTACCTCTTTCCCTTCAGGCCTTCCCTCCCTATCCTCTCCTACACCCTTCTGCTTCCTAAATTCCAACAACTTTTCCTCAAACTTACCCTTTCTAACTTTCCTTCCTGGCATGCTCAATTTAATTTTGTACTTCTAGGCTATGATATTCTAGGGTTTGTGGATGGCTCTCTCCTATGTCCTCTAAAAACTATTATTGGCCAACAGACCTCACAAAATCCTGCCTACACTCACTGGGTTCGTCAATATCAACTTTTACTATATGCCATAATTACCTCTCTTTCAGAGGTTGTTGTTCCTCTTGTTGCCTATACCAATACCTCTTAGAAGGCTTGGGCCATGCTTTCCCATCTTTATGCCAACAGATCTCGCTCTAGGGTCATGCATCTCAAGCAAAAGCAAATCTTAACACAGCATGGGATAAGATCTGTCTTAGAATATCTCTAGCTTATGAAGAGCATCTCTGATGAACTTGTTCTTATTAATACTGCACTGAATGAAGATGATTTAATCATCCATACTCTCAATGGCATTGGCCTTAAGTTTAAAGAGATTTGTGCTATAATCCATGTATGTGAGAGCCCTATTACCTTTGAAGAAGTGCATGAAAAACTCAATGAGTTTGAACTCTATCTTCAGCATGAAGGCCAAAGTGGTGATGTACCTGCTACTACCAACTTTACATGCACAACTATAAATTCCTTCCACCGAGGAGGTAAGCCTCGCAAATATTACTCCTAAAGACACTACAAGAATGGAAATTCCAATCTCAACTTCAATAATTGCAGGCGTAACAACAACCAATCTGGTCAGTCTCACTCCTACACTCACTCTGGTCAGTCTAGCCAGCAAAACAAAGTTGTTTGCTAGTTCTGTGATGCACCTAGCCACATAGAAAAAACATTTTATTGACTTAAGTGTCCTAGTAACCAAGAACCTACTGAAAATTGTGCATCATCCTTACATCCCGTTGATAATGGCTAATTTACGGATTCTTGTGCCTCTCATCATGTGACTTATGATATGAGAAACTTATCTATTCAATCTGAATATAATGTTGATGATGAAATTGTGCTTGGTGATGGATCATGTTTGGCAATAACACACACATGCTCCACTCAATTACCCTCTTCTCATGCCTCTTTTTAATAATCTAAAGTTCTTTGTGTTCCTACACTAAAAAGAATTTGATTTCTATTGCCAAATTTCGCAAAACCATTAGTACTTCTATTGAGTTTTTTCATTCTTATTTTTTGGTGAAGGATCTATGCACTAGGGTGATTCGAACTCGGGGGCTAAACAAGGATGATGTCTATGAGCTTCCGACCTCCACAATTGTCTTATCTACTTCTCCACAAGCTCTGGCTATTGCTCGTGTTTCTCTTGCTGATTGGTATAATTTCCTTGGTCACCCATCATCTCGCATTCTTCAGTATCTTCTCAAATCAGGTCACTTCCTTCCGTACCTAAGTCAACTTTCTCTTCCTCTTATAATTCTTGTCGTTGCAATAATAGCCATAGACTTCTTTTTATGAGTCTATCTTCACTAGCAAAGCTTCTATCAATTTAATTTATTCAGATGTCTAAGTCATGCTCATATGACCTTTATTGATGGTTTTCATTACTATGTTATCTTTGCGGATCATTTAACTAAATAATATGGCTTTATCCTATTAAGAATAAATTTGATGTTTTCCTTTTGTTTCCTAAGTTTAAACAATTGGTTAAAAAATTATTTCAAAGCCTTTATTGTAACCTTATACTGGGATGATGGTGGTGAGTCCTAAAACTGAAAGCCTATCTTGCCTCTAATGGCATTACCTATCTCACAACTCTTTCCTATACACCTCAACATAATGCATCTGTTGAACGACGTCATAGGCATGTAGTTGAAACTAGTCTTACTTTTTTGCACCATGCCTCACTCCTTCTCCAATTCTAGTCTTATGTGTTTCAAACCACTGTCTATCTAATTAATAGAATACCTACCCTAGTTCTTACTTACAAAACTCCCTATAAGGCTCTTCATCAGACATACCCCAACTACAACAAACTTTGTGTTTTTGGTTGCCTTTACTACCCTTGATTGTACCCCTACAGCAATCACAAACTTCTTGCATGCTCCAAGCCCTGTGTGTTTTTTTTTGCTATTCTTTATCTCAAA
Source organism: Bretschneidera sinensis (assembly GCA_023935145.1). Classification (NCBI taxonomy): domain Eukaryota; kingdom Viridiplantae; phylum Streptophyta; class Magnoliopsida; order Brassicales; family Akaniaceae; genus Bretschneidera; species Bretschneidera sinensis. The sequence continues at coordinate 5,882,775 of CM043705.1, forward strand.
ATGAATACAAGTGTTGTGACCTTCACTCTCATCGATTATACCTCTCTCGTCTCGTTATGTTATCTTTTAGGAGTCTCAGTTTTCTTATGCATCTCATATCACTTTGTCTCTTTGGATTAGCCTTTGTCTCACTCCTCAATAAGACTCCTCATCTTAAACAAGTGTCTTCCTCCTATCTCATTATATTGTACCTTTTGCATCAACAGGGAGAAGACCAGGATGCTGTAGCCCAAGCCCGAAGTTTGGAACTCATGGTCCTATCACTATTGCTCAGCCCGCAAGTTCCTTTCAGTCTATCACCCCTCAGTGCTCAGACACTTCACCTATACCTCCACCTTCCACACGCTCAAATAATTCAGCTCCACCTCCTAGCTCACCCACTCCACAACTTAAACCTCAATCTTAACCACCACAAAATTGCGCTCTTATACCCATCCCATGACAACTCACTTAGAAAATAACATTTTAAAACCAATTTATGTCACCACAAAACACCCTATTCCCACACCACTTAAACCCATATGTGTCTTCCAAGCTATCAAGGATCCCAAGTGGCATGGTACCATATTTGAGGATTTTAATGCCCTTCTCAGGGATGGGACGTGGAAATTGGTACCTTCTAAACCCTTAAACAATGTGGTACGAAGTAAATAGGTCTTTTGGGTTAAGAGACACTCAGATGGTAGTGTGGCTCGTTACAAGGCCAGGTTAGTTGCAAAGGGCTTTCACTAGTGCCTTGGGCTTGATTATCATGATACCTTCAGCCCTATGGTAAAACCTACCACAATTTGTGTTGTTCTCAGTATTGTCTTGGCTCATAAGTGTCCCCTTCATCAACTTGATGTTAATAATGCCTTCCTCCATGGCACATTAACTGAAGAAGTGTACATGCAAAAACCTTCTGATTTTGTGGACATCTCTAATCCCTTATATATTTTTCAATTGCGTAAAGCCATTGATTACACCCAAAGTATAATGTGGTAGTTGTAGCACAGCTTTGGGGTGTCGATTCCGCAGGAAAAAGCGATCTATGAAGGAAAAGTGCAAACCTGAACACAAACGATAACAATCACGTGAGAAAATATGAATTTTGATAATGAAGTAATTGGGAGAAAATAAATTGAGAATTATAATAGAGAAACAACAATGTTATAGGAATCTTCCCTAGGTTCGTTGCCTTATTCCAATCTTGATTCAGTTGCTTTTATCTCGATTGCAAGTTTCACATCCCAAACAGACAATCGGCAAATATTTAATCTAAGCATATATAAATCCTAATGTAATTGATATGAATTACTCTTACTTTCAATTTAAGCATACATGATCTATCCTATAAGTTTATCAAGAAATGACAATATATCTTATCGACAATATCGTAGTAATGGACAAACCTAAAAGATAAATTTATTGGACTCAATTACATCTAACAATATTGACATAAGAAGAGCATTTCTAGACTTATATCAAAGATAAAGATACAATTACTGGATTAAGAGAAAATCTTCTAATTAGATTAAAGAGTAACCCATAACAATGTTTGACAATAAATACTAATTACAACTGAACCAATAAAGGAAAATAAAGAACAACTACACCTAGGGAATCATCCCTTCACCTTGCTTGGAGATTAGTTCGCCATGGAACTCATGGTTGAACACTTTATTGGAGGAGAATGTGGCTGCTTCTTTGAGTTTTTCAGACTTAATGAATGTTTATTTACAAACCCTAAGTGATCTATTTATAATGTACAAGGTCCAAGGGTGTTTTAGGGCTTAAAAAGTCTTAATTAGGTCATATCTTGGAGAAGTGGATTGAGTGGGCGCCGCAGGTCTCCTTTCCTAGCACCGCGGCTCTTGCCTAGTCTCTGACTTCTTCCTTTCTGGAGGCCGTGGCCCTCCTTTCTTTGCGCCATGGCTCTACCTGGGCTTGGCTTTCTCCCCTTTCTGGAGGCCGCGGCCCTCCTTAGTCCAGGCCTCGGCTTCCACTGAAGCTTCTTTCTTGCTGTTTTGCTTTAGTTCTGGAGGCCGAGGCTGAGGCTTGGATATCTTCCGGCCGTAGCACACACATTCAAGACTTGATTTCTCTTCATTTATCCTTCCACATACACACCTTCACTTCGGTATGCCTCGAGTCTTTGTGCTTCAAGCAATGATAACTTATCCTCCTCTTTTGAGCTTAAAGTTCCTGAAAATGCATCAAAATAGATCAATGATCCAAGAATGACACTTTAGAGTTGTTAACATATAAAAGTGCAATTAAAACCTAGATCAACCCTAAAATGCTAAGAATTAAGTACTGTTAAGATGCATTTTATGACTCTCATCACAACCCCTAACTAGCTTATTGCTAGTCCCTAGCAATTCAAGCGAAAACAAGAGATGAATTCTATGGTAGGAATCAAAACAAAATAAAGCAATGTTAGTGTTAAACTAGGAGCAATTCACTCTTTGTCTCAAAAATCACATATAACACACACATATAGAATTATTAAATATCACTTAAGTCCAAAAGTAATCCAAACATCAATCTTAAAATCGTTATCGACTCTTAACATCCATCTTACCACAATCCATTACTACGAACATCCGAATGATTTTATGCACAACATTCATGAATACAAGTCTTGGCCTCTAAAAACATAATAAATTGCGTGATATCAATCACAAATCAAGCTCCATAGGCTTACTTTTCAAATCACTCTCCACTATTGTAGAAAAATCACACTACATCGGATCAATAGGTCTTCAATAAGCTTGTAACGTTAGGCTAAGGTAGAGGTTAAGAAAGAACGGGAAGGATTAAACAAGTAAAAGAACTCAGTCTCTTAAGTTAAACACAACCACTTTAAGCACTAAGATAACTTACTTCAACACCCAACTCTTTCAGCCATTTTTCGAGCATTTCTCTCAATAGATCACCACTTCTTCTTTTCTTTTTTTCTTTTCTTCTTCTTTTTTCTTTGCCATAATTCACTTCTTTTTCTGTTTTTTTTTGGCAAGTAACCATTCACCTCATTTTTCATTTTCTTTTTCTTTTCTTTTCCACAACCCCCAACTTGTCTCCTTTAATGTGCTTGGGTTATGGTTGTAATATATATATATATATATATATATATATATATATATATATATATATATATATATTTTCATATTTCCATCCTTATTCCTCTTAAGTGCTTCTCCACAAAAGTGTATAACTAAGTTCTTTTAAGAGAAAGGTAAGGATAAAATATTTTTAGGCTCATAAAGATAAGTAAATGGGTTACTGAAAGAAACAAGGTTCAAATTATTTTTCAAGAAAAAGGCTCAAATTGGTGACTAGCGATAAATATAGCAATGGTAAGTTTGAATCAAACGGTCCAAAAAAATGGCCTATATCATATCCTAAGTAGTGTGCATTCTAGGAATTCGCCTCAAGTGACAATCAAGTAAGTTCTAGAGCTTGTTGAGACCACAAAAGTATTCACAAGATAATCACACACAAAACTTCTCTAAATGTTTAGACTAATCATACAATCTTACCGCAAACTAGAGTCTCAAACCAAATCAAGATTGATACTTAAATTATTCTCAAACCGAGGCAAGATTTAACTTCTTCTAAATGCTATATGCTATCTCAATTAAGTTTATATCATTGACATGTGAATTACATCCAAGGCTAACGCAAAGCATGCTTAAATCAATCAAACAAAAGGAAAGTAGCACCAAGCAGTTCAATGAAAAACAAAAATACGTTTCCTCCACCCCTAACTTAAAAATTGCATTGTCCTCAATGTAAAAGAAAGAGTAAAGGAAACTCCCTTTGTAGCCACAAGTGCACAGCAGTTGAAAATTGTGCATCACCATTTGAACTGCATACCATTCTTCTTGCTGAAATTCTGATCTACAACATAGAACAACACAACAAAAAGAAAGCAACTGCAGTATTATTAAGATTCCCACAGTATGTTAAGTTAACACATGAACTAAAAATGAAAAGAAAGTACAAAAAATAAAATACTGAAAAGGAAAAGAAAGAAAAAAAATGTTAGGATAGTCATCCAAAAATAAAATAAATAAATAAAACAAGATAGAACCTAAAACTAATACTCTAAGTTTTCATCATCTTCTTCATTCTCTTCACCTTCCTCAGGAGTTAGATCAAAAGATGAACCCGGATAGGGTGGCAAAGTGGGAAAATGATCCATGTCACAACCAGTAGCGGAGGCAAGGGGTTGGTACATTTGACCAAAAGAAGAGCACATGCAAAAATTAGCTTGATAATTAGCTTGCCTAGCCAAGAAAAGTTCCTGACGATCAAATTTATCATGTAAAAATTTATGATGCTCATCAAAACAAATCTTTAAACGCTCAAGGTGCTCTGCAACAGTGACATGCCTAGGGGGAGGAGGGGCTCAATTGCTGCTCTTTCTCCCAGAACTGGAGGCCTTAAGGTTAATCATATTAAGCATGCCATCATCGATGGGATTTTTTGGTTGTTGGGCGTCCTCATCAGGACTGTACTGAACTCCGGCTTGGATGCATAATTGGGTAATTAAGGAAGGGAAATATAATCTAAGCTTTTGTTGTACAGTATGTATGATAGAATTAAATATGATTTGGCCCACATCAATAGTCATGCCCATCAAAATGGCATAAATCAGCATAGTTCTCTCAACAGTAAGGTCACTATAGAGTATGGCAGGCATCAATCTCTGACATACAAAATATTGCCAAGCTCTAGCATTGATAATCAGAGAAGTACCGAGCAAGGTTATAGGGGTATCACTCGTCATTTTCCATGTAGTGCCCGAAATACAAAGAGTATTGCAAATCACTTCATAATCTATGTTAGACAAATATACAATATACTCACTGTTTCCTATGTTAGGGCGCCCATAGAATCTGTTGATAGATGTGCTTCTAAAAGAAACTATTTTTCCTCTCACTCTCACCTTACCATTCCTATATTTGTCTGCATTAGTGTAGAATTCCCTAACCACATTTGTGAGGGAGTGAGATGGTTGTCTAGCAAATGCACCCCAATTTCTATTAATAATCATTCTAAATAAAGTGGGGTTTGCTCTTTCTGTTATATTGAATCCTCTCTCAAGAATAGGTTTTCTAGTGTGCATCATCCTAACATATCTCTCACTAGCCTCAAAACTAACAAATTTTTCCTTATCATACTCTTGTACTTGTTTCCCCTTTTGTCTCTTAAGTTTAGGTGCCATTTGAATCAAATATGTAGAACAATAGTACTAATTCAAAATCAACCACCCAAATAGCACAAATGAACAACAAAGAGAAGAAATTTAGCTTACTTGATGCCCAAAGTTTGAGAGAAGAAAGACTACCCACCAATTTGAAATTTTCTTGAAGGACCAAAAATCTTCTTAAAACCAAGCTTTGTGGAGAAAGTTTCAACAAAATCTGCAATATTAGTGCTAAATCCTACAAGAAATGATGTTAGAATCAAGAAATTTTGAATGAAAGTGAGTGGGTAAGTGAGAGTTTGGAGAGAGGATGAGAGAGAGAGAGAGAGAGAAAGAGAGAGAGAGAGAGAGAGAGAGTATAGGGCTATGTTTTTATAGAGTGGAAATGAAGAAGAAATGCAGATTTTGGGTTTAAAATTGCTAGTTCAATGGTGTGTTAGAACAGGTGGCGCCGCGGCTTGAGCTGTGCGAGGTTTGTTGTGCATTCTGTGGGACGTGGGGTGGCTATAACTGGGGCGCGGTGCGGGCTGGGGTGAAATGGGCCTGGTGCTGTGGGCTGAGGCAGGCCTCTGGTGGGCCTCGGCGCTGCTTGGAACTGATCCTAATGAAAAAAAACTTGTTTGCTGCCAAAAGAAAGAGAAAAATAAAATAAAATAAGCCAAATAAATAATAAATAGAATCAGATTATATTAAACTAAAAAAACTAAAAATTAAAATGTATTCAATTAAAAACAAAACAAAACAAAAGAAAAATAAAAGTAAAAACGTACCTTTGTTGTGTGGTCAAGGTGAATAGACCAGATCCATAAGCGAAATGTCTTCCACTTCCGGATCTTATCTATCGATTAAGATCTTAAGGCGTTGACCATTTACTTTAAAAATACGACGATCCCTAGTATCCTCAATTTCTACCGCTCCATTTTCAAAAACATTTTTCACAATAAAAGGACCGGTCCATCTCGACCGAAGTTTTCCGGGATGCTTATGGAGTCTAAAATCGTATAAGAACACCCGATCATTAGGTTTAAATGTTTTCCTCAAAATATTTTTATCATGGAATATTTTCATCTTAGTCTTATAGATTTTAGAGTTCTCATAAGCATCATTTCGTAACTCCTTTAACTCGATCAAATGATATTTTCTAAGCTTACCCGTTTCTCCTATGTCAAAATTAAAAGACTTGATGGCCCAGTAAGCTCGATACTCGAGCTCGATAGGTAACTGATAAGGCTTTTCAAAGACAAACTGATAAGGTGACATACCTAAGGGAGTTTTAAAGGCTGTACGGCAAGCCCAAAACGCATAAACTAGTCTTAAAGACCAATCCTTGCGATCCGGGTTAACCGTTTTTTCTAAAATTTATTTAATTTCCCTATTAGCAAGCTCTACTTGTCCACTAGTCTTAGGATGGTAGGCAGTAGAAATTTTGTGTAACACCCCATATTTTCTCATCAAAGCTTCAAAATAACGGTTGCGAAAATGTGTACCTCGATCACTAATTATAGCACGTGGTGTACCAAATCGAGATAACACATTTTCTTTCAGAAATTTAATTACTGTTCTATTATCATTGCTTCGGCAAGCTGCTGCCTCTACCCATTTCGACACATAATCTATTGCCACAATGATATATTGATATCCGAAGGAAGGAGGAAATGGTCACATAAAATCGATGCCCCAACAATCAAAGATTTCGATTATTAAAATAGGGTTTAAGGGAATCATATTTCGACGAGACACAGCTCATAACTTCTGACACTTTTCACATGAGCGACAATAGGTGTTTGTGTCTTTAAACAAGGTAGGCCAATAAAATCCACATTGCAAAATTTTTGCAACGGTTTTTTTCATTGGAAAGTGGCCTCCACAAGCTTGGGAATGACAAAATTCCAAGACGTTAGCAATCTCTTCATTAGGCATGTAATGCCTTAAAATTTGGTCAGGACAGTACTTGAAAAGATAGGGGTCATCCCAATAAAAATTACGTACTTCATATAACTTGAGCGCTCCAATCCATTAGTATCTCACCTGTAGCCAAATAATTCACGATGTGAGCAAACCATGGTAGAGAAGTAACGGAGAGTAAACGCTCATCGAGAAACTCATCCTTGATTGGCATGTCGTTCCAAATGTCCTCAAAAGTGAGCCTCGATAGATAGTCGGCTACTACATTCTCTACTCATTTCTTGTCTTTGATGGTGATGTCAAATTCTTGTAGGAGTAAGATCCATCGTATTAGTCTTGCCTTAGCATCCTTCTTTGTAAGAAGGTACTTGAGGGCTGCATGATCCGTTAAAATAAGGATAGGAGAACCAATTAATTAAGCATGAGATTTATCCAAAGCAAATACTACAGCTAGCAATTCTTTTCAGTGGTGAAGTAATTCATTTGAGCACTATTTAAAGTTTTACTAGCATAGTAAATGACAAAAGGTTTCCCCTCCCTTTGCTGTCCAAGAACAGCACCTACAGCATAGTCACTAACATCACACACGATTTCAAAGTGTAAAGTCCAATCAGGTGACTGCATTATAGATGCTGAAGTAAGCTTGCCAATCAGTGTTTTAAAGGCCTCTTGACAAGCTTGAGTCTATTCAAAGAGGGTATCTTTAACTAGGAGGGCACATAGTGGTCTAGATATGTTCGAAAATTTTTGTATGAACCTCCTATAAAAATCAGCATGACCAAGGAAAGATCTCACATCCTTTATTGTCTTAGAGGTAGGCAATTTAGAGATTAATTCAATCTTAGATTGATCGACCTCTATCCCTTTAGAAGAAACAATATATCCTAAGACAATACCAGATGGTACCGTGAAATGGCATTTTTCCCAATTTAAGACTAATTCCTTTTCCTCACAACGAATCAACACTCTTTCTAAATTCATTAAGCATATATCAAATGAAGATTCAAAAATAGTTAGGTCATCCATAAAAACCTCCATGCAATTTTCAACCATTTCACTAAAAGTACTCATCATATAACATTGAAAAGTGGTAGGAGCATTACACAATCCAAATGGCATTCTACGAAAAGCAAAAGTTCCAAAGGGACAAGTGAAAGTGGGTTTTTCTTGATCTTCTAATGCAATTTCAATTTGATAATAACCAGAATAACCATATAGAAAACAGTAAAAAGGATGACCAGCTACACGCTCAAGAATTTGATCAATAAAAGGGAGTGGGAAGTGGTCTTTTCAGGTGGCAGCATTTAATTTTCTATAATCAATGCACATACACCACCCGATCACAAGTTTGGTAGGGACTAACTCTCCTAGGTCATTCTTTACCACAGTGACTCCGGACTTTTTAGGAACGACTTGTGTAGGACTTACCCATTTACTATCAGCTATGGGATATATGATTCCCGCATCTAACAGTTTTAGCACTTCATTTTTCACTACTTCTTTCATAGTGGGGTTAAGCCTACTGTTGTGACGATTATCTACTTAAATAAATACGCAAATAATCATACTAGTTTTACTTGCAAGTGCACAAGGTCAATGGTAGCATAGTGTGCAAGTGCGAGATCATTTCCATAAGGATTGGTGAATTTCAATTTAGAATTAGTTTCTTCAAATTAAAAAGAGAAATAGCTGTTGATTGTGAGTGAATAATAATGAGAACATAGGACTACGATATCCACCACTAATTATACTTTCCCACTAAGTAAGGTGTCAATGCTCTAGCCTTATCATGAATATTTAATGGTTACCAACCTAAGGGCTTGACCCACACCTTAGGCTATTAATCTCCCTATGCAACGAGTTAGGCATGGTGTATACTCTAACTCTTTTCTCTCTTAAGGGATTCAACATGGGTGTATACTGAGTTGTTCCTTAAGAGAGCATGAGGGCTATGGAGATCAGCAACCACAAGAGACCTAGGGCATGGTCCGCTCCCGGTTTCCCATGTTGATTAACCCGAGAATCCAGTGTTGATATCTCTTGTTACTAATGTCGAACCAGGACTCGGTCATCCAAATTGATTCGACTAACATATCCATACCACATGCATACGTTGATAAGACATACACATATGAGGAATTTAAATACAAATAGGCATTAATCAAGTTAAACATTCTAACAAGGCTATAGCAAATATAATCAATGAATAAACGTGTGGAAAAACATAACTAGGGCTTTAATTGAGCCCTATAAGAGTTTAGTTACACATACTAGTTAAACTAAACATTCTAAACATAATGAAATAAAACAGAAAAATAAAACCGAAGAAGACTTGGGAGATGATGAAAGTCATAAAATGCATCTTAACAGTACTTAATTGTTATCATTTTAGGGTTGATCTAGGTTTTAATTTCACTTTTATACGTTAACAACTCTAAAGTATCATTCTCGGATCATTGATCTATTTCGGTGCATTTTCAGGTACTTTAAGCTCAAAAGAGGAGGAAAAGTTATCATTTCTTGAGGCACAAAGACTCAAGGCATACTGGAGTGAAGGAATGCTTCTGGAAGGACAAGATGGAGGGCTTAAAAGAGCAACAGCTGCTGCCCGCACTGGAAAAGAGTTTCCCTAAATTACCAGAATTGCCCGTACAGATCAATCATTTTTGCATATTAAACTGTATTGATACAAGAAGAACTAGGAAATGAGCCATATATGTTTAGAAAGATTCAAAAGTCAATTTTTTGGAGAATTTTACTGTTCATAAAAATGATTTTTCTAGAGAAAGTTATGGCAGTTTAAGTAGACAAAGGTTAGGTTGTGCGGGCTGTGCAGGATTTCAACGTGAAGGGCATGTGAAGGCTTAAATCCCACATCCCATATCGGTTAGGAACACATTTTTATATCCCACATCCCACATCGGATTGGAAACACATTGCTCTCGTGGTATTTGCTTATATAAGACCCACTCCACTTCAGCTTTGAGAATCAATCGGAGCTCATCTTAAATCATCAGAGAGTGAATCCAGAGGGCCTTTAGGAGCAATCTAGAGGGCCTTTAGGACAAATCCGAAGTATAATTTTGGAGGGAAAGCTGAGGAATCGCCGAAGCTTTTGCTACCAAGGAGAAGATGATCATTGAGAGGCCGAAGGCAACTCAAGGAAGCATGAGCTCCATGGCCGGCTAATCTCCAAGCAAGGCGAAGGGATGAATCTCTAGGTGTAGTTGTTCTTATTTTCCTTAATTTGATTCAGTTGTAGTTTGGTATTATTTTTATTAAATATTTTTATGTTTTATTCTTTAATTTAATCAGTAGATTTTTATTAGTCCGGTGATTGAATGCTTCTTTTCCATATAAGTCTAGTCATACTCTTATTATGTGTATTTGTTTGGTTGTGATTGAGTCTGGTAGATCTCTTTTATAGATTTGTCCATTGCTGTGGTATTATCATTTAGATATATTATCGTCTTTTTATAATTTATAAGTTAGGTTATGTGTGCTTGAAAGTAAAGAATAATTTATATCAATTACATTAGGGTTTAAACATGCGCTTTAATTGAATATTTGCCGATTACCTGTTTGGGATGTGAAACTTGCAATCGAGATAAAAATAACTGAATCAAGTTAGGATTAGGGCAACGAACCTAGGGAGGATTTCCAAAACCTTGTTGTTTCTTTATTATACTATCCATCAATTATTTACACAATTTCAATACAATCAACAAATAAGATTTTATCACTTTAACTTTTATCGTTTGTGTTGAGATTTATACCTTCTTTTGTAATTAACTTGTTTCCCTGTGGAATCGACACCCCAAAACTATACTACAACTACCGCATTATGTTTTGGGTGTAATCAAATTTTGGCACCGTTGCCGGGGAAATGTGCTTAAGTACAAGAAAGATTGTCAACTTTTGACATGACGGTAGAAAAACTGTAAATAGTTTTTCTTTTCAATAGCTGTAAAGGCGGTAACTTCGTTCATTCTTTTATCTTGTTACATTAATTTATTTTATTTTATTCTTTCTTTTTATAAGATTTTTATTATTTTGTGATCTTGCATGCCCAGATATAGGGACCATTTGGGTAGATTTGCTTGTAGGCCTGTGCTAGAGTAAACTTTTAAACCCTTTATTTGATAATCCATCTAGTTCTGAGGAAACGAGTGAACACGAAGATCAACCTACTAGGACCCTTCAAGGTTACCTCCACCCTACACGCACAACCACACCATTTTGCATCATGTTTCCAGCTAACATTCCCCAATTAGATCTTAAAACAGGGATGATACAGTTACTCCCTACATTTTATGGCATGGAAAATGAGAACCCATATGTGCACATTAGAGAGTTTGAGGAAGTAGTTGCGACTTTCCTTTGTCAAGGTGCAACTGCTGACATTGTGTGACTTAATTTCTTTTCTTTCGCCTTGAAGGATAAAGCTAAGAGTTGGCTATACTCACTGAGACCACGATCTATTGGATCGTGGACTGAGATGACTCAGGCCTTCTTTAACAAATACTTCCCTCAACTTAAGACTAATGCGTTGAAAAGACAAATCTCCACCTTTGCACAAAAGGAAAACGAGACTTTGTATCAGTCTTGAGAGAAATTTAAAGAGCTGTTAAGTATGTGTCCACACCATGGGTATGAAAATTGGCATTTAGTGAGCTATTTCTATGAGGGTCTTACCTATAGAGAACGCCAATTTGTAGAGATGATGTGCAATGGGGAATTTCTGCAAAAAGACCCTGATGAGGCTATTGAATACCTCAATGCGCTTGCTGAGAAAGCTTATATATAGACTGGACCTAGTGTTACTGAAAGCACGAATAGGTCATGACCTATAGGAAACCCCAGTAGTGGAGGAATATACCATCTAAGGGAAGAAGACATCCTGAAAGCTAAGGTCGAACTGCTCACTAGGGAGTTAGAGGCATTGAAAACTAAGGGCTCAAAGCAAACACATGTGGCTAATCATACCGAGTCTTTAGAACCGTGCTTTATGTGTGGCAGTGTAGATCATCTCGCCCAAGAATGCCCCATATTTGTTGATATGAGAGGGCTGTATGAGGAACAATATAATGCCTTAGGCATGTATAAGAAGCCTCTTGCACCTTTCACTAACACTTATAATCCGGGGTAGCGGAATCACCCCAACTTCAACTGGAAATCTGAAAATCAGCAGCATGCACAGCCCCTTAGATCATCCCCTGCACCTTATCATGCACCCTTATCCTCTAGGAACTCCTTAGAAGACACCTTACAGGATTTTATAGAGGCACAAGGTAAGACAAACCAAAGGGTTGAGGCATTAATTACGCAGGTGGTTGAAGAGAATAAAGAAATCAGGAGCCAAGTTTCCAAATTAATGGGCTCCTTAAGTGTGACTGAGTGAGGTAAGTTCTCTTCCCAAGCTCAGTCCATACCTCGCGGTCAACATATAGCATAAGAAAATTTGAAAGATGTAAATGCCATTGTGACCCGAAGTGGTAAGTCACTACACATCTCACCAATGAATGAATCCGATGATGTAGAAAAGGGTCAAACTAGTAGTAATACCGAGCTGCCTAAAGACCCTGAAGTGACCAAAAGTCCTGTTAAGGCACCATTCCTTCAAGCCTTAAAATCAAACAAGAAAAATTTGGACTAAAATAATGAAATCCTAGAGAACTTGAGGCAAATGAAACTTAATCTTCCTCTTTTGCATGTGATTAAACAAGTTCCTACTTATGCAAAAGTTCTCAAGGATTTATGCACAATTAAGAGGAAACACCATGTCAAGAAAACTGCATTCCTAACTAAGCAAGTTAGTGCTTTAACTGAGGAAAGAATTCCCCCAAAATACAAGGATCCAAGTTGTCCTACCATTGCTTGTAGCATTGGAAATCATGAGTTTGGACAAGCCTTGCTAGATTTAGGAGCTAGTGTAAACCTGATGCTATTTTCCATTTATTTACAACTAGGTTTAGGGGACATCAAACCAACCGGCATGGTGCTACAACTGGCTGACCGTTCAGTCAAAGTCCCCCGGGGTGTGGTAGAGGATGTGTTGATTCAGATTGATAAATTTTACTATCCTGTTAATTTCCTAATCATTGATACTACTTCTGCTGTTGACACTAACTCTAAAATTCCTTTGATTTTGGGTAGACTTTTCCTTACTACTGCAAATGCTCTTATTAATTATAGGAATGGACTCATGAAGCTGTCTTTTGGAAACATGACCTTAGAAGTGAACATTTTCAATGTTGCAAAACAGCTCGAAGATGAGGACGAAAACCACCAACTATACATGATCGAGTCACTCATCGATGAGGGAGTTTCCATAGCTCATGATTTTGATCCTTTTAAGAGTTTTCTTGTTAATTTTGAGATTGATTTATTTGATGATAAAACTGATATAATTGATACTTGTGCTGTTTTTGACAAATCTCAGGATTATGGCACTCAGGCGTTGCACCCAAGGTTCGAGGAGTTGCCTGAAAGAAGCGAAAAACAAATCCCCTCAAGTGTGGAAGCACCTAAAGTCGAATTGAAGCCACTATCCTAAAGGTTTAAAGCATGCCTTTCTCGGTCTAGGTGATACCTTTCCTGTTATTATTTCATCTGAATTATCTGAGACCCAATGTGAGAAATTAATTCAGACCTTAATTGCACATAAATCAGCCTTAGGATGAAGTATGGCTGATTTGAAGGGAATTAGTCCCCTGATCTGCTCCCATAAAATAAATTTGGATGAAGGAACCAGTCCTCGTAGAGACCCTCAACGTAGACTTAACACCACTATGAAAGAAGTAGTGAAAAATGAAGTGCTGAAACTGTTAGATGCGGGTATTATATATCCCATAGCTGATAGTAAATGGGTAAGTCCTACACAAGTCGTTCCCAAAAAGTCTGGATCACTGTGGTAATGAATGACCTAGGAGAGTTAGTCCCGACCAAACTTGTGATCTGGTGGCGTATGTGCATTGATTACAGAAAATTAAATACTGCCACCCGGAAAGACCACTTCCCACTCCCTTTTATTGATCAAATTCTTGAGTGTGTAGCTGGTCATCCTTTTTACTATTTCTTAGATTCTTATTCTGGCTATTATCAAATTGAAATTGCATTAGAAGATCAGGATAAAACCACTTTTACATGTTCCTTTGGTACTTACGCTTTTCGTAGAATGCCATTTGGATTGTGTAATGCATCTGCCACTTTTCAACGTTGCATGATGAGTGTTTTTAGTGACATGGTTGAAAATTGCATGGAGGTTTTTATGGATGACCTAACTGTTTTTGGATCTTCATTTGAAGCATGCTTAATGAATTTAGAAAGAGTATTAATTCACTGTGAGGAAAAAGAATTGGTTTTAAACTGGGAAAAATGTCATTTCATGGTACCATCCGGTATTATCTTAGGACATATTGTCTCTTCTAGAGGAATAAAGGTTGATCAATCTAAGATTGAATTAATCTCTAAATTGCCTACACCCAAGACAATAAAGGATGTGAGATCTTTCCTTGGCCATGCTGGCTTTTATAGAAGGTTCATACAAAATTTTTCAAACATATCTATATCATTATGTGCCCTCCTAATTAAAGATGCCCCATTTGAGTGGACTCAAGCTTGTCAAGAGGCCTTTAAAACACTGATTGGCAAGCTTACTTCAGCACCTATAATGTAGTCACTTGATTTGAATTTACCCTTTGAAATCATGTGTGATGCTAGTGACTACGCTGTAGGCACTATTCTTGGACAACGAAGAGAGGGAAAACCTTTTGTGGTTTACTATGCTAGTAAGACTTTGAATAGTGCTCAGATGAATTACTCCACAACTGAAAAAGAATTGCTAGCTGTAGTATTTGCTTTAGATAAATTTCATGCATACTTAATTGGTTCTACTATCCTTATTTTTACAGATCATGCGGCTCTCAAATACCTTCTTACAGAGAAGGATGCTAAGGCACGCTTAATACGATGGATCTTACTCCTACAAGAATTCGACATCACCATCAAAGACAAGAAAGGAGTGGAGAATGTAGTAGCTGACCATCTCTCGAGGCTCACATTTGAGAACATTTGCAATGACACACCAATTAAGGATGATTTTCCTGATGAGCATTTACTCTCTGTTACTTCTTTACCATGGTTTGCTCACATTGTGAATTATTTGGCCACAGGTGAGATACCAATGGATTGGAGTGCTCTAGACAAGAGAAAATTCTTATATGAGGTACATAATTTCTTTTGGGATGACCTTTATCTTTTCAAGTACTGTCCTAACCAAATTCTAAGGCGTTGCATCCCTAATGAAGAGATTGTAAGTGTTTTAGAATTTTGTCACTCCCAAGCTTGTGGAGGCCACTTTTCAATGAAAAAAACCGCTGCAAAAATCTTGCAGTGTGGATTTTATTGGCCTACCTTGTTTAAAGATGCAAACACCTATTGTCGCTCATGTGAACAGTGTCAAAAGTTAGGAGCGGTGTCTTGTCGAAATATGATGCCCTTAAACCCTATTTTGGTAATTGATATCTTTGATTGTTGGGGCATCGATTTTGTTGGATCCTTTTTCTTTCCTTTGGATACCAATATATCATCGTGGCAATAGATTATGTATCTAAGTAGGTAGGGGCAGAAGCTTGCTGAAGCAATGATAATAGAACGGTAATTAAATTTCTTAAAGAAAATGTGTTATCTCGATTTGGTACACCACGTGCTATAATTAGTGATCGAGGTACACATTTTTGCAACCATTCTTTTGAAGCTTTGATGCGAAAATACGGGGTGTTACATAAAATTTCTACTGCCTATCATCCTCAGACTAGTGGGCAAGTAGAGCTTGCTAATCGGGAGATTAAACAAATTTTAGAAAAAACGGTTAACCCGGATCGCAAGGATTGGTCTTTGAGACTAGTTGATGAACTTTGGGCTTACCATACAGCTTTTAAATATCCCTTAGGTATGTCATCTTATCGGCTTGTGTTTGGAAAGCCTTGCCACTTACCTGTAGAGCTCGAGCATCGAGCGTATTGGGCAACCAAATCTTTTAATTTTGACATAGGAGAAGCCGGTAAGCTTAAGAAATATCAGTTGACCGAGTTAGAGGAGTTAAGGAATGATGCTTATGAGAACTCTAGAATCTATAAGGCCAAGATGAAAGTATTCCATGATAAAAATATTTTGAGGAAAACGTTTAAACCTAGTGATCAGATGTTCTTATACGACTCTAGACTCCATAAGCATCCTGGAAAACTTCGATCGATGTGGACCGGCCCTTTTGTGGTGAAAAATGTTTTTGAAAATGGAACGGTAGAAATTGAGGATACTAGAGATGGCCAAGTCTTTAAAGTCAATGGTCAACGCCTTAAGATCTTAAGGGATAGGCAAGATCCGAAAGTGGAAGACATTCCGCTTATGGATCCTGTCTACTTACCTTGACCACACAACAGAGGTACATTTTTCTCTTTTATTTTTGTGTTGTTTATTTATTTTGTTTTTTTTATTGAATGCATTTTAATTTTAATTTTTAGTGTGCTAACACACAGTGGGAGTCTTTACTTTGTTTTGTTATAGATTAAACTTTCAACCACAAGTTTAACATGCAGTTCATATGGAGGTGCACAAATTTAAGCTTCCATGCACTTTTGCTTACAAAGAGAGTTTCCTTTACCTCTTCTTTAACATTGAGGACAATGTAATTTTTCAGTTGGGGGTGGAGGAAACATATTCTTTTTCTTTCATTGAACTGCTTTATGTCATCTTTGTTTTTGTTTAGCATGCTTTGTGTTAGCCTTAGAGTCAATTTACATGTCAATGATATAAACTTAATTGAGATAGCGGATAGCATGTAGAAGAAGTTAAATCTTGCTTCGATTTGAAATTAATTTAAGTATCAATCTTCATTTGGTTAGAGACTCTAGTTTGTGGTAAGATAGTATGCTTAATCTTAAACATTTAGAAAAGTTTTATGTGTGATTATTTTGTGAATACTTTTGCGGTCTTGACAAGCTTTAGAACTTACTTGATAATCACTTGAGACGAATTCCTAGAATGCACATTACTTAGGACATGATATAGGTCATTTTTGAACCATTTGAGCCTTTCAAACCTACCATTGCTATATTTATCGCTAGTCACCTATTTGAGCTTTTTCTTGAAAAAGAAATTGAGCCTTGTTTCTTTCAATAAACCATTTACTTACCTTTATGAGCCTAAAAATATTTTATCCTTATATTTCTTTTAAAAGAACTTAGTTATACACATGTTATGAGAAACACTTAAAAGGAGTAAGGGTGGAAATATGAAAAAAAAAATATCACTACCACAACCTAAGTACATTAAAGGAGATAAGTTGGGGGTTGTGGAAAATAAAAGAAAAAAAATGATGAAAAAGAAGGTGAATGGTTATGTGCCAAAATAATAATAAAAAAAGAATTATGGCAAAGAAAGAAGAAAGAAAAGAAAAGAAAAAAAATGGTGATTTGTTGAAAGAAATGCTCAAAAAATGATTGAAAGAGTTGGGTGTTGAAGTAAAGGTTATCAAGTGCTTAAAGTGATTGTGTTTAAAGCTAAGAGATTGAGTTCTTTTACTTGTGAGTCCTTCCCGTTCTTCCTTAGCCTTTACCTTAGCCTAACGTTACAAGCTTATTAAAGACCTTTTGATCCAATATAGCGTGATTTTTCTATAATAGTGGAGAGTGATTTGAAAAATGAGCCTATGGAGCTTGTTTTTGTGATTGATGTCACGCAATTTATTATGTTTTTAGAGGCCAAGACTTGTATTCATGAATATTATGCATAAAATCATCCGGGTGTTCGGATTAATGGTTTGTGGTAATATGGATGTTAAGAGTCAATAATGATTTTAAGATTGATGTTTGGATTACTTTTGAATTTGGGTGAAATTTAATGATTCTTTGTGCCGTGTGTTATGTGCAATTTTCAAGACAAAATGTGAATTACTCTTGGTTAACGCTAATATTGCTTTTCATTTACTTTGATTCCCACCGAAGAATTCATCTCTTGTTTTCGCTTGAATTGCTAGGGACTAGCAATAAGCTAGTTGGGGGTTGTGATGAGAGTCATAAAATGCATCTTAACAGTACTTAATTGTTATCATTTTATAGTTGATCTAGGTTTTAATTGCACTTTTATACGTTAACAACTCTAAAGTATCATTTTCGGATCATTGATCTATTTCGGTGCATTTTCAGGTACTTTAAGCTCAAAAGAGGAGGAAAAGTTATCATTGCTTGAGGCACAAAGGCTCAAGGCATACTGGAGTGAAGGAATGCTTCCGGAAGGATAAGATGGAGGGCTTAAAAGAGCAACAGCTGCTGCCCACACTGGAAAGGAGTTTCACTAAATTGCTCAAAATTGCCCGTACAGATCAATCATCTTTGCAAATTAAACTGTATTGATACAAGAAGAACCAGGAGATGAGCCATATATGTTTAGAAAGTTTCGGAAGTTTATTTTCTGGAGAATTTACGGTTCGTAAAAATAATTTTTCTAGAGAAAGTTATGGCAGTTTAAGTAGACAAAGGTCAGGCTGTGCGAGCTGTGCGGGCTGTGTGGGATTTCAGCGTGAAGGGCATGTGAAGGCTTAAATCCCACATCCCACATTGGTTAGGAACACATTTCTATATCCCACATCCCACATCGGATTGGAAACACATTGTACTCGTGGTATTTGCCTATATAAGACCCACTCCACTTCAGCTTTGAGAATCAATCGGAGTTCATCTGAAATCATCAGAGAGTGAATCCAGAGGGCCTTTAGGAGCAATCCAGAGGGCCTTTAGGACGAATACGAAGTATAATTTTGGAGGGCAGGCTGAGGAATTGCTGAAGCTTTCGCTACCAAGGAGGAGATGATCGTTGAGAGGCCGTAGGCAACTCAAGGAAGCATGAGCTCCATGGCCGGCTAGTCTCCAAGCAAGGCGAAGGGATGAATCTCTAGGTGTAGTTGTTCTTTTTTTCCTTAATTTGATTCAGTTGTAGTTTGATATTATTTTCATTAAATATTGTTATGTTTTATTCTTTAATTTAATTAGTAGATTTTTATTAGTCTGGTGATTGCATGCTTCTTTTCCATATAAGTCTAGTCATGCTCTTCTTATGCGTATTTGTTGGTGATGTGATGAAATTGACACTAGCAAGTGCACTAATCGTTCAAGTAATAAAATGGTGAGTGAATATCATTCCCAACGAGGACTGAACTAATACTGCAGAAATTATGACTCAACTCTTACCGTTATTTGAGCAAACGAATAATTGTAGGAGAAAAATTTACTAACAATTAACTACGGGAAAAAAAAATAGATGACAATAGTAAATAAAGGAAAACTTGCAAACTTTTGAATGAAGATTCTTATAAACTAACGTGCTAAGAACTTGACTTCACCTAAACCATTATTGCCAAGAGTTTCGAATGGACAAGTATCGTTCAATACATTTTTCAAGATGGTAGAATTCCCAAAAAATTGGTTATCCATATTCCAGATCTAACCACAATCTCAAGAATCATTAACTTCAAATATCCATATTCCAGATCTATTCTAGATTAATTCAGATTGAGAAGCATTAAGTTCAATGGAATTCTTTTTAGTTAAATCTCCCTATTCGGTTATAATTTAAACGGACCGCATGAACTTCCTAGAATCCCTATTCAGTTACTTCTATTCCATTCATGGCATGTTTTACCTTGGCCTTTGCATAGATAACAATCCAACATCATATTTATTAATTCAACCATTTATAAAAACATAGCTTCTCTCTTCGACGCATCACCATGCTTAAAGAAGGAATCAAAATAATAAACAACATTAAGAACAATAAAACACACTCTTTGAAAAACACATTAAATTCCAACTTGTCTAAATAACAACTCAAGACATAGGTTTAGGATTCATCTATTCGTAACACAAAAATATATACTCCATAATAATATTCGAACAAACCATGTTCATATCATAAAACATCAACATAACTAGATAAGAATAATACAAAACCGGATAAGAATGATTAAAAGCTTCTGAGTAGTCTCCAGGGGTGTCTCCAACTCCTCTTTTACGTCTTGTCTCCTCCAAATTCTCTTTTTTTCTCAACAGTAGTGCTCCCCCTTCTTGTTCAGCTAGGGTTTCTATTTATAATATTCAAAATCCATGGGCCAGTGCTGCAGCACCGAGACATATTTCAAACCCTAGTCAGAGCTGCAGCACCAACTTTCCAACGCTGCAGCGCCAACTTTCTGTCCAAATTCTTCTATTCATACCAGATTCCAGCGCTACAACGCTAACTTTCCAACGCTGCAGCCTTGAG
This sequence comes from Bretschneidera sinensis, assembly GCA_023935145.1. Taxonomy (NCBI): domain Eukaryota; kingdom Viridiplantae; phylum Streptophyta; class Magnoliopsida; order Brassicales; family Akaniaceae; genus Bretschneidera; species Bretschneidera sinensis. Next base: position 5,903,191 of record CM043705.1, read on the forward strand.
TTTCTGTCCCCTTAACACATTTTGCCCTTCCAGTGCTCCAGCAAGTGTCTGCATAGTAGATTTCCAAGACTTAGCATTGATCATTTAACTAAAACAACTATTAGTAGAGTAAAATAAACTAAACTAAAAATTACTAAAAACACATGAAACACAATTCGAATGCTTAAGATCAACACCAAAAACGTGCATAAAAGAAGTATAATAACACGATTTATTCAGAGTTATCAGTGTGATTGAGTCTGATAGATCTCTTTCATAGATTTGTCCATTGCTGCGGTATTGTCATTTAGATATATCATCGTCTTTTGATAATTTATAAGTTAGGTCATTTGTGCTTGAAAGTAAAGAATAATTCATATCAATTACATTAGGGTTTATACATGCACTTTAATTGAATATTTTCCAATTGTCTGTTTGGGATGTGAAACTTGCAATCGAGATAAAAATAACTGAATCAAGTTAGGATTAGGGAAACGAACCAAGGGAGGATTTTTGGAACCTTGTTGTTTCTTTATTATACTATCCATCAATTATTTACACAATTTCTATACAATCAACAAATCAGATTTTGTCACTTTAACTTTTATCGTTTGTGTTGAGATTTATACCTTCTTTTGTAATTAACTTGTTTCCCTGTGGAATCAACACCCCAAAACTGTACTACAACTATCACGTTATGTTTTGGGCGTAATCAGGAGACGAGTCGTCAATTCATCTCCTAAGTTTGCTACTTCAAAACTAAAACAAAAGGTATGATTTATGTGTTTTACAGGGCTATTTATAGGGTCCTCATGGTGTCCTGAAACTTTAATTTTCTATTTGGAATCCGAAGATTTCTTTCCATATCTGGCTCTGCCGCCTCTACAGTGATTACGCACGAGCGCAAGTGTGCTTGTGTGCCTGTGCGCTCGATCACAAAGGAGGTGCGCTCAAGCGCACCTTGCTGGATGGCAGAACTTGACTTTTGCTCCTTAAAGCTCCAAATTATCATCTTTTTGTCCAAGTCCTGTGAAAAACACATAAAACACGAAAATGAAGTAGAATCTACTGAAATAGATAAATAAAGAGCCTAACAAGTGTAAATTAAAGGGGCTTAAATATAACTATTTAAGCACTTATCACACCCCCAAACTTATATATTGCTAGTCCCTTAGCAATACAAAACTAAAGACTATGTTAAAACAAAATTTAAAGATAAATTCATTTCCATGATACTCAAAAATTTGGGTTGTGCGTAAAACCATGATAACTGTTCATGAGTAAGTTTATAATAAAAACATGTTTTTCTTTTGAAAAAGGATTTTCAAAAGCTCATGTTACTTACCTAAGGTTAGCTTAAGGCATCGCAAGTTTGATTTGTGTGTGATGAATTAGCATATATAAGATGGGGATTCCAAAAGATTTTGTTGTATAGTGTTTCGGTGCCCAAACCTTTATCGAATTCATTATCAAAGGGAACAAAAATGGCATAATGCTTGCTTCTTTTCTTTTTCTTTTATCATGCAATTTTTTTCCATTTTGAGTTCCATTGAACTTTCTAATTGACCCTTGTAATGAGTGTTTGGCCAATGATTCCCAAACCAGATGGTTTTAGGGCATTAGGTGTAGAGACACCCCTAAGAACGTACTAAATCGAGTAAAAAAGGCTACGAAACTAATAGGTTTTGATGCTTCTAAATGAAATTCCCACCTTTTGACGTGAACACTCAATGCTTACTGAGGTAATAGGCCTAGTTACTTAGTGAAAATTTTTATTATGATCATTAAAGACTTATTTCCCACCTTTTGATGTGAACACTCACTGCTTACTGAGACAAGAGGCCCAGTTACTCAGTGGAATTTTTTTTAATGATCATTAGAAGCTTTTTATTTTCTTTTTGCATGATGAACATTTTTCTTTATTTTTTTATGCCAAAGCGTTCTTTTTAATAAGTTATACGATTACAGTTAGGTTACAGAAACATATACAAAAGAATTATATGTCATACCCCACACCAATGCATGCTAAATGTGCTCGTGCAAATCTAGATCAAACTCGTGAATTCTTAGGTGCCTTGAGATAAGTAACTAAGCTTTGTAAAATTCGTATTACAAGACTATGTGTTCTAGATTTTAAGCTTACTAATGAAGTTTTATCATATTTTTAAATCAACCAAAAATTTTGTTACCAAATGAACATGCATTTATCTTTTTCTATAAAAAAAACTGGGACCTAGTGTGTGCATGTGTTTCAAGTGTGTGTGTAACAGTATCTCCCACTACCCCCAAACTTAAAATACACATTGTCCTCAATGTGTGTGTGGTATGGAAAGAGCTGATCTGGGAGATGGAGAACTAGGTTGCTTGCTTTGCTCGTAACACAACCCCAAACTTGAACTGGATGCACTCACTAAGTACCTGACAAAGAAAAAGAAACGTTGTTCCAGAAAGCAAGAAAGAAGGATAATGTAAATATAAACATAAACACAAGAAAAGTACTAAAATGAAAAGGATATGTCTGGGGTGCTTCCTATGAGCGCTAAGTTTTATGTCTTCAACCAGATAGGGTATCCTCTCACTACTGGTCACCAGGTGGTGCAGTCGAAGAGGTACCGGGTGCAAGAGGTAGGCTATCGAGGATGTGATGGTGGTGGATGGTGAATGTGGGTGGTGAATGTCAGAGAGAGAGTGTGATTGAGTGTATGGGAGTGAAATGTGGAAATGTGTTTAAAACTATCACGTGACTGTCTGCCCTGAGTGCGCTCGATCGCATTGTGAAGTGGGCTCGATCGTACTTATGGCAGAAAGTTCGTACTCAGTGGCCTTAGTACCACTTATCTCAATAGAGGTGCTTGAGCTACATGTTTATCAAAGTTGGAACTGCTAAAGCGCTCTCTATAGCAGCTTTAACTTTAGTCTTTTGGCAGGGAGTACTTAAAATCCACTGCATGTGGCTCAAATGTTCTTAATAGTGTTGCATATTGGACAGCCTGGAGTGCTAAATCTTCATCTCTTGGTTGCATTGTAATTTCAGAGTGTGGTGTGACTCTGTGTCCATGTGCCGTGACTATCTGATTTCTTGCTGGCAACTGCTGCAATTTCAAGTTTGGTGCCTGGACAATAGATTAGAGAAAAGTAGTATTAGTATACACAAAAGTTTCAAACGAAAGAGTGAACTTACTTGGATGCTTTGGAGAGGCTTCAAGGAGGTGCACAGCTTCAATGATGTCATCAGTAATATCTTTAGATTCTGGCTTAACATTCGAACTTGTGAAGCTATGGGTGAGGGTGGCCTCTAATGGATCAGTGTGATGGACCTGAAAAGCTTGCTTGACAGCACTTTGCATCATACATTCATTAAAACATTCATCCTCATGATCATCTTGGGGTAATTTCGATGCATCAAATATCTTAAATTTTATTGTCTCACCATTCACCATCATACTTATAATACCCTTTTTTACATTAATTATTGTATCTACAGTTCTCATAAAGGGTCTTCCTAAGATGATAGGCAGAGGTATTGGCATAGGAGATTCTTTCATGTCTAACATAATAAAATCAGCAGGTAAAATAAATTCACCTACCTTTACCAAGACATTCTCAAGAATACCTCTTAGTCTTTTGATGCTTCTGTCTGCCAATTGCAAAGTGATGGATGTTGGTTGGAGCTTCCCCAAATGTAGCTTTTCAACTACTGTGTATGACAGCAAATTGACACTTGCTCCTAAATCCAGTAGTGCACGCTCAAAAAACTGGTCACCTATCCTGCAAGGAATGGTAAAACTGCCTGGATCTTTTAGCTTTTGTGGTAGTTTTCTTAACAATACCACACTTACCTCTTCAGTTAGAGCCACTGTTTCATGCTCCTGAAACTTCCTTTTATTAGTGCAGCAATCTTTTAAAAATTTAGCGTAAGCAGGAATTTGTTTAATTGCATCTAATAAGGGAATGTTAATTTCTACTTTTCTCAAAGTTTCAAAAATATCAAGCAATTTATTTTTCTTTGGCTTCACGAACCTTTGAGGGAAGGGAAGGGAAGTGCATTCCACTTCTCCATTTCATTTACCTTGGATGTGGATAGCTGAGCTGGAAATGCTTATGCTGGCTCATTAACTCCTATGATCTTACCATTTTTGAGAGTTGTAACGGCCTTCAGTTGCTGATATCCTCCAGGATTAGGCTTTGTTTGGGTTGGAAATTCTCCTTGCCTTCGTCCATTTAGCTTCTTAGCCATTTGACTCATTTGTGCTTCCAATCTTTGGATGGTTTGCTCATGCTTTGCAGTTGTTTGTCTTTACTCAGTTTGAATTTGCCTTCCATCTGCCATAAACTGTTCTTGTGACGTTATCAGTTACCTTACCATACTCTTTAGGTCACTCTTATTTGACTCTTGAACTGGTTGGGCTGCTTGGTAGAAGTTCCTTTGTTGCCCTTGAAGGTTCAAGGCATTTTGATTGTTGTTCCATGAGAGGTTAGAGTGGTTTCGCCATCCATGATTATAGGTATCTGCATATGCACTGTTTGGTCCCACATAGTTCGCTTACTCGGGATCTGTAGATGAATATAAATGGCAAGTCTCAGAAGTGTGATCAAATTGAGAACATAAAGCACATACCTGGCGTTGTGTGGCTTGTGGATTTGGTGAGGCGTTCTGAGCAGTCATGGCTTTTACAAGCATATCTAGCTTCATTTCCATAGTAGCTATTTGAATTGGAATCCACCAATTAAGTTAACTTCATACATGCCCTTGCTTTTTACTCCTGGTCTCCCTCTGGATGAGAATTGTTGGGTGTGCTCACTCAATGCCTCAAACAGCTCCATGGCTTCTTCACTTCTCTTCTCCATCAGCACACCTCCACAACCTGAATCAGCAATACTTTTATTTATGTCATTTAGTCCTTCATAAAAGGCAAGTACCAGCTCATATCGAGGTAGGTTGTGATGTGGACATTTGAGAAGCAGCTCATTAAAGTATCCCCATGCTTCAAAGAAAATGTCTCAATCTCTCTGTTGGAAAGATTGAATTTCCTTCGTCATCTGCCTTGTCTTTTGTGCTGGGAAAAATTTCCTTAAGAACTTACTGGATAGTTCTTCCCAGGTATGGATAGAATCTGTAGGCAATGAATTATACCACAACTTTATCTTTTAATGAAAAAGGAAAAAGAATTAACCTGATTCCCTCTTGATTTAGGCCCTAGATGTGCTGGAACTTGCAGAGGTCAAAGAATTCCCGAAGGTGCAAGTGTGGATCCTCAGCAGATGTACCCCTAAAATGAGTCAAGACACAGAGTATCTGCGGAGATATATAGTAATTGCCTTCCGCCTCTGGTTGATAAGCAATGCATGATGGCTGGTTGAGGTTCCGTGGGATGAAGGATTGCTTCATAGGTCTTTGCTCAAGAGGTTGTTGGTTTTCTAACTGTTCCATTGGTGCTTCTTCATCAATTCCTCCTTCTACCTCTTCCGAGTTGCCTTTAAGTCTTTGTCGGATAGTTCGCTCAGGATCGATAGGAAAAAATATTGGATGTCTGGAACGAAGCCCATCCATGAATCAGGAAAAATAGCTTCAGTGCAGCAGTTGAATACTGCTGCTCGGGTGACTCACTGCCTAAATTACACTCGATCACACAGAGGAGTGTGCTCGATCGCAAGTAGCACAGAGAGCTCTACTGGAGTACCTGAAACAGAGAGAAAAAAAAAGTTTGATTAGGTTTTTAATGAAACGAGAAAAAAAAAGACACAAACAGAAACTTGAAAATTTCTTTAAATAGGATTAGAATAAAAAGTAATAACAATAATTAAACAAAAAATTAATTCTAAAAGAAATTTAGTTCAATCCTTGGCAACGGTGCCAAAAACTTGTTGTGATGATTATCTACTTAAATAAATACACAAATAACCGTACTAGTTTTACTTGCAAGTGCATAAGGTCAATGGTAGCATAGTGTGCAAGTGCGAGATCATTTCCACAGAGATTTGTGAATTTCAATTTAGAATTAGTTTCTTCAAAGTAAAAAGAGAAATAGCTGTTGATTGTGAGTGAATAATAATGAGAACATAGGACTACGATTTCCACCACTAATTATACTTTCCCACTAAGTAAAGTGTCAATGCTCTAGCCTTATCATGAATATTTAATGGTTGCTAACCTAAGGGCTTGGCCCACACCTTAGACTATTGAGCTCCTTATGCAACGAGTTAGGCATGGTGTATACTTTAACTTTTTTTCTTTCTTAAGGGATACAACATGGTTGTATACTGAGTTGTTCCTTAAGAGAGCATGAGGGCTGTGGAGATCGGCAACCACACGAGACCTAGGGCTTAGTCCGCTCCCGGTTTCCCATGTTGATTAACCCAAGAATCCGGTGTGGATATCTCTTGTTACTAATGTTGAACCCAGGACTCGATCATCCAAATTGATTCAACTAACTTATCCATACCACATGCATACGTTGATCAGACACACATATGAGGAATTTAAATACAAACAGGCATTAATCAAGTTAAACATTCTAACAAGGCTATAGCAAAGATAATCAATGAATAAACATGTGGAAAAGCATAACTAGGGCCTCAATCGAGCCCTATAAGAGTTTAGTTACACATTCTAGTTAAATTAAACATTCTAAACATAACGAAATAAAACCAAAGAAGACTCAGGAAACGAGTCGTCAATTCCTCTCCTAAGCTTGCTACTTCGAAACTAAAACAAAAGGTTTGATTTATGTGTTTTACAAGGCTATTTATAGGGTCCTTATGGTGTCCCGAAACTTTAATTTTCTATTTGGAATCCAGAGACTTCTTTCCATATCTAGCTCTGTCGCCTCTGCAGTGATTGCGCTCGATCGTATACGGGATACGCCCGAGCGCAAGTGTGCTTGTGTGGCTGTGCGCTCTGTCACAAAGGAGGTGCGTTCGAACGCACCTTGCTGGATGGTAGAACTTGACTTTTGCTTCTTAAAGCTCCAAATTATCATCTTTTTGTCCAAGTCCTGTGAAAAACACATAAAACACGAAAATGAAGTAGAATCTACTGAAATAGATAAATAAAGAGCCTAACAAGTGTAAATTAAGGGGCTTAAATATGACTATTTAAGCACTTATCATCTACGTTGAGGGTCTCTACGAGGACTAGTTCCTTCATCCAAATTTATTTTATGCGAACAAATAAGGGGACTAATACCTTTTAAATCAGCCATTCTCTATCCTAAGGCTGATTTATGTGCATTTAGAGTTCGAATTAATTTCTTACCTTGGGTCTCAAATAATTCAGATGAGATAATAACAGGAAAAGTATCACCTGGACCGAGAAAGACATGCTTTAAACCCTTAGGTAGTGGCTTCAATTCGACCTTAGGTGCTTCCATACTTGAGGAGACTTTTTTCTCGCTTCTTTCGGGCAGCTCCTCAAACTTCGATTGCCATGCCCGAGTGCTATAATCCTTGGATTTATCAAAAATAGCATAAATATCAATTATATCAATTTTATTATCAAATAAATCAATCTCATAATTAACAAGAAAATTTTCAAGAAGATCATAATCATGAGCTATGGAAACTCCCTTATTGATGAGTGACTTAATCATGTAAAGCTGGTGGTTCTCGTCCTCATCTTCGGACTGTTTTGCAACATTGAAAATATTTACTTCAAGGGTCATGTTTCCAAAGGACAGCTTTATGAGTCCATTTCTACAATTTATTAGAGCATTTGCTGCAGCAAGAAAAGGTCTACCTAAAATCAAAGGAATTTTAGAGTTAGTGTCAACAGCATAAGTAGTATCAAGGATTAAGAAATCAACAGGATAGTAAACTTTATTAATTTGAATCAAAACATCCTCTACCACATCCTGGGGTACTTTGACTAAACGATTAGCCAATTGTAATACCACGGCGGTTGGTTTGATTTCTCTTAAACCCAGCTGTAAGTAAATAGAGAATGGCATCAGGTTTACACTAGCTCCTAAATCTAACAAGGCTTGTCCAACTTCATGATTTCCAATGCTACATGCAATGGTTGGACAACCAGAATCCTTGTATTTTGGGGGTATTCTTTGCTCAATTAAAGCACTAACTTGCTCAGTTAGGAATGTCGTTTTCTTTACATGGTGTTTCCTCTTAATTGTGCATAAATCCTTGAGAACCTTTGCATAGGTGGGTACTTATTTAATCACATACAAGAGTGGGAGATTCAGTTTTACTTGCCTTAGGTTCTCTAGGATTTCATTATTTATTTCCAGATTTTTCTTATTTGATTTTAAGGCTTGAGGGAATGGTGCCTTAACAGGGCTTTTGGTAATCTCAGGGTCTTTAGGAAATTCAACATCACTACCTTGACCCTTTTCCACATCCTCGGATTTATTCGTTGTTGGGATGTGTAAGGTCTTACCACTTCTTGTCACAATGGCATTTATATTTTCCAAATTTGTTTGTGCCATGTGTTGACCATGGGGTGTGGACTGAGCTTGGGAAGAGAACTTCCCTCTCTCAGTCACACTCAAAGAGCCCATTAACTTGGACACTTGACTCCTTATTTCTTCGTTTTCTTCCACAATCTATGTAATTAATGCCTCACACCTTTGGTTGGTCTTGCCCTGTGCCTCAATAAAAGCATGTAAAGTGTCTTCTAAAGAACTCCTAGAGGACAAGAGTGCATGATATGGTGTAGGACGTGATCTAGGGGGTTGTGCAAGCTGCTGGTTTTCAGATTTCCAGTTGAAGTTGGGGTGATTTCGCCATCCCGGATTATAAATGTTAGAGAAGGGTGCATAAGGCTTCTTGTACATGCCTAAGGCATTACATTGTTCCTCATACATCCCTCTCATATCAACAAATGTAGAGCACTCTTGAGCGAGATGATCTACCCCGCCACACACAAAACATGGTTCCAAAGGTTCAGCTTGATTAACCACATGTGTGGGCTTTTTAGTTTTTAATGCCTCCAACTCCCTAGTAAGCATTTCGACCTTAGCTTTCAGGTTGTCTTCCTCCCTAAGATGGTATATTCCACCACTACTAGGGTTTCCTACAGGTCGTGACCTATTTGTGCTTTCAATAGCACTGGGTCCAGTCCAAGTATGAGCTTTTTCAGCAACTCATTGAGGTACTCTATGGCCTCATCAGGGTCTTTTTACAGAAATTCACCATTACATATCATCTCTACGAATTGGCGCTCTCTATAGGTAAGTCTCTCATAAAAGTAACTCACTAAGTGCCAACTCTTATACCTATGGTGTGGACACATACTTAACAGCTCTTTAAATTTCTCCCAAGACTGATATAAAGTCTCATTTTCTTTTTGTGCAAAAGTGGAGATTTGTTTTTTTAGAGCATTGGTCTTATGTTGAGGGAAGTATTTGTTAAAGAAGACCTGAGTCATCTTATTCCATGTCCCAATGGATCGTGATCTCAGCGAGTATAACTAACTCTTAGCTTTATCCTTCAAAGAGAAAGGAAAAAACTTGAGTCTCACGATATCATCAGTTGCATCTTGACTATGAAAAGTCGCAACTACTTCCTCAAACTCCTTAATGTGTACATACGGGTTTTCATTTTCCAAGCCATGAAATGTAAGGAGTAATTGAATCATCCCTGTTTTAAAGTCTTGATGGCTAGTGTTGGCTGGAAACATAATGCATGATGGTGTGGTTGTCCGACTAGGATGTAAATAATCTTTAAGTGTCCTAGCAACATTCTCATTAGGGTTTTCAGCCATGTTAGCAAAATTTTCTAAATTCTAGGTTGGGTGTACACTAGGGTTTGATCTAGGCGAGGTTTCACTAACGGACATGGAAGGAAAAGGTATCTCAATTTCAGGTCCTTTAATGAATCTACCTCGCGAATCTCTCGATCTAAGCATACACCAACTGAGTTAAAAAGAAATAAAACAGAACGAATAAAAGAAATCAAAGAACTTAAAGAAAAGAATGATTGTACTGTCTTGTCTTAGAGTTGACAATCTTTCTTGTATGTAAGCGCGTTTTCCCCGGCAACGATGCCAAAATTCGATTACGCCCAAAGTATAACGCGGTAGTTGTAGCACAACTTTGGGGTGTCGATTCCACAGAGAAAAATGATTTATGAAGGAAAACTGAAAAACTTAACACAAACGATAACAATCATGTGAGAAAATATGAATTTTGATAATGAAATAATTGTGAGAAAATAAATTGAGAATTATAATAGAGAAACAACAAGCTTCCGGGAATCCTCCCTAGGTTCGTTGCATTATTCCAATCTTGATTCAGTTGCTTTTATCTTGATTGCAAGTTTCACATCCCAAACAGGCAATCGACAAATATTCAATATAAGCATATATAAATCCTAATGTAATTGATATGAATTACTCTTACTTTCGATTTAAGCATACATGACTGTTGTGAGTTTTAAATTACTCGCAAGGGCACGAGTCGTTTACAATATAGTGTTGTGCAAGTACGAGGTCGAATCCACAGGGAATTGCGTTGTGAAAATATAATTTTATCTAAACTAACCCTATTTTAACCTAGTTCCGAATTTTGTATTATATTGTGGAAAGAAATATAGACTTAAACTAATTTTTTTTAAAGCAAATGATAAAATAGCTAAGGTTTCTGAATCTACCTCACCAAAGTAAAACATATATTTTCATGTTCTACATAAAAGTAATCAAAAAATTCCATGAATCCAACTTTAAACAAAAATCAACGAATATCCCAACTAAACCAAAAGCATCCAATGTATCCGCTTTTAACAAATCACAAAGGAAATCCAATTTAATCAAAAATGATTCGATGTATCCATCAGATGAAACACAAGGAATATCCAATTTAACAATTAAAAGCACTCAGTCATAAGATTTTACTCAAATAATTGAACAGAACATTTATACTAAAAAACATCAGAATTATTATGCGCAAATCTGAAAATATAATGCTAAACAATGGAAAGGCTTCATCTTCAACCTTAGCTGAAGATTTAAGCCTCTCATAATTATAAAACTAAAGTTCACAATACAAGTGCTAAACATTAAACTTTAAAACTAAATGAAAAGAAATAAATTACTATACATGAGAGAAATTCCACTTGCTGTTGGGCGGTGCTTCCCCTTGTGGTAGCAAAGCCTTCAGAGTCCACCAGAATGCTAGCAGACATCCACTGGATTGCACAAAATGGCCCAATAATTGCACACTGAAAGATGAAGTGAGATGGTTTTTTTATATGGGGAGTCTCGGAGCACAATGGGTTGCAGATTCGATGTGGGATACTGCCCGAGTACACTCGATCGCAGATTTGTGCGATCGATCGCATGTCTGATGCGCACGATCGCATGTGCGCTCGATCGCATGTCTGATGCGCATGATCGCATGTGTGCTCGATCGCATGTCTGATGCGCACGATCGCATGTGCGCTCGATCACATGTCTAATGCACTCGATCGTAGGTGCACTTCACTGCAAAGATTTCGATGTAGGATGTTGACCATGCGCTCATTCGTAGGCAGGTGCGCTCGATCGCACTAGGCATCCTCAGCTTTTGCTCTTGAAGCTTGACATCTCCTGAAATGCTTCATTTTCTCCAAAAACCTATAAAAATACATAAAACACGGAAAAGGCATAAAATAAAGTGAACTAATACAAACTAAGAGCTTAACACATATAATTTAAGGGCTTAAATATGCAATATTTAAGACTCATCAATGACCTATCATATAAGTTTATCAAGAAATGACAATAGATCTTATCGACAATATTGCAGTAATGGAAAAACCTAAAAGATAAATTTACCGAACTCAATTACATCTAACAATCTTGACATAAGAAGAGCATGACTAGACTTATATCAAAGATAAAGATACAATCACTGGATTAAGAGAAAATCTTCTAATTAGATTAAAGAGTAACCTATAACAATGTTTGACAATAAATACCAATTACAACTGAACCAATAAAGGAAAATAAAAAACAACTGCACCTATGGAATCATCCCTCCGCCTTGCTTGGAGATTAGTTCGCCATGGAACTCATGGTTGAACACTTTGTTGGAGGAGAATGTGGCTGCTTCTCTGAGTTTTTCAGACTTAATGAATGTTTAATTACAAACTTGAAGTGGTCTATTTATAATGTGCAATGTTCAAGGGTGTTTTAGGGCTTAAAAAGTCTTAATTAGGTCATATCTCGGAGAAGTGGACCGGGTGGGCATCGCGGCTCTTCTTTCCTTGCACCGCGGCTCTTGCCTAGTCTCTGGTTTCTTCTTTTATAGAGACCGCGGCCCTCTTTTCTTTGCACCGTGGCTCTACCTAGGCTTGGCTTTCTCCCCTTTCTGGAGGCCACAGCCCTCCTTAGTCCAAGCTGCGGCTTCCACTGAAGCTTCTTTCTTGCTCTTTTGCTTTAGTTCTGGAGGCCAAGGCTTGGATATCTTCCGACCGCAGCGCACACATTCAAGACTTGATTTCTCTCTATTTTTCCTTCCACATACATGCCTTCACTCCTATATGCCTTGAGTCTTTATGCTTCAAGAAATGATAACTTATCCTCTTCTTTTGAGCTTAAAGTTCCTGAAAATGCATCAAAATAGATCAATGATCCAAGAATGACACTTTAGAGTTGTTAACATATAAAAGTGCAATTAAAACCTAGATCAACCCTAAAATTATAAGAATTAAGTACTATTAAGATGCATTTTATGACTCTCATCAGCCATCTATGGTCTAAAGCAAGCCCCATGTGCCTGGTACCAAGCTCTAAGGTCTTTTCCCCATGAGTATGGTTTTGACAACATAAAGTTAGATGCATCTCTATTCACTTATTCTCATGGTTCCATCACTGTTTATTTTTTTTATTTATGTAGATGACTTAATTCTCATTGGCAATGACCCATTCCTTTTGTCCACATTTATTAGCAAGTTATCTACTTGATTCTCTCTTTAAGACTTAGAGGAACTCAATTATTTTCTAGGAATTGAGATAATCTCTCCATAAGGTCTTCTCTTGTCATAGCATAAGTACATTCATGAGCTCCTAGCCAGAACCAATATAACTAGCACCAAAGAAATCATTACTCCAGTCTCAATAAGCACTTCTCTCAAGCTTGCTGATGGCTTTACGCCATCCAATGCCATTGATTACAAAAGCACCATTGGTGCTCTCTAGTATTTGTCTCTCACTCGGCCTAACATAACCTTTGCAGTAAATAAACTTTATTAATTTATGCATAAACCATCTATGGCACACTGGGGTGCAATTAAAAAGCTTATTCGATATCTCAAATGAACCATCCATCATGGCCTCTTTCTCATACATGATTCCTTCCCCTTTCTTCATGCATACTTAGACTCTAATTGGGATGGAAATATTAATGATCAAACCTTCACTATAGACTACATCATTTATCTTGGTGGCAATCTGATTTCTTGGAGCTCCCGTAAACAATGCTCTATTGCTCGATCGCCAACCGAAGCTGAATATAGGGTTGTCGCTGCCACAACATTTAAGCTTTCTTGGGTTCAATCTCTCTTGAATGAGTTAGGCGTATCTTCTACCAATCCTCTTGTGATATACTATGACAATATTGGTGCAACATATGTCTGTGCTAATCTAGTGTTTCACTCTCGCATGAAACACATCTCTATTGATTACCACTTTGTACGTGACAAGGTTTCAAAAGGTCTGCTCAAAGTATCTCATATCTCTATATGAGATCAACTTGCAGATGCACTTACAAAGCTTTTGTCTCGCCAACCATTATTGCTTCTTCGATCCAAGATTGGTGTCTCCTCTAGGAGCCCCATCTTGTGGGGGCGTATTGGTGATATCAGTTCAAATAAGAATTTCAGTTTTGCTACAATTACTCTTAACTAAATGATTGTAGATATCTCCATATATCACTTATGTAAATTAGGAATTCAAAAATTGATTTTTAGTTTGATTGATTCTCTCTTATCTTATATGTTGTACAAGTTCTATATTTATACTGTTGTAAAAACATTTTGTCTCTCTACCTTTATAAATACAACGGGGAGAAAAGTAACTAACAAAGTAAGCTTTAACAAGAAGAAAAATAACCAACAGAATAACAGAAGAAAATAGCATAAAGTTGTTCAAATAGAGTAAGATGAAGTAATATCTAGTAATATAGAGTAATTAGGACATATATCTGTTGATAAATAGGAAACAACCGTAAATATTTAACTTATGCTAAAAAGATAAGAAGTTAGATTAACATATCAACATTTATATTGACATTACTAATGAAGTTCCTCAAAATTACCAGTAAAGTTTCGAGGTGGTCTAAAATTAAATGTTTAAACTCGATCTGACCAAGTATTTTTCTGAAAAACTGGTGGTGGATCCCACTTATAAAATTACTTTTTTATCTTTTGAGTCAAGTTACTTTTGTACTCTTACAAGTTTGTCATGTATCTAAGATTTTTATTAGGTGGTGTATTTTTACCCATATCAATACATATATTTAATCACTCAATTTATTTACATTTTTGGCAAAGATTAAAAAAAAATCATTTATCAGGTCATGGTATTATTCACTTTATTTTTCTAGGCGTGTAATTAAGCATTTAATCATGAAAAATATTTAGCCAAATTCCTTTTATTAATTTTGTGATCCACTACTAACATATGAGAAATAATACTTAGCGGGCCCATAATCGGCTAAAAAGAAAATATTAGTACTTCAATGGGCGGATGCCCGAATGAGAACGCATGATTTTATTTCATAAACATGATTTAATTAGTGAACCTATCGAGATTTGATCCAAGTTATTATGAAATTGAAAACTTTTATTAATAATTATAAAAAAGTAATAATAACTATATTAAAATTTTTAAATATTAAAATTATTATTTAATCTTCCTATAACTATTTATGAATTTTCTAAGTCATGAAATTACCACTCAAACCTAAATGGATATAAACTTGTTTCCTTTTCCATTCAACAAGAGGTGAAGGCAAGAATTTTCATACGCACATGAGTAATGAAATAACTCAAATCTGTATTTTATTCAAATAGACTTCAGGCCTATAAATCTTACAAATATACAAAATAGGTTATCAAGCTTTTAACAATTTCATGATCTCTCATCCCAACTTACCTAAAATCGAAGCCAAGTGGGTCCCTTTAGCGAAACTTCTACCAAAACTCGTACCAAGTCCGGGAAAGGATCACACAGTAACCAAAATAAGGAATTAGTGTTATCATGGTAGGAATTAAATTCATATTTTTAAGAAGTAGTAAACAAAGTATGCTTCTAGTAATTCCATCAAGCATACTCAATGATAACTTAACAAAGTAATGCACTTACCAGCTGAATCTCTTCCTCAACCATCCACTTTCCCTTTTTTCTTTTGGATTTCATATCACTCTTAATTTTGTTTAAAGAGAGACTAGCTTTTATTAGCTCTGTTAATTTAAATGACACTCTCTAGATTTACAGAGAGAGAAGGTTGAGTGGATGAATCACCAATTCTACTCTTATTTACTCAATTAAATAAAGCTCGAGAGAAAATAAGAAGTCTCGTTCCGTTTGGTTGAACTCAATTGTGTGAAGCTTTTATTAGCTCTTAATTTTCTTTAGTGACACTAGCTTCAAAGGCAAGTTTGCTAAAAATGTTTGCTTTTATGTTTTATTATTGTTGATGTCGAGAAAAGGTCGAGTGCATTAGGGTCTTATCAGGTATGAGTTGGTCAAAAGTGGTCATAGTTGACTTAAGTCAGTCCAGTATGAGTTGAATTTGAGGTATTTGAAATAGAAGCTAACCCGAAGTGATTTTGCTCCAAGAAGGATCCTTCGAAGTTTAAGTCAGAGTAAGAAGTGGGGAGAGCAAAAAGTGAGAAAAGGTTATTATGAATACTGTTTGGGGGCTCCCTTATTTATAAGGCCCAAGTGAAGTAGAGATTACCATTTTACCCTTATAATTGACAAGTTTCACCTCCTAGTTAAAAAGTTTATTTGTCTTATATCGTATGCCTCCCCACTTATTTGAAGTCGAATAATCTTTAAAGGAATAGAAGTTCATACTCTCCCAGAGGTAAGTCCTGTAACGGACTTCTTCAGTCGACTATGCACTTGACTAAACTTGATGTAGACCAAGTGTTCAAGTTAGGCGACTAGTCAGTCGACTAGCCTTCTCCTTAGGTGACTGGTCAGTTGAGTGCTCTTATCCTTAGGAAATTGGTCAGTCGACTGGCTCAACTCCGCAACATCCATCTGTAAGCGACTAGCTTCCATGTCAATCGCTTAGTCAGTCGATTGGTATTCTCTTTAGGTGATTGGTTCAACTCTTCTGCGTCCCTTGGTAGTCGACTAGTTAGGTGACTCCTTCAGTTTTGCATTGTGACTTTGTAGTCGACTAGTCATGTGACTATCTTCCCTCTTAGGCACCTAGTTAGGCGACTAGTTCCTTTGATAGATCTCCTTGGAATGTGCCTAGCTAGCCGACTAGTCTTCCTCTCATATGCTTAATTAGGCAACTAGTTCTTTATTTATCTTTCAACAACTCGATATTCGGACTTGAAGAGGGCCGAGTTGGTGGCTCCCAATGAACTTGGTACACTCAACTCGGTACTAGGACCTGTCTTGGGCGGAGTTAGTTGGTCCCTTGAACTTGGTGGCCTAACTTGGTACTAAAACCTAAAAAGGGTCAAGTTGGTGGGTCTCAGTGAACTTGGTACACCCAACTCAGTACTCAGACTTGTCTTGGGCTGATTTGGTTTGTCCCTTGTGGATTTTAGAACACCTAACTCGATATTTGGACCCATCTTGGGCCTATTTGATTGGTCCCTTAAACTTGGTGACCTAACTCGGTATTCAGACCTGTCTTAGGCCAAGTTGGTTGGTCTCGAGTTGGTGGATTTTAGGACACCCAACACGGTACTCGGACTCGTCTTAAACCGAGTTAGTTGGTCCCTTGTGGATTTTAGGACACCCAACTCGATATTTGGATCTGTTTTAGGCCAAGTTGGTTAGTCCCTTATGGATGTTGGAACACCCAACTTGGTGCTCGAACTTGAAGAGGGGCTGGGTTGGTTGACTTGGTTAGGCCAGACATAGTATACTAGGTTGAGGCTGACTTAGTTTGTTGGACTTGACTTGAGACTTAACCTATTTCTAAGCCGAGTATCGACTTAGTTGCTCTTGTTTGGTTGTGTCATTCTAGAAGATTTTTGCGTATGTCGATGCGACTGTTGAGATGATTGATGTAGCCATTGCATTGCTTCAGGTATACTTTTTAGATTTTCGAGGTGTCTCAAGCTCTATATAAAGAGGATGAGTTGTGCACTCCCCTCTCACGCTTCTCATTCTTTCATTTCTTCTAAATTTGAGAGCTCAGAGTGTAAGTTGGCCTCGTCTATTCCTAATCGCCCCCATCCTCCTCTAGTTTCTTGTCGTCCACCTTTCTACTCAACTTCGTCCTCTTCCCTAATCAGACTCATCTGCTTCCCTGCCTTCGTTGCTTTTTGCTCCTCTTTTCGGTAAGAACTCTACTTCTATTTTTATTCAACAATGTCTATTTTTCTTGAGGGTAGGGGTACCAGTTGTTTTCTAGGTCCGAGATCTCATCTTCTAAGAGGACCTCATCTAGTTTAGATCATAGGTTCGAAGAGGACCAAGTAGATCCTGGGTTAGAGGGGAACATTCTTCCCTTAGAAGAAGTGTGTACTGAGATGTCGTGAAACTATGGCCACTTTCTCTATATAGTTTAGTCGCATCCTTGTTGATTTATAAGAATTTGTTTTTGACTTTTTGCTGAAAGTATTGTATTCCTAAAGTGTATGGGATACAACTCCTTACTCTTGAGGAGATGGTGTGTAGCCCGATCCGCGGTGAGTCTCCTTAGGAGATGTGTATCTATGAGGACTTTTTTAGATGAGGTTTCCACCTTCCCATGGATCTAGATGTAACTGAGGTTTTAAATTATTTTTGCATTGCTCCCAACTAGCTTCCCCCAAACTCTATGAGGATGGTTATAAGTTTCTTTGTTAACCTTAGGAAATATGGTTGAAACTTATTATTCACTATGACTTTTTTTTGTAATATTTATATCATCAAAAAACTCCAAAACAGTGGTTGGTACAATTTATCTACAAGGACTTGGAAGAAAATAGTGATCGAGAACCCATCATCCATCCACGATTGGAAGAAGAGATTCTTCGTCATTCATCATGAAGATCCTTTTTTCTGTTAAATGAGAGTGGGAATATGGTATTGATGAGAGTCATAAAATGCATCTTAACGGTACTTATTTGTTAGCATTTTAGGGTTGATCTAGGTTTGAATTGCACTTTTATACCTTAACAACTCTAAAGTGATATTCTTGGATTGTTGATCTATTTCGATGCATTTTCATGTACTTTGAGTCCAAAAGAGGTGGAAAGCCATCATAGCTTAAAGCACAATGCTTCGATGCACATCAAAGTGAAGGTGTGGTTGTGGAAGGACAAAATGAAGAGAAACCAAGTCTTTAGTGTGCCGCGCTGCAGCCTGAAATGTCTAAGCCTCGGCCTCCAGAACCAAGCCCAAAAGAGCAAGGAAGACACCAGTGTGCATCGCAGCCTGGCCCAGGCTAAGCCGCGGCCTAGTAGTCTGAGCCACAGCCTAGACCAATCTGGGCCACGGCCTACAGAAAGTTGAAGAAAAACAATCCAAGGCTAAGCCGTGGCCTGGATTAACGTGAGCCGCGGCGCAAGCTCGATGCTATGTTTCCGAGTTACAACTAAATTAGGGTTTTAATGATAGTTTAAACCGAAAAACACCCTTGGACCTTTTGTTTTATAAATAGATCACTTAAGGTTTGATAAAGGGCAAGCATTAAGGCTGGAAAACTCAAGAAGGCTATCACATTCTCCATCAAAGTGTTCAAGCATGAGCACCATGGCCAATTAATCTCCAAGCAAGGCAAAGGGATGAACCCCTAGGTGTAGTTGTTCTTATTTTTCATTATTGATTCAGTTGTAGCTTGGATTTATTATCAAAACATTGTTATGATTTACACTTTGATTTAATTAGAAGATTTTCTCTTAATCCAGTGATTGTATCTTTCTCCTTGATATAAGTCTAATCATGCTCTTCTTATGTCAAGATTGTTGGATATGATTGAGTCCGGTAGATTTATCTTTTAGGTTTGTCCATTACTATGATATTGTCATTAAGATATATTGTCGTTTCTTGATAAATCTATAGGATAGGTCATGTGTGCTTAAATCGAAAGTAAAGAGTAATTCATATCAATTACATTAGGGTTTACATACGCTTTGATTGAATATTTGCCGATTGCTTGTTTGGAATGTGAAACTAGCAATCGAGATAAAAACAAATGAATCAAGATTGGAGTAAGGCAATGAACCTAGGGAAGATTCCCAGAACCTTGTTATCTCTCTATCATATTCTTCATTATATTTACACAATTTTTTCATATTACTTTACTATCAAAAATTCAGATTCTGTCACTTGATCTTTATCGTTCGTGTTAAGGTTTACACTTTTTCTTTGTAGTTCGTTTTTCCTCATAGGATCGACACCACAACTATACACAATAACTGCGTATTAATTTGAGCATAATCAAATTTTGGTGCTGTTGCCGGGGAATCGCGCTTACGTACAAGGAAGATTGTCAACTTTGAGACAAAACGGTAATATTGTTCATTTCTCTAAGTTTTGATTTTCTTTTATTATTCTATTTTATTTATTTCCTCTTTAACTCATTTGGTGTATGTTTAAACCAAGAGATTCGCGAGGTGTATTCGTTAAATGACTCGAAATAGAGTTACCCTCTCTTTCCACGTTCGTTAGTGAAACCTTGCCTAGATCAAACCATAGTGTACTCCCAAACAAGACTTTAGAGGATTTTGTTAACATGGCTGATAACCCCAATGAGAATGTTGCTAGGACACTTAAGGATTACTTACATCCTAGCCAACCAACCACATCATTATGCATCATGTTTCCAGCCAACACTCGCTATCAAGATTTTAAAACAGGGATGATATAATTACTCCTTACATTTCATGGCTTGGAAAATGAAAACCCATATGTGCACATTAGGGAGTTTGAGGAAGTAGTTGCTACATTTCATAGTCAAGACGCAACTGATGACATCGTGAGACTCAAGTTTTTTCCTTTTGCTTTGAAGGATAAAGCTAAGAGTTGCCTATACTCGCTAAGACCACGATCTATTAGGTCATGGAATGAGATGACTCAGGTCTTCTTTAACAAATACTTCCCTCAATATAAGACCAATGTTTTAAAAAAGAAAATCTCCACCTTTGCACAAAAGGACAATGAGACTTTGTATCAGTCTTGGGAGAAATTTAAGGAGTTGTTAAGTATGTGTCCTCATCATGGGTATGAAAATTGGGGCTTAGTGAGCTATTTTTATGAGGGACTTACATATAGAGAGCGCCAATTTGTAGAGATGATGTGCAATGGTGAATTTTTTCAAAAAGATCCTGATAAGGCTATAGAATACCTCAATAAGCTTGCTGAAAACGCTGACACTTAGACTGAGCCTAGTGCTACTGAAAGCACAAATAGGTCACGACCTGTAGGAAACCCCACTGGTGGTGGAATTTATCATCTTAGGGAAGAGAACAACCTAAAGGCTAAGGTTGAGATGCTCACTAGGGAGTTAGATGCATTAAAGACTAAAGGCTCAAAGCCAACACATATGGCTAATCATGCCGAATCTTTGGAACCATGTTTTGTGTGTGGCAGGGTAGGTCATCCCGCCTAAGAGTGTCCCATATTTGTTGATATGAGAGGGATGTATGAGGAACAATGTAATTCCTTAGGCATGCACAAGAAGCCTTTAGCACCCTTATCGAATACGTATAATCCGGGGTGGCACAATCACCCTAACTTCAGTTGGAAGTCTGAAAATCAACAGCTTGCACAACCCCCTAGATCATATCCTGCATCATATCAATCACCCTCATCCTCTAGGAGTTTCTTAGAAGACACTTTGCATGCATTCATTGAGGCACAGGTAAGACAAACCAAAGATGTGAGGCATTAATTATGCAGGTTGTAGAAGGGACCAAGGAAATAAGGAGCCAAGTGTGCAAATTAATGGGCTCCTTGAGTGTGAATGAGCGAGGTAAGTTCCCTTTCCAAGCTCAATCAATACCCCATGGTCAACACATGACATAAACAAATCTAGAAAATTTGAATGCCATTGTGACACGAAGTGGTAAGACATTACACATCCCAACAACGAACAAATCCGATGATGTGGAAAAAGGTCAAGGTAGTAGTGATGCCGAGCTGCCCAAGGACCCTGAGGATACCAAAAGCCCTGTAAAGGCACCATTCCCTCAAGCCTTAAAATCAAATAAGAAAAATCTGGACCTAAACAATGAAAACCTAGAGAACATAAGGCAAGTAAAACTTAATCTTCCTCTTTTGCATGTGATTAAACAAGTTCTTACTTATGCAAAAGTTCTCAAGGATTTGTGTACAATTAAGAGGAAGCACCATGTGAAGAAAATAGCATTCCTAACGGAACAAGTTAGTGCTTTAATTGAGCAAAGGATTCCCCCCAAATACAAGGATCCTGGTTGTCCAACCATTACATGCAGCATTGAAAATCACGAAGTTGGACAAGCATTGCTAGATTTAGGAGCTAGTGTAAATCTGATACCATTTTCTATTTATTTACCGCTGAGTTTGAGAGAAATCAAACCAACCGCTGTGGTATCGCAATTGGTTGACCATTCAGTCAAAGTACCCCGAGGTGTGGTAGAGGATGTTCTAATCCAAGTTGATAAATTTTATTATCCTGTTGATTTCCTAATCCTTAATACTACTTCTGTTGTTGATACTAACTCTAAAATTCCTTTAATTTTGGGTAGACATTTCCTTGCTACTGCAAATGCTCTTATTAATTGTAGGAATGGACTCATGAAGCTATCCTTTGGAAACATGACCCTCGAGGTGAACATTTTCATTGTTGCAAAACAGCCAGAAGTTGATGACGAGAGCCACTATTTATACATGATTGAGTCACCCATCGATAGGGGAGTTTCAATAGCTCATGATTTTGATCCTCTTGAGTATTTTCTTGTTAATTCTGAGTTTAATTATATTAATGATAAAACTGATGTAATATTTGTGCTATTTTTGATAAATCTTAGGATTATGGCACTCGAGCATAGCAACTGAAGTTTGAGGAGTTGCCTGAAAGAAGCGAGAAACAAATCCCCTCGAGTGTGGAAGTGCCCAAAGTTGAATTGAAGCCACTACCTAAGGGTTTGAAGCATGTTTTCCTCAGTCCAGGTGATTTTTTTCCTGTTATTATCTTATCTGAATTGTCTGAGTCTCAAGGTGAGAAATTAATTTGGACCCTAAATAAACATAAATCAGCCTTAGGTTGGAGCATGGCTGATTTAAAAGGAATTAGTTCCCTGATCTGTTCTCATAAGATAAATTTGGATGATGGAACTAGCTCTCGTAGAGACCCTCCGTTTAGGCTTAACCCCACTATGAAAGAAGTAGTGAAAAATAAAGTGTTGAAACTATTAGATGCGAGAATTATATATCTCATAGCTAATAGTAAATGGGTAAGCCCTACACAAGTCGTTCCTAAAATGTCTGGTGTCATTGTGGTGAAAAATGACCTAGGAGAGTTAGTCCCTACAAAACTTGTGATTGGGTGGTGAATGTGCATTGATTACAGAAAATTAAATACTACCACCCAGAAAGACCTTTTCCCACTCCCTTTTATCGATCAAATTCTTGAGTGTGTAGCTGGTCATCTTTTTTATTATTTCTTAGATGGTTATTCTGGTTATTATCAAATTGAAATTGCATTAGAATACCAGGATAAACCACTTTCACTTGTCCCTTTGGTACTTATGCTTTTCGTAGAATGCCATTTGGATTGTATAATGCACCTGCTACTTTTCGACGTTGCATTATGAGCATTTTTAGTGATATGATTAAAAATTGCATGGAAGTTTTTATGGATGACTTGACTGTTTTTGGATCTTCATTTGATGCATGCTTATTGAATTTAGAAAGAGTATTAATTTGTTGTGAGGAGAAGAAATTAGTCTTAAATTGGGAAAAATGTCATTTCATGGTACTTTCAGGTATTGTCTTAGGACATATTGTTTCTTCTAAGGGGATAGAGGTTTATCAATCTAAGATTGAATTAATCTCTAAGTTACCTACACCTAAGATAGTAAAGGATGTGATATCCTTTCTTGGTCATGCTGGTTTTTATAGGAGGTTCATACAAAAATTTTCCAACATATCTAGACCACTATGTGCCCTCCTAGTTAAAGATACCCCATTTGAGTGGACACAAGCTTGTCAAGAGGCCTTTAAAATGCTGATTGGCAAGCTTACTTTAGCACCCATAATGCAGTCACCTGATTGGACTTTACCTTTGGAAAGAATGTGTGATGCTAGTGACTTTGTTGTAGGTGTTGTTCTTGGACAGTGAAGAGAGGGGAAACCTTTTGTTATTTACTATGCTAGTAAAACCCTAAATAGTGCTCAGATGAATTACTCCACCACTGAAAAAGAATTGCTAGCTGTAGTATTTGCTTTGGACAAATTTCATGCTTATTTAATTGGTTCTCCTATTCTTATCTTCATAAATCATGCAGCCCTTAAGTACCTTCCTACAAAGAAGGATGCTAAGGCATGACTAATACGGTGGATCTTACTTTTGCAAGAATTTGACATCACCATCAAAGACAAGAAAGGAGTGGAGAACATAGTGGCTGACCATCTATTGAGGCTCACATTTGAGGACACCTCTGACAACATGCCAATCAAGGATGACTTTCCCGATGAGCATTTACTCTCCATTACTTCTCTACCATGGTTTGCTCATATCGTGAATTATTTGGCTACCGGTGAGATTAGAGCACTCAAGACAAGAGGAAGTTCTTGACTGAGGTACGTAATTTTTATTGGGATGAACCCTGTCTTTTCAAGTACTGCCCTGACCAAATTTTAAGGCGTTGCATCCCTGATGAAGAGATTACCAGTGTCTTGGAATTTTGTCACTCCCAAGCTTGTGGAGGCCACTTTCAATGAAAAAAACCATTGCAAAAATTTTGCAGTGTGGATTTTATTGGCCCACCTTATTTAAAGATGCAAACATCTATTGTCGCTCATGTGAAAAGTGTCAGAAGTTAGGAGTTGTGTCTCGTCGTAATTTGATGCCCTTAAACCCAATTTTAGTTATTGAAATCTTTGATTGTTGGGGTATTGATTTCATGGGACCATTTCCTCCTTCTTTCGGATATCAATATATCATTGTGGCAATAGATTATGTGTCAAAATGGGTAGAGGCAGCAACTTGCCGGAGCAATGATAATAGAATGGTAATTAAATTTCTCAAAGAAAATGTGTTATCTCGATTTGTTACACCACGTGCTATAATTAGTGATCGAGGTATGCATTTTTGCAATCGTTCTTTTGAAGCTTTAATGAGAAAATATGGAGTGATACATAAGATCTCTACTGCCTACCACCCTCAGATGAGTGGACAGGTAGAACTTGCAAATAGGGAAATTAAGCAAATTTTAGAAAAAAGGGTCAACCCGAATCGCAAGGATTAGTCTTTGAGACTAGTTGATACGCTTTGGGCTTACCGTATAGCTTTCAAAACTCCCTTAGGTATGTCCCCTTATAGGCTTGTTTTTGGAAAGCCTTACCACTTACCTGTGGAGCTTGAGCATCGAGCTTATTGGACTATCAAGTCTTTCAATTTTGATATAGGAAAAGCAGGTAAGCTTAGGAAATTTCAGATAACCAAGTTAGAGGAATTGAGAAATGATGCTTATGAGAACTCTAAGGCTAAAATGAAAGTATTTCATGATAAAAATATTTTGAGGAAAACATTTAAGCCTAATGATTGGGTGTTTTTATATGATTCTAGACTCCATAAGCATCCAGGAAAACTTCGGTCGAGGTGGACCGGTCCTTTTATAGTGAAGAATGTTTTTGCAAATGGGGCAGTTAAAATAGAGGATACTAGAGATGGTATGATTTTTAAAGTAAATGGTCAATGCCTTAAAATCTTAATCGATAGGCAAGATCTGGAAGTGGAAGACATTCCGCTTATGGATCCGGTCTATTCACCTTGACCACACCACAAAGGTATGTTTTTATTTATTTATTTTTTTGTTGTTTCGTTTGTTTTGTTTTTAATTAAGTTTATTTCAATTTTAATTTTTAGTTTTTTTAGTTTAATTTAATCTGATTTTTAGTTTAAAGATTATTTTTTTTATTTCTTTACTAATTTTATTTTTTATTTGGCAACAAACAAGTTTTTTTTATTAGGATCAAGTCCGGGCCGCGCCTCGCCCAGCAGCAAGGTGGCCCGTTTTCCCTAGCCCAGCGCCGCGCCGCGCCTTGCCCCACAGCAACACGCCCATTGCGCCTTAGACCTGTAAGCCGCGGCGCGCCCTCAGCCAAGCCACGGTGCCACCTGTTCTGCCCACACAACTTGCACATTTTAAACCCATTTCTGCACTTTCTTCCTCATTTCTCACTTAAAAAAAATAGTAGCCCCTTTCTCTCTCTCTCTTCCTCAAACCCTAACTTACCCATGCACTTTTTCTCATTATTTCTTGAATCTAACATCATTTCTTGGAGGATTTAGTACTAATATTGCAGATTTTGTTGGAAATTTCTCCACAAAGCTTGGTTCTAAGAGGATTTTGGGTTTTTCAAGAAGATTTTAAGTTGGTGGGTAATCTTTCTTCTCTCCAACTTTGGACATCAAGTAAGATCAATTTTTTCTCTTAGTTATAAATTTATGCTATTTTGGTGGTTGATTTTGAATTAATTCTATTGTTCTATACATTTGATTCAAATGGCCCCTAAGACTAAGAGACCAAGGGGAAAAAAACCTCAAGAGTATGATGAAAGCAAATTTTTTAGTTTTGAGGCTAGTGAGAGATATGTTAGGATGATGCAAGTTAGAAAACCCATTCCCGATAGAGGATTCACTATCATAGAGAGGAGAAACCCAACCTTGTTTAGAATGATTATTGATAGGCATTAGGGTACATTTGCAAGACAACCATCTCATTCCCTTATAAATGTGGTTAGACAATTCTATGCTAATGCAGAAGAACATAGGAATGGTAAAGTAATCGTGAGAGGAAAAATAGTCTCTTTTAGCAGCACATCTATCAATAGATTCTATGGGCTACCTAACATAGAAAATAGTGATTATATTGCATATGTGTCTAATATTGATTATGGAGAGATTTGCAATACTCTCTGTATTCTAAGCACAACATGAAAAATGACGGGTGATACCCCTAAAACCTTGCCTAGTACTTCTCTAACTGTCAATGCTCGAGCTTGGCAATATTTTGTATGTCAAAGGTTAATGCCTACTACGCACTATAGTGACATTACTGTTGAGAGAGCTGTTCTAATTTATGCTATTTTGATGGGCATGACTATTGATGTGGGCCAGATCATATTTAATTCTATCATACACACTGTGCAACAAAAGCTTGAATCATTTTTAATTACCCAATTATGCATCCGAGCCAGAGTCCAGTACAGTCCTAATGAGGAAGGCTAGAAACCTAAAAAGCCCATCGATGATGGCATGCTCAATCTGATTAAAGCCTCAAGGCCGCCAGCTCCAGGAGAGAGAGCAGCGATTGCAGCCCTTCCTCCCCTTAGGCATTTCACTGTTGCATAGCCTTGAGTGTTTAGAGATTCGTTTTGATGAGCATAAAAAACTTTTACATGATAGATTTGATCATCAGGAACGATTCTTGGCTAGGCAAGCAGATTATCAAGCAGGGGTGTACTTTTCTTTTGGTCAGATGAACCAACACCTTGCCTCCACCACTGGTTGTGACATGGATCACTTTCCCACTTTGCCACCCTATCTGGGTTCATCTTTTGATCCAGTTCCTGAGGAAGGTGAAGAGAATGAAGACATAGAGGATTAGTTATGGGTTCTATCTTGTTTGTCTCCTTTTATTTTATTTTTTTATTATTATTATCGGATAACTGTACTAACATTTATTGTGTATTCCTTTTCATTATTTTATTTTTCGTACTTTATTTTCATTTTTAATTATTTGTTTAGATTTCATGTGTTAATCTAACATACGGTGGGAATCTTAATGTTACACCGCAGTTGCTTTCTTTTTGTTTGTTTTGTTCTATGTTATAGATCAAAATTTCAGCCAGAAGAACGGCGTACAACTCAAATAGTGTGCACAATTTTCAGCTTCTATGCACTTTTTCTTACAAAGGGAGTTTCCTTTACTTTTTCTTTCACATTGTGGTCAATGAAATTTTTAAGTTGGGGGTGGAGGAAACGTATTTCTTTTTTCATTGAACTGCTTGGTGTTACTTTCCCTTTTTGTTTGTTTTTAGCATGCTTTGTCTTAAGCCTCATAGTCAATTCACATGTCAATGGTATGAGCTTAATTGAGATAGCATACAACATTTAGAAGAAGTTAAATCTTGCTTCGGTTTGAAATAATTTAAGTGTCAATCTTCATTTGGTTTGAGACTCTGGTTTGCGGTAAGATTGCATGATTAGTCTAAAACATTTAAAGAAGTTTTATGTGCGATTGTTTTGTGAATATTTTTGCTGTCTCGACAAGCTCTAGAACTTATTTGATAATCATTTGAGGTGAATTTATAGAATGCACATTACTTAGGATATGATATAGGCCATTTTTGGACCGTTTGAGCCTTTCAAACTTACCCTTGTTATATTTATCACTAGTCACTTGTTTGAGCCTTTTCTTGAAAATAAATTTGAGCCTTGTTTCTTTCGGTAACCCATTTACTTACCTTTATGAGCCTAAAAATATTCTATCTTTACCTTTCTTTTAAGAGAACTTAGTTATACACATTTGTGGAGAAGCACTTAAGAGGATGGAAATATGAAAATATATATATATATATATATATATATATATATATTACTACCATAACCCAAGTATATTAAAGGAGATAAGTTGGGGGCTGTGGAAAAGAAAAGAAAAGAAAAGAATGAAAAAGGAGGTGAATGGTTTTATGCCAAAATAAATATAAAAAAAGAAGTGAATTATGGCAAAGAAAGAAGAAAATAAAAAAAAGTGGTGATTTATTGAGAGAAATGCTCGAAAAATGGTTGAAAGAGTTAGGTGTTGAAGTAAGGTTATCCAGTGCTTAAAGTGGTTGTGTTTAAAACTAAAAAATTGAGTTCTTTTACTTGCTGAATACTTCCTGTTCTTTCTTGACCTTTACCTTAGCCTAACATTACAAGCTTATTAAAGACCTATTGATCCAAGCTGAAGTAATTTTTCTACAATAGTGGAGAGTGATTTGAAAAGTGAGCCTGTGGAGCTTGTTTTTGTGATTGATGTCACGTAAATTAATATATTTTAGAGGCCAAGACTTGTGTTCATGAATGTTATGCATAAAATCATCCGAGTGTTCGGATTAATCGATTTTGGTAAGATGGATGTTAAGAGTCGATAACAATTTTAAGATTGATGTGTGGATTATTTTTGGATTTGGGTGATATTTAATGATTCTATGTGTTGTGTGTTAAGTGTGATTTTTGAGACAAAAAAGTGAATTACTCTTGGTTTAACGCTAACATTGCTTTATTTTGTTTTAATTCCTACCATAGAAATCATTTCATATTGTCTTGTTTTTGCTTGAATTGCTAGGGACTAGCAACAAGTTAGTTGGGGGTTATGATGAGAGTCATAAAATGCATCTTAACAGTACTTATTTGTTAGCATTTTAGGGTTGATCTAGGTTTGAATTGCACTTTTATACCTTAACAACTCTAAAGTGATTCTTGGATTGTTGATCTATTTTGATGCATTTTCAGGTACTTTGAGTCCAAAAGAGGTGGAAAGCCATCATAGCTTAAAGCACGATGCTTTGATGCACATCAAAGTGAAGGCATGGTTGCAGAAGGACAAAATGAAGAGAAACTGAGTCTTTAGTGTGCCGTGCTGTGGCCTGAAAAGTCTAAGCCTCGGCCTCCAGAACCAATCCCAAAAGAGCAAGGAAGACACCAGTGTGCACCGCGGCCTGGCCCAGGCTGAGCCTCGGCCTATAGAAAGTTGAAGAAAAGCAATCCAAGGCTGAGCCGCGGCCTAGATTAATGTGAGCTGCAGCGCGAGCTCGATGCTTTGTTTTCGAGTTATGACTTAATTAGAGTTTTAGTGATAATTTAAACCCGAAAACACCTTTGGACCTTTTGTATTATAAATAGATCACTTAGGGTTTGATAAAGGGTAAGCATTAAGGCTGGAAAACTCAAGAAAGCTATCACATTCTCCATCAAAGTGCTCAAGCATGAGCCCCATAGCCAACTAATCTCCAAGCATGGCGGAAGGATGAACCCCTAGGTGTAGTTGTTCTTATTTTCCATTATTGATTCAGTTGCAGTTTGGATTTATTATCAAAACATTGTTTTGATTTACTCTTTGATTTAATTAGAAGATTTTCTCTTAATCCGGTGATTGTATCTTTCTCCTCGATATAAGTCTAGTCATGCTCTTCTTATGTCAAGATTGTTGGATGTGATTGAGTCCGGTAGATTTATCTTTAGGTTTGTCCATTACTGCGATATTGTCATTAAGATGTATTGTCATTTCTTGATAAATCTATAGGATAGGTCATGTGTGCTTAAATCGAAAGTAAAGAGTAATTCATATCAATTACATTAGGGTTTACATATGCTTTGATTGAATATTTGTTGATTGCTTGTTTGGGATGTGAAACTAGCAATCAA
Organism: Bretschneidera sinensis; assembly: GCA_023935145.1. Lineage (NCBI taxonomy): Eukaryota > Viridiplantae > Streptophyta > Magnoliopsida > Brassicales > Akaniaceae > Bretschneidera > Bretschneidera sinensis. The sequence goes on from CM043705.1 coordinate 5,932,902, forward strand.
GATAAAAATAGCATAATCAAGATTGGAATAAGGCAACGAACCTATGGAGGATTCCCAGAACTTTGTTATCTCTCCATATATTCTTCATTATATTTGCACAATTTTCTTATATTACTTTACTATCAAAAATTCGGATTCTCTCACTTGATCTTTATCGTTTGTGTTAAGGTTTACACTTTTCATTTGTAGTTCGCTTTTCCTCGTGGGATCGACACCTCAACTATACACAATAACCGCATATTAGTTTGAGCGTAATCAGGTATATTCGATTCTTAGAGAGATGTTCTCCTACCGAGCGAGAAGAAAGAGGATCTTCTTACTAGGATGCGTGCGAAACCTATCTACATTTTTGAATTGAAGTAGGAAGAAATCCTTGTTCATTATGGGTTGAGCTGAGCTACTCTCGATAGTTTTCTTTAAACTTAGAAATTCTTTACCCTATTTTTCTTTTTGTCTATTTGCAATGTATGTTTCTATCTTTGTACTTGTCATTGTGTTGATCAATCTTCTTTTTTTTCGTAGCTATGGTTGCTAAAAGATCTCGACTTCTTTGCCTGGCTGTTGGCAAGTAGGTGCGAGCTCCCTCAATTCCTCCTTCCAGCATAGAGGCCTCTCCTTTTTTGCCTACCGAACGAAAGAAAAGACATCATGTTAGCAATAGCATGAACTCGAGGGATTAACCATATATCGATCTTTCTGCTTGAAAGGGGGCCATCCTCCTCAACGATCGCATGGAGAGGGCAATACGAGCTTAGTTCTTGACATTTTTCATGGTAACTAGTCTGTCTTATGCTTAGACTCGGCATTTGGTGAACTGAGGGTAGCCAATCAGCTTATTCGAGGGCCCATCGTTCCCAAGGATGAGGCTAGATCACGACCTATCCTCCTAAGGTTATAGCCAATATCATGAGTTAATCGGTTTAAAAGGTATATCTCTTCCCGAATTTATGGTTATCTTTGGGCTTTTACCATTGGTGTCTGATTTGTTTTCTTTGCTGCTTTCAGGTAAGCATGTTTTGTTCTATGGTGGTCGAAAGGTACCTATAAGTTGTGGCATAGCATGGTCTCCTGGCCAAAGAAAGGGATGAGCTCCAAACCCAACTGAGTGCCTAGGTCGAGCAGATCGCTAAGCTAAGGGAGGATTGTTAGGCTCTCCGGGGGAACCTCCAGGTGGCAATTTCCAAGACAGAGGTAGTTGAGGCCGAGGCGGAGAGGCTTAAGGTCGAGTTGGAGAGGTCTAAAAAGAAGATCATTGAGAAGTTTAAAAAGACTATGAGAGAACTTACTTTATAATAAGGTCATTGAGGAGTATGTCACAGGCTTCAAGAGGCCAAGGCTAGGGTGGCTAAGATTGCTTCCGACTTAGATCAGCCAGGTACGCATCGTTCTCTCGGAGCTGACTATCCCTATGGGCATAGTGGATGGAGGTACTCCTATAAGGGATGACGGTGCTCAGTCTCATGCTTGGGAGGCTCAGGTCATAATTGTTGACTTGGATGGGTGGATCATCACGAAGTATGCTGAGCAATAGGAGTAGATTTAAGGCCTTAGCTTATGTTTTATCTTGTTTCTTTTTGTATTTGGCCAGAGAATCCCTCTTGTGTACTTATTTATTTTAATGAAATGGATGTTTTGTTGAATGAATTGGTGTTTGTGTGTCCAAGTCGAAGTTCTTTCCTTAATTTTATTTTGTTTTTGTACACGAGTTGGGAGTTTCTCTTGTGGAACCCCAAATTTTCTTCAGGTTCTTATGTCTGACTCGGGGTTTCTCTTATGAAACCCCAAGTTTTCTTTGGGTCTTTATGCCTAACTCAAGGTTTCTCTTATGTAACCCTAAGTCTTTGTGCATAACTCAAGGTTTCTATTGTGGAACTTTAAGTTTTGGGTAATCGACCTCGGTCTTCAGTCGTGGAGTTTATCCGAGGTGAAGGTCATTTGGGTGCTTCACGTTGGTCATCGATTATGGAGGATATCCGATGTGAAGACCATTTTCGATGTTTCACTTCAGTCCTTAGATGTGGAGGATGTTTGAGTTTTGTTTTGCTAAAAAGTAATAAATATATGCAAGTATTGACAGAGCTCATTTGATTAATAAAGTTGTAGTGCTTACATTAGAGGTTGGGTTCTCAGGCCATTTTACATTCACAATCAGTTGATGGAATTTTCTTAAGTTCCCTAAGTTTCATCTTCGTGGCCATCTAGCTTTTCCAATTCGAAGGTTTCTGCTTTAATCACCCTTCTGATGTGTTATGGGTCTTCCCAATTAGTTGAGAGTTTTCCCATATTGCAGGGGCTTGAGACTTCTTTCTTTCAAAGAACCAACTCTCTAAGCTTGAAGGTTTTTTGCTTCCTTCTAGAGTTATAGTATCTAGTTGTCCTATATTGGTATGTTACGAGCTTCAGCAACACTTCGTCTCGAGCCCCCTTGATTAAGTCTAGGTTTGATCTTAGGCCTTCATCATTGTTGCTTGGGTTGGAGATTTAAACTCTGAAGGAGGCTTTTCCTACCTCGACCGAGACTATAATCTCATATCTGAAAGCTAAAAAGGTGTTTCTCTTGTTAGTGCTCAGGGTGTGGTCCTGTAGGCCCATAGTGGATGCGATAGCTCTTTCACCCAAATCCCCCAGGCGTCTTCAAGTTACTTTTCAAGGTTTGCAATATAGTTCTATTTGGGTATTCGACTGACATGAATCACTGGTCGATCTGTAGGTCTTAACAGAATCTTTGGCATCGCGCTCCTTCAAACTGTTTTCCATTTTCAGTTACCATAACCTTCAGGATCCTATATTAATATACCACCAATTTCCAAATAAAATCTTTGGCTTTGTCTTCTATTATTCTTGCAAGCGGTTCTGCCTATGCCCACTTGGTGAAGTAGTCGGTTGCCATAATTAGGAACATCAATTGCGCAAGTGCAATAAAAGAGGCCAAGTATGTCTACACCCCACGTCCAAATGGGATCGGGCTGGTTATAATAGTCAGTGGGTTTGCTAGAAAGGGGGGATCGGTGCAAACTTCTGACACTTGACGCATTTCTTAATGAAATATGTGACTTCTTTTTGAAATCTTGGTTAGAATCAGAATTTGACTTAATGAGTCGATTTGTCCCAACCTTTAGGGGAAGTGAAGCATAATCAACTTAAAAATTTAGTTTGAAGTCACCATTAATCAATTCTTAAGGTTGAACACCTTACAAGGAATGTGATTAACTATAATATCTGTATTCATAAAGAAAAGATAAAGAAGTAATTTAATAAATATGACAACGAATTAAAATAATACATATATGCGAAAGATTTATTTTTTATAACACAATTCTTTATAAAAAAATTTTAAAAAAATGCATATTGCCTCTAAACTTCTAAATTGCTGTATGTTAAGCAGCACAAAAGTGAAACGGTGGGGGTGGCGGCGGTAAATTTATACACACACACACACACTTTGTTCTTTATTTTAATTAGACCTACCAAATCCTGATTGGTTTTCTTTCTTCTACAATTCAAACTACTCTATTTCTTTAAACATTTTTGGATCGAAAGAAAGGTTGAAAGAATAAAATTTTGAAGGGGTTTACAAGAGAATTTTATAGAGTCATAGGAAGCTCTAAGAAAAATATAGGGTAATAACGTGAAATTTATTTTTGAAATTTAGCATACATGAAATTTCCCGGAATTCAATGTGGGAATTTTCAAAGGGTGTGAATTATGAAGGAATTGAAGAATAAATTATAAATTTTAACATAAATATTATGTCAAGTGTTGACAATCAGCAACCAAGAAAAATTGCTGTGAGGAGTAGAAAAGGCAAGGAGGTGATCCACGGGTAGCTCTAAGTGCTACGTGGTGAGTTAGATTTACTTTAAGTAATCAAGATAAATATGAAATATACAGTGATAATATTTGAACAAATTATTAACTTATGATTTGGTGATAGATGAAAGTTGGTTGATAGGAATAATTGATGTATAGAGAATTATTTTATGAGAAATAATATTATTGGAATAATGAGTCGATTTAATAATAAAGATGATAAATGAAATTTTTGACAAGTTATGGATGACGATTTGAATGTCTGAATATATGCGTGTTTTTATGTTGTTGTACATATGCATATTTCATATCATTGTTCATATGAATATACATGAAATAAAAGAACCGGGAGGGCAGCTGGTCTAAATGAAATAAAAGAACTGAGGGGGCAGCCGGTCTAAATAAAAACCATGACAGCCGGTATATGTTGTAAATATATGAAAAATCGTGACAGTCAGTATATGCTGGAAATAAATGAAAACCATGACAGCCAGTATATGCTAGAAATAAAAGAACCGGGAGGGCAACCAGTCTAAATAAAATAAAAGAATCGGAAAGACAGCCAGTCTAAGATAAAAACATGTCGACATGTGAGAAGACGTTCCCTAATAATAATTCATGCATTGCATCTGTTTTAAATATTGATTTTATTACTGAAACGCTGAAGTGTAGTTTTTTATTGTAAATTTATTTATAGATGAATGAGTCTCACAGAGAGACAGTTATAGTGAGAAATAAACATGGAAGTATGATATGATAAGAACTATCTAAATGGTAGACTATATATTGTGAACCTCATAACAAGGTAATTATAAGATATAATTGATGGTCTTAAGGTGAATAAATATATAAGAAGAAGAGATTGATAGAGAATGGAGCTTATGATATGTGTAGTGATAGTAGAATGCTATTATCAAATTATATAATATATAAATGATTGAATATTAAAAGATTATTTATACAAATTGAATACTTCTAGTAAATTTAATTACACTGAGCTTGTAAAGCTCATCCCTCAATGTTAAATGATTTCAGGCAGCAGGCAGGACAGATAGTTAGTGAGCTAAGATTCAGACGAATTCATTATCTGTAAGCTATGTGGTCCACATCCTCAGACTAATGAGAAGAAAAAAAATATTTGTTAATATTCATGCATATCATGTTGTATACAATGTTTAAGTTGAGATCTGAATGATGTATCTCCCCTGTTAAGGGTTGAGGATTGATGTAAATATTTGCAGTTGGTAAATTTTTATTGTTGCATATATATGTCGTGCTAGGATTTTCAAAATGTGATGACACCATCTCGGGGGTGGCCAACCCAGGATGGGTCGTTACAATTTTGGTATCAGAGCATTAGGTTTTATGATTCTGTAGACTACATTAAAACTTAAAGAAGTGGAAGATCTAAATAAATTTTATCTTAATGCAAAGTCTGAGGATGACACGTGGACGTGCTAGAGTTAAAGGTAGAATTCTAAATCAGAGGGGACGTGGTAGACCCCCAATATTTAAAAAAAAAAATTGAAGTAGGGGAGGAAGTTGAGTATGTGGTTCCTGCAAGGGAACAGATTGATAGTATGGCAAGTACTAGTAGAGTTGAGAAAGAATCCGAGGTTAGGAGAGATGGATTGAGAGAAGCTCTTGAGTGTGCCCAAGGGAGGATAAATGCAGTTGAAGAAGGGCTGATAATTTACAGAGGATATTAGAGGAGAGATGTAGAAAAGAACCTGATGTGGTGAGGCAAGAGGTTTATGAGGGAGGAAGGTGTGTTTGCACATGAGATGCACAGAGATTGTTTTATGCGATTTCTTAAGTTTAAACCCCCAATCTTTTAGAGGATCTGTAAATCTTGTAGAAGCTGAGCAGTGGATTAGACATGTCGAGAAATATTTTGAAGTCTTACCAGTGACAAATAGACAGAAGGTTATTTTTGCTTCATTTATGCTGGAAGATGAGGCTTCTCAATGGTGGGAGGATATTTTGCCCAGGGTAAGCACAAAGGTTGAACAACCTTTAACTTAAAGTAAGTTTAAGGATGAGTTCTTTGCGAAATATTTTCCAGATACCTTTCAGGCACAACAAGAGAGAGATTTTATTCATCTAAGTCAGGGTAATTTATCGGTGGTTGAATATGATAGTATAATCCTAGCCCTGTCAAGGTTTTTACCTAAATTAGTGAATATGGATGAGAGAAAGTGTAACAGATTTTTAGACAGATTACACTATGACATTCAGACTAAACTCTCTTATATGGGCATTGGAAATTATGCTATACTAGTGGATAAAACAGTACAAATTGAGAAGAATTTGATAGAGTTTAGAGGTAGGATGGAGTGGCTGAAGAGGTCTAGATTTGAAGGACCTAGAGGTGGTGGCAGTATGAGTGTGCAGGGTGGAAGACTATCCCAAATGAGGTGTTCCTTATCACAAGAAACTATAGTATAGAGTCAGAGGCAAGCAAGATCTGTTGCTTTTGTAGCTCAGAATAATACTGGTTGGACCCTTAGATTCGGGAGATAGGCTATGGGAAGTGGGAGTTATAGTAGAGGAGTAAGTATGCCACCAAGGGGAGGTGGTAATTTGATGTATGATTGAGAGCTAAGGGTTTGCTTTAGATGTAATCAGATGGGGCATCTGTCTCAGAATTGCCCAACGCAGATATGCTTTGGATGTGGTGAGGGAGGACATGTTGCTGCAGATTGTCCTGTAGGAAAATCTGTTGACGTAGGCGTTGAAAGTGTTGGGAGAAGACCGACAGAGAGGGGTTATAGATCAGGGAGTGTATGGGGCAGAGGTCGAGGATCAATAGCTGAGAGATGATGTGGTAGCCAATTACAGTCTAAGGACAGCAGAGTCTATACATTGACCCAACATGATGCACAAACCACTCTTGATGTTGTTATGGGTATGGTATTTATCCTTGATAGGCCTGCTGGATTATTGATTGATCCTGATGCAACCAATTCTTTCGCATCCAGTGTTTATATGAAATCTATTAGTGCTAGTGCTAGTCCTTTGATGCATGCTATTTTTGTTGAGGTTCTTACTAGGGATAGAATTGTTATCAGGACAATTTACCGAAGTTGTATGATTAATATAGCTGATAGAGAATTTGAAGTCGATTTATTACCTTTGGATATGAAAAATTTTGATTTAATTCTAGGGATGAATTGGTTATCTGCATATCATGGTTGGGTAGATTGTTTTAGGAAGAATGTGGTGTTCTTTAAGATACCTGGATAAGAAGAGTTTAATTTCCACGGAGAACGTAAGATACTTGCTAACTATCTAAGTAAATGGTTGAAGAAGGGTTGTGAGAGGTATTTGGTATATGTGGTGGATTCTAGCCAGGAGAGTAAGAAGTTAGAAGAAATCTTAATAGTAAAAGATTTTTCTGATGTATTCCCTGAAGAGTTGTCTGGTTTGCCTCCTAATAGGGAGATTGAGTTTTTTATTGAGGGGATTCCAGGATCAGCACCCATATCTATACCACCTTATAGAATGGCACCAACTAAATTGAGAGAGTTGAAAGTTTAGCTTTAGAAGTTGCTAGTTAAACAGTTTATTCGACCTAGTATGTCACATTGGAGAGCCCCTGTATTGTTTATCAAGAAGAAGGCTGGGACAATGAGGTTATGTATTGATTATAGATAGTTGAATAAGATCACCATCAAGAATAGATATCCTTTACCCAGGATAGATGATTTATTCGAGCAGTTACAGGGAGCTAGGGTGTTTTCTAAGATAGATCTGAGATTAGGTTATTATCAATTGAGGATAAAAGAGGGGGACGTGCCTAAGACTGGTTTTAGGAATGTTATAGCCATCATTAGTTCCTGGTCATGCCATTTGGGTTGACTCATGCTCCTGCAGCATTTATGGATCTAATTAATCGGGTGTTTAAACTATTCTTGGATAGATTTTTTATTGTGTTTAATGATGATATTATGGTATATTCCAAGAATAAAGAGAAGCATATGCAGCATTTAGAGATAGTGTTGGAAATTCTGAGAAGAGAGAAATTATATGAAAAGTTCTCGAAGTGTGAGTTTTCGTTGAGTGAAATATCTTTCTTGGGGCATGTTGTGTCGGGAGAAGGAATAACAATTGACCCACAGAAAGTAGAAGCAGTGTTGAATTAGGAAAGACCCACTAGTGTAACTGAAGTTAGAAGCTTTTTTGTGTTGATTGGTTATTATAGGAGATTCATCCAAAATTTTCTATGATTGCTGTACCATTGACTAGACTGGTCAAGAAGGATGTGAAGTTTAGGTGGTTAGAGGAATGTGAGAGAAGTTTCAAGCAATTGAAAGAAAAATTGACTACTGCCCCAGTATTAGTGCTTCCTTTTGGTAATGAAGGATTTTTAGTATATAGTGATGCGTCACATCAGCGGTTGAGATGTGTGTTGATGTAACATAGGAGAGTTATAGCTTATGCATCTAGGCAATTTACCATGAGAGGAATTACCTAACTCATGATTGAGAATTGGCTGCCATCATTTTTGCTTTGAAGATTTGGAGACATCATCTGTATGGAGCCAGTTGTGAAATTTTTACTGGACATAAAAGCTTGACGCATTTATCAACCCAGAAGAAGTTGAATTTGAGGTAGAGGAGATGGATGGAGTTGATTAGTGATTATGACTGTACAATTCATTATCATCCAGGAAAGGCTAATGTAGTAGCTGATGCATTGAGTAGAAAGGCTGCAGGGAGATTAGACAGGAAGTATTGAGTGGAAAGCCAACTGAGTTTAGAATTAGAGAATATGGTATGGTGGTACTGGGGCATAGAATTTGTGTTCCCAATGATGTGGAGATAAGAAAGGAAATACTAAGAGAGGCTCATGATTCTGTATATTCCATGCACCTAGGTAATAATAAGATGTACAGGGGATGAAGAAGGATGTAGCAGAACATATTTCTAGATGCTTGACTTGTCAACAGGTGAAGTCTGAGAATAGACATCCAGTAGATTTATTACAACCTCTTCCAATACCTGAGTGGCCGTGGGAAAATGTGAGTATGGATTTTGTCTCTGGTTTTCCCCGTACCCAGAGAGGTCATGATGCTATATGGGTTATAGTGGATAAACTTTCTAAGTCTTCACATTTCCTTCCTATTAAAACTACCTGAAGTCCTAAAAATTTGGTTAAATTGTATGTATCGGAGATTGTAAGATTACATGGAGTACCCTTGAGTATTGTATCAGATAAAGATTCTAGATTTACCTCTAGATTTTGGAGAGGTTTTCAAGAAGCTATGGGTACGCAATTACAATTTAGTACAGCTTTTCATCCACAAACTGATGGGCAGATGGAGAGAATCATCATAATACTAGAAAATATGCTGAGGGTAAGTGTATTGAGTTTCTCAGTGAGCTGGGATGCTTATTTTCCTTTGATTGAATTTTTATACCATAATCAGTATCAAACTAGTATTGGGATGGCACCATTTGAAGCTTTATATGGTAGGAGGTGTAAAACTCCAGTATGCTAGGAAGAAGTTGGAGAGAGAAAGATATTTGGTCCAGAAATGATAGATCTGACTACTGAGAAGATCAAACTAGTTAAAGAGAACCTTAGAGCAGCATAAAATAGACAGAAGGGATATGCTGATAATAGAAGATGACCTCTTGAGTTTCAAGTTGGTGATTGGGTATTTTTGAAGATATCTCCATGAAAGGGTATATTGAGGTTTAAAAAGAAAGGAAAATTGAGCCCGAGATTTATGGGGCCATATGAGGTGATTGAGAGAGTTAGACCACTAGCATATTGATTGGATTTGCCCCCAGAGTTAAAGCAATTACACAATGTGTTTCATGTGTCACTTTTAAGAAAGTACATACACGATGAATCCCATAGTATCTTGAATCAGGCGATAGAACTTCAAGAAGATTTGACTTTTATGCCAGTACCAGTCAGAATTCTAGACAGAAAGGAAGAAGTCGTGCGCAATAAAGTCATTCCTTTGATTCAAATATTATGACAGAACAAAGATGTCGAAGAAGTCTCTTGGGAGCATGAAGCAAGAATGAGGAAAGAATACGACCAACTCTTTCATGAAGTTGGTAAGGAAATTTCGGGGATGAAATTTTTGTAAGGTGGGTAGAATTGTAATATCTGTATTCGTAAAGAAAGGGTAAAGAAGTAATTTAATAAATATGACATGGAATTAAAATAGTACATATAGGAAAGATTTAATTTTTATAAAACAATTCTTAAAAAAAAAGTCTTGCAAGACCTAGACTTCCAGATGTTGCCTCAAAACTTCTAAATTGCTGTATATTAGGTAGCACAAAAGTGAAACGATGGGGGATGGCGGCAAATTTTATATATATATATATAAACACTTTGTTCTTTATTTTAATTATATTTACCAAATCCTGATTGGTTTTTTTTTTCTACAATTCAAACTACTCTATTTCTCTAAACACTTGGGGATCGAAAGAAAAGTTGAAAGAATAAAATTTTGAAGGGGTTTACAGGAGAATTTTATAGAGTTATGTGAAGCTCTAAGAAAAACATAAGATAATAACGTGAAGTTTATTTTTGAAATTTAGCATACATGAAATTTCCCAGAATTTAATGTGGGAATTTTCAAAGGGTGTGAATTATGAAGGAACAGAAGAACAAGTTAAAATTTTTAACAAAAATTGTATGTTAGGTGTTGACGATCAACAACTAGGAGAAATTACTAAGAGGAGTAGGAAAGGCAAGGAAGTGATCCACATTTAGCTCTAAGTGCTACGTGGTGAGTTAGATTTACTTTAAGTAATCAAGATAAATATGAAATATATAGTGATAATATTTGAATAAATTATTAACTTATGATTTTGTGATTGATGAAAGTTGGTTGATATGTATGATAGGAATAATTGATGTATAGAGAATTATTTTATGAGAAATAATATTATTGGAATAATGAGTCGATTTAATAATAAATGTGATAAATGAAATTCTTGGCAAGGTATGGATAATGATTTGAATGTCTGAATACATGTGTGTTTTTATGTTATTGTACATATGCATATTTCATATCATTGTTCATATGCATATACATGAAATAAAAGAACCAAGAGAGTAACTGGTCTAATTGAAAAACTGTGACAGCTGATATAGACTGGAAATAAAAGGGACATCGTGACAGCTGGCATATGCTGGAAATAAATCCTTGATAGTTGGGATAAGCTGTAAAGAAAATAACCAAAAAGGGGGCCGGTCTGAGATAATAAAAACATGTCGACATGTGGGAAGATGTTCCCATAATAATAATTCATGCATTGCATCTGTTTTAATTATTGCTTGCATTATTGAAATGTTGATGTGTGGTGTGTTATTGCAAATTTATTTATAGATGGATGAGTCTCACAAAGAGACAGTTATGGCGATAAGAACCATTTAAATGGTAGACTTTATGATGTGAACCTCATTACGAGGTAATTATGAGATAATTGATGGTCATAAGGTGAACCAATAAATACAAGAAAGAGATTAATAAAGAATGGATCTTATGACATGTGTAGTGATAGTAGAATGCAAGTATCAAGTTATGTGAAATATAATTGATTTAATATTGAAAGATTATTTATACAGATTGAATACTTCTGGTAAATTTAATTCACTGAGCTTGTGAAGCTCACCCCTCATTGTACAATGATTTCAGGTAACAAGCATGACAAATAGTTTGGTGAGTTGAGGTTCAGACGAAATCATTATCTAGTAAGTTATGTACATGTCAACATCCTCAGACTAATGAGAAAAGAAAAGAAAAATTTATTTGAAATATTCATGCATGTTACGTTGTATCTAATGTTTAAATATCAGATTGATGTAACTCCCATGTTGAGGGTTGAGGATTGATGTAAAATTTTCTATTGGTGTTATTTATTTTTATTATTTCATATATGTGTCATGCTGGGATTTTCAAAATGTGATGACACCATCTCGGAGGTGGCCAACTCGGGATGGGTCATTACAGTTGATGTCGTGACGCATAAGGTCGATGTCTGTTCGCATCATCTGGAAACTCTGGTCGACTGAAGAGCTCAAGCTCTGGATCTGGATTGCATGGACATTTGTAGGCTCACTATAGCCTGTAGTAGATCATCATGTCTAGCCTGACCAGCAGTCGAGCTACTATGTCCAACATGCTGTGGACTAGGTGCTTGCTTGTCAGTGTCCATGGCAGTGGGAGAAGTTGCATCATCGGGAATGTCATCGTCCTCATCACTGTCATCATCATACCTGATACGAATATTCTTCTCTAGTTAAGAGAAATTGATGATGTCTTCGGGGCTGATGTCTTAAGCTTCGGAGGCAGGCAGGTGAACTTTTAAGTGGTGCAATATCAGAGTGATGAGCATGCCATAGGGGAGGCAACCCGAGTCATGAGTCTTGCCATTAAGCATGTTGGCCAGTAGTAGGGGGTAGATATTGAAATGGTGTTCAGTTTTGAGATGCCAAATCAATACTATGTCAATCTTTGACATATAACCTCGACTTTTGAGTCTAGGGTGGATGGTCCATCACACTACAAGGTTGAAAAATTTCGAGTCAAAGGGCATGTCACTACACTAATGGAAAGTAGTGGATCGAAAGACATAGTTAGGGTCTCCATTAACTATCGACATGCCTCCTCATAATCAAAATTGTATGGCCATCCATCCAGACCCCATGAGATCCCGGTCGCTGGGATTCTCAGAAAGCTGACCAATAGGTCAGTGTTGACCTTAAACTCCGCACCCATCCCACTAGTTTTAAATCTAAGAGCTAGGGGATTGGATTTTACAATGTTGGCATAAAATTGATGGATTAGTCTGGGATAGTATTTACGGTGGATATTTACAAAGGGGTTAGGCTTATTGCCTCAAAGCAGGTAGAATATCAAAGTTAGCATGATGAATATAATCAAAATCTACGAATCTACCCATAATGATTTTCTTATGTCTAATAATGGTGTTATACTTGCTCTTAACGGCTAGACTCCAGAAGAGCGAGTCATCGAGCTCAGCTCTCGCTTGCTTGCTCGAGGAACCGATAATCCCTTTTCCTCTTGAGTCTAATGCTGAGGCCTTCCGTGATCTAGACCCCTTGGGCACGTGAGGTCCGACAACGGTTGTCTTTATGTGTATTTTCTCAGACATTTTTGAAAATCACGTTTGGTGAGAGTTTTTGGTGAAAAGAGTGAAGATTCAACGGTGAAAGTTGAAGATTAGGTGATTTGAAGGATGATTATGGGTTCTTTGGAATATTTTTAAGAGATTTGAGGTTAAAAGCAAAAAAAATTTAGAGAGAGAAAGTTAGGCTTTGGAGAAAATGGCATGAAATCTAAAAAAATGAAATGTCTATTATATAGAATCGCGATATTAGTCGACTGGGTCAGGGTACCAGTTAACTAGATTGACCCAACTAGTCGATTGGGTCCACAAAAAAATTTCAAATTTTGGGCTCTAAACTTGTTTTGTGATACCAGTCAACTAGGTCCTTGTACCAGTCGAGTGGTAAAATGGGCAGTAAGTTACCAGTTGACTAGATTGACCTAACTAGTCGACTGGGTAAATGGATACCAGTTGACTGGGTCATCCAACTAGTCTACTGGGTCTTTCAAAAATCATAAAATTTTGAGCTACAAGTAGGAATTTTGCAAGAAATGATTTATTTATGCCATTTTGAATGAGAAAAATATTAAATAGGAGTTAATGTTCATTCACTTAAAGACAAGTATGTATATGATGAATGTAAATGCAATCAAACACACATGTGTTCATAATTTGTTAAACCTATTAATAGTCTTATCTTACAAAAGTTATCTTCATTCAAGGTCTTAGTAAGAATATCAACAATTTATCTTCCGAATGAATGAATTCTAATCTAATATCACCATTTTGAGCATGATCTCTTATGAAGTGATGTCTTATCTCAACATTTTTGGTTCTCAAATGTTGAATTGGGTTTTTTGTTAAGTTGATAGCACTAGTACTGTCACAATGAATTGGAATAATTTTAAAATGCATGTCATAATCTTCTAGTTGCTGTTTCATCCACAAAACTTGTGCACAATGGTGAGTCTTAAATATTGCATATTTAAGCCCTTAAATTATATGTGTTAAGCTCTTAGTTTGTATTAGTTCACTTTATTTTATGTCTTTTCTGTGTTTTGTGTATTTTTATAGGTTTGTTGAGAAAATGAAGTATTTCGAGAGATGTCAAGCTTCAAGAGCAAAAGCTGAGGATGCCTAGTGCGATCGAGCGCACCTGCCTACGAACGAGCGCATGGTCAACATGCCACATCAAAATCTTTGCAGTGAAGTGCACCTGCGATCGAGCACATCAGACATATGATCGAGCGCACATGCGATCGTGCGCATCAGACATGCGATCGATCGCACAAATCTGCGATCGAGCGCACTCGGGCAGTATCCCACATCGAATCTGTAACCCATTGTGCTCCGGGACTCCCCCTATAAAAGAATTATCTCACTGCATCTTTCAGTATGCAATTCCTGGGCCATTTGGTGTAATCCAGTGGACATCTGCTAGCATTCTGGTAGACCCTGAAGGCTTTGCTACCACGAGGGGAAGCGCTGCCCAACAGCGAGTGGAATTTCTCCCATGTATAGTAACTTATTTCTTTTCATTTAGTTTTAAAGTTTAATGTTTAGCACTTGTATTGTGAACTTTAGTTTCATAATTATGAAAGGCTAAAATCTTGAGCTAAGGTTGAAGATGAAGCCTTTCCATTGTTTAGCATTATATTTTCAAATTTGCGCATAATAATTCTGATGTTTTTTAATATAAATGTTTTGTTCAATTATTTGAGTAAAATCTTATGATTGGGTGCTTTTAATTGTTAAATTGGATATTCCTTGTGCTTCATCTGACGAATACACCGAATCATTTTCGATTAAATTGGATTTCCTTTGTGATTTGTTAAAAACGGATACATTTGATGCTTTTGGTTTAGTTGGGATATTCGTTGTTTTTTGTTTAAAGTTGGATTCATGAAATTTTTTGATTACTTTTATATAGAACATGAAAATATATGTTTTACTTTGGTGAGGTGGATTCAGAAACTTTAGTTATTTTATCATTTGCTTTAAAACAATTTAGTTTAAGTCTATATTTCTTTCCACAATATAATACAAAATTCGGAACTAGGTTAAAATAGGGTTAGTTTAGATAAAATTATATTTTCACAACGCAATTCCCTGTGGATTCGACCTCGCACTTGCACAACACTATATTGCAAACGACTCGTGCGCTTGCAAGTAATTTAAAACTCACGACAAGTTTTTTGCGCCGTTGCCGGGGAGTTGTTTGGTTTGTGAAATTTTTGTCTAAACTAATTTTATTTTTCTACTAGTTAGGTAACATTTTTTTGTTTGATTTTTTTATTGCAATTTTATTTTAGTTTATTTGTTTCTATTGGCAATTGTCCATAAAATAAAATAAATTAGAAAAATTAAAAAAATTAAAAAAATGTGGATGAATCCAACGCTAGTTTCACAGTCTTTAGAGGACGCCCTCAGTTTGGAGAAGATTTGGATTTGGATAAGCAACTTGAGCAAGCAAATGCTATCTTGGAGTTTGTTCCTCGGGAGAGCAGTAAGACGGAGGAGACTGTGGGTGAATCAAGCATTGAGGACCCCCTGGAGGCATGCTTTGCTCAGTTTGGAGAGGATTTGGATTTGGATAAGTTGCTTGAGCAAGCAAATGCTACTTTGGAGTCTGCTCCTCAGAAGAGCAGTGAGACGGAGGAGACCACAACATCCGAACCACCCAAGAAGGAACATAAGCCTTTACCGAACAATCTTAAGTATAAGTTCCTAGGTCTAGCAGTTTATTTGCCTGTGATTATAGCTTCAGATTTGGTTGAGGCTCAAGAGAATAAATTAGTGGACATTTTAAAAGAGCACAAGGAAGCTATCGGCTGGACTATTGAGGATGTCAAGGGAATCAACCCCTCGATGGTGATGCCTAAGTTACGTGTGGAAGAGAATGTCAAGCCATCGAGGGAGCCACAAAGAAGGCTCAACACAGCTATGCAAGAGGTTGTGAGGATTGAAGTGATAAAGTTGTTTGATGCAGTGATCAATTATTCAATCTCTGTTAGCAAGTGGGTGAGCCCGATTCATGTCGTGCCCAAGCGGGCTGGAGTAACAGTAGTGAAGAATAAGGACGATGAGTTGGTTCCAACTCGTGTGCAATCAGGATGGAGAGTGTGTCTAGACTACCTTGAGTGGAATGCTACCACAAGTAATGATCATTTTCCACTCCCATTTATTGATCATATGGTGGAGCATTTAGCTGGGCACGATTACTAATGTTGGGTCTGGCTGAAGATGTTAAACTTAGCGCTCATGGGAGGCACCCCACAGCTTATCCTTTCTGTTTATTTATTATTTTACATATTTATGATTAATGTTTGTTTCCAGTCATTATTTTTCAGGGACAACGCGTACTTCAGTTCAAGTTTGGGGGTATGTTATGAGCCATACCAGTCCAGATAGTTCTCTATTTCTCAGGTCAGCTCTTTCCATATTATTTACACATTGGGGTCAATGTGAAATTTAAGTTTGGGGGTATGGGAGACACATTTCACACACTTTGTCCTAATTTTTTGTTGTTTTTTTAGTGAAGATAAATGCATGTTCATGTTCGTCTGAAAATTTTGGTTGATCTAAAAATTGTAATGTGATTTCATTAGTGAGTTAAAAACTTTGAACACATGATCTGATGATAGAGTTTAAACTTTAGTTACTTACTTTAGGCATTCAAGAATTCACATGTTTGATCTAATTTAACATATGCACATTAGCACATATTTGTGTGAGGTATGACATGTGATGTTAATGTGTATGTTTCTTATCTTAACTGAAACGGGATGACTTGTGGGATTAACACTTGGGCATAGAAAAGCATATATATATATATATATATATATATATATATATATATATATAATGATCATCATCAATAAACTTTCCACTGAGTAACTGGACCTCTTGCCTCAGTAAGCAGTGAGTGTTGACGTCAAAAGGTGGGAATTTTATTCATAGTGATCATTGCGAAATCTTCCGCTGAGTAACTGGACCTCTTGCCTCAATAAGTAGTGAGTGTTCATGTCAAAAGGTGGAAATTTTGTAGCATTAAGGTCAGTTTAGTTTCGTAGCCTTTTTTACTCGAGTTAGTAAGTCCTTAGGGGTATCTTTACACCTAATGCCCTAAAACCATCTGGTTTGGAAATCATTGACTCAACACTCGTTACATGGGTCAATTAGAAAGCTTAAGGGAGAACTAAACATAACAGAACCTTATTATTAAAAAAAATATAAAAATAAAAATAAAAACTATGTCATTGTTGTTCATTCCGATGAGAAATTCTGTGAATCTTGAGATATGGAAACATTGTACATTGATCTTATTAGGAAACCTCATCAGTATGTGCTAATTCACTTTACACTGATTCAAGCTTGTGATGTCTTAACATGCCTCTTGTAAGTAATTAGGTTTTAAATTCTTATTCATTGTGAAGATGGATTAGATTTTTTAAGCTTGCTCATGAACGAATTTCATGATTTTGAGTGCTCCTTAAATTTTTGGATACCATGAGCATTGAACTTATCTTTATGTTCTTTGTTTTTCATTAGTTTTTTTTATTTTGTTTTGCTAAGAGACTAGCAAAATATAAGTTTGGGGGGTATTTGATGAGTCTTAAATATTGCATATTTAAGCCCTTAAATTATATGTGTTAAGCTCTTAGTTTGTATTAGTTCACTTTATTTTATGTATTTTCTGTGTTTTGTGTATTTTTATAGGTTTGTGGAGAAAATGAAGCATTTCGAGAGATGTCAAGCTTCAAGAGGAAAAGCTGAGGATGCCTAGTGCGATCGAGTGCACAAGACATGCGATCGAGTGCACCTACCTAGGAATGAGTGCATGGTCAACATCCCACATCGAAATCTTTGTAGTGAAGTGCACCTGCGATCGAGTGCATCAGACATGCGATCGTGCGCATCAAACATGCGATCGATCACACAAATCTGCGATCGAGCGCACTCAGGCAGTATCCCACATCCAATCTGCAACCCATTGTGCTCTGGGACTCCCCCTATAAAAGAACTATCTCACTTTATCTTTCAGTGTGCAATTCATGGGCCATTTGGTGTAATCCAGTGGACATCTGCTAGCATTCTGGTGGACCCTGAAGGCTTCGCTACCACTAGGGGAAGCGCCGCCCAACAGCTAGTGGAATTTCTCCCATGTATAATAATTTATTTCTTTTCATTTACTTTTAAAGTTTAATGTTTAGCACTTGTATTGTGAACTTTAGTTTCATAATTACAAGAGGCTAAAATTTTAAACTAAGGTTGAAAATGAAGCCTTTCCATTGTTTAGCATTATATTTTCATATTTGCGCATAATAATTCTGATGTTTTTTAGTATAAATGTTCTGCTCAATTATTTGAGTAAAATCTTATGATTGGGTGCTTTTAAATGTTAAATTGGATATTCCTTGTGTTTCATCTGATGGATACATCGAATTGTTTTCGATTAAATTGGATTTCCTTTGTGATTTGTTAAAAGCGGATACATTGGATGCTTTTGGTTTAGTTGGGATATTCGTTGTTTTTTGTTTAAAGTTGGATTCATGGAATTTTTTGATTATTTTTATATAGAACATGAAAATATATGTTTTACTTTGGTGAGGTGGATTCAGAAACCTTAGCTATTTTATCATTTGCTTTAAAACAATTTAGTTTAAGTCTATATTTCTTTCCACAATATAATACAAAATTCGGAACTAGGTTAAAATAAGGTTAGTTTAGATAAAATTATATTTTCACAACGCAATTCCCTGTAGATTTGACCTCGCACTTGCACAACACTGTATTGCAAACGTCTCGTGCGCTTGCAAGTTATTTAAAACTCACAACACAACAATTTTTAGCAACTTCGGGAGTTGATAGTGCAATTGAATTTTGTTTCGTAGAAAACCAAGAAGTCAATATTACACCTAGAAATTGGCATGTTCCACTAGTTCTTTTTCTATCTAGCCTACAACCCACAAAATCAGCATCCGAGTACCCAACAAGATCAAAAGTTGATTTTCTAGAATACCATAAACCTAGATTTTGAGTGCCTTGTAAATATATTAGGATTCTTTTTACAGCAATTATATGTGATTCCTTAGGATTAGCTTGAAATCTAACACACATGCATACATTGAACATTATATCGGATCTACTTACAGTTAGATATAGTAAAGCTCCTATCATGCTTCTATAAGTTTTAGTATCTACACACTTACCTCCCTCATGTAGGTTAAGTTTTGTAGAGGTGCTCATAGGAGTGCCAATTGGTTTTTAGCTTTCCATCCTAAACCTCTTCAATAGGTCCTTAGTGTATTTTGATTGATTGATGAAGATTCTTCCTTTAAATTGTTTGATTTGGAGTCCAATGAAGTAGGTAAGCTCTCCCACAAATTCACCTTGCATAAGATTAGCAAAATCTTGACACATGGATTCATTAGAAGCACCAAATATAATATCATCAGCATATATTTAGACTAATAGTGTGCCATTTTTGTCAGTTTTTGTAAAGAGGGTTGCATCTATTTTTCCTCTTGTAAAACTAATATGGCCCAAAATATTTCGGCCCAAATGAGCCCCAGGCCCAGCAAAATACTCCAACCCGAATGAGCTCCAGACCCCCCAGAACGATCCAGACCCACCAGAACAGTCCAGCCCAAATGAGCTTCAGGCCCGGCAAGATGCTCCAACCCCATAAAGAGCCTAACTAAACTCTCCAGCTCTGACAAGCGGACCAATGTACTCTCCGGCCCAACAAGATCTCAGGGCCTATAAGGGATTGCCCAGCAAACCTATGTCTGGATCTCCCCTATGGCCGTCCTGCAGCCCCCCTACGGTCGCCCTGCAGCCACCCTACGGCACGCCACCCTACCACCGCCCTATGACCTACGGCCACCCTACAGTGCCACCTCTCTTGAGCTTGTAATCATGTCATTCCCACTGGCAGATGACTATAAAAGGGCCAAGGTATGGACTTCACCATATCATAAACGAACACGCACTTCTGTTTACACTTTAATTTCACAAGCCCTCGACTTCTTTTGAGCCCTCGGCTTCTCCTTTAAATCGTTTCTAACTTAGGCATCGGAGCACCCTCGGAGGTCTCCCTCTCTCCTCCTTCCAAGGGTCTTCAGTTCACCTCTGTTACCTATGTAGGGCTGAGCCACATCCTCACCAAAGCCCTACCAGCGTCTGAGCCACGTCCTCACCAAAGCCCTGCCAATATCCAGGTCACGTCATCACCCAGGCCACGTCAGCACCAACAGTAGGCGGCATCAACAGATTGGCGCCATCCGTGGGAAACCATAATCTCTCGCTATAGTATAAGCGAAGAAGTCTAAAGAACTCATCTGTTGCGATGCCAAGCCATCTTACACCACGTAGCACACTTTAGAGTTTTAACTGTGCACGGTCGAGCTCTATAGTGCACACGTCACTGTCCGAGCGGTTGCTAAATGTTCACGACCAAGCACCATAGTGCACACGTCCCTATCCGAGCGGTTGCTAAGTGTGCACGACTGAGCCCTATAGTGCACATATCCCTGTCTGAGCGGTTACTAAGTGTGCATGGTTGAGCGCCATAGTGCACACGTCCCTGTCCGAGCGGTTGCTAAGTGTGCACGGCCGAGTGCCATAGTGCACATGCTCTTAGCCAAGCATCAGTGCGCACCAGTGCACACGGCCAAACTAAGCCATGCACACTCAAGTCTGAGAGAAGGAATATGTGTGCAAATGCTCGGACTAAGCCGAACCTCAGTGCACACTTGTGCACACTGGCCAAGCATCAGTGCGCACGGCCAAACTAAGTCGCGCACACTCAAGTCCGAGAGAAGGAATATGTGTGCAAATGCTCAGACCAAGCTGAGCGTTAGTGCACACTAGTGCACATAATCCAAGCTTCAACGCGCAATAGTGCGCACAGCCAAGAGAGCGTGCGCACACCAAAGTCTGAGAGTGTGAATATGTGCTCATACGCTCGACCTTATCCAAGCCTTGTCTGAGCTTTAGTGCACACTAGTGCACACAGTCCAAGCTTCAGTGCGCACAGCCAAGAGAGCACGCGCACACCAAAGTCCGAGCGTGTGAATATGTGCTCATACGCTCGGCCTCATCCGAGCCTTGTCTGACCTTCAGTGCACACAGTCCAAGCTTTAGTGCGCAACAGTGTGCACAGCCAAGAGAGCACGCGCACACCAAAGTCCAAGCGTGTACATATGTGCTCATACGCTCAGCCTCATCTGAGCCTCATCCGGGCTTCAGTGCACACTAGCGCACATAGTCCAGGCTTCAGTGCGCACAGCCAAGAGAGCGCGCGCACACAAAAGTCCAAGCATGTGAATATGTGTTCATAGGCTCGGCCTCATCCGAGCCTCGTCTGAGCTTCAGTGCACACTAGTGCACACAGTCCAAGCTTCAGTGCGCACAGCCAAGAGAGCGCACGCACACCAAAGTCCGAGCATGTGCATATGTGCTCATACGCTCGGCCTCATCCGAGCTTCAGTGCACACTAGTGCACACAGTCCAAGCTTCAGTGCGCAATAGTGTGAAAAACCAAGAGAGCGCGTGCACACTAAAGTTCAAGCGTGTGCATATGTGCTCATACGCTCGGCCTCATCCGAGCTTCAGTGCACACTAGTGCACACAGTCCAAGCTTCAGTGCGCAATAGTGCGAAAAACCAAGAGAGTGCGTGCACACTAAAGTTCAAGCGTGTGCATATGTGCTCATACGCTCGGCCTCATCCGAGCTTCAGTGCACACTAGTGCACACAGTCCAAGCTTCAATGCGCACGGCCAAGAGAGCGTGCGCACACCAAAGTCCGAGCGTGTGCATATGTGCTCATACGCTCAGCCTCGTCCGAGCTTCCATGCATACTAGTGCACACAGTCTGAGCTTCAGTGCGTAACTATGCACATAGCCAAGAAAACGTGCGCACATCCAAGTCCGAGCGTGTGAATACGTCCTCATACGCTTGGCCTCATCCCAACTTTGGTGCACACTTGTGCAAACAAGCCGAGTATCAGTGCGCAATTGTGCGCACGGCTAAAGATTCTCCAAAATCTGAGCCTTGTCAACGCTCGGCCGTATTCTCCAAAGTCCGAGCCTTGTCTATTGCTCGACCAAGTTTTCTCCAAGGATTCTCTAAAGTCTGAGCCTTGTCAACGCTCGGTCGTATTCTCCAAAGTCCGAGCCTTGTCTATCGCTCGGCCAAGTTTTCTCCAAGGATTCTCCAAAGTTTGAGCCTTATCAACGCTCGGCCGTATTCTCCAAAGTCCGAGCCTTGTCTATCGCTCGGCCAAGTTTTCTCCAAGGATTCTCCAAAGTCCGAGCCTTGTCAACACTCGGTCGTATTCTCCAAAGTCCGAGCCTTGTCTATCGCTCGACTAAGTTTTCTCCAAGGATTCTCCAAAGTCCGAGCCTTGTCAACGCTCGGTCGTATTCTCCAAAGTCCGAGCCTTCTCTATCGCTCGGCTAAGTTTTCTCCAAGGATTCTCTAAAGTTCGAGCCTTGTCAACGTTCAGCCGTATTCTCCAATGTCTGAGCCTTGTCTATCGCTCGGCCAAGTTTTCTCTAAGGATTCTCCAAAGTCCGAGCCTTGTCAACGCTCGGCTGTATTCTCCGAAGTCCGAACCTTGTCTATCGCTCGGCCAAGTTTTCTCCAAGGATTCTCAAAAAATCTGAGCCTTGCCAACGCTCGGTCGTATCTTCAAAAGTCCGAGCCTTGCCTAACGCTCGACCAAGTTCTCCAAAGGTCCCAATGATTAAGCTACGTGACTAACACTCGGGCTCATTCTCCAAGGTTCAGACGTTTTGCGAACACTCTACAAGACTTCCCCTAGTTCAAGCATTTCTCCCACGCTGTGTTCAGGATCAAGTTCGTTTTATTGAATTAAGTATAAAAGGCAAGGATATCACACAAGACAAAGATTAAAGGAAAAGATATGTTATTAATTCAGGGAATTACAACTAACAGCCTCGAAGTATAAAGTAAATAGGGCCCTAACGGCCTCGAAGTACAAAGAAAATGTTAAAAAGCAAGGCTCCGCAGGTAGCACCGGTTACAAGCTCCCACACCCTCTTCAGGCTGAAAAGCTCCTGGTACAATCCTGAAGAGCTCCTGGTGCGGGCTTGAAAGCGAAAGCGCGCACCTGTCAGCTGTAGCCCCAGGCCTGGGTGACCTCCTCAGCCCCTCTTCTTCTTCAGTTCCAATAAGCTCAAGGGACCAAGGAGCCCACCATCCAGAGACACAGCCCCCCGGACTTTAAATGAATCCGTGGTACTCCTTTGGGGCTGGCTGTATCCCTCTTCTTCTTCGGTACCAATGGATCGAGAAGCTCTTGGCACAAAGAACCCTCCCAGCTCCCACTCGGAATCTGGAAGAGGTCTTTGCCTCCACTCGGAATCTAAAAGAGGTCTTAACCCCCGTTTGAAATCAGGGAGAAGACTATGTTCGTTGAACCACGACCCTCCTCCAGGGTAGCCTCGTCTTCCTCTTTAGCTTCCATACAACCCTCAAGAAACTGATGACTCCTCTCTCTCTCTGAGATCATTACCCTTGGTATTACCTAAGCCAATGACTCCATTACCAGAAAGTGAGATCTTCCTCTTTGGAAACTGAACTCATTTCTGCTTAAAACAAAAGGTGTCAGAGACCCTTATTTATAGGAAGGGAAAACACGTTTCGCGAAAGAAATTAATACGAAAACGAAAAAAGAGGGGACTTTATGGTTTTTGAAATAACTTTTTCGTTTCCCCAAGCAATCTTTCGCCTCCCAAGAGTGACAGTCCGACTCTCAAGGACGGTTGTTCAATCACAGATTTGACTTTACGGTTTCTGAGAGGATTTTTCGCTTCCCCAGACGACTTGTCGCCTCCCGAGCATCACTGTTCGGCTCTCACGATCGGGTTTTTTTACTCTTCGGCTCTATTCAAAATCTTGACCCACAAAGTACTTCCTCAAGCACATAAATGTACCCGAGGAAGTGGGGGGCCTATGATATGGCCCAAAATATTTCGGCCCACATGAGCCCCAGGCCCAGTAAAATACTCCGGCCCGAATGAGCTCCAGACCCCCCAGAATGGTCCAGACCCACCAGAACAGTCCAGCCCAAATGAGCTTCAGACCCGGCATGATGCTCCAACCCCATAAGGAGCCCAACTAAACTCTCCAGCTCTGACAAGCAGATCAATGTACTCTCCGGCCCAGTAAGATCTCAGAGCCCATAAGGGATTGCCCAGCAAGCCTATGTCTAGATCTCCCCTACGGCCGCACTGTAGCCCCCCTACGGCCGCCCTGCAACCACCCTACGGCACGCCACCCTACAGCCGCCCTATGACCTGCGGCCACCCTACAGTGCCACCTCTCCTGAGCTTGTAATCATGTCATCCCCACTGGCAGACGACTATAAATGGGCCAAGGCATGGACTTCACCATATCATAAACGAACACGTACTTCTGGTTACACTTTAATTGCATAAGCCCTGGGCTTCTTTTGAGCCCTCGGCTTCTCCTTTAAATCGTTGCTAACTTAGGCATCGGAGCGCCCTCGGAGGTCTCCCCCTCCCCTCCTTCCAAGGGTCTTCATTTTACCTTTGTTACCTGTGCAGGGCTGAGCCACGTCCTCACCAAAGCCCTGCCAACGTTCGAGCCACGTTCTCACCAAAGCCCTGCCAACATCCAGGTCATGTCATCACCCAGGCCACGTCAGCACCAACAGTAAGCGGCATCAACAAAACCCATTTTCAACTAAACACTTACTTAGTCTTTCATACCATGCTCTTGGAGCTTGCTTCAACCCATAGAGAGCTTTAGAAAGCTTATAGACATGGTTTTGAAGACTAGAATTTTGAAACCAAGAGGTTGCTCAACATACACCTCTTCTTCTATGAAACCATTTAAAAATGAATTTTTCACATCCATTTGAAATAGCTTAAATTTATTATAGCATGCAAAGGCTAATAACATACGAATGGCTTCTAATCTAGCTACAAGAGCATAAGTCTCATCAAAGTTTATTCCTTCTTCTTGATTGTAACCCTTAGCAATTAGTCTAGCCTTGTTCCTAGTTACTATTCCGTTTTCATCCATTTTATTTCTACATACCCATTTAGTTATGACTGTATGATTCTTTGGTCTAGGAACTAGAGTCCATATTTTATTCATTTCAAATTGATTTAATTCTTTTTGCATAGCATTTATTTACTCAACATCTTTTTCGACTTCTACAAAAGTATTAGGTTCTACTTGAGAGAAATAAGCTACACAATTGCAAATATTTATTGTAGAGGATCGACTTCTTACCCCTTGTGAAGGATCACCAATCACTTGATCAATTGGATGATAATTCATATACCTCTAATATTTGAGAATACCATCCTCTTATTGACTTATAGATGGTTGATCAAGATTAGGAGCATCTACCACTTCATTTGTTTGAGCTTAGCGCTCTTTCGTGTCAACAATGGGAGTAGATGTATCCACTCTAGGAATAAAATCTACATCATCATTAAGAGATATCATTCTACTACTAATTGGGTTATACTCATCAAAGGTAAAATGTACGGATTCTTAAACCACTAGAGTTCTTTCGTTAAAGACTCTATAAGCTTTACTAGAGATTGAATATCTTAAGAATATCCCTTCATCAGTCTTTAAGTCAAATTTACCTAAATTAGTTTTATTGTTATTTAGGATGAAGCACTTGCAATCAAAAGCATGAAAATAAGATATATTAGGCTTTCTACCTTTCTGTAGTTCATATGAGTTTTATCAAGCATAGGCCTAATTAATACTCTATTTAAAACATAGCAAGAAGCAGTGTTTTCAAAAGCGTTTTTGGGGTGTGCCCCGGGCGCGTCCGGAGGTGTTTTTGGGCCAAAACGCCCCAGGGCGTGAATCCTGGGGACAAAGTATCACTGGGCACATGTTTTTCGGGTTTGGGCGTTCGCCCAGACCCGAGGCGTATGCCTTTGACGCCTCGAGCATCTGAGCGTACACCCAATATTACAGCTTGCTTACTCTTCTTTACGACCTGCAAGAGTCTAAATCTCACAAAAAGCACCATGAAACCAAGACAAAATTGAATTATTTAGAGGAAACTTCAGACAAGAGAGGTAGATCTGGAAAAATTTTCAAAAAATCAAAACGATGCAGAAGATAGATGGATCTAATAACCTAAGCATACACTAAAAAAAACACAAATCAACCAAAAATAAGGAATTAACTCCTTGGATTCCAAATATTTGGTCGGCTCCTCTAGAGGGTCGTCCTCCTCGTCGCCCCACCGCTTCGGTCCACCACAGCCGGTTTAGTCTCCGGATTTCGGAATAGGCACTGACAAGAGAGGTAGATCTGCTTGTGTCGTTTTGAGGATTTCTCGGTCTCTTCATCGTCTGAGGAAAGAGCTTTCGCTGTTTCTTGCTTTCTTCTTGGGGAAAAGAAGGGATTGAGTGTTTGTTGGATGGAAACCAGAGAAAAATATTTCTCTGCCCTCTCTCTCTCCTCCTCTCTTTCTCTGGCTCTCTTGAAATTTCTAGAATCTGCGGCATCTGCCTTCTGTAAAATGTAAAATTGTAAATAACTAAATATATATTTTGGCAAAATTTTTTTAACTATTATGGGCTGTAGTCCTTTTAAGTTTTAACTGGGCTAGAAAATTGTGCTAGAAGCCTAGTTGTTTTTGGTCCAATATCTACAGCCTTTTCTTTTTTAGTTGATATTTGAGACAGAAGCAAGCAATTGGTCCAACTTAACTGGTTTTGGTCCCACGTGAAAGTGTGAAACCCAATTTCTTAACTGGTTTTGGTCACTTTATTTTCTTAATTAGTTATTTACAGTGACTCACTTCTAACCTAAGTCAGGGTCGGTTTCTAACCCAATTCATTTTTCTCTACTTTTATAATTTTCATCAAATTGTTTGATATTTGTGTAAAAATATTTTGATAAATATTGATTCATAAGTCTTAAGTTAGTAAAGTTTATTGATAATTAATTAATTTATATTATTTTAATTTTTTAATATTTTTATAATTTAATTAATATTATTTTATTCAAAACGCCCCAACGTTTCAAAAGGCTTACGCACCAACGCCTCGGGGCTTATGCCTCACCTCATTGAGGCAAAACACCTCACCCAACGCCCTCGCCTCTGAAAACACTGACAAGAAGTATTTATGGCTTCCACCCAAAATTATTTTGATAAACCACTTTCACAAAGCATGGTTCTAACAAATTCCTCTAGAACTATATTTTTCCGCTTAACAACTCCATTTTGTTGAGGAGTTCTAGGTGCTGAAAAATTGTTATCAGTTCCATTTTCATCACAAAATTTTGAAAAACTTTGGTTTTCAAATTATTTTCCATGATCACTTCTAATACTTGAAATAGAAATTCCTTTTTCAATTTGAACCTTCTTGCAAAAGTTTACAAATCCTTTATAGGCTTCATCCTTGTAAGCAATAAAAATAACAAAGGTACATTTTGAATAATCATCAACAATAACAAGAGTATATTGATGGCCACCTAGACTAATGGTGCTTATTGGACCAAACAAGTCCATATGTAAAAGTCCCAATGGTCTAGAGGTTGAGATTACTTTTTTTGATTTAAAAGAAATTCTAGTTTGTTTTCCCATTTGACAAGCATCACAAACCTTGTCTTTTTCAAATTTGATTTTGGGAAGTCCAACAACTAAATCTTTTCTTGAAATAATTTTAAGCAAATCCATGTTCACATAGCCAAGTCTTCCATGCTATAGTCATGGGTTTTCACTAAAAGCGGGAAAACATTTTTCATTTTTCGAATGCAAATATTTTAAATCAACTAGATAGACATTGTCATGTCTATGGCCAATAAACTTGATCTTATTACTTTGATGTCTATTACTAGATAATGAGAGGATTCAAATATGACTTTGTTGCCTTTGTCACATAGTTGACTAATACTAAGTAAATTTGGCTTAAGGCCTTGCACATATAAAACATGCTCATTGGTTGAGGAATCATTACCCACTTTTCCATGCTCGATAATCTTTATCTTTGTGTTGTCTCCAATGGTGACATGTCTGCCATCCATTACAGTTAGTTCTTTGAACATGCTTTGATCACCGGTCATGTGCTTTGAGCATCTACTATCAAGGTACCAATAGTTACCTTTTTCTTTGGTGTGGAGACATATCTACATTACACAAGGATATACAATTGCACTTTTAGGTACCGAAAATTTCTTGGGTCCTTTGGGGTTAGTCCTAGAAAATATGGCTCTTTTAGGGACCTATACTTTCTTAACATTATAAGGTGCTCTATAATTGTAAACATGTTGATGATGCATGATCCTAGGATAATAGTTATTGAAGTTTCTAGGATATCTTGAATATGTATGCCTATTGTTCCTTGGATAAGCATTCCTAGGATACATGTTTCTAGCATGAGAGTTATGAACATACATGTTATCTCTAGGATATGCATGATGGTAATTTCTAGGGTGTGTGATAGGTGCTTAAATATTCATATTTAGGCCCATTTATTTACATTTGTTAAGTCCATAGTTATGTTAATTTAGTCCATTTTACTTCATTTATGTGTTTCACATGTTTTTATAGGGTCTTGGAGAAAAAGAAGCAACTTTCACACTTAAAGGAAGAAATCTGGAAATCCTGGAGCAGTTGCTGGCTAAAGTGCGATCGAGCGCACTATTTGGTACGATTAAGCGCGTCAGTGCTCGTGCGCACACAAAGAAATATCGAGCGCAGCCTCGCGATCGAGTGCATAACGAATGTGATCGAACGCAGCCTTGCGATCGAGTGCACAACGAATGCGATCGAGCACACATGTACGAGCGTAAACAGTAAAACGACAGAACCAGTTTTGGAAATAGAAGAGGTTTTGCGTTTTAGGAAGTTTAGGGTTTCCAAAGTCTTCTAGGGTTATCCAAACCCTATAAATACACTTGTAAACACACACAAAATACATCCCTTCTTTTATTTTTTTCTTAGCTCGGAGATGTAAGCTTTGGAGAGGATTGACAACCCGTCTCCACAGTATTCTTTGAGTTTTATATTTTATGTTTAGTTTATGTTATGATGCTTATCTTAGACAGTATGTGTAACTAACTCTTTATATGGCTCGATTGAAGCCCTAGTTATGCTTTCTCATATATACATTCATTGATTATCTTTGCAATAGCATTGATTATGATGCTTAACTTGATTAATGCCTGTGTTTATTTAAATTCCTCATATGTGTATGTTTGATCAATATGTGCATGTGGTATGGATTAGTTAGTTAGACCAATTTGGATGACCGAGTCCTAGGTCTGATAACGGTAACAAAAGATATCCACACAGGATTCTTAGATTAATCAACATGGGAAATCGGGAGTAGATACCATGCCCTAGGTCTTATGTGGTTGTTGATTTCCATAAATCTTATGCTTTCTTAAAGAACAACTCAATAGATACCATACTGAATCCCTTAAGAAAGAAAAGAGTTAGAGTAGATACCATGCCTAACTCGGTGCTTAGGGGAATCAATAGCTTAAGGAGTAGATACTATGCCCTTAGGTTGGCAACCATTAGGTATTCATAGTAAGGCTAGTGCATTGACATATTACTCATTGAGAAAGTATAATTAGAGGTGGATATCAAAGCCCTATATTTTTATTATTATTAAATCACACTCAACTATTATTGCTATCTTTTTATCTTGAGAAACTGATTCTAAAAACGAAATTCATTAATCCCTGTGGAAATGATCTCGCACTTGCACACTATGCTACCATTGACCTTGTGCACTCGCAAGTAAAACTGTACGATTATTTGCTTAGTTATTTAGGTAGATAAATGCACAACAAGTTTTTGGCGTCGTTGCCGAGGATTGTGTTAAATTTCCTTTTAGAATTATTTTCGTTTAGTTTAATCATCATTAGTTGTTATTTTATTCTACTTTATTTTTATCAAAAATCTAAAAAACTTTAAGTTTCTGTTTTTCATCTTTATTTTTATTTTCATCAAACCCTAATCAACTTCTTTTCTATTTCAGGCACATCAACAGAACTTTCTGTGATACTTGCGATCGAGTGCACCCTCTTGTGCGATCGAGCGCAATTAGGGTAGAGAGTTACCCGAGCAGCAGTGTTGAACTGTTGCACTAAAGCCGTTTTACCCAATTCATGCACGGACTTCGATCCCGACATCCAATATTCTTTCCCCTCGATCCCGAGCTCAAGCAGACCATCCGACAAAGGCTTAGAAACAACTTCGAGGAGAACAAAGAAGAATTCGAGAACGAAGCACAAATGGAGGAACAGCTCGAAAACCAGCAACCACCTGCACGAATACCGATGAAGTAATCATTCATCCCACGGAACCTTGATCAGCCATCATGTATTGCATATCAACCTGAGGTGGAAGGAAACTATTACATATCTCCGCAAATATTGAGTGCTTTGACTCACTTTAGGGGTACACCTAATGAGGATCCACACTTGCACCTCCGAGAATTCTTCGATCTTTGCAAGTTCCAGCACATCTGAGGCTTAGACCGAGAAGGAATAAGGTTAATTATGTTCCCTTTTTCCTTAAAAGATAATGCTAAACTATGGTATAATTCCTTGCCTACAGTTTCTATCCACACTTGGGAGGAGTTGGCTAGCAAATTCCTAAAGAAGTTTTTTCCAGCCCAAAAGACGAAGCAAATGAGGAAGGAGATTCAGTCCTTCCAATAAAAGGATGGAGACCTATTCTTCGAAGCGTGGGGACACTTCAATGAGCTGCTACTCAAATGCCCATATCACAACCTACCTCAAGATGAACTGGTACAAGCTTTTTATGAAGGTTTGAGTGATACTAACAAAAGTATTGTTGATTCAGGTTGTGGAGGAGTGCTGATGGAAAAAAGCAGCGAAGAAGTTATGGAGCTCTTCAAAACCCTAAGCGAACACACTCAACAGTTCTCCTCTCGAGGTAAACATGTAACCAAGAGTAAGGGCATGTATAAGGTAAATTTAAATGGAGGATCAGCCACTTAGATAGCTGCTGTAGAGAGGAAATTAGACCTGTTGGTTAAAGCCATGGCCGCTCAGAATGCCTCATCTAACCTACCAGCTACACCACTCCAGGTATGTGCGATATGTTCCCAATTTGATCATAATACTGATACTTGTCCTTTGTATTCATCTGCAGATCCGGAACAAGCAAATTACATAGGACCTAACAACTATCCACCAAAGAACAACCCATATGTAAACACTTACAACCCTGGATGGCGAAACCACCTAAATTTCTCTTGGAACAACAATCAAAATACCCTTAACCAGCAAGGACAGCAATGCAACTCCCAACCAGCAGCTCATACTACTCCCGAACCAAAGAAAAACGACCTTGAAAGTCTTGTGAGAAAATTGGCCACTCAGCAGCAACAATTAATGACCTCACAAGATCAGTTCATGGTGGATGAAAGGCAATTTTGGACTGAACTAAGACAAACCACAACAAAGCATGAACAAGCCATCCAACGGCTAGAGGTACAAATGGGACAACTGGCTAAAGAGCTAAGTGGCAGAAAGCAAGGTGAGCTTCCAGCTAAAACACTACTTAACCCTAAGGGGCATCAACAACTGAAAGCTGTCACAACCTTGAGAAATGGCAAGGTGATAGGGTCTGATGAGTCTGAAAAAGCGTCTGTAGAGAAACCATCAGCATCAAAGGTAAGTGAGACGAAGAAGGTGAATGCACCACCCTTCCCGCAAAGGTTAGTAAAACGAATAAAAAGACAATAAACTGACTAATATTTTTGAAACCTTGCAGAAAGTTGAAATTAACATTCCTTTATTAGATGCAATTCACCAAATACCTTCTTATGCTAAGTTTCTAAAAGATTGTTGCATTCATAAGAGAAAGTTTCAAGAACATGAGACTGTAGCCTTAACTGAAGAAGT
Organism: Bretschneidera sinensis; assembly: GCA_023935145.1. Taxonomy (NCBI): domain Eukaryota; kingdom Viridiplantae; phylum Streptophyta; class Magnoliopsida; order Brassicales; family Akaniaceae; genus Bretschneidera; species Bretschneidera sinensis. The sequence continues at coordinate 5,964,742 of CM043705.1, forward strand.
AAATGCTGTGCTATTAAGAAAACTCCCACTAAAACTGAAAGATTCGGGTAGTTTTACTATTCCCTGTAGGATAGGTGATCAGTTGTTTGAGAGAGCATTACTAGATTTAGGAGCAGGTGTAAACTTGCTACCATACACGGTATTCGAAACCTTAGGTTTTGGGGAGCTACAACCGACTTCCATTACCTTGCAATTGGCAGATAGAAGTATCAAAAGACCTAGGGGTATTCTTAAGGATGTCCTAGTTAAGGTAGGAGAGTTCATTTTACCCACTGATTTTATTGTGCTAGATATGGAGGAATGCCCTATGTCATTACCCCTGCCCATCATATTAGGGAGACCCTTCATGAGAACTGTCGACACTAAGATTTGTGTGAAAAAGGGCATAGTGAGTATGAAGATCAATGGTGAGAAAATAGAATTTAAAATATTTGATGCATTAAAACTACCTCAAGATGATTTGGAATACTTTAATGTATGTATGATACAAAATTTTGTTGAGCAAGCTTTTCAGGTCCAGCACATTGATCCATTGGAAACTACTATTACCCATAGCTTCATGGAGGTGGAGATTGAGCAAAAACCTGAAAAATGTTACTGATGACATCATCATAGCTGTGCACCTCCTTGAGACCTCTTCAAAACACTCAAGTAAGTATACTCCTCCATTTGAACCTCTTATACCTACTAATACTACTCTTCTTCCATCCATTATCCAGGCACCAACATTGGAATTAAAGCAGCTGCCCGAGTATTTAATATATTCCTATTTGGGAGAAAATAAGACTTTACCTGTGATCATAGCTGCTAATTTAAGTAGTGGAGAAGAAGAGAAGTTAATAAGAGTATTTAGGGAGCATAGATCCGCCATTGGATGGACCATTGCTGACATTAAGGGGATAAGTCCAACTAAATGCATGCATAATATCTACCTTGAAGATGAAGCAAGGCCCACTCGAGATGCTCAAAGAAAACTTAACCCACACATGAAAGAGGTAGTAAAGGCCGAGGTATTGAAGCTACTAGATGTTGGCATTATCTACCCCATATCAGACAGTAAATGGGTGAGTCCGGTCCAAGTTGTTCCTAGAAATAGTGGAATTATCGCTGTAAAAAATAAAATTGAGGAGCTCATACCTACAAGAAAAACAACGGGTTGGAGGGTATGTATTGATTACCGGAGATTGAACAAAATGACCAGAAAAGATCATTTCCCCCTGCCATTCATTGATCAGATGTTAGAGAGATTAGCCGATCATAGCTATTACTGCTTCTTGGATGGGTACAGTGGGTACAACCAAATTACTATAGCTCCCAAGGATCAAGAAAAGACTACCTTCACATGTCCTTTTGGTATATTTGCTTATCGAAGAATGCCATTCGATTTATGCAATGCACCAGCCACTTTTCAAAGGTTTATGATGAGTATATTTTTTGATATGGTAGAGAAGTACATTGAGGCATTCATGGATGATTTCAGTGTCTTTGGTTCTAATTTTGATGAATGCCTAAATCATTTAGAGAGTGTCCTAAAGAGATGTGAAGAGAGCAACTTAGTGTTGAATTGGGAGAAATGTCACTTTATAGTTCAACAAGGCATTGTGTTGGGTTACTCAATCTCCAACAGAGGTATTGAGGTAGACAAGGCTAAAATAGACATCATTTTAAGGTTGCCTCGTCCTTTCTCAGTCAAGGGAATTAGAAGTTTCCTTGGAAATACCGATTTCTATAGAAGATTCATCAAGGATTTTTCCAAAATCTCAAGACTTCTTTGTGCGTTGTTAGCTAAAGATACCAAATTTGAATGGAATGACGACTGTATACAAGCTTTCAACACATTGAAGGATGTTCTCACCTCTGCCCTGATAATGATGGCACTGGATTAGAGTCTTCCATTCGAATTAATGTGCAATGCCAGTGACTTCGCCTTGGGAGCTGTTTTAGGTCAAAGAGTCAATAAGGTACCTCATACTATTTACTATGCTTCTAGGACTTTAAATGATGCTCAGCTTAATTATTTTACTACTGAAAATGAATTGTTAGCTGTTATTTTTGCTTTAGAAAAGTTTTGGTCATATCTTATTGGTTCTAAGGTTATTGTATTCACTGACCATGCTGCTTTAAGATATCTGTTTTCTAAGAAAGATGCAAAGCCTAGGTTAATCAGATGGGTACTCTTATTACAAGAATTTGATTTGGAGATTAAAGACAAGAAAGTCAGTGAGAATGTAGTTGCAGATCATTTGTCAAGGTTACCCTATGAGAATAACGAAAATGAGTTGCCTTTGAATGAGCACTTCCCTGATGAACAACTGTTCGCACTAGAGGTAGAACTTCCATGGTATGCTGATATTGCAAACTATCTAACTGCTAAGGTTTTTCCCCCAGGCATGACCACATAAGGAAAGAAACGGCTGATATCTCTATCTAGACACTACCATTGGGATGACCCTTACCTTTTCGAATTCTACCCTGATCAAATCATCATATAATGTGTCTCAAAAGAGGAGCATTTAAGCCTATTACAACACTGCCATCAGTTTGCTTGTGGAGGACATTTTGGGGCAAAACGAACAACTCTTAAGGTATAACAATCTAGTTTTTATTGACTTAATTTGTTTAAAGATACTTTCTCCTTTTGCAGCTCATGTGATAGATGCCAGTGGGCAGGTAATATCTCTTCCTGAAATCAGATGCCCCTACAGAATATTCATATAGTATAACTTTTTTATGTATGGGGCATTGATTTCATGGGTCCATTTCCTAACTCCTTTGGTTATTTATATATTCTTGTGGGTGTGGATTATGTGTCCAAATGGATCGAGGTTGTCCCCTCAAAAACTAATGATCACAAAGTAGTGTAAAGTTTCTACAGGTTAACATCTTTACGCGATTTGGGACTCTAAGAGCAATCATCAGTGATGGGGGCAGCAAATTTCATCATCGCTCTTTTGCCGAACTACTCCGAAAATATGGGATCACTCATAAAGTTGGCACTCCATACCATCCTCAAACCAATGGCCAAGTGGAGATAAGCAACCGAGAGATCAAAGGAATTTTAGAGAGGATAGTGAAGCCTAATCGAAAAGATTGGTCTCTACGCCTAAATGATGCTCTATAGGCATATCGAACAGTTTATAAGACTCCAATTGGCATGTCTCCCTACCGCCTAGTCTTTGGGAAAGCATGTTATCTCCCAGTAGAATTAGAGCATTGACCATATTGGGCCATAAAGCAGTTCAATTTTGACATGAAACAAGCAGGTGAGAAGAGGAAGCTGCATTTAAATGACCTAGAGGAACTAAGGTATGATGCTTATGAAAATGCCAAACTCTACAAAGAACAGACAAAAGCATGTCATGACAAATAACTGGTTAGGAAAGAGTTTCATGTAGGACAAAAGGTATTACTATACGACTCAAGGTTACGATTGTTCCTGAGCAAGCTCAAGTCTTGATGGTATGGTCCTTATATGGTCACTAAGGTCTTCCCCTACGGTGCTTTAGAGGTCCGTGGTCCCAATGAAAATCAGCCCTTCACGATATATGGACATAGAGCCAAGCCATACCTTGATATTAACTTACCTCCAAGAGATGAAGACTTGGCACTTCAATCAGTACAGTATACAGCTGAAATACAAGCACTGGAGTCACAAGAGGTGGACTCTAAGTGCTTCCTTCAAAACGAATAGCACTGTGGCATGAGAGTGCTTGAGCAATTCCTAATAAACTACCTATACAGCTTAAGCACCTCTATTAAGGTTAGTGGTACTAAGGCCACTAACGCATGGTAAGGTTGTATTGTTCTTGTTTTATCATTCCAGCCTTGGTAAGTTTTTATTTTTTGTCCATACATACTGCTTGCGATCGAGCGCATCATTCAGTGTGCTCGAGCGCAAGAGTGTGATCGAGCGCACTCATGGTAGATAAGCTCATGATAGATTTAAACATTTCACTCACACTCATTCCCTCACCCTCTCTTCACATTTCACTCACACTCTCTCACTCGTACTCTCCCGTCTACAAACCATCACTCTCACACTCTCGACTCCTTAACTCCACCACGCTAACCACCATCATCACCACACCTCATCACCACCATCACCACCATACTGTCACCACCACATCCTTTTCCATTTGCACATTCACTCCATTTATAAGGTAACCCATGTTGTTCTCACACACGTTTTTTTTTATATATATATTTACTTTACATTTTCATTATTTATATATGTTATCTGGTGTGTAATTGGTTGTTATTATGTTTACAGGAGGTTAGGAACAAACTTGGATCCACAAGACCATAGCTTGGTCTTCTGTTGCCCACAAGCTGTTTGACGAAAAGTCTGACTGTGTGCGATCGAGCGCAAAGTCCAGTGTGCGATCGAGCGCACATATTCGTGATCGATCGCAATTTTGACAGAAACTAGAATCCACATGTCAAAACACTCTGCTTCCACCTCCCGTGCCTCGAGTAGCTGTGCCCAATCATCCAGGCCAAGCTTCGAGCAAAGAGAGCTCTTATTCGAGACCACTTTCGCCATCGATGAAGTCTTCAAGCACATGCATGCCACTCAATGGGCGGTCTAAGCATTTAAACATCGGGGGTTAAAGAGGCCTTTTAAACCATTCTGCTCGACTGCTTACACCCAGCTAGTAGTCCAGTTCTATGAGAGGCTGTCTTTTGACTGCAGCAGACCAGGAGTATTGACTTGCTCAGTCTAGGGCACATCCATAGAGGTGACTAGTGTCGACATAGCTACTGTTCTTCATTGCTATGTTGAGTCCCCTCTAAAGGACACCGATATCGAGGAGCAGCCGGACTCTTTTGACCTGTCCATGATTATTAAGGACATGTGTGCTGGCCAGTACGCTAATAGACACAACAACGTAGCGAGCTTGTCAAAGTTACCTCCACGGCTTTAGCTCGTGAACACCATCCTCCAGCGCAATGTGTGTCCATTGGGACACAAGACACAGAGGAGAGACCAGTTTCTAGAGACATTGTATGCCTTCCACAGAGTCCACTGGTACTCTCTCCCAACCGTTATGTGGAGCCAGCTGCATAAATTTTGGGATCATGTCCATGGCTGTCAGACCACCACGGTCAATGCATGGGGGCTCCCATTCTCATTCCTACTCTCTTACATCCTCAAGAAAAAAAGGATTAAGAGGACCACCAGCGACGGACCAGTGCGAGAGCATCCCTTCTTTGGGAAGGTTCAGTGGACACATAGCCTCTCGCACATGCCTCGAGGACTCCCAGCCCCTACACCTACAGCTGTGAGGGTTGAGGAGGATCATATGGAGACAGAGACCCCTACAATTAGCCCATTGCGAGAGAAGGACCATCCGGACATGGGACCCACAGAGTCCCAGCACTTTCTAGCTGAGTTGTCCTCTTTCCGAGGTGAGGTCTCTGCAGCCATATCACTAGTGCACTAGCGCATAGATGGTTTGGAGGCGCCGTTTGTACTATAGGAGGCGATGTTACAGGCCATCCTTGATCACCTACCTCTGGCACCCAGTACCTCTTCAACTACACCACCCAACTATCAGCAGTGAGAGGATACCCCGTCTGGCTGAAGATATTAAACTTAGCGCATGAGAGGCACCCCACAACATATCCTTTTTTTTTTCTTTCGTATTGTTTTCCATTTATAGTTAGTCTTTACTGTTTCGTATTAGTATTCCTTGTTTTCCGGTTTTATGTTTGTTTTTCTTTTTTCAAGGACAGAGTGAGTGCATCAAGTTGAAGTTTGGGGGCGTGCTACGAGCCATGTCAGCCATTGAGTTCTACATCTCCCAGGTCAAATCTTTCTATGCTTCTCACACATTAGGGACAATGTGCAATTTAAGTTTGGGGGTATGGGGACACACTCACACACACACTATGTCCTAAATTTTTGTTTTTTATAAATAAATGCATGTTCATTCTGTTCCAAAAAAAATTTGGGTGATCTAAACAAACAAAATGGTTTGACTTCATAAGAGAGCTTAACACCTTGAACATATGGGCCATAATTAAGTTTTGAACCTAGATCACTCACTTTTAGGCATTTAAGGATTCACAAGTTTGACCTAAACTAACACGAGTACATTAGCACATAATTGTGTGGGGTATGACATGTAATTTTAATTTGTATGTTTCTTTGGCTTGATTGTAAACCAGATGACCTGTTAGATTAACACTTTGGCATAAGAAAATAGAAAAATATTGTTATTGCTCAAAAAGAAAAGTGCTCCTAATGATCATTAAACAAACTTTCTACTGAGTAACTGGCCCTCTTGCCACAGTAAGCAATGAGTGTCATGTCAAAAGGTGAAAATTTTACTCACAATGATCATTAAAAAGAACTTTCCACCGAGTAACTGGCTCTCTTGCCTCAGTAAGCAGTGAGTGTCACGTCAAACAGTGAAAATTCTGATTGGTAGCATTAAGATCAGTTAGTTTCGTAGCCTTTTTTACTCGAGTTAATAAGTCTTTAGGGGTGTCTTTACACCTAATGCCCTAAAACCATCTGGTTTGGGAGTCATTGGCTAAACACTCGCTACATTAGTCAAATAGAAAGCTTAAGGGAACTAAACTTGGCAAAAAAATCTCACAAATAAAATAAAAGAAGAAAAACTATGCCATCTTTGTTGATTCTAATGAGAAATTTGGTGAATCTTGAGACATCAAAACACTACACATTAGAATTATTTGGAAACCTAATCTTTTATGTGCTAGTTCACCACACACTAAAGTCAAACTTGTGATATCTTAAACTGCCTCATGAAAGTGATTTGCGTTCAAAACTCTTATTCATTGCAAAGAAGTGTTTATATTTGTTAAGCTTGCTCATGAATGCGCATCATAGTTTTGTGTGAGACCTAAACTTTTGTGGACACAATGAATATTGGATTTATCTGTGTGTCGTTATTTTTCATTTTAGTTTTTAGTTTTGTATTGCTAAGGGACTAGCAATATGTAAGTTTGGGGGTGTGATAGGTGCTTAAATATTCATATTTAGGGCCCTTTATTTACATTTGTTAAGTCCATAGTTATATTAATTTAGTCCATTTTAATTCATTTCTGTGTTTCACATGTTATAGAGTCTTGGAGAAAAAGAAGCAACTTTGGAACTTAAAGGAAGAAATCTGGAAATCCTGGAGCAGTTGTTGGCTAAAGTGCGATCGAGCACACTATTTGGTACAATCGAGCGCATCAGCGCTCGTGCGCACACAAAGAAAGATCGAGCCCAACCTTGTGATCGAGCGCACAATGAATGCGATCGAGCGCACACGTACGGGTGTAAATAGTAAAACGACAGAACCAGTTTTGGAAATAGAAGAGGTTTTGCGTTTTAGGAAGTTTAGGGTTTCCAGAGTCTTCTAGGGTTATTCAAACCCTATAAATACACTTGTAAACACACACAAAAAACATCCATTCTTTTATCTTTTGCTTAGCTTGGAGTTGTAAGCTTTGGAGAGGATTGACAACCCGTCTCCACAGTATTCTTCGGGTTTTATATTTTATGTTTAGTTTATGTTATGATGCTTATCTTAGACAACATGTGTAACTAACTCTTTACAGGGTTCGATTGAAGCCCTAGTTATGCTTTCCCATATATACATTCAGTGATTATCTTTGCAATAGCCTTGATTATGATGCTTAACTTGATTAATGCCTGTGTTTATTTAAATTCCTCATATGTGTATGTTTGATCAATATGTGCATGTGGTATGGATTAGTTAATTAGACCAATTTGGATGACTGAGTCTTGGGTCTGACAACGGTAACAAAAGATATCCACACCGGATTCTCGGATTAATCAACATGGAAAACCGGGAGTAGATACCATACCTTAGGTCTCATGTGGTTGTCGATTTCCATAAATCTTATGCTTTCTTAAAGAATAACTCAGTAGATACCATGTTGAATCCCTTAAAAAATAAAAGAGTTATAGTAGATACCATGCCTAACTCGGTGCTTAGGGGAATCAATAGCTTAAGGAGTAGATACCATGCCCTTAGGTTGGCAACCATTAGGTATTCACAGTAAGGCTAGTGCATTGACATATTACTCATTGGGAAAGTATAATTAGAGGTGGATATCAAAGCCCTATATTCATATTATTATTAAATCACACTCAACTGTTATTGTTATCTTTTTATCTTGAGAAACTGATTCTAAAAACGAAATTCACCAATCCCTGTGGAAATGATCTCGCACTTGCACACTATGCTACCATTGACCTTGTGCATTTGCAAGTAAAACTGTACGATTATTTGCTTAGTTATTTAGGTAGATAAATGCACAACAGTGTGTATTTCTAGCATGTGCATGTCTTGAATGGTTATTCCTAGTATTTGCATATCTTGGATGAGCATACATATATGTATATATATTTCTAGGATTTATATCTCTAGCATATACATTAGAATTCTTAGCATTTGAATTTAAATTTACATTCTTAGGCCTAGTATCATACACTTAAGGAGAGCTTTTAATCTTGCTAGTGGTCTTAGAGGTGGATGGTTCATCCACACATTTTGCTTTCATGAACAAAGTCTTTTTTTATTATTTTCGTTTACCTAATGGAGAAAAACCCAAGCCAGATTTTCGTCCACTCAATCTTTGGCAAAATAGTACTCATCTAGTTTTTCTTTTCCAAGCATAAGCCTAGATATAGTGCTATTCAATTCCATTACTTTCTTTTTTAAAACATCATTTTCATTTTTTAAAAAATCTTGTGAGGAGTTATAAAGCATGGAAGATAGTTTTTCTTTTTCTTCCTTTAGACTGTCCATTTATTTAAAAAGATATGAGACTTCCTTCTTGAGAGCAATATTTCTAGAATCAAATTTTTTCAATTCTTCATGCATTTCATTAAATACTTCAATTAATTCTTCACTACTGATAACAATATTATTATTATTAAAAGGGGAAGAATTTGATATCTTATTTTCATCATCGATTGCCATCAAGCAAAGATTGACAGTCTCCCCGTATCCAACATCATTGTCTGAAGATTCTTCTTCTTCATTATCACTACATGTGGTTGCAATCATGGCTTTCTTTTTGAAGCTCTTCTATGGTTTGTTTGTTGTTGGACAATCAGCCTTGATGTGACTGGGCTTCTTGCAACCAAAACACACAACAGGTTCCCTTATTGGAGTGGAATCCTTTGTATAAGGTTTCTTGCTCTTTTTCAAGAACTTATTAAACCTTTTGGTGATTAAGGTAATTTCACCATCTTCTTCACTGCTCTCATTTTATTCTTCATTTTCTTCCTCTTTGTTGCTTGTGGAGACTTTGAGAGCAATCATTTTCTTCTTCTTCTCATCATCATTAGCACCGGGATTCATCTCTTCCATCTCATATGTCAATAATGATCCGAGAAACGTTTCGACATCAAGTTTGTCGAGATCTTTGGCCTCCGTTATGGTCGTCTTCTTTGCTTTCCAAGTAGATGGCAAAGATTTTAATATCTTCTTTGTTAGTTCAAACTCATCAATGTTCCTACCAAGAAGCTTTAAACCATTAACAGTAGTGGTAAAACGTTAGTGCATTTGAGAAATTGTTTTGTTAGGAGACATTTTGAAAGATTCATACTCAAACACTAGCATATAAATTTTTGACTTTTTAACTTCTCTAGTGCCCTCATATATAACTTTTAGTTTTTCCCAAATCTCCTTAGCCGAAACACAATCAAAAATTTTATTGTATTCAGAAATATCTAAAGCACAATGTTACATACTAGTGGCTTTACTATTTAGAGACATCATTCTACAACCATCTTCATTAAACTCGGTTTTGAGTTTAGGCATTATATGATTGATTTCTCTGATAGTTATTTCCTTTGTAGGAATTCTAGGTCCTTCCTCAATGGCTCTCCATAAATTATAATCTTGTCATTTGACAAAGATTTTCATTTTATTTTTCTAGTAGTTATACTTTGAGCCATTGAAAAAAAAGGAGGTTTAGCATAGGAATGACCTTCGGTATAGCTATTTGAAGCCATCGGATTAACTCAAGGATTTTAAGAATGAAAATGAGCACAGGGCTCTGATACCAATTGTAAACCGAGCTACAAACCCAATAGGAGGATAAATTGGGTTTTAAAAACTTTTTGCTAATTAACACACAAATTTTTAACAATTTAATCAAGCAAGGTACACAACAAATAATATGCTTGAAATTAAAGAAGTAAAGGAAGAGAACATGCAACCTCCGTTTATAGTGGCTCGACAATATCAGACCCTCTCTGACCCTACATCCACTCTCTTCAAGGAACCTCCTTGAAGTAATCCATTGAATGTAGTCGAGCAACTTCACAGGTGTTGCAAAACCTTACAAGTAATCTCTTCCACAAGGAAGTTACAAAGAAGTGTTTAATCCTAAACACTCTAAAAGTTATACAAACTCTTTCTCTTTACAATGAATGGTATTAAATGTAAAAGAAAGGTAGAGAGATAACAACAAATGCTTTACAAGATGAAGATTATCTTTTTTTCAAGAACAAGTTTAAAGAATGGCTCACAAAAAAAATTTCAAGGCTTTTGAGAGTATTAATGAGCTATGAATCAAATTGAATGTTATCTCTTGTTGTTTAAATGTCCATTGATGGGGGTTTTTATAACCTTGGTCTTATATGGCCGTTAGACACTGATTTGGTAGGTTTGGAGCATTAAATACTCAAGTCTCGCATCTCAAACGGTCATATTTTCAAATTACCAGTCGACTGGGTCCTTGTACCAGTCGATTGGGTCAAGTGAAAAAAGTTTACTTTTAGGCTTAGGGTGAGTACCAGTCGATTGGGTTAAGTTACCAGTCGACTGGGAACTTACTGTCCTTTTTACCTGTCAACTAGTTCAAAGACCTAGTCGACTAAGTTGTCCAAAAACTTAGTTTTTATGTTTTTAAAACAATTTTTGACTTAAAGACATTTTTTGTATTATTTTTCTCAGAGCCTTTTGCAAAATGAGCCATAATTTAAGCTAGGTAACTGAAATTAGAGATTTATAATGTGATTCAATTACCTTAGTGCCTATTCTAGATCTTCTATCTTCTTTTGGTATTTGAACGTGTTGTATTCTTGCGTCTTTTTTCTGTATTGAATGCTTTTGCCGCTTAAACACTTAGATAGAACTGTTAGTGCAATTTAAGTAGTGTTTTGTCATTATTAAAATCAAATACAAGTCAGTAATCTTATTATTACTTCACGTTTTCCTTTTTTTCTTTTTCTCTATTATGAAAGTCATTTATGTATTTACACGAGCATTTTATAAAGTGGATCAAGGGGGACCCGAGCCATGGTGCTCTTGATTTTTAATTTGTTTTGGTCAAGAAAGAAAGAAATTGTTTGAGTAGAATTGAGCTTAAGTAAACTTAGCATAAATTAATTAAATTGCATAAAGCAAATTGCACAAATTATACTATAGAAAATAAATTGCTTAGTTAAAGTAAATTGCATAAAAGTAAATTACGTAAATTAAATTAAATGAATAAAATGGCAACTAATTAAACTGCATAATTTAAATTACATAAACAAATCAGGCCTGGCCCAATCTGAATAAAAAGTCTCCCATTTTACATTGAATCCCTAGGCTCATTGGCCTAACTGGATTCGGAACAGTACATGAGGAATGAGCAGTCCAGCAAGTAAAAGTCCAAATAAATAGTACACAAGGAACGAATAGTTTAGCAAGCTGTCCAGATAAAGTCAAAATAATTATTTGGGCCCAAGGGCTTAATTCTAGGTCCAAATCCAAAAATTATTTTAAACCCAAAATTAAATGAAGTCCAAATGAAGTTGGGCTTAGAGTTATAAAATCCCGAAAGCAAAATGAGCGACCCAAGTAAAAAACATAAAAACTTCATTAAATACAGAAAGAGTCCAAGTCCATTAATTTTTTACATTATCTTGGGCCTTAGTCCAAACCTATTTGTTATTTAAATCCACTAAATCTTGACCCATTTCGTAAACAGAAAACTAGGGGAATTTTTTGATCATTTTAGATCAAAACTTAAAAGTTTCATAAGCTACTTAGTTTCCAAAAAAAGGAAAAGAGGCAGTTCATTGTTGTTCATTGGTTCCAACTCTAGAAAATTACTTTGAAAATGGGTTTGGAACACCCTAAATTCATGGTGGAATTCTTAGTAACTACACTGATCAGTGGCATTGAGATAATTATTCAAAACCATAATGAAATAGAGAGAATTAGAGTTTTAGAAATAGAAAATCAAATCCAGGAGATCGAAATCTCTTTAATTTTTGAAATACCAACATGTTCTAGACAACAATATGGATGCTACTAGAATAGTGGAAACCCCTTGTTGAAGTCGAAAATAGGTCGAGTGTACTTGGGTCTCGTCAGTTTTACTATAGGAGACAGGTTTGAGTTGGTTAAAGGTGGTCGTACATTGAGTTGCATTAGCCCGATATGAGTTGGATCTAAGGAATTTGATAAGGAAGTCGAACAAGAGTGTTTTTCTCCGAGAAAGACCTTCTGAAGCTTAAGTTAGAGTAGGAAGTGGGAAAAGCAAAAAGTGAGAAAAGGTTATTATGAATACTGCTTGGGGGGTCCTCTATTTATAAGGTTCAAGTGAGGTAGAGATTATCATTTTATCCTTATGATAGATAGATATCATCTTCTGGTTGAAGGTTATATTTATCATATATCATATACCCCCTTCCTGACTCCTTTGAAGTTAAATCATCTTTAAAAGCATAGAAGTTAATAGTCTCTTTTGGGTAAGTCTTGCTTTGATTTCTAAATATCTTCTAAAATTACTCCTTTTTGAATGCTGGACTAATCATTTTATAACGGACATCTTTAATTGACTATGCAATTAACTAAACTCCAAGTAGGTCAGGTCTTCAAGTTAGGTGACTAGTCAGGCGATTAGCCTTCTCCCTAGTCGACTAACCTTTTCCCTAGGTGATTAGTTCCTTTGTTGTGTTCCTTAGTGAAGTTAGGCGACTAGTCAATCGACTAGCCTTCTCTTTAGTCGATTGGTCAGTCGACTAACCTTCCCCCTAAGCGATTAGTTCCTTTGTTGTGTTCTTTGGTGAAGTTAGGTGACTAGTCACTCGACTAGGTAATTAGTAATCGATTGACCAGTCGACTAACCTCCTCCCTAAGTGACTAGTTCTTTTGTTGCATTCGTTGGTAAAGCTAGGGGACTAGTTAGTCGATTAGCCTTCTCCCTAGTCGACTAGTCAATCGACTAACCTTCTCTTCAGACGACCAGTTCTCTTACTGCATTCCTTAGTGAAGTTAAGTGATTAGTCAATTGACTAGTCTTCTCTCTAGTTGACTGGTCAGTCGACTAATCTTCTCCCTAGAATACTAGCTTTTCATTTCTCTTCTCAGAAACTCGATACTCAGACTTGTCTATTGCTGAGTTGGTTGGTCCTTTGAACTTGGTGACTCTACTCGGTACTTGGACATGAAGATGGTCAAATTGGTTGTTCCTTTATGGATTTTGGGACACTTAACTAGGTATTTGGGCTTGTCTTGGGTCTAATTGGTTGGTCCCTTATGGATTTTGGGACATCCAACTCGGTACTCGGACTTATCTTGGACCAAGTTGGTTGGTCTTTTATGGATTTTGGGACACCCAACTTGATACTCGAACCTGTATTGGCCTGAGTTAGTTGGTCCCTTGTGGATTTTAGGATGTCCAACTCTATACTCGGACTTGTCTTGGGTCGAGTTGGTTGGTCTTTTGAAGACTTTGGGATACCCAACTCGATACTTGAACATATCTTGGGCCGAGTTAGTTGATCTTTTGTAAATTTTGGACACCTAACTTAGTACTCGGACTTGTCTTGGGCCGAGTTGGTTGATCCCTTGTGGATTTTGGGATACCTAACTCGATATTCGAACCTGTCTTAGGCCGAGTTGGTTGGTCTATTTATGGATTTTGGATACCCAACTAGGTACTCGAACCTATCTTGGGCCGAGTTAGTTGGTCCCTTATGGATTTTGGAAAACCAAACTTGATACACAGATTTATCTTGGGCCGAGTTGGTTGGTCCCTTATGGATATTTGGACACCCAACTCGGTACTTGGACCTATCTTGGGCTGAGTTGGTTGGTCCATTGTGGATTTTAGGACACCCAGCTTAATACCCAGACTTGTCTTGGGTCGAGATACTTGGCCCTTTGAGGATATTAGGACACCCAACGATGTACTCAAACTTGTTTTAGGCGAGTTGGTTGGCTTGGCTTGGGCTGAGTTAGAGTATTAGGTCGGGGCCAAGTAGGTTTGGTTGACTTGAATCGGGACTCAACCTATTTCAAAGTTAAGTATCGACTTGGTTTCTTCCTTTTGGTTGCGTCATTTGAAGAGACTCTTGCACATCTCGATGTAACTATTGATATGATTGATGTGACTGTTGCGTTACTCTAGGCTTACTTTTTAGATTTTTGAGGCATTTCAAGCTCTATGTAGGAATGAGGGGTTGTGCATTCCTCTACACACTTCTCATTTTCTCACTTCTCTAAATTTGAGAGCTCAGAATATGAGTCACCTCGTCCATTCCTAGTCAACTTTGTCCTCCTCCAGTTGCTCGTCATCTGTATTCCGACTCGGTTTCGTCTTCTTCTCCAGTCGGCTTAATCCACCTTCATTATTTTTTGCTCCTCCTTTCAATAAAAAACTTTACATTTTTATTTTTATTTCAACAATGTCCACTTTACATGAGGGTGGGGGTACAACTTTTTTTTTAGGTCTGAGGTCTCATTTTCTGAGAGGATGATAAGTGCTTAAATATTCGAATTTAAGCCCCTTAATTTACATTTGTTAAGTTTTTAGTTGTTTTATTTCATGCTATTTTATTTCTTTTCTGTGTTTTCTTAGGTTATTGAAGAAAAATGAGCATTATCTGGATTAGAGAACAAATCTAGAAGAACTGGAGCTGCTTAGTGCGATCGAGCACAGAAGTGTGCGATCGAGCACAACGGCGCTCAAGTGCCGAGGCCAAGGATCGAGTGCACCAGTATGTGATCGAGCGCACATGTATAGTGAAACGGTAGAATCTAGTTTGGAAAGTAGGGGTAGTGTTTTGTTTTACGAGTTAGGGTTTCCAGATGTCTCTGAACCTTATAAATAGGCCTGTAAACACTAAAACACGGAGTTTTTTTTAGTTTTTGCTTTCAGAGAAGAGATTTTGGGAGATGAATTTACGGCTGTTCTAGGAAGTATTTTTGGGTTTATTCTTTTCTCTTTATTTTACATTATGAAGATGTTTATCATCAAACTTATGTGTAACTAATTTGCTGGTAGGGCTCGATCGAAGCCCTGATTATGTTTTTCCATATATGAATATTGTTACCTTTGCGATAGCTATATTATGATGCTTAACTTGATTAATGTCTGTTTTATTGAATTCTTCATATGTGTTTGCCTGATCAACATATGCATGTGGTATGGATTAGTTAATTAAATCAATTTGGATGACTGAGTCATGGGTTTAATAATAGTAACAAAAGAAATTCATGTCGGGTTCTTGGGTTAATCAACATGGAAAACCGGGAGTATATAACATGCCCTAGGTCTTGTGTGTTTGTTGATTTTCATGGATCTTATGCTCTCTTAAAGAACAACTTAGTATACACCATGCTAAATTCTTTAAGAAAAAAAAGATTTAGAGTATACACCATGCCTAACTCGTTGCTTAAGGAAATCAATAACTTAAGGAGTATACGTCATGCCCTTAGGTTGACAACATTAGGTATTCATAATGTGACTAAAGCATTGGCACACTATTTTATTGGGAGAGCATGATTAGTGGTGGATATCAAAGCCTTACACTTTTATCATTATTGAATCAAACTCAATTTTTCTTCTTTCGTTTTATATTGCGAAAACTAATTTTGAATCAAAATTTACCAATCCCTGTGGAAATGATCTCGCACTTGTTCACTATACTGTTATGTTGACCTTGTGCACTTGCAAGTAAACCTTCAATTATTTGCTTATTAATTTAGGTATATTTTTGCACAATAAGTTTTTGGCACCGTTGTCGGGGATTGCGTTAAATTCTGTTCAGAATTATTTTTCGTTTAGTTTTCTTATTTTGTTCTGTTTATTCTTTTATCAAAAACCTAATTTTTCATCTTTTTGTTTCAGGTTTTGGCAGAATAATTTCTGCATTGTGATCAAGCACACGTCCATTGCAATCGAGCGCAAGTCCACCATGATCGGGTGCTGTTTTTAGAGTGATCGAGCGCAACTACTGAACCGAAAAGTTTCAGCTGATTCATGCAAGGGCTCCGATCCAGGAATCCAACCATATTTCCACTCGATACAGAGATTGAGCAGACTATTCGACAAAGGTTTAGAAATAACATTGAGGAGGAAGAAGAAGAATTCGAAGGAGAAGCACCAATGGCGGAACAGCTTGACAACCAACCACCACCAGAGTGAAAACCCATGAAGTAATCCTTCATTCCAGAGAACCTCAACCAGCCATCATGCATTGCTTATCAACCTGAGGCGGAAGGCAATCATTACATTTTCCCGAAGATACTCAGTGCTTTGACTCATTTCAGGGGTACTCCTGCTGAAGACCCACACTTGCATCTTCGAGAATTCTTTGATCTCTGCAAGTTTCAACACATCCGGGGCCTAGATCAAGAGGGAATCAGGTTAATTCTTTTTCTTTTTTCATTACAAGATCATGCTAAGTTGTGGTGTAATTCATTGCCTGCAATGTCTATCTATACTTGGGAAGAGCTATCTAGTAGGTTCCTGAAGAAGTTTTTCCCAACACAAAAGACAAGACAAATGAGGAGGGAGATTCAATCTTTCCAACAAAAGAATGATGACCTGTTCTTTGAAGCATGGGGACACTTCATTGAGCAGCTTCTCAAGTGTTCACATCATAATCTACCTCAAGATGAGCTGGTACAAGCCTTCTATGAAGGTCTGAGTGACATAAATAAAGGTATAGTAGATTCAGGTTATGGAGGTGTGCTGATGGAAAATAGCAGTGAAAAAGTCATGAAGCTTTTTGAGACATTAAGTGAGCACATCCAACAATTCTCATCCAGAGGTAGACAATGAGTTAAGAGCAAAGGTATGTATGAGGTGACCTTAAATGGTGGATCTTCTAATCAGATGGCTGCTGTGGAGAGGAAGCTAGATCTACTTGTTAAAGCTATGATTACTCAAAACATCTCACTTAGTCCACAAGCTACACAACTCTAGGTATGTGCTATGTGTTCTCATTTTGATCACACTACTAAAACTTACCCTTTTTATTCATTTGCAGATCCAGAGTAAGCAAACTTTATGGGACCAAAAAACTATCCACCCAAGAACAATCCATATGCAAATACCTACAATCCGAGATGGCGAAACCACCCCAACTTCTCATGGACTAACAATCAGAATCCCCTGAACCTTCAAGGGCAGCAAAGGAATTCCCAACTAGCAGCCCAATCAGTTCCAAAATCAAAGAAGAGTGACCTAGAGAGTTTTGTAAGGCAATTAGCAACTTAGCAACAACAGTTGATGACTTCATAAGATCAATTCATGGCAGATGAAAGACAATTTCGAACTGAACAAAGACAAACTACTACAAAGCATGAGCAAGCGATTCAAAGATTAGAAGTACAAGTGGGGCAATTGGCTAAAGAGTTGAGTGGTAGAAAGCAGGGTGAACTCCCAGCCCAAACACTACCTAATCCAGGAGGACGCCAGCAACTAAAGACCGTTACAACTCTTAGAAATGGTAAGATCATAGGAACTGATGAGCCAGCACAAGCATCCCCAGATAAACCATCTGGATCAAAGGTAAGTGAAATGGAGAAAGTGAATACACCACCCTTCCCTCAAAGGTTAGAAAAGCCAAAGAAAGAAAATAAATTGCTTGATATTTTTGAAACTTTGTGGAAAGTAAAGATAAACATTCCTTTATTAGATGCAATTCAACAAATACCTGCTTATGCTAAATTTTTGAAAGATTGTTGCACTCATAAGAGGAAGTTTTAGGAGCATGTGACAGTGGCTTTAACTGAAGAGGTAAGTGCGGTATTGTTAAGAAAACTACCACCAAAGCTAAAAAATCTAGGAAGTTTTACCATTCCTTGTAGGATAAGTGACCAGCTTTTTTAGGGTGCATTACTAGATTTAGGCACGGGTGTTAATTTGCTGCCGTACACAGTATTTGAAACACTAGGTTTGGGGGAGCTTCAACTAATTTCCATCACTTTGCAATTGGCAGACATAAGCATCAAAAGACCAAGAGGTATTCTTGAGGATGTCTAGGTAAAGGTAGGTGAGTTTATTTTACTTGCTGATTTTATTGTATTAGATATAGAAGAATGCTCTATGCCATTACCTTTATGAGAACTGCTGATACAAAAATTTGTGTGAAATATGGTTTCATAAGTATGAAGGTAAATGGTGAGAAAATAGAATTCAAAATATTTGATGCATTAAAATTACCCCAAGATGATGTGGAATGTTTTAATGTATGTATGATGCAAAGTATTGTTGAGCAAGTTTTTCAGGTCCATCACATTGATTCGTTGGAGACCGCCCTCACCCATAGTTTCATAAGATTAGATATAGAGCCAGAACCTGAAGATGTTACTGATGACATCATTAAAGTTATGCACCTCCTTGAGGCCTCTACAAAACATCCAAGTAAGTATACCCTTTCATTTGAACCTCTTGTGCCTACTAATACTACTCTTCTCCCTTTTATTGTCTAGGCACCAAACTTGGAATTGAAGCAGTTGCCAGAGCATTTAACTAATGCTTATCTGGAAGAGAATAGGACATTACCTGTGATTATTGCTGCCAATCTAAGTGTTGGGGAAGAAGAGAAACTGTTGAGAGTTCTTAGAGAGCATAGAACTGCTATCAGATGGACCATTGCTGACATCAAGGGGATAAGTCCAGCCAAGTGCATGCATCATATCTACCTTGAGGATGAAGCAAAACCCACCCGAGATGCACAAAGAAGACCCAACCCACACATGAAAGAGGTAATTAAGGCAGAGGTATTGAAACTATTGGATGTTAGCATTATCTACCCTATCTCAGACAGTAAATGGGTAAGTCCAATCCAAGTTGTTCCGAAAAAGAGTGGGATCACACTGGTGAAAAATGAAAATGAGGAGCTAATACCTACAAGAATAACCACTGGTTTGAGGGTCTGCATTGACTACAGAGGCTAAACAAGGTAACCAGAAAATATCCATTTTTCCTTGCTCTTCATTGATAAGATGTTAGAGAGATTAGCTAGCCATAGTTACTATTGCTTCTTGGATGGATATAGTGGTTACAACTAGATTGCAATAGCACCATAGGACCAAGAAAAGACCACCTTCACATGTCTTTTTGGCACATTTTCTTACAGAAGGATGCCATTCGGTTTATGCAATGCACCAGCCACCTTTCAAAGATGTATGATGAGCGTTTTTTCCGATATGGTGGAAAAAATCATTGAGGTATTTATGGATGATTTTAGTGTTTTTGGTTCTAATTTTGATGAATGACTCAATCATCTTAAGAGTGTCCTCAAGAGATGTGAAGAATGCAACTTAGTGTTAAATTAGGAAAAATGTCACTTTATGGTTCAACAAGGCACTGTGTTGGGTCATTCCATTTCTAACAAAGGTATTAAGGTGGACAAAGCCAAGATCCAAATCATTTCAAAATTGCCTCCTCCTCTAATAGTAAAGGGTGTCAGAAGTTTCCTTGGACATGTTGGATTTTACAGAAGATTCATCAAGGACTTTTCTAAGACCTCTCGACCTCTTTGTGCACTGCTAGCTAAAGATACCACGTTTGAATGGATGGATGATTGTATGGACACCTTCAACACATTGAAGAACTTGCTCACCTCCGCACCAATAATGGTAGCACCTGATTGGAGTCTTTCATTTGAACTGATGTGTGATGCTAGTGACTTCACCTTAGGAGCTGTCTTGGGCCAGAGAATCAATAAGGTACCTCATGCTATCTATTATGCTTCTAGAACTTTGAATGATGCTCAGCTAAATTATTCTACTACTAAGAAAGAATTGTTACTCGTCATTTTTGCTTTGGAGAAGTTTAGATCATACCTCATTGGCTTTAAGGTTATTGTATTTAATGATCATGCTGCTTTGAGATATTTGTTTGCTAAGAAAGATGCAAAGCCTAGGTTGATCAAATGGGTACTCCTGTTGCAAGAGTTTGACTTGGAGATTAAAGACAAGATGGGCAGTAAGAATGTGGTTCAGATCACCTGTTTAGGCTACCTCATGAGGACGACAAAAATGAGCTACCTTTGAATGAGAATTTCCTTGATGAACAATTTTTCACATTAGAGGTAACACTTCCATGGTATGTCGATATTGTAAATTATATAACTGCTAAGGTTTTTCTTCCAGGTATATCTAGTCAAGAAAGGAAGCGGTTGATATCTATATCTCGACATTACCATTGGGATAACCCCTACCTATTCAAATTCTGCCCTGATCAAATCATCAGAAGCTGTGTCTCAAAGGAAGAGCATTTGAGCTTATTGCAACATTACCACCAATTTGCTTGTGGAGGACACTTTGGGGCCAAGAGAACAGCTCTTAAGGTATTACAATTAGGTTTTTATTAGTCTAATTTGTTTAAAGATGTTTTTTTGTTTTACAGCTCATGTGATAGATGTCAGAGAACAAGTAACATCTCATCCCGAAATCAGATGCCATTGCAAAATATTCATGTGGTAGAGCTTTTTGATGTATAGGGTATTGATTTCATGGGTCCATTTCCTAACTCATATGGTTATTTATATATTCTTGTGGGTGTGGATTATATGTCCAAATGGGTCGAGGCTGTCCCTTCGATGACTAATGATCATAAAGTGGTTGTAAAGTTTTTACAGGATAACATCTTTACCCGATTTGGGACTCCAAGAGCAATAATCAGTGATGGAGGAAGCCACCTCCATAATCAATCCTTTGCTGCTCTGATCAAGAAATATGGGATCACCTATAAAGTTGGCACTCCGTATCATCCTCAAACAAGTGGCCAAGTGGAGATAAGTAACCAAGAGATCAAAGGCATCTTGGAGAGAACCGTGAATCCTAGTAGGAAAGATTGGTCTTTGCACCTGAATGATTCCTTATGGGCATATAGAACAGCTTACAAGACACCAATTGGTATTTCTCCATACCAATTAGTCTTTGGGAAAGCATGCCATCTACAAGTGGAGTTAGAGCATCAAGTAGTTCAATTTTGACATGAAACAAGTGGGTGATAAAAGAAAGCTGCATTTGAATGAGCTAGAAGAATTAAGGCATGATGCATATAAGAACGCCAAGCTCTACAAGGAAAGAACCAAAGCCTATTATGATAAACAGCTAGTTAGGAAGGAGTTTTATGTGGGACAGAAGGTGTTGATCTATAATTCTCGATTAAGATTGTTCCCAAGCAAGCTTAAGTCCCGATGGTCTAGTCCTTATGTGGTCACCAAGGTCTTTGCCCATGGTGCTTTAGAGGTTCATGGTTTCGACAGCACTCGGACATTCACAGTAAATGGACACAGAGTCAAGCCATACCTTGAAATCAAATTGCTACCAAGAGATGAAGATTTCGCACTCTAGTCTGTCCAGTATGCAGCAGCACTAAGAGCATTTGAGCCACATAAGGTGGACTTGAAGTGTTCCCTTCCAATAGAGTAGCACTGAAGCTACTATAGATAGTGTTTGAATAGTTCAAACTTTGATAAATATGTAGCTTAAGCGCCTCTATTGAGGTCAATGGTACTGAGGCCATTGAGTACGGTACATTTTTATTTTTGTTTATTATTCTTCATTATTTTTAACTTTTTTCGTTCTTACATTAGTTAGTTTTGTAACAGTGCATTTTGTCCTTGCGATCGAGCACATTTCGCAGTGCACTCGAGTGCAATCTCGCCATATTCCCAATGGCGCGTAAACACATCCACATGCACACACCTGTGCACAAATGCGATCAAGCGCACTCGGGACAGAGGCTCACGTGCTTATTTTAAGTCATTTCATTATGTTACACATTTTCACTCTCACTCTCGCATCCTCTAGTCTAGCACTCTCTGCACTCTCTGCCCGCTCTTAAACCCACTTACCACTGCACTCTTACTTACCACCACATGCCGCCACCACTCACCACCACCAGGTAATTTCATACCCCTGTTGATCATGAACCATTTCCCCATAAACCCACGTTTTTAATTATTCTTTTTGCACTAATAATTACCTATACAACATGTTTTTTGTCTGTATGGTTGGTTTTGCTTGACATTACAGGAGGTTGGGCACTGTCGGCTATTGTCGCTCATTGCTTGGGCTTACTGTCGCCCACCATCTGTTCTAAAAAAGACCTCAGTGACATACCAGATAGTGCGATCGAGCACAATACGAGTGTGATCGAGCACAATTGGCATAGTGTGATCAATCTCACTTTTCTATGATCGAGCGCACCTCTGCTGCAGATTGTATCCAGCATGCCTAAACACATTGCCTCTATATCCCGTGCCTCGAGAAGACTCGCACAGTCTTCCCAAACCACTTTTGAGGAATGGGAGATTTTGTTCAAAACCACATTTAACATAGATGCCGACTTCAAAAGCTTTGAAGCCACTCAATGGGCCATTCATGAGTTCAAGAGCCGTGGTTCGAAAAGGTTGTTCAAGCTTGTCTACTCTACTGTCTACACTAGATTCATCATTCAGTTCTATGAGAACCTCTTTTTTGACTGCAACAGACCGGGTGTCATGTCCTTTTCTGTTCAGGGCAAGTACATTGACTTGACATTATCAGATATTGCTGCAGCCCTCCGATGCAATGATAAATCTCTCCCTGATGGCGCCCAGATGGATGAACAGCTAGAGTCCTTCTCTATTTCTGCCATCATTGAGGATATGTGTGCCGGATAATATGCAGATAAGCACAACAATGTTGGGAGCCGGTCCAAGTTACCTCCACAACTCTGGCTTGTGGATTTCATTCTCCAGTGTAATGTGTGCCTATCGGGACACAAGACTCAGAGGCGTGACCAGTTTCTCAAGGCACTGTATGCTTTCCACAGAGGCCATTGGTACTCTATCACCGTGATCATTTGGAGCCAAATTCATAAGTTTTGGGACCATATCCATGTACGCCAAGTCACCACTGCAAATGCCTAGGGGCTCCCATTCCCATTCCTCTTCACTCACATTTTTAAGAAGAACAGAATTAAGGGAACCTCCATAGATGGACCAGTTAGGAAGCACCCCTTCTTTGGCAAGAATCAGTGGAGTCAAAGCTAGTTACACATGCCCAGAGGACTCCGAGGGCCTGCACCTGCTGCTGAGAGAGTAGAGGATGATCCTATGGAGGCCGAGGACCCCACAGCTAGCCAGACTTGGGAGAAGGACCATGCTGACATAGGACCCATAGAGTATTAGCACATCCTTGAGGAGATATCCTCATTCCGGTATGAGTTAGCTGATAATCGACGAGAGGATCAGGAGGCTACGTACCTAGTTCATCAGCGCATAGATGGGTTAGAAGCACGCTTTGAGAGGCAAAAAGCGATGCTCCAAGCCATTCTAGAAACACTACCTCCTACTTCGGGTGCCTCATCTTTTGCACCACATGGAGGCCAGCAGTGAGAGTGGTGCACCGTATGGCTGAAGACGTAAAACTTAGCGCTCATGGGGGTCACCCACAACATATTCTTTTGTTTTTATTGTTTCTTGTACTGTTTATTTTAGTATCTTTTGTTTTCCAGTATTACGTTAGTTTTTCTTTTCTAGGGACAATGTGTGCATCTGTTCAAGTTTGGGGGTGTGCTATGAGCCATGCCAGCCCAGTTAGTTCTCCATCTCTTAGGTCAGCTCTTTCAATGTTATTCACACATTGGGGATAATTTGTCATTTAAATTTGGGGGCATGGGAGACACATTCACACACATTTTGTCCCAGTTTTTTTTTTTTTTGTAAAAAGATAAATAAATGTTCATATTGTTTTGAAATTTTGGTTGATCTAAACAAATATTGTGATATGATTTCATTAGCGAGCTTAAATTTTTGAACACATGATCCGATAATAAAGTTTTAAAATTTAGTTACTTACTTTAGGCATTTAAGAATTCACATGTTTGATCTAATCTGACATGAGCACATTAGCACGTAATTGTGTGAGGTATGACATGTGATTTTAATGTGTATGTTGCCATGGCTTAACTGAAACTGGATGACTTGTTGGATGAACATTTTGGCGTAAAAAAGTAGAAAAAAAATGCTCATAAAGATCATTAAATAGACTTTCCACTGAGTAACTGGACCTCTTGCCTCAGTAAGCAGTGAGTGTTCACGTCAAAATGAGAGAATTTTGCTCATAATGATCATTAATAAACTTTTCACTGAGTAACTGGACCTCTTGCCTTAGTAAGCAGTGAGTGTTCACATCAAAAGTTGGGAAGTTTGCTTTGTAGAATTAAGACCAGTTTAGTTCCGTAGCCTTTTTGACTCAAGTTAGTAAGTCCTTAGGGGTGTCTTTACACCTAATGCTCTAAAACCATCTGGTTTGGGAGTCATTGACTAAATACTCGCTACATGGGTCAATTAGAAAGCTTAAGGGAACTAAACATGGCAAAATCTAATAATAAAAGAAAGAAGGAAATAAAACTATGCCATTATTGTTCATTCTGATAGGAAATTCGGTGAATCTTGAGACATGGAGACATTACACATTGGAGTTATTTGGAAGCTTCATTTTTATGTGTTAGATCACTTACACTGAGTCAGACTTGTGATGCCTTAGCCTAGCTCTCGTAAGTAATTAGATTTTGAAACTCTTATTTATCGCAAAGATGGGTTTTTATATTAAGCTTGCTTATGAATGAATATCATGGTTTTGTTGTGACCTAAATTTTGGATACCATGAATGATGGATTTATCTTTGTGTTATTTGTTTTCAGTTAGTTTTCAGTTTCGTATTGCTAAGGGACTAGTAATATGTAAGTTTGGGGGTGTGATAAATGCTTAAATATTCGAATTTAAGCCCCTTAATTTACATTTGTTAAGTTCCTAGTTGTGTTATTTCATGCTATTTTATTTCTTTTCTGTATTTTCCTAGGTTATTGAAGAAAAAAGAGCATTATCTGGATTAGAAAACAAATCTGGAAGAACTGGAAGCTGCTTAGTGCGATCGAGCGCAACAGTGCTCAAGCTCCCAAGCTAAGGATCGAGCACACCAGCGCTCGTGCGCGCAAGAAGAAGGCTCGAGCGCACCAGTATGTGATCGAGCACAGAACCTAGTTTGGAAAGTAGGGGTAGTTTTGTTTTATGAGTTTGGGTTTCCAGATGTCCCTGAACCTTATAAATAGGTCTGTAAACACAGAAACACTGAGTTTTTTAGTTTTTGTTTTCAGAGAAGAGATTTTGGGAGATGAATTTATGGCTTTTCTAGGAAGTATTTTCTGGTTTATTCTTTTCTCTTTATTTTACATTATGAAGATGTTTATCATCAAACTCATGTGTAACTAATTTGCTGGTAGGGCTCAATTGAAGCCATGATTATGTTTTTCCATATATGAATATTGTTGCCTTTGCAATAGCTATATTATGATGCTTAACCTGATTAATGTTTGTTTTATTGAATTCCTCATATGTGTTTGCCTGATCAACATATGCATGTGGTATGGATTAGTTAATTAAACCAATTTGGATGATTGAGTCCTGGGTTTAATAATAGTAACAAAAGAAATCCACACTGGGTTCTTGGGTTAATCAACATGGGAAACCAGGAGTATATAGCATGCCCTAGGTCTTGTGTGTTTGTCAATTTTCACAGATCTTATGCTCTCATAAAGAACAACTTAGTATACACCATGCTAAATTCTTTAAGAAAAAAAAGATTTAGAGTATACACCATGCCTAACTCGTTGCTTAAGGAAATCAATAACTTAAGGAGTATACGTCATGCCCTTAGGTTGACAACATTAGGTATTCATAATGTGACTAAAGCATTGGCACACTATTTTATTGGGAGAGCATGATTAGTGGTGGATATCAAAGCCTTACACTTTTATCATTATTGAATCAAACTCACTTTTTCTTCTTTCGTTTTATATTGCGAAAACTAATTTTGAATCAAAATTTACCAATCTCTGTGGAAATGATCTCTCACTTGCACACTATACTGCTATGTTGACCTTGTGTACTTGCAAGTAAAACTTTAATTATTTGCTTATTAATTTAGGTAGATTTTTGCACAATGGAGGACCTCTTCTTGTTTAAACCATAGGTCCAAAGTGGATCAGGTAGATCCTAGGTTGGAGAGAGAAGTCCCTCATTTGGATGAAGTGTACGCTAAGATGTTGCGGGACCATGATCACTTTCATTATGTGGCCGAGTCATAGCCTTGTTCGATTTTTGAGAAGTTATTTTCGACTTCTCGTTAAAAAATATTGCATTTCAGAGGAGTATGAGGTACGGTTCCCTACCTTTGAGGAGTGGACATTCACAGTGAGTCTCTTTATGAGATGTGCATCTATTAGGACTTCTTTAGAGTAGGTTTCTATCTTCTTATAGATCTGAAAGTAGCTGAGGTTTTTAATTATTTTAGTATTGCTCCCAACCAGCTTCCTCCAAACTTTATAAGGATGGTTATAGGCTTCTTTGTTAGCCTTAGGAAATATAACCAAAGTGTACTATCCACTATAAATATTTTCTGTAATATATATATATATATCATCAAAAAGCTCTATAACAATGGTTGGTGCAATTTATTTACGAGGATTAGGAAGAAAATAGTGATCGAGAACCCGTCATTCGTCCATTATTGGAAGAAGAGGTTCTTCTTTGTTCATCATTAAGATCTTTTTTTTTCTGTCAAACGAGACTAGAAAAATGGCATATTTGATTCTCATAAAGATCTTCCCTTATTGAGCGAGGCAAAGAAGGATCCTCTTACTAGGATATGTGCCAAACCTATCTACACTTCTGAGTTAGTTTCAAAAAGAGATCCTTGTTCGTTATGGCTTGAGTCGGGCTACTCCCTATAGTTTGCTTTAAATTTAGATTTCTTTTAGACTACTTTTTTTTTCCTTCTTGTTTACTTGCAGTGTATCTTTCCATTTTTGCATTCATCGGTATACTGATTAGTCTTCTTTTCACAGCTATGGTTGCATAAAGATCTTGATTTCTTCATCTTGCAATTGGCAAGCAAACCCAGGTATAAGCTCCCCATATTCCTCCTTCTATCATAGAGAGCTCTCATTCTCTCCTTTCTGAATAGAGGAAGAGACATCGTGTCAATAGCAACACGAGTTTGGGAGATCAACCACATGTTGATCTTTCTATTGGAGAAGGGAGCTAGCCTCCTTAGCAATCAGATGGCGAGGGTAGTATGGGATATGCTCATGATGTCTTTCGTGGCTACTGATCTATTTTGTACTCAGACTCAACATTTTTTTAGCAAATGGTAGCTCATCAGCTTATCTCGGGGTCTATCATTCCCAAAGATGAGGCCCAAATCATGAGTTATCCTCCAGAGGTCATGACTGTCATCATAAGTTACTCAGCATAGAAGGTATAACTTTTCTTGCACTTGTTGTTATCTTTTGATTGTTACCATTGGTGTTTGATCTATTCTCTTTGCTATTTTTTGATAGATATATTTTGTTCTATAATGGCCAAGAGATATCCCCAAGCCGTGGTGGCTGCTAGTCATCTGGACAAAGAGAGGGATGATCTCTAAGCTCAGCTATGCACTTAGGTCAAGTAAGTCTCTGAGTTGAGGGAAGAATGTCGCGCTCTACGAAGGTAAGTCTAAGCAGTGATTGCTTGAGAGAAAGTGGAGAGACTCAAGGTCGAGTCAGAGAAGTTCCAAGAGGTGATTATTGAGGAGTTCAAGAAGATTACTTCCTTTAAGGACTTGCTATATGAGAAGGCCGTAGAGGAGTACGTTACTGGCTTCTAGGAGGCCAAGGCTAAGGTAGCCAAGATTGCTTCCGAACTAGAGGCCAGGTATGTATCATTCTCCCGGAGCTGACTATCCCTCTAAGCATGGGGGATAGAGGTACCTTTGTAGGGGATGACAACACTCAGTCTCGCACCCAGGATGCTCATGTTATGATCCCTGACTCAGATGAGCAGAACGTCATCGACTATGCCACGGATAAGAGTGGGCAACCAAAATAGTAGATTTTGGGCCTTAGTATTTTGTTTCTTTTCTACTTGGCCACAGAAGCACTCTTTTATACCTGCTTTTCTTTTTATTGAAATGAATCTTTTGCTATATGCTTTGCTGCTTGTGTATCCAAGTCGGGGTTTTCTCCTCAATTTTAATTTGTTTTTGCACCCAAGTTGGGAGTTCTCTTGTGGAACCCTAAGTTTTCCTTAGGTTTTCATGCCTAACTTGGGACTTGGGGTTTCTCTTATGGAACCCCGAGTTTTCTTCGAGACTTTGTGCCCGACTTGAGCTTTCTCTTATGGAACCCCAAGTTTTCTTCAGGTCTTTGTGCTCGACTTGGAGTTTCTCTTGTGGAACCTCAAGTTTTCTTCAAGTTTTCATGCCCGACTAAGAGTTTCACTTATGGAACCCCATGTTTTAGGCGATTGATCTCAATCCTCAGCCACAGGGTTTGTCTAAGGTGAAGGTCATTTTGGGTGCTTCACTTTGATCCTCGATTATGGAGAATGTCCGATATGAAGGCCATTTTGGATGCTTCACTTCGATCCTCAGTTGTGGAGGATGTTTGAGTTTTGTTTTGCTAAAATGTAATAAATATATGTAAGTACTGACAAAATTCCTTTGATTAATAAAGTTGTAGTGCTTACTTTAGGGGTTGGGCTCCCATGCCATTTACATTCACAATCAACTGATGAAATTTTTTTAAGTTATCTGAGTTCCATCTTCATGGTATGGGTGTGTCATCCAACTTTTCCAATTCGAAGGTTTCTATCTTAATCACTGTCATGCAAAAATCTACCTAAATTAATAAGCAAATAATTGAACAGTTTTACTTGCAAGTGCACAAGGTCAACTTAGTAGTATAGTATGCAAAATGCGAGATCATCTCCATAGAGATTGGTAAAGTTCAATTTAAAATTAAATTCGTAATATAAAATGATAGAAATAAGTATTAAGTTTGAATTGATAATGATAAAAATATAGGGCTTTGATATCCACCACTAATCATATTTTCCCAACAAAACAATGTGTCAATGCTTTAGTCATATTATGAATACCTATTGCTGTCAACCAAAGGGCATGGTGTATACTCCTTAAGCTATTGATTTTCCTAAGCACCGAGTTAGGCATGGTGTATACTCTAACTCTTTTCTTTCCTAAGGAATTTAGTATGGTGTATGCTAAGTTGTTCCTTAAGAGAGTATATTATATGTGAAAATCGACAAACATATAAGACCTAGGGCATGTTATATACTCTCAGTTTCCCATATTGATTAACCCAAGAATCCGGCATGGATTCTTTTGTTACTATTGTCAGACCTAGGACTCGATCATCCAAATTGATCTAACTAACTAATCGATACCATATGCATATGTTGTTAAGGCAAACACATATGAGGAATTCAATAAAGCATGCATTAATCAAGTTAAGAATCATAACACAGCTATCGCAAAGGCAACACTATTCATATATGGAAAAACATAATCAGGGCTTCAATCGATCCCTACTAGTAAGTTAGTTACACATGGTTATGATGTTAAACATCTTCATAAATAAAATATATGATAGAAGAAACTCGAAAAATATTGGCTAGAAGAGTCGTCAATTCTCCTATCTAAATCTCTTCTTCAAAAGCTAAAACTAAAATAAGATCCAATTTCTGTGTTTTACAGGCCTATTTATAAGGTTTAAGGACATCTGGAAACCCTAACTTGCAAAACAAAACCATAACCCTACTTTCCAAAATAGGTTCTGCTGTTTTACTGCGCGTGTGCGCTCGATCACACACTGGTGGGCTCGATCGCAAGGTGCGCTCGAGCTTAATTCTTGTGCACACGAGTGCTAGTGCGCTCGATCACACACTTCTGTGCTCGATCGCACTATGTGTAGCTTCTAGTTTTTCCAGTTTTTGTTCTCCAAATCAGATAATGCTCCCTTTTCTTCAATAACCTAGGAAAACACAGAAAGCACAGAAAAGATATAAAATAGCATGAAATAACACAACTAGGAACTTAACAAATGTAAATTAAGGGGCTTAAATACGAATATTTAAGCACTTACCACACCCCCAAACTTACATATTGCTAGTCCCTTAGAAATACGAAACTAAAAACTAACTGAAAAAAAAATAACACAAAGATAAATCCATCATTCATGGTATCCAAAAATTTAGGTTGCACACAAAACCATGATATTCATTTAATGAGCAAGCTTAAAATACAAACCCATCTTCACAATAAATAGGAGTTTTAAAATCTAATTACTTACATGAGGCTAGCTAAGGCATCACAAGTTTGACTTAGTGTATGGTGAACTAGCATATAAAAGATGAAGCTTTTAAATAATTTCAATGTGTAGTGTTTCGGTGTCTCAAGATTCATCGAATTTCCTATCAGAATGAACAAAAATGGCATAGTTTTATTTCCTTCTTTTCTTTTATTATGAGATTTTTGCCATGTTTAGTTCCCTTAAGCTTTCTAATTGACATATATAGCGAGTGTTTAGTCAATGACTCCCAAACCAGATGGTTTTAGGGCATTAGGTGTAAAGACACCCCTAAGGACTTACTAACTCGAGTCAAAAAGGCTACGAAACTAACTGGTCTTACTGCTGTCAAGCAAAATTCTCACCTTTTGACGTGAACACTCATTGCTTACTGAGGCAAGAGGTCCAGTTACTCAGTGAAAAGTTTATTTATCATCATTATGAGCAAAATTCTCACCTTTTGACGTGAACACTCACTGCTTACTGAGGCAAGAGGTCCAGTTACTCAGTAGAAAGTTTATTTAATGATCATTATGAGCATTTTTTTTTCTCTTTTTGTGCAATAATTTTTTTTTCTAATTTTCTGTGCCAAAGTGTTCATCTAACAAGTCATCCGGTTACAGTTAAGCCATAGAAACATACATATTAAAATTACATGTCATACCCCACACAATTATGTGCTAATGTGCTCGTGTCAGATTAGATCAAACTTGTGAATTCTTAAATGCCTTAAAGTAAGTAATTAAACTTTTAAAACTCTATTATTAGATCATGTGTTTAAGATTTTAAGCTTACTGATGAAATCTTGTCACTATATTTGTTTAGATCAACCAAAATTTTCAAAACAATATGAACATGCATTTATCTTTTCAATAATACTAAAAAAAAATGGGACAAAGTGTGTGTGAATATGTCTCCCATACCCCCAAACTTAAACTACACATTATCCCCAATATGTGAATAACATGGGAAGATCTGACCTGGGAAATGGAGAACTAGTTGGCTGACATGGCTCATAGCACACCCCCAAACTTGAACCGATGCACACATTGTCCCTGAAAAAGAAAAATGAAAGTAATACTAGAAAACAAAAGATACTAAAACTAAACAGTAATGAGAAAAACAAAAGGTCAACATAAAAATAAACACTAACAAGAAATGTGGAAAATAATAAAAACAAAAGGATATGTTGTGGGGTGCCTCCTATGAGTGCTAAGTTTTACGTCTTCAGCTAGACGGTGCACCACTCTCACTGATGGTCTCCAGGTGGTGCGGAAGATGAGCATCGTTTTCTGCCTCGTAAAGCATGCCTTTAACCTATCTATGCGCTGATGAACTAGGTATATAGACTCTCGATCCTCTCGACGAATATTAGCTATCTCATACTGGAAGGAAGACATCTCCTCAAGGATGTGCTGACACTCTGTAGGTCCCATGTCAGCATAGTCCTCCTCCCAAGTATGGCATACTGTGGGATCCTCGGCCTCCATAGGATTGTTCTTTACCCTCTCAGTGGCTGGTGCAAGCCCCAGAGTCCTCTGGCCATGTGAAACTAGCCCTGGGTCCACGGAGTCTTGCCGAAGAAGGGGCGCTCCCTCACTGGTTCATCTGTGGAGGTGCCTTTAATTCCCTTCTTCTTAAAAATGTATGAGAGGAGGAACGAAAATGGGAGCCCTCAGGCATTAGCAGTGGTGACCTAACGTGCATAGACGTGGTCCCAAAACTTATGAAGCTGGCTCCAGATGATAGCCGGGATGGAGTACTAGTGGCCTCTATGAACAGTATACAGTGCTTGGAGGAACTGATCACGCCTCTGAGTCTTGTGTCCCAGTGGGCACACATTACACTGTAGAATGGAATCCATAAACCAGAGTTGTGGAGGCAACTTGGACTAGCTCCCAGCATTATTATGCCTGTCTGCATACTGCCCAGCATATATGTCCTCTATGATAGTGGAAAGGGAAAAGAACTCTGGCTGCTCATCCAACTGGGTGCCCTCAGGCAATACTCATCATGACAATGGAGGGCAGCAGCTATATCTGAAGATGTCACGTCAATGTACTTGCCCTGAATAGATAAAGACAAAACACCCGGCTTACTGCAGTCGAAAGATAGGTTCTCATAAAACTGAACCACGAATCGAGTGTAGGCAGTAGAGCTGATAGGCTTGAATAGCCTCTTCAAACCACGACACTTGAATTCCTGGATAGCCCATTGAGTGGCTTCAAAGTTTTTGAAATCATCATCAATGTTGAATATGGTTTCGAATAAGATCTCTCGTTGTTTAAATCTGGGCCGAGAAGATTGTGTGCGGCTTCCCGAGGTGCGGGATGTGGAGGCAGCGTGTTTAGGCATGCTGGGTAGAATCTGCAGCAAAGGTGTGCTCAATCTCATTATGGTGCACTTGATCGCACTCTGCCTCTATGCTCGATCACAGACTTCTCGTGTTTGAGCGCACTAAGTCAGGAGTTTTATCAAACAGGTGATGTGCTCGCGTGAACCAAGTTGTGCTTAACACTTCCTAAAGTGTTTCAACCTCCTGCAAAGCACCCAAAAACAACCAAAACAAACACAAGAACAAGTAGTAGATATGAATGTAATTCTTAAAAATGATAACAAATTCAAAAACTACCGAAATTGGTAGGACAATTGGGGCGACCATGTGTGGTGGGGAAGGGGTTAGGGTATTACCTGATGCGGTGAGTGCAGTGGAAACGACAGCGTAGGGAGTTTGAATGGTGGGATGCAGTGGTAATGCTATGAGTGTAGTGGGCGAGTGTGGTGTGGCCCAGAAAATGGGTTTGAGAGTGCGAGAGTGAAGGATGCGAGAGTGAGAGTGAGAAAGTGCAACAGAATCAAATGACTTAAAATAAACATGTGACTCTCTGCCCCGAGTGAGCTCGATTGCACTGTGAAGTGCACTCGATTGCACTTGTGCACAGGTGTGTGCATGTGATTACGCTCACATGCCATTGGGCACATGGTAAGAGTGCACTCGAGCACATTATGAGATGCACTCAATCGCAGTGGGTTAGAATGTACCGTACCACTAAACTGATTAAAATAATGATAAAAAATTAAAAATAATGAAGAACAATAAACAAAAATAAAAATATACCATACTCAGTGACCTCAGTACCACTGACCTCAATAAAGGCGTTTGAGCTACACAATTATCAAAGTCAGAACTGCTCAAATGCTCTCTATAGTAGCTTTAGTGCTACTCTCTTGGAAGGGAACACTTAAGGTCCACCTCATGTGGCTCAAGTGCTCTTGGTGCAGCTGCATACTAGACAGACTGGAGTGCTAAATCTTCATCTCTTGGTATCAATTGGATTTCAAGGAATGGCTTGACTCTATGTCCATTTACTGTGAATGTCCGAGTGCTATTAGAACCATGGATCTCCAAAGCACCATGAGAAAAGACCTTGGTGATCATATAAGGACCAGACCATCTGTACTTGAGCTTACCTGGGAACAATCTTAATCGTGAATTGTAGAGCAACACCTTCTGTCCCACATGAAACTCTTTCCTAACCAGTTGTTTATTGTGATAAGCTTTGGTCCTTTCTTTGTAGAGCTTGGCGTTCTCATATGCATCATGCTTTAATTCTTCCAGCTCATTCAAGTGTGGCTTTCTCTTTTCACCCGCTTGTTTCATGTCAAAATTAAACTGTTTGATGGCCCAATATGCTTGATGCTCTAACTCTACCAGTAGATGACACATTTTCCTAAAAACTAATCGGTATAGAGACATGCCAATTGGTGTCTTGTAAGCTGTCCTATATACCCATAGAGCATCATTCAAGCGCAAAGACCAATCCTTCCTACTAGGATTCACGGTTCTTTCCAAGATGCCTTTGATCTCTTGGTTACTTATCTCCACTTGGCCACTGGTTTGAGGATGATACGGAGTGCCAACTTTATAGGTGATCTCATATTTCATGATCAGGGTAGTAAAAGATTGATTATGGTAGTGGCTACCTCCATCACCGATTATTGCTCTTGGAGTCCAAAACTAAGTAAAGATGTTATCCTGTAGAAACTTCGCAACCACTTTGTGATTATTAGACTTTGAGCGGACAGCTTCGACCCATTTCGACACATAATCCAAACCTACAAGAATATATAAATACCCATATGAGTTAGGAAATAGACCCATGAAATCAATACCCCATACATGAAAAAGCTCGACTACATTAATATTTTGTAATGGTATCTGATTTCGGGATGAGATGTTACCTGTCCTCTGGCATCTATCACATGAGCTGCAAAATGAAAAGACATCTTTAAACAAATTAGGCCAATAAAAAATGGATTGTAATACCTTAAGAGTTATTCTCTTGGCCCCAAAATGTCCTTCATAAGAAAATTGATGGCAATGTTGCAGTAAGCTCAAATGCTCCTCCTCTGAGACACACCTTCTGATGATTTGATCATAACAGAATTTGAATAGGTAGGGGTCATCCCAATGGTAGTGTCGAGACATAGATATCAGTCACTTCCTTTCTTGACTGGTCATACCTGGAAGAAAAACCTTAACAATTATATAATTCACAATATCAACATACCATGAGAGTGTTACCTCTAATGCGAACAATTGTTCATCAGGGAAATTCTCATTTAAAAGTAGCTTATTTTTTTCGTCCTCATGAGGTAGCCTAGATAGGTGATCGGTAACCACATTCTCACTGCCCTTCTTGTCTTTAATCTCCAAGTCAAACTCTTGCAATAAGAGTACCCATCTGATCAACCTAGGCTTTGCATCTTTCTTAGCAAAAAAATATCTCAAAGCAGTATGATCATTAAAAATACTAAACTTAGAGCTAATCAGGTATGATCTAAACTTCTCTAAAGCAAAAATAATAGCTAACAATTCTTTTTCAGTAGTAGAATAATTTAGCTGAGCATCATTTAAAGTCTTAGAAGCATAATAAAAAGCATAAGGTACCATATTAACTCTCTGGCCCAAGACAGCTCCCAAGGCGAAGTCACTGGCATCACACATCAGCTCAAATGGAAGACTCCAATCAGGTGCCATCATTATTGGTGTAGAGGTGAGCACATTCTTCAATGTGTTGAAAGCTTTCATATAGTCGTCAGGCCATTCAAACTTGGTATCTTTAGCTAACAGTGCACAAAGAGGTCTAGAGGTCTTAGAAAAGTCATTGATTAATCGTCTGTAGAATCCAGTATGTCTAAGAAAACTTCTAATACCCTTGACTATTAGAGGAGGAGGCAACTTTGAAAAGATATCGATCTTAGCCTTGTCTACCTCAATACCTTTGTTGGAAATGGAATGACCCAACACAATGCCTTGTTGAATCATAAAGTGACATTTTTTTCAATTTAACACCAAGTTGCATTCTTTATATCTCTTGAGGACACTCTTTAGATGATTGAGGCATTCATCAAAATTAGAACCAAAACACTAAAGTCATCCATAAATACCTCAATGAATTTTTCCACCATGTCAGAAAAAATGCTCATCATACATCTTTGAAAGGTGGTTGGTGCATTGCATAAACCGAATGACATTCTTCAGTAAGAAAATGTGCCAAACGGACATGTGAAGGTGGTCTTTTCTTGGCTCTCTAGTGCTATTGCAATCTAGTTGTAACCACTGTACCCATCTAAGAAGCAATAGTAGCTATGACCAGCTAATCTCTCTAACATCTGATCAATGAAGGGCAAAGGGAAATGATCTTTTCTGGTCACTTTGTTTAGCCTTCTGTAATCAATGCATACCCTCCAACCAATGGTTATTCTTGTAGGTATTAGTTCATCATCTTCATTCTTCACCACTGTGATCCCACTCTTTTTCGGAATAACTTGGACTGGACTTACCTATTTACTGTCTGAGATGGGGTAGATAATGTAAACATCCAATAGTTTTAATACCTCTGCCTTAACTACCTCTTTCATGTGTGGGTTAAGTCTTCTTTGAGCATCCCGAGTGGGTTTCACTTCGTCTTCAAGGTAGATATGACGCATATACGTGGCAGGACTTATCCCCTTAATGTCAGCAATGGTCGATCCGATAGCAGTTCTGTGCTCTCTAAGAACTCTCAACAGTTTCTGCTCTTCCCCAACACTTAGATTGGCAGCAACTATCACAGGTAATGTCTTATTCTCTCCCAGATAAGCATAGGTTAAATGTTTTGGTAGCTGCTTTAATTCCGAGTTGGGTGCCTGGAAAATAGAAGGGAAAATAGTAGTATTAGTAGGTACAAGAGTTTCAAATGGAGGAGTATACTTACTTGAATGTTTTGGAGAGGCCTCAAGGAGGTGCACAGCTTTAATGGTGTCATCAGTAACATCTTCAGGTTCTTGTTCAATATCCAATCTTGTGAAACCATGGGTAAGGGTGGTATCCAACGGATCAATATGATGGACCTGAAAAGTTTGCTCAACAATACTTTGCACCATACATACATTAAAACATTTCATATCATCTTGAGGTAATTTCAATGCATCAAATATTTTGAATTCTATTTTCTCACCATTTACCTTCATACTTACGGTACCCTTTTTCACACAAATTTTTGTATCAGCAGTTCTCATAAAGGGTTTTCCTAAGATGATGAGCAGAGGTAATGGCATAGGGCATTCTTCCATATCTAATACAATAAAATCAGTAAGTAAAATAAACTCACCTACATTTACCAAGACATCCTCAAGAATACCTCTTGGTCTTTTGATGTTTCTATCTGTCAATTACAAAGTGATGGAAGTCGGTTAAAGCTCCCCCAAACCTAGTGTTTCAAATACCGTGTATGGAAGCAAATTGACACTCGCTCCTAAATCCAGTAATACACACTCAAATAGCTGGTCACCTATCCTGCAAGGAATGGTAAAACTACTTGGATCTTTTAACTTTGGTGGTAGTTTTCTTAACAACACCGCACTTGCCTCTTCAGTTAAAGCCACTGTCTCATGTTTCTGAAACTTCCTCTTATGAGTGCAACAATCTTTCAAAAATTTAGCATAAGCATATATTTGTTGAATTGCATCTAATAAAGGAATGTTTATTTCTACTTTCTGCAAAGTTTCAAAAATATCAAGCAGTTTACTTTCTTACTTTGGCTTTACTAACCTTTGAGGGAAGGGTGGTGCATTCACCTTCTCCATTTCACTTACCTTTGATACAGATGGTTTCTCTGGAGATGCTTGTGCAGGCTTATTAGTTCCTATGATCTTACCATTTCTGAGAGTTGTAACGACATTTAGTTATTGGTATCCTCCTAGATTATGTAGTGTTTGGGATAGGAGTTCACCTTGCTTTCTTTCACTCAGCTCCTTAGCCAATTGCCCCACTTGTACCTCTAGTTTTTAAATGGCTTATTCATGCTTTGCAGTGGTTTGTCTTTGTTCAGTCCAAAATTTCCTTTCATCTGCCATGAACTGATCTTGTGAAATCATCAACTGTTGTTGTTGAGTTTTCAATTGCCTCACAAGACTCTTTAGGTCACTTTTCTTTGATTCAGGAACTGATTGGGCTGCTGGTTGGGAGTTCCTTTGCTGTCCATGAAGGTTAAGGGCATTATGATTGTTAGTCCATGAGAAGTTGGGGTGGTTTCGCCATCCAGGATTGTAGGTATTTGCATATAGATTGTTCTTGGGCGGATAGTTGTTTGGTCCCACATAGTTTGCTTACTATGGGTCTGCAGATGAATACAAAGAGAAAGTTTAAGTAGTGTGATTAAAATGAGAACATATAACACATACCTGAAGTTGTGTAGCTTGTGGACTAGGTGAGATGTTCTGAGCAGTCATGGCTTTAATAAGCAGATCTAGCTTTCTTTCCACAGCAGCCATCTGATTTGAGGATCCACTATTTAAGATCACCTTATATATACCCTTGCTCTTAACTCCTTGTTTACCTCTGGATGAGAATTGTTGGGTATGCTCACTTAGTGTCTCAAACAGCTTCATGGCTTCTTCATTACTCTTTTCCATCAACACACCTCTATAACCTGAATCTACAATACCTTTATTTAGGTCATTCAGACCTTCATAGAAAGTTTGTACCAGCTCATCTTGAGATAGATTGTGATGTGGACATTTGAGAAACAGCTCATTGAAGTGTCCCCATGCTTCAAAGAAAAGGTCTTCATCCTTCTGTTGGAAAGATTGAATATTCTTCCTCATCTGTCTTATCTTTTGTGCTGGAAAGAACTTTAGGAACCTACTGGATAGCTCTTCCCAAGTATGGATAGACACTGCAGGCAATGAATTATACCACAAATTAGCATTATCTTTTAATAAAAAAGGGAAAAGAATTAACCTGATTCCCTCTTGATCTAGGCCCCAGATGTGCTGAAACTTGCAGAGATCAAAGAATTCCCGAAGGTGCAAGTGTGGGTCCTCTACAAGTGTACCCCTGAAATGAGTTGAGTATCTGTAAGGATATGTAATAATTACCTTCAGCCTCAGGTTGGTCAGCGATGCATGAGGGCTGGTCGAGGTTTCGTGGAATGAAGGATTGTTTCATGGGTCTTTGCTTTGGTGGCGGTTGGTTGTCAAGCTGTTCCACCATTGGCGCTTCTCCCTCAAATTCTTCTTCTACCTCTTCAATATTGTCTCTAAGCCTTTGTCAAATGGTCCACTCAAGCTCTGTATCGAGTGAAAGAAGGTTGGATTCCTGGATCGAAAGTCTCTGCCTCGAGTGCACTCGATCGCACTAAGCACTACGCTCGATCGCAGTGCTAGCAATTACTCTACTGCAAGCCTTAAAAAAAAAAAAAAAAAATCAAACACAAAACAGATATAAATTGGGTTTTTGATGAAACTGAATAAAATAGAACAAAAAAATAAAACTTAACGAAAAATAATTCTAAGTATGTTTGAAGTTTTGGTTTTTATACAGAGGTTGTTCCAAAAGTCCCTCACGCAATAGCACCATTCGGCACACTGGTGCCTAACATGTGCCATCTCTAAAGAAACCATTGACTCACTCCCAAGCATGAAGATCAGCCCCACGTAGGCCTCCTATACAGTCATCGGTCGCACATTGTTATCAATTTGGCACACACGATTGCCCACATTTTTTGCTACAATTTTTTTGGCTGCCATCTGGTGACCACCGCGACAACCACCGTGGGGTGGTGGTGCGGCCTGCCACCACCATTAACCCGGCAAATCAATTCCGTTTGCGGGATGGACACATCGTAGGCATCCTATAAGATCTTTGGCACACGCAATTGCCCACATTTTTTCGTTCATGTTGTGGGTCATTTCCGACAACCACCGCGGCAGCCACCGTGGGGCGGTGGTGCTTGCTGCCACCACCATTGACCGGGCAAGCCAGTTCAGTCCGAGTCCACTACCATGCTTGCCCAAGCAATGGTAAGCCACGACAGTAGGGAGTGTGCTCGCGCGGCCAAGCCAGGTGCCAGCCAAAAGTGGTCTGACAGCCCCCCCTAAAGAGTCTTAACTAATTTAGGGGTCTGGCAGGAGGAAACATCACAATGTCTAAGCCATCACCCTAGGCCTAAAAATTCCAATTCAAAGTATTTTGTCACGATTTTTTGTATATAGGATACGAAAAATGTAATCTTCCATGAGAAAAATTATAAAAAAAATTTGAGCATCAGAACTATTATTTTTTATTTTTTGAATATTAAAAATTCAATAAATCATAAAAAATTAAATATTTGGAATTTTGACACGAAATTTTGTAAACAATTCAAGAAAAACCGAATCTTCCATTATGAATTTTTTAAGAGCATATTAAGGTCTGGAAGTTCATTGTTTTTTGAGAGCATATTAAAATAATTCTAAGTATGTTTGAACTTAACTAGTTCCTGGGCCTTGATTGCTTGTTTTGGTTTTTATTTGATCTCAAATTCTCCTAACTCAATAGACTACTTTACAAATCATCCTGAGAGGTAGGTGTTTGAAGTATCATCCTCAAGGGATGATATGTTAGTACATTGATAGGATGTGATTGGAAGTAGGGTCATAACTTTTGTGCTGATATAACTGCTACGAATGCCAACTTCTCGAGGGGTTGGTATTATGTTTCTACATCTTGAAGTACTTTGCTAACATAGTAAATCAGTCTATGTACCTTTTCCTTCTCCCTTACGAAGACCGAAGCGACAGTTACTTCACTTCCTGTCAGGTATAGGTAGAGTTATTGCCCCTTATTTGGTTTAGTTAGAAGGAGTGGTAAACTCAAGTATCTTTTCAGTTCTTCGAACAAGTTCTAGTATTCTTTTATCCATTGGAAATCGGGGATATTCTTAAGTTATTTGAAGAAAGGCAAGCACTTTTCTGCTGACCTAGACATAAAGCAGCCTAGTGTGGTGATTCGATCAGTGAGCTGTTGCACTTTTTTCACGTTTCTCGGGGCTTCCATGTCCATCACAGCATTGATCTTTTCAGGGTTTGCTTTAATTTCCCTCCAGGGAACTACAAAACCGAAAAATTTTCTCGAGGTTACTTTTAACGTGCATTTTGATGGAGTGAGCTTCATTTGGTGCTTTCTTAGTACTAAGAAACATTCTTTCATATCAGCTGCATGGTGAGCTAGTTGTTTACTTTTTACTAGCATATCATCAACATACACCTTCATGTTTCTTCCAATTTGGTCCTTAAATAGCTTGTTGACGAGCCTCTAATATGTCGCCCTGATATTCTTCAATCCAAACAGTAATACGTTGTAGCAGTAAAGGATCTTTTCTATCAAAAATGTGGTATTTGGCTGATCAGGCTCGTACATTATGATCTGGTAGTATTCGGCGTATACATCTATGAAATGTAACATCTTATACCATGAAGTTACATCAACAAGTTGGTCAATTCTTGGCAAAAGAAAGCTATCTTTCGGATATACTTTGTTCAAGTCAGTAAAGTCAATGCAGATTTTGCATTTTTCATTTGCTTTCTTCACCATCATTACATTGGCCAGCTATTAAGGGTAGTCAATTTCCCTATTGACTTCTACATCAATTCTTCATCCTTCAAGTGTCTACATTCACTTGTGTCATGGTCGTGGTCTTTTTTAAAGTGACAGAAGCAGCTCATATCTCTTTTTCTAGCTGGAGTCTTGATCTTGGGAGGCTATATGATGATGTTGTGGTTTGCTATCTCCATCAATAGGGTAGCCCCTAGAAGTGTTGAGGGGGTGTAAGTCTCGTATCCTTAAAGAGCTCCTATTTTTTCATTTCTCCAAGCATCGTTTTGTCCTCCCTTTTCAGTGCTCACTCTTGGACTTATACTTTTTGAGTTCTTTTCTCTTTCTTACTTTTAAGACATATTCTCTCTTTTTGCGAAAGTCTTGGTCCTCTTCAGTGATCACTAACTCGTCTGCCTTTGCCAAAAAGGTCAATATGGTTTGTAATGGGTTCTTGGAGAAGTAGTGGCTGAAAATCGGAAGCTTTGAGGCCGTTAGTGAAGGCTATAACTACCTATTTTTAATCCAAGTCCCTTACTTGTACCATGGCCGAGGTGAATTATGAGATGTAGTCACAAAGGGTCTCCTCAACATGTTGAGTTATGCTCAACAAGCTTTTAGGAGTCCTTTTAGGACATCGACTGCTGAAGAAGTGTGTTGTAAACATTTCATTGAGTTTATAAAATGACTTTGTTGACCTTACTACCAACCTGGAGAACCATATCCTTGCTGTCTCTCGAAAAGTTATTGGTAATGCAGGACACATCGCTGCTTTTGAGTGGTCGTAGAGGAACATTAAAGATTTGAAAATTTCCAAGTGGTCTATAGGGCATGTTTGCCCAGTGTATGGTTCCGTATGGGGCATTTTTGAAATTTGGAGGCATCTTCTCATCTATGAGCTCCTGGGAGAAGGAGTTGGCCGCCAACTTGATTTCGTGGAGGATGTTTTCTTGGGTGGCTTTGATGGCAAGTTTGATATGGCCATTCATTTCTTTCAGTTGTTTGCTTTCCTCAGGCTTGTCATGTTTTTGTTACCTCTTAAATGGATTGAAGACTTTGTCGACTCAGTTCTCCCCTATCCCGAGGATGCCCTCGAATTTTGTCCCATGTTGGGGGTTCATGTCTCCTTCCCAAACTCGCCTCCTTGGTTCAGGTGCTTTAATGTCGAGGCACTAGCTTAGTAACCTTTTGGATGGTGTAGGCAGTTCAGACTATAGATTGATGATTTCAAATTCTACTTGGTTCAGGTCGTCTGAAGCGTGCGATTACTTCTTCAAGTCAACGCTGAAGAGCATTGTACTTAGCTCTACTTGTAGGTTCATTAAGGTATATCTCATGGGTTTCTTGTTAGATTACTTGGTTTTAATGTGAAACCGAGTTGTTGGTTAAACGGGGCCCGCTCCTCGTTTACTATAATTGAGCTATTGCTTCTAAAGGCACGATGAGGGTTATGCTCTTCCACTAAAGGTGTGAATGGTGGTAATTCGGAGGGGTTAACCTCAAAAATCGTCTGGTTGTTATTTTGTGTCGAGATTTTCTTGGGTAACATTTTCAACAAAAATATGTTTTGCTTTCGTTCTCATGGATGGTACCAATTCTATTGATGCCGAAAATAGGTCGAGTGTACTTAAGTCTCGTAGGGAATGCCACAGGAGTCGGGTCTGAGTGGTTAAAGGTGGTCGTATGTTGACTTGGATTAGTCCAGTATGAGTTAGATCCTAGGCACCTGAAATGGAAGCTGACCTGGAGTGGTTTGCTCTAGGAAGAACCCTCCGGAGCTTAAGTCAGAGTTGGAAGTGGAGAGAGCAAAAAGTGAGAAAAGTTTATTATGAATATTGTTTAGGGGGAGTTCCCTATTTATATGGTTTAAGTGAGGTAGAGATTACCATTTTATCCTCGTAATTGACAGGTGTCACCTTCTGATTGGAGGGTATATTTATCATATATCAACCCCTTTGAAGATGTCACCACTAATAAGGTATCCATCTCCCCATTGGTTGCCTTCAAGGTTTCCTTAGAATCCAAAATAGAACGAGAGAGAGAAGTAATAAAACGCATCAAAGCTTAGGTAAAAGTTCTAAGAGCATAGCTCTCTTTTTCCATTAATATCCTAATGCCATGAGCATAGGAAACTTGAGAAAAGATTTAAAAAAACGATGGTAAAAATCAACCAAGGGCATTATTATCGAAAATATTTCAAAAGGGAAGTCATTGTGATGAGTGAAACCCAACCTTACCCGTAGGTCCCTAGGTATCGAGGGTTCACACTTTTATTTTTTTTTTAAAAATAACCAAGAGAAGTCAAATAACTAATAGTAATAAAATCGAAGCACAAGAACACAAAATCTAGAAGAAATCAAGCTAGAAAATGAGAGATTATACTTGTAAACCAAGCTTCAAGAGTGATGCCCCTAAAACTACCTAATAATCAACCCAAAATCCTCACCATTTCACTCGGAAATTACACTGAAAATTACAAGACTTTACAAATCAAAAGGAAAATAGGCTATAACGCATTTATCTCTCTTTCCTTTTTTTCTCGGGTCCAAGACCTCCTACCATAACAATGTGCATATTAGATATATGTTGATATAGGATAAATATGCCCTCCAACCAGAAGGTGACACCTATCAATCACAAGGATTAAATAGTAATATCTACCTCACTTAGGCCCTATAAATAAGGGACCCCCCCCCAAAGAGTATTCATAACGACCTTTTCTCACTTTTTGCTTTCTTTGCTTACTACTTTGACTTCATCTTCGGAGGGTCCTTCTTGGAGCAAACCATTCTGGGTCGGCTTCTTTTTCAGATACCTCGGATCCAGCTCATACTGAACTAACCCAAGTCAACTTATGACCATCTTTGACCAAATCAGACCCGACTCCAGTAATCTTTGTTGAAAATGCCACCCAAGAAAATCCCAACACGAAATACGACCTAGACGACCTCTGAGGTCAACTCGTTCGAATTACCACCATCCTCACCTCTAATGGAATGGTAGAACCCTCATTGTGCCTTAGGGAGCAATAACCAAACCGAGGTAAATAAAGAGTGGACCCCACTTAACCAATAGCCTGGTTCGCACTTGAACCAAGTAGTTCGACGAGAAACCCATGAGGCAGACCTTAACGAACCTATCCGTAGAGCAGAGTACAATGCCCTTCAAAGCCGACTTAAAGAAGTGGTCACACGCCTTGGACGACTTAAACCAAGTAGAACCCGAAACCATTAGTCTATAGTCCAAACCACCTACATCACCTGGAAGACTACCAAGCTAGCGCCTTGGTATCAGAATGTCCTACCCGAATAGGCGAGTTCAGGAAGGAGGCATGATCGCCGAGCATAGGACAAAAGTCGAGGGCGTCCTCGAGATAAGGGTGAACCGAGTCAACGTAGCCCACGGAAAAGTTCTCGTCGCTCGATATGAGATG
This sequence comes from Bretschneidera sinensis, assembly GCA_023935145.1. Lineage (NCBI taxonomy): Eukaryota > Viridiplantae > Streptophyta > Magnoliopsida > Brassicales > Akaniaceae > Bretschneidera > Bretschneidera sinensis. The sequence goes on from CM043705.1 coordinate 6,009,492, forward strand.
ATAAGTCTATCTCGAACTCGCATCCATCTAAGATGAAACAAGAGTAGGACAAGTCTGAGGTAAGCCAGTAACTAAAGGAAATGAATGAGCGTATCAGACTCGCTATCAAAGCCACCTAAGGAAATATCCTCGACGAGATTAGACCCGTGAGCAACCCCTTCTCTCAGGAACTCATAGATGAAAAGATGCCAAAATGCCCCACATAAAGCCATACACAAGGAAAACATGCCCTATAGACTGCTTGGAAACTTTCAAGTCTCTAATGTTCCTCCATAGCCACTCAAATGCAGTAATGTGCCATACATTCCCAATAACTCTTTAAGAGCAACAAGAACGTGGTTTTCCAAGTTGTCTGTAGGGTCGATAAAGTCATTGGATGAATTTAAAATTTTAATAAAATAATAGTAAGTAATTGATTAAAATAATATAATAATAATAATAATTTAAATTAATTAATTAATTTTCAATAAACTTTAATACTTTTATTAACTTTCTAGAGCATATAAATTATAATTTTATAAATATTTTTTATTTTTATATTGTTGTAAATTGTAAATGATTAATTAAATAGTTTGCAGTTAATTATTAAACCAGATATCATATAATAAATATTTATGAAGCACAATGATATTACAACAAGAACAACTAGCTCAACAGTTAACTTGCATATTTTTTTTAAAATTTTTAAAAAACTTCAATAGGGCGTACGTCCCGATCATTGGGGCGTAAAAGTCGTATGCCTTAGAGCAAAAGGCATACACCCAATAAAAGATACACCTAAAAATTTGCGCCTTGTGGCATTTTGCCTTTGCCTTGCCTTTGGGGGTGCCTAGAAAACACCTTTAAAAACACTTATTCAAATTAATGATTGTCTAACCGGCACCACTGTGTGTGTATATATATAAGTAGTCATTAAATAAAACAAGCACCATTAAATAAGTAATCACTTAAATCTTATAATGGATGATAGATTTTGATGACTACCATCACAATTAAGAAAATATAATATTGTAGTTTAGTTTATTTTTACCTAAAAGATTTTGTGATTTTAATCTTTAATCTTAGATTCCAAATTAAACAAATGATTTTGAAAATTCTGTAATTTTTTTGTTTATATTATTTGATAGATAAGTAACTATTATTCTATTAATTATGCTTTATAGTATTTTATTAGGATGTTTTAAAATAAATTTATTAGATGTTTTGATATTTATATAACTATCATTTATATTCACATAGTGAATTTAATTCATCAGATATATATAAATTTGTAGTCTCATGTAATTAATTGATATTAAGGATTGTTGCAATTGAATATCTTTTTTAAATTTGGTTTATCATGTAATCTAATATGTCTTTATTAATTAAAATTATATAATTTAAAACTGGATGTAGTCTAATTAATATCTAAAATATTGTACTTGATTTTTTTTATCAAATATATAAAAAAAATGATTAAAAAATAAATTTTTGTAAAAATTGACAATAGATATTCACGATCTCATGGAAAAGAGTAGAAATAACAATATCTTATAATTCTTGATAGATTCCCAATAAAAAGAAATGAAAACACAAAAGCATGGTTACCGAAGAAAGCTTTTATGAGAAATTGTTATTGATAAATTTACTTTTTAAATATATAGTAATTTAAGTTAGTTTACTACATAAGTATACGTAGGATGTTTGTTTTTTATTAGCTTATCGTGTAATTTTTTTATTAAATCTTTTGCACTTCAAATGCTTTAGTATTTGTAAAATCTTAATTTTATAGTTACATAGTTAATTGATTTCATTGGATACATGTAAATCTACACTCTAATGTAGTTATTTGCATATTGTGGATTGTTGCAATTGAATATATTTTTTAAAAAAATCTTATAAAATTTGATTTGAACAACTTCTTTGGTGAAATATTGTTTGATCCTCAATTTTTTTGAAATATAATTAAAGTTTGTTTACTATATAACTTGGTTGTATTTTTTTATTTTAAGTCTTAAATAAATTATAATTTATTATTTTAGACTTTTATAGAGTTTATATATTAGATTTTATATATCTCACGAAACTATAATTGTTTAACTATATTATCTCAGAAAAGATGATTGTTGTTATTGAATACATTCTTTTTAAAAAATGATTTCTTATGAAATTTGGTTAGTTTTTTTTTTAATCCAGATTATATGTTTAAAGTTGAAAGTATTCTAATCAACGACTTATAATAATGTGCTTGATGTTTTGTATCATATAAGAGAAAAAAGAAAAAAAAGAGAAAAAGTAAATTATTGTAAGAGGAATGACATGAACAATCACACCCATGCAAAAAAAAACACGTTCAACAACAATAATTTATGATTACTTTATATATCCAATTGAGTTCCAATAAAAATAAATATAAAAAATTACATAAATATTAGTGGTGAAATTCTTTATGATAACATATTATTTGATAAATTCTTTTTTTTTTCTGGAGTCTAACTTATATTAATTATTTAATTTGATTTTTTTTTACTTTAAGTGTTTTATAAATCGTACTTAATTACTTTAGATTTTTATAAGGTTTATAAATTTGACTTTATATAACCAACGTAACAACAAATACCAAAAATGAAGTTGTGTCAAAATTAATAAAATGTTCACAAAAATTCATTTTTCCTTTCTAAATATAATTTTATTGAATATCTTATTTAATTTATTTTACTATTTAATTATTAAGTTGATTAGATATTTTATATTAAATTCTTGGTAAAAAGATTTTTTACATTTAATTTTTATTTATATGACTTTATTATTTTTTTTTATAAAGTTGTGAATTGAGTTTATATCTCAATTATATATAAATGTAATATTATTTTATTAAATTTTATTATTTTAAATTTTTATAAAATTTATTAATTGAGTTTTATATGTCAAAAGTTCTGGCATAAGATGATGCTTGTAAAAAAAGCTTTTGTAATAGTTATTAGAAGATTTATAGCATGAGAACGAACAACGAATTGGTGAACGGCGTGGAAAATGAGAAGCAATAGAATCGGTATTGCCGAGAACCTTGGGGCCGTTACGCTCTACCTGCCCTATGTCTATCCTGAACAAGCGCCGGACCCAAATTCCCAATCCCTAACCCTAGCTCTCTCTTCTCGCTCTGTCTCTCCGTCTCTCTACTGGTCGCGACGAGGAGCCTCCTCTCTAGTTCTACTGTAAGTCTATCTCTACTGGACTTCTAACTTCTAAGTTCCAAGTCTAAGCTCTCTGTCTCTCTCTTCTCTCTCAGTCGCTCGTGAGTCACGACCGGTGGCTTCCTCCCCTCTGGTGATCGGCAGCTTCCTTCGATCTGGTTACCGGTGGTAAGCTATCTGAGATTTTTGATTGTTTGGGATGAGATTTGCTCTTTTTTTTTGTGTTATGGGAAACAGCATCTCTATCACACCCCGTCCAATCAATCATAATAGTTCAAACTGAAACAGAGAGATACATCATTTACAATTTCGATTGGTCGATTTTATATTTATATTTAGATGAATAGTTCAGATAATAGTGATAAGAGGATAGGGAGAGATTGAGAGAGCGACAGGGAGATATGAGGGACTTTCTCTTTGTGCGTTATATATATAATTTCACTGGGGAATAATTTTGTAATTTTACAAGGATATATGATTTTCTTACTTATCGAAAAAGGATATATTATTTTCTTTTTCTTGGTTTCGTTTTTTTTGGCATGAGATTAATGGGAGTATTGGATTTTGGAACAGTTTATATGGAACATTTGAGGGGAATTACAAGAGGCCACGCCTTATTTTATGTTTTCTTATTTTGAAAACGCCTTTATTTTCCAAAGTTTCTTATGTACTACTTAAATTTCTATGGTACATGATTCGTCATTCTCTCAGGCAATTTTGCCAAGATAAAATTGTTTTCTACTTTTTTAATAATGTTTGAATGAGATCTTCACTGCTATGCCAAAAACAGTGTTTCATTTAGATTCTGTTAGATAAACAATTGCTTGATTAGACACCGTTGCTGTGAGAGAACATTGCTTTGAATGATTGGTTGATGGATTGCTACTTCGAAAGTAACTTTGCAAACCACTTATGTCAACAGAAATAATAGAAGTAGAAAGGGGAACTTTTAACACAGGCAAGTGGAAAATGTTTATGAAATATGAGAAAATAAATCACTTTACTTATTAAAAATTTCAAAGAAAAGAATTGGATTCTTTCTTTCAGTCCAGTCTCCAGGTGCTTTTTAGTTTCAGTCGTAGCAAATTTTGGATTTTAATTTAGATTCTTTTGCTTTTCCTTTTATGGTTATTTAGTACTAATGTTGTGACATTATGTTGTAAAACTATTTGAGTTTGGTTACTTTGGTTATTACGAGCATGCATATTTTGTTTAGAACTTACTTGAATTTGGATGAGTTTGTTGGCAAGAGGGAATTAAGGAGTTTGTTTTTTTTTCTTCTCTATTTTATGTCTTTTGTTAGCTTTGTATATACTTTTTTTAAATTTTTTTATTATGCTTGATGGTTAGATTTTATTATATTTATATGTTGAAGTTTTTTTTTTAATTTTTTTTATTTGGGATTTAATTTGTTATAGTTGAATTTAATTTGTTGTTTTCTTGTTGGAAATAATATGATACATTGAAGATGAATGAAAGGAAAGGAAATGGGTAATAAAATGAATCTTAAAAATTGAGCTTTTGGTTAACCAATTGGTTTGTTTTTGGGATTTCCTTGAACCGAAGTTTTTGGTTCGGGATGGGAAAAACCAGTTCGCGGGTACACGAACCTTGTGCAGCCCTAGAAATAAAGTTATCTTCAATCCCTAAACGGACCCAATTACGCAACTTATGGGGAGTCGTTAAACCCACTAAGCCATGAACTCTATGCTAGTGCCACACATTGTTGGCTTGAAAACCACTATTATTGACTAATCTTGCATTGCCTTCTCCCTCCTAAGCTGCACCTCTCTTCTTGAGAACAACTCTCTCTCCTTCCTTCACGCGAAACGCAATAGTTAATTGCCAAGAACAATCCTTTCTATAAGTTGGGGCACAAAAAAAGATCAAGCTTTGTGTTTTCATAAAGTTAGGTAAATCTCCTTATTGTGCATGTTGCTAAAATAGATTCTATGCTGCCGAACTTAACACGGTCATCCGCTCAAAGATTTTATGTTTTGGTGTGAAAAGAAATTGTGGATTCATCGAGTTATGTGAATTGGGATTGTTGCATACATGTGGGTTTTGCTAATTTTGGTTTCTTGAAGCTAATTTGATGTTGATTTAGGGCTCTACTTGGTCCCGTATAATCTGGTTTTTATTTGGTCCCTTATAATCCGGTTTAAGCTTGAAACCTGTTGATTTCGTTCATGGCTGTATAACAAATGGTTTTGTTATACATGGGTGTGTTAATTCTAAAATAAAAGAGCATGTGCATAACTGAAAGGTTTTCTAAGTATTTTTATATGCATTCTGCTTTAGGCATGTAATTTTATATTTCACATACACTTTTGGTTTGTGGTAAATAAATTTGAAGAATAGGATGTAGGTTCATTGTTTTATGAAAAATTTTGGAGGAAAAATTACGATAATGTGTAGAAATCGTGATGGCTGATGGTAGGCATGCAGATTGGGTTGTGTTGGTAGTGTTAGGAGTTTTTTGTTTTAATATCTTATCTTGTAAATTCTCCTGGTCATTGAATTCCATGGAGGCTATGGGTCAAACTTGGTGCAGTAATTGTAGGAAATAATAGTGGAGAAGTTTTGATATGTGGAAATGAAATGGAGTGAGAAGAACTTCTTTCAATGAAAATATAAAATGCTGTCACGGTCAATTCAAGAAGTAGGAATGTGTTTATTTATGGTTTGGCAAAGAGTTATTTTTGGATTTAAGGAAATATGCTTGATATATGTTTTTAATATCTCATCGTGTAAATTCTTGTGGTCATTGAATTCCATTGAGGCTATGGGTCAAACTTGGTTTGGTAATTGTTGGAAATAGTAGTGGAGAAGTTTTGGTATATGGAAATGAAATGGAGTGAGAAGGACTTCTTTCAATGGAAATGTAAAATGTTGTTAGGGTCAATTCAAGGAGTAGAATGTGTTTATTTATGGTTTGGCAAAGAGCTGTTTTTATTACTAATTAATTAAACCATTGGATACTTGGATTAAAGAAATATGCTTGATGTAAAGAATTGAGCAATAAGAAACATCGCTTGTGAAGGGGTTGGTGAGGATGCCTACCAAAGTTGGTACATGAGCTGTTTTGTCTATTAAGATGATAGATAACTTGAAAAAAATGAAAAGTTTTGAGGATAAGGCGTTGGTTTGGGTTGAGTGCAAGTCTTTTGACTTTGTCCTTAAGGGTGGGAGACTGACGATGCTTGTCAACGTTGAATTTCCACATATCTGAATTGAGCAAGGAGTGGTTAGTGTTCTCCGGGATTATAATGGTGATAAAGCTTCGGGCCTTAATCGTCTTTCTATGGCGTTCCTTCAAGTGAATTTGGAGGTGGTTACATATGACATTTTGATTATCTTTGCTGATTTTTATAGGACCGGTGACTTTGTGGATTCTTTGAACGCAACTTTTTTTGGTTCTTATTCCAAAGAAGAAAGGAGGGACAAACATTAAAGACTTTCGTCCTATAAGTCTTGTAGGTTGTATTTACAAACTCATATCCAAGGTGTTAACTTTTAGGTTTAAGAGTGTAGTAGGGAAAGTAGTGGGCCTGACCCAAAATCCCTTTGTTGAGGGCGAAGAATTTTGGATGGTGCTTTGATCGCTAATGAAGTTGTGGCTGCTCATGTTATAGATGGACGAAGAGGAGTTGTGTGCAAGCTTGATATGAAATAAGCTTATGATCATGTGTATTAGGATTTCCTGCATTACCTTTAGGAAAGGATGGGGCTTGGCTTAAGTTAAAAAATGTAGTGGGCCTGACCCAAAATCCCTTTGTTGAGGGCGAAGAATTTTGGATGGTGCTTTGATCGCTAATGAAGTTGTGGCTGCTCATGTTATAGATGGACGAAGAGGAGTTGTGTGCAAGCTTGATATGAAATAAGCTTATGATCATGTGTATTAGGATTTCCTGCATTACCTTTAGGAAAGGATGGGGCTTGGCTTAAGTTAAAAAATGTATTTCTTCCACTTTTTCCTCTGTGTTGATTAACAGTTGGCTTCTTCCAAGCTTCTAGGGACCTTCGGCAAGGTTGTCCTCTTTCTCCTTTCTTGTTTATTTTGGTTATGGAAGTGCTTAGCAAGATGTTGTCCGAAGCAATTGAAGAAGGGCGGTTGCAAGGGCTTCAAGTTGGGTAGAAATGGTCAGAAATTGACCACCCTCTCATCTTTTTCTAGCCGAATGATACTATCATTTTTTGTAAAGTGGAGGTTGCTCAAATCCTTAATCTCAGTTGCATTTTGTTTAGTTTTGTTTTGTTTTGAGACAAGGTTGGGGTAAAGGTGAATCTTGGTAAGAGTGAGTTGATCCCTTTGGGGGAAGATGCTGATGGCAACTAGTTGGTTAGCATTTTGGGTTGTAAAGTTGGTTAATTAAGTGCACTCTTTCAAGTCTCTCGATTTATTATGTCTCTGTTTCCTATTCCTAGTATGGTTGACAAGACGCTTGAAGATATGCAAAAACAATTTATTTGGGGGAATGTGGGTTGAGACAAATATCACGTAGTGAGGTATGGTAAGATGAAACAATTAATTGAGGGGATTTAGGCCTAAAATCTCTCATTGTGTTCAATAAAGCGTTTCTTAGTAAATGTTTATGGAGGTTCATTACTGAATTACTTATGGAAGAAAGTTGTTATGGCTAAGTTTGGGATTGACCATATAATGGGTCGTGTTCTAAAGTTGGGAGAGTGCTTTTGGGGTGGGTTTGTGGAGATGGATTAGGTGGGGATAGAAGTATTTTGCTTATGTGCAGTTTGAGGTTGGCAATGGAGCTAATGTTATTTTTTGGCATGATCTTTGATGCTTTGTCACTACTTTGAAGGAGAAAATTCCCAATATCTCCTCCTTGGTTAGAGAGGAGGTGGCTTTGACTAGCACTTGTATGTCCTTGCCTTTTGGGGAGTTGGTGTGGGAAGTCCCCTTTACCCAAAATGCGCATAATTGGGAACTTCAAAGCCTTGAAAGTTTCTCTGAGAAGATAAATCACTTTGGAAGGTTAATGAAAGGAAATATTTTGATGTAAAGTCTTTTTATAAGGCTCTTGAAACGGCTAAACTGGGGAAGAAGGTGTTTGTTTACCTTGGAAAGTCCTATAGGAAGTTGGGTGCTCCTTCTAAAGTTGCCTTTTTTTTGCTTAGGAAGCTGCTTGGGGAAGATTATTGACAATTGACAACTTACAAAAGAGGGTCAAAGTGTTTCTTAATCGTTGTTACCTTTATCAAAATGACGCGGAGTCCATTAATCATCTATCATTGTGGTGTTCTTGGAATCAACATCTATGGGGTATGGCTTGTGGACTCTTAGGGGCCTCTTGGGTAGGGGTTGGTATTATGAAAGTCGAAATTTTGGCTTGGAAAGGTATCTATGGCTTTAAGGAATTGAGGAAGGCCATTACTTTGATTACACTCTCGATTTTTTAGTTAGCGTAGAAGAAGCGGAATTAATAGGGCTCTTGATGGGCAATAGAAGTCTTTTTTGTTAAGTGCTAGGTGGCTTCACACCTTTAATTTTGGTTTAATGGGTATCTTTTTGTAAATGAACACGAGTTCATTGATTTTCTATAGAGTTTTTGTCATATAAATAGAGGGTTCTAACTTGGAGAAATATAATTGAAGAATTGATTTAGCTGAACTTGAAGACTTAGAGTGGCAAATTGGGCGACCTTGATTTTGTTATTACTTAAAGAATGACCTGGAATTTGAGTGCTTGGAGTTGCTAAATAGTGAATTACCAATTGTCTTGAGATGTGATTGGTCCAATTGAGGTGACTTGTGAATGGGAAATCTTGGCTTGGAAAATTATCAAAAGTTTATTTACCAATTAAGACAAGAAGATGGATAAATATCGATTAATGGAAATATGTGATAGGCGGACGGAAAAGAGGTAACTTGGTGATTTCAACCAGAGGAAAGTTGATGAGTTGAAGTTACTTGGAAGAGAAAGACACGAGAAAAAGAAACCATGGAACTCAAAACTTTTATACTTATTTTCCTTATTTCTCTTATTTTCTAAATATCACGAGTTTTACTATCTTCTTGGACTTCTAAAATATCACGAGTTTTACTATCTTCATGTACTTCTAAAATGTTTTAAAAGAAAGGATACACAAACCTGCATCATGACACGACTTAATCACATAGTTGAAATCGTATTTTGACTCATAATTCGTGCATGATATCATATCATAGGAGTTGGTGCTGGTTTTACTTCTAAAATGTTTTAAAGGAAAGGATACACAAACCTGCATCATGACACGACTTAATCACATAGTTGAAATTGTATTTTGACTCATAATTCGTGTATGATATCATATCATAGGAGTTGGTGCTGGTGGTGTCTAGGGGAGCGATGCTCCTCTTGCTTTGGTTTTTCTAGAGTTACCTGCATCTCGAGGTGAGTGGTTTGCATGTATCATATTCTGATTTAAGGATTTTAAGTATTTCACCAAATATTTATGACTATGCTGCATAGAGTTAATTTAGCAAATCAGTTAATAATTTGTGTTGGAATCTAAAATTTAAAGAAGTCTGAAAATTTATCTTAAAATTCAGTGTTTCCATGAACATAAAAAATTATTATGTTTTTCTTGAAGAATGAGTTGTGGTAAAATGAGAAAACTTGAAATTTCTTAACCTTTAAATTTCTATAAATTCTTGGCATGTTACTGTGATATGCCTGTGAAAAGGCATGTGTGAAAGTTGCCCACTGAGGGGCGATGCATCTTGTTAAAAAACCCCAGGGTACCTTTGACAATGAGAAGTCCTCCCAATCCAACCTCATGGCTCTTATTGACGATGTTGTCAAGAAGCAACTCAAGCAAGTTGATGAGAAAGGATAATTACTCCATCATCAAACGATACCAGCCTAGATGGATATTGTCCTTTCTCTCTTGGTTATTCTTAACCAAAATTCAAAATGTGCATTGGGACTAGAGATCCATGCCAACATATGGCGCACTTCCTTTCACGATGTGGACCCCTTGGTAGGAATGAAGCGTGCAGTTGTTTGTCCAATCTCTTAAAGGAGCTTCTTTCACATGGTATGCAAATGTATCAGAAAGGTTCTTCTCCAATTAGAACACCATGGTTAATGAGTTCTTCAAGCAGTTTTTCAACACTGAAAGGTGCATTGGCATGTCTGAACTCAGTGAAAATCAAACAAAGAGACAATGAGTATATATGAAAATATATCTCTAGCACTTTTAGAGTGATTATATGATGCATGTAGAAGAATCTCATTGGCTAGCTGTCGAGTTTACCCCCTCCGTTTAACATTTAGGTTCTTGTAGGTTTGTATTTCAACTCATCTGAGTGTATTGCAAGCTTTGACTTGGCCCAATGTTATAGCATCCTCATAGTGGTCTTTTTATTTAGTTAATTGTGTTTAATTTTCTTGAGTTACTGCTATTTTTAAGGTGGATTTTGTACTTCAGACCCTTGCATTGAGGAATGATATTGATGAATAGAGGGGATGAAATTATGTGCATATGTGTTTGTTTTATTCCATTTAAATTGATTTTGCATACTGTTTTGGATGGACTAATAACTTGGTTGGCTTAATGATTGGATATGGCAGTTGGGCTTGATTGGATTTGTCTCTTGGGAGTCATATTGGAGTGTTTACAAGTTGTGTTGTGCCTTGATTGAATTTTTTAGAAATTTCAAAAAAGACAGGAGACTCTGCTGGATCTTTGGTTTGAGGTTACCCACTCTGGTATCGAGGGCATTGCACTAATTGTGAAAATCTTCAAAACTGAGAACGAGAATAGTGTCTTCTAGTTTTCATCAACTGACATAGATTATCACTATGGAACCGGTCATCAGATCCAAACTGGTTATCATGTTGCTTTTCGTGCAGTTATGCCTCTCTTTTCTCTCTTTGGCTCTTGCAATTTCACCTGGGTATGATTCTCTCAGTCTTATGCACTCTTTCTTACAATCCCTTGTTCTCTGTTTGGTTGATGAGTAAATTGCAATATTCGATTCACATAGCGTGTCTGGTACGCTACCTGTTTCCAAGAGTTAAGATTTTCTTGATTTCTTACCATTCAAACCAGGAATTTAAGTTTTTTTTTTTTAATTCCAGTTTCATGTTTATATATTTATTTACTTTTAACAGGTCTGGTGATGGATACATGATCAATGGTCGAGTGAGGATCCCCCTAAGTATGTTTTACTTTTCATGCTTGAGTACTATTTTCTTTATCACTGGATTTTTTGTTTCTGCTAATGCAGTTTAGATTATTAGAATTGAAATTCTGGGTTGATTTGTTCATTAAAATTGACCCTGTCCTGTTTTGGTGATTTCTAATGTTGATCTTAGTCTTATATGTAGAAAAGAGGATGTAATATTGGAAATTAAAGTCTAGTTATGGTTGTTGAAGCTTAACTATCTTTTTCTTGAGATGGTTTGGTATCTATTATACAAGTTTATGGTGATGGTTTGAGACAACCTCTATAGCCATGTTTGGAATTGTATTTAAGTAGGGATTAAAGCAACTTTTTCTAAAAAGTTTCTTTAATCCCTACTTAAATACAATTCCAAACATCACCTATGTGGGTATGTTATAATATATTGACTAGATGTTTAATGTTTTCCAATGCTTGGTTAGGGCTGTTGGTTGAGGATGGCATTTGAAATAAGTCAGGTAATTTATCCAGTTAGGATCTCTACGTGTTTGGTGTTGTTTGCTTGGTTTAGCTGGTTAAATTGAAGTTTAGGAAGTCCCTTTCTAAGGCTTGCTTTCTGCTGTGGTTGCAAGAATGTTTAAGTTCGGGTTTTGACAGACATATTTTCCCAGAGTTGTTTAGACAAAAGTGGTAATTTTGGTCCTTGGTGCCTCTCATGTGGATTCCAGTGTAAGCTTTTATCTTAAACTTCATAGAAAATTGTATGGAGGGAGAGATTTGTGGCTTTCTCAATTTCATCTTATTGTGTAAATGGTTAGACTGACCTGCTAAATTCGGTGTAGAAGAGCACGAAATTTATATGAGAGAAGGGCGAGAGGAGTGGTTCAAGGAATATGTCAATGGTAGCATCTAGCAAATCAATCAAATAAAAGATGCCTAGCCCCTGTCCTCTAATCGTGTGCAATAAAAATGACTGTCATAATAGCAAGTCTTTGAGTCAGGTAAGGTGTCATTACTAAGGCTCAAACCAACTCAACTCAGGCTTCATACCAAATTAGTTGGGTCGGCTTGTCATTCCTGAGGTAGCTTAAGGTGAAATCATGGTATGAGGTTAGTTCAGTCAACACTTTGCTCAAGCAGCCTCCAGCATTTTGGGTTTTAGGATAGTTGGTTTGATCACTCAACATGATGATTGGAGCAGATATGTGAAGCATTTATGGACAAAATTTTACCAGGCGATTATTCTAGTAGGTGGTTTCAAGGTTTTAAATGTGGCTTAGTTGTGTTTGTTCTGCAATTCACAATTTGGCCGGTCTATTATTTCATCTGGATGACTGATTAATTTATTTGGCAGGTATCGGGGCAAGAGGGTTTGATCACTCTGGAAAAATGTCAAATGCCAAAGTTTTACTCAATGGTGGTCAGAACGTCACTTTTCTGAAGCCTGATGGATATTTTTCATTGTATCCTATGATACTTCTCCTTTTCATAGCCTTCTTTGAAGTTGAAGCATGGCACATTTGCCTACTTTGTTTATTTAGTATGACTCTACTTTTTCCCTTTTCTTCTTAATATTAATTCTCATGTTTATAGTAGCCTTTTTCTTCTTTTGTTTCTTTTGACCTAAATTCTTTCTTGTTACAAATCCTGTAACACAAACTTTTTTATTATTTTGTGAGAAGAATGGAACCATTCTTTGGGTAATTTATTATTCCTTAATCTGTTCACTCAAAGCCATAAAGTGCCAGCAGGGACTCATTTAATTGAAGTGGCTGCAATAGGCTACTTCTTTTCTCCGGTGAGATTTCCATATTTCCATATTCTGTAAGCTTTCGGTCTTGTAATTGTCATAAACCTTATTTCCTATGATCGATTTGTTATTTTGCTTAGGTCCGAGTCGATGTTAGTGCTAGACACGCAGGCAAGGTTCAGGCAACATTGACAGAGAACAGGAGGAGTCTTAGTGAGTTGGTTTTAGAGCCGTTGAGAGACGAGCAGTATTATGAGGTTACATTTTCCTATTCTTTCTCATAGTTTGTTAGTTATAGATCGTTATGTATTTTCTGCTTCATGCTATCTGATTTTGTTACAGATTAGGGAGCCTTTCTCCATAATGTCTGTTGTGAAAAGCCCGATGGGTTTAATGATGGGATTTATGCTGATCGTTATGTTCCTAATGCCCAAATTGATGGAGAACATGGGTAAAGTACTCTATACTTGGTTTGTAACTCTTAGATGTTTCAAATTTCAATTCCAGTCTAGAAGGTTTGGCTGATGGGCAGTGCAAGCTTTATTCTCTCTCATGAAAGCATCGTATGCTAAGTCATGCCTAGTAGTTCATTTACTTTCCTCTAACAAAAAATTCACCTTCATATGCAGTTTGTAGTAGTAGGAATTACTGAGAAGTATATGGTGGAGATTTATGCACTTATTTTGCTTGGCTTAGATATTTAGTGGGTGATTTTTATAGCAATATTTCCATTGGTTTTACTGAATAAATCACTCGTTGTGTGTTGGCAACAGATCCCGAAGAAATGAGGCGAGCACGAGAGGAAATGAGGAGCCAAGGGGTTCCTTCACTGGCAAGCTTGCTGCCGGGAGCTGGGAGGAGCAATTAGAGATTCTACACTGTTAAAGCTGTGCATTTCCTTTCCATGTTCTGGAGCAGAGACATTGTGCTGCATTGTAGCTGGAGGAATTGTTCTGTGCAATTCAATTCACCTGTGCGCAATCATATTGCCCCTTGAGAGATGAATTTTTCACTCTAGGCTGTTTGAAAATTTTTAGTTTTGCCTTGCGTACTGTGCCCAAAATGACTAAATTATTGCAATTGTAAGTCTGTCAGAAGTTTGAATGTGATTGATGACCCCTTTTTACTGTTTGAGTTTTTTGAAATAAGATGGGATGGAGGGAGTACCACTCTTATGGAGTAGGCGATTACTCTAGCCCAAGAGCTAGTTTCTCTAATGTTGTGAAGAAATTGTGTTTTAGGCTTAAAATGTTCCAATGGTAACATTTTCTCTCTAATGGTTACAAGCGTACAATTTTGTTTCTGACTGCTATATTTAATCCATTGGCTATAAGTACCTGTCTCAAAACACAAATGCAAAACTAACTCAAATGTAACCAATTGAATATTTCTTGAAAAATCAATCATTTGCATGCATCTTGTTTGAAATTTTAAATTTGGTAGTTGTACTTGAATTTGCTTATTTGTCCTTTGAGAGAAGTAATCATTATCTTACAAAAGAGGTTATTATGGTTCCAAGTGTGAGCTGTGAACACTTTGTTTAGGGTTTCAGTGTGTAAAAACTTTGTTTAAGGTTTTAGTGTGATCCATAAAATACTTGTAGGAAGTTGGGCGTAAGCACAAAAAGCAGTGAGTTCAATATGACCAAGTATAATTTCGAAAAACGCTAATTGTATCGGTTGTTGGGTCTTTGTAAAAAAATAATCATGTTAATTTGAAGACAGTGGATCGGGTTTGTTTTTGTCATCTCTGTCTTTCTGTACGGCTTAGAAAAAGATAAGGTATATCTCTCTATTGTCTAGAAAATCAATTGCAACTTTTTGCCATGTGTATTAATTTATATGATATGTATGTATTACTCATCAATCTTGATAGTGGAGGAAATTATGTAGTTCTCAAGCGTGTCTAAAGTTGCGAAATTTTGAACAAACTTTGAATGTTTTGTTCACACTTACTTTTTGTCCTACCAACCCAAAGAGTTGCTCAAATTCATAGAGAGAAGAGAATATGTTAGAAGACAAAGAAAGAGAAGTACTTATAAATTATAACGTGTCACTCGTATCTCTATGAAAGTATCACTCGCTAAGTAATGCTTATAAACGGGATGATTGTATTCACATGATTAAAATCATTACATTCTTGAATAAACCAAAGCCCACAAACCATGACCTTCCTCCACGTACGTTTCTACAACCACCCCACTAGCCCAAAGAGCACCCATTTTTTCCCCTCTAGCTACTGGCCTACTGTACTTTAGTATGTATAAATATGTGCTACTTTTGCCCAATAAAATTCATTGATCCAAGTAATTTTTAAAAAAAAAAAGAAAAAATCATGAAATCTAGCAATTTTGTTGTTGTGTTTGTGTTGTTTTTGATAGCTACAAAGGGTTTCATTGAGGAAGTTGATGCAGCGGGAGAATGTGGGACGACACCAATCAGGTCTGCTGCAACTAGCTTGAGCCCATGCTTGGCTGCGGCTGGGAATGCGAAGGCGAAGGTTACACCAACTTGCTGCACAAAAGTTGGTGCGTTGATAAAGACTGCCCCAAGATGCCTTTGTGCAGTTTTGTTGTCCCCTTTGGCAAAGCAGGCCGGAATTAATCCTGGGATTGCTATCACCATACCCAAAAGATGCAACATTAGGAACAGACCCGTTGGAAAGAAATGTGGAAGTAAGTATATTAATCATGTGCTCCTAATTCATCCCATCGCCTTAAATTAAATTGCTCTCTTGATTTTCTATCAAATTTTCTTATTAAATTTTTTTTTTGGATCAAATTCATTGCATGCTTGGTGCAAATTTGGGCATAGAACGAGCCCAATCATAATATGAAGTGAACTAACTGAAGTATCATTTGATCGAATTTTTCAACGAGTTTAAAATAGATTAAACACTTAAAAAAAATGTTTATTTTTTTCAGAAGAATCAAAAATTGAAAAACAAATTCTAAAAAGTTGAATGTTTGGCCTAATTTTACATTTATACAGGCAAATTTCTTCTTTTCTATGGGTCCAGCTAAGGTCTCTACCCCGTTAAAAAAAAGAGTTATATTTTGATGGTAGTTTATTATATTGAATGATAAGTTCAAACCATTTCATAGTAATCGATATCATTATATACTAAAAGATATTTACTTACACTTGTAGTAATTGTGTTACACCATGTAATATAATATTAATTTGTGATAACTGATGTCATTTTATGGTAAAAAGTATGATTCCTTTAAAAAATTAGCATGTATTTCTAAGTTCATATTGAAGCTAACTATATCTTTGGTTCTCTTTGCAGAGTACACCGTCCCGTGAGAATCAAACTCAGCAATGGCTTACCCAATGTCATGATGGTAGAGTGCTAAATAAAAACAGCCATGTGAGGTCATTAGATGATTGATCCTCCGGGGCAGCAGTACTTTTATATATTGTTGGGAGAAATTATGGATGTTAATCAATAAAAATTTGTTCTACTAGTGAAATGCTTATCATAATTTGTGTTTCCTTTCTCATGGCATGTTGGTTTGGCTTAGCATTTTTCAAAAGAAAAAAAAATAACATTTGAAACAGCACTTTAAACATGCATTACTCAAACATTAAATCAAATGATATTAAATTCAACTTAAAGAATCATCAAATAAAGCAGTCGATTATTAATTTTAAGTTGAAAATAGCTAAGAATATACCTCCTAATGGTTGAGACAAAAAAAAAAAAACATTCCCTAAGATCTCTCTCACACACACATATTTCTTTGAGAATGTTTCAAGTTGAATTTTACACATCCGCCTATCACAATTAATAAAAGAGTTAATACACTACAGTATCTTTCAA
Source organism: Bretschneidera sinensis (assembly GCA_023935145.1). Taxonomy (NCBI): domain Eukaryota; kingdom Viridiplantae; phylum Streptophyta; class Magnoliopsida; order Brassicales; family Akaniaceae; genus Bretschneidera; species Bretschneidera sinensis. The sequence goes on from CM043705.1 coordinate 6,026,370, forward strand.
AAATACACTGCACTATCTCAGGTTTAGTAAAATTATATGTAATCCATCTACTTTATTCAATTAACATTATACTATTAAGAGGTTTAGTGAAATTATATGTTAGTTTATTTATTTTATCCCACCAACACTGCAACCCTTGACAACCCTATTATTAACAATACAACTCTTAGACCATTTGATCGTTAAGTTGACATATGTAAACATTTTTCATACGTAAACTATTGTTATTTGCCTGAAACTTTAAACAATTTGTATGCCAAACTTAATGAGTTAGAGTTGACATGTTTGAACACATTATTAGATAAAATAATTGTTAAAAGTTTGTTTCAAAAGACAAAAAGGAATTTAGACACATAAAATTCCCGATTGATTGGAAGGTTAGTCTAGTGAACCGAACCAAGACCTCCATCTACACAAGTCCAATCTACTGGACACACTGTATTTAAACTTGTTTTCAAACATTAACATAGTTCGATCAACCGGAGAGCAAGTCTGGTCAACCGGATCAATGGTTTACACATAATTCGAATTAAAATTACACATTTTCTAAAATGTGTCTTTTTTAATTAACATCATTTCAGTCTTATAAAGTTACAGAAATTCTAAAAAACATTTAATAACTAATTTCCAGTCAACGTTCTTATTTTTCTCCCCTCTATTATCTTCTACTACTATTATTAATATTATCAAAGAGATTTCTTAGAAGATTATTCAAATTTTCTATTTGTGGTTCCCAACATACTTTGTTGCATTCTATAGTACTATTTATCTATAACCCATAAGAAAACTCTTATTTGAGTGGGGATAAATAAAATTTTAAATAAGTGTTTTTTTTAATGTGTTTCAAAGTCTTGTTTTATATTCTTATTTTTAAGGTTCCTACTTCATATTTCCAACAATTTTAAGGCTTTACTTGTTATGTATCAATGGATTTGGAATCAATCAAAGTGATGAACCAAGACATGATGAATCTGGACCGTTTTGATGGAAATAACTTTGCACATTGGAAAACAAGATGGTGTATCTTTTGAGTGCACTCAACATTTCACACATTTTGTATCCCAATCTACAGTATGTACTAGAATATCCAAAACATACTGTTGATGGTAGACAATCTACTGCTGCAAAAATTGAAGAAGTCAGAAAGAAGAGAAATAAAAGGAACGAAATGAACTTTTGTGTCATGGGCACATTCTAAACACCATGTCATACCAACTGTATAATCTTTTCATTGACGTCAAGTCTCCAAGAGATATTAGGAATGAGCTGGAATTTTAGTATGCTAGGTAGAGGAAGACCTATAAACAAAATATTGATATCTAAATACTTTGATTTTAAAATGGTAGATGATAAGCCCGAGCTTGAACATCCATGAACTGCAAGTAATTGTTAACAAGATTCATGCCCATAAAATCATCCTTTCTAAAACTTTCCAAGTGGGAGAAATTATTGTTAAATTACCTCACTCCTAGAAATATTTTGGGAAGAAGCTTCTGTATAAATCAGAGGACTTCAGTTTGGAACAGATTCAGAAACATCTTCACATAGAAGAGGAATCACATTTACATGATAATAAGAATCATGTTCCATATGAGTATAAAGTGAATTTTGGCAAGGGAATGAATATTAGTTTAAGAATCCAAACTTGTAACCAAAGAAAAATGATTAAAAATTTAAGAAAATGAAATTCCATAATGGAGGAAACAAGAAGAAAGGGGAGGTCTGTTATGTTTGTGGGAAGGCTGATCACTTTGCAAATCAATGCAAGCATATATCGAAAGACCAGATTGAATGAAAAGATGAACATAGTAGAAGAGAATTTGTATTTAATATTTATTAAATCAATATAGCTACTAAGAAGCCTAGACAGTGGTTCGATTTTGGTGCTACAATCCATGTTAGCAAGAACAAACAACTATTTAAGAAATTAGAAAATGTGACTAATAGACAAGAGGTTCAAATTGGAAACCATACCCAAGCCAAGGTTGGTGGGAAAGGGACTGTAGAAATCGACTTCACATTTGGAAAACTACTGACTCTTCTTAATATTCTTTATATAACTGAAATTAGGAAGATCTTTCTTTTTGTTGACTTCCTTTGTAAGAAGGGGTTTCAGGTAGTTTTCAAATCTGTCAAGGTTATCCTTTCAAGAATAGAATGCTTTGTGTGGAAAGGGTACTCTTGTGATGGAATGTTTAAGCTAAGTATTAATGGTAATAAGAATGTTTTTTTACATATATTGTTGAGTCATCTTATTTGTGGCATGTACATTTGGCACATTTTTAAATTCTCGTTCTTTAAAGGGTATGAAAAATTTAGACTTAATTAATTTTAATGACGATCATTAAAATTGTTATATATGTGCTAATTTTAAGATAGTTAAGAAACTTTTTTATAGTGTTAAAAGAGATTCTAAAATTTTAAATTTAGTACATTATGATATATGTGATTTATAACATTTGTTGATGATTATATTAGATATATGCATATTTATCTTTTATGATCAAAAGATGAAGCTTTTACGTGTTTAAAAAAAATATAAATTTGAAGTAGAAATTTTTTTTTGGAAAAATAAAAATAATTTTTTTTTGCATTTTTCTAGAGGTGGTGAATACTTCTTGAATTACTTTACATATTTATGTGAAGAACGTGGCATCATTCATCAAAACAAAACACCTTATACACCACAACACAATGGTTTAGCCAAAAGAAGAAATCGATCTTTGGTTGAGATGGTTAATTCTAATTGCCTATTAATTTGTGGGTTGAGGCACTTTTAACTGCATGTCATATCCATAATAGAATACCATTTGAAGTAAATAATTTGAGTAATTATGAATTATAGAAAGAAAGAAAATCAAATTTATTGTATCTTAAAACGTGGAGGGTGTTTGGCATATTATAGAGTACTAGACCTAGAAAGAACTAAACTTGGACCTAGGACCATTTGAAGCGTTTTTTTTTTTTTTATTGAATATGCTGAAAATAGTCAGACTTATAGACTTCTTGAATTGGAGTTTAAAGTAATTGTTGAATCCAGAGATATATAATTTTTTTAAAACAATTATTGCACCGATTTTAAAATTATAGAAGATAATTCTCAACACCTACTCCTAGCGACACATCAAGAAAAGAATCACAAGTTAAAGAATCTGATGTTTCTAAAGAACTTGTTGAACCTATAAGAAACACTAGAACGAGAAGACAAAAAAAAAATAAAAAACTTGCGTTCTAATTTTATTCTTCTCAAGCAAATTTTTTTTTTCTTGTTGAAGGAGATAGAAAAAGAAATGTGTTGAATAAATATTCTTTTATGTTAAATTTCGAAGATGATCCTAAAACTTTTGCTGAAGTTATGTTATCTAGAGATGTTGCATTATGGAAAAAAATTCATTAATGGTGAAATAGATTCAATCATGTATAATAACACTTGAATTTTAGTTGATTTACCTCAAGATTCCATACTCATTGGGTGTAAATGGGTCTTTAAAAGAAAATATAATTCTGATAGCTATATTCAAGCCTAAGGCTAGATTACTAGCCAAAGGTTTAAACAAACAGAGGAAATTGATTATTTTAATACTTATGCATATGTGCTATGCATAACATCTATTAGAATTCTCATGGCATTAACATTAATTCATTATCTTTGTGTGCATCAAGTGGATGTAAAAAAATGTTTTCTTAAATAGAGACTTAAATGAACAAGTTTACATAGAACAACCTGAGGGATTTATTCTCCTTGAAAAAGAAAGAAAAACTATGTAAATTAGTTAAGTCACTGCATGGACTTAAACAAGCATCAAAACAGTGGCGTGAAAAAAATTTGATTCAATTATATTGTGTTTTGGTATTATACATAATAGTGTTGATAAATGTATTTATTCTAAATTCGCTAAAAACTATGGTGTGCTAGTATACTTATATGTTGATAATATGATAATTTTTGGAACTAATATGATTGGTGTGAAAGAAACAGGGATGAAAGGCTTGGGAAAAGTAGATACTATCTTGGGAATTAAAGTTAGAAACCATATTGGGGTTTGTAGACTCCTCATTTTATACCCCTTAATTAGTAAGATCACCCTTCTTAACTGGTCAAAAAAAACAATTAAGACGCGCATAATCATGTTTCGGGCACCGACTTGCAACATTTGGTTGTCGATGATTGAGATCATGGAGATGATTTGTAGATTTTAACAATTCAATTTTTATAAAAAAAAAAATGAAAGAAGCTGATTTTTAAAAGGCTTTTTTAAAAAACTGTTTTCAACTTTGGAAATAACTGACTTTCAGGATTTGTAATTTCCAAAATATTAAATCTGGATATTGGGATTTCACATAATCAGATAAGTCTATTAAATATCTTTCTTTTGATATATCAGATAAGTTGTTTAAAATTGAACATAGATGGCTCCGCTTGTGAGGGATTTTGCAACGGGGGAGGGGTGGTGCCTAACTCTATCCTTAGTATACTCCCATTAAAAAATTTGGTACTTGGTTTAATCTAATAACTACCTCTCATCTAAGTCAATGAGGATTCTACCAACTCAATGCCTACATAATGCCCCTTGATCTCCACAGAAAAACACATCAAGTAGAAATAAAAGCTTTAGTTTTTTTTTTTTTTTAAGATTTTCAAATGACTACTTGTTCATACAATTTTTTTCAAAAGCTTTTATGTCAATTTTTTTAATGTCTTGCTTCTAACTTTCTTTTCAGCTTTTTTTTTTTTATTGATTTGTGAATTTGTAAGAATTCACAAATCAATCTCATGTCTTGATCAATCAACAATCGATGCAACAATCACTTGTGCAATTGAATACGAGTTCTTCTTAAAGCTAAGAAGGATCACCCTAAATTTAAAGAGCTAAACAAATTGAACTTGAGTGTCGTGATTGTGGATATGTGAGGATGATTAAAAGTATCTCAAAGAATCATCAAACATCAGTAATAATAATGAAAAGTTAAGATCATTGTTTACATCTTTCTTACTTTGCGTGTGTTTTTTCTTTTCTCATATATTTCTGTTTTGAATTAATTTCGAGTTAATACATGTTTGTTTGCATGATTTCTTATTAAAATATGTTCTATATGATGTAATTGATCTAAACTAAGTTTTGGCATGCTTAAAATCACACTTGAAATCAAACGTGGATAAAAAATGTAAGAGAAAAGATTTTACTCGCAGTTGGTGGGAGTGCCACTCTAGAGTAGAGTGCCACTCTAGAGTAGAGTGCAACTTGTAGGGCACTAGTTTGAAGTGGTGTCCATGTTAGTATTTTTTTTAATTTTTTAATTTTTTCGTCTTTTCTATTTTTTGTTTCTTGTTTGTTTTCCTATGCTTATGAGATTCAATACTTAGTCATCTGAAAAATATTTTGAACGTAATTAACATGCTTGGTGACCACAATAACATGATTAAATTGATAGAATGTCACATTAGTGTTTATGGCTATCTTGCCTATTCTGCATGATTCTCAATTTTAATCTTGTTTATTTGATTTTCTATGATGATCGCATAATTATAATTTCTCTGGAATTTATATGGTGATTACATGAGTATGATTAAATGGCATGGTTAACATGATTATTAGGTTTTATGTCCATTATTTATCGTAGTTTGATTTTGATAATTACAAAACCTTTGAGTTAGACTAATATGTTTGTTTAATTAAGTCAAGATCAATAATCCAATCTATTTATCGTTTTAAATAGTAGTCGCAGCCTTTTGTTTTTTGCTTTGGTTCCTCTTGAGGCTATTTTGCTAGTAGTAGTAGTTTATAAGGTAGCTTTATGGCTTTCTCATGTAGCTTTGCTTTCTCTATGCGAGGTTTCAATCTAGTCCCCTTCGTTTTTCTTGTTTAATTTTTGCGTATTTCAATAAATCAAGTAAGACTCAGTCAAACCCCCCCTCCCCCACAAGGAAACTTTGCCAAAAACAAAAAATCTAATCTACAAGCACTTTATTTCAATTTCTCAAGCTTTATTCAAGGAGTAGCAAGCAGTGGGGAAGTCTTTAAGTTTATATAACATTAGGTATATTTTGTACTTTCCCCACTTTAGCTCTTAATTAAACCATGGCTCAAATCTTTAAATATTTTTGAAACATTTTTTTGGAAAGTTTTAAATACATATTATGCTTTATTAAAAAGTGTTTTGGAGCTTTTAAAATTTAATTTGAACTTTTTAAGAGTTTTTGTTAAAATCCTTTTGAATTGTAAAATTCCCATTAAAGCTTGGACAACCGACCTTTTCCCTCGATCAACCGAAGGAAATCTCATGTCCAAAGAATTTTGGAAAGAGTTCTTTTAGTCAATCAAAGTTTCAAAAATTCAAATACTTTCAAACAACTAGTTGATGCGGTCGATCACATCAAAAGCACGACCAACTGAACTTGACACTATAACGACTATTTTCTTAAAATCAGACATGAACCACTTATTTTTAATGCTTTAAACGGTCATTTTATGTCTCTAATGGCTAGTTCAAAGTTATACAATAAATACCCAACCATTATGATCTTCAACAACCACCTTGAACATTCTCAACCTCATTGGTTGCAAAAATTAGTTTTTAAATCTCCAAATTGAGCCAATGTTGAGTTAAGAGCTTTTGAAAGAGAAAATTGAAGTTATAATCATCCATTGAGATTTCTCTCTTGTTGTTTCAAAGTACATTCTTCATTCTATTGTTGTAAAAAGAGTTGGGGTAACTCATTGAATGTTTTGAGTTTAAACATTTGGGTAGACATTTTCTAGTGAGAGAAAATTTCTTGTGAAAGTTTGGGCAACACCTTGAAGTTGCTTGGTTTTTGTTCATAGAGAATTATTGAGGAGTGGAGTAGACCCGAGAGTATGACAGGAGCATTAACAAATATGTTTGCAAGCTCTTTTCCCATATTTTCTTTACATTCTTGCAAGTTTATCTATTGTTCTTCAACTTGTTTACTTGCTTTATTTATTGAGCTTATTTATTTGCTGCATATTTTTCATTAGTTGGAAAAGTTTTTAAGAACCTAATTTACCCCCTTTTGGGTTGCCTTGGTTAACATCCATATTCTTCAAGAATGTATAATCGTTGGTTTAATTCGATTTGATTGACATTTTGAGATTATATGTATATTAATTTGATGATGAATAATTCTCTAGATTATGTATAATGATCAATGTATGTTAGTATTAGGGTTTACTCTTTTGCTTTATTTATTTTCTTTTCAATTATTTTTCATAGTTGCATTTATCTGCATTCAATTGCTTTTAATCTATCTTATTTAAGTTGCTTTAGTTATTGTACTATATCATCATAATCATTGCTAGCTTTCATATTTGTGAATGTGTGCATGATAATTAAAACAAACAAAGAAAATAAATAAGTTAATTAATAATTAATTAGATTACTATAGTTCTTTACGAGCAATAGTTGGAGCTAGATCCTTGAAGGTCTAGGCGTTGATAGAGTGCTCTTCAGACCTTCCCATCGCGTACCCAAAGAATATTTAATTTTACCATTGGTTGAGGTTCTTGGATCCTTAAAACCAAATGACGACTCCATAAAAATATCTCCTCAGTTGACCTTTTGATTTGTATGGAGTTGACCATTCATTGGATGTATCTCACTCGGTCATTTTTTTTTTAATTCTTCACTCCTAGATGGAGTTTCGAGAAGTGAAAGGACCCATACCCTGACATGGATTATGATTTGAGTCAATCATATTATATTAAAAAAATGTTAAATAAATTTTAACATTTAGACTTTAAAGAATATGCTACTCCTTTTGATTCAAATATCAAACTAGTAAATAATTAGGGTAGAGCTGTAGCACAATTTAAATATTCTAGTGCAATAAGTTTCTTAAAGTATGTTATGCAATGCACAAGACCTGATATTGCATTTTTTGTATGCTAACTTGGTAGATAAATACACTAGCAACTCGAGTGAGGAACAATGGAGTGTTATAGGCAGAATCTTTGATTATCTTATGAAAACCATTTATTCAATGATTATCTGACTATATTAAAAAGATACACTGATGCTAGTTAGATGACGAGTGTTAGAGATAACAATTCTACTTCAGGATAGATTTTTACTCTTGGAGGAGGTAATGCTTCTTGGGCGAGCATGAAATAAACATGTATATCTCGTTGAACAATTGATTCCAATTCATTATTTTAGCAGGAATTGGTAAAGGGGAAAAATAGATTAGAAATTTATTATTGGATATGTTGAAAATCCTAATAAGATTCCTATTATGTGTTCTAGTAGGCTTAATTTATATTTATATTTATCTAATCAATGTATCCTGGTCCTATTAGATTTAAATCAATTAATAAGATAGAGAATTCATAGGTTTATATATTGGACGGCTAAATGGTATTCAAATCAATCAATAAGACAGAGAATTCATTTCAATTCTTATTTTCAACATGGTATCAGAGCAAGATCTAGGTTCTCGGACTATTCACGACACTGTTCATATTATTGCTATCAGGTACTGTTCACAGCACTGTTCTCAAATACTATTCAAAGCACTGTTCTAGTACTATTCACAACATTATTTTCGGGTACTGTTCACAGGTAGCATAAAAAGTTTGATAAATAGATTCATACAAAAAAAGTAGTAAAAAATGGCTGTAAAAAAAGGCAACAATTTAAAAAAAAAGTCATTCATATGGCTTTAGATAAATCTTCTTTGATGACTCAAGCTTTGCAAGGTGGTCGAGTTGATGTTAGTAACAATAGAGGACATGGTTTTAGTGATTTGAGTCATTTTAGTGATAGAGTTGGTCATGAAATTGGTGGTATTGGTATATTTGTTGGTCCTAGTGGTGATGGTTGGGGTTTAGTTCATCAATGTACTCACTGTCACTGTTATGGGTATACTTGGAAGACATGTTGGCCCTTGGTTGGTCATCTCCTAGTTGCTGAAGGTGTGACTTCTAATTCTGTTGAATGTGATCTTGTGTTTTCAACTTCTCTAACGGTTTTCAATGCTGATTATGATAAGTTCTTTTAAAGCATTCTCAGTAACAATTACTATAAGCATTTGATCAAGAACATAACCAACTTTTTTGAAATTGAGAACGATTCTCAAGTTCCTCAAAAAGTATAAGAAATTGAGCCCAGTCAGTTTGTTGGTTTCAAGAATTCTGGATAGTGGGTTGTGGTTGGTCATTATGATCTACAAGTCAACAATAGTAGAAAATTAGCATCTATTACCTCCCACTGTTCTTTTCAAATTCCATAATATCTCAGTATGAAATTCAAGAAACCCCATTCAAAAGTCTTCTAGTGGGGATTATGATCCCATTACTCGTTTAAAATAGCCTCACATATTAGTTTCTTTGCTATCATAAACCTTTAACAAGTAGATAACACTTATCAATTACATCTCATGTAATTCCCAATCATTCCTTCGACCTCTAAAATATATCATCCTCACATGATAGTTTCTTTGACAATATATTATAGTTAAGTCAGACCCACCATTTTCACAAGTGTAGGTGATTGAACCAATGAGTCATCACTTGATTGTTTTTTGGACCCACTACTTTTCTACCTCGTTATATCATATATTTAATAGGGAATCTCTCATAATGTAAGACCTACATGGCTGCGCCAAAACTTACTTAGAATAGTAGACCCTGCATATCCCTATAACGGTGGAGTTACAACTTAATAGCAATTACTTTCATAAGGAAGTTTAATTAGTTTTTAGTTTCATCATTAATGGAACATGCATCATATATATATCAAACATCATATAATATCAAATAAAATAGGGTAAATTACAGCTTCATACTTGAGTTTATGGGGTAATTACATAAACATATCTATGGTATTAAAAATTATTGTTTCATACCTGAGGTTTGTAGGTTACATTACAGAACCATACCTCCATTAGTAACCCCGTTAGTCAAGTGTGAAAATTTTGGTCAAATGTTGGTCCATGTCTTCAAATATTTTGAAAACCCCTAAATAGCCCTCAAATAAAGTAAAAAAAAAAAAAACAAAAAAAAAAAAAAACAAAGTCATACTTCAACAAGAACACTGAAACCAGGAAATTCCCTTCATTTTTCTCATTGAACAAACAGGCTCTTTACTGGAACCTTGCAATGCAGCAGAATCCTTCAAAGGCTTGGGCGCTTGGTCAGCTTTGTTGATCGGAACCGTAAGCTTTTTTCAAAGATCAGTGCAATCCTCCTCAGTTTAGTGCCATAGACACAAGTGAGCAGGTCAAGGTCACTGTTGCTGATAGTTAAGCTTGTAGCTTTTCTTGTCGCTATTGGAATGGGAACACTTTTGCATCTCATCCTATTAGCTTTCAATGCTCTTTCCATACAAACCCTCTCAGTTGTTTCTGGTGATAGTAGATCTGCTTTTGCGAAGGAAGAAAATGCTAATGCACTTTTGATTGTTGCAAGCCAGAAAACTCCGCTTGTAATGGTGGCAGTTGTGGAGCAGCTTGGTGGTGCATTTGGTGAATCTGGTTTGCTTGTTCTTCTTTGTGTTGCTACACATTTAATTACGATTATCATGGATTCTTTTCTTGTTAACTTCTAGCTCTGGAAAAATCACTCATCTAACAATGCGAAGGTAGCCTGAATAACGCGAGCACTGACCATGATGCTTGAAATGTGCAACACTCCCCTTTACATCTCACACCTCGGCTCACCAAGCTTGCATCGTTTTATCTCTGGAACCCACGTTTTTCGGTGAATGGTTCCCTCTTCCTTAGCCGCTGTATCGCATTCAATAGCAACGACTTTATTTTAAGACCCATCAAAGCCTGTCAACCATCCAATAAGGTTGGTGGTGATGAGGATTAATCTGATAGTGTTTCGGATTCGGCAAAAGAGTTAAAATAGGGAAAACCAATTTTGAAATTCTCAACAAATAATTTTCTTACTTTAGCTCGTCACTGGAGTAGCTTAGGACATGCAAATTCGAATCTTGGCTGTCTTGCTGATAGATATTCTCTCTCAAAATTTAGCATATTTGGAATATTCATTGTCTCAGGTTTGACATTGTGTAGTGAAGCAATTGATGCTGTTGCAGAAGCGTGGTCTGTAGGAATTTTTGGGCTAATGCTCCATTCTATTATTCACTCCATATTTCTTAAGGCTAATGTTGCAAATTCACCTCCAACCTTAAGAATTTGTGACAGGGCTGGTTATATTTAGCTGTATGCCAACTACTTTATCAAGTGGGGTGGCACTTACTCAGCTTGCTGACGGTAATTCTACACTCATTCTTGCCATGACAATGGTATCTAATTTTTTAGGAATTTTAATCGTCCTATTTTCTATCTCAAAATTCATAGCTAATGGGGTTGGTGTATCTGTTCCAACTAAACAATTGCTCAAAAGTTTTGTACTCACCCTTTTAATCCCTTTAATCCTAGGGAAGGTCATAGATCTAAGATGATTTGAACTTGGATATATTTGTCGTAGCTGTAACTTGCACGAAGAGGACTCGAAATCTTTGCCAGATGGGGCTGAGGATACCGGAGAAGATGACAGAACAATCACGAGACTCGCCAGAGGTGACAAATCATGGCGGAGAAGATGAGAGGTTGCATCGAAAAAGGTAATAGATCGTGCCAAAAGGAAACAGACAGTGACGGAGAAGAGAACCACACCATAGAAAGAAGAACCACGCCGGAGAACGAGATGACCTTGCCAGAAAAAGGATGAAAATCTATAAATAGCAAAGAAAAAAAATGAAGTTTTGCCCATTCTATCTGATTGGCTCTCTTGCAAGGACCATGGAAAAAACAAAATTTCGCCCACTGAAACATATGGTGGCCTTAGTTTTTCTTTTCTTTCTACTTCTCCGTTTTCTCTTCTTAGGAAACAATGTAGCAATGACATGGAGAAAAGAGAGAGAATACAGATTAGATTCATTTGCTTTAATTTAAGGAAGGAACCTGGACAATTCCCATGCTCTGTTAAGGTTTAATGTATTCCGTGAGGTCAGATTTTTTACATGTATGAAACAATAATTTTTAATACCACATGTATGTTTCTGTAACTACCCCATAAACTCAAGTATGAAATTGTAATTTACCCAATAAAATATGATTATGGATTATGGACTTTGTACATGATTCACTTACTAGGTGAAACATTGGTCTTAATTTAGGGTTCTATAATATCTTTCACCAATTCCCACATAACGGGTCTTGCAATCTTCAAATGAGCCTCCATTGCTTCATTGCGCACTCGTTCATCATTCAGCTCTACATGAAAAATTCATATATACTCCTATCAAACTATTATAACTATTACATTATATAATTAATAAGAAACCTTGATTCAAAATCAAATGGAGTTATAATAAGAGTGAGATAGACTTTTATAACCAAAGATAATAGAGAGACGAGGCATACAAACCCCATTTAAAATTACATATCTAAAAATTGAGAATTGAATATTACAACCCATAAAATAACAATCATACATTTAATCACACTGAATAACGAGCAATCTCATAGCTCAATTATATTGTCTAAAGTCCATAATCACTTATGCTTGAACATACATACAATCATATTGCATATATAAATTTAATTGTAATTCACTCTAGTTATGGGTTTAATTATAAGATTGCATATCTTAATCAAATTAAGTTTTCAAAAACTTTTCTAAATCCTATTCCAAATAGAAATTAGATTTATTAGAGTTTTAATTCCAAATTGAACCCAAATTTATTAAAACATTTTTGTTTTAAAATTAAGAATAATTCTTAATTAATCAAATCAATTTAATTTAAAATTTTGAAAATAATTTTTTTTGGAAGGAAATTGAAACAATTTCAAAATATTTTGAAAAACAATTTTCACATCTCGATAGTCGATTCTGCCCATGGAAAATCGATTATCTAAAGTCTTTATCCAAAAATTCTTCAGGTCTTGCTGACATAGTCAACTATCTCATCGGGGCAGTCGATTGTCCAAAGTTTTTTTTCTTCTAAATTTTCAATCAGGCCTGTGAGGGTATAGTCAGTTGTCCCTTCAGCAGTCGATTGTCCTAACAATTTATGCAGTTTTTTTCACGATTTTTCACTTGAAATTTCTTCCCAAAACAATTTTATTTTTATCTAAAATCATATTTTGAACAACTAAGTTGTTTATAATCAATCTCAATTGATTTAATTCGCTTTAAAAATAATATACAACTTCTTTATGATCATCATATGATAATAAACAATTGAAGAATTCTTTCTTGAATCCTCTTGACATAGGGTTTCATAAACCCCAATCTAATTATTAGATTTTTGAATTTACAATCTATAAAATTCTAAGATCAAATCTTTTACAACCATAACAATAAATTACCATGTTCTACATAAATCATAAAGATGACTTTGATATCACTTTAAGGAAATCAATGTAGAAAACGCAATGTAAATTTAAATTTGTTTTATTGATTCTTATAAACCCTAAGTGGTATGTAAATTTAAATCACTTCATGATGTATGTACAACTTCAAGAACATTCAAGGATGAAAATATTACCTTTGATTTGTTGTGTTCTTGATTTGCTGATTTTGATGTAATCAAATTCTCCAATTTGATCGAATTCTTCAGTGCACTCGAATCTAAATTCTCGTGTTCTTGAATCTACATCACAAAACTATACGATATCTAAAGATAGTCCACACAGGGAAAATCCCGAATTAGGATTTCTCTAAGTTTCTCTCTCTTCTTTGGAAAAAAGAACTAAACCTTAGGAGAAATTTATGTGTAGAATATGTGTTAGCAAATTTCTGATCACTCATAAACTATTTACAATGTTAGGGTTAAGCGAAACTAACCATTAATTACAAACTAAACCCCTGCAATTATTTTTTAATTATACATTATCCCTTTTACGTATGACCTTTTATGTTTAAGCTAATCTGGTTGTAAGCCATAACTTTTATGTAATTGTTATTAGAACCCTTTCCAATTAATTGGAACTCCTTCTAATTTATTTTTGAATCAAAACTGTTTTTTATTCTCCCTTTTATAAGAATTAATTAATTGGTTATTAAATTAATTCTTAGGGCTTCTAAATCATGAATAGCAACTATCAGTATATCATGACTACACAGACAATGTGAATTTGTTTGTGAAACCTTGAACATTTCTGTTATTAATTACCATACAACTCAATCCTTCTATTAGGCAATATCCCGACTAAGCTAATTTGGGTATGGAATTACTGTCAAACCCTTAGCATTAATACTGTATGTCTAGATCTCAAAATATTACTTTTATAGTGAAATTAGAAATGTCTTTCTAATTCTCACTCAACCTTGGCCAAGGAACTTCCTGAATTATATCTTAATAGATCACATAGGACATTCTCTCATTTTACTTAAGAGTGACAATTGCCTTATTGTACACTCATATACCTCTATATGAAACCCATTATATCCAATTACTATCAATTAATGATCCACAAATAGAAAGATATTAAATAATATCAAAGTATAATAAGTCGCATACAGGATAACAATGCTGCCTCAGGTATAAGGATCACATGCACAATTGTAACATAAGAACTACCTATTGATAGACAATTAAAAATCCATTGAGTGTTCTGAAGTCAAGTCATGTTCAGTGAATTCATTCTCCAATGAACACCTACATACTTGTTTTAGTATCTATCACACAAGTGACATTGAGATTAGTCACCCTTCTAACTAAGCAAACATAATATGTACCAATCTATTCAGATTACTAATTGTTCAATTAGTATTTTACAACCAGGAAAATTTAAGAGAAAAACTTTCCAGAAGACTAGGTCTCAAACTTATGATCTCATCATAATCCTATCTTTATTGCTTACTATATGGACTTAATTATGACAATTTATTTAAACAAATATTCATGATAAATAAATTTCTCATAAATTATGATAGCAATTTGAATAAGATTGCTTTATAAATAATATCCTTAGACATCAAATGTCATTGGCTTGTAAGACATACTACTAACATTGAAGTGGGAAGGTAATGCACCCAATGAGCTTGTTTGGATAGCCTATCAACCACCACGAACATTGTTGTCATGCCTTGATAAACATGCAAATTAGTGATAAAGTCCATACTTAAATCTTCCCAAATTTGACTAGGTAGTGGTAAAGGCTGAAGAAGACCATATGGTGCTTATATACACTTTTGATTTTCTAACAGGTGTCACATTATCTTAAAAACACTTCCACTGACTGTCTCATCTTTTTCCAATAAAAGTTGGCAGCAACTTGCATTAATGTCTTATGAATACCAGCATGCCCACCTAATGGACTCGAATGAAATTCTTTGAGCATTAATTCTTTGAGATGAGAAGTATCACATAAATATATCTTGCCTTTATAGTATAATATGCTATTCCTAACTGAATAAGCAAAAACTCATTAGGAGAGGCAATGACATCTTTGATCAATTAATTGGTAGGGCCATCAATAGAGTGTTCATATGCAATCTGCTTCAAGATTTCAAATGTTGGCATGGATATGGCCATTAAAAGGGCATCATCATCTTCACTAGCATGCAATCTAAACAAGGCACCAACAGTAGCATTGTCTTTACTAGGTTTATAACTGATCTCATATTTATAACCTAGCAACTTAGCAAGATGGTGTTGTTATTCTAGGGTTTCGCTAAGTAAGTGTCTCAAACTATTTTGATCATTTTAGATGAAGAACTTGGTGCCCAAAACATATTGTCTCCACTTCTTGATAACAGAGGTAATTAAAAAAATTTCTCAGATGTATATAGATGCTTGTTGCATTCTTGGACTTAATCTTTTGTAGTAAAAGGCAAGTGGATGACCATTTTGTAATAATATAGCACCTATGCCAACACGTGAGGCATCACTCTCAATAAAAAAATGGTAATGTGAAGTTAGCTGAAGCCAATACAAGAGTTGTGACCATGGAATTTTTGAGAGCTTGAAAGGCATTCTGAGCATCTATAGTCCATTTGAAATAATCTTTTTTGAATAGATCTATCAAAGAAGCAAGAATAGAGGCAAACCCTTAGATAAATTTTCTTTAATAACCAATCAATCCTTAGAAGTTTCTTAACTGTTTCTGAGTAGAAGGAATAGACTACTCTAATATAGCCTTAACCTTATCATTGTCAAGTGAAACTACATTAACAAAATTGATATGTCCCAAGTAATCAATGAAACTTTGAGAAAATTTATATTTACTTATCTTAGCAAATAGAGAATGTTGCTGTAAACATGCTAACACACTCCTCAAATGAGAAATATAATCCTCTTTTCATATGGTATATATGAGGATGTCATCAAAGAAAAGAATGGCATATTTCTTCAAGAATTCATATAGAGCTTGGTTCATAATTGCTTGAAATGTGGATGCGGTATTAGTGTTGCCAAAGGGCATCATAAGGAATTCGAAGTGGCCTGTGTGAGTTTGAAGGTAGTTTTGTGAACATCAGCAGGGTCCATCCTCACTTGATGATAACTTGCTCTTAAGTCTATCTTGGAGAATATAGTAGCACCAAACAACTTATCAAGAAACTTAAAAACTATTGGGATAGGAAACCTATCTTTAATAGTGATATCATTGAGTCCTTTATAATCCACATATAATCTCCATATACCATTTTTCTTCTTAACTAATAAAATCGGTGAGCTATAAACACTGTGACTAGGTTGAATGATGGTAGATACCTATATGGCTTAATATTCATTGATTTAGCCATAGGATCCACCTCTATCTTGTGATCAGTATACCTTATAGGAGGAAGTGTAGTAGGCTCAACAAACACTTGTGAAAATTCATCAAAAACTTGTAATATCTCACAATCAATAGGTTGTTCATTTACTACAGTTTCAAGAACAACATCATGCATAGATAATGAATAAGTAGAAGCATTCATATTCAAAGTCATAAGTTGGAATCAAGCAGTAATACCGTCATTAGTGGGGAGCTTTCTTAACTATTTAGGAGCAATATAATTGAGCCCAGAACCAATATCACCCTGCAAATGGACAGATTGCCCTTTTCCACCAAGAATCCATAGTTAATTTGGCATAGTCAGTGGTGATGGGACCAAGGTCTTGCAACCATTGAGCCCCCGATACAATATTAACCCCCTTGAAGAGATATAACAAATAAATCTACAGTAAAAAAATGTTGTAGACGAGTGATTGAGACATTTGTACAAATACTTGAGCAAGACAACATTTCACCATTACCAACTGGCATTGCAAATTGTTGTGATGGTGTAATTGGCAATCCCAAAAACTTGACTATCCTTTCTTGTATGAAGTTGTGAGTGCTTCCACCATCCATAAGAACTTGAAAAGGCTTATGAAGTACCAAACTCGCAGTTTGAAGGTCATTGGGGTATGATGGTCAATGAGAGCATGGATCCTTCACATTATCCTCCACTACAATCTCTTCAAGAGCTTGTAGTCAATATTAGCATCCATCAACAATAGAACCATTTTGTTTTTACATTTATATCCCAATATAAATCTCTCATCACAGATAAAGCACAATCTCTTCTCCCTCTTTTGCTATATCTCAAGTGGAGAAAGTCTTTTAGTAGGGATTTTATTGACCACTGCATTATGAATTGGAAAAGGTGGTTTTGGTCCCAAAACAGATGGTTGAAGTGGAGCTTTAGCAGGTGAAGTCTTCACGATAGATCTCATGTCATTGAGCCTTTCTTTCTGCAATCTAGCCAAACCAATAGCATCATGAATAGTATTGGGCTTATGAGCAATAATTTCTCGTCTAATAGGAGATTTAAGACATGAGATGAAACAACTTCTCAAGAATGTTTCACTCAATCCCATCATCTTATTAGAAGACATTCAAACTGTGACTGAATTCCAAAATAGAACCAATCTGAGTCAATTTTGATAAGGCACCCTGAGGATCATCATAATCAGATGCTCCGAATATTTTTCTTGAATGCATGAACAAATTCTGGCCAAGAACTAAGTTGTTTACTATGATACATCCATTAAAACCAAGATGAAGCAACTCCTTTCATATGAAAAGAAACAAAAAATAAGTTTATGTGCATCTGGGGTCTTGTGAAATAAGAAATATTGCTCAACTTGAAACAACCAATCAGTGGGATCACCCTCAGCGAATCTAGGAAATTCAAATTTTGTCGTTTTAAAACTAGAATGATGTTGTGACTCTATCCCTTCAGCAAGAGAAGAATTAGCCTCCGTAGATGTTGTACCATGAGAAGTGGACTGTAGTTTCACCATTTGATCATGGAGTGGAACAATGTGAGCCATAAATTCTTTATGTGATTCCCTTATCAAAGCAGCAATGTTGTCGAGTGTAAGATCTTTGGACCGTGTGGAAACAACCATAAGTGAAAGCAATGAAACAATGAAAGCAAATTGAAGAATGGAACAGTGAAATCAAATGAAAGGGATAAAAAAAGATGACAATGAAAGCACAAACTGATATAAAATGTATCAAATTGTTCTTAATATGCCAAGAACAACCCCTAAGAAATGAGGAAAAGAGAGAAATTTAGATAAATTGATAATTCTTTCTTGATTTTGTTCATTACAATGGTTTAGCTTACAACTTCTACCAATTTGCAATTAATAGACAAATAAAACTGAAATTCCCACCCAAATAACAAACTCCAACTTGAATTGGTTGTCTTGTAACTAATAAAAGTCCTTCGACCAATTAGGCCTTCGTATAACTCTTCTAGGCCTTGATCCATTATTTATTTCAGATTCTTTGCCTTGGGCTGCACTATCTTGGGCCTTCAGTGTATTGCTCCAATTTGATCTGTATTAGTGTAAGGCAGTGCATCACCCGAAGAGGAGCTTGACTCGGGCTTTTGGCGCCCCATTTTCGATCTCGACTCCTCCTCTATTCCAGCGTTTCCAAGATCCTGACGACGCTATGCAACGGCGAAGTGAGGTTGATGGAGGAGGCAGTTGCGTAGATAGAGGCAATAGCGGCGTTAGGAGAGGATCCGCTTGCGCAATCGGTGATGGAGTTATATTGGTTGTTTGTTGTTTGTTATCACAGTGCAATTTCGTCACAAACACAAAAAACAATTATTGTTTAAATGGTTTTGAATCAATTGTTGTAGCTTTTTTTTTGGGGGTTTGGATAAAATGCTGATAAAAAGAAGATTGAGGCTCAGTTGGAGATCACGTGCACGTGATTTTTATTAAGGGGCAATATGGTCATATTTCTCCATTAAATATTGACATGTCATTATGTTTGTTGATTTTTAGGATATGTGTGCGACGTAAATTTTTGGGCGGTTTGTCTTTTTTCTATATTAACATCCTGATTTATAATTATTGTTAAAATCTAAGGAAAATATATTTTATTTTTTTAAGTTTAATTAAAAAAATATTTTGTGGTTGATAGTATTTTTCAAAAATACTTCAAGTTTTTTTTTATAAAAAATAATACCTTAAGATATTTTTTTGTCCAAAAAAACAATGAAATATTTTTTAAAAATATAATGAATTACAAAATATTTTTTTATAATTAAACATATTTTATTATAAGTCATTAATAGTAAATTTAACTAATTAACAACCCTTTACTAAGATGTAATCCAGCTGTCCATGGACCTAGCAGTCAATTATTACTCGGTTGGACTTTTATGTGGGGCAAATTTCCAACGCAGGCCCAACCCAGTCTCATTGCCACCGTTGATTAATCATCCATCATTCTTGGCACAAAACACCAGAAAGAAGAACATCAAACAACACTTGCTCTACCGTCGAATTAAACATCAATTAATATCCACACAAAATACAATGACAAAAAGTTTGGACCATTCAAACCCATCAAAAGGTATGGTCCCACATCCTGCCAACATAATCTTCCATCCTCACACTGGACCCCACCAGCATGCCAAATAGTGGACCCAGAAGAAAATTATCGCCCTTGATATTATGACCCCACGAATACAATGGTGAGAATGCACAAGAGAAAAAAGTTCCCAAAAGGAGAAACGGCTGGTAACCATGTCAGACGGAAGGAGAAAAAAGAGAGGAAAAGCTGAAATTTGAATTGTGTCTGGCATGTCTTTTGGCCTTTTTCTTTCTCACACATTCTGCTTTTACATGCAACAAACAGCAGCACACAACATGATATCATAACGTTTGCCATTATTTGCCCCCACATTGATATTTCTAGTAATTTACTACTATAAACTAAAGAAAAATAAAATTACAACCACTTCATAATTTGGAGTTTGCCCTAAGTTGTAGGGCTGTTTTTATATTTTTTCAAAAAAAAAAAAATCCCAGAAAAACCAAAAGATAAAAGGAATCCTATTTTCCATATCCCAAGAAACACCACTTTTTCTCTCCCTTGCCGTTGACTGCTGTTTCTTCTAAAATCATCTAATTCTCCACTCTTTTTCTTTTCTTTCTTCTTTTTTACACACAACCTCTGCATAAATAGAAGCATTGTCATTCAAGACCATTTAAGTAAGAGACCAAAGAAAAATGGGTGAGCTTCACTCTATGGCTTACACTAGGAGCAGCTTCCATAACTCTTCCCTAGTAGGTTGGGATCTTCAAAACCTTGGAGTTTTCAACGCAGACATGTCTTTAGGTACCAAATTACTTTTTCTTTTATGTATCTCTCTCTTGACTGTTTTTGTCTACTTATAATGGTTGGTTTCTAGCTAGATTGGATAATTTAAATTGTTTGTTTAATTTTGTATACAATTAATGTGCAGTTATGGATGGAGGAGCTACACCATTTCTCTCACCTCTAGAATCTGATATTTCAACTGGGTATTTGGAAGATGCATTGGTTGAGCTTGGTGAAATGTCTAAACGAAGACGTTTGCTTATGTACAGTGATCATGATCAAACCAAAGGATTCAATGATTTAGCAAAGGTAAATTATACTAGTGTTACTTTTTTTCTTCTAAATTTTGAAAAATTGGATGAATTTATATGATTAATTACTTTTTAATTAATGATAATGAACTGGTCCAAATTAATGTCATGCAGAGCTACTGGAATCCTAACTGCAATTGGGACCTGTCTGAGAATTTTAGTTGCATGAGCCAGATTACTAGTATTGATGGAGTTTCGGGTGATTACTTCTCTTTTTATTATATTTTCCCAAATCAAACACATCCGTGTATTTGTGTTTGTGTTGTTGCATATTAACATTTGGGTTTGTTATACTATTTATGTATATATAGATGGACCCAGAAGCACATCAATGAGTGAGGAGGAAGAGAACATTGATCTTGGCAATGAGATAAAGACACCAGAAGATAAGGCGATGTCAGCCTCTGAAGCTCTTGACTCATTATCTTCTTCTTACAAAGAATATTCAGATAAAACAAATTTCATATTTGACGGACACACTAAAGTTTCCACAGTATCCTTTTCAGGTAAATAATTAAGTACGAGAAATTCTTGCAGAGGACCAATCATAACGTATTTATCAGATTAGTTCTTCTCTTACAAGTCACAATTTGTGGATCTGTCGATCTGTATACTACATACATATCTCTCTCTCTCTCTCTCTCATTTGCATTTACTTTTTTCTCCTCTAATTTGTATATCATTATTATTATGTATAGGAATTAGTAGTAATGATGATAAGACGATGAGAAAGAAGAAGAGGGTAATAAGTAGAGTGGTGTATCCATTTGCATTGGTGAAACCAGGAGGCATAGAAGGGGATGTGACCTTAAACGACATTAATGAGAGGATCCTAATGCCACCAACACGGCCCTTAAGGCATCCGGTGGGGGACTTTGCTTGTAAGCCTTGTGTATCTGCAGCTCATGGTCCTGGCCTCTCTGGGAAAGCTGTGGTGGCCCTTACAAGAATCCACACACAAGGCAGAGGCACAATCACTATTATTAGAACCAAAGGCTAATTAATGCTCATTAGCTAAATTGTATAGAATTAATTAAAAGAGTGTTTGTGTAATATTGCATGTTCACTTTCATATCGAAGCTTTTGGTGCTTAAAGATTTGCTTGTTTCACCAGAAGAAGTATTTTCTCTTAACTCAAAATGAAGCGTAAAGGGGAGGGTACCTAAAAGAAGAAAAAGAGTAAC
The DNA here is from genome assembly GCA_023935145.1 of Bretschneidera sinensis. Lineage (NCBI taxonomy): Eukaryota > Viridiplantae > Streptophyta > Magnoliopsida > Brassicales > Akaniaceae > Bretschneidera > Bretschneidera sinensis. Next base: position 6,048,440 of record CM043705.1, read on the forward strand.
GATTGCTATATTTTCTTTGAGAAAGGCACTAGCCAACAAAGCCAATTTGACATAATAATTAAGGTTGAATTGGCCATGGTGGAAGTAGGACGGCAATGGGGGGTAGGCTTTAGGTTAAATAAATTCAAAACTCTCCGACAAAACTTCACCAACTCCGTTGACTAAGATTCAGGATTGACCACTATCTCCCTATCTAATATTCCATATATAAAACTACATCAAAATTAATAAATATGATTCTAACTAGACAATAGTTAATTAGAATAAATATTTGCTGAGAACATGTTATTGATCAACATAATAGAATTTGTAAATACAAAATTTCAATCCGAATGAATAATCTATGCAATTTTATTGAATAGTGATAAAATTGTGCTTAATCATCCTTATTGATATTAAATTAAATATTTATTCCAATTGTTAGGGAGTTTTTTAAAATTCAGAAAAAAATCTTAAGCATCCTTGATGTTAATTGGTTATCTAATAAAGTCAATAATTAGAATTTTTTATTATTAATGATAATAATAATTATGTATATTAAATATTATTAATTAAATTTTTAAAAATACTAATCAAAATTTTCAACACGGTGCAGTCGAAAATTCCCCTGAAATTGTGAATTACAGAACAAGAGGAGATAAGGATAATAGCCTCTTATCTTATAAAATTCATGTGATGCTCCAATCATTTGCCCAATGGCTAATTTCTTCATCTGCAGTGACTGCACACATACGATGGACATGTTTTTCTTCCCACCAAGTTGAAGTTTGAACCTCTCTCACGAATCCCAGGACAGTGTGTATAAAGCATGTGGGACCCAAAACAAGACCACATTAAGGGTCACAATCCTCTTTCTTCATCTCAAGTGTACCCTAGATCACGACCCTTGAATTTCCTTCGGACTTCTTCTAGTGAAAATTGGGAGACAAATCTAGTGGTACTGATTTGAGGCAGACCAACTCTCAGAGAGAGAAAGAGAATCAATGTCACTCACAAGTCACACAGCTGATAGCTGAGCTGTCTGGCAAAGTGGTCTGATATTGTGCACCTACGTGGTTGAAAAATGAAAACTTGGTGTGGGGTGACATGGAGGGACTGATGTAGATTTTATGATTTTTAATTGTTTGGTTGGGATTAAAATCAGTTTTAATAAAGATTTTTTTTTCAAAAAAATTTGGTTAAATTAAATTAAATTATATAAAATTACAAACAATGGTGTTTAGGTGAAGAAGCTTTTGACCTTTATAGGGCATGTTTTCAACTTTCAATTTAAAATCTGACCAACTAGACCCATTCTGAATTTTAATAATTCTCTGCTTAATTTGAAACTTTCGTAATTACTACTATTATTTAATTAATTACCTCGTTTTTTTTTAATCGAAGATTAGTGTGAAAGATAAAATATTTATCTTTTAAAACTAAATTTTATAAAAAAAGAATAACAATAGAGCTACAAACTAGTTAGTGTTTGTTAACTCAACCATGCAAACAAATTTTTTGGACACATTCAATTTTTAAAAAGCAAAGATCATTTTGTAAACAATCTATGGGGTGTTTGACTTGATGTGATACTGTTTATAAAAACCATAATCCTTTCATAAATTTTATTAAACAGATTCTAAATTGTCAAGTTAAAAAATAAACTCATATATATATGTTAAAAAATTAGCATTATATTCCGCACCTTACAAATTTCATGATCAATTCTTCTATGTGTGCGTTTTTCTTAAATAAATTCTAGGGAAAAAAATGAAAACCTTAAAAAATGTACCAATATTGTCATCTACCTAGTCATACATTTAAATGTGCCTATAGATTTATGTTTGTTTGCACAATTTTCTGTTGAAAATATTGTTCTAACTTCAAAAAAATTATCCCAATTTGAATGTTTATAACTATGCATTAATTTGCTAGCCTTTTTTTTTACACAAACAATAATTTTTTGTATACAATATTAAGATCATGTTTGATAATTCGTTTAGGTCAACTTACAATAAGTTCATTTAAATGATTTTAAAGAAAAATTTGCTTTGAAATCATTTATTTTAAAATTATTTAAATTTAAAATGATTTAAATAGGTTATCAAACTTGGATTAAATAGTTATACCAATTTTCTGCTAAGTTGGTATAATTGTGGGCCTAGATAGAAGAAGCATTTTCCTTAAGAAGACGTGGTCTCTCTGTCGTACCTGCAGCCATTACTCAGCATATATGCTTCAAGAAAATGAAATACCATCATGATTTGCACTTCTTTATTTTGCAAAAGAAAAAATTAGATGAACAAAAAGAAAACCCTAGATATACGTGAGAATATCTTCTGCTTTTGCTTTTACCAAATCCCAAATGGTGGAAAATAGATTCTTTTGTGATTTTTATACATTTGTTATTGGGATTTCACACCAGATAATATTACTTTTTGGGAGTATATAATTATACATCACCCGACCAGCTCTTTAATTTGTACGGTGAGAATGACATCAAAAAAGGATCATTCGTGATGTCAGATCCCAATTCCCACGTTGGAATGTTTCGTAATACAGAGTATACAATTATTGGTACCCTTTGGAGATTAGAGCTCCGTTTCAGGACCCGTTTGATGTAGCAACAATTATATGGTATGACTTTTATAAAACATTCTTGGAAATATAAATTATTATTGTTTGATAAAATATAAACCATTTTCATAAATATGCAGAGGTATCACACATGTTAGAAAACTTATAAGAAAATATAAACCATTTTCAAATATGTAGAGGTATCACTCATGTTTGAAATCTTATAAAAAAGTTTTTTTTTTTCCTCTTTAGGGGTCTAAGGTTTCCTAGGGTAGCCGCCTGTGGGAGGTTTTTCTTGCGCATGCAAGCTATTCTCTCCCGGTTTTGTGGGGTTTTTCTCATCACTTTCTGATCTACAGTATCGGTAGGAATGGAGGAGGATATCCTTTCTGAGCTCCAAGCTTTCCGGTTGACGACGGAAGAGGATGAAGCCGTTATTTTGGCTGGTAAAGACGTAGAGGTAGGATTGCTTCATGGTCAATTTGGGCTTGTTGGGAGATTGTTAACTATACGGCCGTTCAATGAGGAGGCGCTGCTAAACACCATGAAAAATTGAAGACTGTATGGCGTACAATATTAACTACATTCCATGATTCAACTCTCTCCAAGAACAAAAGGAATAACAATAACATACATTTTTGTTGGCTTCTTGCCAACTTCACTTTAATATATTATAGGTAATAGAGAACCCATGTCATCACAAGTGGATCTGTGGCGCAATGGTAGCGCGTCTGACTCCAGATCAGAAGGTTGCGTGTTCGATTCACGTCAGGTTCAATTCTTATTTATTATTATTTTTTTTAATTTTCAAAAATGCCCAAAAAAGAGAAAATTCCTAAAAAAGACGAGCTAAATCAATACTATACCAAGTACAGTATTTTGCATTCAAGAAATTACCAACACAAAAACTAAAATATGTTACTTGAAAAGGTTTGGGACTTCATTGTCATTATTACTAAAGGACAAAAGTGAGAGGACAAAAAAAAAATTAATCCTGAGTGAATGGAATTAATTTTATCCCATAAGAAGAGTGAGACAAAAAATTTGAGAATGTAATTGATTTTATTCGATCTTAATTCCACGTGAATATGGGATTAATGATTCAGATTATTTTGGGATTATGAAACTTCTTTTAAAGTATTAATTCTCAAAATTTATCTTTTAAAAGAAGATTTAAAAAAGGGTATATTATATTTGATGTTGAAAACGTAATAAAAGGTTTATGATGGTATAATTTTTATCCAGCAGCAGAACACTTTTCTGTTCCATTAAAAACATGATCGTTGACTCGGGTGGGCTAAAGCCTAAAAGTCTGGCTTTGTGAACTTTGAACATCTTATTAAGCAGATTGGCTCTAATAGGGAGTTGAGGCTAGGGTTTTAGGTGACAATCTTTTTCTTTTTTTCTTTAAGTCATCCAGAGATCAGGATTGTGTTGTTGATCCGGGGCCGTGGCCTTTTGATAAGCACTTGTTAATTCTCTAGGACTATAACGGTGCCATGCAACCGTCCATGCTGAGCCTCCAACATGCCTTATTTTGGATTCGTTTTATCTATAGTTGGGGTGTATGTCGGTTATAATGGATAACTTGATTGGGGAACATGTAAGGCTTATGGAGATGGTAGATGTGGAGGAACCTAGTATGGGGTGGGGGAAATATCTTAGGGCTAGGATATGTTTGGATATCACTCGACCTCTGCATCGAGGGATTAGATTGATATTACCCAGTGAAAGGAACCCATTATGGATACCAATAATGTATGAGAGATAGCTGAATTTTTTCTATGAAAGCGGTAGGATGGGGCATGTTGACAAAGATTACAGTTTTGTGTCCGAACGGGTTGTGGAGACCAAGGGTATAGTAAAACAGTAAGGGGCTAGGTTAAGAGCGGCACCGGAGCATCGGTGGAGGGTGAACCAGTCTAATAAAGATCCTAGCAGGTTTGCAAATTCTGGGTGGGCACAAGCAGCACATCGTGACATATAGTTACATAACAAAGGGCCTCCACCAAACTTTACCCATGTTCAGGTTGCCATGTTGAATCCAAGACATGTAGCAAGGTCATATGAAGGTCAACAACATGGTTTGGAATCTGTAGTTGAATGTCAGATTGAAGATAAAACCAAGTTAGACAAACAGTTGTATTTAGGGTCTCTAACTTCTACTGACTTCGAAACCGTGAATTCAGAAAATGTTGATCTCGTATTGGGTATTACTATTGTAGGTCTAAGCTCTATCTCCACCATTTCTGATATAGTGATTAGCCCAGTTTAGACAAGGAAGGTAGCGGTGATCAAATCCAAGGGGGAAGGGGAAACTAACCTGGATACTACTTTGGTGGATAGCCGACTTAATGATAGTGTGTTGGTGGACACCCTAACCTCCCAGGTGTTGATAATACATGAGCTTAACTTGGAGGGTCATAGGGGGTTACTAGAAAGTGGAGACGGGTAAAAAGGGAGTCTAGAGAAGTCTCATATGGGGGTGGGAGCAACATGGAAAACGTAAGGTTGAGGATCGTTTGATTTCTCACAGTGGAGAGTTGTCAAAGAAGATTTGGGGTCTATTGGAAAACGGAGTAAGGAAGGGGAGGTAGCTAAGATGGAGGGTCTTGAATTCACTGTTTTTAAAGGGGGGCAAGTTGGGCTGCTCCGCGAATCCATATGAGAATTTTGAGCTAGAATGTGCAGGGGCTCGGGAACTCTTGTGCATTGAGAGCAGTTGGTGATGTCATCAAGTGGGAGTCTCTCGATGTGATTTTCCTGATCGGAACCAAGACATGGGTCAGTGAGATGGACTTCGTGAAGCGCAAGTGTGGTGTGGTGGTGGGAGCTCGTGGTCGTAGTGGCGGTTTGGCTCTGTTTTGGAAGTGCGCATGTAATGTCACATTTGAATCTTATTCGGATTATCATATGGATGTGATGATTATGGAAAGAGAAGAGATGTGTGGGCACCCAATTAGTTCACAGAGATCTACTTTTTAGGATTTGTTACGACATCTTCAATCTCATAGTAGCCTTCCATGGGTATGTGGCGGTGATTTTAATAAAATACTAGTTTCTCTGTACGTCGAAATGCAGAAATGTGGGACTTCAGACAAGTGGTGGATGAAAGTGGCTTTGTTGACCTAGGATTCTATGGTCCATGGGCTACAACAGGGAACCTAAAGTTCATGACCTAGAGCGGCTTGATCGGATTCTAGCAACTTCAGATTGGTGTGGTTTGAAACCTAATGTCTTTGTCTCTCATTCTTATGCTAGTTATTCTGATCATATCTTTATGGTACTTGATGTTAATCGCCCAAAGAACAGGAAACTGAGGCGACACCCTCGGTTATTTAGGTTTAAAGAATTATGGATCAAGCATGAGGCATGTAAACAGATTATTGCAGAGTCCTAGTCTTTGAATCAAAATAATGAGGATGTGTGTACAAGAATTTCGCGGACTGGGTCGCGGTTATTAGCCTAGCATGACAAAACGTTTGGGCAGTCAAAAAGAATATTAAAAGAATTACGGGATCAGTTGACTAATGTGCATCTCCAACCTGTTTCAAATGAGCCTCTTAAGGCAGAGAAGGGGATTATTAGGAAAGTGAATGTTTTGTTAGCTTCGTATGAGATTGGCTTGAAGCAAAGGTTCCAACTCCAGTGGTTAAAAGAAAGGGATTAGAATACTTTGTTTTTTCATAAGAGAGCATCGCACTGTTTATCATTTGCTAAGCTTGTAATTCAATCTCATTGCAACTGACTATTGTTTATAGGGCTTTAACTTCACTAGTACCCAATTTCCTTCAAGAAAGACAATACCAAATATATGTGGAATCTTCTAATGGTAAATGAATTACGCCCAAACAATACTATGGGGTAGCAGTAGTATAGAATGGGATGTCGATCCCATGAAGAGAACGTTCTACAATCAAAGTCTCAGGCAAAAAATAACGGAAAAAATTAAAAATTAATATTAAGAAAATGTTGAGAATTAAATGAAGCGATTGAATTTAGTGAAAGAAAATCAATAATAAGAAACACAAGAGTCCAAGAATCCCTCCTAGATTTTACAGCTTCAACTTGTATCAATTTAGTAATTATAACTCAACTAAGGTTTCACATCCCAAATGCGTAATCGAAAAATAATAATGAAAGCACCAAAAATATTCTTTTGTAAATTATTATGAGAAATCTCCATCTTGTTTTTATAAGTAATGCAATGATCGATCATATGTGATATCCTAAATCGACGATATATCCGGAGACAATAACGCAGTAAAGGACAATCGTATATAATTAATCTACCGAAATCAATTACATCCTAAATTCCACATATAAGATAAGCATGACTAAACTTATATGGAGAAAAAGAACAACAATCACCGGAGTTAAATAAATCTATGGAAGAAGAAAATATAATTGTCTGTCACACAAAAACATCAACTTCATATTAAATAAAGGGAACAACACAAAACAATTATTCAACGTTAAAAACACCAATAACTGAATTAAATACAAGCCAAACCCACTATGTCTAGGAGTTTATCTCTTCACCTTGGTTGAAATTTATAACCGACAATACATAATCACAACAGCTCTCTAGAAATTCAATGTGTATCTGTTCAGCCCTTTGTTTTTAGTCTAAAAATCCTATATATAGCTGTATGGAACGGCTTTGTAGACAAAAAAATTGTCTTAGGGTTTGTGTTCAGGCCGTGTCCCCTGCTGTCCAGTCCAGGTCCAATTCTACTGCTCTGAACTGGTCTGGATCTACTACTTTGAACCAGTCCGGATATGCTACTGTCCAAACCCAGTTCTATTGCTCTGAACTGGTCCTGATCTACTACTGTCCGGGCCCGGTTCTGTTGCTCTGAACTGGTCCGGATTTGCTGCTGTCCAGGCCTGGTTCTGCTGCTCTGAACTGGTCTAGTTCTGCTGCTTTGAACTGGTCCGAATGTTATGGATTATTTCAAACATATTTTTTATATATATTTTTTTGTTTAAGGCTTCTTTGTTTTTTTAATCTGCAAAACACACTAAAACACAGACTTCTCCAAAAGAGCACACTTGTCAAGAAATTCAAAGAATAATAAAAAATAGTCTTAAATGCATATAATTAACTCTATCCGAAGTGCATTTTCATGCCTTACCAAGCTTCGAGGAGTTACCAAGAGATGGAGAGAGACCGAAGCCATCTTTTGAGGAGATCCCAAAGGTCGACTTAATGATGCTACATGAGGGACTCAAACATACATTCTTGGGACCAGGTGATACCTTTCCTATTATTATTTCTTCTATACTTAGTGATTAACAAGAAAAGAAATTGATTGACATGTTAAGTGTGCACAAAGCCGCATTAGGATGGACAATTACTGACATTAAAGGTATTATCCCCTTGATATGTTCCTATAGAATCCATTTAGCGGAAGGAGCTAACCCCCGTAGAGACCCCCAGCGATAATTTAACCCCACTATGAAAGAAGTCGTGAAAAAGAAAGTTTTAAAGTTATTAGATGCGGGTATCATTTACCTTATCTTTGATAGTAAGTGGGTTAGCCCGACTTATGTAGTACCTAAAAATTCGGGGGTAACTGTGGTAACCAACATGGAGGGGATGCTTGTTCCTACCAAGGTAATGACAGGGTGGCGCATGTGTATAGACTATAGAAAACTTAATTCCACCACCCGCAAGGATCATTACCCACTTCCATTTTTAGACCAAATCTTAGAACGTGTAGCTGGCCATCCCTTCTATTGCTTTCTAGATGGGTATTCAGGATATTATTAGATAGAGACTGCATTAGAATATTAGGATAAGACTACGTTCACATGCCCATTTGGTACTTATGCATTATGGTGTATGCTTTTTGGATTGCGTAATGCACCGGTTACATTTCAAAGATGCATGATGAGTATATTTAGCGATATGGTCAAAAAATTTATGGAAGCCTTTGTGGATGATTTGACTGTGTTTGGCGATTCTTTTGATTCATGCCTACTTCATTTACAAGTTGTTTTGAGTAAATATGAAGAAAAAAAAGTCTTGTGTTTAATTGGGAAAAATGTCATTTCATGGTTCCCTTTGGACTAGTTTTGTGGCACATAATTTCTGAAGAAAGGATCAAAGTGGATAAATCAAAAATAGAATTGATCTTTAAATTGCCCATGCCCAAAACTGTTAAGGATGTTAGATCCTTTCTTGGGTATGCTGATTTTTACAGGAGGTTTATACAGAGTTTCTCTACTATATCTAGACCATTGTGTAACCTTCTAGCTAGGGAAGCCATGTTCAATTGGACACAAGAGTGTGAGGATGCTTTCTGAACACTCATTGATAGGCTTACGTCCACTCCCATCATGCAGTCACTAGATTGGAATTTACCATTTGAGATTATGTGTGATGCGAGTAATTATGCGGTGGGGGCAGTTTTGGGACAACGAAGGGAGGGGAAGCCCATTGTTGTATATTATGCTAGCAGAACTCTTAATAATGCACAAATGAATTATTCCACTACTGAAAAAGAATTGGTAGCGGTAATCTTTACCTTAGATAAATTCTTTGCTTATCTGATTAGTACACCTATCACTGTTTTTACTGACCATGCAGCCTTTAAGTACTTTCTTTCAAAGAAGGATGCTAAGGCAAGATTGATTAGGTGGATTTTACTCTTGCAGGAATTTAATTTAACAATTAAGGATAAAAGGGGGTGGAGAATGTGGTGGTAGATCATTTGTCTCGCCTGGAGTTCAATAAGTCTGTCAATGGACCACCCATCTGAGACAACTTCCCCGACGAACATCTGTTCGCCGTAAGCCAAGTACTATGGTATGCACACATTGTAAATTACTTGGTTTCTGGCGAAATGCCATCCACATGGAGCGCGCAAGATAAGCACAAATTTTTGGTCGAGGTAAGAAATTTCTATTGAGATGACCCTTATCTTTATAAGTATTGCTCTAACCAAATTATGAGGCGGTGCATCCCTGTGGTTGAGATTGATAATGTCTTACATTTTTGTCATAGTTCAACTTATGGTGGTCACTTTTCTATGAAAAAAACTGCCGCAAAAATTCTATATATTGGCCTTCTTTGTTTAATAACACTAACAATTTTTTTTGTTCTTGTGATAGACGCCAAAAGCTTGGTGCTTTGTCCCGAAGGTTTATGATACCCCTTAACCTGATTCTTGTCATTGAAATATTTGATTATTGGAGGATCAATTTTATGAGACTCTTTCCACCTTCCTTTGGGCATCTCTATATCTTGCTTGTAGTGGACTACGTGTCTAAATGGGTAGAGACTGTGGCATGCCGAAGCAACGACAATAACACTGTTGTCAAATTTCTTAAGGAAAACATATTCTCCAGATTCGGCACACCTCGAGATATGATTAGTGATCAAGGCACTCATTTCTGTAACTATTCTTTTGAGGCTTTGATGAGAAGGTATGGAGTGCACCACAAGGTCGCTAACGCCTACCACCCACAGAAGAATGGCCAAATTGAATTGGTCAACCGAGAGGTGAAGCAAATATTAGAGAAGACGGTGAACCTGAATAGAAATGATTGGTCTTTGCACCTTCTCAATGCTCTTTGGGTTTACCGTACTGCTTACAAGACCAACCACAGGATGTCTCCGTATCGGCTTGTCTATGGAAAACTTTTCCATCTACCAGTTGACTTAGAACATCGTGCTTATTGGGCTGTAAATATCATTAACTTTGATCTTAATAATGAAGGAATTTATAGGAAGCTTTAGTTGGTTGAGATTGAAGAGTTGCGAAATGATGCTTATGACAACTCAAGAATCTACAAGGCAAAGATGAAGGCGGCTCATGACAAGCAAATTTTGATAAAGCATTTCGAGCCCAATCAACAAGTCCACCTCTATGACTCGAGGCTTCACCTTCATCCCGGCAAGCTAAAATCGAGATGGACTGGCCTGTTCGTGGTTAAACAAGTCTTTCCCAATGGTTTAGTTGATATAGAAGATCCAACAGTTAGGAAAGTATTTCGAGTGAATGGGCAACGTCTGAAGCACTATGTAGAGAAAATAGTGGAACCAGAGGAGATCTCTTTGGTTATCATGTCTACTTTGCTTGATGTTCGGTTTACCTACGCTACATTATTGGAGTTCTTCTCTCCCGTCGATATAACTTTTCTATCTTTTGGTGACTGTGAGGACACTGTCACATTCTGGTTGGGGGGTAGTAGCATATTCTTGCTTATTATGTATTGTTTAGTGTGAAACTATCATGGTATGTTTGTGAGATTTCATGATTTTGTGAACTTTTAATGCATGGTTACAACTCTATTTTCATCAAGGTCCAATGACACTATCTTGATTAACACTGATTGTTTTCTAAAAACTCATTTCTGTGCACAGACTAAACTTTGTGGATTGTTTAGAGAGTGATGCATATGATCTTTGGTTTTTAACCATGTTTGAAGCATATTTTTTTTTATTGAGTGGAAAGTCTGAGAAAACTAGCATTTTGAACTTTTATTGCCTACTTGAATTGGTTTTATCACTATTCGAGATGCTTTGTTTGGCTTACCTCACATGTGGAGAAATGATTTGGTTAGTCGTCGAAGCCTTCGAATCCATCATTGAAATTTGCTCAGAATTTTGATCCTCGACAATATCTTGGGAATGATTCTTCTTCCATCAGCTTATTTATTTATATTGTAATTCTCTAAAAGAAAAAAAAAGAGAAGAGAAGAAGAAGAAGAAGAAAATATCAATTTTTGTTTACTTCAGTTTTCGATTTTTATTCAAAAGAAGGAAGATTCAACAGTTTAAGGAAGATAAGTTACCACACTCAGAAGAAAGGAGCTTCAACACCAAGGCTTATTGATTAACCATTGAAATTTTGAGGAATTATATTGGTAAGTCGGATAAAGTGTTCTGAACTGGGTGATTAGCCTATCTTGTGGTCAATTCTTGTTTACTTGTTTGTCCTAAATTGTTTGACCCTTTCATTGAGTGCTTTTATCTGTTTTCCAACTCCATGAGTAAATACCTTGCATGTTTCAATTGATAAACACTTTACCTGTGAGTATAATGGAGTTGAGGCTTTTTTCTTGGTTGAATTCAAAGTTTTATGCATCATTGGTTTGTGGTAAGAAGGTTTAGGCTTAGTGCACACACTCACAGTTTCTCAGAAGACATGATTTGAAAATCTCGTTAGCATATGTGAGCATTGGCCAACGTTTGTTTGAATGCTAGATAGTTCTACAAAATTCTCAGATAAACAACATTCATGCTATGTTACTTTTCATGCATTGTTGTTTCACTGCATTACTAGGTATCGCTGCATTACTAGGTACTAGCAACGAACTGGTTGGGGGTTGTGATTAAGGCATGAAAATGCACTTCAGATAGAGTTAATTATATGCATTTGTTGAGATTATTTTTTGATTATTCATTGAATTTCTTGACAAGTGTGGTCCTTTGGAGAATTTTGTGTTTTAGTGTGTTTTGCAAATTAAAAAAACAAAGAAGCCTTAAATAAAAAAATATATGAAATATGTTCAAAAGAATCCACAACATTCAGACCAGTTCAGAGCAGCAGAATTGGACCAGTTCAGAGCCACAGAAACGGGCCTAGACAGCAGCAGATCCGGACCAGTTCAGAGCAATAGAACTTGGCCTGGATAGTAGTAGATCTGGACTAGTTAAAAGTAGCAGAACTGAGCTTGGACAACAACAAATCCGAACCAGGTCATAGCAGCAGAACTGGACCAGTTCAGAGTAGCAGAACCTAGCCTAGAAAACAACAGATCTGGACCAGTTCAGAGCAGCAGAACAGAACCTGGACTGGACAGCAAGGGACACGACCTAAGCAAAAACCCTAGGGTAATTTTTCTGTCTACAAAGTTGTCGCCATACAACTATATATAGGATTTTTAGACTCAGAAATAGGGGGTTGAACAGATACACATTGAATTTCTAGAGAGTTTCTATGATTATATATTGTCGGTTAGGCTAAGTTTCAACCAAGGCAAAGAGATGAACTCCTAGACATAGCGGGTTTGGCTTGTATTTAATTCAGTTATTGGTGTTTTTAACGTTGACTAATTGTTTTGAGCTGTTTCTTTTATTTAATATGAAGTTGATGCTTTTGTGTGACAGACAATTATATTTTTTTCTTCCATAGATTTATTTAACTTCGGTGATTGTTGTTCTTTTTCTCCATATAAGTTCAATCATGCTTCTCTTATGAGTGAAATTTAGGATGCAATTGATTTCGGTAAATTAATTATATAAGATTGTCCTTTACTACGTTATTTTCTCCGAATATATCATTGATTTAGGATATCATAAATGATCGATCGTTGCATTACTTGTAAAAACAAGAAGAGGATTTCTCATAATAATTTACAAAAGAATATTTCTGGTGCTTTTATTATTATTTTTCGATTATGCATTTGGGATGTGAAACGCGTATTTGAGTTATAATTACTGAATTGATACAACTTGAAGCTGTGAAATCTAGGAGGGATTCTTGGACCTTGTGTTTCTCATTATTGATTTTCTTTCACTAAATTCAATTGCTTCATCTAATTCTCAACATTTTCTTAATATTAATTTTTAATTTTTTTCCATTATTTTTTTGCCTGGGACTTTGATTGTAGAACGTTTCACATCCCAAATGCGTAATCAAAAAATGATAGTGAAAGAACCAAAAATAATCTTTTGTAAATTATTACGAGAAATCCCCTTCTTGTTTTTACAAGTAATGCAACGATCGATCATACTTGATATCCTGAATCGACGATATATTAGGAGACAATAATGCAGCAAAGGAAAATCGTATATAATTATTCTACCGAAATCAATTGCATCGTAAATTCCACACATAAGAGAAACATGACTGAAATTATATGGAGAAAAAAACAACAATAACCGGAGTTAAATAAATCTATGGAAGAAGGAAATATAATTGTCTGTCACACAAAAACATCAACTTCATATTAAATAAAAGGAACAGCTCAAAACAATTATTCAACGTTAAAAACACCAATAACTGAATTAAATACAAGCCAAACCCGCTATGTCTAGTAGTTCATCTCTTCGCCTTGGTTGAAACTTAGCCTAGCTGACAATACATAATCACAGTAGCTTTCTAGAAATTCAATGTGTTTCTGTTCAGCCCCTTGTTTCTGAGTCTAAAAATCCTATATATAGCTGTATGGAGACGGCTTGCTAGACAAAAAAATTGCCCTAGGGTTTCTGTTCAGGCCGTGTCCTCTGCTGTCCAGTCCGGGTCTGGTTCTGCTGCTCTGAACTGGTCTAGTTCTGCTACTCTGAACTAGTCCGGATCTGCTATTGTCCAAGCCTGGTTATGCTACTTTGAACTGGTTTGGATCTGCTGATGTTCGGGCCCGGTTCTGTTGCTCTGAACTAGTCTGGATCTACTATTGTCCAGGCCTGGTTCTGCTGCTCTGAACTAGTCCGAATGTTGTGGATTCTTTCTAACCGAATTTATATATTTTTTGTTGAGGCTTCTTTGTTTTATTAATCTGCAAAACACATTAAAACACAAAATTCTCCAAAGGACCACACTTGTCAAGAAATTCAATGAATAATAAAAAATAATCTCAACAAATGCATATAATTAACTCTATCTGAAGTACATTTTCATGCCCTAATAAGTAAATTATTGTACTAGAACCTGCAAATTTACCTTGCCATGGATAATCACTTATATTTGACCCACAATTGCTAGTAGCATCAAAACTGGTTTATTGTCATAACTTAAGGGAGGCAATTGAGCTAGTGTAAATAGACATTGTTCTTTGAATGGTTTGAGCAAAGAAACATAAAAAACTGGATGGATTCTACTTGCCTCTGGCAATTGTAACTTGTATGCTACAACACCAAATCTTTTCAAAATCTAAAGGGTCCATAATATCGTTTTCTAAGCTTATAACTCAACCTAATTGCAACTAACTATTGTTTGTAGGGTTTTAACTTCACCAGTACCTAATTTCCTTAAGGAAATACAATATCAGATCTGTGTGCGATGCTTGAGACTTCATCCTGGATTGAGCTTGTTGTAAACTGAGTTTTAGTTTCTACAGAACTTCATCCCTAGTCTACAATTCTTGATCTACACCTTCCACCATTCTAGAGCCTTTCAGATACCTTGGAATTTTAGGAGGTTATTTTCCAAACAAACCTTGGAATGGTGTTATACCAATGGCAATGTGATAGGATGTATTATACCAGAGCTCTGCCAAGGTAAAAGTTGTGTCACAACCTTGGTTTTTCATATACAAATGACCTCAAATGTTGTTTCAAACACCTATTTAGTACCTCAGTTTGGCCATTAGTGTGAGGATGATAAGTAGAACTCTTCTACAACGTAGTGCCACTAAGTTGGAAAAAATGTTGCCAAAATTTACTAAAGAAAATTAGATCTCTAATCTGAGACAATTTTTTTTTTTTGGAAATCCATGTAATTTGACTACTGCATCAATGAATAGTTTTGCATCATTTAATGCATTAAAATTTGCTCGCAAGGCACCAAAGTGAGCAGATTTAGTTAATCTGTCAACCACCACCCTTATTACAGAAAACCCTTTTGATCTTAGTAATCCTACGATGAAATCCATTAAATATCTTCCGGAACCTTATCAAGGGTTGGTAAAGGTTAGAGAAGACCAACTGGACTTGTAGTAAGATATTTAATCTAGTGGTAGGAAAGGCATTGTGATATGAAGTTCTTCACATCAAATCTCATTCCATGCCATACAAAACTTAGCAGAAAGTCTCATGAACGTTTTTAAAATGCCACCATGCCCCCTCAATGGAGAGCTATGAAACTCTTGGATCAGTTTATGCTTTAATGGAGAAGTTGAAGCTATTTTGAATTTACCATTACAGAATGAAAGGCTATTTCTGATTTCATATGCAGAATTAACAATTATACCATCTTGTAGTTTCTTATGTAGTTCAACTAGCTCTATTATATGAATATTATCATACCTTAGTTATGCCAAAAGATCAAAGGTTGGTGTAGAGAAAATCAACATCAAGCCTGCTTGCTTTTCTATATGTGAAAAAAAAAGTGTGTAACTTCCTAAATTAGAGTGTTGATTTTGTTAGACAGGTTGTAAATATATAAATCCCATAAGTTATGGGATTTTAGTTAGGAGGAGATCACAAGAATGATCTTTCATTTTATTTAGGAGCTGACTTTAGGTAGTTACCTATTTTTTCTCTCTGTATATGCTGTATAAAACTAGTAGTGGCCCTTGTAATTCAAATAACATACGATTCTTTTCTCCTATCTTTTCTCACATGGCATCAAAGTTGTAAGGCTCGATTCTGGCCTTCATTGTCTAAGCCTTCATAGCCGTTTCTCTGAAGAAAAAAAAAGAGAAAAAAGAACCAGCTTTCATAGCTGAATATCAAACCCTCCTGATAGGTGTTTAAATATTCATATTTAAGACCCATAATTTACATTTGTTAAGTTCCTAGTTTGTATTATTTCATGCTATTTTATTTCCTTTTTGCGTTTTCTATGTTTTTCCAGGTTTTTGGAGAAAAGGGAGCATTATGGAATTATCTGGCTTAGAGAGCAAATCTGGAAGAGTTGGAAGCTGCCTAGTGCGATTAAGCACATAGACTTGTGATCGAGCGCAATAGCACTCAAGCACCCAAGCCAAGGATCCAGCGCACCTGCGCTCGTGTACATGCACTCGAGCCCACTAGTCTGTGATCGAGCACACACGTGCATCACTGAAACATTAAAATGGCAGAACCTATTTTGGAAAGTAGTGTAGGGTTTTGTTTTACGAGTTTAGAGTTTCCAAATGCTTCTAAACTGTATAAATAGGCCTGGAAACACTAAAATAGGGGGAGTCGAAGAGGAGATTTTACAGAAGAATTGATGATTCTTCTCTATAGTACTTTTGGGTTTACTCTTCTCCCTTTATTTTATTTTATAAAGATGTTTAACATCAAACTCATGTGTAACTAAACTCTTAGTAGGGCTTGATTGAAGCCCTAATTATACTATTCCCTAATTCGATATTATTGCCTTTGTGATAGTTATACTATGATGCTTAACTTGATTAATGCATGTTTTCTTGAATTCATGATATGTATTTGCCTGATCAACATATGCATGTGGTATGGCTTAGTTAATTAAACCAATTTGGATGACCGAGTCCTGGGTTTAATAATAGTAACAAAAGAAATCCACGCTAGGTTCTTGAGTTAATCAGCATGGGAAACCGGGAGTATATAACATGCCTTAGGTCTCGTGTGTTTGTCGATTTTAACATATTTTATGCTCTCTTAAAAAACAACTTAATATACACCATGCTAAATCCTTTAAGAGAGAAAAGAGTTAGAGTATACACCATGCCCTTAGGTTGACAACATTAGGTATTCATAATGTGACTAAAGCATTGGCACACTATTCTTATTTGGAAAGTATGATTAGTGGTGGATATCAAAGCCCTACACTTTATCATTATTGAATAAAACTTATTTTTTTGTTATCTCGTTTATATTGCGAATTTAATTTCAAAGCAAAATTTACCAATCCTTGTGGGAATGATCTCGTACTTGCACACTATACTACTATGTTAACCTTGTGCACTTACAAGTAAAACCGTTCAATTATTTTCTTATTAATTTAGGTAAATTTTTGCATAACACCTAGCCATTAGCCTTAATGGCCAAGTGATAGAGATGTCTAAAACTCCATAAACAACCCCAAAAACTTAATCAGAGGAGATTCATCCCAATCATGCCTCAGTGAACTCCAGAATATTCAAGTTGTTTATTGCCTCAATGGAAAAAAATTATCTCAAATTGTCACAGCTGGTATGAATCCTTTTATAAGGAAAAAGAAACCTTAGCCACTTGTTGGGAACAGATCCTAAAAAGGGTGAATCAGTTTTTAAAGCATGGGATGAAGAGGACTCTTTAATCATGTCGTGGCTGTGGAATTCCATGACACCTAACATTAATAATACCTATATGTTTTTACCAATTGCACAGGGATTTTGGAAGGCTTTTCATTATATTAATCAAAGGTCCGAGACGCTGCCCAAGTGTACGAGATTAAAGTCAACCAGGTCCACAAAACAGGGAGGTAGGTCTATAACTGAATATGCCAACTTTAGTGGCAAGAATTAGATTATTACCGGATTATTGAACTGAAGTGTAGCAACTGTGCTACGATGATGAAGGAGTTTATTGAGAAATATAGGGTGTATGATTTTTTTTGCTGGTTTAAACCTTGAATTTGATCAAGTTAAGGTTAAAATTTTAGGAAAAGAAGAAGTCCATTATTTGAATGAAGCAATAGCAATAATCTGAGCCGAAGAAAATAGAAGGAGTGTGACACTTGAACCACAAACTGTGGAAGCTTTAGCCTTGGTTTCTACTACAGAAGGTGCACGAAATCCTGTAACTGAACAACCACCGCATGTCCCAGACCATGAGAAAACAAAGTTGACGAAAGAAGGGTAGAATTGAGACAACAGAGTAATTTCTAGTATACAAACTGCAAAAATTCACGACATGCCAGAGATCATTGCTAGAAATTGCATGGAAAACCATCAGTTTCAAGCTGGGAATGGGATTACAAGAGAGGATAGCAAAAGAACCAAGGACAGGCCCATATGATAACTCAAGTAGTCAGGAAAAGACACAAAAATTCGGTGGTCTCAACAGCAAGGAGATAGAGAAGCCTCTGGTGCGTGCTCATTGGCACTCTCAGGTAATCCTTATTTTTCCCTTAGATTTAATGTCTCGATAAACCTTTTCCTAGACTCATGGGTCATTGACTCCGAGGCCACTGACCACATGACACATTCTTCAAGTCAGTTGATAGGAGCTTAAATATTCATATTTAAGCCCCTTAATTTACATTTATTAAGCTATTTGTTTACGTATTTTATTCTATTTTACTTCCTTTTTGTGTTTTATGTGTTTTTCATAGGCTTGTGAAGAAAAGAAAGCATTTTGAAGCTTTAAAGGAAGAAAACTGAAGATCTAGAAAGAGCTAGTGTGATCGAGCACAACATGGCTGCGATCAAGCGCACAAGAAATCATGCGCACACATAGAAGGCTCGAGCCCAGAAGCATGCGATCGAGTGCACACGCACAGAGAGGCGGCAGAGCCAGTTTTGGAAAGATTTCTTTTAGACCTATTTTGGAAATTAAGGTTTCAAGGCACCTTTAGAACCCTATAAATAGCCCTGTAAAACACAGAAACAGGATATCTCCCTTTTGAGGAGCTTATCTTCCTTTTAGTTTAGTTTTTGTTCGGGGAGATCGGAGAAGGAAACTGTGGAGGAGAATTGACGACTCTTCTCTCGGGTTTCTTCTTTCCTTTATTTTTATTATGTGTAACTAAACTCCTATAAGGCTCGATTGAAGCCCTAGTTATGCTTTTCCACATGTTCATTCATTGATTATCTATGCCATAGCCTTGTTAGAATATTTAACTTGATTAATACCTGTTTGTATTTACATTCCTCATATGTATGTGCCTGATCAACGTATGCATGTGGTATGGATAAGTTAGTCAAATCAATTTGGATGACCGAGTCCTGGGTTTGACATTAGTAACAAGGGATATCCACACTAGATTCTCGGGTTAATCAAGATGGGAAACCGGGAGCGGACCAAGCCCTAGGTCCCGTGTGGTTGCCGATCTCCACAGTCCTCATGCTCTCTTAAGGAACAACTCAGTATACACCCATGTTGAATCCCTTAAGAGAGAAAAGAGTTAAAGTATATACTATGTCTAACTCGTTGCATAGGGAGATCAATAGCCTAAGGTGTGGACTAAGCCCTTAGGTTGGAAACCATTAGATATTCATGATAAGGCTAGAGCATTGAAGCTTTACTTAGTGGGAAAGTATAATTAAGGTGGATATTGTAGTCTTATGTTCCCATTATTGTTATTTACTCACAATCAAACTGATATTTCTCTTTTTAAACTTAAATAAACTAATTCTAAAACGAAATTCACTAATCCCTATGGAAATGATCTCACATTTGCACACTATGCTACCATAGACCTTATGCACTTGCAAGTAAAACTCATACGGCTATTTTCATATTTATTTAGGTAGATAATTGCTCCAACAAGTTTTTGGCACCGTTGTCGAGGATTGTGCTAAATTTCTTTTTTGAATTATTTTTATTTTATTCTGTTCCGTTTTATTTTTAGTTTTTATCAAAAATCAGATTTATTCCTTCTTTTCATTTTTTGTTTTTGTTCAGGTGTGCAGAGAAGGAATTTCTGTCCTCATTGCGATCGAGCGCACTACTTGGTGCGATCGAGCGCAAAAGCTCCAGAGAGTACCCAAGAAGCAGTACTGAAACTGCTACATTGAAGCTTTTCAACTAATTCATTCAAAGGAGAAGCACCAATAACAGAAGCTAGATATGCTCATAAATGCCATGACTGCTCAAAACATCTCACCTAGTCCACGAGCCAAACAACTCCAGGTATATGCTATATGTTCTCGTTTTGATCACACTACTGACACTTGCCCTTTGTATTCATCTGTAGATCAAGAGCAAGCAACTCATGTGGGACGGAACAACTACAATATATATGCAAATACCTATAATTCTGGATGGCGGACTCACCCCAACGTCCCATGGAGCAACGATCAAAATGCCTTGAACTTTCAAGGGCAACAAAGGAACTCCCAACAAGCAGCCCACTTAGTTCCCGAATCAAAGAAAAGCGACCTAGAGAGTCTTGTGATGCAGTTGGCAACTCAGCAACAACAATTGATGACCTCACAAGATCAGTTTATGGTAGAGGAAAGGCAATTTCGGACTGAGATAAGACAAACCACTGCAAGGCATGAACAAGCCTTTAAAAGATTGGAAGTACAAGTGGGGCAATTGGCTAAAGAGCTGAGCGAACGACAGCAAGGTGTTGTTGAACAAGTTTTTCATGACCATCACATTGATCCATTGGAGACCACCCTCACCTATTATTTCAAAGGATCAGATGTTGAGCCAAAATCTGAGGATGTTACTGATGACATCATTGAAACTGTGCACCTTATAGAGGCTTCTCCAAAGCATCCAAGTAAGTACACCGATCCATTTGAACTTCATGTGCCTACTAATACTATTTTTTTTCCTTTCTATTGTCCAGGCACCATACTTGGAATTCAAGCAGTTTCTAGAGCACTTAACTTATGATTATATGGGAGAGAATAAGACACTACCTATGATAGTTGCTGCCAATCTTAGTTTTGGGGAAAAATAAGGCTTGGTCCGGCTGAAGACATTAAACTTAGCGCTCATGGGAGGCACCCCAGACACAAAAACTTGTTGGAGCAATTATCTACCTAAATAAATATGCAAATAACCGTCCGAGTTTTACTTGCAAGTGCACAATGTATGTGGTAGCATAGTGTGCAAGTGTGAGATCATTTCCACAGGGATTGGTGAATTTCGTTTTAGAATTAGTTTCTTCAAGTTTAAAAAGAGAAATAATAGTTTGATTGTGAGTAAATAACAATAATGGGAATATAGGACTACGATATCCACCCTAATTATACTTTCCCACTAAGTAAAGCTTTAATGCTCTAGCCTTATCATGAATATCTAATGGTTGCCAACCTAAGGGCTTGGTCCACACCTTAGGCTATTGATCTCCCTATGCAACGAGTTAGGTATGGTGTATACTCTAACTCTTTTCTCTCTTAAGGGATTTAGCATGGGTGTATACTGAGTTGTTCCTTAAGAGAGCATGAGGGCTGTGGAGATCGGCAACCACACGGGACCTAGGGCTTGGTCCGCTCCCGGTTTACCATGTTGATTAACCTGGGAATCTGGTGTGGATATCCCTTGTTACTAATGTTGAACCCAAGACTCGGTCATCCAAATTGATTCAACTAACTTATCCATACCACATGCATACATTGATTAGGCACATACATATGAGGAATGTAAATATAAACAAGTATTAATCAAGTTAAATATTCTAACAAGGCTATAGCAAAGATAATCAATGAATGAACATGTGGAAAAGCATAACTAGGGCAATCGAACCCTATAGGAGTTTAGTTACACATAATAAAAATAAAAGAAAGAAGAAACCCGAGAGATGAGTCGTCAATTCACCTCCACAGTTTCCTTCTCCAATCTCCCCAAACAAAAACTAAACTAAAAGGAAGATAAGCTCTTCAAAAGGGAGAGATCTTGTTTCTGTGTTTTACAGGGCTATTTATAGGGTTCTAAAGGTGTCTTGAAACCCTAATTTCCAAAATAGGTCCGGAAGAAATCTTTCCAAAACTGGCTCTGCCGTCTCTCTATGTGTGCGCGCTTGATTGCATGCTTCTACGCTCGAGCTTCTACGCTCGAGCGCATGGGTGCGCTCGAGCCTTCTATGTGTGCACGCGATTTCTTGTGCGCTTGATCGCAACCATGTTGCGCTCAATCGTACTAGCTCTTTCCAGATATTTAGTTTTCTTCCTTTAAAGCTTCAAAATGCTTTCTTTTCTTCACAAGCCTATGAAAAACACAGAAAACACAAAAAGGAAGTAAAATAGAATAAAATACGTAAACAAAGAGCTTAACAAATGTAAATTAAGGGGCTTAAATATGAATATTTAAGCTCCAATCACACCCCTAAACTTACATATTGCTAGTCCCTTAGCAACACAAAATGAAAGACTATGTTAAAACAAAATTAAAGATAAATTCATATTCATGATACTCAAAGATTTGGGTTGTGCATAAAACTATGATAACCGTTCATAAGTATGCTTATAATAAAAACACATTTTTTTATTGAAAAAGGATTTTCAAAAGTTCATGTTACTTACCTAAAGTTGGCTTAAGGCATCGCAAGTTTGATTTGTGTGTGATGAGTTAGCACTTATAAGATGGGGTTTTCACATAATTTTAGTGCATAGTGTTTCAATGCCCAAACCTTTATCGAATTCCTTATCAAAGAGAACAAAAATAGCATAATGCTTGCTTCCTTTTCTTTTTCTTTTATCATGCGATCTTTGCCATGTTGAGTTCCATCGAGCTTTCTAATTGACCCTTGTAACGAGTGTTTGGCCAATGACTCCCAAACCAGATGGTTTTAGGGCATTAAGTGTAAAAACACCCCTAAGGAGTTACTAACTCGAGTAAAAAAGGCTACGTAATTAACAGGTTTTAATGCTTCTAAATGAAATTCTCACCTTTTGACGTGAACACTCAATGCTTACTGAGGCAAGGGGCCCAATTACTCAGTGAAAATTTTTATTATGATCATTAAAGGCTTACTTCCCACCTTTTGACGTGAACACTCACTGCTTACTGAGGCAAGAGGCCCAGTTACTCAGTGGAAAGTTTTTAATAGTCATTTAGAAGCTTTTTATTTTCTTTTTGCATGATGGACATTTTTTTTTATTTTCTTATGCTAAAGTGTTCTTTTAACAAATTAT
This sequence comes from Bretschneidera sinensis, assembly GCA_023935145.1. Taxonomy (NCBI): domain Eukaryota; kingdom Viridiplantae; phylum Streptophyta; class Magnoliopsida; order Brassicales; family Akaniaceae; genus Bretschneidera; species Bretschneidera sinensis. The sequence goes on from CM043705.1 coordinate 6,071,429, forward strand.
CTGATTACAGTTAAGTCATGGAAACATATACAAAAGAATTATATGTCATACCCCACACAAATGCGTGCTAAATGTGCTTGTGCAAATTTGAATCACACTCGTGAATTCTTAGGTGCCTTGAGGTAGGTAACTAAACTTTGTAATTTTCTTAATACAAGACTATGTGTTCTAGCTTTTAAGCTTACTAATGAAGTGTTATCAAAATTTTAAATCAACCAAAATTTTTGTTACCAAATGAACATGCATTTATTTTTTCTAAAAAAAAAAAACTGGGACTTAGTGTGTGCATGTGTTTCAAGTGTGTGTGTAATAGTATCTAGTATCTCCCATCAGTTTAGTACTTATATATCTTGTCCAAGCAATAAAAAGATCACTATTACTAATGGTTCACTCACAATCATAGCAGCTTTAGGAGGCATACAAATTACCCCATAATTTATTCTGAAAAATATTCTCCATGTTCCAAAATTATCCACTAACCTGGTGTCCATCCAAGCATTGATAAAAGATATGAAGTGTCACGTAATATTTCATCCATCTTATTTTGAATTTCAGGTCCAGGGTTCGAGGAGGAGGATTGGACTTGCTAAAGAAAAGGGCAGGCTTTACTACCTAGAGACACCAAACAAGTAAACTATTATCAATAACAATTTATCTTTTTCATTTTTGTCATCTTCTAATAAAGATTCCATCTAGTGTCATCATTTTCATTTGGGTCATCCATCGTTTACAACTCTTAAGGTCATGTTTCTATCATTGTTTAAAGGATTAGATAAGGAAAGCTTTCATTGTGATGTGTGTGATTTGCAAAACATACTCGTGTATCTTTTCCTATTATTAACAAAAGAACTTCTACCCTGCTTTATTTGATTCACAAGGATATTTGGGGTCCTTCCCCAACTCCCAACATATCTGGTTCTCAGTGGTTTGTTTCATTTATTGATGATTGCACAAGAGTTACTTGGATATTTCTGTTAAAAAATAAATCATATATGAGTCATGTTCTACCTAACTTCCATTCTATGGTTCAAAATCAGTTTGGTACAAAAATTAAAAGGTTTAGGTCAGATAATTCAAGGGATTATTTTAATCAAATTTTATCTCCATATTTTCAAAGGGAATGAATCATTCACAAGTCCTCTTGCATTAATTCTCCATAGCAAAACGGAGTAGTACTACCCAAGCACTTATTTTTCATCAAAATGTACCAAAAACCTTTTAGGGGGAAGCCGTTCTCACATCTATATACATGATAAATAGATTGTCATCTCGTGTCTTAGAGCCAAAAAGTCCTATGGATTCACTCTCTAAGTTTTATCCTGATATGAGAACTACAAATAATCTTGTGCTTAGAATATTTGGTTCTACCTTATATGTTCATGTTCATAGTCACCAGAAAGGGAAACTTAATCCTAGAGCTATCAAATGCATCTTTGTAAGATACTCACCAACTAAAAAGGGATATAAGTGCTATCATCCACCTTCTAGAAAATTCCATGTTTATGCCGATGTAACCTTTGCTGAAGGGAAACCATATTTTTTCCAAACCTTATCTTCAAGGGGAGTTTGTATCTATTGAAGATAATGATTCTTTTTTGTTTGATCTTTCCTTACCCGTGTCATCGTCCAAGTCCATTTCTATGTCTGTTCTAGAACTCCTGCCAAATAATGAGTCTACCCCACCTGTGTCACATCCTGAGTTCATGTTGAATGACTTGACGACTACAGAAAACACTGTTACTGATAATAAAAGATATGGGATAGTGTACTCAAAGAAGAAAGATGTTGTTTCTGATCCGATACATGTTCAAGAATCCAATTTGATCCATACAGATGAGGTAGTTTGTAAATTCTGAACCTACTCAACATGAAAACTATACAACACCAGAAGCCCAAAACAGTGATCTTAAACTCCTTATTGCAGTAAGAAATGGAACCAGAGAGTGTTCTAAATGGCCCCTGTATCCATTATCCCATTTTGTATCCTTCAAAAGATTTTCACCATCTCATAGAGCCTTCTTTGTCAACCTAAACTCCATCTTTATACCTAATACCCTATCTGAGGCATTGTCTAATAAAGAATGGAGTCACGGCCTTGCTAGTATATGTTAATGACATAATCATTGCAAGAAATGAAGAAAATGAGAGAAAAGCAGTGAAGAAATGTTTGATTAAGGAGTTTGAAATAAAAGAGCTAGGGAGATTAAAATACTTTCTAGGAATTGAGGTAGCTCACTTGAAACAAGGAATCTTTATTTCTCAGCAATAGTATGTTACAGATCTTCTAAGGGAGAGAGGAGAACTGGTCTGTAAACCTGAATCAATTCCTATAGATCTGAATCATAGACTTGAACATGTCATTGAAGACCCAGCTGTTGATAGGGAGATATACTAGAGACTAGTAGGAAAGCTCATTTATCTAGCTCTTGCATAGCCGGATATAGCCTATTCAGTAAGTGTAATAAGCCAATTTATGCACAACCAGAGGGAGGTATACCTATAGGCTATTCACCGAATACTCCACTATTTGAAAGCTAGTCCAAGGAAAGGAATTTTATTCAGAAGGAACATCGGCTTATCTCTCGAGGCATACATAAATGCAGACTATGCAGGGTCACCTATGAATAAAAGGTCTACATCAGGTTATTGTACATTCTTGGGTGGAAATCTTGTGACCTAGAGGAGTAAAGAGCAGAATATTGTGGCAATCATGGGAAGAGCTCTCCAGTAAGTTCCTAAAGAAGTTTTTCCGAGCACAAAAGACAAGACATATGAGGAAAGAGATTCAATCTTTCCAATAGAGAGATTGATTGTGCCCAAAACATAACGTGGTTGTTGTAGCACAGCTTTGGGGTGTTGATTCCACAGGGAAATAAGTTAACTACAAAAGAAGGTGTGAACCATAACACAAATGATAAAGATTTAAGTGAGAAAATATGAACTTTTGGTAATGAAGTAATTGTGTAAAATAGATTGTAAATTATAATAGGAAAATAACAAGGATTTGGGAATCCTCCCTAGGTTCGTTGCCCTATTCCTAACTTGATTCAGTTGTTTTTATCTCGATTGCGAGTTTCACATCCCAAACAGGCAATCGGTAAATATTCAATGAGCACATTTATAAACCCTAATATGATTGTTATGAAATACTTTTTATTTTCGATTCGTGCACAAATGATCTATCATATAGGTTTATCAAGAAACGACAATATATCTTTGTTGACAATATTGCAGTAATGGACAAACCTAAAGGCTAAATCTACCGAACTCAATTATACCCAAACAATCTTAACATAAGAAAAGCATGACTAAATTTATATCAATGAGAAATATACAATCATCGGAATAGATAAAATCTTATAATTAGCTTAAAAAATAAATCACAACAATGTTTTGACAATAAATTCCTATTACAATTGAATCAAATAAGGGAAGATAGGAACAACTACACCTAGGAATTCATCCCTTCGCCTTGCTTTGAGATTAGTTCGCCATGGGGCTCATGGTTGAACACTTTGATGGGGAAGAATTGGTTGCTTCTTTGAGTTTTCCAGGCTTCCAAAAGATTCTTCTCTTAAACCTTAAGTGATCTATTTATAGTACAAAGGTCCAAGAGTCTTTTCAGGTTTAATCTATTGTTTAAAACCCTAATTAAGTTCTAACTCGGAGATATAACATCGTGTGCGCGTTGCGGTGTTGGCTTTAGCTTTGGTTGGGTGTACTTCTGGGCACCACGGTGCTGGCTGAGGAGCACCGCGGTGCACATTGATGGTTCAAGATGTGGAGGTTTCTGGGCACCGCGGTGCTGACTGAGGGGCACCGCGGTGCACATTGATGACTTGATTTTTTTCTTTATGTTTGCTTCTCCGCAACCACTCTGACACTCCGTTATGCATGGAATCTTGGTGCTTTAAGCAACGATCGCTTTTTCTTCTCTTTTGGACTCAAAGTACCGGAAAATGCAAAGAAATAAGTCAGTGGTCCAATAACATCACTTTAGAGTTATTAACATATAAAAGTGCAATAAAGACCGAGATCAATCCTAAAATGCTAGCAATTAAACACTGTTGAGGTGCATTTTATGGCTCTCATCACAACCCCCAACTAGCTTATTGCTAGTCCCTAGCAATTCAAGCGAAAACAAGAGATGAATTCTTTGGTGGGAATCGAAGTAAAGTAAAGCAATATTAGTGTTAATCAAGAGTAATTCACATTTTGTCTCAAAAATTTCACATAACACACAGCACATAGAATCATTTAAATTCACCCAAGTTCGAAAACAATCCAAACATCAATATTAAAATCGTTATTGACTCTTAACATCCATCTTACCACAATCCATTAATCCGAACATCCGGACAATTTTATGCATAAGGTTCGTGAATACAAGTCTTGGCCTCTAAAATATGATAAATTTCGTGACATCAATCACAAAAACAAGCTTCATAGGCTTACATTTCAAACCACTCTCCACTATTATAGAAAAATCATATTACATTGGATCAATAGGTCTTTAATAAGCTTGTAACGTTAGGCTAAGGTAAAGGTTAAGAAAGAATAGGAAGGATTCATAAGTAAAAGAACTCAATCTCTTAGCTTTAAACACAACCACTTTTAAGCACTAGATAACCTTTCTTCGACACCTAACTTTTTCAACCATTTTTCGAGCATTTTTCTCAAATCACCACTTTTCTTTTATTTTGTATTTTGGCATATGACCATTCACCTTCTTTTTCATTTTTCAGTTTTTTCTCTTTTCCACAACCCCCAACTTATCTCCTTTAGTGTACTTGGGTTATGGTTTTCATATTTCTATCCTTACTTCTTTTAAGTGCTTCTCAATAAATGTGTATAACTAAGTTCTTTTAAAAGAAAGGTAAGGATACAATATTTTAGGCTCATAAAGGTGAGTAAATGAACTATTGAAAGAAACAATGCTCAAATTCTTTTTCAAGAAAATGGCTCAAACAAGTGACTAGTGATGAATATAGCAAGGGTAAGTTCGAAAGGCTCAAACGGTCCAAAAATGGCCTATATCATATCCTAAGTAATGTGCATTCTAGGAATTTGCCTCAAGTGATTATCAAATAGTTCTAGAGCTTGCCGAGATTCACAAAATAATCACACATAAAACTTCTCTAAATGTTTAAGACTAATCATATAATCTTACACAAACTAGAGTCTCTAACCAAATCAAGATTGACACTTAAAGTATTCTCAAACCGAAACAAAATTTAACTTCTTCTAAATGTTGTATGTTATCTCAATTAAGCTTATATCATTGACATGTGAATTACATCCAAGGAAAACATAAAGCATGCTTAAAACAAAAGGTAAGGGAAGGTAACACCAAGTAATTTTAATGAAAAAGAAATACATTTCCTCCACCCCCAACTTAAAAATTGCATTATCCTCAATGTTAAAGAGAAAGTAAAGGAAACTCCCTTTGTAAGCACAAGTGCACAGGTGCTGAAGAATGTGCACCACCAGGTGAATTGCGTGCCATTCTTTTTGCTGAAATTCAGATCTACAACATAGAACAAGACAACAAAAAGAAAGCAACTGCGGTGTACCCTTAAGATTCCCACCATATGTTAGGTTAGCACATAAAATGGAGCAAAATAACTAAAATAAAAAATAAAATAACAAAAAATAAAATAACGAAAGGGAAAATAAGAGATAGAACCCAAAACTAATCCTCTAAGTCCTCATCATCTTCTTCATTCCCTTCATTCTCTTCACCTTCCTCGGGAGGTGGATCAAAAGATGAACCCGGATAGGGTGGCATAGCAGGAAAGTGATCCATATTACAACCAGTAATGGAGGCAAGGTATTGGTATGTCTGACCAAAGGAATAGTAGACCCCCGCTTGATAATCGGCTAGCCGAGCCAAGAATCGGTCTTGACGATCTATCCTATCAAGCAACAGTTTCTGATGCTCGTCAAAACGGTTCTCTAAATGCTCAAGGCGCTCAACAACTATGAAATGCCTAGAGGGGGGAGAGCGGGAAGCAATTACTGCCCCCTCTCCTGGAATTGGCAGCCTTGAGGCTTTAATCCGAGCGAGCAGGCTATCATCGATGGGTTTTTTGGGTTGTTGGGCCTCCTCATCAGGACTGAATTGAACTTCAGCTCGGATGCACAATTGGGTAATTAAAGAAGGAAAATATAATCCGAGCTTTTGTCTAACAGTGTGTATGATAGAATTAAATATGACTTGGTCGACATCAATAGTCATGCCCATCAAAATTGCATAAATTAACACAGCTCACTCAATAGTTAAGGCACTATAGTGTAAAGCAGACATCATCCGCTGACATATAAAGTATTTCCAAGCCTTAGCATTGGCAGTGAGAGAAGTACCAAGCAAAGTGACAACGATATCACCCGTCATTTTCCATGTAGTGCCCGGAATACAAAGGATAGTGCAAATCTCTTCATGATTAATTGTAGATACATATGCACTATACTCACTGTGTTCAATGTCAGGTAATCCGTATAAGCTATTAATGGATGTGATGCTAAAAGAGACTGTTTGTCCTCTCACTCTCACTTTACCATTCTTATGCTCGTCTGCATTAGCATAAAATTCTCTAACCAAATTTGTGAGGGAAGAAGAGGATGGTCTTGTAAATGTACCCCAATTCCTATCTAGAATCATTCTAAATAAGGTCGGGTTCCCCCTCTCAGTGATGTTCAATCCTCTATCAGGAATGAGTTTTCTACTTTGCAACATTCTAATATATCTCTCACTTGCTTCAAAACTCACAAATTTGGTCTCATCATACTCTTGTTGTGGTTTCCCCCTAGGTCTCTTGGTCTTAGGTGTTGTGGAAATCAAATATATAGAACAATAGACTTAAGGCAAAATGTAACCACTAAATAGCATAAATGAACAGTAAAAGGGAAGAAAGTGGTCTTACTTGATGTCCATGTTAGAGAGAAGAAAGACTACGCACCTCTTGAAGTGTGCTTTGATGAACCCAAAATCTTCTTATAACCAAGTTTTTGAGAGAGAATGCTAGCAAAATCAGCAAAATTAGTGAGCAATTTAGCAAGAAATGATGGTAAAATAAAGAAAGTTTTGAGTCAAAGTGAGTGGGCAAGTAAGGATTTATTGCAAAGATAAGAGAGAAGGTAGTGTACTGCTGGTTTTGTGAAAGGAGAAATGAAGAATGAGGCTGCAAAATAGTTTATATAGTGCAGAATTAGGTTTTGATATGTGTTGGGCTCGAGCTGGCGATGTGCTGTGCGCTGCAGTGCTGGGCCTAGCGTGCTGGGCCTAATGTTGTGCGCTGCAGTGCTGGCTGAGGGGCACCACGGTGCACACTGTTGTCTACAAGAAGAAAACTCATATAAGAATTTCCTCTTGTCTTGAGCGCTCTAATCCATTGGTATCTCACCTGTAGCCAAATAATTCACGATGTGAGCAAACCATAGTAAAGAAGTAACGAAGAGTAAATGCTCATCGAGAAAGTCATCATTGATTGGCATGTCATCGCAAGTGTCTCAAAAGTGAGCCTTGATAGATGGTTAGCTACTACATTCTCTACTCCTTTCTTGTCTTTGATGATGATGTCAAATTCTTGTAGGAGTAAGATCCATCGTATTAGTCGTGCCTTAGCATCCTTCTTTGTAAGAAGGTACTTGAGGGCTACATGATCTGTGAAGATAAGAATAGGGGAACCAATTAAATAAGCACAAAATTTATCTAAAGCAAATACTACAGCTAGCCATTCTTTTTCAGTTGTGGAGTAATTCATTTGAGCACTATTTAAAGTCTTACTAGCATAATAAATAAAAAAAGGTGTTCCCTCTCTTCGCTATCCAAGAACAGCACCTACAGCGTAGTCACTAGCATCACACATGATTTCAAAAGGTAAAGTCCAATCTAGTGACTGCATTATAGGTGCGGAAGTATGCTTGCCAATCAGCATTTGGAATGCTTCTTGACAAGCTTGTGTCCATTCAAATGGGGTGTCTTTAACTAGGAGGGCACATAAAGGTCTAGATATGTTGGAAAAGTTTTGTATGAACCTCCTATAAAAACCAGCATGACCAAGGAAAGATCTCACATCCTTTATTGTCTTAGGGGTAGGTAATTTAGAGATGAACTCAATCTTAGATTGATCAACCTCTATTCCTTTAGAAGAGACAATATGCCCTAAGACAATACCGGATGGTACCATGAAATGACATTTTTTCCCAATTTTGGACCAATTCTTTCTCCTCATAGTGAATCAATACTCTTTCTAAATTCATTAAGCATGCATCAAATGAAGATCTAAAAACAGTTAGGTCATCCATAAAGACCTCCATGCAATTTTCAACCATGTCACTAAAAATACTCATCATGCAGCTTGAAAAGTAGCAGAGGCATTACATAATCCAAATGGCATTCTACAAAAAGCATAAGTGCCAAAGTATCTTGGTCTTCTAATGCAATTTCAATTTGATAATACCCAGAATAACCATCTAGAAAACAGTAAAAGGGATGACCAGCTACATGCTCAAGAATTTGATCAATAATAGGGAGTGAAAAGTGGTCTTTCCAGGTGGCAGCATTTAATTTTCTATAATCAATGCACATACGCCACCCGGTCACAAGCCTGGTAGTGACTAACTTTCATAGGTCATTTTTTACCACAGTGACCCCAAACTTTTTAGGAACGACTTACGTAGGGCTTACCCATTTACTATCAGCTATGGGATATATAATTCCCGTATCTAATAATTTTAGCACTTCATTTTTCACTACTTCTTTCATAATAGGGTTAAGCCTACATTGAGGGTCTCTACGAGGACTAGTTCCTTCATCCAAATTTATTTTATGGGAGCAGATTAGAGGACTAATTCCCTTCAAATCAGCCATGCTCCATCCTAAGGCTGATTTATGTGCATTTAAAGTTTAAATTAATTTCTCACCTTGGGTCTCAGATAATTCAGATGAAATAATAATAGGAAAGGTATCACTTAGACCGAAAAAGACATGCTTTAAACCCTAAGGTAGTGTCTTCAATTCGACTTTAGGTGCTTCCACACTTGAGGGGACTTGTTTCTCACTTCTTTTGGGCAGCTCCTCAAACTTCGGTTGCCATACCCGAGTGCCATAATCCTAGGATTTATCAAAAACAACACAAATATCAATTTTATCATCAAATAAATCATTCTCAAAATTAACAAGAAAATTTTCAAGAGAATCATAATCATGAGCTATGGAAACTCCCTCATTGATGAGTGACTCGATCATGTAAAGCTGGTGGTTTTCGTCCTCATCTTCGGGCTGTTTTGTAACATTGAAAATATTCACTTCAAGTGTCATGTTTCCAAAGGACAGCTTCATGAGCCATTCCTACAATTTATTATAGCATTTGCAGTAGCAAGAAAGGGTCTACCCAAAATTAAAGGAACTTTAGAGTTAGTGTCAATAGCAGAAGTAATATCTAGGATAAAGAAATCAACAGGATAATAGAATTTATCAATTTGAATTAACACATCCTCTACCACACCCCGGGGTACTTTGACTGAACGATCAGCTAATTGCAATACTATGCCGGTTGCTTTGATTTCTCCCAATCCTAGCTGTAAATAAATAGAAAATGACATCAGGTTTACACTAGCTCCTAAATCTAGCAAGGCTTGTCCCACCTCATGATTTCCAATGCTACAAGCAATGGTAGGACGGCTCGGATCCTTATATTTTGGGGGAATTCTTTGCTCAATTAATGCACTAACTTGCTCAGTTAGGAATGCTATTTTCTTGACATGGTGTTTTCTCTTAATTATGCATAAATCTTTAAGAACTTTTGCATAGGTAGGAACTTGTTTAATCACATGCAAAAGAGGAAGATTAAGTTTCACTTGCCTTATGTTCTCTAGGATTTCATTGTTTAAGTCCATATTTTTTTTGTTTAATTTTAAGGCTTGGGAGAATGGTGCCTTAACAGGACTTTTGGTCATTTTAGGGTCTTTGGACAGCTCGGTATTACTACTAGCTTGATCCTTTTCCACATCCTCGGATTTATTCATTGGTGGGATGTGTAGTGACTTACCACTTCAGGTCACAATGGCATTTACATCTTTGAAATTTTTTTGTGCTATATGTTGACCGTGAGGTATAGACTCAGCTTGGGAAGGGAACTTACCTCACTCAGTCACACTTAAGGAGCCCATTAATTTGGACACTTGACTCCTAATTTCTTTGTTCTCTTCAACAACCTGCGTAATTAATGCCTCACACCTTTGGTTTGTCTTACCTTGTACCTCTATAAAAGCATGTAAAGTGACTTCTAAAGAGTTCCTAGAGGATGAGAGTGCATGATAAGATGCAGGGTATGATCTAGGGAGCTGTGCATGCTACTGTTTTCAGATTTCCAGCTGAAGTTGGGGTGATTTCGCTACCCCGGATTTTAAGTGTTAGAGAAAGGTGCAAGAGGCTTCTTGTACATGCCTGAGGCATTACATTTTTCCTCGTACAGCCCTCTCATATCAACAAATGTGGGACACTCTAGGGCGAGATGATCCACCCTGCCACACACAAAGCATGGCTCCAAAGACTCGGCATGATTAGCCACATGTGTTTGCTTTGAGCCTTTGGTTTTTAATGCATCTAACTCCCTGGTGAGCATTTCGACCTTAGCTTTTAGGTTGTCTTCTTCCCTAAGATAGTATATTCCTCCACCACTAGGGTTTCTTATAGGTCGTGACCTATTCATGCTTTCAGTAGCACTAGGTCCAGTCTATGTATGAGCTTTTTCAGCAAGCTCATTGAGGTATTCTATAGCCTTATCAGGGTCTTTTTGCAAAAATTCACCATTACACATCATCTCTACAAATTAACGTTCTCTATAGGTAAGACCCTCATAAAAATAGCTCACTAAACGCCAATTTTCATACCCATGATGTGGACACATACTTAATAGCTTTTTAAATTTCTCCCAATACTGATACAAAGTCTCGTTTTCCTTTTGTACAAAGGTGGAGATTTGTCTTTTTAAAGCATTAGTCTTATGTTGAGAGAAGTATTTGTTAAAAAAGACTTGGGTTATCTCATTCCATGACCCAATAGATCATGGTCTCAGCAAGTATAACCAACTCTTAGCTTTATCCTTCAAAGAGAAAGGAAAAAACTTGAGTCTGAAGATATCATCCATTGCATCTTGACTATGAAAATTCGCAACTACTTCCTCAAACTCTCTAATGTGCACATATGGGTTTTCATTTTCCAAGCCATGAAAAGTAAGGAGTAATTGTATCATCCCTGTTTTGAAGTCTTGATGGCGAATATTGGCTGGAAACATAATGCATGATAGTGTGGCTGTTCGACTAGGATGTAGGTAATCTTTAAGTGTCTTAGCAATATTTTCATTAAGATTTTCAGCCATGTTATCAAAATTTTCTAAATTTTCAGTTGGGTGTACACTAGGGTTTGATCTAGGTGAGGTTTCACTAACGGACGTGGAAGGAAAGGGTATCTCTAATTCGGGTCCCTTAACGAATCTCCCTCGCGAATCTCTCGGTCTAAGCATACACCAATTGGGCTTTTAAAAGTAATAATTAAAATAGAACCAAATAGAATAATAAATAAAAAAATCATAAAATCAAAACTAATAGAAGGGAACGATAGTACTGTCTTATCTTAGAGTTGACAAACTTCCTTATAAGTAAGTGCGTTTCCCCGGCAACGGCGCCAAAATTTGATTATGTCCAAAACATAACACGGTTGTTATAGCACAGCTTTGGGGTGTCGATTCCATAGGGAAACAAGTTAACTACAAAAGAAGGTGTGAACCATAACACAAACGATAAAGATTTAAGTGAGAAAATACGAACTTTTGGTAATGAAGTAATTGTGTAAAATAGATTGTAAAATATAATAGGAAAACAACAAGGATCTGGGAATCCTCCCTAGGTTCGTTGTCCTATTCCTAACTTGATTCAGTTGTTTTTATCTCGATTGCGAGTTTCACATCCCAAACAGGCAATCGGTAAATATTCAATGAGCACATATATAAACCCTAATATGATTGTTATGAAATACTTTTTATTTTTGATTCGTGCACACATGATCTATCCTATAGGTTTATCAAGAAATGACAATATATCTTTGTTGACAATATTGCAGTAATGGACAATATATCTTTGTTGACATAAGAAAAGCATGACTAAATTTATATCAAGGAGAAAGATACAATCACCGGAATAGATAAAATCTTATAATTAGCTTAACAAGTAAATCATAACAATGTTTTAACAATAAATTCCTATTACAACTGAATCAAATAAGGGAATATAGGAACAACTACACCTACGGATTCATCCCTTCGTATTGCTTGGAGATTAGTTCACCATGGGGCTCATGGTTGAACACTTTGATGGGGAAGAATTGGTTGCTTCCTTGAGTTTTCCAGGCTTCCAAAAGATTCTTCTCTTAAACCCTAAGTGATCTATTTATAGTACAAAGGTCCAAGGGTGTTTTCGGGTTTAATCTATTGTTTTAAACCCTAATTAAGTTCTAACTCGGAGATATAACATCGTGTGCGTGCTGCGGTGCTCCTTTATGGGCACTGCGGTGTTGGCTTTAGCTTTCGTTGGGTGTACTTCTGGGCACCGCGGTGCTGGCTAAGGAGCACCGCGGTGCACACTGATGACTTGATTTTTTTTTTTTTATGTTTGTTTCTCCGTAACCACTCCGACAATCCGTTATGCATGGAATCTTGGCGCTTTAAGCAACGAATGCTTTTTCTTCTCTTTTGGACTCAAAGTACCTAAAAATGCAAAGAAATAAGTCAGTGGTCCAATAACATCACTTTAGAGTTATTAACATATAAAAGTACAATAAAGACCAAGATCAATCCTAAAATGCTAACAATTAAACACTATTGAGGTGCATTTTATGGCTCTCATCAGAGATGAAGACCTTTTTTTTGAAGTATGGAGACATTTCAATAAGTTACTTCTTAAATGTCCACACCCCAATCTACCTCAAGATGAGCTGGTACAAGCTTTTTATGAAGGTCTGAGTGACATGAATAAAGATATTGTTGATTCAGGTTGTGGAGGTATGCTGATGGAAAAGAGCAGTGAAGAAGCCATGGAGGTTTTTGAGACATTAAGTGAGCACACTCAACAATTCTCATCTAAAGGGAGACAAGGAGTAAACAGCAAGGGTATGTATGAAGTGAACTTAAATGGGGGCTCTCCAAATCAGATGGCTGCTGTGAAAAGAAAGCTAGATATGCTTGTAAAAGCCATGACTACTCAGAACATCCCACCTAGTCCACAAGCCACACAACTCCAAGTATGTGCTATATGTTCTCATTTTGATCACACTACTAAAACTTTCCCTTTGTATTCATCTGCAGATCAAGAGCAAGCAAACTATGTGGGACTGAACAACTATCCTCCCAAGAACAATCCATATGCCAATACCTACAATCCAGGATGGCGAAACCACCCCAACTTCTCATGGAATAACAATCAGAATGCCCTAAACCTTCAAGGGCAGCAAAGGAACTCCCAACAAGCAGCTCAATCAGTTTCGGAATCAAAGAAGATTGACCTAGAGAGTCTTGCAAATCAATTGGCCACTCAACAACAGTAACTAATAACTTCACAAGATCAATTTATGGAAGAGGCAAGACAATTTCGGACTAAGCAAAAACAAACAAATGCAAAGCATGAGCAATCTATTCAAAGACTGAAAGTACAAATGGGGAAATTAGTTAAGGACCTAAGTGGAAGAAAACAGGGTGAACTTCCAGCCCAAGCACTACCTAATCCAAGAGGACACCAGTAACTGAAGGCCGTTACAACTCTCAGAAATGGTAAGATCATAGGAGCTGATTAGCCTACACAAGCATCTCCAGATAGAGCATCCACATCAAAGGTATGTGAAATAGAGAAGGTGAATGCACTACCCTTCCCTTAAAGGTTAGTAAAGCCAAAGAAAGAAAGTAAATTGTTTGATATCTTTGAAACTTTGGGGAAAGCAGCGATTAAAATTCCTTTATTAGATGTAATTCAACAAATTTCTGCATATGTTAAATTTTTAAAAGATTGTTTCACTCATAAAAGAAAGTTTCAGGAGCATAAAGCAGTGGCTTTAACTAAAGAGGTGAGTGTGGTACTGTTAAGGAAACTCCCTCCAAAGCTAAAAGACCTAGGTAGTTTTACTATTTCTTGCAGGATAGGTGACCAACTTTTTGAGCAGGCATTACTAGATCTAGGGGCTGGTGTCAATTTGCTACCATACACTGTATTCGAGACACTGGGTTTAGGGGGGCTTCAACCAACTTCCATCACCTTGCAATTATCAAACAGAAGCATCAAACAACCAAGAGGTATTCATGAGGATGTCTTGGTGAAGGTAGGTGAATTTATTTTACTTGCTGATTTTATTGTATTAGATATGGAAGAATGTCCTATGCCATTACCTTTGCCCATATCTTAGGAAGACCCTTTATGAGAACTACTGATACAAAAATTTGTATGAAAAAGGGTATCGTAAGTATGAAGGTAAATGGTGAGAAAATAGAATTCAAAATATTTGATGCATTAAAATTACCCCAAGATGATATGGAATGTTTTAATGTATGTATGATGTAAGGTATTATTGAGCAAGTTTTTCAGGTCCAGTACATTAATCCGTTGGAGACCACCCTAACCCATAGTTTCACAAGATTGGATATTGAGCCTAAATCTAAAGATGTTACTGATGACATCTTTGAAGCTGCGCACCTCCTTGAGGCCTCTCCAATGCATAAAAGATCGGGTGACAAAATGAAGTTGCACATGAATAAGCTGGGAGAATTGAGGCATGATGCATATGAGAACACCAAGCTCTACAAGGAAAGAACCAAAGCCTATCACGATAAATAGCTGGTTAGAAAGGAGGTTCATGGTTCCGATAGTAATCGAGCATTCACGGTGAATGGACACATAGTAAAGCCATAGTTTAACAGTAAATTGCTACCAAGAGATGAATATTTGGCACTCCAGTCTGTTCAATATGCAGCAGTACTAAAAGCACTTGAGCCATATGTGGTGGACCTTAAGTGCTCCCTTCCAAAAGAGTAGTACAGAAGCTACCATAGAGAGCATTTGAGTAGTTCATGCTTTGATAAACAAATAGCTCAAGCGCCTCTATTGAGGTGTGTGGTATTGAGGCCACTGAGTACAGTATATTTTTTCTTTAATTTTGTTGTTTTCCATATTTTTAATTTTTAATTTTTCTTTCTTTCCTTAGTTAAATTAGTGGTTCAGTACATAGGTGTGGCATTCTGTCCTTGTGATTGAGCGCACTTCACAGTACGATCGAGTGCAATCTCGCCATGCACCCAATGGTGTGCGAATGCATCCACACACGCATAAGTGAGATGGATCGCACTTCACAATGCGATCGAGCGCACTCGGGACAAAGAGTCACGTGCCTTTTTTAGGTCATTTTATTTTTTATCCCCTCACTTTCACTCTCTGCACTTCACTTATCTACATGCTCTGCACTGCACTCGCATATACTCATAGTAATTTCATTCCTCGCCTCGCACCACACGCCAGCTGCCCCACGCTGCCGTTCCCACCCCCTCACCGCCAACAAATATTCCCTTCACTCCCACACACGGTCATTCCCCATCTCCTCTCATTTTCTGTTGTGTTGAATTAGTTACCGTGTTGAGAATTAAATCTATATATACGGTTTGTTCTTGTGCTCTGTGGTTATTTTTAATTAAATTGTAAGAGGTTGGAAACCTTTAGACAGTTGTGCCACCACTTGGGTTCAGAGTCGCCCACCACCTGTTCGACAAAAGTCCTGACTGACCTTCCAAGTAGTGCAATCAAGTGCAAGAAGAGTGTGATCGAGCGCAGAAGCACAGCGATCAATCGCACCTTACTAAGATCTAGCGCACCACTGCTGCCTTTGTTTCTATAATGCCTAAGAAATCTGCCTCCATATCTAACGCTTCGAGAAGCCGAGCCCAGTCTTCTCGACCCACTTTTAAGTAGTGAGAGATCTTGTTCAAGACCACTTTTAACATTGACAGTGACTTCAAAAATTTTGAAGCAACCCAATAGGCCGTTCAAGAGTTCAAACGTCATGGGTTGAAGAAGTTATTCAAGCCCATCAGCTCCATTGCCTACACGAGATTTATTGTGCAATTCTATGAGAACCTCTCATTCGACTGCGGTAGGCCAGGTGTCCTATCCTTGTCTGTTCAATGCAAGTATATAGATGTGACATCGTCTGACATTGCTGCTACCCTCAAATACAATGATGAATATCCACCTGAGGGCACCCAGTTGGACAAGCAGCCAGAGTTCTTCTCTATTTCAGCTATCATTGAGGACATTTGTGCAATGCAGTATACAGATAGACATAACAATGCTGGCAGTCGATCCAAGTTGCCTCCATAAGTTTGGCTTGTGGACTCTATTCTGCAACGTAATATGTGCCCATTAGGACACAAGACTCAGAGGCATGACTAGTTCCTCTAAGCACCGTATGCCTTTCACAGAGGCCATTGGTACTCCATCCCTGCGATCATCTAGAGCCAAATTCATAAGTTTTGAGACCACGTACTTATACGTCAGGTCACCATTGCAAATGCATGGGGGCTCCCATTCTCGTTCTTCCCCACTTACAATTTCAAGAAGAAGGGAATCAAGGGCGCCTCCACAAATGAACCAGTTAGGGAGCATCTATTCTTTGGCAAGAACTAGTGGACCCAAAGCCAATCACACATGCCCAAAGGACTTCAGGGGCTAGCACCTACTGCTGAGAGGGTAGAGGAAGACCCTAGGTAGGCCGAGGACCCCACAGCTAGTCAGACTTGGGAGAAGGACCATGTTGATATGGGACCCATAGAGTATCAATACATCATTGAGGAGATGTCTCCTTCCAATATGATCTAGCTGATATTAGGCAAAAAGATCAAGAGGCTATGTGCCTAGTTCATTGGCGCATAGACGGGTTAGAAGCACGCTTTGAGAGGCAAGAAGTGATGCTCTAGGCCATTCTAGACCAATTACCTCCCACCTCGGGAGCCTCATCTTCGGTACCACATAGATGGAGGATAGCAGTGAGAGGGTGCACTGTCTGGCTGAAGACGTAAAACTTAGCCCTCATGGGAGGGACCCCACAATATATCCTTTATGTTTTTATCGTTTTTCATATTTCTTGTTACCGTTTATTTTTAGTACCTTTTGTTTTCCAGTATTACTTTAGTATTTCTTTTTCAAGGACAATGTGTGCATC
This sequence comes from Bretschneidera sinensis, assembly GCA_023935145.1. Classification (NCBI taxonomy): domain Eukaryota; kingdom Viridiplantae; phylum Streptophyta; class Magnoliopsida; order Brassicales; family Akaniaceae; genus Bretschneidera; species Bretschneidera sinensis. Next base: position 6,088,683 of record CM043705.1, read on the forward strand.
AGTTCAAGTTTGGGGGTGTGCTATGAGCCATGCCAGTCCAGCTAGTTCTCAACCCCCCAGATCAGCTCTTTCTATGTTATTAACACATTGGAGACAATGTGTACTTTAAGTTTTGAGGTATGGGAGACACATTTACACACACTTTGTCCCTTTTTTTTATTGTTTAAAAGAGAAGATAAATGCATATTTATGTTGTTTTTGAAATTTTGGTTGATCTAAACAAATACTGTGATATAATTTCATTGGTGAGCTTAAAATCTTAAACACATGATCTAATGATAGAGTTTTAAGTTTAGTTACTTACTTTAGACATTTAAGAATTCACATGTTTGATCTAATCTGACATGAGCACATTAGTATATAATTTTGTTAGGTATGACATGTGATTTTAATATGTATGTTTTCATGCCTTAACTGAAACCGGATGACTTGTTGGATGAACACTTTGGCATAGAAAAGTAGAAAAAAAATTGCACAAAAAGAGAAAATTACTCATGATGATCATTAATAAACTTTTCACTGAGCAACTGGACCTCTTGCCTCAGTAAGTAGTGAGTGTTCACGTCAAAAGGTGAAAATTTTGCTCATAATGATCATTGATAAACTTTTCGCTGAGTAACTGGACCTCTTGCCTCAGTAAGCAGTGAGTGTTCATGTCAAAAGGTGGGAGTTTTGCTTGGTAGCATTAAGGCCAGTCTAGTTTTGTAGCCTTTTTTACTCGAGTTAGTAAGTGCTTAAGGGTGTCTTTACACCTAGTGCCCCAAAACCATTTGGTTTGGGAATCATTGACTCAACACTCGCTACATGGATCAATTAGAAAGCTTAAGGGAACCGAACATGGCAAAGTCTCATAAAATAAAGCAATAAAAACTATGCTATTATTGTTCATTCTGATGGGAAATTCGATGAATCTTGAGACATGGAGATATTACACATTGAAGTTATTTGGAAGCTTCATTTTTATGTGCTAGTTCACTTTACACTGATTCAGACTTGTGATGCCTTAGCCTACCTCTTGTAAGTAATTAGATTTTAAAATTCCTATTCATTGCGAAGACGAGTTTATATTTTAAGCTTGCTTATGAATGAATATCATGCTTTTGTGTGAGACTTAAATTTTTAGATACCACAAATGATGGATTTATCTTTGTGTTCTTTGTTTTCCATTTAGCTTTTAGTTTCATATTGCTAAAGGACTAGCAATATGTAAGTTTGGGGGTGTGATAGGTGCTTAAATATTCATATTTAAGACCCTTAATTTACATTTGTTAAGTTCCTAGTTTGTGTTATTTCATGTTATTTTATTTCCTTTATGTGTTTTCTATGTTTTTCTAAGTTTTTGAAGAAAATGGAGCATTATGGAATTATCCGGCTTAAAGAGCAAATCTGGAAGAGCTCGAAGCTACCTAGTGTGATCGAGCATAGAGACTTGCGATTGAGTGCAATAGTGCTCAAGCACCTAAGCCAAGGATCAAGCGCACCTGCGCTCGATCACGCAAGAAAAAAGCTCGAGCGCACCAGTCTGTGATCGAGCGCACACGTGCATCAATGAAACATTAAAACTGCATAACCTATTTTGGAAAGTAGTGTAGGGTTTTGTTTTATGAGTTTAGGGTTTCTAAATGCTTCTACACTATATAAATAGGCCTGGAAACATAGAAATAGAGGGAGTTGAAAAGAAGATTTTATAGAAGAATTGACGACTCTTCTCTATAGTACTTTCCGGTTTATTCTTCTCCCTTTATTTTATTTTATGAAGATGTTTAACATCAAACTCATGTGTAACTAAACTCTTAGTCAGGATCGATTGAAGCCCTGATAATGCTTTTCCATAATTCGATATTATTGCCTTTGTGATAGTTATACTATGATGCTTAACTTGATTAATGCCTGTTTTCTTGAATTCCTCATATGTATTTGCCTGATCAACATATGCATGTGGTATGGATTAGTTAATTAAATCAATTTGGATGACCGAGTCCTGGGTTTAATAATAATAACAAAAGAAATTCACACTTGGTTCTTGGGTTAATCAGCATGGGAAACCGAGAGTATATAACATGTCCTAGGTCTCATGCGTTTGTCGATTTTCACAGATATTATGCTCTCTTAAATAACAACTTAATACACACCATGCTAAATCCTTTAAGAGAGAAAAGAGTTAAAGTATACACCATGCCTAACTCGTTGCTTAGGGAAATCAATAGCTTAAAGAATATACACCATGCCCTTAGGTTGACAACATTAGGTATTCATAATGTGACTAAAGCATTGGCACACTGTTCTTATTAGGAAAATATGATTAGTGCTAGATATCAAAGCCCTACACTTTATCATTATTGAATCAAACTTACTTTTTTCATTATCTCGTTTATATTGCGAATTTAATTTCAAAGCAAAATTTACCAATTCCTATGGGAATGATCTCGCACTTGTACACTATACTACTATGTTGACCTTGTTCACTTGCAAGTAAAACCCTTCAATTATTTGCTTATTAATTTAGGTAGATTTTTGCACAACACCTAGCCACTAGCCTTAATAGCCTAGTGATAGAGATGTCTAAAACTCCATAAACAACCCCAAAAACTTAATTAGAGGAGATTCAGCCCATTCATGCCTCGAGTGAACTCCAGAATATTCAAGCTGCATATCGCCTCAATGGAAAAAATTATCTCAAATTGTCACAGCTGGTATGAACCCTTTTATAGGGAAAAAAAACCTAAGCCACTTGTTAGGAATAGATCCTAAAAAGGGTGAATCAGTTTTTGAAGCATGGGATGAAGAGGACTTTTTAATCATGTCATGGCTGTGGAATTCCATGACCCCTGAAATTAGTGACACCTGTATGTTTTCACCGATTGCACAGGGAATTTGGGAGGCTGTTCATCATATTAATCTAAGGTCCGAGACATTGCCCAAGTGTATTAGATCAAAGTCAAAACCGAGTCCACAAAACAGGGAGGTAGGTCTGTAATTGAATATGCCAACTTTTTGAAAAACCAGTGGCAAGAATTAGATTATTACCGAATTATTGAACTAAAGTGTAGCAACTGTGCTACGGTGATGAAAGAGTTTATTGAAAAAGATAGGTTGTATAATTTTTTTTGCTAGCTTGAACCCTGAATTTAATCAAGTTAGGGTTAAAATTTTAGGAAAAGAAGAAGTCTCTTATTTGAATGAAGCAATAGCAATATCTGAGCTGAAAAAAAATAAAAGGAGTGTGATGCTTGAACCATAAACTTTAGAAGCTTTAGCCTTGGTTTCTACTACAGAAGGTGCATGAAATCCTGTAACTGAACAACCACCGCATGTCCCAGACCATGGGAAGGTATAGCTGACGAAAGGAAGGTAGAACCGAGACAACAGAGACAATCTCTGGTGTACATACTGCAAAAAGTCATGACATACCAGAGATCGCTGCTGGAAACTGCTTGGAAAACCATCAGCTTCAAGCCAACAAATGGGATTACAAGGGAGGATAGCAAAAGAACCAAGGACAGGCCCATATGACAACTCAAGGTAGTCAGGAAAAGACACAAAAATTGGGTGGTCTCAATAGCGAGGAGATAGAGTAGCTAAGAGAATTGTAGGGTACGCTGAAAAACCCTCTGGTGCGTGTTCATTGGTGCTCTCAGGTAATCCTTATTTTTCCATTGGATTTAATATCTCGATAAACCCTTTTCTAGACTCGTGGGTCATTGACTCCGAGGCCACTGACCACATGACTCATTCTTCAAGTCAATTTAGTATTTATACACCTTGTCCAAGCAATAAAAAGATCATTGTTGCTGATGGTTCACTCACAACCATAGCAGGTTTAGGAGACATACGAATTACCCCATAATTTATTCTGAAAAATATTCTCCATGTTCCAAAATTATCCACTAACCTGGTGTCCATCCAAAAATTGACAAAAGATATGAAGTATCACATAATATATTATCCATCTTATTGTGAATTTCAGGACCAGGGTTCGGGGAGGAGGATTAGACTTGCTAAAGAAAAGGACGGGCTTTACTACCTAGAGACACCAAACAAGTAAACTATTATCAATAAATGTTTATCTTTTTTCGTTTTTGTCATCTTTTAATAAAGATTCCATCTGGTGTCATCATTTTCATTTGGGTCGTTCATCGTTTACAACTCTTAAGGTCATGTTTCCATCATTGTATAAAGGATTAGACAGGGAAAGCTTTCATTGTGATGTGTGTGAATTTGCAAAACTTACTTGTGTATCTTTTCCTATTATTAACAAAAGAACTTCTACCCTGTTTTATTTGATTCACAATGATATTTGGGGTCCTTCTCCAACTCCCAACATATTTGGTTCTCAGTGGTTTGTTTCATTTATAGATGATTGCACAAGAGTCACTTTGATTTTTCTATTAAAAAAATAAATCAGATGTGAGTCATGTTCTACCTAACTTCCATTCTATGGTTCAAAATTAGTTTGGTACAAAAATTAAAAGGTTTAGGTCAGATAATTCAAGGGATTATTTTAATCAAATTTTATCTCCATATTTTCAAAGGGAATGAATCATTCACAAGTCCTCTAACATTAATTCTCCATAGTAAAATGGGGGTAGTAGAAAGGAAAAATGGACATCCTTTAAACACTACCTAAGCACTTATTTTTCATCAAAATGTACCAAAAACCTATTGGGGGGAAGCCGTTCTCACATCTACATACATGATAAATAGATTGCCATTTTGTGTCTTAGAGTCAAAAAGTCCTATGGATTCACTCTCTAAGTTTTATCTTGATATGAGAACTACAAATAATCTTGTGCTTAGAATATTTGGTTCTACCTCATATGTTCACGTTCATAGTTACCAGAAAGGGAAACTTGATCCTAGAGTTATCAAATGCATCTTTGTAGGATACTCACCAACTTAAAGGGGATAAAAGTGCTATCATCCATCTTCTAGAAAATTCCATGTCTCTGCCGATGTAACCTTTGCTGAAGGGAAACCATATTTTTCCAAACCTTATCTTCAAGGGGAGTTTGTATCTATTGAAGATGAGGATTTTTTTTTTGTTTGATCTTTCCTTGCCCGTGTCATTGTCCAAGTCCATTTCTATGTTTGCTCCAGAACTCCTGCCAAATAATGAGTCTACCCCACCTGTGTCACATCCTGAGTTCATGTTGAATGACTTGACGACTACTGAAAACACTGTTACTAATAATAGGAGATATGGGTTAGTGTACTCAAAGAAGAAAGATGTTGATTATGATCCCATACAAGTTCAAGATTCCAATCTGATCCATATAGATGAGGTAGTTTGTAAATTCTGAACCTACTCAACATGAAAACTATACAACACCAAAAGCCCAAAACAATGATCTTGAACTCCTTATTGCAGTAAGAAATGGAACCGGAGAGTGTTCTAAATGGCCCCTGTATCCATTATCCCATTTTGTATCCTTCAAAAGATTTTCACCATCTCATAGAGCCTTCCTTGTCAGCCTAAACACTATCTTCATACCTAATACCCTATCCGAGGCATTGTCTAATGTTTGATTAATGAGTTTGAAATAAAAGAGCTAGGGAGATTAAAATACTTTCTGGGAATTGAGATAGCTCATTTAAAACAAGGAATCTTCACTTCTCAGCAGAAGTATGTTACAGATCTTCTAAGGGAGAGAGGAGAACTGGCCTGCAAACCTACATCAATTCTTATAAATCCAAATCACAAACTTGGAGATGCCATTGAAGACCCAGCTGTTGATAAGGATATATACTAAAGACTAGTAGGAAAGCTCATTTATCTAGCTCTTGCACAGCCGAATATAGCCTATTCAGTAAGTGTAATAAGCCAATTTATGCACAACTAGAGAGAGGTATACCTACAAGCTATTCACTGAATACTCCACTATTTAAAATCCAGTCCAAGGAAAGGAATTTTATTCAGAAGGAACACTGGATTATCTCTCGAGGCATACATAGATGCAGACTATGCAGGGTCACCTGTGAATAGAAGGTCTACATCAGGTTATTATACATTCCTGGGTGGCAATCTTGTGACATGGAGGAGTAAGAAGTAGAGTGTTGTGGCAATCTTAGGAAGAGCTCTCCAGTAGGTTCCTAAAGAAGTTTTTCCCAGCATAAAAGACAAGACAGATGAGGAAAAAGATTCAATCTTTCCAACAGAGAGATGGAGACCTTTTCTTTGAAGCATGGCGACACTTCAATGAGCTGCTTCTTAAATGTCCACACCACAATCTACCTCAAAATGAGCTGGTACAAGCTTTTTATAAAGGCCTGAGTGACATAAATAAAGGTATTATTGATTTAGGTTATGGAGGTGTGCTGATGGAAAAGAGCAGTGGAGAAGCCATGAAGCTTTTTGAGACATTAAGTGAGCACACTTAAAAATTCTCATCTAGAGGGAGACAAGGAGTAAAGAGCAAGGGTATGTATGAAGTGAACTTAAATGGGAGCTCTCCAAATCAGATGGCTGTTGTGGAAAGAAAGCTAGATATGCTTATAAAAGCCACGACTGCTCAGAACATCCCACCTAGTCCACAAGCCACACAACTCCAGGTATGTGCTATATGTTCTCATTTTGATCACTCTACTGAAACTTGCCCTTTGTATTCATCTGCAGATCAAGAGCAAGCAAAGTATGTGGGACCGAACAACTATCCTCCCAAGAACAATCCATATGCCAATACCTACAATCCAGGATGGCAAAACTACCCCAACTTCTCATGGAATAACAATCAGAATGCCCTGGACCTTCAAGGGCAGCAAAGGAACTCCCAACAAGCAGCTCAATCAGTTTCGGAATCAAAGAAGAGTGACCTAGAGAGTCTTGTAAGGCAATTGGCCACCCAACAACATCAACTGATGACTTCACAAGATCAGTTTATGGCAGAGGAAAGACAATTTCGGACTGATCAAACACAAACAAATGCAAAGCATGAGCAAGCTATTCAAAGACTAGAAGTACAAGTGGGGCAATTGGCTATGGAGCTAAGTGGAAGAAAACAGGGTGAACTTCCAGCACAAACACTACCTAATCCAGGAAAACACCAGCAACTAAAGGCCGTTATAATTCTTAGAAATTGTAAGATCATAAGAGCTAATGAGCCTGCGCAAATATCTCCAGATAAAGCATCCACATCAAAGTTAAGTGAAATGGAGAAGGTGAATGCACCACCCTTCCCTCAAAGGTTAGTAAAGCCTTGAAACTTTGAGAAAAGTAGCGATTAATATTCCTTTATTAGATACAATTCAACAAATTCCTGCATATGCTAAAATTTTGAAAGATTGTTACACTTATAAAAGGAAGTTTCAGGAGCATAAAACAGTGGCTTTAACTGAATAGGTGAGTGCGGTACTGTTAAGGAAACTCCCATCAAAGCTAAAAGACCCAGGTAGTTTTACCATTCCTTTCAGGATAGGTGACCAGCTTTTTTAGCAGGTATTACTGAAAGTATGACTTATATTTCTATATTGTTGTAAGTGATTACTTAAACAGTTTGTACTTATTATTAAACTAGATAACATGTATTATATATTATGAAGTGTAATAATGTTATAATAACAACACTAGCTTAGTGGTTAAAACTTATGACACTTATTAGGTCATGTGTTTGTGCCTTTTAAAAAAATTTCACGTGATGTACACCCTAAAACAAAAGACGGGAACACTCCAACCTTTCACGCCTTAAGGCGTTTTCAAAACGACCTTTCATGACTTGAGACGTTTTGAACCTAGAAGCCGCCTTTTAAAACACTGATCCAAATCAATATGCATAATCATATTTGTTTATCTCTCTGTCTCATGTCAGATGCTTTGTATTTTCTAGTTGTTTGGCCCGATTCTAGAAGATTTCTCATCTAAGCATTTGTTATTTATTTCTTTTTTTTTTATTAAATAAGCATTTGTATTTTCAGTTTCAAAGTATTCATTTTGTTATTTTAATGATCCAATAGCAATTCACCAAATTCATTTTTTTTTATAAATTTTGTTCATTAAATTTATAAACCTTGTAAACCTGAATTTTGTGAGAAAGTTTTTGAGATTTCTTAATTTCATGAAAATCATTTTTATTAATAAAGTAGTGAAAAAAATACCAATCATCAGTTAGTTGTTATTATCAAATATGGATAATGGTTTCAGACCGATTTGAATTCACATCAAACAGTTTGCAATAAAACTATCAGAAATCAGTCTAAACAATTATAATAAATAAAATTTTGAAAAATTAGAAACCAGACTGTTTTCACAGTCTAACTAAACAAGGCCATAATCGTTGATTGGTGGTCTTCTCTCGAGGAGAAGGTAAGTGTTAAAATAGAAAATCTGAGATTACAGGTAAGGAAGACAAAAGATAGTGTAATTTTTGGAAAAAAGGAGGAGGTTCCTCCTAAGGTCTGTTTGTATAGGATATAGGCTTTTTGGGCCCTACTTGGTCTTGGGTTAGTTTAGCTTGTGTCAGGAGAATTGGGTGTTCACTATTGGGCATGTGGTCAAGTCAGTTGGATTTTTCATTTTTTCTTTGCTTCTCTGTTGGCTCTCCTTGGCCTGTATTTTGTGTTACCTTGACTTGGATTTTCATTGCTTATTTTTTTTGGACCTTAGACTTTGCTACTTGGATATGGACATTTTATTGGGCTTGTGCTCTTGAGCTGGATTTTTTTTCTACTTGGGCTTTTTCTCATGTGACTATGGGTTTGGAAATCAATTCGTGGATTTACATTTGGACCTTATTTTATCTTTGGGCTTTGGCTCTTTTTCCTTTAAATGGTTGGATCCTTTCTTACTTACATGATATTGGCTTTGGCTCCACCAAGGAGATATTAATTTTTTTTTTAAACAAAAGATTTACTAATTGCACCAAAATCATCATATAAAAGAGAACAAATCATAGTGAAAAATGCACAAACACCTAGAAGACATTACTAGATACACCATTAGTCTGCACCTCAAAAAACAATCCCCAATCATAGAATAGAATACGAGCAAAGGGAAACCAATAAACCTGATTGGATCTTCTTTTGCCACAAATCGATCATCTTAATCATCGCACATTACCAACAATCATGATTATTATCATTAAATTGTCACAACCATTATATGATGGATTTGATACCTGTGGTGATTCATAGGACATTCTAGACAGATTCTTACTAATTTCCTTAGCTTTTGTAGTTCTGCAGTCTGATCTTAGGGGGAGAGATGAGAGAGAAACCTAGAATTGCACGGTAATTGAATTTGGGCGCTAATTAATAGCAATTGATTGGATAAAATATTTTTTCTCTCCTAAGATAATTTGCTTTGAACCCGTATAAATGCATAGGAATATTTTGTTCATAAAAATAAAACGTGATAAAAAAAACGCTAATTAAAAAATAATTTATTTTATGATAATAGACATTTGAATTAAATAAAATTTTTATTGTTGTCTAAATATCCATACAATAGTGTATGTAGCATTATATTGATCGTAACATAATAGAAAATAATTTTGATAATAAATTTTATATCGTTTTAAATCTGCATATAGCTAGCTATCTTCTCATTTAGAATTTTTTACCATGTCATTATCGCTCTCGCACTGCACATCAATTGATGTGATTGATGGTTTATTTGTTATCCAAGATGTTAACTGTTTTTTTTTTAAATAACAATATTTAGTTTAGTTTTTATTAAAATAGTGTCTATTCGTTTTTTTTTCCCTAATATCTAAAATAAAATTTAATTAATTTTAAGGTATATAAATGTAAGTATGCCAATTTGAACATATTTTTATATAATAGTATAAATTAATTTGATTAAGTTTAATATTTAAAATTAAAATAAAAAAAAATTTTCATTATAATTTTAAGAGATAGTTACAAAAATTGAAGCAGATACAAGACTTCTAAAAGATAATTACTAAAATTGAGGTCATTATGGATGTAATATTTTTAAAGGCAACAATATTCATGATATGTTTAATTTATATTAGAATAATTTTTGTGTGTGTGTCTGTGTCTATATATATATTGCCAATGAAACATCAATTATATAAATATATTAATCTCATATTTTATCAATATATATTAAATTTTTTTCTCATTATTATATTTAAATTTAGTGTATTTCAATATTTAAACTTAATTTATTTCATTTTAAAAAAATTTATTTTTTAATACCTTTTTTCTATTTATTATATTCAAAATATTTTTTATCTAATAACTTTTCAACTACTCATTATATTCAATTTTTTATCAGAGCATTTTTTATCGATTAGCCTTTTTCATTTCCTCAATATATTTAAATTTTTTATCTACTCATTGTAATAAAATTTTGCATTTTTCAATATTCAGTCTATCTTACTTCAGCTTAATATTCATACATTTTTATCTATTAGTTATTTTATTCAAAATTTGTATCTCAATATAAAAATTATCATACTTCATCTTAAAAATCTCTTTTTTTTATTAGTATTTATTAACTAATGAGACCTGTATAAACAAAGGAAGGGAGATGAAAATGACCTTCTCTACATCTTCATGATAGCCTTTGTTACCTTCATGATAGCCTTTTCCATACAATTGCAAAATAATAAAAGAAAGCAACATAAAAATTCATATAGGATAAAAAAAAAGTTTGTCTTTCCTATTTCCCTACTCCTGAAATAAAAAGAAAGATGAACAAAAAATCAACTCACTTCAAAGAATTTCAGTGCTAAAATACATGAATAGACTAAGCAGTAAAAGTAATTTTAGAAACTAAAATAGCTGTTTAACATTAAATACAATGCAGATCATTGTTGATCAACAAATATTTATTTAAGTTTTAGATACTGAAAAAAAAATCAAACAAAAATCTCTCATAGCATATATTAGTAAAAAAGAAAACAGAAAAATCAAGAACACTTACCAGAGAGAAAATAAAAGCCTGATTCCAACTTTAGCAGCTCTTATTTATTTGCATTCACATCAAAAACCACTTAAATATGCATATTAATCCAAACCCATTATTAATAAACAAATAAATCAAAATTAAAAAAAACACATTTCAATCAAACCATCCAAGCAAAGAATAACCACACCAAAAAGAATTAAAATATTCTCCATTCACATTTCGGTCACTAAAGAAAATCCTATCCATTGAAAAAAAAAACTCAAATTACAAAAGTTAATAGTATCTTCACTTACAATGATCCACGAAACAGAGAGAAGATGAGGGAGAAAAGAGAGTTTACCTTGTTGTTTCAGTGGCTAGAGTGGTCAGAAAAGTCAGTGTGGTTGATGGGAGAAACAGCAGCTGATTTATGTTTTAGAGAGAGACATTTGGATAAATATTTCTATTAGATTTGATCAATTTTTATTTCACTTATCTCTAATTTGTGTAGTATCAATCTTTTTTACATATAGAAACATTGATTAATTGTGAGATATAAATAATTTATTATAGATAATTATAATTAATATAGCACACTTTTATCTATCGGTAACATGAGAGATGATAGTAAATTTTATTTAGATAATTATCATCTTAACAAACTTTAGATAAGATTAATCAATTATTGATAGATTGGTAATCAAGTGGAATCCAAATAAACCATCTAAAAAACCTATACTGAATTTTAATCTTATCGGTTTCTGTTATTTAAAAAAGAGAGTTTCTGAAACCAATCAGATGATGTATAACCAACTCTCAAATCCTTATTTATCATGCCGGAAACAGTAGACAATATTAACCTCCTCAACATTGTCAAGCACACCACCTATGACCCAAAAGTAAAATGATTTCATTATTGTTTAAAAAATATTGATGCAATAGACTTATCAATGAAAATCAGTCATGTACTTGTGTATTTGATCATTGTGCTAAATGTGATTTGATCGTAAAAATGCATTGAAGTTATTTTCTAAATTATTGTTATTTTTATTGTTTAACTTTCCCATAATTCAATAAGATAAAATCATTTTTATATTTATTTTTGTATTAAATATAAAATTAAATGAAATCAAATTACTAATTTTTAAGACCGAGTTCGATTTTCAAATCAACAACTCTTTTACAGATGATAAGAATTATTATATAAGTAAATATTAATCAAGAATTATTATGGTTATTATTAATTGAGACTGAGTTCGATTTTTCATATCAATAACTCTTTTTTATATTTATTTTCGTATTAAATATAAAATTTAATTAAATCAAATTATTAATTTTGGAGATTGAGTTCGATTTTTCATATCAATAACTCTTTTATGCATAATAAGAATTATTATGAGGGTGAATATTAATAAAGAATTATTATAGTTATTATTAATTGAGACCAAGTTTGATTTTTTAGATCAACAACTCTTTTGTAAATAATAAGAATTATTATGTGAGTGAATATTAATCAAGAATTATTATAGTTATTATTAATTGAGGGATTAAATAATTTTGTTAGTTAAAGATAAAACATACAAATATTTGAATTTGAAAGTAAGTATATTTTATTTGAAAAAAGTAATTTGATAATTAAGTGGTATGTCCATGTCAGTGTCCACTTCATTGCTTATGTAACGTGCTGAAACTGTTCTACTTATATATATATATATTGTTAAGGACCTATAAAAGTTACATTTTTTAAACTTATGATGTGGCAACATCTTATTGATCGACGGTGTAAAGAACCTATACATGATCAGTTGATCAAATATAAATTCTAATTCAGAAAAACCGAGTTCATATTTACTGCAATGTCAGTGTATAAAGCTACAAACTGGAAGAAAAACAAAATGAATAGGGTTCTATGTTAATTGTTAAACCCCACACCACAACAGGTGACTTTTGAAAGGAAAAAAAAGAAAGAAAGAAAAAGCCTTCACACTAACAATGAATCATAAACTGCTACATCATTAAATCCCAAACTCAATTTTTAACAAGCTCTTATAATTAGATATCAACATTTAATATTTTTTGTGAGAATAACCATTTAATACTTCAGAAAAAATAGTCACAATAAATATACATTCCTAAACTGATGTAATCTTTGTACAATTGGACCTTTATTTCTTCAATATTGTTATATACTATTCATACCGAAAATAGGTTGGGTTTACCTAAGTCGGATCAGGTCGATTGTTGGATTTAGGCTTGATATATTCCACTTGGATGTTCACTGATTCGAGTCAGTCTGCTATAATTAGGATTCAGGGTACCTGAAAAGGAAGTCGACCCGAAGTGTTTTACCTTTAGGAGGGCTCTCCAATACTTAAGGCAGAGTTGGAAATAGGGAGAGTAAAATAGTGAAAAGTGGTTATGAATGAATTACTATTAAAGGGCCCCTACTTATAAGGCTTGAGTGTAGTCGAGATTACCATTTTACTTATGTAATTAATAGTTTCTCTTTTAGACGGAGGATATATTTGACCCTACATTCAGAGTTGGGTCAAGTCTAAAGAAGTAAAGGAAAAAAATTTTGGATGTTTTTGTAGCGGGTCCTATTCTTGTCAGTCTGTCTCGGTCTTCTGCTTGGACGGATCTAGAGGGCCTTTATCTACTATGATCATTAGCTTGTTTTGGTTCGAGGTGGTTTTTGTTTTGAACGACCCACCTTAGACCACGACCTTGTTAGGTCTGAGGTGGTTTTTCACCTGGACCACCCACCTCGAACCTTAACCTTGTTTAGGTCCAAGGTGGTTGTATTTGGGAAAATGGGCACCTACCTTGGACCTCGACCTATTTGGGTCAGAGGTTTTTGTACTTGGGAAAAATAGGTATTCACCTTGGACCTCGACCTAGTTTGGTCTGAATTGATTGGTCTAGAGATAACTAGTACCCATATCAGATCTTGCCTTGTTTTAGTCTTAGGTGGTTGGTCTTTGTCGTAAATTGGAACCCACATCGGACCTCGACTTGTTCTGATCCGATGTGGTTGGTTTTTAGAGAAGAGTGGCATCTACCTCGAACCTTAGCCTTGTTTGGTTCAAGGTGGCTGGATTTGGTCATCCTACCTCAGTACTAAAACCTGTTGGTTTCTGTCATAAATGATGCATTCGACTGATCTGGTTTATACATCCAGGTTTGGTTGTATCCGGAGCAAGCATCCATGAAGCTCAGCATCTCGAACCTAAATGTTGTATCCACTAACTGATAAATCCTTGGTAGAGGAAAGTTGTCTTTTGGATAAGCTTCATTTAAGTTAGTAAAGTCTATACAAATCCTTCACTTTACGTTGACTTTCTTTACCATTACCACATTAGTAAGCCACTGGGGGTAATCAATTTCTCTAATGAACCCAGCTTCGGGGAGCTTATTGACTTCGGTGTTTATCACTTATTACCTTTCCAATGCGAAATTTTTTTTTCTTCTATATGACTAGCTTTTGGTTAGGATCGACGTTCATATAGTGTATCAGTGTTTTAGGGTTGATGCCTGGCACGTTGACTATTAACCAAACAAGCACATCTCGATTTTCTTTGAAGAACAAGATCAGTCGTGCTTAGAGTTTTCCCTTAAACCCATACAGATTTGTATTATTTTCCCTAGTTTAGCTTCTATGAGGGGTGTTGTCACCAACTACTCTATGGGTCTCCCCTTTTGAATTTTGGAGTCATCTCTTAAGTCTTCTATCTTATATAAACTTGCCTTGTCTTTTTTTTTTTAAGGAGGCCAAGTAACAAGTTTGGTCGTCTTTGATCTCTCCTACATTGTTCTCTATTTGGAACTTCATATTCAAGTGGTATGTTGAGACCATTACTTTGATGGCATTCATCCCTAGTTGTCCGATGATGGCATTGTATGAAAATGGAGCTCTGTGACCAAGAAGGTACTTAGGATGGTTATTTGGCAATACAAGGTTTCTACTATCACTGGCAGCTCTATACTTCCCTTCGGATATACTAGATGACCCGAGAACTCGTACAAAGTATAATGTGTCGGTTTCAGATGATCTTATGATAGTTTCATCTTCTTAAAAGTGTTATAGTACAATATATCTTGAGATGACCAGTTATCTACCAGGATTCTTTCAACCTCAAAATTTGAGATGACCAGCATTATGACAACTACGTTATCGTGGGGGAACTTCACTCCTTCAAGGTCTTCATCTATAAAACTGATGGTTTGGTCAACTTGGGTTTTCTTTATGAGTCCCTCGACTAATCCAATGAAGCCTACGTAGGCTTTTCTTGAGTTTGAGAATTTATTCTTAGAGGCCATCCCCTTAAAGATAGTTCGGATGATGCCTGCTGTGGGGGCATTTTCCAACTTCTTGTCTTGGTTCGACGTGTTCTGTTATTCTCCTTTTAGTTCGGACTCTACCTTGGTTTGCCTTTTTCTCTATGGTCTAGACTTCTTCTTCTGACTAGGTTTCTTCTTTACTCTATTTTGACAAACTTCTTTAAATATCCTCTTTGTATCAAGCCTTCGACTTCATCCTTCAGATGTCTGCATTCATCTGTGTCATGGCTGTGGTCCTTGTTAAAATGACAAAAACGACTAATGTGTCTTTTTTATGGCGGGTGTCTAGATATTAACATACCACTTTATGATGTTTTGATTCGCTATTTCCATTAAGAGATCAGTCCTAAAGGTTTTGAAGGGAGTGCAGGTCTCAAATCCCCTAGGGACTCTCGATTTTTCACCCCTTCAGTTATCATTTTGGCCTCCTTTCTTTTGGTCGCCTTTGGGCTTATGCTTATTGGGCTCTTTTTTTTTTTTTAATTGTCAAGGTTTCCTCTCTCCTTTTATGGAAGGCTTAGTCTTCTTCTACAATTACGAACTCATCTGTTTTGGCAAGAAGGGTTAACATGGCATGTAATGGATTTCATGACAGGTAGTGGCTGAATTCATAGGTCTTAAAGCCATTTGTGAAAGCTATGACTACTACTTTTGATCTAGATCCTTTACTTATACCTTGACTGAGGTGAATCGTGAGATGTAGTCACAAAAGGTATCCTCTACATGCTGAATTATGCTCAACAAACTTTCAGGAGTTCTTTTGGGACCTCGATTGCTAAAGAAATATGTGGCAAATAGATCGTTGAGTTTGTCGAATGATTTTATTGATCCAAAAGGCAACCTGGAAAATCATGTCCTAATAGTTTCTCGAAGTGTTATCAGGAATGCATGACATATCGTAGCCTCTGAGTGGTCGTGGAGGAACATTAGAGAAAAGTATTTATGACTTAATTACTACTAAAGGGCTCCTATTTATAGGGTTTGAGTGGAGTTGAGATTATCGTTTTACCCTGTAATTGACATGTGTCTCTTTTATGTAGGAGGGTATATTTGACCTACGTCACACATAGTGAAATATCATTTACATTAATGGATTCTTTAATTCAATTTCATGTGCATTTTGGTAAACTTAGGTATGGATGAACTTGTTATCCCAATTATCGTCTATTAGTTGCATTTTATGAACCCACAAAAACTCCAGGATACTCTTTGTTTCAAAGATAAAAGATTCATATTTTATCTTGAATTCATTATAAGGCTACCACTATTTCAAGATTTTACCGTTGTTAGTGACACCCATGAAGCTTCATAGTAATGTTACTATTTTTCATTATAGGTAAGGTACCATGGTTTCTTTAACTCATGAAAGCATGTCAAATATTTATTGTAAGCCTCCCAAAATCTGTAATCGTTTTTGGAATGTGCTTGTGTCATGTCTCTGTATTAGATTAAAAAAAATATTATTTTTTTCACATCGGTTGGGTGTTATTCTTTCATCTAACATATGAGATTCCAAGCCCAAAATCAACAATTGCTTTTTGGGTGTGCTTGTGTCCCGTTCTTGTATTTGTTTGATTAAAAAAAATGTTGTTTCTCCCACATCAGTTGGGTTGTCCTTTTTCATCTAACATATATAGGATTTCAAGATTTCCAAATCAACAATTGCTTTTGAGATGTTCTTATGTTGTGTTCTTGTGTTAATTTGATTCAAAAGAGAGAGTGATGTTTATCCCAAATCAGTTGTGTGTCATTTTTCATCTAACATGTATGAGATTTCAACCCACTCAAAATCCGCAATTGCTTTTGAGATATACTTGTGTCCTATTATTGTCTTAGTTTAATTCAAGAAAGCAAGTAAAATATAATGGAAATGTAAAACACCACAAAAGAATACTTGTATAAAACATGAAAAGACAATGATGTTAGTCTTATAATTTGGACTTTTAATTGAGTTTACATCTATTTAGTTTTCAATGATCTTTTTTATTTTTTCAATTAAAAAAAATTGGTAATGTGCTCTTCAAACCAAGAGATTTTTTTTTTAAAAAAAAATACCTTGTGATATGGTTTTGTTTAGATTAAATACTCTAGTTTCAAATTGTTAAACTTGAGTACTTGAAGTTTTACTCGTAATCAAATAAGGTTAAAGACAAAAGAATCTATACATATGTCCCTGAAACATCAGTGAAAAAGTTTAAAATAATTTTAAAATATCTTTAAAATTTTATATGAATAAGAAATTTTCTTCTTCTCTCTTCTTCGTATTCTCTCTTACTTTCTTGTTTTCTTTTTCTTTATGATTCAGCAACAATCACTATCTCGCGACGCTTCATAGGTAAAAATGCTCATGATTGTTTGTAGTAGTCTCACATCCATGCCCATTAAAGTAGGAATTTTTTTATGTTTTAAAAAAATTGAAAAAATAAATCACACACCTGACGCCCACTCATGGCTTGTTGACGCGTGGGGTCCACTATGGCAGCTCCTTTAAATTTTTAGATCTTCTAGACTGTTAATTGTCAACACGGTATGCTAGTTAATTTCGTGTAATAGTTTCCGGAATATATCAAATCTAAAGTCAAGCCCTTCAATTCACACTGGTAACTTGTAAGGGTGGTAGACTAGAAAGAGGGAATGAACCTAATGTCGAAACGTAGATATCATCAAGCTGATTCAAAAGTATTAGAATGTACTTTATCGATCACGAGTTGATTCGGTATCATAAAGAATCTTCGAAAGATAAAAAATTAAATCAATGAATTTAGTAAATTACCCAATTTTCTTATTGTTTGTTTTAGTGAAATTTGAATAGTTGAGGCATTTTTTTTTATTTAAATAATTTGGATATAATGCTAACTTATGTCTAAAGTATTGCAAGTTAGCATTTAGGCACTTGTGCATCGCCTTCCGTTGATTGGGCCACCCTCACATGCATGTTGCTTGCATGATTAAAGGAAGTGCCTCTTAGATCTACACTCTTCTAGCGATTGTTGCACAAAACTATTACCTCCAAGGAGCTGGACACTGCATGGTCTAGAGATCTGAAAATTTTGGTTGACTGGTGTTGTTGAAAACAATCTCTTACGCCTCATGAACCACCAAAGCTAAACGTGAGACTGGTTCCCGTAAACAGTGTCTGTTGACTTATGAGAGAGAAAATTTTAAAAATACTCTCCAAAATCTATATTTTAACGAGTTTTCAAAGACAATTCAGAAGTATTTATTCCAAATTAATTAAGGCACAATGTTAATTTCTGCTTTCACTTAATACACAAGTTATTATTGTGCAATAACTATTTAGGACCAAAATACCTCAAAGTATTCAATTTTATTTATAACAACTGTAAGGCTAATACAATAATTTGATAAACTCATTTATTTACTTTTTTGACCTAGGTGTCATTGTCCATCGCATGCATAGCCACCCTTACGTGCCGCCCATGTTCTTGGAGGGAGTTTAACTTAGATCTATACTTTTTTAGTTAGTATTACTAGAAACCGTAATCATTATCGAGTGGAAAATGGTTCGATCTATCAATCTGTCAAATTACAACAGGATGATTCCACTATCAAAAGCCGCACATGCCCCACACATCGACGATCAAGGGTGGGATGTTTTGCTTGGTCATTGTTTTCTCAGTGTGAGGAGAGAGCAGTTTTTTAAGTGCCCAAGAAATGCTTACTTTGATTACGATGAATTTGATCCAAAAATGTTAATACATAATACTAACTTGTGCTTTAAGTAAGGTAAATTAATATTATTATTATTATTATTATTTATATACATGCAACTTACAAATGATATACACTTTCTTTTTTTATTTTATTATTACTCATGTTTCATAAATATTGTTTAGTAAAGAGAGCTATGTTATTGCAGCATTTCACTATAACATTTTTTTTTATACATTCTGTAAACTTAATTAATAATTATCATTTAAGTTTTCAGACAATTATTAATCAAGTTTTCAAGATATTATCTTCGTATGTCCAGTGCAAATGTCCCACAATCAGTACTCTTAATAGATATAAGGTCAATTCTAAAATATCTTTTACTTTTCTAAAGGAATCATACTTTTTACTACAAAATAATAATTATTTATTACGAATTTAGTGTGTTTTGGATGAGTACGCTAAAAGTGATTAATCATATTCGTAAAAGACTACGCATTGATTTGAATGTTGACCAGATCAAATATACGGTGCTCATAGATTAGTCTATCATCGTCTAAATAATATATTTTTCTTTTCATTTTTCTTAATTAATAATGGTATTTGCTGCTTGCATAAGCATCATTAAACAATTTTTTTTTCCTAAAATTTTTTCATAGATTGTACATGATATGTACGGCGACACTCATTTTTCTTCTAACTGAAAACCAAATGAAGAGAGCAATAGTTTTCTTGTCGTTTTATCATCCATCTTCATACAAAAATTGGCTAGTTAAAATAACCGATTTGATTTAAAGTTTATTATGATAGAATTATTTCACGTGTGAGTTTATATTAATCGAAGTTTTGAGGTTTTATCATAAAACGAGCTAAATGTTAGTTTATTAGGCGAGATTTACAGTAAGTTCAGTAATACAATCTATTTAAAATGAGCTTAATACTTTAATATGTCTAATATTAGTTTGATAATATAAACCATAATAGATCTTTGAACTTCTTATGAGAGGGTCATTGTATTATCATATAGAGTATGAGCTAGATTCTCTTTTCTATTCTCAACCCGTAAGAGAATGCATCGTATTTTCTACATCTCGAGAAAAGCTTGCTTCATTGTGAGCTAGTGTGTGCTAAAAGAAAACAAAAGAAGGAAACACCTACTACTTAACCACGGGATTACTCATTAGGTTTGATTAATGATTCTGCTATGCTTATGTTAAAGATGAAGCTAAAAGATCTAAGTATGCATCACTCTTCCTATCTATTGATTTTATGTGTTCTTTGTTCATCTATAGAGATATATGAGATTAAGGATATTCATTGAAAACATACAATTTTTAAATAAGATGTGTACCATTTGATTAGTTTTTTTTCCTTTCTTCTCTTGACATTGTGTTTGATTAGTTTTTTCTAATGGAATTCATAATTAATTGTGTGGGATGGCCAATTACAAGAAAAATAGGAAGTATGTATTTTTCTTTCCCCTGGAATCTATTTTTATAACTCTTAAGAGATTACCTGTAGAAGCTAATTTTTTTTCTTAGTTTTTAGAAGCTCATTTTATTTCATTCCCATCTCTCTCTTCTGCTACGTCTTTTTTCCCACCATTTTTGCTACATAATTTTTTTACTTTATTTTGTTATATTTTTATCGGATCTCAGCATTCAAACGAATATATAATACGCAAACATTTTAAATTAAAAAAAATGTATAAAAAAATATTAAAATAATGGATTTCGGCATTCGAAAACATACCCTTACCTGATAAAACATAGTTCACTGGAAATTGCCACATGGACAAGCTAATAATGAGCTCAAGCGTTTTGTGGTCCCATGACACAGAGTCTATGCAATAATTTTTCGTATCATGCTGAAGGTAATTTTGATTTAACGGTGAGCATTACAAAGTTAAAAATTGAGAAAGTGACAGGCGAAAGTTACACACTGGTCAATCAACTTTTGACCAAAAAAAGTTAGTGAAGAAAAGAAATGAAGCCTATGAAATACAACGAGAGAATTCCCTCACCTCTCATGGAGAAAAGCAGGTCTTATCAGTTACTGTTGCACATATTCGTAATAGAATTTTGGTAGCACTTGTAAATCTGGACTAGTTTAGTGATGTTCTTTTGTAGAAGATGAAGCTTTGCTATGTTTCACTAGTAGCAGTATAATTCTACCGTTGGGATTCTGTTCTGTTGTTGACTAGACAGATCCCAACTGCAGAGGATCTAGTCTCCTATTAAGTTGTTTCAGTTCTTCTTTTTGGTTAATAAAACTTTTAACCCTTTATCCAATACAAAAGGAAAGAAAACAACATCACAGGAGCAAGACAGTCAAGAAGCTAAAATCAACGAAAGGGTCTTACAAAAACAATACTAATTTCTTAATAGAGGAATTGTTGAGATTCAATTCATAGCTAAAGTAGTACAAGAAGGAAAAACTATCGAGGTCTTTCTAGAACTGGGTCTCTGTTTTTTGAAACAGAGACAAGATCTATAGAAGACAAATTTTAAAACATTCCTGAGAACTTGGCCTCTGCTGGGGATCAATCGAGGAGGTGGCCTTCTTGTTGTTGTTGATATTGGTGACAGTGCAGCCATTTTGAGCTTATGATTACGATTAAGGCCCAAAATCGCTCTTAATATAAAGCGAAACCCCGTACAGTATAGTAAACTCAAAAGTGTCACGTGTCACTTATTGTCTTTGATAAAAGTAGCTTGGAGTAAACAAAGAAAATGATGCGAACCCATACAATTTGTGAGCCCAGCTCTAATAGAGAATAATAGTGTGTACCACGCGGAACCGAGTAAGAAGCGTGTGCGCTATTAGATGCTTTTATATATATATATATATATATATATATATATATATATATATATATATATATTTCTATGTCATACTTGTCCTTCGATTCAAAAAACCAAGTCGTCTCTCAGTCTCAATGTTTTGCTCTTAAAAGTTAAAAGAATGGCTCTTTGATTTGAACGAGTCCTCTATTCTCAACTCCAAGGAAAAAACACGCTCCCCTTTTACAAAAACTAGGCCCCCTAGTGGGCTAAACCTGCATTTACTACTAATTATTTCGTGAAGTCCGATGACCGATTCTCACCCTGAAGACCAATGGAATCGCCTAAAGGTGGAGGAAAAGTTTTATTTTGCTTACATGGCATTTACTTACTTACCTGTTGTGAAAGGATTGCGCTTACTTTGCAATAGAACGGTAACAGGATGATTAGCATAAGAGCTTTGCTATATCAACCACCAAATCTCTGACCATCATTTTGAACATCGAATTTATAAGAAGCTTTTCACTGATGGTTTATTTCATCCGGTATATTTTATTTGTCATTCTTTTTGAAAATGGTAATCCTATTTCTAAGTTACACGGAGATACTTAAAATAAACACTTAAAATTATAAGCGAGAGCTTTTTTATAGTTATTAATAAAGTTATTTGTGTCTTACTTGTTATAATGATTTCACTAATGAAAAATGGTAAATTGCATAAATTATCTATGTGAGCTTCTTGATGATTACCGCTGGAGCTACCCGGATGTGTCAAACACCCAAAAAAGCGGATGTATGTATAACAGTACTCCGATTGGAGCTTCCTAACAATTACCACTGCAGCTATCTGGATGTACCAAACATCCAAAAAATCGGATGCATGTATAACAATGCTCTTCTTAAAATGAATATCCTAATCTGTTTGCTTAATTATAAACAACATCACTTATATTTTTTATACCACATAAATAAGGGGTATTGTAGAAAAATATAATGTCTCTTAAAAATTTCAGCTAATTTAAATGGTGACAATCAAAATTGGACAGAGAGTACGCCTTTTACTACTTTTGTCTTAAAGAAAATCACTGTTGCAAGTGGCTTATGACACGGTGTCTGAAGTGATGTCTATTTTGGCAGTGCAATATCTTTACCGTTAGTATAAACCGTAAAAATAAATGAACTAAAAAGTGGAACACCCGAAATGAACCATCAAAGGATTCACTAGTAAAATCGTGATAATTGATGAAAGTTAATTAATAATTTATTAACTTTACTCTTCAAAAAGTATTGTAGCGAGTAAAATGAAATGATGTTGTGCGATTTGAGTAGGGTGCTTTGTTTTAGTTGTTCATTTTCGTGGTCCCTATAGCAATGCTCATAATATAAATTATGAATTCAACCAACATCTTTTTCAAATACTACGTAAGGGAAATATCAATAAATTTATAGGGAGATTAATGTTAACTTGACGCACTTAAAACAAAAGTTAGTATTGTGCACAAATTAATTCGGACTAAAATACCCTTAAATATTCCCTAAAACACATTAAAGTATGGACCTTTTGAACATTTAAAAATCTAAAAAAAATCGAAAATAAAATTCAAAGAAAACTCTGATCGGGTCACTCACGTCTCGTCAGCACATGAAGGTGCATTGGTCATCGAACAACGATGGTTTGCAGCCAAAATTTTCAAAATTGTCATTTTCTATTTCCAGCTTGGTGGTGGTGTTTGTTTTCGGTAATAGTTGTTGAAATATGCTAGATCTAAAGTTGAGATTTTTAATTCGTACAAGCGACGTCTGATGGCAGTCTGACATGCACAATAGGAGATGCACCCAGTGCTGAAATGTAGATGTCGTCGAGTTGGTTCCAATAGTATTGGGGACGCACTTTTCCTACCATCGGTTTACTCGGTATCGCAAAAATTCTCTAGATATTAAAAAAAATTAAACCAATAAATTTATTTAAATACTTAATTATCTTTCTGTTTGTTTAAGCAAAATTTGAATTCCTAGGCCATTTTAATTATAAATAATTTGCGCAGGATGATAACTTGTGCATGAAATATGGTAAGTTACCAACCTCACTCACACATACACACACACACGTGTGTGTGTGTTCGTGTCTGAACACGCACTCCAATTAGATTAGTTGGTAGAGTCACTTATCATTGTACAAGAGATTATGGATCAAACCCTAATCAAATTTGGGATGGGAGAGGTCGACCTCCCATTGTGTAGCCAAATTTTATATATATATATATAGAGAGAGAGAGAAATTGATAGTTTTGTGACAAAAATCAAATTACAAATTTCAAATTCGAAATAAAAATAAAATTTTAATTTTTTAAATAACATTAAATATATTTTTATTATACTCCGTCTATCCCATATTGTTTGTTCATTTTGACTTTTTGAAGTAAGTGGTTTCGCTTCCACCTTGACTATTGACACGACATTGATGAGTATAGGGTCTTAAAGGATGAAATCGAAGACCTAATCTAGGAAGGGTACCACAAGAAGTTTGTCCGCTTGGAAACTGACCTATGAGACAAGCACCAAAGGGGCTCTCTTGAGAAAGAGTAAGCGAAACCCCAATCAATAGGGACGATCTTCTCCATCACTGGAGGGCTATATGTCCATGGCATCTCTGAGCAGGCCAATAAAATTTATATTAGGCAGAACTTTTAGCTTCTTGAGCAAAAAGACCAAGACCTATTAAGCTTTCAACTTCTCTAGCTCAGAACTAGAAGATGTCCACACTCCCCACTAGGATGCAGAATAACTCTCACCATAGCCAACTTCGAAGTAAAAAGGATATTAGTTTATGAAGGAAGTTCCGTGGACATCTTCTACCTAGAGGTCTTTAAAAAGATGAAAATCGTGGTGGATCATCTCCAACTAGTGGACTCCACTTTTTTATGGCTACTCTAGGGAGTCAATCATGCTCGAAGGATACATCACTTTACTAATCATAACAAGGAAGGCGCTGCACCAAATAACTATGTTGGACACCTTTTAGGTGGTCAAAATTTCATTTCTAACCAATGGACTCATTTTTTTATGGCTACTATAGGGATTCGGTCATGTCTGAAGAATCCATCTCATTTCCAGTCACAACAAGGCGCCATGCCAAGTAACCTTGTTGGTCACCTTTCTAATGGTTAAAATTCCATCACCCTACAACATAATCCTAGGCCGACCGAGCATGGCCACCATGATAGTAGTAGTTTCCTGCAACTATTTAAAAATGAAGTTCCACACCAACTTCGGCGTAGGGGAGGTATGCGGAGACGAAGTCTAGGCGAGACAATGCTATGTGGCCTCTATGAAGGAGATGGATGTTGAAGAACTGCCAAGTGTCATAGCTTCAAGACTTGATGGAAGTAAAGTGAAAGAAGACGACAACTGACACTGTCCAAAGGAAAGTAATGCTATGTGGCCCAGCAATCGGGACATAGTAAAGGAAAGAACCCTTATATGGCCATTGGAACTTGATGGAGGCAAGAAAGAGGTGGATAGAACTAACACTATTTTGGGTAGTAATTATTTATTTTTCTGCATTATTTTGTTTAGGTTTTTATCTAGGTAGTAATTTCCTTCAAAATAATCAATAAAAGTATATGTTTATGTATCTTTTTTTCAAAGTATTGATTGATGTAAAGATAAGACACTACCTGGACTATTCTTTAAGACATTTCCAATTATCGCACCCCCTAAAAATATCTAGGTCTTACTCATAGTGGACAAGGATCAATACAATCATGGAAAGGGATGCAATAGTTAGCAGCAGGTCCAATCTAGTACCCTTACCACTCTTGTTCGCGGCATAGGATAGGCCATCTCTAGAGTCGCTTCCTCAAGGTCATGCTGGTTAACACACTTTTGTTAGTAGTATGCCTTACAATCCAATGATATCTGATGTTTAAGTATATTATTTATAAAACAATCTTATTCGAATTATTATCATAACTAATGGTATGTTTATTTATCATGAATATTTTTTTAATTATATTGTTATAATTAAGTCCATTAAGTAAGCAATGGAGAAAGGATTATAACAAGATCATAATTTTGAAGCATAGTCTTCTCAAAAGCTTTTATCTTTAATGTTTCTGGTCATAGGATATTAATTAGACAACTAGTAATTCGAATAGACTGGTACATACTATGTTTGCTCAATTTGGAGGGTGACTGATCTCAATGTCACTTGTATGGTAAACACTTAAACAAATATGTATGTGCTCATTGGAGAATGAGTTCACTAAACATGACTTAACTTAAGAAAACCTAATGGAGTTTTACTTGCCTATCAATAAATAGTTCTTATGTTACAATTGTGGATATGATTCTTAGACCTGAGACACCATAGTTATCTTGTATGCAACTTATTATACTTCAATGCTATTTAATATAGTTATATTCATAGATCATTAATTGGTATTAATTAGGTATAATGGGTTTTATACGGAGGTATGTGAGTGTACAATAAGGGATCTATCAATCCTAAGTAAAAAGGAGAGAATATCCTATTTGATTTACTAAGATATAATTTGGGAAGTTCCTTGGCCAAGTGTAGGTACTGTTTTTTCCACCTATGACCCATACATCAAGCTTATTACCCAAGGTTACTCCTCTTTAAAAAGGTAGATATGGCGAGGGTGCGGATTACGATTAGTAGGGATGTGAAAACGAGTATAATGTGGATTACGATGAATAGGTATTTGAAAATGAGTATAACCTACAAAGTCTAATATAAATCCTTTATAAGTAGTAAAGAGGATCCCGCGATGGGTGCACTTTTAATGTATTAAAAAAAGGTTATTTGTCATCTGAGCACAAAGTTAGGATGACGGATAAGGAGCCATCATTTGACCTTAAGAGGGTCAAATCCCTTATCATTGGTCTACAGGAAAAATTCCAAGGATCGAGAGATTTGGATGTAAAAGAGTGAGGATTTAAAGCTCCATCTCTTACCTAGACCGAACTCTAGCCCTTTATGTTTCAAGAAAATGAATTAAAATTTTAATTCAAGTATTATTACGATACATTAATAATAGAGTCAAGCACACATTTTGCAATTTATATTCAAACAAAGTGTAGACTAAGGTTCCAACCCAAGAGGGGGGTGAATTGGGTTTTTAAAAACTTTCACTAATTACTTTTAAGTTTATAAAAACAGTTAAATGCACAAGCGTATAAATAAGTAAAGTGATTTAAATAAAAGAGTTTAAGGAATAGAAAGTACAAACTCAGTTTATAGTGGTTCGACAATATCGAATTTGTTTCGACCCTACATTCACTCTCTTCAAGGAATCTCCTTGAAGTAATCCACTAAAAATTTAGTTGTACAACTTCACGGCTGTTGTACAAACCTTACAACCAATCTCTTCCTCTCGAAAGCTAATCTTTTCATTTCGAAAGTTAATCCCTTTACAATAAATATGAGTTGATGTAAAGTAAATGGTAGAGAGATAACAATGAATGCTTTTACAAATGAACAATATCTCTCTTTCAAATAAACGCTTGAAGAATGGCTCAATAATAAATGTTTCAAGGCTTTTGTGTATTAATGAGCAAAAACACAAATGAATATGTAATCCTCTCTTCTTAAATGCTCATTGGAGTGGGTTTATATAGCCTTGAATTAATATGGACGTTTGGTACTGACCTGGTAAGTTTTGGTGCATTAAATACTCAAGTTTGACACCTTAATGATCATATTTTTTGAATTACTAGTCGACTGGGTCCAGTGAAAAGTCTCACTTTTAAGGCTTTGTAAGAGTACCAGTCGACTAGGGACATTCTGTCTAAGATGTCAGTTGACTGGTACAAATCACCCAATCGACTGGGGACATACTGTCCCATATTCCAATCGACTGGTATAAGGGGCCAGTCGACTGGGTTGCCCTTCAACCCAGTTTTTCATGTTTTTTACTTAGAAAAGTTTGAATAAATGGTTTTATCAAAATGCTTTTACAAAAGGAGCCATACAAAAAGCTAGTTACTTTAACAAAAGAGATTTACTGCTTGTTTCAATACCTCGCACTTCATGCGAAACCAAAATTCGAAAAAATCAAGGCTTTAAGCCCTTCTTCAAATCATCTCTTTAGAATCTCAAAAACACTTTATTTTTTATGAATAGTGACATTTTTAAAGATGCTTTAATCATACTTCAAATGTATATAATTATTATAATTATTTTTGGAAATGTTTCATGTTCAAAAAGTAAGGAGAAAAGTCATTTTTTTTAAATATCAGCATGATCCAGTCGATTGGGTACTTGATCCAGTCGACTGGAAAACTCCCAGAAACATTATGCTCTTTTACCCAATCGACTGGTACCATGACTTATTCAACTAGATCCTTTAGAAATAGCATAAAAACCTCATTAAGTTGATTGGTCTCCCGACCTAGTCAACTGGGTCACTTGATTTCAGCAAAACTCACTCCGAAAGTTCATCTTTCCTCTAAATTTCTTCTTGATTTCAAAATATTTTTCCAAATCTTAAATATACAAGTTTCTATTAGTTATATTAACAAAAATCAATGATACCTACACCCAAAATTTGCATCCAAAACTCAAAATCACAACTTGGCTTAAAACCCCATTTTTTTTTTAAACAACCCCTTTTCTTCAAACTTTTCTTCAAAGAAAGTCTTTGAATCCAAACTCCAAGTTCACAAATCTTTAGTTTAATAAATATACTTGAATTAAAAAGAAAGAAAACAAGCTTTTACCTTGAAAATATGCAAAAAAAACTCTCATTTCTTTCTTTTTCTCCTCTCTTTCTTCTTATATTCTTTTTTTTTCTTTTCTCCATTTTCTCTCATTTCTCCCGAAAATTCTAGAGAAATCCAGAAAAAAAATGTTGGATTCTCTCCCTCTCTCCTTTTATTTATACTAAAAACTACCCCTTAATTTCCCATTCATCCCTCAATTCTTCCTTCCCCCTATTAACTACCCCAAATCTCTTTAAAACTTGACATTTCCCCCAAAGATTAGATTTTTACTACCAACTCTACTTTAATTACTTATTCCTAAGTTCCATAAGTCCAAGCACAAATTGAAGAAAAATAGAAACTGAACAAACACCTTAAAACATGTCAAAAAGAATTTTTGTGATTAAAATATTTAAAACTAAGTATCCGGCTCTACAAGGCTAGAGTGAAGTTTAGGGATGCACTTTTCCATCTCCAAAATTTGACTCCAGAAGTTACCCATTTTCCATCACAAACAATTTTAATATTATCCTAAACATAAAATATAAGCGTACCATGAATCAAAACATCAAGAAAGCATCAAAAACATTTCATCAAATACTTGGTGTGCAACTTTAAACTAACCACATTCATGAAGAATTTGCAAGAAATTGCAACCAACAAATCACAAGCAACCAAAATTAAGTTAAGGGAAACGAAAGTACCTTAGAATGAGAAGGAATCAGGTGTGTTTTTATGCCTACCAAAAGATTGTTAAAGTTTGTTCTCTTCTTGGGTCAAACGTTTTTATTCTATAACCTTGAGCATCCGTCAGAATTCCCTTCGATCTTGTCCCCATTGGTGGTAAATGGGATAAAAATGATTTTCCAAGCAAAAACTTGCAAAAGAAATGAAGTAATTTGATGAAGAAATGGTGTAGAGACCAAGTGGTGGAGAAGAGAAAATTGGGTTTCATGAACTTCAACATCTTGTTAAAGGACTAATCATCCTTGTCATAATTCATTTTCCCAAAATTGCACTCCTTTGCAAAGACTTATCACCGCAATGTCCAAAAATTTCTACAATGGGGACAAGATCATTTCCAACAAAATCCAAATTCATGAGAATTCTTTATAAAGCAAAAATTTTATATGCATGAAATTAACTAAATATTTCATAATCACGAAAAAATTTAAGTAACTTAAGCAAAAAAATTCATATCCATGAAATTAATTGAGAATTTCATATTCAT
Source organism: Bretschneidera sinensis (assembly GCA_023935145.1). NCBI lineage: Eukaryota > Viridiplantae > Streptophyta > Magnoliopsida > Brassicales > Akaniaceae > Bretschneidera > Bretschneidera sinensis. The sequence goes on from CM043705.1 coordinate 6,118,279, forward strand.
GAAAAATTGAAGTACTCAATTAAGGAAAAAAATTCATATGCATGAAATTAATTGAGAATTTCATACTCTTGAAAGAAAACTAAGTATTCACTTAAATTGGAAATTTCATATGTGTAAACCGAGGTACAAACCCAAGGGGGGGTGAACTGACTTTTAAAAACTTTTTGCAATTAACAAACAAGTTTTAACAATTTAATTAAGTAAGGCATACAATAAATAAATTTCTTGAAATTAAAGGAGTAAAGGAAGAGAATATACAAACTCCATTTATAGTAGTTCGGTAGTATCGGAATCACTCCGATCCTATGTCCATTCTCTTTAAGGAACCTCCTTGAAGCAATCCACTAATGATAGTCGGGCAACTTCATGGGCGTTGTCCAAATCTTACAAGTACTCTTTTCTACAAGGAAGTTACAAGGAAGTGATTAATACCTAAACACTCTAAAAGTTATACTAACTCTTTCTCTTTACAATAATTGATATTGAATGTAAAGAGAAGGAAAAAAGATAACAATAAATGTTTTACAAGATGAAGATAATCTCTCTTTTAAGGACAGAGCTTGATAAATAGCTCAAATGAAATTTTCAAATCTTTCAAGAGTATTAATGAGCTATTTTACAAATTCAGTATTCTTTCTTCTTGTTTAAATGCTCATTGATAAGGGGTTTTTATATCCTTTGATTTATGTGGTCATTCTCAAATCCCACATCTATATTTTGAAAATTAGTCATTTTTCTCGGTAGGACAATCGACTATGTAAAATGGATAGTTGAGTGTCCTCTCTTCCATTTGAAATTCTAGGTTTGAAATGATTTGGATAGTCGACTGTCTAAATGGGCAGTCAAATATAAAACTCTTTGTCTCTTTAACAGTCGACTGTCCATTTTGATTTCAAAATGGTTGTTGTGAGTTTTAAATTACTCGCAAGCGCATGAGTCATTTGCAGTATAGTGTTGTGCAAGTACGAGGTCGAATCCACAGGGAATTGCGTTGTGAAAGTATATTTTCAATCTAAACTAATTCTATCTTAACCTAGTTCCGAATTTTGAATGATATTGCAAAATAAATATAAACTAAACTAAGTTGATTTAAAAACTAATAATTAAAACACTAAGGTTTCCGAATCCACCCCACCAAAGTTTAAGCATATATGTCCTAAAAAATAGCCTATCAAAAGATTCCATGAATCCAACTATGAGACAAAAAATAAAGAATATCCCAATTAAACCAAAAGCGTCCAATGTATCCACTCTTAACAAATCACAAAGGAAATCCAATTTAATCGAAAAGCATTCAATGTATCCATCAGATGAAACATAAGGAATATCCAACAGACAATTTAAACTCAATCAATTATAAGATTAACTCAAATAATTGATAGAACATTTATACTAAAAATTTTCAGATTTGTACAAGCAAATCTGAACTACTACGCCAAACAATGGCGGGGCTTCATCTTCAACCTTAGCTGAAGAGTCTAGCCACTCATAACTATAAAACTATAATAAAAAGTGCTAAACATTTAAACTAAAACAACTGAATATAAAGAAATAAATAAACAACTTTATATGGGAGAAATTCCACTCGCTGACGGGCGACGCTTCCCCTTGTGGTGACAAAGCCTTCGAGATCCACCAGAATGCTAGCGGACGTCCACCGGTAAACACTAAAGTGGCTCAGGAATTGTACATTAAAGATGAAGTGATGAAGGGCTTATATAGGGAAATATCACAAGTGCAATATGCTTCCAATCCGATGTGGGATACTGCAGATTCCAGTTTTTGCTCTTTGACTTTTGTCTACTAAAACTGCCATAACTTTCTCTAGAAAAATCATTTTATTGATCCGTAAAATTCCCCTAAAAATAGACATCGGGATCTTTCCAAGAATACATGGCTCATCTCGTGGTTCTTCCTGAATCAATACAGTTAAATCCTCAAAAATGGTTGATCTATCACGCTGAAATCATGCACAGCCTGACCTTTGTCTATTAAAACTGCCATAACTTTCTCTAGAAAAATCATTTTATTGATCCGTAAAATTCCCCAGAAAAGAGACATCCGGATCTTTCCAAGCATATATGGTTCATCTTCTGGTTCTTCCTAAATCAATACAGTTTAATCCTCAAAAATGGCTGATCTGCACGAGCAATTCTGGCAATTTAGTGAAACTTCTTTCCAAGCTTGTAAACCTGTAAAACAACGAAAAAAACTCAAAGTAACAAATTCCTAAGCTAACAAATGTAAATTAAAGGGCCAAAATATGCAATATTTGGCACTCATCAAATACCCCCAAACTTACAATTTGCTAGTCCCTTAGCAAAACAAAATAATAAAAAAAGAAAAACCTAAATGAAAAACAAAGAACATAAAGATAAGTTCATCACTCATGGTATCCAAAAATTTAAGGAGCACACGTCACCATGATATTCATTCATGAGCAATCTTAAAAAAATAAACCCATCTTCGCAATGAATAGAAAAGTTAAAGTCTAATTACTTACAAAAGGCAGGTTAAGGCATCACAAGTCTGACACTGTGTAAAGTGAATTAGCATATAGAAATGAAGCTTCCAAGTGACTCCAATGTGTAAGGTCTCCATGTCTCAAGATTCACCAAATTTCCCATCATAATGAACAAAAATAGCATAGTTTTTATCCTTTTTTTTATATATATAAAAGGCTCTGCTATGTTTAATTCCCTTAAGCTTTCTAATTGACCCATGTAGCGAGTGTTGAGTCAATGACTCCCAAACCAGATGGTTTTAGGGCATTAGGTGTAAAAACACCCCTAAGGACTTACTAACTCGAGTCAAAAAGGCTACAAAATTAAACCAGCCTTAATACTACCAAACAAAATTCCACCTTTTGACGTGAACACTCACTGCTTACTGAGGCAAGAGGTCCAGTTACTCAGCAGAAAGTTTACTGATAATGAATTTTTTTAATTTTTTATTATGCTTTTCTATGCCCAAGAGTTCATTCAACAAGTCATCCAGTTTCAGTTAAGATAAGGAAAAATACACATTAAAATCACGTGTCATACCTCACATAATTTGTGCTAATGTGCTCGTGTTAGATTAGATCAAACATGTGAATTCTCAAAATGCCTAAAGTAAGTAATTAAATTTTAAAAATTTATCACCAGATTATGTGTTCAAAATGTTAAGCTCACCAATGACATCACATCACAGAAAATGTTTAGATCAACCAAAATTTCACGATAACATGAGCATGCATTTATCTCTACGATGAAAAGACAACAAATTAGGACAAAGTGTGTGATGTGTCTCCCATACCCCAAAACTTAAATTACACATTGACCCCATGTGTGACTAATATGGAAAGAGCTGACTTGAGATATGGAGAACTATCTGGACTGGTATGGCTCATAGCATACCCCCAAACTTGAACTGAAGTACGCATTGTCCCTGAAAAATAAAAAAACTGGAAAACAAAAAATACTGGAAACAAACATTAATCATAAAAATGCGAAATAATAAATAAACAGAAAAGATAAGCTGTGGGGTGCCTCCCATGAGCGCTAAGTTTAACGTCTTCAGCCAGATCCAACATTAGTAATCGCGCCCAACGAAACGCTCCGCCATCTGATCAATAAATGGGAATGAAAAACGATTAGGCCTAGTGACAGTATTCAATTTACGGTAGCTGATACTCACTCTCCAAATTGACTGAACACGAGTTGGAACCAACTCGTCGTCCTTATGCTGCACTACCGTTAATTCAACACGTTTGGGCACAACATGAATCTGGCTTACCCACTTGCTATCAGAGATGGGATAAATGATCCCTACCTCTAATAGCTTAATATCTTCTGCCCTCACAACCTCTTGCATAGCAGGGTTGAGCCTTCTTTGTGGCTCCCTCGATGGCTCAGCATCCTCCTCCAAATGTGTCTTGTACGTCACCACTGAGGGGCTGATCCCCTTGATGTCCTCAATGGTCCAGCCTATAGCTTCCTTATGCTCTCTTAAGACGTCCAATAATTTCTCATCTAGAGCATCACCCAGATCTGAAGGTATAATCACAGGCAAACTATCGACTGAACCTAGGAACGTATACTTAAGATTATCTGGTAAAGGCTTAAGTTCTTTCTTGGGAGTTTCAGGTGCGGCGGTCTCCTCCGTCTTATTGCTCTTCCGAGGAGGAGACTCTAAAATGGCATTCGTTTGCTCAAGTAATTTATCTAAATCCATATCCTTTCCAAATTGAGCAAAACATGCCTCTAGGGGGTCTTCAGTGCCGGAGTCATCCACAATCTCCTCCGTCTTACTGCTCTCCCGAGGAGGAGACTCTAAAATGGTATTTGCTTGCTCAAGTAATTTATCTAAATCCAAATCCTCTCCAAATTGAGCAAAACATGCCTCCAGGGGGTTCTCAGTGCTTGATTCATTCACAGTCTCCTCAAGAATCTCCTCTATCAAGCATACATTTCTCACTTCATCATATTCATGTGGTTGCCTAGTGATATCAAAAATATTCAACTCTACTGTCATATTTCCGAAGGAGATCTTCATCACCCCTGTCGTACAATTTATCAGGGCGTTAGCCGTGGCTAAGAATGGTCGCCCTAGAATAACCAGTATTTGAATCCCTACATTCTGAATCGGCTCTGTGTCAAGCACAATAAAATCCACGGGGAAATAGAACTTATCCACTTTTATCAAAACATCCTCAACTATTCTCCGTGGTCTTTTCACTAACCTGTCAGCCAATTGAAGCGTAGTGGATGTGGGCTTCAATTCTCCTAACCCCAACTGTAAATAGACTGAGTAGGGTAGAAGATTCACACTTGCCCCTAGATCCAAAAGAGTCCTCTCAATGTGGCTGACTCCTATCGTGCAAGAGATGGTAGGACACCCCTGGTCCTTATACTTGATGGGTAGCTTGCACTGAAGGATTGAGCTGACCTGCTTGGTCAAAAATGCCTTTTTTGGGACATTCATCCTCCTTTTGATAGTGACCAAGTCCTTTAAAAACTTGGCATATGATGGCATTTGATGGATGGCATTCAAAAATGGAATATTGATTTGGACTTGCTTGAATACCTCCAGAATTTCCTCATACTTCCTTCATTTCTTCGGCGCCTGTAGTCTCTCGGGGTAAGGTGCTCTAGGTACAAATGACCTAGGAGGGTCTTTCTCAGTAGGTGTGGTTGTAGATGACTCAGCATCTCTCTTCTCCGTGTTGCCACTTCCTTGCCCTTGCTGCATAGCAGGGCTCTCTTCCACTCAATTGTCCACCTGTCTCCCAGACCTCAGTGTGACAATCTACTGTACTTGTTCTACCCCGTGCGTAGGAGTTAATGAACTCTCAACCATATATTGTCCTTTCAGGTTTGGCACGGGCTGACTGGGGAACTTTCCCTTCTCTCTCTCACCCAAGTGACTTGCAATTTGCCCTATTTGACTCTCCAACTTGGCAATTGCTTAGGTGTTTACCACTGTTGCACTCCTCACATCACTAATATTTTGGCTAGTCGCCTTCATGAACTCCTTAAGGGTGTCCTCTAGCGACTGTGAAACTAGCGCTGGTGTTTGAGTGGGTGCGTGGTAAGCAGTTGAAGGTGCTGGATGGGTAGAACGACCATGATTAGGAATTTATGGGGCAAATCCGAGAGGATATTGATTTTGAGCATGATAAGGGGCTCCTCCCTGATTCGTTGGTTGGTTCTGCCTCCATGAAAAATTTGGGTGATTCCGTCACCCTGGATTGTACGTCTCGGAGTACAATCCATTTGACTGCCTTCGAAAGTCATTGAAAGCATTTACTTGTTCCATAAGATACTCGGCAGAAGCAGCCATTGATGGGCAATTATGTGCTAGATGCATGGGACTAGCACAGATGGAACAACTTTTAACATTGAATGTGTTGGCAGCATTGATGGATTAGCTCACAGTGAGAGTGTCAATCTTCTTAGTGAGGGCATCTAACTTTATCCTCAAATCAGCGTCCTCCCTGACCTCATAGATGCCTCCCCTCTTAGGAGCATGAATGGACTTATCTCGACAGCTTAAAAAATCCCACTACTGCGAGTTGTCGGACAACTTGTCCAACGCCATATATGCTTTGTCTCCTGTCAGACTCAAGAATGCCCCCTATTCATAGACTCGATCATGCTACGGTTGGGTTGAGTCAACCCTTGGTAGAAGAATTGAACGAGTCTCCACTTCTCATATCCATGTGGAGGGCATCTGATCAGTAGCTCTTTGAAGCGCTCCCAACCCTCAGAAAATTTTTCATCCTCATCCTGAGTGAAAGAGCTGATCTCCTTTTGGCACTCATTCACTCTAGACATTGGGAAAAACTTATGATAAAATTTGGTAAGCAGGTTTTTCCAAGAGGTAATAGACCCGGGCGTGTCGCCCTAGCTCTATCGTGAAGAGAAAAAGGGAAGAATCGAAGATTGACTGACTCTTCAAAGAAGTTCTGGAATTTGAATGTGGCACAAATGTCTTTGAACTTCTTCACATGGCTATAAGGATTTTCAAGATCTAAGCCATAGAATGAGGGTAAGAGTTGGATGACATGTGGCTTCAAGTCAAAGTGGGTGGCATTGGTCGGTGGCAACACTATGCAAGAGGATGAGTTAGTCGCAACGGGTGCGAACAAGTCCCTAAGGGATGTAGTGTAGTCCACGTTCCAAGCTCTAGGTTGCTCTACATGTTCAGGATGATTTGCATTCCTATAATTCTCTACCATCTCAACAGTCTCTCTCTCAACTAGCGCTCTTTTCTGTCTCCTAAGAGTTCTTTCTAAGTCGGGATCTAAATGTATCAGATCTAAGTCCAAGGATCTCCGACCAAGCATACACCAACAGAAAAAGCACTAAAGTAAACTAACCAGTAGAAACTTGCAGAATAAAATAAAATAACCGCACAAACAGCTAACACACTACTCACAAAATGAGCCAACACAAAATTTTAAAATAATATATATATATATATATTTTTTTGGATAACTAACTAGTAAAAAAATAAAATCAATTCAGACAAAAAATTTTCACAAACCAAACAACTCCCTGGCAAAGGCGCCAAAAACTTGTTGTGAGTTTTAAATTACTCGCAAGCGCACGAGTCGTTTGCAGTATAGCGTTGTGCAAGTGCGAGGTTGAATCCACAGGGAATTGCATTGTGAAAGTATATTTTCAATCTAAACTAATTCTATCTTAACCTAGTTCCGAATTTTGAATGATATTGCAAAAGAAATATAAACTAAACTAAGTTGATTTAAAAACTAATAATTAAAATACTAAGGTTTCCGAATCCACCTCACCAAAGTTTAAGCATATATGTCCTAAAAAATAGCCTATCAAAAGATTCCATGAATCCAACTATAAGACAAAAAACAAAGAATATCTCAATTAAACCAAAAGCATCCAATGTATCCGCTCTTAACAAATCACAAAAGAAATCCAATTTAATCAAAAAGCATTCAATGTATCCATCAGATGAAACACAAGGAATATCCAACAGACAATTTAAACTCAATCAATTATAAGATTAACTCAAATAATTGGCAGAACATTTATACTAAAAATTGTCAGATTTGTACAAGCAAATCTGAACTACTACGCCAAACAATGGCGGGGCTTCATCTTCAACCTTAGCTGAAGAGTCTAGCCACTCATAACTAAAAAACTATAATAAAAAGTGCTAAACATTTAAACTAAAACAACTGAATATAAAGAAATAACTAAACAACTTTACATGGGAGAAATTCCACTCGCTGACGGGCGGCGCTTCCCCTTGTGGTGACAAAGCCTTCGAGATCCACCAGAATGCTAGCAGACGTCCACCGGTAAACACCAAAGTGGCTCAGGAATTATACATTAAAGATGAAATGAAGAAAGGCTTATATAGGGAAATATCACAAGTGCAATATGCTTCCAATCCGATGTGGGATACTGCAGATTTCAGTTTTTGCTCTTTGACCTTTGTCTATTAAAACTGCCATAACTTTCTCTAGAAAAATCATTTTATTGATCCATAAAATTCCCTATAAAATAAACATCGGGATATTTCCAAGCATATATGGCTCATCTCGTGGTTCTTCCTGAATCAATACAGTTAAATCCTCAAAAATAGCTGATCTGTCACGCTGAAATCATGCACAGCCTGACCTTTGTCTACTAAAACTGCCATAACTTTCTCTAGAAAAATCATTTTATTGATCCGTAAAATTTCCCAGAAAATAGACATCCATATCTTTCCAAGTATATATGGCTCATCTTCTGGTTCTTCCTAAATCAATACAGTTTAATCCTAAAAAATGGCTAATCTGCACTTGCAATTCTGGCAATTTAGTGAAACTTCTTTCCAAGCTTGTAAACCTGTAAAACAATGAAAAAAACTCAAAGCAACAAATTCCTAAGCTAACAAATGTAAATTGAAGGGCCAAAATATGCATTATTTGGCACTCATCAATGGTAAGTTATGGATATTTGAACAGTCAGCTATGTAAATTGAAAGTCGACTGTGAAACTTTCTGTCCTTTTCACAGTCGACTGTCCATTAGTCATAGTCGATTATCCATTTGAATTCTCAAAATGGTCAGTTACAGAGACTTAGACAGTCGATTGTCAGTTTCAGAAAACTCAGATTTTAAATCAGTTTTGACAGATTTGAGTTTTTGAGACAAGATCAAGCTAAGAAACTAAATGAAAGATTTATATGTAAAGGCAAACTATCTTAGAATCTAAATTTGGTCTTCGATCTTCTTTCGAATGTCTCTTATATGCTATCTTTTCTTCTCTATGCTTGAATTGCGTCCTGTCCTTAAGTTAGATTCTTAACCTTAATGAAAAATACTTAGATAAAACTATTAGCATAGTTAAAACACTATTTTGTCATAATTAAAATCAAATAAGGGTCAACAATCTACCCATTTTTGATGATGACAAAACTGAAGTAAGAAAAACAATTTAAAGACTAAGTGTTGGGTTTTTACAAAAAAACGGACCTTAATCTATGTATACAAACAATTCTTATTGTCTTGTTCTTTTTTCTCTATTATCTCTTCCGTTCTCTATTCTCTTTTCTCTACTTTCTTTATGTTTCTCCACCTTATTGATATCAACACAAAAGGACGAAGAGACAAGACAAGACAGATATAAATAAAAAAAAATCATAACAAAAAGGCTAGAAAAAGAGCAGATTTTTCTAAAAATATGTGCTTTGAGCTCTAGTAACTATAATAAATAGCATAATAAGCATGTCCATCCCAATGGATAGCTATAGTATACTAAAATGAGACTGTATGCAAAATATTAGCTCAAAACAAATACCAGAGAACTTCCCAAGACGAATTAGAATACTAATACATGAGTTAAAATCAATAACAACCATTCAATTTGTAAAAGAAAAGCTAATTGCTCAAAACACATACATCAAACTGAAAAATAAACAGCTGAAGTTCCCATGAACCTAACAAATAACCAAGTCAAGGAAATAGTCATGTCATATAGCCATGGTAACAAAGTAAAATGCATGAATAAAGAAAAATACATGTCCTTGCAAATTTTTTATAAAGCTCTAAAATAAAGAACAGATGAAAGGTATCAAGGAGTGTCAGAGGGTCGATGAATCTTGGTGATATGCTCTCTAAGCTCTTCAAGCTCACCATTGATGATGTCGAAATGAGTATTCATCGTGAGTGAGAATGAGGACATCTCATCCTTGAGTTCTCGAATAGCAGCTAAAACTGATGTATTATAATCCGATGAACTGAAATCGCTAGCACCAACACAAGCATATGTCACAGCCTCTAGCTCATCATCCCCTGCCATACCCTAATTTGCTAGAGTAGCTCTTAAGGTTTTCTTCTCTAAACCTTCTGAGCTAGATCATAAATGGAATTTGCAGTGCATTCCCAGGTGTTATCCACCAACAGGATCAACTTCATCCTTTTAAGGGTCGATTTGTTGATGATATGAATTGTGGGTAACTCCATCTTTTCTTCTCCAAAAAGGGAAAGTCCATAATACTTCAAAATTCTAGTAATGAGCATATCAAATGGTAGACCACCTAACTTCTTCTTTGAGCCCTCAACCATCTTAGCCAGTATAAGATTATAGATGTTATATCAAATCCTATTCATTAGATTAAATAGGATGTATATATCTAACTGGCTCAGATAGGTATAACTTCCCTTCCTAGGAGATATGCAATAGCTATTAATTAGATGAATGACCTGACTGATTATGGTTGGAGCATTAGCATCCTTAAAAGATGTATTGAAGGTATAGGTGGGGTCACCTCTAAGGATTCTAAGGGCTCCTTATTTGTCAAAATCACCAGCTCAGTTGAATGTATCTGTCCACTTATGACCACCCATAGATATTTTCAAAATATCAAACAGAACATTTAGATTAACAAGTGTTGTCTTCCCCTCAACAAATGTATTAAATGATAACCCAGTAGAAGAATTTCTCTCAAGGTTTGCATAAAATAGTCTAATCAACTTTGGGTGTGCAATCTCAAAGATGGTAACTATGGGTGTCTAACCAACAATAGCAAAATAATGTTCAATATACATATAATTTTCCATAAGGTTTTGAAAATCTGCCAATTGACCCATAATTATCTCTTTGCTAGAAATATGATTGTTATACCATGATTTTGTAGCAGGGTTGATGAAGAGATTGGGGTCCACGGTCACTTTCTGTCCTTTTTGCCCTCTTGCACCATCGTCATCTTTCTTGGAAGTTCAAAAAGGTACGGTTTTAGGAATTTTATATTGTAGAAGTGTTCTAAAAGCGGAGAGAAAGTGTTTTGTGAGGGAAATTAGTAGGATTATTGGCTAATTTGGTGAAAAGTTGAAAAAACTATAAGAGGAAAAATGGAGGTACGACTAGGATTTTAGATTTAGGGATTTTGAAGGTTGAAGATGAAATGTGGATATTTATATTCACGATTGGACAGTCGACTGTCAAAAATGGAAGGTCGACTATCCTTGTTAAATCAAAGGATCGGACAAGAGAGATAGTCGATTGTTCATATGGATAGTCAACTGTGAAAGTCTTTGTCCCTTGGATAGTCGATTGTCAAATTTTCACAATTGATTGTGAAATGCCTATAACTGAAACTTCAAAAGAATTTTGCAAGAATTTATTGCTCTACACTATTCTTAAGTGAGGGAATATTAAATGTAGGGTTAATTCTCATTCACTTAATATCAACTATGCATATAATGAATGCAGATGCAATCAAACACACAACCAGTTATATTTTTTCAATCCTATTAGCAGACTTATTTTGAAAAATTTGTCTTCATTTAAAGGTTTAATAAGAATATTAGCAATTTGATCTTCGGAATGAATGAATTTTAGTCTAATATCACCCTTGTGAGCATGATCTGTTATAAAGTGATGTCTTATTTCATTATGTTTGGTTCTAGAATGTTGAATTGAATTTTTTTTGTCAAATTGATAGCACTAGTGTTGTCACAATGAATTGGAATATTTTGAAAATATATGCTATAATCTTCTAGTTTTTATTTCATTCATAAAACTTGTACACAACAACTACCGATAGTTACATATTCTGCTTCAACGGTTGATAATGCAATTGGATTTTGTTTCTTTGAAAACCCAGAAGTTAACGTAGCACCTAGAAATTGGCATGTTCCACTAGTGATTTCTCTATCTAATTTAAAACCCACAAAATCAATATCCAAGTACCCAACAAGCTCAAAAGTTGATTTTCTAGAATACTATAAACCTAGATTTTGAGTACCTTGCAAATATCTTAAAATTATTTTCACAGCAGTTATATGAGATTCCTTAGTGTTAGCTTGGAACCTAGCACACACACAGACACTAAACATTATATTGGGTCTACTTGCAGTTAGATAAAGTAAAGCCTCTATCATGCTTTTATAAGTTTTAGTGTCTACACACTTACATTCCTCATCCAGGTCAAGTTTTTTAGAGGTGCTCATGGGAGTGCCAATAGATTTTGAGTTCTCCATCCCAAACCTTTTCAACAGGTCCTTGGTCTATTTGTATTGATTGATGAAAATGCATCTTTTCAATTGTTTGATTTGAAGTCCAAAGAAGTATACAAGCTCTCCCATAATACTTATCTCAAATTCACTTTGCATACACTTAGCAAAATCTTGACATATGGATTCATTAGAGGCACCAAATATAATATCATCAACATTTATTTGGACTAGGAGTGTATCATGTATATGAGTTTTTGTAAAAAGAACTACATTTATTTTTCCTTTTGTAAAACCATTTTCAAGTAAAAACTTACTTAACCTTTCATACCGTGCTCTTGGAGCTTGCTTAAACCTATAGAGAGTTTTAGAAAGCTTATAAACATGGTTTGGAGGGTTAGGATCTTCAAAACCAAGATATTGTTCAATGTAAACCTCTTCTTCTATAAAGCCATTTAAAAATACACTTTTCACATCCATTTGAAATAGTTTAAACTTTTTAAAGCATGCAAAAGCTAGTAACATACGAATAGCTTCTAATCTAGCTACGACGGCCTAGGTCTCATCAAAGTCTATTCATTCTTCTTGATTATAACCCTTAGCAACAAGTCTAGCCTTATACCTAGTTACAATTTCATTTATTTCCATTTTGTTTCTATAAACCTATTTAGTTCCTATGATGGTATGATTCTTTGGTCTAAGAACTAAAGTCCACACTTTATTTCTTTTAAATTGATTTAACTCTTGTTGTACAGTATTAATCTAATCAACATCTTTTTCGGTTTCTACAAATGTTTTAGGTTCAACTTGAGATAAATAAGCTACAAAATTGCAAATATTTCTCATAAAAGATCGAGTTCTTACCCCTTTGTGAAGGATCACCAATCACTTGATCGATTAGATGATAATTCATATACCTATAATCTTTGAGAAGTTCACCTCTTTGATGACTTGTGGAAGGTTGATCAAGATTGGGAGTGTCTACCACTTGATTTGTTTGAGGTTGACTCTCTTTAGGGTCAACAAAGGGAGTAGATGTATCCACTCTTGGAATAAAATCTATATCATCATTAAAAGATATTATTCTACTACTAATTAGGTTAGATTTATCAAAAGTAACATGTACAGATTCTTCAACTACTAGAGTTCTTTTGTTAAAGACTCTATAAGCTTTATTAGAGGTTGAATATTCTAAGAATATCCCTTCATCGGTCTTTGAGTCAATTTACCTAAATTAATTTTATTGTTATTTAGGATGAAGCACTTGCGACCAAAAACACAGGAATAAGAGATATTAGGCTTTCTACCTTTCCATAGTTCATATAGAGTTTTGTTAAGCATAAGCCTAATTAATACTCTATTTAAAACATAGTAGGAAGTATTTATGGCTTCTGCCCAAAAGTATTTTGGTAAACTATTTTCACAAAGCATGCTTCTTGTAAATTACTCTCGAACTCTATTTTTCATCTCAACCACACGATTTTGTTGTCTTAGGTTCAACTTGAGATAAATAAGCTACAAAATTGCAAATATTTCTCATAAAAGATCGAGTTCTTACCTCTTTGTGAAGGATCACCAATCACTTGATCGATTAGATGATAATTCATATACCTACAATCTTTGGGAAGTTCACCTCTTTGATGACTTGTGGAAGGTTGATCAAGATTGGGAGTGTTTACCACTTGATTTATTTGAGGTTGACTCTCTTTAGGGTCAACAAAGGGAGTAGATGTATCCACTCTTGGAATAAAATCTATATCATCATTAAAAGATATTATTCTACTACTAATTAGGTTAGATTTATCAAAAGTAACATGTACAGATTCTTCAACTACTAGAGTTCTTTTGTTAAAGACTCTATAAACTTTATTAGAGGTTGAATATTCTAAGAATATCCCTTCATCGGTTTTTGAGTCAATTTACCTAAATTAATTTTATTGTTATTTAGGATGAAGCACTTGTGACCAAAAACACAGGAATAAGAGATATTAGACTTTCTACCTTTCCATAGTTCATATAGAGTTTTGTTAAGCATAAGTCTAATTAATACTCTATTTAAAACATAGTAGGAAGTATTTATGGCTTCTGCCCAAAAGTATTTATGGCTTCTGCCCAAAAGTATTTTGGTAAACTATTTTCACAAAGCATGCTTCTTGTAAATTACTCTCGAACTCTATTTTCCCTCTCAACCACACGATTTTGTTGAGGAGTTCTAGGGGCTGAAAAATTGTGACTAATTCCTTTTTTATCACAAAATTTTAAAAAAACTTTAGTTTTCAAATTCTTTTTTTATCACAAAATTTTAAAAAAACTTTGGTTTTCAAATTCTTTTCCATGATCACTTCTAATACCTGAAATTGAAATTTCTTTTTCATTTTAAACCTTCTTGCAAAAGTTCAAAAAATCTTCAAAGGCTTCATCCTTATAGACTAATGGTATATCTTGAATAATCATCAACTATAACAAGAGCATATTGATGGCCACCTAATGGTGCTTATTGGACAAAACAAGTCCATATGTAAAAGTTCTGATGGTCTAGAGGTTGAAATTATCTTTTTGGATCTAAAAGATACTCTTGTTTGTTTTCCCATTTAACAAGCATAACAAACTTTGTCTTTTCAAATTTGATTTTGGGAAATCTAATAACTAAATCTTTTCTTGAAAGAATTTTAAGTAAATTCATGTTCACATGGCCAAACCTTCTATGCCATAGCCATAGCTTTTCACTAAAAGCAGGAAAACATTTTTCACTTTCCGAATGTAAGGATTTTAAATCAACTAGATATACATTATTATGTCTATGGCCAACAAACTTAATTTCGTTACTCTTGATGTCTATTACTAGACAATGAGATGATTCAAATATGACTTTGTTGCCTTTGTCACATAATTGACTAATACTAAGTAAATTTGGCTTAAGACTTTGCACATATAAAACATAGTCAATGGTTGAAGAATATTTACCCACTTTTTCATACCCGATAATCTTTATCTTGGTTCTTCTCCAATGGTGACATGCTTGCCTTCTTTTAAAGTTAGCTCCTTGAACATACTTTGATCCTGGGTCATGTACTTTGAGCATCTACTATCAATGTACCAATAGTTACCTTTCTCTTTGGTGTAGAGACATATCTATATTATACATGGATACATAATAGTACTTTTAGATACCCAAAATTTTTTCGGTCATTTGGGGTTAATCTTAGAAAATACAGTTCCTTTAAGGACACATGCTTTTTTAACATTATATGGTGCTCTATAATAATAGACATGTTGATGATGCATGGTCCTAGGATGATAGTCATAGAAGTTTCTAGGATGTCTTGAATATGTATGCCTATTATTCATTTGATGAGCATTCCCAGGATACATGTTTCTAGCGTAGGAGTTATGAGCATACATGTTATCTCTAGGATATGCATTCCTAGTATGTGCATCTCTTGAATGTGTATTTCTAGCATTTGTATTTCTATGATGAGCATACATATGTGCATATGTATTTCTAGGATTTCTATCTCTAACATATGCTTTAGAATTCTTTGAATTTAAATTGAAATTTGCATTCTTAAGCTTACTAGCATTTTTTGAAGGAAAGCTCTTAACATTTCTAGAGGCCTTAGAAGTGGAAGGTTCACCCACACATATTTCTTTCATAAACAAAGACTCTTTTGATTTTTGTTTGCCTAATGGAGAAGAACCCAAACAGGATTTTTCTTCACTCATTCTTTGGCAAAATAACACTTTATCTAGTTTTTCTTTTCCAAGAATAAGCCTAGATATAGTGTTATTCAACTCCATCACTTTCTTTTTCGAATCATCATTTTCATTTTTCATAAAATCTTGTTATGAGTTATAAAGCATAGAAGATAGTTTTTCTTTTTCATCTTTTAGACTTTCCATCTCTTTAGAGAGAAATGAGACTTCCTTCTTGAGAGCAATATTTTTAGAATCAAATTTCTTCAAAATCTTCATGCATTTCATTAATTACCTCAATCAATTTTTAATTACTACTAACAATATTATTATTATTAGTGGGGGAAGAATTTGTTACCTTGTTTTCATCATCAATTGCTATTAAGAAAATACTGGCAATTTCTTCATATTCGATGTTGTTTTTCGAAAGTTCTTATTCTTCTTCATCACTCCAAGTGGTTGCAACCATGGCTTTCTTTTTGAAGCTCTTATATGGTTTATTTGTTGTTGGATAATCGGCCTTAATATGTCCAGGCTTCTTCCTTCTTAGAGTGGAACCTTCTGTCTAAGGTTTCTTACTTTTCTTTAAGAACTTATAAAACCTTTTGATGATTAGTGTCATTTCACCATCTTCTTCACTAGTCTCATTCTCTTCTTCATTTTTTTCTTTCTTTCTATTTTCTTGCTTGTGGATGCTTTGAGAATGATCATTTTCTTTTTCTTCATTTCATCATCATTGGCACAGGGATTCATTTCTTCCATCTTGTATGTCAATAGTGATCCGAAAAGTGTTTCGACATCAACTTTGTCGAGATATTTGGCCTCCATTATGGCCATCTTCTTTTCTTTCCAAGTTGATAGCAAAGATCTTAATATCTTCCTTGTTAGCTCAAATTCCTTAGTGTTCCTACCTAGAAATTTTAAACCATTAACAATAGTGGTGAAGCAGGAGTGCATTTCAGAAATTGTTTCGTTAGGAGACATTTTAAAAGTTCATACTCAAACACTAGCATATAAATTTTTTATTTTTTAACTTCAAGTGCCCTCATAAGTAATTTGAAGTTTGTCGCATATCTCTTTAGCCGAAACACATGCAAAATTTTTATTGTATTCATTGATATCTAAAGCACAGTCCTCTTCATTAAACTCCGATTTGAGCTTAGGGATTGTATGATTGATTTCTCCAACAGTTATTTTCTTAATAGGATTCTAGGTCCTTTTTGAATAATTCTCCACAAATTATAATCTTGTCCTTCAACAAAAAATTTCATTTTATTTTTCCAATAATTATAATTTGTTCCATTGAACAAAGGAGGTCTAGTATAGGAATAACCTTCAGTATAATTGTTTGAAGTCATTGGATCAACTCAAGGATTTTAAGCTTAAAATTGAGTATATGGCTCTAATACCAGTTGTAGACCGAGGTACAAACCTAAGAGGATGGTGAATTGGGTTTTAAAAACTTTTTGCAATTAACAAATCACAAGCAAACAAAATTGAGTTAAGGGAAATAAAAGTACTTTAGAATGATTTAGGTGTGTTTTCATGCCTACCAAAAGATTGTTAGAGTTTGCTCTCTTCTTGGGTGTAAACTTTTTTATTCCATAACCTTGAGTAGCCGTCAGAATTCCCTTTGATCTTATCACATTGGTGGTAAATGGGATAAAAATGATTTTCCAAGCAAAAACTTGCAAAAGAAATGAAGTGATTTGATGAAGAAATGGTATAGAGACCAAGTGGTGGAGAAGAGAAAAATGGATTTCATGAACTTCAACATCTTTTCAAAGGACCAGTCATCCTTATCACTATTCATTTTTCAAATATTGCACTCCCTTGCAAAGACTTATCATCCCAATGTCCAAAAATTTCCACAATGCACAAAAATGCATCTTTAAAACAAAAAATCATTTCTAACAAAACCCAAATTCATGAGAATGCTTCATAAAGAAAAAATTCTATATGCATGAAATTAACAAAATATTTCGTATTCACGAAAAATTTAAGTAACTTAAGCAACAAATTCATATGCTTGAAATTAATTGAGAATTTCATATTCATGAAGAAATTGAAGTACTCAATTAAGCAAAAAAAAAATCATATGCAAGAAATTAATTTAGAATTTCATACTCTTGAAAGAAAACTAAGTATTCACTTAAATTGGAAATTTTATATGTGTAGATTGAGGTACAAACCCAAGAGAGAGGGTGAATTGGGTTTTAAAAACTTTTTTGCATTTAACAAACAACTTTTAACAATTTAATCAAGTAAGGCACACAATAAATAAATTGCTTGAAATTAAATGAGTAAAGGAAGAGAATATGTAAACTCCGTTTATAGTGGTTCGAAAATATCAGAATCACTCTGACCCTACGTCCACTCTCTTCAAGGAACCTCCTTGAATCAATCCATTAATGATAATCGAGCAACTTCACAAGTGTTGCCCAAATCTTACAAGTACTCTCTTCCACAGGGAAGTGTTTAATGCCTGAACACTCTAAGAGTTATACCAACTCTTTCTCTTTACAATGATTGATATTGAATGTAAAGGAAAATAAGAGAGATGACAATAATTGCTTTACAAGATGAAGATGATCTCCATTTTAGTAACAAATCTTGATAAATGGCTTACAGGAAATTTTCAAACCTTTCAAGAGTATTAATGAGCTATTTTAGAAATTGAGTGTTCTTTCTTCTTATTTAAATGCTCATTGATTGGGGGGTGGGGGTTTATAGCATTGGCTTTATATGACCGTTAGACATAGATTGGGTTGATTTGGTGCATTAAATGCTCAAATCTCGCATCCAGATTTTAAAAGCTAGTTATTTTTCTCGACAAGACAATCGACAATGTAAAATGGACAATCGAATGTCTTTTTTTCCATTTAAAATTCAGGGTTTGAAATGATTTAGACAGTCGACTATCTAAATGGGCAGTCGACTATGAAACTCTTCGTCTCTTTCACAGTCTACCGTCTATTGAACCACAGTTGATTATTCATTTTAATTCTCAAAATGGTTAGTTACATAGACTTAGATAGTCGATTGTCGAAATGCACAATTGACTGCCAGTTTCAAAAAAAAAAACTTAGATTTTAAATCAGTTTTTGATATAAATGAGTTTTTGAGACAAGATCAAGCTAAGAAACTAAAAAAGAGATTTACATGTAAGGTAAACTACCTTAGAATCTAAATTTGGTCTTCGTTCTTCTTTCGAATGTCTCTTCAGTGCGATCTCTTCCTCTCTATGCTTGAATTATGTCTTGTCCTTGAGTTTGATGTTTAAGCTTAATAAAAAATACTTAGATAAAACTATGAGCATAGTTAAAGTACTGTTTTGTCATAATTAAAATTAAATAAGGGTCAACAATATGCATGAAATTCATTTTAAATAAAAAATGGCAATCATGAAAAATTAATGAATTGAACTTTCCGTAATCATAGAAAATCGGGTAATCATCCAAATTATAAAAAAAAAGCCGCAATCATGAAAAATTAATGAATTAAATTTTCTATAATCTTGAAAAATTGGGTAATAACCTAAATTATATTTTTTTTGTAATCATGAAAAATTAAAGAATTGATTTTTTCCTAATCATTTAAAATTGGATAATCATCCAAAATAAATTTTACATAATCATGAAAAATTAATGAATTGAATTTTCTGTAATCATGGATAATTGGATAATCATCCAAATTAAAAAATTTATAATTCTGAAAAATTAATGAATTTAATTTTCCATACTCATGGAAAATTGGATAATAATCCAAATTAAAAAATTTCATAGTTATGAAAAACTAGTGAATTAAATTTTCTATAATCATGGAATGTTGGGTAATCACCCAAACTATTTTTTTTGTTTTGGTAATCATGAAAAATTAACGAATTGAATTTTTCATAATCATGGAAACCTTAGTAATCATCCAAATTAAAAAAAAAAATTATAATCATGAAAAATTAATGAATTGAACATTTCTTAATCATGAAAAATAGGGTAATCATCCAAATTAAAAATTTTATAATCATGAAAAATTAATGAATTGAACATTCCATAATCATGGAAAATTGGGTATGAAATTCATTTTAAATAAAAAATGGCAATCATGAAAAATTAATGAATTGAACTTTCCGTAATCATAGAAAATCGGGTAATCATCCAAATTATAACAAAAATCGCAATCATGAAAAATTAATGAATTAAATTTTCCATAATCTTGAAAAATTGGGTAATAACCCAAATTATATTTTTTTGTAATCATGAAAAATTAAAGAATTGATTTTTTCATAATCATTTAAAATTGGATAATCATCCAAAATAAATTTTACATAATCATGAAAAATTAATGAATTGAATTTTCTGTAATCATGGATAATTGGATAATCATCCAAATTAAAAATTTTAAAATTTTGAAAAATTAATGAATTTAATTTTCCATACTCATGGAAAATTGGATAATAATCCAAATTAAAAAATTTCATAGTTATGAAAAACTAGTGAATTAAATTTTCCATAATCATGGAATGTTGGGTAATCACCCAAACTATTTTTTTTGTTTTGGTAATCATGAAAAATTAACGAATTGAATTTTTCATAATCATGGAAACCTTAGTAATCATCCAAAATAAAAAATTATTAATCATGAAAAATCAAGAATTGAACTTTCCATAGTCATAAAAAGTTGGGTAATCATCCAAATTAAGATTTGTAGTAATTACCGAATTTTTCATAGGCATGGAAATTTGGGTATTCATCCAAAACAAAATTTTCAAATCCTGAAAAACTAATTTTCAAATCTTGAAAAATTAATTCAATCAATTCAAGTTTCCAAATCGCGAAAACAATTTTTTTCAAATTGTGAAAAAATAATTCAATAAATTCAAGTTTTCAAATCGTGAAATATTAATTCGATCATCTCAAGTTTTCAAATATTGAAAACAAATCATGCATACTCATGGACAATTGAACAATCAATCATGTTGAACTTTAAGTGGTCATTTAAAGTTAAGAAAAATTCCAAGTGGAATAAATTCATATTCACTCAAGGTAAAGACTTCATGTTCATGAAATAAAACATATTGCATTCATATTCGTGAGGAATATGAGAGTTCGTACAAAAAAATTTCTAGTCATTCCAATCAACTTCACAAGCGTGAATCAACAAATCAGATACACAAGGTATTTTCAATACATAAGTGCGAAGTGAGGCTTCAACTCAATTTGGAAAATTATTGTCACCCATGTTTGTTCAAACTACGTCAAATCTAATCCTTTTAGAGTACATAGGTAACTCAAGAGCTTGAGTACGACTATATACATCTTCATGTTATGTGTGATTTTATACTTGCACGTTTGCATGATCCTTATAAATTATTTGTCTTTACGACTTTGAACGTCACATACATATTCGTGTATATGTCATCAAATAGAGAAAATTTTACATACCTCATTTTGCACTAATTAATTCATAAGGATCGCCTCCTCTTAGCTACCAATGGAAATACTAAAGAACCAAATAGTCGAGGATTGAGTGATAGATTATTGTGGTTTGATTTTGGTGATTGATGATGAGAATACTTGATGAATGATGTTAAAAGTTTAAGGTAAGGTCATATATATTGTTTATGTCAAAAATAAGGTTTAGATTCAGAAAATCGAGTCAATCCAGTAAGTCTAGGTACCTGGTACCATTCTAAAGTAGTACTTAACCTAGTGGGCACCACTCTAGAGTGGTACTTAGCCTTGGGCACCATTCTAGAATGGCTCTCAGCTCTCAAAGTGTCTAGGTTCATCCCCTTATGAGTTTGACTCTTTATCAACCTCCAAAACCTTATTTTGATCATAATGAAGTATTATAGTTGATCTAAACTAAAGTATCATGATTCTACTACATTTCTAACACCTAAAATCTATAAATACATTCTTATTTTAGGATTTTATGGGACTTTTGGCTGATTTAAAAATCATCTACTTTTTCTCTCTCTAGAAAACTCAAGAATTTGAGACCTAGAACGATTTTTGTCCATTAATCCTCCACAAGTTAAGGTGTTACACGTAATTCCAGTCATAATATCATCAACATCAACACAGAAAACATCAATCGTTCCACCAAATCATAATTCTTCTTGAGGTAAGCCAAGAAAAGATCATAAAGTTACCTTTGAAGAGAGTAAATATTCTAATCTGATTCTGGATGTTATAGAGCTGTGAGGAAGTCTAAGAAACATCACAAAACATTTATAACATAAGTAGTAAGTCTAAAAAGATGAAAATCCCTCTTTGCTTGTATCAGGCCCAATACTAGCCTAGACTAACGCTTGGGGCTAGATCATCAGTCTAGACTGGTGCCTAGAACCCAAGTACGTACCATCCTAGAGTGGTGCTAGACCTAATATCTTTTGGGCTTGATTTTCTTCTTTTTTTTTATTTTTGAATGAGTATGATGTCCAATGCTTTTGAAATATTGTATGGTGATAAAAAAAAAAGATTAAATAAACATGTTTGAAGCTTAAAAACAAGATTAAATGGATCAATAAAATTAAATGAGCTTTATATCTTTTTTCTTTAGTTTGCATGAGTGGGTGAGTTTTCTTGATTATGATCCATGTATGATGTATGTTGAAATAGCATGTTTTAACTCTTTGGAATTTGTATGATGATCATCCCATGATTAGGTTAGTATGAATATCTCTATTACTTATCTTGTTTATGCCTCTTAATGCTTATACATTTATTCCATGCTTGAATGATGCTTTGCTTTGATTATATAACAATTTTTTATTTTAATCCCTTGTTGTCATAGTACTGCTATCATGTAATAATGTTCATGTGTGCTTTATATTACTTGTGTGTGTGTGTTTTAATTGAAATAAAAGAACAAAAACCTCTAGATCTCTATCTAAGAAAATGGTGAAGTTTTCTCTCTGTAAAGCCTCTCTATCTCTCTAGAACGAATATATAACTCCCACCTTCGTTTTTGTTTGTTTTTTTTTTCATATAGACTCACCATTTAGATACTTAATTGGTTTCTTTTATGCCAATGTGAGGAGAGGGAAATTAAAGGAGGTTATGATAGTTTTAAATTGTTCATTCCAAAACTTCTTCTAGGCGAGTTAGGCAGCCCATCATGGGCACCTATCCCGACCCAAATTTCTAACAAAACCCCAGAACCTCCTCACAAGATTATGTTGGTCCATGAAGTTACAACCGTGGAACGTCTCAGCATCCGCAAAGTATAATGTTTGAGGAATTAAAATTTGATGGTTTAGAGCTAGAGTTGAAGCTCGATCTGACCATTTGAGGGTTTGGAGATTGATTTTGTCTTTAGTTTCACAACTAAAGTGGACTCCTTCTTAGACATATCACTAGTAATTGGGCATTGAAAGCTTAAAGCACGTGTGCGTTTTTAAATAATATTTTTTATTATTATTAAAAATTCGTTGAATCAAGAAATTGGATGTTAGAATTGGCGCTCAATCACCACATGTGCTCAATATGTCTTTTTTATCGTTAGCTATGCTAGAGAAATTGGATGAAACTTGGTATTGCAACAAATTGAGAATCCTATAGTATAAATCACCAAAATTAAAAACTCATTTTTTATAAACCAACTATCATGGGAGTTCATTTAAGGACAAAAAAGCATATATCCACCATTTTGCCTATGGATTTTAAAGGTGCCCTAAACAACTCGTTTGTTTCGCTAGAATTGAATTAGGATGGAATATAATTAGAATTGACTCGGAATTGAATTGCAATTATAATTTTTGTGTTTGGTTATGCATCCAAAATAGCTTAAACTTTTCTAATTTCAAAGTTTAGTTGGATGGAATTGAATGCTATGATAATGATAAAACTCATATGAAAGGAATAAAATACTCATAAAGCCCATACACTTATTTTGATATAATCCTATGCTCCATCATCAAGACATCAACTTTGTGTTAATTAAACTATTTTATTATGCAATAATATAGTAAAAAATTTTAATTTTATAGATAATAAAACATTAATTCTTATTGGTAATAAAACATTAATCATTATAAATCATTTAAAAAAAGAAAAAAACATTTATTTACTATTTTATTTTTTGGTAAAAGAACGAAACAAAAAAGCAAACGAATATGACATTTGGAAATAAATTCTCATTTTGTATAAAACAATTTAAAGATGGCAACGGGGCAAGTTTAGAGTGGAGAGTGCTTTCAGTGTTCTCGTCCCTAACCCCATTTACCTACATTATCCTCATCCTTGCTCTAGTCCCCATCTTTGACGAAGATTCTTTTTTGCCTTCCTTCCCCATCTCTGATGGAGATTTTCGGGGACCTAAATCTCCGTCCCCTTTTATAAACAGGGATGAGGTTCTCCATGAAGAAATGCAAAGATTCCCAATAACCCTCTTTTTAAAAAAAATCAACTACACTTAAAATTAACAATAACTATATGATATTAATAAAAAAAAATAGTATAATATGGATTAGAAATCAGGTTTGAGGATTAAATGGGTCGATGAGTATCATCATTATCCCATCCCCGAATCCATTCGGGATTTTTAATTGTCATTATCCTTGTATGGAAAAAATCCTATCCAACCCGTTTCCGACAGCTCATAGACTCGGAGACTTCGGGTATCTGTTGTGCATAGAGACTTTTGCCATCCATACAAGTAATAGGACATGTTTAGTGAAAAAAGAGAGAAGAAAAAAAAGAGAAGCCAATAAGGGTTGAAAAGTAGAGAGAGAATTTTGATCATAGTTAAACTTATAGGTATATTAAACAATCTTTTAAGAGTGTATTTGGAACAAATATATTATGTAAATTTTATGGTAATTCTATACTTGTTATGTCTGAAAAGAAAAAATAAAACTTTGGAATTCATTTTGAAATGAATTCACTGTGAAATTGAATCAACTTGTTGCAAACTCTATTAAAACAGATAGAATTTACAAATGAATTTCGCAAAACGAAGAGTAAAAAGTTATGTTAACTAAAATACAATCTTTCCCTTTCTCATTCCCCATTTCCTCCTCTTGTCTCCATTTTATTTTGAATTCTTGATTTATTCCAAATATTTTAAATATAAAAAACAATTAAATTCTATAAATAACATAAGAAAGCCAAACATGAAAATTCGTTTATAAATGAATTCTATTTTCAATTCATTTGAAAATGAAATGAATTACATCTTCATTTGGTTCCAAACGAAATGTTAAGCACATTTCTTGTTATTTGGGATTTAGGAATTTCAAGTTTAAGGCGACAATGATTCATCTTATTATTTGGAATCGGATATTTTAAAAAAATCAATAATTCTAGTCAATAAGTAAACAAAATAGTAAATACCACAAAACTATCCTAATTTAGAATAGATCTAACCGATTACCAATTCCAGTTAACTAAATGGGCTATAAAGAAAAAACCAAAATATTGTTGACAAAAATAACATAAAAACGGGCTCTACTTATCACTCCGTTTGGTTTAGATGAATACTATAGTTTTTTTTGGGTGTAGAATTCAATTGAATTCCATAAATTATTGTGTTTGGTTTATTAATAAAATATGAAATTTATTTTGAAATGAACTAGCCTCATGTTTGTCTTGCTACTAAAAATGTAAAATTCATTTGTAAATGAATTATAGTGGAATTGAGTTATTTGTTGACAAGTTCGATATTTTTTATAGAATTTGCAAAGATTTCTACTTTGGGCTTCTATAACCTTATACTGGACAAAATTACCCTTTCTTTGACAACTCTATTTCTCTCTATTTCTAGCCTCTCCAATTTCTCCCACTCTTCTCGATTTTTGTTATCTTTCTCTCTATCTTATGGGCTCCGACTTCCAGCTTTAAGGAAAACAATCGATCAACTTAATCTCTAATTAAAATTGTTTATAGTTCTTATGCTTAGAGAATCTTGCCTTCTGTTACTCTTCTGGTTGGGTTATTGAATTAAAAACCAGAACATATCATGGTAAATAATCAGATCACTCAATCACGCATCATATCATTTTAGTACAGTACACTTCCCCTATTAAAAATCTAATTTTTAGAAAAGACAAATAGTTAATTATTAACAAATTATTTCTAGTTTAAAAGTGGGTTAGTGTATAATTTCTGACGGGTCACATGGATAAATTATGATTTTTGATTTATGTTAAAATTTTAAATTGTTAAATTGTAGCTCGGAGGATTACTTTGCCTAGTAAAAAATAAAAAAAAACAAGTAAAAAAAATAGTGAAATAAAAAAATTATAAAATCATATAATAATAATAAAAATATTTAAATAAAGTTTATAAAATAAAATAAATTTTTTGATTACAAACATAAAATTTATTTAATTATTCATTTTAAGCAAAATTATATTAAATATGAAAAATTCATTAGTGAATGAATTATAATTTTAATTTATTTTCAAATGAATGAATAGTCCAACCAAAGGCAGTGTATATGCCTTTAGTCGTCGGTGTTTTGAACTTCTATAAAAAAAATTCATTTCATATTTTTTATCTTTCCCGTCATCGAAAAATACCAGACTAAAACCATGAGCCAATTTATTCTCGTTGTAGGAGTTTTAATAACTTGTTGTGTGACCCATGTGAGATCGGACGCCTCCGATCATCGGTATAAGGTCGGTGACGCCGTTCCACTCTATGCCAACAAGGTCGGCCCATTTCACAACCCCAGGTAACCCTTTTGTGATCCCTTCCCACATTTGTTGGATTTGATAGTTCTCTAGATCTGAATTTGGATCTGCGATTTTCCTCTTCTGGATCTTGTAAAGGTTATCACATAAGAGCCTTTTTGGATGGCATTCGTTTGAAACATGTTTTTCCCTTCTCGAAGATAAAATGATAAATGTGAAGGACTAACAATTTGGTTTTTGGAAATCGGAATGAAAATAAAGCTAGCTAAGAAGGGGAATCTGGGAAAAAACAACAACAACCTAGAATTCAGGAAACAGGAAGAAAAAAGCTGCCAAACTTGTCATCAGAGATGTTTATTTATATATTTGTAGTTTTTTCCTCACGTAAAGATTATGTATTTTGTTCCTTTATATGTTGAATTTCCATGCGAGTGTTTTGGTAATTGCAGTGGCTAAATTGTGGAGTTCGATATTTTGCATCTTTGCTTCTGGTTGCTAATTTTGTTTTTATGTTATTGTTGATTCCAGTGAAACCTATAGGTATTTCGATCTGCCCTTCTGTGTTCCAGGTTTTTATCTGAAACTCTTGCATATATGTATATAGATGCACATAAATATGTATCTATAGCTGTATATCTATATCTATGTTTGTATGTATTTCTTTCCCACGCTTGGTTGCTGAAAAGGGGAACTTTAGATAACTAAAGAGGGTATACTAGGATTTTCCAAAGCTTTACTATGAATTTTATTGAGATAAGTTGGCCCTTTAAGATTCTGTTTTCTTTTCTGATTTTATCTATTACTGGGTGACTGGATTTGAATGGAAGATCATGTGAAAGAGAAGAAGGAAGCTCTTGGTGAGGTTTTGAATGGGGATCGACTTGTCAGTGCTCCCTATAAACTCAACTTCAGAGATGAGAAAGACTTTGCTGTTGTTTGTAGAAAGAAGCTTACCAAGGAATATGTTGCTCAGTTCCGAAAAGCAGTTGAAAAGGACTATTACTTCCAAATGTACTATGATGACTTGCCCATCTGGGGTTTCATTGGAAAGGTTGACAAGGAAGGCAAAACTGATCCGAGCGAGTACAAATATTTCCTTTACAAGCATATCCAATTCGATATTCTTTTCAATAAGGATCGTGTGATTGAAATTAGTACCAGGATGGATCCTCATTCTCTTGTGGATCTCACAGAGGACAAGGAAGTTGATACAGAGTTCATGTACACTGTGAAATGGAAGGAAACTGACACTCCTTTCGAGAAGAGGATGGAGAAGTACTCTATGTCTTCTTCGCTGCCGCATCACTTGGAAATCCATTGGTTCTCTATAATAAACTCATGTGTCACGGTTCTCCTTTTGACTGGTTTTCTCGCAACAATTCTAATGCGAGTACTGAAGAATGATTTCATGAAGTAAGTTTAGGTGTGACCAATAAAAAAAAAAAGGTTTAGGTGTGAACCTATGTTATAGAGTTTCCTTTTCCTTTCAGTTTATCATTTATTGTATACTTTCAATTACTTGAAAAGGTATGCCCAAGATGAGGAAGCTGCTGATGACCAAGAGGAGACTGGATGGAAGTACATTCATGGTGATGTGTTTCGATTCCCCAAGTACAAATCGTTGTTCGCAGCATCTCTTGGTTCTGGTACTCAATTGTTCACGCTGTAAGTTTCTTATTGACGGTGTTTTGTTTCTAATGAAAATGCTCAGTTTTCTGCATTATATCTTTCCCAATAATTAATGTCCCCCTCTTTCGAGGCATGTTATTCCAGCACGGTGTTTATTTTTATGCTTGCACTTGTTGGTGTATTCTATCCATACAATCGGGGAGCTTTATTCACTGCGCTGGTGGTCATATATGCACTCACATCTGGGATTGCTGGATATACCGCAGCCTCATTCTATTGTCAGCTTGAAGGAAAGAATTGGGTATGAGTAGATAAATTTTTTTGCAACAAGTTGAGCTTGTAATGCTATCTCTCATAGAGACCCTGTTGAGTGAACTGATTTAGTTTTCTATTTTCCGTTTTGACAGGTCAGGAATCTGTTGCTGACTGGATGCCTTTTCTGTGGGCCTCTGTTCCTTACATTTTGCTTCCTCAACACTGTTGCTATTGTTTACAATGCAACTGCAGCATTGCCTTTTGGCACTATTGTGGTGATAGTTCTCATATGGACGTTAGTAACATCACCATTGCTTGTGTTGGGTGGCATTGCTGGCAAAAATAGCAAGGTTGAGTTCCAAGCCCCTTGCCGCACCACAAAGTATCCCAGAGAAATTCCATCACTCCCTTGGTACAGGAGCAGTATTCCTCGGATGGCAATGGCAGGCTTTCTTCCTTTCAGTGCTATCTACATTGAGCTTTACTACATCTTTGCTAGTGTTTGGGGTCACAGGATTTACACGATATACAGCATCCTGTTTATTGTCTTCATTATTCTTCTGATTGTCACTGCTTTTATTACTGTGGCTTTGACATACTTCCAACTTGCTGCCGAAGATCATGAATGGTGGTGGAGGTACATAAGTTTTCTCCTTATGTTTTTATCTTTTGTTACTTTTTTTTTGCTTCATACTTTGAAATTTTGGTGGTATTTTCATTTGGTATTTTGCATTTCCTTTTGGTGTTATGGTTCATAACTGAATAGTATATATTACTGAATATCTTCATGTGAGTTGTTCTATTTTAGTTGAAGTACAAGAGAAAAATTAACAACTAAGGGTTGTTTGGTATCATTTTCGCTTTTATTTGGTTTTTATTTTCAAAAAAATGAAAATAAACACAAAAAGCATGTTTCATTTAATGTTTCTGTTTCTTAAATTTTGAAAACTCAAACAAAAAATTTCTAAAAAATAGGATACAAAATTCTTGTTTTCAATGACATTGGAAACATTGTTGCCAAAACGAAAACAAGCAAGCACTTGTCTCAAATGCGTTTTCATCAACAAACTAGACCCTGCCCACATTTGATTATCTTATTATATTATATTCCCTCCGTCATATAATAGATGTCTTTATTTTCATTTTGGGATATCCCGAAATAATTGTCCATAATCAAAAGTCAAACTAAATACCATCATTCTTCCAATAATACCCCTCATTATTACTCCAATTACCTAGTGGGGTAAAATTGATATTTTAATACCCATATTAAGTGGTTTGAATGCAATTAATGTACTTTCCAATCTTTGAGTTTTTAGAATAGGACATCTATTATGGGGCGGATCGAGTATATTTTAGAGATTCAATATTTTAATAATATACAATATTTTTAAAAGTAAATATAAATGATTATTAATATATACATATATATATATCATATTTTACTTTGAAATTTATATATATTATATTATATTAATATATTATTTAATGAAAGGTAATTGGTTTTTTATAGTACTTTTGCATTTACCAAGAATTTTCTATGTTCCCAATTTTGAAAGTTAGGCTACAATTTTCACTACTAAACATGTTTTCTGTTTTCGAATTTTGAAAACCAAATAGAAATAAAGCAGTTTGTTCTTTGAAACAAAGAATAAGAACAGGAAACATTACCGAATGGATCTCAAGTATCTATGATACATTGTTTCAGGTTTTCTATCAAAGAAAATTTAATGTTTGTTAACCATTTCTAAAACCCTAATATCACCTTATGAGAATAGTAAAGACAATTAAGGAAGC
Organism: Bretschneidera sinensis; assembly: GCA_023935145.1. Classification (NCBI taxonomy): domain Eukaryota; kingdom Viridiplantae; phylum Streptophyta; class Magnoliopsida; order Brassicales; family Akaniaceae; genus Bretschneidera; species Bretschneidera sinensis. The sequence continues at coordinate 6,148,254 of CM043705.1, forward strand.
AAAAATTGAAAAAGTTATTAACAGTAGTTATCAAAACATAATGTTGATGTAATTCTGAACTTTCGTTATAGGAATATAGAATTAATGCGTGCTGAAATGCTTATGCAGAAGTTACTTCCGCCTTCTTCCCCTAAATTTCCACGAGTATAGAAGTTCATTTTGAGTATACTGCCATTATTGATTGGGACTTACTTATAGTCCAAGTTAAAGCAAAAAAAAAAAAAGCTTAAGAAGGACAATTTTTTTGCTTTAAGTTCGACTTAAAGCAAGTCCCAAACGGCACCATTGTCAGAGCTGATAAGACTCTGAAAGCAGCATATATTACATTTTTTTGAATGTTAATAAAATCATCAAAGGTAATTTGTCAGTACTGACCTGATGCCAGAAAAAAAGAAATCAAATCCAGCAATCTTACCGTCTTCAAAATAGTAATAGGCAAAAGCCAAAGCCAGTTGAAGCATAAAGGAAAAGAGGGATTTAACTGATAGAAGACTTCTAGGTTGTCAGACCCTTAAAGAAAGTCTCTTTACTAAGATATTTCAGATTTAAATTAATAACCTCTGCTGCTGGGGGCCTCAACTCATTTATAGGTAAATAGTAAAACCCTAGTGTTGCCCTATTATAAGAAAAGAAAATAGTACCCATATATAAGTAACTTGCATAATTGACACGTGACTTCACTTAAAGACTCAGACAAGACATACACAAATGATTAATAGAAAACTAGAGCAGCGATTGGACCTCTTTGACATCCAAATCAACAACTTCTGGTATCTTCTTTGAAAGTTGCTTCACATGGACCGAAACTGGTTTAACCTCATCATCAAACCTCTTAAAAGCATGTAGGTCAGAAACATTAAATATTGGACTAATCTGCAAATCAGCAGGCAGCTCTACAATGTATCCATTAGAGCTGATTTTTCTTAAGCACCTACTTCTTTGCTTTTAACTTTTTTTGATAACAATTCTTAGCTTTCAACTTATGTTAAGTACCCGTAGTGGTCTGATTGGCTGAATTGTTGAAGAAAATTTAGCCGGGGTAAAAATTCATCTCGCATCTCCACATCCTCTTCTACAATACACCTCAACAAATTACCTAACCTTCTCTTCGCAGCTTAAGTTTGTCCATCAGTTTGAGGGTGGTGTGCTAGAGTATATCAGTTTGGTGCCCAACTTTTTCAACAAAGAACACCAAAAATGCCCCAAAAACTTTACATCCAGATTTGACACAATAGAAGCTGGGATTCCATGAAGGGGAACAATATCCATGAAGAACTAACTCAGGCACCCTTAGAGGCACATGATGTCTTTGAATGTGGAATAAAATGTTCCATCTTGGAGAACTTCTCCACCATAACAAAGATAGAATCATGAAATCTTTGCTCTTTGTGGCCATTCCAGAACAAAATCCATAGTTAATTGTGTCCTAGACTGATATACAGGATTCAGCATTGGGGTCCATGTTTTGGGCTTCAAATAGTGAATTCTGTGTTTCAGCGCAGATTCGCGACTAATACACCCTCAAATTTCTCAAAGCGCAAACTGGTCCTCCCAAGCACGAAATCACTTAACTTGGGGCAAAAATGACATGGGTGGTGTTTGAACCCATGTGATTCTGGCATAAGAAGCAGCTTCTTAACCACTGAGCTGCTTCCAATGCTTGTGATATTTTCGTACTTCAATATATTACAGTTGACTATGATTAACAATAACAATTCAAAATTCTCAATCCCTTGCAACAATGTAAAAATTGAAAACTTATATATATTTCATATATATTTATATATATTTGATAACCCAGGAACCTCTCGCTCCTAGTCACTGCTCTTGTATCCTAGGTCCAAGGTACACCTAGTGTAGTCAGTGGCATGTACATCCCTGTTGTCTTAGTTTCCCTTAGCTAGTTGACATGACAAATCTTTACAAGCTGCTCTGCATCTCAATACATCTTTGGCAAAAAGTAATGGTCAGGTACCATCACTAAAGTTATATTTCTGACAAAACGACCACCTAAGCCACCTTCATGCAATTCTCTTATAATCTGCTCACAAAGTGACCCCTTTGAAATGCACAGCTGGTGGCATAGATAACCATCTTGTCTGAAAGTACTAAAAGTGATTTCTTAATGGTTGGTGGTGTCTTCAAATCCTCAATAACTTGTTTGAAATATAGGTCCTTGTGATAGTGATTCTTTATCTCCTCAAACCCCACAACTTGTACTTTCATGCTTGTTATTAAAACTGGTTGTTGGTTTAAGTGCATTGGCCACAACATTTGATTTCCATAATCAAGCTTCTTTTTGGAATTTAAAAATCTCAAAGCTCGATGATCGGTATATACATCAAATTCTCGGTGCATCAAGTAGTGTTTCAGTGTTGAAGTGCTCGCATCAATGCATATACTTTCTCTTTGCATCTGGAAGTTTTTTACTGAAAAATGCAGTTGGTCTCCCTTCGTGACTAAGGAACATCCTGTGTGAGGTGGTCACATTCTGTCATGAATTCATCGTCAAAATCTCTAAGCACAGATACAGAATTTTAGTCATAGCATGTTTTTGCTGAAATGCCTTATGCCCTTATCTGTTGATATTGTCCAAAAGCTTCTTCTTTAGGACACTTTGTAACAAGACCCATGGTTGCACTGAGATTTCAAATAAAACGTCCTAGAACTAAGCCAAACTGTAAAAACTGCGCACATCTTCTTTTGATTGAGGGGTTCACCAATCAATAATAGCCCTCCTATTCTCTGGGTCCGACGTAACATTCTGCTGAAACAATAATTTATGGAATTACCAATTCGTTGCATAGGAATGAGCCTTCTTAAGATTCAAATAAGCTATTTCCTTTTGAAGTAGTTCGAGCTTCTACCATATATCAAAATATCATCGAAATACACAACTGGTCGATACACCGAAGAAAGGATCCAAAACGTTGTCATGGCAAGCATAAATGTGTGGCTTGAGATATTGGATGATCCAAGTTGCATCGTGATCCACTCGTACAAATCATCAGGTGCTTAAAGGCAGTCTTCCTCCATCCCTGCTTCTCAATCCAGTTCGGTGGAAACCACTCCTTACGTTAAGTTTGTAGAATACCGTTGACCCAACCTGCATGTCCAACATATATTTTAACTTGGGATAGGCACCTGCATTTGATTGTAATTTTTTTTCACGGAACGACTTTCTAGCACATTCTCCATGAACCGTCCCTACTTGGTACCAATAATGGTGCAACAATGCATTGCTTTTACTCTCCGTCACTAACCTTTTTGCAATCAAGTCCTCTACTTGTTCTCTCACCTCAGATCGATTCACAGGAGGTGTCTGGCTTGGTGTAGTGAATCATATACCATGGCCTCCCAAGTAAAACATGACACATCTATTGGAATTACATTGCACCAAGCGTCATTATGATACCTGTCTCCAAGTGTAGATTGCACTAGACAACGAGTGGTGACAGGAATTCCATTACCTATTTGTAAGCAAGCAACCTTGTATGGAAGGGGATGCTTATCTCTAGGTAGCTTCAATCTTTTGAGCACTTCCTTTGAAACAACATTTTCAAAACTTTCACCATATAAGATTATAGTTACACCTTCCTAGCACAAGATACATGACTTCATCTAGGTTTTGTGTTAAAATTCTTTGAATGACTATTCGTCTCCTTTAAATGACTTCTCGTTATCTTCTCCATCAGCATAAAAAATTCTCCGAACAAGCTTACATTTTCCATTGATTAGAAATTCATCAATTCCTTCCTCACAATAGTCACGAAAATTGGATTTTCTGTCTCTACTGACAAGCGTGAAGATGACCTAATATATTTCTGATTAATTCATTTCCAACTAGCTTGGATGTGTAGTAGTTTCTAAAACAGGTTGCTTTTCTTTTTTTCCTTTATTTTGGTTAGGAGGAGCTGTTGCTTGGTGATGTAATATTAGTCTCAAGCAATCAGCTGTGGTGGCTTTCTGGTAATATCAAGCTGTGTTGGTCCAGTTAGCGCTCATAATTTTTATTATTTCCATTTGAATTGTATTTTATTTTGATTTTTGATGAATTTGTTTCTCTTTTTGGTATCTTGTTCTGTTGATATTCTGTTTTATTTGAAAGGTGTTTAATTAATAAACTTGGAATGTGCTTCTGTAAAATCTTGCATGCGCATTGTGGAGTAATCCAAGTTTTTTATTTGATGCAGGTCGTTTGTTTGTGGTGGATCAACGGGGCTATTTATTTATGCTTACTGCTTGTATTACTACGTTGCACGATCGGATATGTCTGGTTTCATGCAAACCTCATTCTTCTTTGGGTACATGGCCTGCATTTGCTATGGTTTCTTCCTCATGCTTGGGACTGTTGGTTTCCGTGCCTCGTTGTTCTTTGTTCGTCATATATACAGGTCAATAAAATGCGAGTAATAGTTGTTTCCTTCACATTTTCCCTTCTGTCAGAGAATGGTCTATGATTTTTGTTAGAACTTAGCTATAGGAAAAGGCCTCAAGTATCCTGGAAGCAAACAAGGTAAGCTTGCTATGAACCCGACATGGGGCCATTTGATGTTTATTGGCTTGAACTTGAGAGTTTCGAGGGGATGATGGAGTGTTAATTTTGGGGGGTATATCTAATTATGAGACAGATTTATGTAGGACGTTGCTCGTATTGTTACATGTATCTCTTTTTAGAAATTTTTTGTTCGTATGTGATATAACTTGGACCATGAAATCCCTTTTTCATTTACGTATTCTGTGTAGAAAGCAGGTTGGTTTTTCTCTTGGAGATTGCACTATTTCCCTTATAATGTAGATCACTCCATTTTTTTTTATCATGTTCTTTTTTTTTTCAATAGAAGTTGGACCCTTGGATTTTTCAGCAGTAGGGTGTTTTTCTTTCTCCAATTAAGATTAACTGTTGTGAGGACCACTTGAATCTCTTGACGACTTGATCTATGGAATAAAGAAACGCTTTACAGTGAAAATTCATCTTGAAAAAGAAGAAGAAATGAAAATGATCAGATGGGTCATGAAACAATGGTTGCCGTCGTTTTTTTGGTTTTTTTTTAGTGATATTGTGTCGTTAAAAAACAAAAATATTAGTGACAATGTTCATTGATGCTGTGAAAAAAAATCTCCCTATCATGTCTTTTAGCCTATCAATCGGTCTCGTCATGTCTCTTATAGAAAAAAAAAATACTTGCGTAATTTCTAGGAGCGGAGCCAAGATTTCAATTTGGGAGGTGACTAATACGGAGTATAATAGGAATATTGATCCCATGAAATTGGATAAATTTATTAAAAATTATAAAAAAAAACTACAGAAATAATTGAATAAAAAATAAAAAATTTAAAAATTTAATTATTATTGTAATTTTCATAATTGTCAATAAAATTTTTGGATTTCGTAATAATCTTCATGGAATTGGGTTTAGGACTCTTATTAAAGACCAGTGAACAACGTTAAAAAATTTATAACAAATATAGACATATTTTTATCATAAGAAAATTATTAGGTAAAGATTTATTACAAGTTCATTTGTAAGACCAACTAGTAATAATGGTTCCCAAGGTCACTATCACAATTCATCGCAAAGTATAAATAAAATAGAGTAGTAATCTAACATGAAAAATCATAATTTATTGATCTTACAACGACATGGAATAAGGATTCTCCGGCTTATATTTTCTCATTTTCATTACATAAAAAAAATATATCATAATTTAGAGGATTTAACTTAGTGATACTGTCAAAAAATACACATCCAATAAAGAGACGACACGTGGACCACTACATGGGTAGGCAACAAGTCAACACACAGAGAGCCCAGGCTTCAGGTTATCACCGCCCTCCAGGTCACCAAACCGCCCTTGGCCTAAAGGCCGCTTCATACATGGACGACTCCTAGCCAAGACAACAAGGTGAAGCACAACGGACGATCCCATGCCACCTCGCTGGGCCTCCTAGGCATCATTACCCAACCAAGTTGGGACCCCATGTCATCACCTGGGTAAGAGGCCACCTTATATATGGATGACTCTTAGCCAAGACAGCAAGGTAAAGCACAATGGACGACCCCATGCTACCTAATTGGGCCTCCTAAGCATCATTGCCCAACTAAGTTGGGACTCCATATCATCACCGCTCTGGGTGAAAGGCCGCCTCAAAATCCTATAAAAAGACTCAAGTGCGCATTCCAAAAAGATCAGACTTTTTAACCTAAAAGAAGAACACTATTACTCCCGTGCACCTTACCGCATACTAACAAAAGCATCGAAGCATCCTCGGAGGCATCCCCTCCGGTGACCCTATAGCTCATCTTCTCTATCCTGTGTAGATTTCCTCGAGGCTCGGCCTTCAGCTCAGCAAACACTTTTTTGGTATCAACACTTAGTAACAATCAACTTACAAACTTATGAACTAAACTAACCAATAAAATAATAATAAAAAAAGAAAAAATAGTGTGAACTTTCCTTTTGGAAATTGCTTTTAAAATGATAAGTTTGAAAATTGAAAGAATGAGCTAATTTTTTTTCCCCCAAAAGAAGTTAGAACATTAAAGAGAAAAAAAATTAAGTTACAAGAAAATAGTTTGATTCTAAGATTTTTTTTTTAATTGGTTAGTTTTTTTACATACATAATTTAAGTGAAAGCCTAATTATATTTTGGAATGATAAAATCGAATATAAAGATATTTGATTATGATTGCATCTTGTTTTATTATTTTATTAACATTTAAAAATTATCACTCATTTTAATTTGTAATATCTCATATAGAGGTGGATTCAAGTTGAATCAAGCTCGAGCTTAAATGAACATACTCGAGTTCGAATTGAGCTCGAAAATTGGGCTCGATATCGAGTTCAATAAATTTTATAAAGGCTCGAGCTCGATAACAATTGAGCCTACTCGAACTCGAGCCTAAGTTTTGGATTGCCTATTCGAGCTCGAACTCGAGCCCAAACTATAGTTTTAATAAATAAAAATATTAAATAAATATTGATTCGAGCTCCATCTCAATAATACCTTATCGAACTGTTTGAGAGCCATTCGAACCGAATCTTAAAATATTTGAGTCTAATTTTTAGGCTCGAGTTCGAGCTTGAGCTCGAATAGTTCGATAAAAACTCAGCTCGTTTCCAGTCCTAATCTCATGTAATTTAATTTAGCTATATACCATTGCTAGTCCCTGAAGTTTGACAAATTGTTCAATTTTGTCTTTGAAGTTTTAATTTACACAATGTTTCCTTATAATTTCAAAATCGATTAAATTTTGTTAATGCTGTAACATTTTCAACAAGAATTTAATGGAATTTCCAAATCAACAATACACCTAGCTAAAATAGATGTTGACTTAACTAAATTGAGATTTTAGAATAGAATTTTTTCGCTTAAAAGCACATGATCTTTTTTTAAACAACAAATCATGAACTAATTTTTGCACCAAATAAAACCATAAACTACATGCACGTACGATATGGAGGTAAATTTCGCTCATAAGGCTTTCATTTTATTCATGTCATCTTGAAAATTGGACAAGTCAGAGTCCAAGATGAATATTCGTTAAATTATTGATAGAAATGTGTCGATACTAAAATGATTTTGAAGCTATAAGAAAGATATTGCTTACATTGATATGGGTAAAATATACCTCCCAATAGGAAATAAACACATTGCATCTTAGAATGGAATTAAAGCAATTTCACCATAAAGGGGAAATGGCTACTTGGTCCACAAGGAAACCCTATCCTCCATACTCCACAAAAGGGCAAAAAATGTAATTTAATCTCAAAGAGTCTCACCATCTTTTCCCATTAGGGTAAGATTTCTTACCCTATATAAAGAGTACATTATTCCAGGTACACATTTATTTCAATATTTCCAAAATATTCTCCTCTCCTTTCCCAACCTTTTATTTTGATTACGTCATTCGCTGACTTAAGTATCAGAGGGCCCTTCCCGGAGCACAACACTCTTGGCAACTTCCTTTTTCAAGTACCTTGAACTCGGACGACCTAAGACTTGACTGACTTGTATTGGACCTCAAAGTACAACTTGGACTAACCCAATTAAACCTTATTCATTTTTGTCATCAACAGAATGACGTTGTCTGTGGGAACGATAAATGTTATATGAACAGTGCTACCTAGAAAGCTAACAACTTCTCCTACTCAGAAGAATACACATCTTCGGACGACCTCTGAGGTCAATAGGCAAGCCCTCGCTTTGTCTCATCCGTTGACCCTCACCGAGAAACATAACCCTCTGTGCGCCTTAGGAAGTTAGCTCAACCTTGAGATTATCGCTGAAAGGGTCCAAGTTCTACCTTCGAATGATCTACAAGATGAAGATGCCCCTTTGCTTCAAAACTTTGAATGTACAGACCTGAGAGCCCCAGTGAGACAAGCTGAGCATGAAGATCATCAATGACTATATAATGGTCTCACCTCGCTTATTACTCAGTTTGTTTCTAAGCCGACCCAAATTCATCGCCCTTAACCTCATATTCGACTTGAAGAGGCTCCATGAAAGTCGATAGAGATCCAATCTTGAGAGCCACCAACTCTCTTTGAGGAAGTAACATCAAGCAGAAGAAATGGCCGACTTAACGGACCGAAGCCTTGAGTGTCCTACATAGATAGCTGAGTTGAGTAGGCGAAGCCTTCAATACTCTAAACATGACAATGAATCCGTCTCTAATTCTTTCTCTGAAAAGAGAAACATATCGAGAGAAGTCCGAAGTCAACAATCAGCTGCAAAAAATGAATATATGAATTGGGCTTGCCATCAAAGAGAAATGATTAGATGTTAGGGATGAGTTCAAACCTTATGGTGACCTTTTTACACTTGAGATCATGGTTGAAACATCCAAAAACTCTAATATCCTAAACATGGAGACATACCCTAGTAAGACTTGTCCAATTGATCACTTGGAAACCTACACTTCCATAATGCTATCCCATGTCTACTCGGAGAAGTGTTGAGCTTTCTCTATGACCTTGCGTGAGATGGCAAGGACCTGGTTCTCCGGTTTGCTCACAAGGTTAATCAAATCATTTGCGGACCTTAGTATTCAGTTCACAACTTATTTCTTCAGCAACCGAAGTCCAAAGAAGACCCTTGAAAGCCTCTTAACCACACTCAATACCCCGAGGAAAATCTTTGTCATTACATCTAGCATTTCATCTCTCAATCAGTGTTGATTCGAGACTTTGATCATAAAGTGGGCATTATAGACTTTGTTAATGAACTCCAAGCTTGTATCTTTAGCCATTACTTGTCGCGAAATCAAGTGCATACCATTTTCGAGCTCCTTGCCAAGGTTGACTAATTTGTCATAGTGTAAGAAGACCAAACTTTTCGCAAACAAAAAGAAAAAGCCTTGATGGACAAAAAGGGGAATGAATCAGATGATCCAAAACCTATAGAGGGTTAAGGAAAAGGCAGCCAAGGGAATTACGAAAAAAATGGAAAGTCTGACACAGTGCCGCGAGGGTTTGAGAACTACACACCTCTTAATTCCCCATAGCCGCTGGTACTAGAGAAAATCATGAACCAATACATCCTCTAATGGCTTGAGAAGATCAAAATACCTCCGCACAAGAGATATGTCAAAATTTTGTTAATTTCACCGAGATCATGGCCATGACACAGATGGGTGCTGACATTTGAAGAATGTGATTGAGTGTCTGATCCAATGAAGATACCTCAAAAATTTTGTCTGAGTTAATGCTCCATAGAGCCTGCCCCATGAAATGAGCCAAAAGAGAAGAGACAGAATTCGATCGAAAGGTGGAGCCAAGAAAAAGAGATAAGGAAAAGAAGCATAACATTGAAGAACGATTGGATAATACGCCCGTAGTGGGCATCATCTGAACCATTTTTGGGTGAGTAGTCTTTGGGGGAGAATCTGCGAATTCTCGCAAATCTTATGCCAAATTTTTGGATCAGTCGAAGGACTAACAAGAAAACTAAGACTAATAAGGCGATTAGTTTAACTGATAAGGACCTCGTAGGAGTTCAGTTCCCTTAGATGACATAGTGGTTGTAACACTGCTTGTCGTGAGTTTTGTCGTGGAAAGAATATTAGTCGACAATGGTTCTTCACAGGACTTCCTCTACAATATCGCATTCAAACAGATGAAATTGATGGAAGATCATAACAGGCCCACCAGTCACCCCTTGTATAAGTACATTTTTGGTAATCAATCTCTCTTTAACTTACAACGTCATTCTCAGTCAACCAAGCATGAACGTCATGAAAGCCGTGGTATCAACCTACCACTTGAAAATGAAGTTCTCTACCAAACAAGGCGTTACCGAAGTCTAAGGTAATCAGGTTGTCGCTTAGACTTGCTACTTAGCCTTTGTGAAGGGAAAAGACAAGGCTGATGTTCTCTAAATAAAAGACTTAAAGGATGATGTAAAGCATCTAAGGGAGAAATTGAGGGTAGGATCCGCCCAAGAGGGGTAAGAGATCTGAGAGTGATATTTGAGGGTAGGACCTACCCCGAATGGGTAAAGGATCCAAGAGAGATATTTGAGGGTAGGACCTTTGCATCCAAGAGATAGATTGAGATGAGATGTTGTACGTACCGGTACGTGGGGAGACATCCCCTTTGCGGTTACTAAGATGAGCCGTAATGAGTTGAGATGAGCCGAGTTGAGCCGAGATGAATCGTTTGAGTTAAAGTGAGTTGTATTGAGTTTTGTAAAATGCATTGTATATAATGACTTCCTTTCATGTTGTGTATGCTAATGTGTTTGTGAAGGATGATTATGGGAATACTATAAGTTGTGTATGCTAAAATGCTTGTGAATGATAATGGTGTGAATATTATAAGATGTAAACGTTAATGTGCTTGAGAATGATGATTATGTGAATATTGTGAGATTTAAATTTTAAAACAAAGGTATCACCTAGAGACACAAACTAAATAATTGAGTTTAGATTAAGGTTGGCATATGAAATTAAAAATCGATTACTCTAAGTAATGTGAACCTCACTGAGCTTCTTAAAGCTCATCATCTCTGTTTTATTTTTTTCCCAGGTGGCTTGTAGGTTTGGAAATGAGTTCTAGTTCAGAGCTGGTGGTTGGTATTATCTTAGATAGTTTAGGAACGATATCCTCAGTGTGTGTCTCGAGTCTATATTTTTGAAATTTGTCTTTCTATCAATATGTAACTGGGATATTTTTGTAAACTTTAGAGATTTCAAAAGAGCTATGTATTACTTGTATTTGTGTGACTTTGATTGTACATTGAAATAATAGTTTTGTTTGATACATTGTGAGATGTGTACTCTGGTGAAACGTTTACATGACATTTAGGTAAGGGCTCAGTGCTTACAGGTCACAATTTCATCTCTAATAGAGCCCACTTGGGATGGGTCATTACATCCTTCATGGACATCCAATACTGGTCACAGGATAGTAGAAGCTGGTTGGTCTCATTCTCCAAGGTCTTCACCTTGAACTTCAACCATGACCTCTCCTTGAGGTTTTTGATGATCTCTGCCATATTTTTTATCCGTTATGCTGAGATCGCTGCATACATGCCCACTTAAAACAAAATAGATAGAATGAGATGTCTGAATAACAGAAAGAATAAGGAAAAGGACAAACTGTAAAAAAAAAATACCTTTTACGCCTACTGTTCTAGGATACCTGCGAGAACCTTTGGGGTATGGTTGAGGAGGTGTGTCTTATCTCTAGGAAGGATGGATCCTCGAAGAAGCTAGTGAGCCATGTTAAGATATTTTAGCGTTGTGTCGTAAGACAAAATTGACTAGGTCTTACAGATAGTGCAACAACTTCGATCTGCTTTACGGCCAAGAGCGAGGTTTGGCACTTAGGATTTTGTAAGGCCTCCAAAGCATTTACAACCAACCTGGAGGACTACCTCATCTTGGTCGACGGAGGAATGTCCTCGGTCCTCTATTTTTTCTTCCCATCTCCACCAGAAAGAGGCTGAGCAAGATAAAGAGGAAGGTTTTGCGAGGAGCCCTCATTTTCAAGGGAACTTTCGCCTTTCTTACTCTTCTTAGCCTCGATCTATTACGCCACAACTGACTTGGTGACCACCCCTGCCATCAAAAAAGGTCAGTCATAAACCATGGTTGCCCCAAGAAAACAAATTATCATCGACAAGTGAAAGAAAAAATCGATACACTAAAAATTCCTAAGTTATTAGGACCAACTACTAAGGGTCGTAACACTCAAGCTGACCTAAATCAAGACCTCTTCATTTTCCAGCTTGTCAAGGTCAAACATATTTTGTTTTATAAACTTAATGGCTTCATCCACTTCGGTCGAAGTACTCGAAAGATTCTTCTAGGACTCGAAAGGCTCCAAGGATTGAATAAAGAAAAACTTATTCTTTCAGTGGTGTATGGAGAAGGAAAGGTTCTCAATGATCTTTTTCTTATTCTGTGGAGCAAAGTTGTACTACCCTAACTCCTATAACTTTTTGATCATATAGAAGCATTGGAAGAGCCTACTGGATAAAGGAACTTCACCTACACTACGCATAGCTCATAAGGAGAACCACGTTTCATAGGGCTACAATCTCTCTCTTCGGGGAATTCAGAGCTAGTACTCCTCTGGGATGCAATACTTCTTCTGTATTACCTCTAAGGACTGTTTCAACATGGTGCACAGCTCCTTCTCCGAGACGTAATGGAAGAGATGATGGTCCATGACCATCACCGCACTAACCTCCTTCATGGAGGAAACCCCTTGTCTCACTTGTCCGACCTCTTCAGGGTGGTCATTAGTAGTTTGATGCTACTACTAGCCATCTCTCCTTGGTCGTAGTCATACACTTCTAGCTGACTATCATTGCTCAACATAATTTAAAGTATAAAGAGGAAAAAAGAGTAGAATATTACTAAGGGAAAGGGAAGGACAAATAAAACTTGGAAAACTATGAACTAAAGAACTTTGAAGTAAAGAGGACAAGGCCGATGAGAGCTTTAAGAGAATAAGTGAAAAATGAGCCATAAATGCTCATGATAATTGTGTCTAACCATACTCATGAGTGCAGAAGAGGCCACATGGCCACACCACAGGTAAAGGAAACGTTTTTCGTAGAAGCATGAAGAACGCCCCCACACGAGCTTAAAAAATATCTAAGTGTTAAAGTCTGAGGTGGTACCTTAGTTCGTAACTCCACGTGCTCTGAGGACCGAGGTGAAAGCTTAGAAATATCCTTTTACGTTGTGTGACCTCGTGCTCCGAGGATGAGGTGAAGTCATAAAAATGGCATTTCATCTTGTGCGACCTCTTGCTCCGAGGACCGAGGTGAAGGTTTAAAAATGACTATTCATCTTCTGCAACCTCTTACTCCAAAGACCAAGGTGAAGGCCCAAAATGGACCTTCAACTTATGTGACCTCTTGTTTCGAGGACTAAGGTGAAGTCCCAAAAATGGACCTTCATTTGTGTGACCTTTTGCTACGAGGACCAAGGTGAAGGCCTAAAAATGACCCTTATCTTGTGCAACTCATGCTCCAAGGACTGAAGTGAAGGCTTTAGCTTGTGCGACCTCGTGCTTCGTGGATCGAGGTAAAGGGCCAAAAATAGCCTTTCACTCTATGTGTCCCTTAGCTCTAACCTTTAGCTTTGAGGACTTATTGTCGATGACCTAAGTCTGAGGGCATATGGTCAAAGACGAGAAAATCAAATCAAAAGCTACCCTCTTAGACTGAAAACTCACCTATAAAGGATTGGGGGCATATGATATGGGTAAAATATACCACTTAATAGAAAATTGACATGTGGCATCTTAAAAAGGCATTAAAGTAATTTCACCATGAAATGGAAATGGTTACTTGTTCCACAAAGAAACCTTATCTCCCATTCTACACCCAAAAGTAAAAAGGTTATTTCATCTCGGAGTACCCTACCACCTTTTCTCATTAGGATAAGATTACTAGCCCTATATAAATTGCACATTATTCCAGATGCACATTTATTACATTCTTTCTCATATATTCTCTTCTTATCTCCTTACATCTTCTTTTGATTATGTCACTCGCTAACTTAAGCATCAAATGGCTCTTCCAGGAGCACAACACTCCCAGCAGCTTCCCTTTTCAGGTACCTCGGACTCAAAATCGGAAGAGCTAAGACTTAACCTTGATTGACTTGTATTTGACCTCATAGGACAACTTGGACTAACCCAATTAGACCTTACCTATTTCCGGCATCAACAAAATTGAATCATATTGAGGATAAAGACTTGCAGAATGTATGTCAAACTACTATTTTAAAACCAACAAAATATAAATTGCGTTAAAAGGGTGAAAACTTGAAGCATTTATGGAATATGAAACTTGCTACCAAAACTAATATATTACTACGGAAGGTCTGCAACAGAGCACTTCATATTGGTGAAGAGTTTAAAGGAAAAAATATCACATGCCCCTTATGTTTAGGGGAAGAAGAAACACATCCACTCGTAAAAAAGTGGTTGGAAAAAAATACTATAGCAAAACCACACTTTGATTTAAAGAAATATCTATAATAAAGTCATATAAATTGTTTTGGAAGGATATAAAATAATACTTATTTGAAATTTGGAACGGATAACCAAAACCTCATGTTATTGCTATAACATCTTTGTCTCCTAAATTTTCCTCAGTATTGTGAGTTAACTGTTTTTCTAACATTCTTTGATATCAAATGAAATTGTAAATTCATAAAATCATAGCAGAGAACTAAAATCAGATCAGTACAAATTAGTGATAAATGGAAAAGTGTGAAGTAACTTAATTGATAAAATCATTAGTTCGTGTTCGTACCATAGATCTAAGATCAAATCCTGTCATCATTTGGGATTGAGGGATAAGGAATAATATAGGGTTTTTTTCCATAGTGTAACCCACCCATTAGATTAAAAACATTATGAGGGATGAAAAGAATTAACCCTAGATTCCTCCATCGTGTAACCCAACCATTAGATTATAAAAAAAAAGATGGAAACTGAATTTGATTCCTTATAAACATGAGTTATGTTACATTCACAACTCAGTTCCTTGATTCGAACTAAAGCGAAACTTCAAAAAATATTAAGGTGAAATATTGAGAGAGGAAGAAGATTTTTTTTTTTAAGAAAATGATTTTATTCTCAATGATCCTTTTATTTTATAAGTAGGCTATTTATAGGTTTGATTCTACTATAATATACTTCAAGATTCAAGACTATAAGTTGTTATAACAGCTTGGATTGTTTAACTGATTCTAACAGTTTTGCCTAAGTGATTCTAATAGCTTTAACTACTTTTACAACTATTCTATCTTCACATATGGAATTCCAGGAATTTTTTAGGTAGCTTCCTTATTCTCGAAGTAGCTCTTCTATATTTTCTTCTATTATTTACTGCACTTGACTGATTTGTTCACTCTCACCCTATTGCCTTGTACTAACAGTGTTGTCATCATTGCCTTTCTCTATGAAAAACACCTTGTCCTCAAGGTGGTGAGAATGGTAAATCTTCAAAAATTCTTCACAATCTTCCTAAGAATCTTTATCCATAGACAAATTCTGTCACTGAATAAGCCATTGGTTCACCCATTTACCTTGTCTCTATAATGCCATTTCCTCTGTAATTTCTAGAGGAAAATAGTAAGGCATATTATCCTTGTTGTCAGGTTGTAAAGAGATTGCAATTGTCTAGCTTGATGAACCTTTAAAAGGTTTGAGTTTGCTGGCATGGAATACAGGATGTATTCTTGAAGATGTTGGTAGTTGAAGTCTATAAGCCACATTGCCAATTTTCTTATCAACAACAAAAGGCCAATAAATTTTTTGTGAGAGCTTGTGGAATTTTCTAGTTGCCGCTGTGCTTTGCCTATAGGATTGTAACTTGACTATGACTAAGTGACCTTCATTGAATTGTAGTTCAGTTCTATGTTGATCATAATAAAGCTTCATTCTATTTTGAGTTTGAACTAAATGTTGCTTCAATTGTGTGAGAAGTTTTTCCCTACTGCTCAGATCCTGGTCTAACACCTCTAAGGGAGTTGTACCTCTACAATAGGTTGGAATTAAGGGTGGTAATCTTATATAGACAACAACAAATGGGGTCATAGAGATAGCAGAGTGATAAGTAGTATTATAGTTCCATTCAGCCCAAGGTAAGAAGGAAGCCCATTGCTTAGGTTTATCACATACAAAACTCCTCAAATACATCTCTAAACCCCTATTAACCACCTTTGTCTACTCATCTATTTGAGGTAATATGAGGAGCTTATATGAAGTTGTGTACCATGTAATTTGGATAATTCTTGCCAGAAGTTGCAAAGAAAAATATTGTCCCTGTCATTTACTATTGATCTGGGAAACCCATGTAATTTGCACACTATTATCATAAAAATTGCAACTACTTTTGCAGCATTGTAGGTAGAAGGTAGTGCTGCAAAATGTGCATATTTGGACAACCTATCCACCACAACTGTAACCACTGTAAATCCTTGAGATGCTGGCAAGTATGTAACAAAATCCACAGAGATGTCTTCCCATATTTGTTGAGGTATTGACAGAGGTTATAACAACCCAAAAGACGCAACATTTGAGCTCTTATGCTACTAGCATGTTAAGAAGTTGGAGACAAATTCATATACATCTTTTCTCATATTTTCCAGTAAAAGTTAGCAGCCAATCTCAGATAACTTATTTGCACTTTAGAATGCCCATCACTAGGGCTATAGAGAAATTCTATCAATAAGACTATCTTTTTTTTGGAAGTTTCTCCCACATATAATTTGCCCTTATAATATAGGATTCCATCTCTTATAGACCACTGTAACATTTCATATGCTCTGTTATCAATATTATTGAATAAAGTGATATTGTCCTGTTAAGTTTGATGCTTCTTCTTCTTAAGGTCCTCCGCAATATTAAACGAGAGATAAAGCTGTTAACTCCCTCATATATTCTTCTTCAGTGTGTAATCTTTAAACAACATCTGCTATAGTGTTCTCTATCCCTAGTTTATATGTTATAGTATACTTGAAGCCAAGTAACTTAGCTAAGTAATGTTTCTTCTTTGGAGTCTGTATCACTTATTCCATTAGATGTTTCAAACTTCTATGATATGTCAGAATAGTGATAAATATTGCCTCTATTTGAGGACAACAATAGTTATTGCATATAACTCTCTAACATAAGCAGAGGTTGTGTTACATTCAGGAACTCAATTTCTTACTGAAATAAGCAAGTGGATGGCCCTCTTGCAATAATACTGCGCGCCCCAATACTTGTACCTGATTCATATGTTTTTATTGTAAAAGGTTTTAAAAAATTAGGTATAGCCAACACAGAAGCGCTAGTCATAGCTTCTTTTAAAGACTCAAAAGCAGATTGCGCAGCCTCATTCCATAGGAACTCATCTTTCTTGAGCAATTCTGTCAAAAGGCTTGCTATAGTAGCATACCTTTTATTGAACCTTCAATAATACCAGTTCTAGAAATTGAATGATTCGAGACCTGTCAATCATACAAATTATAAATAGAAAGAAAAGAATATAAGATTTACCTAGGTTAGAGTTATGTCCTGCTAGAAGTTTCTTATTATCAACCTCACAAATCTCTCTGTTACAATGTATGCTCCGTTCTGCTGTAGAACTACGACTTTTCATGGGCCCAAGCCCAAACCGCAAAGCAAAAAACTAGGCTCAACTCATGTACATGGCCTAAAAGTTTTGGGGGCACTGCTCCCTAACCCTTGTATTGGAAATCACCTTGACAAGATGCCCAGGTGGTGATCTTCCAAACACCCAAGTCTAGAATGACTTGTAGAAAGAAATACAGCAATCAAAGACAAGAACAGAAAATCAAAGAAAGAAAGAAGACAAGCAATTTGTTATCGAGGTTCGGCAATGTGCCTACGTCCCCGTGAGTTCCTCCGAACTCTCTGCACTAAATCAATGGTTCTTTACAATTACAACAACTCTCTTCAAGAAGCTCAAGTTCTTGAAGAAACCAAGAAGAGAAGAAAGGAAGAAGATAAGAACTAACAATGCTCTCTATCTAACCTAGACTTCTCTCTCTTTACAACCAGCCTCACTAAAATAAGTCCCTTTTGTGTTTGATCTTTCTCACTCTCACACAATTCTCTCTTGTATTACAATTGATCTCACAGAATGTCACAATGTAATTCTTGTACTTGTTTCATGAGAATGAAGCTAGGTAACCCTTTATATAGTGCACCCACTTCTTGTCCATTCTTGTGAGTCAATCTCCACCTTTAGATCTTGATTTCCACTTAACCATGACCCTCCATCAATCCTAAGTGGTGCTATGCATTTTAACCTTGCACCCACGCACCCAAGTGGAGATTAAAGTATGCTGTCCATGTGTGCTTTGGTGTGCCTAGCGCCTAGGCACTCAACAGGGGGCGGCATGGCGCTGAGCAGGGCACACTTGCAGCCCATTCTGGAAGGCGAGGCGCTGGCGCGGGTCAGAGGGTCTTCATTCTAGATGCCTAGGCTCTGGTGAAGGGGCATCGTGGTGCACACTGATGCTGCCCCTTCACACAGTAGTGCGCACACTTTTTCCTGCTTGTGTGCTGAAGTGCGCACACTAGTGCGCTTACCCTTACCTTGCTCCAAAGTGATGCACACACATGTGTGCAGTCTTTTAACTTGCTGTATTTTAATAATCCAACCTTGGTTTAGACTTTAACCATCTTTGAACCATGTTTAGACATGTGTAAACCCTAGACAAATACCAACAATCTCTACCTTTGTCTAAGTGTTTAAACCCGAACCATTTTTACAGAGAGCTTCGAGATCCAAACTCATCTTGAGTCATCAATTAACCAACTCCAATCCTAAGTAGTCCAAGGCAATGATTGAACTTACTTAGAGGTAGAACTTTAGTGCCTAAATCTGTAGGACTTTCCTCCGTGGTCTTCTTGTCAACATGAATGCATCATTTCGTACCATTTTCCAGAATGTAATGATACCGAACATCTATATGCTTTATCCCCTCATGGAACACCGGATTCCTCCATAAGTGCCACACACTTTGGCTATCCAAAGACACCACCACCTGCTCTTTTAGGACCTCCCACTCATCCAACAACCCTTTGCACCCCATAGCCTCCTTTATGGCTTCCGTAGCCGCTATGCATTCTGCCCCGGTTATTATGAGTACTACCACCGGCTGCCACTGAGCCTTCAAGTACCTCAACATCCACTTCATCCTAAGCCAATGCTCTTTTCCGGGATTACTCACAAATCTGCTGAGAACACCCATTCCCCATGAAACCTTTAACCAGTTTCTCTCATTCTCTTGGATTCTACACATCTCAAGGATCTTTTATGTAAGGCTGAGATCCTTCCTCTCGAACTCCTCACTGAGTTGAGATGTAAACCTTTCCATCATCTTTTTGCTATTCCGAACCAATAGCACATCAATGACATAGATGAGGATTCCAACCATCTTCTCCACCTTGTGTCCAGGTGAGAAAATTCTTGTGAAATCTATGTCTTCTCTTCTCATGAACCCATTCACCACCAGCCTAGCTTTGTTCCGGACTTCATCTCCTTGAGGGTACCCTTCTTTGATCTTGTAAGTGCACTTACATTCCACAACTTTCTGCTTTCTTGGAATTTTCACCAATTCCTAGAAGTTGTTCTTCCTCAAAGAATCCATTTCTTCCTCCATAGCTAGCTGCGACTTTGATAAATCTTGCACTCCATGTCATTCGTGTAATTTTCTGGTTCAACCTCTCATTCTATCCAAGGAGCTGCTACATTAGCATCCGCAAACCCATATCTCAAAGGTGGTCAACCATCCTCCTTCCCCGATCTCTTGTGAGTTAGTAGTCATTCCGACTTGCTGCATCAAACTCTTCTTGAGTTTCTTGAGCTTGGCCTTCATCCAAGGGCTCTACCTGGTCCGAACCCTCTTGCCTCATTTTCTCTACCTGAACCGAGTTCTTCTTGATGCGATGCTCTATAACTTCCAGACTGGTTTGCTCACTAGCCCCTACAGGGTTAGTTTTCTCCAAGTAGGGAAATAATAATTCATTAAAAATAACATCCCTACTTATAATCAGTTTCATGTCCTTCTTTTCTAAGGACCACAACCTATATCCCTTAACCCCATCACCATATCCTAGAAATTCACATTTTCTAGATCTAGGGCTAAGTTTATCCTCTTTTTGATGTGCATATGCAGCACACCCAAAAGTCCTAAGGTTGCTTAATTCAAGGGGTTTCCCACTCCACATCTCCGTGGGAGTCTTGAGCTCTAAAGCTCTAGAGGGTGATCTATTCACTAAGTATGCAGCTGTAGTCACAGCTTCTCCCCAAAAATATTTTGGTAAACTGGATCCATCTAACATGCACCTAACCTTTTCCATAAGGGTCTTATTCATCCACTCAGCAACTCCACTTTGTTGAGGGGTTTCCATAACCGTCCTATGTCTAAGAATGCCATTTAACCTACAAAATTGATCAAGTTCTTGGTTAAAAATTTCTAAGCCATTATCGGTTCTTATCCCCTTAACTGCTCTACCCATTTGAGTCTCTACCAGCCATTTCCACACCACTAATTTATTCAAAGCATTTGATTTATTTTTAACCAAATAAACCCAAACCTTTCTTGAATAATCATCAATTAAAGACAGAAAGTATATGTTACCTCCCTGTGTTGGTGTCCTTGTTGGTCCCCAAAGGTCGGCATGAATGTAGTCAAGAATGCCCTTAGACTTGTGCATTCTGGTGTTGAAGCTGACCCGGTGTTACTTCCCAAGAATGCAACTCTCACAAAAATCCAGTTTCTCTACTTTGTCTCCTCCAAGTAGACCATCATTGCTAAGAACTTGCAGGCCATTTTCGCTTATGTGTCCTAAGCGAGTGTACAAAAGGGCTGCCCTATCCATCTCAGCCATCAAGCTTGCTGCTTGAACATTGATTTCTGTCTCTCCGATCATCTCATAGAGTCCATTGTTTCTTACTGCCTTGATCACTACCAAAGATCCCTTGGCTACCTTGATCTTTCCTCCCTCTACTTTGCATGTATACCCTATGGAATCCAGCTACCCAAATGAGATCAAATTCCTCCTCAAATCCGAGAGATACCTCACATCTTTCAGTAGCCTTGTCATTCCATCAAACATCCTCACCTGGATGTCTCCCGTGCCCCTCACTTGGTAAGAAATATCATTCCCCAAGAAAACCCTTTCATCATTGGTTTTCTTAAAATTCTTGAACCAACTCCGATGAGGGCACATGTGATGAAAGCACCTGGTATCCAAGATCCATTTCCCGCTGCCTTCTTGCCCCTTGCTCACATCCGAGCACACAACAAGAACATCACCATCTTACTGTTCTGTTTTGGCAACCGAAGCCTCTCCATTCTTGGTATGACTTCCTCCTCTATCCCTTGTCATCTTCTTGCAATCTTTCTTGACATGACCCTCCTTATGGCAGTAGTAGCAGCTCTTCCCTCCAAATCTCAGTTTGGAGTGCTCTCTCCTCTACCTCTGTCCCGGTAGTAGCCATACATGCTGCTGTGCACTCTTCCATGGCTCTCTCCTTTACCTCTGTCCTGGTAGTAGCCATGCATGTTGCTGTGCACTCTCCCATGGCTCTCTTCTCTACCTCTGTCCCGGTAGTAGCCATGGTTGCTGCTGTGCACTCTCCCATGACTCTCTCCTTTACCTCTATCCTGGCAGTAGCCATGCATGTTGCTATGCACTCTCCCATGGCTCTCTCCTCTACCTTTGTCCCGGTAGTAGCCATGGTTGCTGCTGTGCACTCTCCCATGACTCTCTCCTCTACCTCTGTCCCGGTAGTAGCCATGCATGTTGCTATGCACTCTCCCATAGCTCTCTCCTCTACCTCTGTCCCGGTAGTAGCCATGGTTGCTGCCATACCGAGTTGCTGGCCTTCGTTTAAAGAACAACCCTTTACCACTTGATGCACTCCTCATCTTGGCATCAATATCATCTTGCAACTCTTTATCAGGATCAAATTTAAAAGAAAAGATTCGTTTATGAAGATACCTCTTATCCGGGAGAGTCTTGGAAAGAAACAACTGATCTAGTTTCTTCCATATTGCAGCTGGATCTTCCGAGTCTCCGCACCCCCTTGTGAAATTATCTGACATGTGCAAGAAAATGGTGCTGTAAGCCATCTTCTTCATCTCAGTCCGGTGGTCTTCCGTGACACTTGCTGGAAAAGCATCATCTTCTCCAAGAGCCAAGTCCACTTTCTGTTACATTAGAACAGTCTTGATCTTCCGCTTCCAAAGGGAAAAGTCTCCCTTTCCATCAAACTTCTTAACACAGAAATTTGAAGCCATCTTTTGCGAACAAGATCCCTGATTTATGCACTACCCACAAATGCTTTCTTCAGCCTCAAGAACACAGATCAAAGATGGATCTTAGCACCGTTCTTGAATCACCCTCAAGAACACGATCAGATCTTGATCTTTACACCGTTCTTGAATCACCCAAGAAGTTGAACTTTGATTCTTGGAGTCTTAGCTTCGTCACTTTCTTGTTCTTGCTTCGATAGCTGTGCAAGCTTTGATACCACTGTCCAAAACTCTGATACCACTGTTGGAAATCACCTTGACAAGATGCCCAGGTGGTGATCTTCCAAACACCCAAGTCTAGAATGACTTGTAGAAAGAAATACAGCAATCAAAGACATGAACAGAAAATCAAAGAAAGAAAGAAGACAAACAATTTGTTATCGAGGTTCGGCAATGTGCCTACATCCCCGTGAGTTCCTCTGAACTCTCTGTACTAAATCGATGGTTCTTTACAATTACAGCAACCCTCTTCAAGAAGCTCAAGTTCTTGAAGAAACCAAGAAGAGAAGAAAGGAAGAAGATAAGAACTAACAATGCTCTTTATCTAATCTAGACTTCTCTCTCTCTTTACAACCAGCCTCACTACAATGAGTCCCTCTTGTGTTTGATCTTTCTCACTCTCACACAATTCTCTCTTGTATTACAATTGATCTCACAAAATGTCACAATGTAATTCTTGTACTTGTTTCATGAGAATGAAGCTAGGTAACCCTTTATATAGTGCACCCACTTCTGATCCATTCTTGTGAGTCAATCTCCACCCTTAGATCTTGATTGCCACTTAACCATGGCCCTCCATCAATCCTAAGTGGTGCTGTATGTTTTAACCTTGCACCAATGCACCCAAGAGGAGGTTAAAGCATGCTGTCCATGTGTGCTTTGGTGTGCCTAGCGCCTAGGCGCTCAACAGGGGGCGGCATGGCACTGAGCAGGGCACACTTGTAGCCCATTCTGGAAGGCGCTGCACTGGTGGGGAGCGGCATGGCGCTGGCGCGGGTGGGGGGGTCTTCATTCTAGATGCCTAGGCACTGGTTAAGAGGAGGTGTGACGCATACTGATGCTGCCCCTTCACACAGCAGTGCGTACACTTTTTCCTGCTTGTGTGTTGAAGTGCGCACACTAGTGCGCCTACCCTTACCTTGCTCCAAAGTGATGCACACACATGTGTACAGTCTTTTAACTTGCTGTATTTTAATACTCCAACCTTGGTTTAGACTTTAACCATCTTTGAACCATGTTTAGACATGTGTAAACCTTAGACAAATACCAACACCCTCCCATCTCACCTGGGAGCGGGGCCCCGCTCACTTACCGGGGAGCCGGACCCGTGTTCGTCCGGAGTTCTATAGATCTGGTCTCGTGAAGTATGCACAAACTCTAACAGAAATCCCTTTAGGCTCATCTGAGTTGTAGGCATAGGCCATTTCACCATGTCAACTATCTTCCATTACGTTGGACCGTATTAGTTGAAGCTACATGACTTAAGTATTCCATAGAAGCTTTACTAAATGTATATTTACTCTGCTTGGCAAAAAACTGTTGGTCTTGCAAACATTGTAGGACTTTTCTCAAATGATGACATGATCTTTCACTGATCTGCTATAGATCCAAATATCAACAAAAAAATATAATCACAAACTTTCTTAGAAAGGCGTGGAAAATTTGATTCATGGTGGCTTTGAATGTGGAAGGTGCATTAGTGAGTCCAAATGGCATAACTACAAACTCAAAGTGACAATGATGAGTTCTAAATGCAGCCTTGTGTATGTCTTCATGCCACTTTCTGATTTGATGATAAGCAGATCTAAGATCAAGATTAGAAAATATAATTTCTCCACTTAGCTCATCAAGGAGCTCATCTACAGTAGGTATAGGAAAAGAATCCTTGATTGTTACAACATTCAGCGCTCTGTAATCTACACAAAATATCCAAGTTTCATCCTTATTTTTTACCAAAAGAACATGTGAACCATATGCAGTAGTACTATGCTGAATTACCCCACTTTTCAACATTTCTTCTATCATTTTATCAGTCTCATTTTTTTCGAAAATGTGGATACCTATAAGGTTTCACTTTTATTGGTTTTGTATTAGCTTCCAGTAGTATTCTATGATCAGTTCTTTTGTGAGGTGGTAAAGAAGAGGGTTCTTGAAATACCTTGTGAAACTGAGTCAGTAATTCCTCAATCTCCTGAGGTATTTGAGTAGGTTTTGCTTCAATTTTTATTGCTTCGTTTTGTACATGAGGTACTGCCACTAACTGAAAACGTAAAGCTATTCCTCCTTTCTCAAATAAATTTTTGAGTTTTTGAGAAAAAAATATGCATAAGAAGCACCTCCCTATCCCCTTGTAAGTGTATTCTCTTTCCTTTCCACTCAAAATCCATGGTAGATTTTGAGTAATCTGTTGTGAATGGACCTAATAGTTTCAACCACTATACTCTTATTACAATCTCTGCTCATTGTAAAGGCATGGCAAACAAATCAATGGGGAATTGGTGACCCCGCAATTCTATAGGAACCAAATTGCATACACCCAGACAAGTAAGGAATTCTTCACTGCCCACTTGAACACTGAAATGAGGTGCATGTGTAATCTGTAACCCCACAAATTTTATCCTCTCCTGCACAAAGTTATGTGTGCTCCCTCCATCAATGAGAACCTGCAAAGGTTTCTTGTGAACAAAACATTGTAGCCTTAGTGTTCTTGGCGTGTGACATCCAAAAAGGGCATGCAAACTGATTGCAGCCTACATTTGTCATTTTGACCAGTCAAAATCCTCTTCCTGGACTTCTTCACCAATTATTTGTTCCATTTTAGACCCTTCCATCACTAAAAGACCATTGTAGTCTTGCATTTGTGGCCTGGTGTGTACTTCTCCTTACAAATGAAGCATAACCATTTTTCCCTTCTCTGCTGCATCTCTGCTTGGGTTAATCTTTTGATAGGTATTTTGGCATTATGGAGAGATTTCTGAGACAGTGTGTTTGGTATAGGTCCCAATGTTGAAGTGGTAAGAGTCATTCTTGACTGCTAGGGCTTGAACCCTCTCATTCTTCTTGTAACCTGGCAAGGCTGAAAGCATGATGAAGATCTCGAGGTTGATGGGACAAAACCTCTCTTTTAATATCCGATTTCAAGCGTGAAATGTAACAACTCTTGAGGAATTATTCCATTAGATTAGGAATCTTGCTAGATAATTCTTCAAATTGGGAATGATATTCACTAACAGATCTAGTTTGAAATAACTTTGTTAGAGATCCCAATGGATCTGTAAACAAAGAAGGTCCAAACTTAGCCTTCAGTCTTGTCTCAAAATCCTCTCAATTTCTGATCTGACTACTTTGACTAATCCACTGAAACCAACTGGCAGCTACACCATCAAGATGGAATGCCACCACCTTCAATTTCTGCTCAACTAGAGTATGCTAATATGCAAAATACTTCTGAAGTTTGAACAATCAGTCACCTGGATCCCTCCCACTAAATCGAGGACAATCCAATTTCATTGGCCTAAAAGGCACAATATGATGTTATAACAGCTTGGATTGTCTAATTGATTCTAACAGATTTAACTACTTTTAGAACTGTCCTATCTTCACTTGTGGAGTTCCTAGAATCTGTTAGGTAGCTTCCTTATTCTCGAAAAAGCTCTTCTACGCCCATTCTCTCCTGTTATTTGTTGCACTTGATCTCTATTGATTTGTTCACTCTCACCCTCTTGCCTTGTACTAACAGTGTTGTCATCAAGTTACCCTTTTTGTTCTGAATCAATCGTTTTGTTCTTATTTCTTTTTCTTCTTTTTTTTTTTTTGTAAGAAGTCAAAAGTTAGTTGAAAATACTTGTGGATAGAAATGCTATGAAGTTGAAAGAAAGCTGCCCAGTGACTTTACCATTGAACCAAAAAAAGTTGCCTAGTGTTTCAAAAAATTATGTAAAACTATGAAGTTATCAGTAATAGTATATCAATAAGATGACTATTGGAGTTTAGAGAAAGAAAAAAAAAGCAGAGTGAGAGAGAGAGAGAGAGAAGATGACTATTGGGATGTTTATATGCCTTTTTTATCATCAAAATGATTTTGATATTTGTACAATAAAAATTATTTATTTTAAATATTACAAAAAATTAATAATGAATAATGATATATCACTAATTTAATAATAATTGTTGCATCCTTGTAATAAAAAAAATTAATTCTAACTTAAATCCCAAATTAAATAACCAATAAAATAATAATAATAATGGTTGTTATGGTAAGATCAATTAAGTAATTAATCAAAAATGATTATGGGTTTGGGCCATAAAATTTATAAAACATAACTTTAGATTTTGGCACAAATTTGTTTTGTAGTTTTTGATCTTTTTAAAATCGATTTTTTATAAAAAAAAAATTGACCTAACCTACATTTTTAGACAGTATAATTCATTTGAGAAGTTACCATACGAGTGCCTACTGATGTTTGTCATGTGGGTACCCTTGCATTTTACTATTTTGCAGCAAAAAGTTAAGAAAAGCAGAGACTTTATACTAATTAAAGCAAATTAATGATTGTCTTTTCTACTTTGCCAGAGAACTGGGGCATGGTATGTGGAGAGGCCATCATAAAGGTTTCAGCAACTACCTTGCAACGTACCGTAGTAAAGGCTTACATAGAGCTTCTTTGGTTTAAGAGAAACCAGTAACTGAGGGGGATAATTATCACCTTTACCGGATCAACTCTGGTTCAAATATCACAACACCCCTCCCCTTTGAAGGCTTTAACTCTTATTGGCTTATTGCAACTGCATGGGTGGAGCTTGAAATTTTTGTTGCAACACGAAGACACGATCAGGGTTAATATGTGTGTGAAACCCTATTTCAAAATCTCAAAATGCCACATCTACAAACCAGAATCCTTAAAACTGAAGAATCAACACCAATGCGTACGGTGATACTTCTTGTCAATGATGAACGATAGATATACAACTTTGAATGTTAACTTACCATATTTAAGGCATAAATAAACGTCGAGTATAAATTATTTTGGATCAAAATATCCCTCAACCCCATGGCCATGTCAGTAAAGTATGGATTTTTTTTAGGTGAGACATTTTTTCCACTCTTCACGTTAGAATCAGCTGACCAGAAATGACCCCATGTGCGGCTACCAGCAAGTGAAATCTTTTTCCGGAGAGTTGGCCTGCCAAAATTTCTAAATCTGCAGCCACAAGAACAAAAAAATTAACAGATCTAAAATCAGACTCTTTCAATTTTAACGGGTAGCGTGCTAGAGTAACAAAAAAAAAAAAAACGATGAATTTAATGTCAAATTATTTATCTCTAAAGATTGATTTTAACGGTATCAAAAATACACTTTCTCAATCACCCATTAGTTTGATGCTGCAAAAAACTCTAAATAAGTTAAAATTAAATTAAATTAATGAGTTTATTTAATTATTTAATTTAGTATTTCAGATGTCTCGTTATTTTCTTTTTTTATATTTTTTTCTATCTAATTTTTTTTTAAATAGACAAAAAAAAATACGCCTACATTGTATCAATAAATAAACACTTAATAGACAATTTTACCTATTTTATTATATTTACCAACTTTGGAAGATTGCGTTTATCAATTAATTATCATCCTCTTAGCTCTATACTCATATGCTAGTGTTTGCTATAATCTCACACATTGTCATAAATCTTACTCATAGCTAAAGTTTCAAATTGAATTTTAGCGATTCATTAGTTCGTGTCGAGATAAAATCAAAAAATTATTATTTGGTTGCTTTATGCGATGATAGAATTGTCACGATTATCTACAAAACTCTATCAATCATATGTTGCAGGAACACTTGTGTCTTAATGTTAGTAAATGCATGCTCTGGAATTTCTTTGTGTTTTCTAAGAAATTTATTTATTTATTTTTCTGATTACCTCTCTTTGGAACACTTCTAGAACCAAGATTAGTTCGATTAGTTTACAAACTCATTGGTTAGTACTATTCTAATATGCCTTGGATCAAATTTACCATATAGTAGTCCACTCTGACTTTTTAACACCTTCCCTTTGATTTTTATTTCGTTTGAAGGATTCACACGAGAAAATAAGAAAGCAGTATTGCAAAGAATATTCGACTAAAAATATTAGATAAGTGATGTTTTGAGAATTTGCTTTAAACCAAACCGGTGCGTCGCACTAACCTAAAAGCTATTATGATATTGTTTGGTTTGGTTTTAAACTAATTTAAAGCATTAAATTTAAGCTCAAATTGAATGCTTTAAATTGGTTTAAAATCAAATCCAAACATCCTCTATATATATATAAAAAATATTATTTGTCACACTTAAAGTATATGTCAGCATGGCGTTCAAATTTTTTTGGATAAAAAATACTCCTAATGTCTCTTTCAAATAATCTTTTTTTTTTTTTTTTTCGTCTTTTCAAATTCGTTCCCTCAACTCTAACTCAAGAAACTGTTGAAGAAAAACCACGTCTATGCGCGGCCAATGAAGAGATCAACCACAAGATTTGGGAGAATATCGATTAATCATGATTTTTGTCGTGGTGATTTCAGTGGAAATCATTGGAAGACGATAAAACAGCAATGACGGAAATTAAAAACCTGCTAACAGCACATGC
Organism: Bretschneidera sinensis; assembly: GCA_023935145.1. Classification (NCBI taxonomy): domain Eukaryota; kingdom Viridiplantae; phylum Streptophyta; class Magnoliopsida; order Brassicales; family Akaniaceae; genus Bretschneidera; species Bretschneidera sinensis. The sequence continues at coordinate 6,177,198 of CM043705.1, forward strand.
AGTAGATCCTCACGGCGAAACTTTACTAGAACATAGATCAATAGCCTTTGATTTCAACTGTGCCTCTTGACATCCACCCTTTCATTAACAATCTTAACAAACTTTTTATATGAAAAAAATATAAAAGTTTTATTTTATTATCATATAGCCCTTGTACTTCCATTATAGTAAATTCAATATCTAATGGCATTTTCATGCAAATAAGTTTGGACACAATACTAACTTGTCATCTTTTAAACACATATTAGCATTATTTTCAAATTTATTTAGATCAAAATATCCATAGATGCTCACCTTATTGTAAAATAATTACAAGTGCGATAAAGTAATTTAATAAAATTCATTTGTTAAGCTTTCGATTTCCCACAAACAAACGGGTGAATGAAAAATTGCACCACTAGAACTATTGGAATCAATTGCCGTCAATCTATCTTACAGTGAAGTTTGGCTGCCAACTGCTACCAGTAGCCACCGCACAATGATATTGTACTGCAAACCAAAAGTCATGTTGCAGCTAAAAGTTGAATGAATGGTACTATTCAAAATCAAGTTCAAAAGTATTTTTGAGAGTGTTTGAGAGAAGCGTAGTTAGTGAAGTTGAATGCTACGTAAGCGCCACCCAATTAAGTTCATATTAATCCTTCATTAGACTCATCAAGAATGGAGAATCAAAAGCCATGAAAGTAATAAGTACCATAGTTCATCCAAGGCTTGCACGCCAAGGGGAATAGTCAGTCTTTCATCATTTGTAAAGACATGTAATGCACAAGTAAAGTAGAGAACAATTTGGGGACTGAAGACGAAAAATTGTGGTCTTCGGGGACACTCACCAATCATTTGGATTCTGTGAAAATCACATCAGTCGGCAGTAATCGGTCCTTAATTAGGCGTGCCATAGACGACAATTTGGTCATACTCATACCATTTTTTCATCAAAAGTCACACCCCATTTTCAGTCCTTTCTAATTATTCTTATATATATATACCCAACAATTATGGAAACGAAATCTATAAATTGAATTATCAAATATTTTTATAATACTTCCAATTATTGAAAAGCAACGTTTATGATTTGAACTTTCTTTTTATGATTACCGTTACATTGGCTTTTGACTGGTTGCTTAAAATGTGACGAATCGTCAAAGGGTAAGATGTCAACAGATGGTTGAAAACAGTTTACCATTTGGCAGTGGGCCCTACCAATTCAATTATAATTTGTGACCACGTTATTGAGATGAAACTTGAGCATTTTTAATTGATTCGTATTTTTTTATTTTTTTAATTAAAACGATATTAAATAAATAAAGTGATACAATGATTTCAAATCACAATAAATGGTCACTTAAGAGTTCAACTTTAGTGTCTTGTATGCCTATATCAAAGCATCAATTAAGTCATCACATTTATCGATAATTTAAGTTAGATTTGATAACAAATTATCACATTTAAATATGATTATTTATTGATAAATATGGTGATTTTCAAACAAATCTAACTCAGATTATTGATAAATTTGATAAGGTTTTAACATAAGTAAGACACCATAAATCCTTTCATTTAAAGTGAGATTTATCTCATAAATTGAACAAATGCAAGTAAACCGTTAAGAAGATGCAATGTAAATGCAAAATGATTTTTTTTATTCTCTCTGTTATCAATTGAGTTTTTTCATGTTACTAATGAATTTACAAAAAATTACTAATACAATTTCTGAAACAAAAAAAATGCATAAATCTACTGTCACCAACAAATGTATACCTACGAGGGCTTGAAAATTGTTTGTACATTTGGTAAAATCAAGACTATATAAGTACTAACAATATATTAGAAATCTATTCTACCGGTCCACAACTTAATGAGTTGTAAATGCATATAACTACATAAAACGCATAGTCGAGCTTACATTTTAATTAATCTTCTCCGGAGAGAAAGTAGATAAATGAAAAATGGGAAAAGTTGTTGGAATATTACTCTTACGTGGGTTTTGTGAATAAAACAGGTTGATTAGTTTAGAACATAAAGAATAATTATGTTCGATTATAAGAATGACGTCTTTAAGGTATGTAATAATACCTTTTTTTTTTATTGGGTACAAAAGGGAAGCCTTTAAGATACAATGAATGTGCAGAGAGTATCAAGGGTGAGCATCCAACTCGGTGAAACCGTCAACTCGATTCAAATCGGTACAATAAGTTGAGACTGGTTGAGGTTTTTAGAAATTGAGTTGGGTTTTGATTGAAAAATTAATGAATCTGTTGGGTTAGGATGTGTTGATGCCAAAAGGGTTGTGCCTCCAAAGAGATTCTCTGATGCCTAAGTTAGTATAAAGCTTTTGAGAATATGGAGAGTTATGAAAAGTAGAGACTGAGTAAATAAGTGAATGTACATTTTCATAGTGAGAGTCCCCTTATATGGTGTTTCGGAGCAGAATCCGATTAGGAGTGTGATTGATCACTAAGTATTATGATAGGAATAAAATTCTCATTAACGTTATACAAAAGTTGGAATGTTTTATCCATAAGCTGAATTCATTTCAATTATAGTTTATCCATAAGCTGGAGTGTTATGATGGTATCAAGACATTGGTGTGAGATTACCGTTATGTCCTTCACCAAATGTCAACGTTTACATGGCTGATTAATTCAAGTCGTGCTATTACTCTTCTACCCTTGGAGGTTGCCATGTGTCATCAAGTTGTTTGATGTATATCCTTGTCTATGAATTTACTGTTTTGCCTTTGGCAAATGCCATGTGTCATTGGATAAGGAATTTTTTCTTACATTAGATGCCCCACCCCCCAATTCCTTAAATGCAGTTATGTGGTTGATGAAGTAAGTTTTTTGGAGTGTGTCGTGTAGTTCGGATGAGGCCTGGCATTGTTTGGGTACCCATGTACTGACAAGGTCAGATATAAGAACTCAAACTCGAACTCGTTCAAGCAATGCTAAGGGATAGCTCAGGGCTATCCATCGAGTGTTCCGTGTTCGAGGAGGATTAATAACTCGGCACTACCTCTTCGAAAGGGAATGTAAGGGGTCCGTGAAGCATATATTTTAGAGTAGACTCATTGAAGCAAGGTAAAAGAATGAGCCTGAGTGGCAAGGATTAAGTGCCTCGAAGCGAGGTGGATAATGAGTTTGGGTGATACGGATTGAGTGCCTCGAAGAGAGGTAGATAATGAGTCCGAGTGATACGGATTAAGTTCCTCGAAGCGAGATGGATAATGAGTCCGAGTGATAAGATTGAGTGCCTTGAAACGAGGTGGACAATTAGTTCGAGTGATATGGACTGAGTGCTTAGAAGCGAGGTAGATAATGAGTTCGGGTGATATGGACTGAGTGCCTCGAAGTGAGGTGGATAATGAGTCCAAGTGATACAGTCTTGAGTTGCGTTGTGAAAAAAAAAGATATGAGGGTTGAGATAGGTCGTGCTTATCACCTCAGATTTTTTGGAAAAAGATCCGAGGGCTAAGATAGGTCGGTCATATCACCTCAGAGATTTCGAAAAATAGGTCCGAGGACCGAGATAGGTCGTCCCTATCACCTTGGATTTTTTGGAAAAAAGGTATGAGGGCTGAGATAGGTCGGCTCTATCACTTCAGAGTTTTTGGGAAAAAAAAAGTCCAAGGGCTGAGATAAGTCAACCCTATCACCTCAGATTTTTGGGAAAATGGTTAGAGGGCTGAAATAGGTCAGCTTTATCACCTCGAAGTTTTTTAGGGAAAAGTCCGAGGGCTGAGTTAGGTTGGTCCTATCACCTCGGAGTTTTTGGGAAAAAAAGGCATGAGGGCTGAGATAGGTCAGCCCTATCACTTCAGAGTTTTTGGGAAAAAGGTCTGAGGGTTGAGATAGGTCAGCCTTATCATCTCGGAGTTTTTTTTGGGGATTTTCCCTTTTGGCTGAGAATTATATACTTATGATTTTTTTGAAGTTTCTATCTAGCTGTGGGCATTTTTTGTCTGTTGCTCTAGGTTTGAAGGGAGAAATTATTGATTGTGGCTGTGGGCATTTGGCCCAAAAAGAATAAAAACCCATTGGTAAATTTCTTATCAAGGGGCTTATATAAGGGCCTATTAAAGCCTATGGCACTATTAAGTGGATCAGAGCCCATGCAGTTGTTTGAAGGCCTGTTAAATGGGTGTATGGATGGAGGTTCTAGAACCTCTGAGACGGTGCTTCGGACCGTTGTGCTCCTTGGAAAATGAGTTATCCCCCTAGTAAATTAAACGTTGCGATCTTGGCCCTTCATCTTAAAATGATATGAGCCATCCATTGATCTATAAAAAGAGGGACTTTTTCATCCATTCTCACATCACTTTTCAGTTTTCCCTTTAAAAGTTCATTTGGAGAGCCCTCAAAGTTAAAAGTGATCGTACTCGATCTTCAGAGTTTACTACTTCGGTCACTCTTCCTTTTCACATGCGAGTCCCTTCTTTCCTTCCTCGCTTATTTCGAAAAATGTCTTTCATTGGTAGTAGTTTTAATTCATCCGAGGCTGAGGAGAGTAGCTGCTCGATCGAATCGCATGTCGAAAAGGTAGTAGTAGATCCTAGTGAGGTCGAAGATGAGCTTACCTTGAATGAAATGGCTGAATGTACTAGAGACATAGAATTTTAGGGTAAGAGAATACCAAATGCTTTGAAGGATTCTAGTCTATAGAAATTAAGGGAAGAATATAGGATCCCTGTCGAGTATTGCTTTAAGAATGCTGGTGTAGGAGAAAGGATGTGCGACCATCCTTATGAGGATCCCCCTTATGAGTTTTGTGTGTATACCCACTCTTTGAAAGCCGATATGAGATTTCCCCTCCATCCCTTAATTTGTCTTCTTCTAAATTACTACAACTTAGCTCTCTGTCAATTTGTTCCAAACTCTTTTCGTTTGCTGGTGGGGATCATTTATGTCTTTGAGAGGATCGGTGTGTATCCTACTCTCGAAAATTTAAAGAACATAATTTTTATGAACCGCCATTCGAAACACAGTTAGGCCGTCCTAAGTCAGAGGGCTAAAAAGGTCGTAGTGAAGAACAACCCTTCCTCAATAAAGCAATGAAAAAAGAAATTCTTCTTTCTTCATAACGAGACAAGTGTTGAGATTCAGTGGGTATGGGATTTGACATTTTTTAAAAAGAGTCGACGTCTATCCCTTAGTAGTTCGGAAGAGAAAGTTGTTAGAAATTTGGTGAAGGGAGTCGTAGAGGCTGCCGAGCACAGCAATAATAATAACTTGGCTAGGCTTCGACTTTGTCCTCCCAAGGGTATGCTTCTTAATTTTACTCTTTTTTATGAATGTTCCTTGGATTCAGAGTATTTATGATATTTCTTTCTTGCGCAAATATGGCTATGAGTCGTTCCTAAATTTTGAAGGCTACAAAGAAAGCAAGCCAAGGCGGCGATGCTGGGGCAGGAACCAGTTCCAAATGCTTGGGAAAAAGGAAGCGCGCTTATTTCGCTTTCGAGAGTCAAGGGGCTAGTCACCCATTTCCCTCTCGGTCTCCTATAGCTGGCTTCGCAAGTCCCCCTTCGAGTACTACAATCTTCATACTCGGATCTCCCAATGCTCCGTCCATAGCAACAGAGGTCTTTCGTCCCAACTGGTTCTTAAGGTTATGGAATCGGCTATGGGAGGAGCTCAGATTGCCAGGGAGTGATTGACCCAAGGCATTCCTCCTTGAGATAAGGACAAGCTTGGTGCAACGGCTCTTGAGGTCCTTGCTCACACCGTGGAGGTGCTGAAGGCCAAGGTAATCTCTTTCTTACCCTCCTCGTGATTTCAATGCTCCAACTATTCTGACTTATCCGTTTTTTGCTTAACCAAGCTAATGTAGCCATTGGTGTGTTGACTCAGCATTTCGTTGAGACTAACAGAAGGCTGGATAAGCCAATAACCTTGGTTGATAACCTGAGAGCTTCCATCCGGTCAAAGGATGAAGACCTTGAACTTGTGAAGATACAACTGATGAGCTCTCAAGAGGCTTATACTCTCCTTGAGGCAAGGGTAGTCGGTGCCAAAGATGAAGCTATGGAGGAGTTTAAGACTTCCAAGGCCATGGCTGCTGAACGAGAGGCTGCAGGTCGAAGGACTTTAAAGGAATTTTGTCTCTCGCAGGAGTTCCTGTAATACCCGTATTTGTAATGAAAGGGTAAAAAAATAATTTAATAAATATGACATAGAGTTAAAATAATATATATATATATATATATGCACGAAAGATTTAATTTTTATAAAAAACGGATGCGTGGAAAGCATAAAGAAAAAGAAAAAAGAAATTTTTTTAAAAAAAAAACACAAGGTCCGATGTGAAAAAAAAATGGAAAAAAAAAACACACCTCGCTACAGGTAACCAAAGGAGATTATATATATATATATAGTTTATTTTACTTATTACTTACCAAATCCTATTTGGTTTTCTTCAACTACAAATCAAATTACTCTATTTCTTTAAACACTCGGAGACTGAAAGAAATGCTAAAAAGAAAATTTTGAAAGAGTTTACGGGAGAATTTTATAGAGAGTCATGGAAGCTCTAAGAAAAACAAAAGATAATAACGTGAATTTTATTTTTGAAATTTAGTATACATGAAATTTCCCGGAATTCAATGTGAGAATTTTCAAAGGGTGTGAATTATGGAAGAATTGAAGAATAAATTAGAAATTTTAATATAAATATTATGTCAGGTGTTGACGATCAGCAACTGGGAGAATTGTTGAGAGGAGTAGGAAAGGCAAGGAGGTGATCCACTGGTAGCTCTAAGTGCTAAGTGGTGAGTTAGATTTACTTTAAGTAATCAAGATAAATTTGAAATATATTGTGATAATATTAGAATAAATTATTAACTTATGCTTTGATGGTAGATGAAAAATTGGTTGATAGGTATGATAAGAATAATTGATGTGTAGAAAATTATTATATGAGAAGTAATATTATTAGAATAATGAGTCAATTTATGAGGAGAAAAATTTAGTGGAATTTTTCAAATAATAATTTGAGAATAATCAGGATAGCTAATTTAAATGTTTGAATACATACTTGTTTCTATATTATTATTCATATGCATATTTCATGTCATTATTCATATGCATATATATGGATATAAAAGAACTGGGAAGACAATGGGTCTAAATGAAAATAAAAGAACCGGGAGTGCAGCTGGTCTAAATAAAATAAAAAAATCGGAAGGGCAGCTGGTCTAAATGAAAATAAAATAACCGGGAAGACAACCAGTCTGAATGAGAATAAAAGAACTAGGAAGGCAGCTGGTCTAAGATAAACATGTGGGAAGACGTTCCCAATAATAATAACATTTAAATTCATGCATTGCATTTGCTTAAATATTGATTGTTATTACTTGAGTTGCTAAAATGCTATTCATGATTGTAAATTTATTGATAGATGAATGAGTCACACAGAGAGACAATTATACTAAGAAGAAATATGAAAATATGAAATGATGAGAATTATCTGGGTGATTGATTATATGCTGTGAACCTTATAATGAGGTAATTAAGAGATAGAAATGTAATCTCAAGATGATGATTAACTATATGAGAAGAAGAGATTATAACGGATGGAGATTTGATACGAGTAGTGATAATAGAATGTTATTATCAAAATATATGAAATATAGATGAATGAGTATTGGAAGACTAATTATATGAATTGAATACTTCTAGAAAGTTTAATTCACTGAGCTTTTGAAGCTCACTGCTCATTGTACAACGATTTAAGGTAGCATGCATGACAGATAGTTTGGTGAGTTGAGATTCAGATGAATTCATTATCTGTAAGACACGTGGTTCACATCCTCAGACTAATGGAAAACAAAAATAAAAATTTTTTGTAAATATTTATGCATATTACGTTGTATATAATGCTTAAGTCAATATTTAAATTATGTATCTCCCTTCTTGAGGGTTGAGGATTGATGTAAAAATTGCAGTTGGTATTATTTTTTTTATAGTTGCGTATATATGTCATGCTGGGATTTTCAAAATGTGACAACACCATCTCGGGGGTGGCTAACCCGGAACAGGTCATTACTATTTTGGTATCAGAGCATTAGGTTTTATAATTCTGTAGACTATATGAGAACTTAAAGAAGTGAACGATCTAAATCAACTATATTTTAATGCAGAGTCTGAGGATGACACGTGGACGTGCTAGAGCTAGAGGTAGAATTCTAAATCAGAGGGGACGTGGTAGACCCCCAATATTTAGAAGAACTAAAGCAGAGGGGGAAGTTGAGTTTGTGGTTCCTGCGAGGGAATAGATTGATAGTACAGTTGGTACTAATAGAGCTGGGAGAGAATATGAGGTTAGGAGGGATGAATTGATAGAAGCTCTTAATCGTGCTATAGAAAGGATGAATACAGCTGAAGAAATGATCGATAATCTGCAGAGAAGATTAGAGGAAAGAGGTACAGTAGAACCTGATATGGTGAGACGAGAAGTTTATGAGGGAGAAGGTGTATTTGCACGTGAGATGTAAGGGGATTGTTTTGTGAGATTTCTTAAGTTTAAACCCCAGTCTTTCATAGGATCTGTAAATCCTGTGAAAAATGAGCAGTGGATTAGATATGTTGAGAAATATTTTGAAGTCTTACCAGTGACAGATAGACAGAAGGTTGCTTTTGCTTCATTTAAGCTGGAAGGTGAGGCTTCACAATGGTGGGAAGATATTCTACCTAGAGTGAGTACGCAGGTAGAACAACCTTTAACTTGGAGTAAGTTTAAGGATGAGTTCTTTGCGAAATACTTTCCAGATACATTTCAAACCCAGCAGGAAAAAGATTTTATTCACTTAAGGCAGAGTACCTTATCTATGGCAGAGTATGATAGTAAATTTATAGCCCTGTCAAGGTTTTTACTTGAGTTAGTGAATATGGAGGAGAAGAAATATAAACGATTTTTAGACGGGTTACACTATGAAATTCGATCTAAACTCTCTTACATGGGCAAAGAGAATTATGATATACTAGTGGATAAAACATTACAAATTGAGAAGAATTTAATAGAGTTCAAAGGTATGAGAGATTGACTGAAAAAGGTCTAGATTTCAGGGACCTAGAGGTGGTAATAGCATGGGTGTACAGGGTGGGAGACCACCCTAGAGGGGGCATTCCCTGTCACAAGAAACTGTAGTATAGAGTCAGAGGCAAGCAGGATCTGTTGCTTTTGTAGCTCGAAGTAATACCGGTTAGACCCCTAGATTTAGGAGACAGGCTATGGGAATTGAGAGTTATGGTAGAGAAGTAAATATGCCACCAAGGGGAAGTGGTAATATGATGTGTGATCGAGAGTCAAGGGTTTTCTTTAGATGTAATCAGATGGGGCATCTGTCTCGAAATTGCCATACATAGATATACTTTGTATATGATGAGGAAGAACATATTGCTGTAGATTGTCCAGTGGAGAAATCTACTGACATAGGCATTGGAAGTGTTAGGAGAAGACTGGTGGAGAGAGGTGATAGATCAGGGAGTGTGCGGGGTAGAGGTTGAGGATCAGTAGCTGAGAGAGGACGTGGTAGTCAGTTTCTGTCCAGAGACAGCAGAGTCTATGCGTTGACCCAACAAGATGCACAAGCCACTCTTGATGTTGTTATGGGTATGATATCTATCCTTGGTAGGTCTGCTAGATTATTGATTGATTCTGGTTTAACCCATTCTTTTGCATGTAGTATTTATATGAAATCTATTGATGGTAGTGCTAGTTCTTTGATGCATGCGATTATTGTTGAGGCTCCTACTGGAGATAGGTTTATCATCTGGACAATTTATCGAGGTTGTGTGATTAATATGGCTGATAAAGAATTAGAATTTGATTTATTGCCTTTAGATATGACAGATTTTGATTTAATTCTGGGGATAAATGGGCTATCTGCATATCATGCTTGAGTAGATTGTTTTAGGAAGAATGTGGTGTTTAAGATACTTGGACAAAAGGAGTTTAATTTTCAAGGAGAACGTAAGATACTTGCTGTAGCTCGAGGTTTTAACCCAAGAGGGGGGGTGAATTGGGTTTTTAAAATCTTTTGCGGAATTTATACAAGTTTATAAAAACTGATAAGCAACAAATAATTAATACAAGTAAAAAGCTGTAAATAAAGAGTTTAAGGAAAGAGGATGCAAACACAGTTATAGTGGTTCGGCAATATCGGATTCGTTCCGACCCTACGTCCACTCTCTTCAAAGAACTCCTTGAAGTAATCCACTAAGAAAACTTAGTCGCACAACTTAGCCGGGTGTTGCACAAACCGTACACAAGCAATTTACAGGAATTGCTTAAACCGAAAAATCCCATTCCTTTCGGAAGTTTCCCCTTCCTCTCGGAAGTAATCCCTTTACAAAGATGGTGTAAAGTAAAAGGTAGAGAGACAACAAATGAAAGCTTATTACAACAGAAATGTCTCTCTTTCAAAGTAAAGCTTGAAGAAATGGCTCAATAAGATTATCTCAAAGCTTTTTGTGTTTCAAGAGTATAAAAACTTGATTATATGAGATCAACTCTTTTTGAATATTTGCTTCTTGTTTTTGAATGCTTTGCTGAATGGGTTTATATAGCAATCAATTAATATGGCCGTTTTGGACTTTAAGTTGAAAAAGATTTACTTTAAAACGTTCAGATTTGGAGTCCAACGGTCATATTTTTGAACTACCAGTCGACTGGGTCGAGATACCAGTCGACTGGGTCGAGATACCAGTCGACTGGGTTCACTTGTAAAATATACGTTTTCAGACCTTCTGGGTATCCAGTCGACCGGTATATATCATCCAGTCGACTGGGGACTTTCTGTCCATTTTACCAGTCGACTGGGGATATTACTGGTCAATGTACCAGTCGACTGGGTTAATTCATCCAGTCGACTGGATACCTTCTGACCCATACACCAGTCGACTGGTATATGTACCCAGTCGACTGGGTTGTCTTCCAACCCAGTTTTTCTTCTGTTTTTTATTAAAAACATTTAAAATTAATGGTTTTAGAAAAACCTTTTGTGTTTGAGCCATTGAACAAGTTAATACATTGTATGAGTGAGACTTACATTGGTTCTAAACCTTAAGACCTATACTAGATCTTCAGTCTTCACTTGATACTTGATTTGGTTCGAGTTTTTGCACTTTGTTCCTTGGTTGAATGTGTTTGATCCTTAATACAACTTAGTTTAAACATGTTAGTTAAATAACAGTTGTGTTTTGCCATCATTAAAATACGGGCGAGGGTCAACAACCTCCCCCTTTTTGATGATGACAAAACTAATAATGTAAAAACAGTTTTAAAAACTAAGTGTTAAAATAGCAGCAAAAATTTGAACAGAGTCTCCTCTGTTTTTCGAGTAAAACCACCCTGTAAACAAGCAAACACAGTTTATATTTCTTTCAACCAATCTAGAATTAAACTCAACCATTCAATAAACATTTTTACACAGATATGGAGCAATGCTCCCCCTAAATCTATGCATTGGTTGCGTTTTACTTAGATTTTCTCGTTTTTCTCATTTTTCTCCCCCGTTTTGACAACAGCAACCAAAGGGGGCATAACATAAAAAATAAGCTACTTAGCCAACACTGTCAAATAGGTTATAAGAATATAAAGATGTACGCAAAGATTTGGCTTTATTTGAATTTCAGAAGCCTTCCCGGGAAGAACCGGAAGTTTTTTTTTAAGCATATAAGCAGTTTATATCAGATTTAGTGACTAAACAGATATTTAAAACAGTTCTAACATATCACAAATAGCGTAAATAAATGCAATAAATATGGCTAATAGTATTACATCATCATAGAGAAAAAGTCAATACAAGTAGGGCCTCATAGAGCCATAGCTAAGAAAAACAAACATGAGATGTCCGTGCTATGTGACAAAAACTGGAAAAGTGCTAAGAACTGATAAAAGAAAGAGACTCATGGTGCGGGAGAGTCCGAGCTGTCACGAAGAAGTTCCCTAATCTCAGCTAGGGAACCCTCGGTGTGCTCTCGATGTAACTCGAAGTCATCCCGTAGGTGGTCTATGGAGGAGCTCAGCCTCTGATAATCGGACTGCATGGACTGAAAACCGGACTCCATCGTCATCTGAAGACTCGTGATAGCTCGTAGGATGTCACCATATCCAGTCTGACCAGTACTCGAGCCACCAATGGTAGGTGCTCGGGTATCTGTCTCCATCTCAGCAGCCGTATCAGCATCCTCATCACTGTCACTCGCATCTTCTCGAATCCTTAGGCGCTTTCCGGCCTTAGGATAGAGAAACCCTTCACGAACAGTACATCCCATCTTCTTCAGAGATGAGATGTTGATGATATCCGTCAATCCGATATCCTGAGCCTCGGAGGCAGGCAAAGGTACCCGGAAGTGCTGGAGGATGAGTGTAATGAGCATCCCATAAGGAAGACACCCGGAGTCGTTTGCTTCGTCGTTTATCATGTTGGCGAGCAGCAGAGGATATATATTGAAGTGTTGCCCAGATTTTAGGCACCAAATCAATACCGTATCTATTTTAGATAGATACCCTCGACTCCCGAGTCTCGGGTGGATGGTCCAACTAACAATCAATTGAAATATTATTGAGTCGAGGGGCAAGTCACTAAATGTGTGAAATGTAGTGGGTCTGTACACATAGTTAGGGTCGCCCCTGACTATCCGACAGGCCTCCTCAACTTCAAAGTTGTCTGGCCATCCATCCAGACTCCATTGAACCCCCCTTATAGGGATTCTCAGAATGCTCATTAAGAGGTCAGTGTTGACCTCAAACTCCACACCGCTAACTCTGGTTCTGAATCTCAGAGCCAGAGGACTGGGTTTCACCAAGTTCGCATAGAACTGGTGAATCAGTCGCGGGTAATATTTTTCATGAATTCTGACCAGTGGGGTCAGATTTATTGCCTCAAAGGCTGGTAGAATATCGAAATTACCATGACGAATGGAGTCAAAATCAACGACTCTATCCGTCATGATTTTCTTGTGACGGATTATAGAGTTATACCTCTTATGAGCCGCTGGGCTGTAAAACAGAGCCTGCTCCAACTCTGTTCTGGGCTCCTTGCTGGATGACCCTGCTACTCCCTTCCCTTTCGACTCCGAAGCCGAAGGTTTTGAAGACCTTGGCTTTTTGGGCGCATTAGGTCCACTTATTGTGAGTTTTAAACGGATTTTGTCACTCATTTTTAAGAAATTTGAAGTTTTTGGAAAAAGGAAATTTGGTAAAAATGAGAGATTTTAACCGTAGAAAGTTAAAAATCTCTTTAGGAATGAGTAGATCGGTGTGTTTAGAAGGGATTTGGATGGTTTTTAGATAAAAAAGATGAATTTTTCTAGAGAGAGAAAGCTTGGGCTCTTTGAAAATGGCGTAAAAATGGCGAAAATGAACAGTCCCTTTTATAGAATCGCGATACCAGTCGACTGGGGTCGATATACCAGTCGACTGGGTCCTTTGAAAAGAAGAACAGTTTCTTTACCAGTCGACTGGGTAAACGTACCAGTCGACTAGGTAAATTGGCAGTGAGTTACCAGTTGACTGGGCTATTTTTACCAGTCGACTGGAGGACACAGATTTTTCAAAAAAAATGGCTCCAAGCAGGATTTGATCTTATAGACGACTGGAGAAGACTTAACAGTCGTCTGGAAGTTTTGACAGAGAGTTACCAGTCGACTGGGTCAAAATTACCAGTCGACTGGAAACACAGGCAGAGACTTACCAGTCGACTGGAGAACATTTACCAGTCGACTGGATTCTGAGTAAAATTTTCAGTCCTGAATTTTTAGCACGATTTTGTTTATCTATGACATTTTTGAGTGAAGGGAATAATTAAACATGGATTAATACTCTATCACTCAATGTCAAACATGCAAATGATGAAATGAGATGCAATCAAACATTCAATTTATCAAAATCAAGCAATCCCATTAACTTTCTAATCTTACAAAAACTAGCTTCACTTAAGGGTTTTGTAAGAATATCAGCTATTTGATCTTCTGAAGGTATAAATTCTAATCTTATATCACCTTTTTGAGCATGGTCTCTTAAGAAATGATGTCTAATCTCTATATGCTTGGTTCTAGAGTGCTGAATAGGATTTTTGGTTAGGTTGATGGCACTAGTATTATCACAAAATATAGGAATATTTTTGAGACTCATGCCATAGTCTTCTAGTTGTTGTTTCATCCATAGTACTTGGGCACAACAACTGCCAGCTGCTACGTATTCCGCCTCAGCGGTTGATAGTGCAACTGAATTCTGTTTCTTGGAGAACCAAGAAGTTAACATAGCACCTAAGAATTGGCATGTTCCACTTGTGCTTTTTCTATCTAACCTACATCCAGCAAAATCAGCATCCGAATATCCTACTAGCTCAAAAGATGATTATCTAGAATACCATAATCCTATGGTCTGGGTCCCTTGTAGATATCTAAGGACTCTTTTTACTGCAACTACATGTGATTCCTTAGGATTAGATTGAAATCTAGCACACATGCATACACTAAACATTATATCAGGTCTACTTGCAGTCAAGTACAGTAAAGCACCTATCATGCTTCTATAATATTTAGAATCTACAGTTTTACCTCCTTCATCAAGATCAAGTTTGGTGGTTGTGCTCATAGGCGTTCCAATAGGCTTTGAGCTTTCCATCCCGAATCTCTTTAGTAGATCTTTGATGTACTTTTGTTGATTGATGAAGATACCTCCTTTTAGTTGCTTGATTTGCAGTCCAAGGAAGTAGGTAAGTTCTCCCATCATGCTCATTTCAAATTCATCTTGCATGCACTTTGCAAACTCTTGACACATAGATTCATTAGTAGCACCAAATATAATATCATCAACATATATTTGAACTATCAAAGTGTCATTTTTGTGAAGAGAGTTGTATCTATTCTTCCTCTTACAAATTTATTATCAATCAAAAATTTACTTAGTCTTTCATACCATGCCCTTGGAGCTTGCTTCAACCCATATAGAGCTTTAGAAAGTTTATAGACATGATTTGGAAGACTAGGATTTTCAAATCCAAGAGGTTGTTCAACATAAACTTCTTCTTCTATAAAGCCATTTAAAAAGGCACTTTTCACATCCATTTGAAACAGTTTGAATTTATTAAAGCATGCAAAGGCTAATAACATTCTAATAGCTTCTAATCTAGCTACGGGAGCATAGGTTTCATCAAAATCTATTCCTTCCTCTTGGTTTTATCCCTTAGCAACTAGTCTAGCCTTATTTCTAGTTACTATACCATTTTCATCCATTTTATTTCTATATACCCATTTAGTTCCAATAATTGAATGATCTTTAGGTCTTGGAACTAGTTCCCAAACATTGTTTCTTTCAAATTGATTTATCTCTTCCTGCATTGCAATTATCCAATTATTATCTTTTTCAGCTTCTATAAATGTCTTAGGTTCTTCTTGAGACAAATAAGCTACAAAATTGCAAATATTTCTTATGGAAGAGCGAGTTCTTACCCCTTGTGAAGGATCACCAATTACTTGATCAATTGGATGATGATTTACATACCTCCAATCCTTGGGTAGATTTTCCTCTTGCTGACTTGAGGATTGTTGGTCCAAGTTTGGAGTTGCCATCCCTTCATTTGTTTGAGTAGAACTCTCTTTTAGGTCAACAATGGGAGTAGGAGTTTCCATTCTTGGAATAAAATCTGCATCATCTTTAAAGGAAACTTCTCCACTACTCATTGGGTTAGTTTCATCAATAGTTACATGCACAGATTCTTCTACTACTAGAGTTCTCTTATTGAAAACTCTATAAGCCTTACTAGTAGTAGAATGTCCTAAAAATATCCCTTCATCAGTCTTGGAATCAAATTTACCCAAGTTAGCTTTATTGTTATTTAAGATGAAGCACTTACTACCAAAGGCACGAAAATAGGAAATATTAGGCTTTCTCCCTTTCCATAGTTCATTAGGTGTTTTATCAAGCAGGGGCCTTATCAAAATTCTATTTAAAATATAGCAAGAAGTATTCACGGCTTCAGCCCAAAAATATTTTGGTAAATTATTTTCACAAAGCATTGTTCTTGAAAATTCTTCTAGAACTCTATTTTTCCTCTCAACAACTCCATTTTGTTGAGGAGTTCTTGGAGCTGAAAAGTTGTGATTAATTCCATTTTCATCACAAAATTTTGAAAAGCTTTGATTTTCAAATTCTTTGCCATGATCACTTCTTATGCTTGAAATACAAATACCTTTTTCATTTTGTACCTTTTTGCAAAACTTTTCAAATCCTTTGAAAGCTTCATCCTTATAAGCAATAAAAATAACAAAGGTATATCTTGAATAGTCATCAACAATGACAAGAGCATATTGATGGCCACCTAGACTAATGGTACTAATTGGACCAAATAAGTCCATATGCAAAAGTTCCAAAGGTCTAGTTGTTGAGACAACATTTTTTGCTTTGAAAGATATCCTAGATTGTTTTCCCATTTGACAAGCATTGCAAATTTTGTTTTTCTCAAAATTGATTTTAGGAAGACCAATAACTAAATCTTTTCTTGAAACAATTTTTAGCAAGTTCATGTTTACATGACCAAGCCTTCTATGCCATAGCCATTGATTTTCACTAAAAGCAGGAAACATTTTTCATTATTGGAATGTAAGGATTTCAAATCAACTATATAGACATTTTCATGTCTATGGCCAATGAATTTGATCTTGTTGCTCTTGATGTCTATAACTAGACAATGAGAGGTCTCAAATGCGACTTTATATCCTTTGTCACATAATTGACTAATGCTAAGTAAATTTGGCTTTAGGCCTTGTACTAGCAATACATTATCTAAAGTTGAGAAATCATTACCGACTTTTCCATGCCCGATGATCTTTATTTTAGTATTGTCTCCAATGGTCACAAGTCCACCATCTCTTAGAGTTAGCTCATTGAATACGCTTTTATCACCGGTCATATGCTTCGAGCAACCGCTATCAAGGTACCAACAGTTACCTTTCTCCTTGGTGTGAAGGCAAATCTACATCACACAAGGATATACAATAGCATTTTTAGGTACCCAAAATTTCTTGGGTCCTTTGGGGTTAGTCCTTGAAAATACGGTTCCTTTTGGGACCCATACTTTCTTAACAATATATGGTGCTCTATGAACATGTTGATGATGCACAATCCTAGCATTATAGTCATAGAAATTTCTAGGAAATTTTAAATGTGCATTCCTATAATCCTTAGGATGATAGTTCCTAGGATACATGGTTCTATGGTAAGGGGTATGAAAATGCATGTCATTTCCAGAAAATGAACGATGATGCATTCTAGGATACATGCTAGCATATGTATGCAAGTTATTTCTAGAATAGCCATGATGGTGATTCCTAGGATGAGCATGAGCAGAATGCATTCTTTGATTATACACATTGTTCCTAGAAAGAGCATGATGATTATTTCTAGGGTGTGTATGAGCATTTCTAGAATGAGCATACAAATAAGCATGAGTATTTTTAGGATGCTTCAATTTAGTATGATCATTTAAGTTTCTAGACTTCCTCGGATTTATCAAGGGAGTGCTTTCAACAAGGTTAGGAGCTTTTGAAGTAGAAGCTCCATCTACACAAGAGGCTTTCATGAATAAGCTCTTTTTTGTTTTTTGTTTTCCCAATGGAGAATATCCTACACCAGATTTTCCTCCACTTAATCTTTGGGAAGAAAGCACTTCATCAAGTTTTTCTTTACCAAGCATAAGTCTAGACACAGTGCTGTTTAATTCAGAAATTTTATTTTTCAAATTCTCATTTTCATCTTTAAGAAAATCTTGAGACGAATTATACAGTAAAGATGATAATTTTTCTTTTTCTTCTCTAAGAACTATCATTTCTTTAGAAAGAGATGATACTTCTTTCTTAAGAACAGAATTTCTAGAATCAAATTTCTTTAATTCTTCATGCATTTCATTTATGACTTCTAGAAGTTCTTCACTACTAGTAACAATATTATTTTTTGAAGAGGGAGAAGAAGTTACCTCACTTTCATCATCGATTGCCATCAAACAAAGGTTGGCAATTTCTTCGTATCCGATTTCTTTGTCTGATGACTCATCTTCTTCGTCATCGCTCCAGGTAGTTGCTACCATAGCTTTCTTCTTGAAGCCCTTGTATGGTTTGCTTGAAACCGGACAGTCAGGTTTTATATGTCCTGGCTTCTTGCAGCCATAGCACATAAGTGGTTCCCTTTTTGAGGTGGGATCCTTTAAGTAAGGTTTCTTGCTTTTCTTCAAGAACCTATGGAATCGTCTGGTGATTAAAGCCATTTCACCATCCTCTTCACTGCTCTCTGCTTCTTGTTCTAATTCCTTTTCTTTGTTGCTCGTAGAAGCTTTGAGAGCAATTTGCTTTTTCTTCTTCTCATCATCATTGACGATGGGAGTCATTTCTTCCATCTCGTATGTCAATAATGACCCAAGCAGTGTCTCAACATCAAGCTTGTCAAGATTTTTGGCCTCTTGAATGGCTGTCCTTTTTGGTTTCCATTCTGGTGGCAGAGATCTCAAAATTTTTCTGGTTAGTTCAACTTCCTCAATATTCTTGCCAAGCAATTTTAAACCATTTATAATAGTAGTAAATCGTGAGTGCATTTCAGAAATGGTTTCGTTAGGAGACATCTTAAAAGATTCATATTCAGAAATTAGCATGTAAATTTTAGACTTTTTTACTTCACTTGTTCCTTCATATGTGACTTGCAATTTGTCCCATATTTCTTTAGTAGAAACACATGCAGATATTTTGTTGTATTCAGAAATATCTAATGCACAATGTAGCATGCTTGTTGCTCTGCTATTGAGAGACATCGTTCTACAATCCTCGTCAGTAAACTCAGTTTTGAGTTTAGGCATTGTATGAAGAGTCTCTCCAATAACTATTTCTTTTGAGGGAATTTTAGGTCCCTCTTCTATAATTCTCCATAGATTGTAATCTTGTCCTTCGACGAAGATTTTCATTCTATTTTTCCAGTAGTTATAATTTGATCCATTGAACAATGGTGGTCTAGTATAAGAGTGTCCCTCAGAGTAGCTATTTGCTGCCATTGGATCAACTGTAGGAATTTAAGCCTTATAAAGAGAACGAGGCTCTGATACCAATTGTAGCTCGAGGTTTCAACCCAAGAGGGGGGGTGAATTGGGTTTTTAAAATCTTTTGCGGAATTTATACAAGTTTATAAAAACTGATAAGCAACAAATAATTAATACAAGTAAAAAGCTGTAAATAAAGAGTTTAAGGAAAGAGGATGCAAACACAGTTATAGTGGTTCGGCAATATCGGATTCGTTCCGACCCTACGTCCACTCTCTTCAAGGAACTCCTTGAAGTAATCCACTAAGAAAACTTAGTCGCACAACTTAGCCGGGTGTTGCACAAACCGTACACAAGCAATTTACAGGAATTACTTAAACCGAAAAATCCCCTTCCTTTCGGAAGTTTCCCCTTCCTCTCGGAAGTTTCCCCTTCCTCTCGGAAGTTTCCCGTTCCTCTCGGAAGTAATCCCTTTACAAAGATGGTGTAAAGTAAAAGGTAGAGAGACAACAAATGAAAGCTTATTACAACAGAAATGTATCTCTTTCAAAGTAAAGCTTGAAGAAATGGCTCAATAAGATTATCTCAAAGCTTTTTGTGTTTCAAGAGTATAAAAACTTGATTATATGAGATCAACTCTTTTTGAATATTTGCTTCTTGTTTTTGAATGCTTTGCTGAATGGGTTTATATAGCAATCAATTAATATGGCCGTTTTGGACTTTAATTTGAAAAAGATTTACTTTAAAACGTTCAGATTTGGAGTCCAACGGTCATATTTTTGAACTACCAGTCGACTGGGTCGAGATACCAGTCGACTGGGTCGAGATACCAGTCGACTGGGTTCACTTGTAAAATATACGTTTTCAGACCTTCTGGGTATCCAGTCGACCGGTATATATCATCTAGTCGACTGGGGACTTTCTGTCCATTTTACCAGTCGACTGGGTTGAATCATCCAGTCGACTGGGGATATTACTGGTCAATGTACCAGTCGACTGGGTTAATTCATCCAGTCGACTGGATACCTTCTGACCCATATACCAGTCGACTGGTATATGTACCCAGTCGACTGGGTTGTCTTCCAACCCAGTTTTTCTTCTGTTTTTTATTAAAAACATTTAAAATTAATGGTTTTAGAAAAACCTTTTGTGTTTGAGCCATTGAACAAGCTAATACAATGTATGAGTGAGACTTACATTGGTTCTAAACCTTAAGACCTATACTAGATCTTCAGTCTTCACTTGATACTTGATTTGGTTCGAGTTTTTGCACTTTGTTCCTTGGTTGAATGTGTTTGATCCTTAATACAACTTAGTTTAAACATGTTAGTTAAATAACAGTTGTGTTTTGCCATCATTAAAATACGGGCGAGGGTCAACACTTGCCAACTGTCTTATTTCTGCCTTGACTGCTAGTAAATGGTTGAAAAATGGTTGTGAGGGGTATTTGGCATATGTTGTGGATTCTAGTAAGGAGATTAGGAAGTTAGAAGAAATCTTAGCAGTGAAAGATTTTTCTGACGTATTCCCGGAGGAGTTGTCTAGTTTACCTCCCAATAGGGAAATTGAGTTTTCTATTGAGGTGATTCCAGGATCCTTACCCATATCTATAACACCTTATAGAATAGCACCAGCTGAATTGAGAGAGTTTAAAGTTCAAGCTTCAAGAATTGCTAGATAAACAGTTTATTCGACCTAGTATGTCACCTTGGGGAGCCCTTGTGTTGTTTGTCAAGAAGAATGATGAGATAATGAGATTGTGTATTGATTATAGACAGTTGAATAAGATCACCATCAAGAATAGATATCATTTACCTAGGATAGATGATTTATTCGAACAGTTACAAGGAGTTAGGGTATTTTCTAAGATTGATCTGAGATCAAGTTATCATCAATTGAGGATAAAAGGGAGAGACATGCCTAAGACTACATTTAAGACACGTTATGGCCATCATGAGTTCTCGGTGATTCCATTTGGGTTGACTAATGTTCATGCAACATTTACGGATCTAATGAATCGGGTGTTTAAACCATTCTTGGATAGATTTGTGGTTGTGTTTATTGATGATATTCTGGTATATTTCAAGAATGAAGAGGAGCATATACAACATTTAGAGATAATGTTAGAAATTCTAAAAAGGGAGAAATTATATGCAAAGTTCTCTAAGTGTGAGTTTTGGTTGAGTGAAATATCTTTCTTGGGGCATGTCGTGTCGGGAGAGAGAATAATAGTTGACCCACGGAAAGTAGAAGCAGTGTTGAATTGGGAAAGACCAACGAGTGTAACTGAAATTAGAAGCTTTTTGGGGTTGGCTGGTTATTACAGGAGATTTATCCAAAAAATTTCTATGATTGTTGGACCACTGACTAGATTGACCAGGAAGTAAGTGAAGTTTAGGTCGTTAGAAGAATGTGAGAGGAGTTTCTAGTTGTTGAAAGAAAAATTGACTATTGCCCCAGTATTAGTGATTCTTTTTGGTGATAAAGGATTTGTGGTATATAGTGATGCGTCAGATAAGGGGTTGGGATGTGTGTTGATGCAACATGGGAGAGTTATAGCTTATGCATCTAGGCAATTGGATAACCATGAGACGAATTACCCCACCCATGATTTATAATTAGCTGTTATAGTTTTCACTTTGAAGATTTGGAGACACCATCTGTATGGAGCCAATTGTGAAATTTTTACTGATCATAAAAGTTTGACGCATTTACCTATCCAGAAAGAGTTAAATTCGAGTTAGAGGAGGTGGATAGAGTTGATTAGTTATTATGATTATACAATTCATTATCATCCATGAAAGGCTAATGTAGTAGCTGATGCTTTGAGTAGAAATGCTATAGGGAGATTAGTTGCTGTTGGGAGTCATAATACTAGCTTGATGATAGAATTAAGAAAAATGGAGATGCAATTGAGTATCAATAATAGAGGATTATTGATGGCAAATATGGTGGTACAATCTTCTATTATTGATCTTTTATTACAGATATAGGGTAGAGATGAAGGGATAAAGAAGATCAGACATGAAGTATTGAGTGGGAAGCCGACTAAGTTTAGAATTAGAGAATATGGTATAGTGGTATTAGGGTATCGAGTTTGTGTTCCCAATGATGTGGAGATGAGAAATGAGATACTAAGAGAGGCTCATGATTTTGTATATTCCATGCATTCAGGTAATAATAAGATGTTTAGGGGATTGATACAGAATCATTGGTGGTCAGGGATAAAGAAAGATGTAGCGGAACATATTTTTAGATGTTTGACTTATCAATAGGTGAAGTTTGAGAATAGACATCGAGCAGGTTTATTATAACCTCTTCCAGTACCTGAGTAGCCATAGGAAAACATGAGTATGGATTTTGTCTCTGGTTTTCCCCGTACCAAGAGAGGATATGACGTTGTATGGGTTACAGTGGATAGACTTTCTAAGTCTTCACACTTTCTTCTTATTAAAGCTACATGGAGTCCTGAAAAGTTAGTTGAATTGTATATAGCGAAGATAGTAAGATTACATGGAGTACCCTTGAGCATTATATCAGATAGAGATTCTAGATTTACCTCTAGATTTTGGAGAGGTTTTCAAGAAGCTATGGGTACACAATTGCATTTTAGTACAGCTTTCCATCCATAATTTGATGGACAGACGGAGAAAATCATCAGAATACTAGAAGATATGCTGAGGGCAAGTGTATTGAGTTTCTTAGTGAGCTGAGATGCTTATTTGCCTTTGATCGAGTTTGCATACAATAATCAGTATCAAACTAATATTGGGATGGCACTATTTGAGGCTTTATATGGTAGGAGGTGTAGAACTCCAGTATGCTGGGAAAAAGTTGGATAGAGAAAGATATTTAGTCCAGAAATGATAAATTTGACTACTGAAAGGATCAAACTAGTTAGGGAGAACCTTAGAGTAGCACAGAACAGATAGAAGGGATATGTTGATAATAGAAGACGACATTTTGAGTTTCAAGTTAGTGATTGGGTATTTTTGAAGATATCTTCGAGGAAGGGTATTTTGAGGTTTAAAAAGAAGGGAGTTGAGCATGAGATTTGTAGGGCCATATGAGGTGATTGAGAGAGTTAGACTAGTAACATATCGATTGAATTTTCCTCCAGAGTTAAAACAATTACATAATGTGTTTCATGTGTCACTTTTGAGAAAGTACTTACACGATGAATCTCATAGTATCTCGAATTAAGCGATAGAACTTCAGGAAGATTTGACCTTTATGCAAGTACCGGTCAGAATTCTAGACAAAAATGAACAAGTCTTGCATAATAAAGTTATTCAATTGATTTAAGTATTATGGCGAAGCAAAGATGTTGAAGAAATTACTTGGGAGTCTGAAGCAAGAATGATGAAAGAATACCCCATCTCTTTCATGAATTAGGTAAGGAAATTTCAGGGACGAAATTTTTGTAAGGTAGGAAGAGTTGTAATACCCGCATTCGTAATGAAAGGGTAAAGAAGTAATTTAATAAATATGACATGGAGTTAAAATATATATATATATATATATATATATATATATATATATATATATGTGTGTGTGTGTGTGTGTGTGTGTGTGTGTGTGTGTGCGAAATATTTAATTTTTATAAAAAAAACGAACGCGTGGAAAGCATAAAGAAAAAGAAAAAAGAAAATTAAAAAAAAAAAAAACACAAGGTCCAACACGAAAAAAGAAAAGAAGAAAAAAAAAACCTAGCTATATGTGTTGGCTGTCTAACATGCAATTTGCATGTTAGACAACACTTGTTGTTCATGGCAACCGAAGGAGATTTGGTTTGCTAACCGTTGGTTTTTACATATATATATATATATCTTTTTACTTTATTTTACTTATTACGTACCAAATCCTATTTGGTTTTCTTCAACTACAATTCAAATTATTCTCTTTCTTTAAACATTTGTAGACTGAAAGAAAGAGTGAAAGAGTAAAATTTTGAAGGGGTTTTCGAGAGAATTTTATAGAGAGTCACAGGAAGCTCTAAGAAAAACAAAAGGTAATAACGTGAATTTTATTTTTGAAATTTAGCATACATGAAATTTCTCAGAATTCAAAATGAGAATTTTCAAAGGGTGTGAATTATGGAAGAATCGAAGAATAAATTAGAAATTTTAATATAAATATTATGTCAGGTGTTGACGATCAGCAACCTGGGAAAATTGTTGAGAGGAGCTGGAAAGACAAAGAGGTGATCCACGGGTAGCTCTAAGTACTACGTGGTGAGTTAGATCTATTTTAAGTAATTAAGATAAATGTGAAATATTAGAATAAATTATTAACTTATGCTTTGGTGGTAAATGAAAAATTGGTTGATAGGTATGATAGGAATAAATGATGTTTAGAAAATTATTATATAAAAAGTAATATTATTACAATAATGAGTCGATTTAATAATAAAGGTGATAAATGAAATTCATGACGAGCTATGGTTGATGATTTGATATGATTTATGAGGAGAAGAATTTAGTGGAATTTTTCAAAGAATAATTTGAGAATAATTAGGATAGCTAATTTAAATGTTTGAATACATGCTTGTTTCTATATTATTGTTCATATGCATATTTCATGTCATTATTCATATGCATGTGTGTGTATATATATATATATGGAAATAAAAAAACCGGGAAGGCAGTGGGTCTAAATGAAAATAGAAGAACCGGGAGGGCAGCTGGTCTAAATGAAAATAAAAGAACCGAGAAGGCAGCCGGTCTGAATATTAATAAAAGAGCCAGGAAGATAGCCGGTCTAAGATAAACATGTCGACATGTGGGAAGACATTCCTAATAATAATAACATTTAAATTAATGCATTACATTTGCTTAAATATTGATTGTTATTACTTGGGATGCTAAAGTGCTATTCATGATTGTAAATTTATTGATGGATGAATGAGTCACACAAAGAGATAATTATGATGAGAAGAAATATAGAAATATGAAATAATGAGACTTATCTGGGTGACTGATTATATGTTGTGAACCTCATAATGAGGTAATTATGAGATAGAATTGGTAATCTCAAGATGATGATTAACTATATGAGAAGAAGATATTTATAAGGGATAGTGATTTGATATGAGTAGTGATAACATAATGTTATTATCAAAATATATGAGATATATATGAATAAATATTGGAAGACTAATTATACAAATTGAATAGTTCTAGTAAGTTTAATTCACTGAGCTTGTGAAGCTCACTGCTCATTGTACAATGATTTCAGGTAGCAAGCATGACAGATAGTTTGGTGAGATGAGATTCAGACGAAGTAATTATCTGTAAGCCACGTGGTTCACATCCTCAAACTTATGGAAAACAAAAATAAAAATTTATTTGTAAATATTCATGCATATTACGTTGTATATAATGTTTAGGTCAATATCTGAATGATGTATCTCCCCTTTTGAGGGTTGAGGATTGATGTAAAAATTGCAGTTGATATTATTTTTTTATTGTTTCATATATGTGTCATGCTGAGATTTTCAAAAATGTGACAACACCGTCTCGGGGGTGGTCAACCCAAGATGGGTCGTTATAGTTCCATACCGAGTTAGCGACTGAGAAAATGAATCAATACTGGGAAGGCTTCGTGGTTGTGAAGGCTACGATGACTAAGCTCTTTCCTGAACTTGACCTCTCGATAGTCAAGTTATCTGAGGGCGAGACCACTATAACGCCTATGGAGAATCAAGGTGTGAAGGATGGTGACGAAGTTGAGACTGGAGCCAAAGTGGAAGGGGAGGAAATTAATAATTTAGGGGATGAGTAAGTGTTTCCTCTTTTAAGTTTTTTATTTTGAGTATGTATTTGAGGGTCGATAGTGCCTTTGCCACATTTTGTTTATGTATCTAAAGGTCGGTAATGCCTTAAACTAGATCCTTTTATCAATGGAATAGATTTGCGTCTTTTGTGTTTCTTCGAATATTTATTTTGCTTCTGAGTGTTTTTCTTTTAAATTTTAGCTTGGAATGTTTTAATGGAGTAGAGAGTTCGAGACTCTCTCCACAGAGTATGACTTGAATGAGATCCGGGGATGGAAAGAGCTCGACGCTCTAAGCTCGGAACGCAGATTGAAAGTAGCCCGAGGAATGAAAAAAGCTCGGTGCTCTAAGCTCGGAATGTAGATTGAAAGTAATCAGAGGTATGAGGTTGCTATTTTAAGTTTGAAAATTCTAATTCTTAGTTTTAGGAGGAAAAGGGAGACGGGTTCGGAGCCTTGTCCTCAACTTTTAGCTAGGTTTAAGGCGCTCGGAGTGTAAAACTTAAATATAATCTAAACATGCTAAAAAATTTAAATATCATATAGATCAAATGTGGAATTATATGGACCGTAAACATACCTCCGGCCATTGAAGCTTTTCACTTACACAATTTGCTATTCTTTCGGTATTGGTATTTTTATACTCTCAGAACTCTCCAATTTGATGGTGTATGAAAAAAAAAATGAGTAGTTCCGAGTCTAGGGACCAAACCATGTATTTATACTCGTTCTCCCATCAAGAATGTCCGTCTGTATTCCATACATTAGTTACCACAATCAATGGGTAGCCAAAAGGTTAAGGCAACCAAAAGGTTCATGGGTAGCCAAAAGGTTGAGGCAGCTAAAAGGTTGAACATGGACCATAAATGGATTGGTTACATTCTCCCACTTGATCCATGTGTTTAACCTAACTTAATCCCATTGATTATATTTTAAGAAGTAAATACATGAATCATGGTGATAAGTCCTCTAAGAGTGAGTATTACCTTCCATGTATTACGATGCATTTAGTTCCTCAAGTATTATTCTTCATGTGGTAACATTTCTTAATGAATAAACCCTATGTTTATTCTTGGTCTTATACAAATGAATTTTCTCAAAGAAATTAAGATGCACTTGAAAATGAGAAAACATCAAAATATATAAGAGTTTCATTAATAAACTGTATGTATACAATTACAAAATGGAACCAAGTCCTATTTTCTCTACATGATCCTTGAATTTCAGAGGTGGCATGCCCTTAGTTAAAGGATCAGCGATCATTAATTCAGTGCTAATGTGTTTAATGACCACTTTCTTTTCTTTTACACGTTCTCTTATGGCTAAATACTTAATGTCGATGCGTTTACTTCGACTTTCACTTTTATTGTTCTTAGCCATAAAGATAACAGCTGAATTGTTGCAGAAAATTCTCAATGGCCTAGATATAGAATCCATGACTCTAAGCCCAGAAATGAAACTCCTAAGCCATACACCATGTGAAGTAACCTTAAAATAGGAGACGAACTCGGCTTCCATAGTAGAAGTAGCAGTCAATGTCTGCTTTACACTTCTCAAAGAAACAACTCCACTGGCCATAAAAAAAATGTACCCTGATGTTGATTTACGTGAATCAACACAGCCAGCGAAGTCTAAATCAGAGTAGCTAATCACATCTAGATTGTTTGTCTATCTATATATAAGTTTGTAGTCTTTAGTTCCTTGAAGATACCTCATTACTTTCTTTGCAGCTCTCTAGTGGTCTATACCTAGGTTACTCTGATATCGCCCTAGCATCCCTACAGCAAATGCAATGTCAGGTCTAGTACAGACTTGAGCATACATAAGACTTCTGACTGCAGAAGCATATGGAATGTTCTTCATGGATTCCCTTTCAAAATCATTCTTCGAGCATTGGTTCAAATTGAACCTATCACTCTTCACTATAGGAGCTACACTTGGTGAACAATCTATCATTCGAAATCTCTCTAAAACTTTGTTAATATAGGTTTCTTGTGACAGACCTAAAACACCTCGAGGTCTATCTCTATGAATGCAGCAAGACCTTATCATTGGTTGCAAGTAAAATATCATCCACATATAAAACAAGAAAACAAATTTTACTCCCACTGACCTTCTGGTATATACATTGATCCATGAGGTTTTCAACAAAACTGAATGAAGAAATTACTTCATGGAATTTAAAATACCATTGATGGGAGGTTTGTTTTAAACCGTATATGGATTTCTTAAGCTTGCAAACCAAATGCTCACCATCATTAGAGGAGAAACTTTCAGGTTGTTTCATATAAACCTCATCCTCCAGATCTCCATTAAGAAATGCGGTTTTCACATCCATTTGTTGCAGCTCAAGGTCAAAATGAGCAACTAATGCCAAAATAATATGAAGAGAATCTTTCTTAGATACAGGAGAGAAAATCTATGTGTAATCGATTCCTTCTTTTTGAGTAAATCCCTTAGCAACGAGTCTCGCTTTGTATCTCTCAATGTTGCCTAATGAATCTTTCTTGGTCTTAAAAACCCATTTGCAACCAATGGCCTTCGCCCCATTAGGCAACTCTACAAGATCCCAGACTCTGTTGCTTTCATGGAATTCATCTCTTCCTTCATGGCATCGTGCCACAAGGTTGACCATTTGCAACTCATGGCCTGTGAAAAGGTTTCAAGATCATTTTCGGCTCCAAAATTATAGTCAGATTCTTGTAAATACACAATGTAATCACTAGGAATTGCTGATCTCCTTTCTCTAGTAGATTTTCTTAATGTTGTACCAATGTCTCCTAGGGGAGCTTGTGGTTCAATTGGTTGTTCAGGAGCTTGTGGTATTTCCTAAACTGCTTGATCTATTAGAATGTTGTCAGTAGCTTGTGGAACCTCAATGATTGATTGGTCAACACGAGCTTGTACTTGAGGTGTGCTATGAACTATATAACCAATCTATCATTTGATGAAGGTTGAGATTCCGTATGATCATGTGCAGGAACTCTTCCTTTACAAGTAGGCTATTTATAGGTTTGATTCTGCTGTAATATACTTCAAGAGTCAATATAGGTTCAAGACTATAAGCTGTTATAGCAGCTTGTAATGCCTAAGTGATTCTAACAACTTTTACATTTGTCCTATCTTCACATGTGGAATTCCTGGAATCTGTTAGGTAGCTTCCTTATTCTCGAAGTAGCTTTTCTATGCCCATTCTCTCTTGTTATTTGCTATACTTGATCTCTACTGATTTGTTTACTCTCACCCTTTTGCCTTGTACTAACAGTGTTGTCATCAAATGGCATGCCTTTCTTGGGGGGGCTCTGTTAGCTTCCTGGGTTGTTGTGACCAAGCCCTTCAGTCTACTTTGGCATATCTCAAAGCTGCCAAAGAAATCCTCTGGACTGTTCTTCAATCTCGGGCAGACAACATTGTTTTCTGGACCCAATGTAAATCCTTGATGCGCCTCCTCAATGATCAGAATGGTGGTTTGGCCTCTATAGAGCTGAACGTTGACGTCAAGCTGCTAAGGAATAAATTTAATATAGCTCAAAGATACAGTATCAACCCTCAGTCTTCTACTTACAAGGCTGCTAAGCTTGCTGCTTCACTCAGCCTTCACCAAGACGTTTCCTTGGATATTCTCATTTTGTTTTCTTGTCTTTTTCTCCATTTTATTTGTCTTTTGTTCCAATCATAAAATAAAAAACTACAATAATTTTGAGTAAAAAAACATCTGGCAAATTTACACATACCAAGGAGAAAAAAAGAAAAATTAAAAAGATAAAAAGAAAAACTTAGGTATGAGCTCACGATATCTTTGATATCTTTGCCCTAACTTGTTCTCATTCTTTCTTACTCCTGTAATGTGCATTGCATATTTTAATAAAAATAATAAAATGGGTACATATGATGGCTAGCCAAACTAGTCGTCAACCTGTTATAGACAAATTGTTTCACTAGCCATTGGACTATATATTATTGACCATAATGTTTTAAATTTAATTATTTTATCATTTGGTGAGCTTGTAACTCTCGAGTATTAAAAATTTATAAAAAGCTCTAGAATTCACCAACAAAAGGCGCTTGGTTTTCACTCTTCTTCCTCTTCATCTTCACCTTTTATGTATTCTATGTACACTATATTCATGCTATTAATTCATTTGAAGAAAATGTGGTATGTGGAGTTTCAACTCATTGATACAGTGCAAATATCATTGAGAAACAATGAAAAGAAAATATTGGGCTGCTATATCCTAAAAACGACAGTAACCATGAGAATCGTTGCACCATTAGAGTTTAACCATCTCCACGTATGAAGAATCTAATGCATGTGAACTATACTAAATTAGCTCTACTTTTTTAAGAATTTGAACTTTGATCGTAGAATTTTATAGGTAAATTAATCTTTATTTGTGAATATATGTAATATTATTAATTTTACTTAGTTCATATTGTTTAACTACTTGATCTACTAGTTAAACCATTTATGACCCAGTTACTCACTCGATCTCTTGATTGAGTCAATGGTGGATCTAGATATGATAACTATGACTGAACCTACTTGGAGTGACCATCAAATATTTTTGAACTCCTGTTGCACCACTGTTGGCCTGGCACAATGATAGCAACTAATATCAAATATTCAAATGGACAATGCGATTAAGCTCATTTCTCTCACCAACAACTGCTAATCCAAAGACGATTGTGAGGATTTTGTGCATGAAGAATCCATGTAACAAAGGAAAAGATGGTCCCATAAGCAGCTAAAAAGTTCAACTTTAACGTTGAGAAGAAAATTGTTTTGAGCAAAACAAATACGTAGGGGATAGTGAATAGTAAGTAGGTCTCAGCCCAGCTTGTGAAGCAAATAAAAATAAAGAAAAAGGGGACCAAAATGGGGGCAACATCACCTCTCATTCCACTAACCACAAGAGCTAATTGATGTTTGTTACTTTTGTGGGCCGTCGTTTCTATTCTCCCTAGGCCCCAATTTGAACTGTATCATTGACTCCTCTTCAAATTTCAGAAGATGGGCCCCACGCTTGGAACAGATCTCTTTTATTCCCGTAATGTAATTAATCTTTCCTTCTCTAATGCAAGGAATCAATCAATTGGTAATTCAAATTCTGATTAGCGTAACCATTGGTAAATAATGCAGTATGAATTCACGAGGATAACCTTAATTAGATCCACAAAAACAGAAGAAAAAAAATTAAAAATAAAAAACCTTAGTTTTATGGCTTCATTCAGTAGAGCTAGTCCAAATTTGAGTTTGACCGTAACAAGAACTCAACAATGGTATAATCAACTTTGGTTTGAAGTTGGGTCACACAAAATAAAGGTAAGAAAAAATTTCTGAGCAAACATGAATTAACTGATTCCTTGTAGGAGTATCAGAGTTAGGGACAAGCATATTGGTCCAGATAAGTGCTTGAGTTGTGGTATGTAAAGTCTCCTACACTGTATCTGTATCTGATATCCTCACAGTTCTAGTAAAGGAACATTCTCTCACGCTCACTGACAGACAGTGCAGTGCCCCTCGGATCAAACGCAGCGGCAGCCCAAATACTAAAATTTTCTCCATAGCTAGACCTTGTCTGTGGGTCCTACTCCTTTGGACCAAAAGTCAAATCAATCCATTCCTCCTCTCTCTCTTTCTTTCTATAGTTTCTAGTACTCAGACAAAGAACCGTATAAGTACAAATATACCCACCAAACCTCAATAAAATTCTCTTCTTTTGTTATTCCTCCCCCACCTTCCCTCCTTTTCCATTTTATAAAACAAAGCAACTTCTTTTTCTAAAGCTTTCCTTTCTGCTTTGCAACAACAAATTCTCATCATATTCACCACTCTTTCTCTCTCTCTCTCTCCAGAGTGCACTCTTTCTTTCCCCCCCTCTCTCTCTCTCTTTGTTAACTCTGTCTCCCTCAACTGTGTTCCTGCGCACTTGTTCCTTCAATGGAGAGTAATCCAGTTCAGCTTTTCTATCATCTTGCTATACCACTACTCTTTATGGTGTATTTTTCAGTTTCTGCAACTGAACAAGGAGTCGATCCATCGATCAAAACGGATGCAGCAGCTCTTCTTGTATTCAAAAAGATGATTCTAAAGGACCCAAATGGAGTACTGTCAGGGTGGCAACTCAACAGGAATCCATGCAACTGGTATGGAGTTACATGCTCTCTAGGAAGAGCCACTCAACTTGATCTTTCTGGGTGTAATCTTGTTGGAACTATTAGTTTTGATCCTTTTGCTTCTCTAGATACGCTATCTGTTCTCAAATTGTCTGCAAATATGTTCACCGTGAATTCAACTTCTTTGCTTCAACTCCCATCTGGATTGAAACAGCTTGAATTATCTTCTGCTGGACTTGTAGGTCTAGTCCCTGATAATTTCTTCTCAATACGTCCGAATCTGGTTTATGTGAATTTTTCTTATAACAATTTAACCGGCTTTTTACCTGAAAACTTTATACTTAATTCCAATAAACTGCAGGCTCTTGATCTCTCCTATAACAACATCACAGGTTCAATTTCAGGTTTAAAAATTGAGAATTCTTGCAATTCTTTGTTGCAGCTGGACCTTTCTGGAAACCATATAATGGATTCCATCCCTATCTCCCTTTCAAATTGCACAAATCTCAAAACTTTGAATTTATCGTTCAATTTTCTCACTGGGGAGATCCCAAGATCTTTGGGAGATCTCAGCAGCCTACAGAGATTTGATCTTTCTCATAATCATCTCACCGGCTGGATTCCCTCTGAGTTGGGAAATGCATGTAACTCACTCCAACAGCTCAAACTTTCTGACAACAACATTTCAGGCTCAATTCCTGCTTCTCTTTCTTCGTGTTCTTGGCTGCAACTTCTTGACCTGTCCAACAACAATATATCAGGTCCCTTTCCAGATTCCATCCTTCAGAATCTTGGCTCATTGGAGAGCTTGTTGTTGAGTAATAACATCATCTCTGGGCCATTTCCTGCCTCAATTTCATATTGCAAAAGTTTGAGATTTATTGATTTCAGCTCCAATAAGCTTTCTGGTATAATCCCACCAGATATATGTCCTGGCGCTGCTTCACTCGAGGAGCTTAGAATCCCAGATAATCTCATTGGAGGAGAGATCCCGGTTCAATTATCACTATGTTTGCAGCTAAAGACCATTGATTTCAGCTTAAACTATCTCAATGGCTCAATCCCGGCAGACCTTGGGAGGCTTGAGAAACTTGAGCAGCTGATAGCATGGTTTAATGAATTGGAAGGGAAAATCCCACCAGAATTGGGAAAATGCAGGAACCTTAAGGATCTTATTCTCAATAATAATCAACTTAGTGGTGAAATTCCAGTTGAATTATTCAATTGCACTAACCTTGAATGGATATCTCTCACAAGCAATACACTTAGAGGTGACATCCCAAATGAATTTGGCCTTTTGTCGAGGCTAGCAGTTCTCCAGCTTGCAAATAATAGTTTGAGTGGTGAGATACCAGGAGAGCTGGGAAACTGTAGCAGCTTGGTCTGGTTAGACTTGAACAGCAACAAACTCACAGGAGAAATCCCACCTCGACTTGGTCGGCAGCTTGGGGCAAAATCATTGAGTGGAATTCTCTCAGGAAATACTCTGGTGTTCGTAAGGAATGTAGGGAATTCATGTAAAGGAGTTGGAGGTTTGTTGGAATTTGCTGGAATTCGACCTGAAAGATTGCAGCAGATCCCAACATTGAAGAGTTGTGATTTCACAAGAATGTACTCTGGAGCAGTTCTGAGCCTTTTCACGCAATACCAAACATTGGAGTATCTAGATCTTTCTTACAATGAGCTTCGTGGGAAGATACCCGCAGAAATTGGGGAGATGGTGGCTTTGCAAGTTCTTGAATTAGCATATAACCAGCTTTCTGGAGAGATTCCCTCGTCGCTTGGCCAGCTCAGAAATTTAGGTGTATTTGATGCATCACATAACAGATTGCAGGGTCAAATCCCAGAGTCATTCTCAAACCTATCTTTCTTGGTGCAAATTGATCTGTCTAATAATGAGTTAACAGGGCAAATTCCACAAAGGGGGCAGCTAAGTACTCTTCCTGCAAGCCAGTATGCAAACAACCCAGGACTTTGTGGGGTTCCATTACCTGAATGCCGGAATGGAAATAATCAGCCAGCAACGAGTTCAGGTGTGGACAGTGGTAAAGGAGGTCGAAGGCCTGGAGCTGCATCATGGGCTAATAGCATTGTCTTTGGGATCCTCATTTCTGTTGCTTCTATATGCATTTTGATTGTGTGGGCAATTGCAATGCATGCAAGGCATAAAGAAGCAGAGGAAGTCAAGATGCTTAACAGGTTGCAAGCATCCCATGCAGCCACAACATGGAAAATTGAAAAAGAGAGAGAGCCATTGAGCATCAACGTAGCAACTTTCCAAAGGCAGCTAAGGAAGCTAAAGTTCTCCCAACTCATTGAGGCTACAAATGGCTTCTCTGCAGCAAGTCTAATTGGAAGTGGTGGTTTTGGAGAAGTGTTCAAAGCAACATTGAAGGATGGCTCAAGTGTAGCAATCAAAAAGCTCATACGACTGAGCTGCCAGGGCGATCGAGAATTCATGGCTGAAATGGAAACTCTTGGGAAGATAAAGCATAGGAATCTTGTGCCTCTATTGGGTTACTGCAAAATCGGTGAGGAGAGGCTTCTTGTGTATGAGTTCATGGAGTTTGGGAGCCTTGAAGAAATGCTCCATGGAAGAACAAGGACACGAGACCGACGGATTTTAACATGGGAAGAAAGGAAAAAGATTGCAAGAGGTGCAGCTAAAGGACTCTGTTTCCTGCACCATAATTGCATCCCACACATTATACATCGAGACATGAAGTCAAGCAACGTATTACTGGACCATGAAATGGAATCTAGGGTCTCAGATTTTGGCATGGCAAGGCTCATAAGCGCACTTGACACACATCTAAGTGTAAGCACACTTGCAGGCACACCTGGTTATGTCCCACCTGAGTACTATCAAAGCTTCCGTTGCACTGCAAAAGGAGATGTATATTCATTTGGAGTTGTCCTCTTGGAACTCTTGACAGGAAAACGACCAACCGATAAAGACGATTTTGGGGACACCAACTTGGTGGGTTGGGTTAAAATGAAGGTGAGAGAAGGAAAACAAATGGAAGTGATCGACCCAGAACTGCTTTCGATGACTAAAGTAAGCGATGAGGCAGAACCAGAAGAAGTCAAGGAGATGTTGAGGTATTTGGAAATAACACATCAGTGTGTTGACGACTTCCCTTCAAAAAGGCCTAATATGTTGCAGGTGGTTGCCATGCTAAGAGAGCTGATGCCTGGATCATCAAGCGGAAGCAGCAACAGTGCTTGAGAACAGGGCATTATTTATTACTATTGATTATGATTAGCTTTGTAAGATTTGTTG
Organism: Bretschneidera sinensis; assembly: GCA_023935145.1. NCBI lineage: Eukaryota > Viridiplantae > Streptophyta > Magnoliopsida > Brassicales > Akaniaceae > Bretschneidera > Bretschneidera sinensis. Next base: position 6,212,396 of record CM043705.1, read on the forward strand.
TATCTACTTTGCAACTCTTTTTCTTCTTTGTTCCTTTGTTACTACCGTCTTGACAGTGAGCATAAGCATATCATATTGGCTTGTAAGTAAGCAAATTCAGCAGAATTCGTATCTGTATAATTGCAACATCGATAAAAGAGAAAACACCAAAAGCAGATTATGAACTGATTTGGGTAATGTTTTCATGAGGCATTTAAACAATCAAGTGGCATGTATATGAATGATGATTGATATGCTATGAAATATGGACTAAAAGAAAGTTGGCTGTTATAATTCAATTATTAGCCAGTAATGATGTATAAGAAATACCCCTAACATGGATCAGAGTATCAAACTACTAGTACTTAATTAAAGAGAGGTATTAACTGGTTCAGTTGGTACCTCTGAAGCTCCTGGTGCCACAGATTCCTAGTTGCCATGGACTACCAGATGGGACTTCGTGTAATGGGGTGTTGCTACATTTCGATAAGTAATTAGTAGACATTTTAGCAAGTTTAGTATCAAAGCAAATTAGAAAGCAAAGTAAGTAACAGAGTCTCCTTCATTACTTAATTTGATTCTAATTGTCCCTTGCTCTTGTTTTGGTTGCAATTCTGTATCAGCCATCTTTTGAATGGCTTTAAACCCTGATATAGAATTACTGCAAGTAATTGTACCCTTCGATATTCTTACAAAGATCACCTGTATATGCAGAATTTAGAAAGAATTCACTATGTAAGAAATTTCATATAAATTTTATCTTTTAAAAAATTTGATTTGTAAATTATAAGTCAAAACTATTTTTTAACCAAATGATAACATATTTTTTTTAATCAAACCAACACAAGATAGGATACAAGCACATCTCAGATTTTGTATTTTCAGGATTTGGACTTTTTATCTATTTGGGTCTTGTCCCAATATTTTCATGGGCTTCAAAAAGTCTAATTGGCTTGGGATCTCTTTATTGGATCTTTGATTATTTGTACTTGGGCTTGCACGTTACCATGTAGTTTGGGTTTCTTTATGGTTTTGATCCCTTATCTTGGAATGGGCTTCGGTTTCTACAATGAGTGGTTAGGAATCAATTCTTGGAGACTTTCGGCCATTCATTGTTGGACTTCACCTTTTGGACTATCTACTTGGAGGAATTTTCTATTGGACTCGATGAGGTAGTATCCAATCTTTCTCCTTTTTATTTCTTGCATTATATATATATATATATATATATATATATATATATATATATATATATATATATATAATTTACCTTGGAGACTTAATTTTCATTGCTTGGATATGTTTTGATTGTTATGTGTTGCATGCTTGTTAGAAATTTAGGCTTTCAATAATTATGCCATGTTAGTTTAGCTTTAAGCATTACCTTATATTCAAAAATGAACAAAGGATTTCTTCATGCATTTTAATTTATTAATGTTATTTGTTTAGACTAGTTGCCTTGCTAATTTTGCTTTATCTTGGATTAGTTCAATGATCTCATAGAAAATTGAATTTGGAAAATCTAAAAAATAGAGAATTAAAAAATGAATTTTTTTTCTTTAAAATTATCATTTCGATTTGTTTCATTCATATTATTAGGATTTTTCCTTTTTATTTCATTATCTTGAAAAAAAATCCAAAAGAAATTCGAGAGACAAAAAAACAAAAAAAACAAGATTTCTCTTCACATTTTGCTATCTAAAGTAGAATGAAGTTTGAATTTCTTTTGAAAAATGTTATTAACCCTAATTTTTACTTAATTAAAAATTTATTGAGAAACATAGTAGTATGTGTTTAGTTGCAGAAAATATTTTTTATTTTTCATCTTCATTTTACTTAATACTTTAATCTCCAACAATTTGCGTATTCTTAACATAATTTGAAAAATAAAACTTTTTTTTCATTTTCTGAACATAATTTAGGGAAATTTTTTTTTTGATTTTCTAACTTTTCCAATATTGTGATAAAAAAAAATTTATTTTTCAAATCATGTTAAAAATGTGCACATTGTTAAGGAAAGTATTAATGAAGATGAAGATAAAAAATGAAAAATACTTTTCACAACTAAATGTATTTTTAAGACTTGTTATTTGTGAAAAATATTTTTTATTTTCTTACACTTTTCTCTTATGTTCGGGTTGTCCTCCTGTTTCACATTCTTTCTCGTTTTTATTTCTTTAATTTCTCCATTTTCAAATAAAATTGTACCAAGAGCAACATACCCTTCATGTAAGATTAACCAAGTGTACTTACTTTTAGTGCCATTGTACGCGGTAGTCAATTTGGAACATACAATTTATCATGTAATAAATAAATTAGACTAGACATAAGTATCGTTTCTATTAAAAAAAAATATCAAAAGGATAACACTGAATAGGTATGTCGAATATTGTAGGGTGCCTAACACCGTTCCCTATACAAATAGGTCCCTTGAATTTAAATTTGGTTTGGGCTCCTAAATTTGCCCATTTAATGCTAAATTATGGAGTTTAGCATTATTAATTATACCAATTAACAAAAGAGGTGTTCAATTTAGTTTCTCAGAGATGAGTGTTTTAGTAGAATTAGAGTTTCTTAGTTTTTCAGAGATTAGTGTTTTAGTAGAATTAAGGTTTCCATAAGCTAGTTGAGTGTTCTTGTAGGACTAGAGATTTTATAGATTAGGGTTCCGACGAGAGATTACTGCTTTGAACTTTATAATCTGTAACCATTTGTCTAGTTTTTCTGTCTGGATTATGAAATTACTTTCATTGCGGAGTTGATTGGGCAAAATTCCCTTACATCATATGCCTGTCACTTTCTTGAGTTCATTTATGCGGTTATGGAAGTAGTTTTGCAGTGTGTTTTCTAAATTTTTTCAAGGATGGAAAAAACTTAGGGCTCTATCCTTAGTCATTTTCCAAAAATGTACTGAGGTGGGAAAGAGCTCAGGGCTCTACCCTCGGTCATTCCTTTAAAAATGTATCGAGATGGGAAAAAGCTCAGGGCTTCCTCATCGAAATTTTGACGAAAAACCTACCGAGGAGGGAAAGAGTTTAGGATTCTACTCTCGATCATTCTGTTTAAAATTTATCGAGATGGGAAAGAGCTTGAGGTTTTACCCTCGGGCTTTTTCCAAGAAACATGCCGAGGATGAAGAGAGCTTGAGGCTCTGTCCTCGATCATTTTGCTTGAAAGGTACCGAGGATGTGAAAAGCGCGCGGCTCTATCCTTGGACTTAATGAAAAACCAATCAAAAAAAGAAACATCCTAGGGCTTCCTCATCGAACTTTTGATGAAAAACCTACTAATAAGGAAAACAACTTGGGGCTTCCTCCTCGTACTTTTGGTGAAAAACCTATTGAGGAGGAAAATAACTCGGGGCTTCTTCCTAGGAATTTTTTATGGGAAAAAGCTTGGGGCTTCCTCATCGAACTTTTGATGAAAAATTTACTAATGAGGAAAAGAACTCAAGGCTTCCTCTTAGGACTTTTGACAGAAAATCTATCGAGGAGGGAAAGAACTCGAGGCTTCCTCCGAGGACTTTTTGATGAAAAACTACTTAAAAGGGAAAGATCTAAGGGCTTCCTCTATGGAATTTTGATGAAAAATTTTCTGAGGAGGTAAAGAACTTGGGGGCACCCTCTTCCGAATTTTGGTGAAAACCCTACTGAAGGGGGAAAGAGCTTGGGGCTTCCTCCTCAAAATTTTGATGAAAAACCTATCGATGAGGGAAAGAGCCCGGGGCTCTCTCCTTGTACTTTTGATTAAAATGGTTTGAGGTTTCCTCGGAGTGTACATTCCATTGTGTTTTGGATTTGACTGAGGCTTTTCGTATGTGAATTTAAGTTCTTTTTATTCATGGCCATTAGGTTGGTCCTATGGGCTAGCCAAATTGGTGAGGGGGCCCATTTTTGCTTTTTCATTATCCCTGAGAGTAAGCTTCTAGGAGGTTATTTTGCAACAGTAAAAAACTCTTGTCTTTCATCTTCTTAAGAAGCGTAAGAGACACGATCATGGTTGTTGATTTAGTTTAATTTGGGTCGTTAGCTCTCCTTTATTAGGAATAGAGGATTTTGGGGTTAGGCATCTCATTTTCTTCAGATTTCCTCTCATTCTTCTCTTTAGAGCCCTAGATGTCTCCTTGAGTTTTCGTGTCCTCGGTGGTTTTTCTTATCTTCGTTAAACCCTCATTTACTTCTCTTTTAAATACCACATCTAATTCCTCGGGTAGTTCTAGTAATGGTAAGAATAGAAGTAGTAGAAAGGATAGTGATAGAACAAGGAGTTCCTCAGATACGAGGTAGGTAGTTATAGGTACCGCTCTTTTCCTCCGGTTACCCATGCATCCGACTTATTACCCAATGTCACTCCCTTAAAGGAAAAATGATATGACGAGGATGTGAATTATAATGAGTAAGCATATGAAAACAAGGGAAACCTACTAAATCTAATATAAACCCTTTATAAGTAGTTAGGAGATTCCCATTACGGGTGCACTTTTATTGTATTAGACAAGTGGTTATTGTCATCCGAGCATTAAGTAAGGATGATGGGTAAAGAGTCGTCATTTGACCTTGAAGGGGGTCAAATTCCTTATCATTAGTTTGCATGAGAGATTCTGAGGCTCGAGAGATTTTGGTACAAGAGAGTGAAGAATTAAAGCTCCCTCTCTTACCTAGACAGAAGTTTAGCCTTTTTGTGTTTCAAGAAAAATTATTCAAAACTTTAATTGAAGTCTTATTACCATATACTAATAAATCCAAAATACACATTCACAATTTATATTCAAACAAGATTACATTGAATATCACATTTAAAATGGTGCAATAAAAGTAAATAAATACATAACTAAAGAAAGAAAAAGTGCTTTAAACATGAAACAAAGAAATGATAAAAAAAAATACTTATGGTGTGTGGATTAAAAAAAGGAAACGGATTAAAGCATGTGGAGTTAATTAAGAGGACTAGACATGTGAGGATTTAATGCATGATCAAAAACTACTTTAGACAAATGGATTCAAATGAGTTGATTAAACTAAGTAGATTAAACATGCAAACTTGGATATATGCGGGTAGAATTAAACTAAACTTGTGGATTAAACATACAAACATAGGCATGTGTGGGTAAGATTAAACTTGCTACCCTAAACATGCAGTTTTGAACAAACGGGCTAAAACCAAGCATGTGACAAATGAGAGATTTAAAAGTGGCATGTAACATGCATTTAAAATGGACCACTCAACAATAGACTATTCGGTTTCTAAGGGAACAAAAGAGAGCATGTGATTAAAAATAAATTTAAAAGAAGGCACACAACCTAGAAGAAATGAAATGAACATAATAAAGGAACTAAGATAAAGAAATGAACATTGAAACTACAATGAATTTCATGAAATAAAAAGTAAACTAAATTATTTAATCCACTTTCAAGGTAGTTTAAACATGCAAAGCATATTAGCAATTTTATTTCACAACTAAAAGAAGTTTAACAAACTTTTTTCGCTAAGGAAAATTTCCACATGTAGGGATAATCTTCTAATATTTTGTGCACTCTTGTGGACTTGATAAGTTTGTAGGAGTGGTATGACTGAGGATTAGAAGACCATTTGCAAGAGTATGACCGAAATTGATGAACTCTCTCTTGTTCTTTTTTGGTGTTTCTCTTTTCACTATTTTATTTCTTTTCTTGTGTGCTCTCTTCTCTTTTGTTATGCATTTTTTTTTGCCTTCTCTATATTTCTCTCTTTATTTTATTTTATTTTTTCATTCGTTCAATACTATGCTTCCTTGTGTGTTTTCTTTTTTTGTTAATAAGGAACTTTTCAACAAAATTGTGTTGTTGAGAGGAAAAATAGAGTTCTAGAAGAATTTGCTAGAACCATGCTTTGTGAAAGTAGTTTACCAAAATATTTTTGGGCAGAAGCTATAAATACTCATTGTTATGTTTTAAATAGAGTATTAATTAGATCTATGCTTGATAAAACTCCATATAAACTATGGAAAGATAAAAGCCAAATATCTCTTATTTTCGTGCTTTCGGTTTCAAGTGCTTCATCTTAAATAATAATAAAACTAACCTAAGTAAAATTGACTCTAAGACTGATGAAGAGATATTCTTTGGCTATTCAACCTCTAGTAAAGCTTATAATGTCTTTAACAAAAGAACTCTAATGGTTGAAGAATCCATACATGTTGCCTTTGATTAATCTAACTCAATTAGTGGTAGAATAGTATCTCTTGATGATGATGCAGAATTCATTCCAATAGTTGATACATCTACTCCTATTGTTGACCCTAAAGAAAGTCAATCTCAAACAAATCAAGTGGTAGATACTCCCAATCTTGATCAACCTTTCACAAGTCATCAAAGAGATGAACTTCCCAAATATTAGAGGTATGTGAATTATCATCCAATCGATCAAGTGATTAGTGATCCTTCACAAGGGGTAAGAACTCGATCTTCTATTAGAAATGTTTGCAATTGTGTAGCTTATTTATCCCAAGTAGAACCTAAAACTTTTGTAGAAGCCCAAAAAAATATTGATTGGATAAATGCCATCAAGAAAAGTTAAATCAATTTGAAAGAAATAAAGTGTGGATTCTAGGTCCTAGACCAAAGAATCATTCCCTCATAGGAACTAAATGGGTTTATAGAAATAAAATAGATGAAAATGGAATTGTAACTAGGAACAATGCTAGACTTGTTGCTAAAGGTTAAAATCAAGAAGAAGGAATAGCCTTTGATGAGATCTATGCTCTTGTAGCTAGATTAGAAGCTATTCGTATGTTACTAGCCTTTGTATGCTTTAAAAAGTTTAAACTATTTCAAATGGATGTTAAAGTGTCTTTTTAAATGGTTTTATAGAAAAAGAAGTTTATGTTGAACAACCTCTTGGTTTTGAAGATCCTAACCTTCCAAACCATGTTAAGCTTTCTAAAGCTCTCTATGGGTTGAAGCAAGCTTCACGAACAATGTATGAAAGGTTAAGTAAGTTTTTACTTGAAAATGGTATTACAAGAGGAAAAATAGATACAACTCTTTTTACAAAACTCATAAACATGACACACTCTTATTCCAAATATATGTTGATGATATTATATTTGATGTCTCTAATGAATCAATGTCTCAAGATTTTACTAAGTGTATGCAAGGTGAATTTGAGATGAGTATGATGGGAGAGTTTACCTACTTCCTTAGACTTCAAATCAAACAATTGAAATAAAGCATTGTCATCAATCAATCCAAATACACCAAGGACTTATTGAAGAGGTTTAGGATTGAGAACTCAAAATCCATTGGCACTCCATGAGCACCTCTACAAAACTTGACCTAGATGAGGAAGGTAACTGCGTAGACACTAAAACTTATAGAAGTATGATATAGGTTTTTCTTTACCTAACTATAAGTAGACCCGATATAATGTTTAGTGTATGCATGTGTGCTAGGTTCCAAGCTAACCCTAAGGAATCTCATATAACTATTGTAAAAATAATATTAAGATATTTGCAAGGTACTCAAAATCTAGATTTATGGTATTCTAGAAAATCAACTCTTGATCTTGTTGAGTACTCGGATGTTGATTATGCAGGTTGTAAGTTAGATAGAAAAAGAACTAGTGGAACATGCCAATTTGTAGGTGCTATGTTAACTTCTTAGTTTTCAAAGAAACAAAATTCAGTTGCACTATTAACCGCCAAAGAGGAATATATAGTCGTCAATATTTGTTGTGCAAAAGTTTTATGGATGAAACAAAACTAGAAGATTATGGCATATACTTTCAAAATATTCCAATTCATTGTAACAACACTAGTGCTATCAACTTGACAAAAAATCCAATTCAGTATTCTAGAACCAAACATATTGAAATAATACCACTTTATAAGAGATCATGCTAAAAAATGTGATATTAGACGAAGATTAAATTGTTGATATTCTTACTAAACCTTTAAATGAAGACAACTTTTTCAAAATAAGACTATTAATGGGATTAAAAAAATATGACTATGTGTGTGTTTAATTTCATCTACATTCATCATGTGCATATTTGCTATTAAATGAATGAGGATTAACCCTAAATTTAATGTTCCCTCACTTAAGAATAGCATAGAGTAATAACACCTTGCAAAAATTCTTTCAAAATTTCAGTTATAGGCATTGCACAGTTGACTGTGAATATTTGATAGTCAACTGGCTAAAGAACAAAGACTTGACTATCCATATAAACAATCAATTGTCCCTTTTGTCCGGTCCTTTGATTTAAAAAGGACAGTCGACTGTCCAATCGCGATTATAAAGCTTACACTTCATCTTTAACCTAAAAAAATCCTTAATTTTTCAAACCCTAGCCGCACAACCTTTCTCTATCCTTTGAATTTTCTTGATTTCTCACCAAATGAGCCCAAAATCCATCAAATTTCTTCCAAAGAAACATTTTTCATTCACTTTTTGATCAGCTCCACGGTTTTTTTCTCCGAAAAATGAGAAAATCAGTTCCAACCTCCAAAAAGGGGGATGATGAATCTGGCTCAAGCAAACGTAAGAGAGTAGCTATAGACCCCAAGCTCTTCATCAATACTGCTGCATATACACAGTATGAAAATTATATCTTTTCTAAAGAAATTCTTATGGGCTGATGTGTAGATTTCCAAAACCTAAGATAAAATGAAATAGAAATTGAACATTTTTTTACTGTAATAGGTTGGTTACCAGAGTTATCCAAAGATATCATGCTTATCCTACCATAATCAAGTTGTTTTACGCCAACTTAGAGCAAATTAATAGTTCATGTTTATCTTTTAGTACATTAGTAAAAGGAAAACAAATTATAATCAATACAAATGTACTTACTGATATTTTGAAAATTCTAAAAGGGGTAAGAGCATAGGTAGACCCATACAACTGGGTTGAGAAATTTGATTAAGTAAATGCCCTTAGAATGCTGAGAAGAGACCCAACTTATTGATTTAGTAACTCTTTCAAAGACACAAATGCACTAACTATTGAGAGTCAGGTCATGCATTTGATTATTAGTTACTGCATTTCTCCTAGAAAGGGTAGCCATACTTACCTCAGTCAGTTGGATGTCTATCTGTTATGGACGATCATGAATGGACAGTAGTATAATCTTTACAATCTGCTTATTGCCAAGATGATTGAGGCACCTGAGAAGAAGCAGGGAGGACTCCCTTATGGTATGTTAATTACCAGGACCTTTAAGTACTATGGAGTTCTCATTGCTTATGAGGAACATATTGAACTTTCTCCCACAGATGTTTTCAAAAAATCTACCTTAAATAGGATGAAATTGGTCCAATTGATGGACAACACTTAGGAGCGCACTGTAAATGCCATTTATGATCCAATTCAGAAGGTTTGGAGAAGAAAACCTGAAAGAGCTACTCCAGCTAATAAGGGCATGGCGGAGGATGATGAGACAGAGGCTGTCATTGATGTTAGAGTTAGTGCTAGCGATTTCAGTTCATCGGATTATAATACATCCATGCTAGCTCTCTCCGGGATATCAAGGATGAGATGTCCTCCATCTCACTTATCATGAATGCTCATTTCGATATCATTGACGAAAAGCTTGAGGAGCTTAGAGACCATATCACTAGGATTCATTGACTCTCTGATGCTCCCTGAAACTTTTCATTGTTCTTCATTTTAGAACTTTGCTAAACATTTGCAAGAGCATGTATTTTTCTTTTTTTCATGCACTTTACTTCATTTCTAATTACTATATGACATGAATTTTACCTTGACTTGTATATTTGCTAGGTTCATGGGAACCTCATCTGTTTATTTTTCCTTTAATAAGTGTGTTTTGGCAACTTAGCTCTCTTTTTACATATTGAATGATTGTTATTACCTTTAGCTCATGTATCAATTTTTTTATTCTTCCCGAGAGATTTTTTGGTATCTGTTTTGAGCTAATATTTATTCGTACTAGTATACTCTATCTATCAGTTGGGACGGATAAGCTTATTCTATTGTATGTAGCAGATATAAGAGCTCATGGCACATATTTTATGAAAATCTACTATTTCTTAAGCTTTCTTGGTTTGAATTTTTATTTAGTGCCTAGTCTTAACTTTAACTTCTATATTCTCTTTGTTTATCTTTTAATATATATCTATCTTGGCCTGCTTCTTCATCCCTTTTGTTTTGATGACATGAAAGGAGGATAAACGTTAAGAAAATAGAATAAAGAAGGAAGAGAAACTAGAGAACAAGAACAAGGCAATAAGGATTGTCTGTATGTATAGATTAAGGAGGAGTCTTGCTCCATTTTTACAAGTTAATATGTATGCTTGGTTGGATGTTCTTTTTAATGTTTTTACAAGTTGGTTTTATCCTAAAAACAAAGTAGACTCTGTTCATTTTCTATAAAAACCCAACACTTAGTCTTTAAAACTGTCTTTCTCACTTTAGTTTTGTCATCATAAAAATGGGGAGATTGTTGACCCTTACTTGATTTTAATTGTGAAAAAACAATGCTTTAACTGTGCTAACAATTTTATCTAAGTGTTTTTCATTAAGCTAAAGTATTGAACTCAAGGATAAGACATAATTCAAGCATAAAGAAGAAGAGATCGCACTTGAGAGACATTCGAAAGAAGATCGAAGACCAAGTTTAGATCCTAAAGTAGTTTACCTTTACATGTAAATCTCTCCTTTAGTTTCTTAGCTTGATCTTGGCTCAAAAATTCTTTTGAAAAATATTTTTGGTCAATTGAAAACTTATTTCTGTCAAAAATTGATTTAAAATATAAGTTTTCTAAAACTAACAGTCGATTGTCCAAGTCTCTGGGACTGACCATTTTTAGAATTAAAATGGACAGTCAACTGTGAAAGGGATAAAGAGTTTCACAGTCGACTGTCTATTTAGACAGTTGACTATCCAATTATCTATAAACTGACCATTTTGAAAACAAAATGGACAATCGATTGTAGTTCAATGGATAGTCGACTGTGAAAGAGACAAAGAGTTTCACAGTTGACTGCCCATTTAAACAATCGACTGTTCAAATTATTTTAAGCCTAGAATTTCAAATTCAAGAGAGAAAAGTCGACTGTCAATTTTTCATAATCGACTGTCATGTCGAGAATAATGGCTAGTTTTCAAAATCTGGACATGGGATTTGAGTATTTAATGCTTCAAACCAACCTAATCTGTGTCTAACAACCATATAAGGCAAAGACTATAAAAACCCCTTATAAATGAGCATTTAAACAATGAGCAAGAACACTCAATTTCAAAAAATAGCTCATTAATACTCTTAAAAGCTTTGAAAAATTCCTTTGAGCCATTTATCAAATCTCTTTTCTTTTCCTTTACATTCAATATCAATTATTGTAAAGAGAAAGAGTTGGTATAACACTTAGAGTGTTTAGGATTTAAACACTTCCTTGTAACTTCCTAGTGGAAGAGAGTACTTGAAAGGTTTGGGCAACATTCGTGAAGTTGCTCGACTATCATTAGTGGATTGCTTCAAAGAGGTTCCTTGAAGACAGTGGACATAGGGTCGGAGTGATTCCAATATTGTCAAACCACTATAAACAGAGTTTATATATTCTCTTCCTTTACTTCTTTAATTTCAACCATTTTATTTATTGTGTGCTTACTTGAATAAATTGTTAAAGCTTGTTCGTTAATTGCAAAAAAAATTTAAAAACCTGATTCATCCCCCTTTTGGGTTTATACCTCAGTCTACTAGATGAAAGCTAGAAATGGTAGGTCTGGTAAACAATGCAAGAAAGTGAGAGGAAGGCATCCTCCTTTAGGTGGACGGTCATATAGAAGATAAATTAGGCAATTTTTAGGTGAAAGGGTGGGAGCTAGAAGAGGTAAGTGAGGTAAACAAAGTAAGAAAGGGAAATGAAGACTTCCTCTTTTAGGTGGTCGGTCACAGGGAGGAGAAATATGGCAATTTTGAGGTAAATTGATGAAAGCTAGAAGAGGTAGGTGTGGTAAACAAAGCAAGAAAGAGAGAGGAAGACTTTCTCCTTTAGATGGTCGGTCATAGGGAGGATAAATGGGCCAACTTTTGAGGTAGAAAATGTGTAAGCTTAAAGAGGAAAAATGAGTTGAATAAAGCAAAAAGAAGAGGAAGACTTCCCCCTTTAGAGTGGTTCAATATTTGAGGTGAAAAGGTGAAAGTATGAAGTTTTATGATGAGTTTAACAAAGCAAAAAGCGAGAAAGACTTTCCTCTTTGGTGGCACACACATGGTCGGCCATAGAGGAAGAAGAATAAGCATTTTTTTATGTGGAAAATGTGGTCTTTGACATATGAGAAAGTGTGGAAGCTTGTAAAGGAAAAATTCCAAATAATTAGGAAAAAAACAAGAAGAAATCGTTTCCTTTTGGCATTCACTTGGTTGGCCAATAGGAGAAGAAAATGTGCAGTTTTTTTTAGTGAGAAAGTGTTGTTTTTTAAAGAGAAAATGTGCAGTTTTTTATATATAGAATGTGACTTTGACATATGGGAAATGGTGATATCTCACAAAAGAAGTGTCCATTTAACAAAGCAAAAAGAATGAAGAATTTTTTTTCATTTTTGCATGCACAGGGTCGATCACATGGAGAAGGGAAAATGTAGTTTTTTAAGTAGGAAATTGAAACTTTGAAAAATAGAAAAGAGGGAGAAATTAGAAGGGAAATGTCAAATTAACAAGGCAAAATAAAAAAAGAAAAATTCTTCTTTTAGTACACATATGTTCGGCCACTAAGAGGAGAAAAGATTTTTTTTTATTATTCAAATGAGAGAGCTTATCTTGAAAAAGTGGAATCAATCAAAAGATGCCAAATGGTTAGTGAAATTGGAAATTCATTCACAAAATTGGATGATCTTCTTGGGCTTGGATTTTGGACCAAAAATGTTTGTGCTAAAAAAAATCAATGGGCTTTAGTGGATATTTCCAAAATGAATTTAAGGCTTTAAGCTTGAATTTGGTGGAATCAAATAGGGCCCAATTGATTTGAGCTCAATGTGGAATTAGTGGATTGAATAAAAATAGTTTACAATTGGTTTTATTCTGAAATTAAATTCAATCCCTTGCATTTACCAAGTTCGAGTGCTTTAAGATCAAAGATTCATCATCAAAACCCATACGTGGCCTGTTCAAAATTTTGAAACGAAATTTGGTGTCTACAGTAGTGCCTCAGATAGTTCTTCCAATGATAGGTCAAACACTTGAGTTGGGACTAAGGGTGATGCTCGGAGTTCTAAGGTTGAGACTGAGGCCAGTATTTTTTCTCAAGGGGTAGAGGTCGAGGTTGAACGTTCTTTGGTAGATATCCAAGGGTATATGGCTGCGGATGCTAGGGACATGTTATATCCAATCATGGATGAAGAGAATACCTTAACTAGTAGTAGTTTCAACAGTATAAGGGAGAGGTTTCATATCCCTTCATAATATGCCCTAAGAAACGTTGAGAAATGGGACAGGGCATGTGATGTGACCCTCATAGATCCCTCATATGAGTTATGTGTGTATCTTGATACACTCAAGGCTAGATTAAGGTTCTTAATCCACCTCTTTGTGTGTATGATCCTCAATTACTATGGGATTACACTTGATCAATTTGTCCCTAACTTGGTGCGCCTTCTTGTTAGGTTTATTTATGTATGTAAGAAGGTTGGAGGAGTTCTAATTGTGGACTTGTTCAAGAATATCTTTATAGCCAATCTTTATACTGATGATGGTTGGGTATACTTCAGTCAGAGGGTGAAGAAGAAAGTGGTTAAGAAAAATAAGAGCTCGGTGAAAGAATGGAAGAACAAGTTCTTTTTTATTCAAAGTGATACTAACTTTAGGGTTTAGAGGGGATGAGACCTTACTTTCCTGAGGAAATTTTGATATCCTCCCCATGGTGAGGTGGAAGAGAATACGTTAAAGGATATAGTGGCTAAGGCTATCATGGTATTGGAGTTGAAAGACAACAGCTCATTGCCTAGTTATGGCCTCTGCCCTTGTGACGGTTTAAGTTTGGTATTTAGACCTTTTAATTTAAGTTTGTTACTTTTAAGGACTGACAGAGGTGTTTAAGGCGCTGAAGAATAAGATGATAGCTACTGAGAGGGGCAAGGACTCACAAAGTGTTGAGAATAGGCAAAAATGATCTTTTTTTACGGATATTCCAAAGCCTGTTATCTTTGAAGTCTTTGCCTCTAGAGGCTTGGAGAGGATTCATTTTTCCGGTGAAGTGGTTGTGAAGATCATGTCTCCTTTATCCGATCTTCCTTCTCATCCTTCATGAACTATTGTGCTCCATCCTGACTAGTTTTTCAGGGTGGATGATTCTGTTATCGGGTGCCTAAGGGTGGCTCGGGAGCATTTGATAAATGGCATCCCACCAAAAGATAAGGTGGAGTTGGCTACTAAGGGTCTTGAGATCCTAACCAATACAGTGGCAGAGTTGTTTCCCAAGGTGATAAAAATTTTCTTGTCTTTGAATTTTTATTTAAAGTATTGGTGCTCATGTTTTTGCTTTGTTTATTTGCAAGCCAACGTCATTGAGGCATGCTTTTGCATCGGTTTGCTAAGGTGACCAAGAAGCTGATGGAGCGTGACATCCACGTGGCTCAACTCAAGGCTGACTTGGCAGCTTAGGATGAGAAAATTTCCTTGGCTGTGAAGAAAATTTTAGCCTTGGAGGTGAAGTTATCCAAGGATCAAAAGAAGAGCATATCCCTACAATCTAAGCTATTTGAGGCTCATAAGAAAGTTGATGAGGACATCGCGGTAGTGTGGGAGTAAGCCATAGCAGACAACAAATCTTCAAATGACTTTATATACTATGTAGCTAATGAGGTTTGTCTTGTCTGTGTCTTCGAGTATACCAAGGCCAAAGTGGAAAAGTTCTATCCCAACATTTCAAGTTTCTTGGGGTCGAGATGATTGTAGTTGGAGATTATCAAGAGGCCGATGCAGGGGAAAATGAGTTCAGCACCATGCCTAAGGATCCCAAGGCTTAGGGTTCTTTTTTCGTTGTTTTCTTTTTGTACTTTGCTTATGCTCATACCTTTTGTATTTTTCCTTAAATGAAAACATCTTTATGTTTAATTTGTTCATAAGCCGTTTTCTTTATTTATTTTGCAAGCATGTGTTAAATATTCAATATGCCCTAGGATTTGGACTTAGAAATTTTATTGGATTCCTAGGGTTCAACACTTAAGGACTTATAGTTATGAATTTCTCGTTAGTCAAAGATTCTAACTTGGCACATTTTTTATTCGATGTGCTTAGTACACTTCTCTTAAGTAAACATAGAGAATTTAGATTGAGGAGATGGAATGCCTGGTATACTCACCTCAAGAGTTTTGAAAAATTTTGACCGAGGATATGAAATGCTTAGCGCACTTTCCTTAAGAGCTTTGGAAAATTTTGACCGATAAGATGAAATGCTTAGTGCACTCTCCTCGGGAGCTTTGGAAAATTTTGACGAAGGAGATGAAATACTCGACGCACTCTTCTTGGGTAAGGCCCCAATGTGGGTTGTAAGCCTAGATAAACTTAGCTTCTTGTACGTTAGTGGTTGACGGCTTTGTTGTGTTAATGGCTTACGGCTTTGTTGCATCAACGACTGATGGTGTTGTTTGGTACTAGGGCTACTGAACTTAGATCGTATGAATTTGATCAAATTATTATTAATAATGTGTCCAAGCTACAAAGCTATATGTAAAAGAAAATAATTTACTGATAAAACTTTCGAAGATTCTCGGTGCTCCAGGTCTGAGGTATTAGAATTCTGTCGAGATCTTCAAGTTCAAATGTGCTAGCTCGATAAAACCCTCCAGAAGTGATCGGTTCCTTCCTATTTCGAGGTTAGATTTTCTGCCTCTTGTGGATGGGAGACTTTCTTTTTCTGAGTACCAGGTCATCGAGTCTGAATGTTCTGCCTTTTACTTGGGAGTTGTAATGTCGGGTTATCCTCTAGTGGTAGGTCATAAGTCTAATTTGTGCTATGTCTCTTTCTACATTGGCCATATCTGCGTTCATTCTAAGACCTTCCTTGTTATTTTTAGGGTTGAAGTGTTGTACCTGTAACGATGGGGTTCTGATCTCTAGCAGAATGAGTGTCGTGGATTCGTAGGCAAGAAAAAATGGTGTTTCACCCATGGGAGTCCTAGTAGTCGTCCAGTAGGCCCAGAAGAAGTTCGGTAGCTGCATGAGGTATTGTTTATTGGCATATTCGAGTTTCCTTTTAATACTCTGAAGAATGGTTTTGTTGGCGATTTCAGCTTGTTTATTAGATTGTGGGTAGTCTACCAAAGTTAGTTTGTATTCGATCTCTAAGTCCTGGCATAAGGATTTGAATCGGGGACTGTCAAATTACTTCCCGTTATTGGGTGCTGTTAAATTATTTATGTTGAATTTGTGACGGGCGATCCTACGAACACTGCGATGCACCTGCACACACTGAAAAACACCAGAAGAACTAAAAAGTCGTCGAAGGGGGTGTGCCTCCAGGGAGACTCTCTATTACTTAAGTTAGTAATCTGAAAGCTAGAGAAAGTAGAGAGTAAGAGAGCTAGAGAGTTTTTTAGAGTTGTATATTGATACCTGTGAGAGCCCATTTTATGTAGTGTTTTGAAGCAGAGTCCAATTAAAAAAATAATTAATAGAAATTGTTGTAAGACTTGGGTTTCTCAGGAATGAGTGCCTTTGTAGAATTAGGGTTTCCATAATATAGCTGAGTGTCCTGGTAGGACTAGAGATTTTGTAGGTTAGGGTTCTGAAGTGATATTACCTTTTACCCTTTGTCATGTATAACCATTTGGCGGGTTGTTCTGTGTGGCTTGAGAAATTACTTTCATGCCTTGGAGGGTGATACATGTTGTTGCAGTATCGATTGGGAAAAATTCCCCTACATCAATATATATATATATATATATATATATATATATATATATATATATATATATATATATAGACACACACACACGTGTGTGTGTGTGTGTGTATATGTATATATAATACATGTTCTAATCACTTTATTTGTTTTTAGATATAATTATATGTGTGTTGAGGAGATAATTTTTAACTCCTTTTGATTGTAACATAGTTTTCATATTGTTGATATCCAAAATCTGACGAGATTAAAATTGAAAACTCATATTGGGTTCTATTTGATTGAGTCGCCTCAAGGGTAAGTTGATCGCTCCTTGAAAGTAAAACTGAAGTATACAGCTCCTTGAAAGTAAGACTAGAATATACACTAGGTGATCATAAGTGAAAACTCTGGGGTAACCCTCTGATACCTAAGACAATTACTTGTAAAAGATATCCGAAAGGTTTAGTGTTTAGAGAGAATTAGTTTATTTAAAAATGGTTTATGAGTTTCTTATTTATAATAAAAGAAGTTGATTCTAATTAGAAATCCATTAATATTGAATAATCTGGATCGTTGATATGGACAGTTGAGATTGAACCATGAATTTTATCATAATAATTATGGATTCACCCTTGGTTGAGTAATTTCCATTTTTACTTTTAATGACAAAATAACTATTTTATTTTTGATCAAATCTCGTGTCACATGTCCTTTTCTGATTCGACGGTGATTTTTTGCCTACAAAAATTACTCTAGATCTTAAAATGTTAAAAGTTAGCTCGTACTTTTTTATATATTTAATTATATATAACGAAAGTAACTATAGTTCGTATTCCTCCCCCCAAATTAATATTTTTGACTCCACGTCAGGTTCTACATCCTTTAAAGAAAAAAAAGAAAAAAGAAAACTAAAAATGTTGTTAAGTCTAATTATTTCTTTGCACCTAGGGCTTCTTGTTTTTTCAGTCGTCTCCACTGGATTTGGCTTTTTCTTGGTGAGCGGTTTAGAATAAAAAAAAAGTAATAAATAAATGAAAAACCACACCCTAAAACTGGTGAAAATAACACTATCCAGTGGACAAAAAAGGAAGCTGCGTTAAAAGGTGGGGAAAGAGGAGCACTTGGTCCCAAAGATGAAAAAGCAATGGGAGAAATGGAAATCCTTTTTGGTGCACCTTCTCCCCCGCTTTTTTGCTTTGGTTTAACTTGTGAAAGAAAATCAACATAAAAACACCCAGTTTTCATATTTTTATTTTTAAAAATGATGAACACTGAAAAGAAAAAAAAAAGAAAAAAGAAAATTGGTCTTCATGTATTTGGCTTTTTATTAATGAAAAAGGACTGTGCCCTCTCTTTCTTTTTCTGCTAGCCGCAGACTCTGCAACCTTCAGATTCTGATAAAGTGAGAGAGAGGGTGAACTGTGTGTATGTGTGAGTTTGTGTGTTGTTTATGTATTGAGAGGGACTATTGCCTGCGTATAACCATTTCAACTGTGGCACTGAAAAACATGGCGTTTTTATAAGCATTTAAAAGAGACACAAATGCACTGAAAATGACATCCCTCTTTCCTCTCTCAATCTCTCTCTAACATTGAATTTGGGTTGCAGCATGGGTCAGCATCTTTGAATTGTTCTTCCCAATTTTTAGCAAAATGGTCCCCGGAGATGTAATCCCCTATATCATCCATGTGTCATTCATTTATACTGCATTAAGAAAGGGTCCTGCATATTACTGGCATGCAAACATTTCAAAGTACATGCTTAATATAAGATCATTTTAAACCCTTCTATTCTACTAGGATTTTTTAATCATTGGAACAAAAGCAAAGCAAAATATGAACCCACTAAAATTTATATTGCATGCATTCAAAGCAAAATTTGTTATTGTTATTGTTATGCATTGACCAGGTAAGTCATGTTCAATGATTTGTTATAAATAAGCATTGATGTCTAATCCATAAGAATGGAATGTTACATTTTCTTTCCTAGTTTTTTTTTTTTTTTTTTTTTTTTTTGAGAAAACAAAATCTTGATTTTGTTGAGTATCTTTGAATAAGCAGAATTAACATAATAGCAATAGTATAATAAATACTCATTACTAAACCTCGTAATAAATCTTGAGTCAGCTTCTCATTTTTTTCATGATTACACTTTTAATTTGAAACAAGCACAAGAAAAATATGATTGCCTTCAAATTTCAAACCTGATTTAGTAAATAATTCACTCTCTAGTAGCTCGGTGACACATGGATAGCTCTCCCTCTAATGACCAGGTGACACGTGGTTGTGTCAATAACAAGCACGTAGCCGAGCAGGTGACGAAGTCATAATTGTTCACTGACTTCTCACACACAAAAATGGAAGCAAGATTTCAAGGACTGCACCGTCCCTGAACACACTACAAGCCCCCTCGCCAGAAAAATGGGATCTCAAGGATCGCACTGTCCGGAGCACGTTATAAGCTAGCTCCCTGAACCATTATAAAAAGACCAAGGTACACAGATTTCAACTAAGTTCAAGTTCATTACCGAAACACTACTATCATAATCCTCTCCATTTTCTCTCAAAAACTTTGCACTAACAAAAGCATCAGAGAGTCCTCGGAGATATTTCCCCATTTTCCTCTGGTGACTCTTTAATTCATCACTCTTACTCTGCGTAGGTCTAGGAATTCCAAACCTCCAGCTCAGCAGCAGATTTTCGGCATCAACAGATTGGCGACGTCTGTGGGAAAACCAATCTCTCGCTAACCAGTAGAAGTGAAGAAATCTGAAGAGTTTTCCAAGCCGACACGTTCGAGCTTGAAGAACTGAATGGCAAGCCCATCCCTTGCACTTGGAACGCGGATAACCTCTGCAAATTTTATCAATAGTATACGCCCCTCTAGTTCCATGCTTCGCATGGGTCGACAATGTAACTTGTGAATGCCTTGGTTATCAATGAAAGAACCATCGTTTTCCAAGTTACATCCTCTCGATCCCCTCACCAATAACAATAAAAAAGTAAAAGTTTGCAAAAGGCGACAAGGTGAAAAAGAGGAGTTACATTAAATAACATAATTACAAGTATAAGAGTGGCATTATCGGCCTCAAAACAAAAAAAAAATTAAAAAGAAAAGAAAAAGCTCCAAGTCCTCAGGGGTCGACCTCCCCGTCGGACGTAGCCTCTACCGCGACACCACTCGGCTGAGCCTGCGACTCTTCTTCGCCTCCAGATCCATCCACCATGACTCCATTTTCATACCCCCAGATAAAAAGCTCAAGGACTGAGAAGTCGACCTGAGGATATAACGCATCAGCCTTCTTCCTAGCCTCTAAGAAACCCTCGAGGAATTGGAGCCCGACCTCCTCCTCCACAACCTCTCGGTAGGAAGAGGACTTCTTGAAGTCGGCCATGGCTTCCCCACGACCCTCCTAATGGCCTTCTCCTTGTCCATGGTGATGAGTGCTAAATATTACATGTTTTAGCCCCATAGTTTACATTTGTTGAGTTCTTAATTATGTTATTTCATGCTATTTTATCTATTTTCTGTATTTTCTATGTTTTTATAGGTTTTGGAATAAAATGAAGCAATGTGGAAACTTCAGGGCTTAAAGAGCAAAGCTGAGGATGCCTAGTGCGATCGAGTGCACAGGACGTGCGATCGATCACACCTGTGATAGTGCACACACGGTATGAAATCAATCGCACCTGCGCTCGAGCGCACAAGACTTGCGATCGATCGCAAGTGACTCGCACATCCCACATTGGAAAGGAAACTTTTGATACTGCATATATATTGCAGCGCACTATGATGCGCTCGAGCGCAACAAGGCTGCGATCGATCGCAGTTGACTCGCACATCCCACATCGGATAGGAAGCACTTACAGTGCGCCAGATGCATTGCATCGCACCATGCTGCGATCAATCGCAAAGAGGCAATATACCACATCGAATTTTCAGCTCATTGTACTCTGAGAATTCCCTTATATAAACACTATCTCACCTCATTATTCAGTGTGCAGTTTGGTGGATTTCTACTAGCATTCTAGTAGATCTCCTAAGGGCTTTTGCCACCACCGGGGGAAGTACTGCCCAACAGCGTGTGGAATTTCTCCCAATGTACAATCAGTTTTAATTCTTTTCCAGTTTTTAATGCTTAGCACTTTTTATTGTGAAATTTAGTTTCATGATAATGGGTGGCTAAAATCTTTAGCTAAGGTTGAAGATGAAGCCTCGCCATTGTTTAGCATTATATTTTCAGATATGTTTATACAATTTTGATATGCTTAGTTTAAATGTTCTATTTCAGTTGTTTGAGTAAATTCTTATGATTGATAGTTTTTAATTGTTCTGTTGGATATTCTGTGTGATTCATCCG
This sequence comes from Bretschneidera sinensis, assembly GCA_023935145.1. NCBI lineage: Eukaryota > Viridiplantae > Streptophyta > Magnoliopsida > Brassicales > Akaniaceae > Bretschneidera > Bretschneidera sinensis. The sequence goes on from CM043705.1 coordinate 6,233,558, forward strand.
ATGGATACATCGAATCCTTTTCGATTAAATTGGATTTCCTTTGTGATTTGTTAAAAGCGGATACATTGGATGCTTTTGGCTTAATTGGGATATTCGTTGTTTTTTGTTTAAAGTTGGATTCATGGAATGTTTTGATAGATTATTTTTATATAGAACATGAAGATATATGTTTTACTTTGGTTGGGTGGATTCGGAAACCTTAGTGTTTTCATCACTAGTTATTAAATCAATTTAGTTTAGTTTAGTTTATATTTGTTTTGCAAAAATATAATTCACAATTCGGAACTAGGTTAAAATAAGGTTAGTTTAGATAAAAAGCTATTTTCACATCGCATTCCTTGTGGATTCGACCTCGCACTTGCACAACACTATATTGCAAACGATTCGTGCGCTTGTGAGTAATTTAAAACTCACAACAAGTTTTTGGCGCCATTATCAGGGAGTGTTTTTGTTTGTGAAATTTTTGTCTAAATTGATTTTATTTTTCTACTAGTTTAGTTAGCATTTTTGTTTTATTTTTCTTTCTGTTTTATTTTATTTTGCAACTTCTGCTAGTTAGTTTGTTTTACTGTTTTCTGTTTGGTGTATGCTTGGTCGGATATCCCTGAATTTAGAATTGACACCTTTAGATCCCGATTTAGAAAGAACTCTTAGGAGACAGAATAAGTCACTTGCTGAACAAGAGACAATTGAGATGAGAGAAAACTTGAAGAACCAAGAGCAACATGGAGCGTGGAACGTGGACTCCACCACGTCCCTGAGAGATTTGTTCGCACCAGTTGCGACTAACTCATCTTCCTGCATTGTGTTTCCACCCACCAATGCTACCTATTTTGATTTAAAGCCACATGTTATCCAACTCCTACCCTCATTTCATGGCTTAGATCTTGAAAATCCTTACAGTCATGAAAATAAGTTCAAAGATATTTGAGCCACATTCAAGTTCCAGAACTTCTCTGAGGAGTCAGTCCATCTTAGATTTTTCCTTTTTTCTCTTCATGATAGAGCTAGGGCATGGTTGGATTCCAACACGTCCGGGTCTATTACATCTTGGGAAAATCTGCTGAGTAAATTCTATAATAAATTTTTCCCAATGTCTAGAGTGAATGAGTATCGAAATGAGATTAGTTCTTTCACTCAGGAGGAGGATGAGGAGTTTTCTGAGAGTTGAGAGCGTTTTAAAGAGTTATTGATTAGATGCCCTCCACATGGATATGAGAAGTGGAGACTTATTCAGTTCTTCTAACAAGGGTTGACTCAACCCAACCGTAGCATGATCGAGTCTATGAATGGGGGGCATTCTTAAGTCTGACAGGGGATGAAGCATACAAGGCATTAGAAAAGTTGTCCGACAACTCGCAGCAGTGGGATTTTTCAAGCTGTCGGGATAAATCCATTCGTGCTCCTAGGAAAGGAGGCATCTATGAGATTAAGGAGGAGACTGATTTGAAGATAAAGATAGATGCTCTCACTAAGAAAATTGACTCTCTCACTATGGGCAAGTCCATCAATGCTGCCAATACAATTAATGATGATTGTTGTTCCATCTGTGCTAGTCCTATGCACTTAGCACAGAATTTTCCATCTATGCCGGCTTTTGCCGAGTTTCCCACGGAACATGTAAACGCTTTCAATAACTATAGGAGGTAATCAGATGGATCCTACTCTGAGACTTACAATCCAGGGTGGCGGAACTACCCTAATTTTTCATGGAAGCAGAACCAATCGTTGAATTAAGGAGGAGCCCCTCATCATGCTCACAATCAATACCCTTCTTGATTGCCTCCACCAATTCCAAGTCATGGTCACTCAGTCCATCCAGCACCAGCATCTGTTTACCATACTCCCACTCATGCACCAACGCTGGTTTCATAGTCATTAGAGGACACCTTCAAGGAGTTCATGAAGATGACCGGCCAATCCATCAGCGAAGTGAGGAGTGCGACAATAGTAAACACCCAAGCGATTGCCAATCTAGACAGTCAAATGGGGCAAATCACAAGTCACTTGGGTGAAAGAGAAAAGGGAAAGTTCCCTAGTCAGCCCGTGACCAACCCGAAGAGACAATTTGTGATTGGAAATTCATCAACTTCTACGCACGGGGAGGAACAAGTGCAATCGATTGTCACATTAAGATATGGGAGACAAGTGGTTAATCGAGTAAAAGAGAGCCCTGTTATGCAGCAAGGGCAAGAAAGTGGCAACAAGGAGAAGAGAGATGCTGAGCCATCTACAGCCACTCCTACTGTGAATGACCCTCCTAGGTCGTTTGTACCTAAAGCACCTTACCCTGAGAGATTACAAGTGCCCAAGAAAGGAGGGAAGTTTGAGGAAATTCTTGAGGTGTTCAAGCGAGTCCAAATCAATATTCCACTTTTGGACGCCATCGAGCAAGTGCCATCATATGCCAAGTTCTTAAAGGACTTGATCACTATCAAGAGGAGGACGAATGTCTCAAAGAAGGCATTTTTGACTGAGTAGGTTAGCTCAATCCTTCAGTGCAAGCTGCTAATCAAGTAAAAAGACCCAGGGTGTCCTACCATCTCTTACATGATAGGAATCAGCCAGATTGAGAGGGCTCTATTGGATTTAGGAGTCAGTGTAAATCTTCTACCCTATTCAATCTATTTGCAGTTGGGGCTAGGAGAATTGAAGCCCACATCGGCAACACTTCAATTGCTAACAGGTCAGTGAAAATACCATGGGGAGTAGTTGAGGACATTTTGATAAAGGTATATCAGTTTTATTTCCCCGTGGATTTTATTGTGCTAGATACAAAGCCGGTCCAAAATATAGGGATTCAGATACCGGTGATTCTAGGGCGACCATCTTTAGCCACGGCTAACACCCTAATCAATTGTAGGACAGGGGTGATGAAGATTTCCTTCGGAAATATGACAGTGGAGTTGAATATTTTTGATATCACTAAGCAACCACTGGAATTTACTGAAGTGAGAAATATATGCTTAATAGAGGAAATTATTGAAGATACGGTGGATGAATCAAGCATGGAAGACCCCCTGGAGGCATGCTTTGCTCAGTTTGGAGAGGATCTGGATTTGGATAAGTTACTTGAGCAAGAAAATGCCATTTTAGAGTCTGCTCCTATGGAGAGTAGTGAAATAGAAGAGACTGAAGAACTTGAGCCTCTTAAGAAGGAACTTAAACCTTTACTGGACAATCTTCAGTATAAGTTCCTAGGTTTAGCAGAGTCTTTACCTGTGATTATAGCTTCAGATTTAGTTGAGACTTAAGAGGAGAAATTATTAGATGTGTTGAGAGAACACAAGGAAGCTATAAACTGGACCATTGAGGATATTAAAGGAATCAGACCCTCTTTGGTAATGCACAAGATACGTTTGGAGGAGAATGCCAAGCCATCGAGGGAGCCACAAAAAAAGCTCAACCCAGCTATGCAAGAGGTTATGAGGGCAGAAGTAATTAAGCTGTTAGATGTAAGGATCATTTATCCCATCTTTGATAGCAAGTGGGTGAGCCCGATTTATGTTGTGCCCAAGCGAGCTGGATTAACAGTAGTAAAGAATAAGAACGATGAGTTTGTGCCAACTCGTGTTCAGTCAGGGTGGAGAGTGTGTATAGACTACTGTAAATTGAACGCTACCACAAGGAATGATCATTTTCCACTCCCATTTATTGATCAGATGGTGGAGTGTTTGGCTGGGCACGAGTATTATTGTTTTTTGGATGGTTATTCTGGATATAACCAGGTCCCCGTGGACCCCGAAGATCAGGAGAATACAACATTTACCTGTCCTTTTGGGACATTCGCCTACCGTCGCATGCCTTTTGGGTTATGCAATGCACCTGCTACTTTTCAGCGGTGCATGGTCAGCATATTCTCTGATATGGTGGAACGTTCTTTAGAGATTTTAATGGATGACTTCTCTGTTTTTGGTTCATCATTTGAGGAGTGTCTGCACCATCTCACTTTGGTTTTAGTGCGGTGCAAGGAGAAGAACCTGGTGCTTAATTGGGAGAAGTGTCATTTTATGGTCAAGCAAGGTATTGTACTGGGGCACGTCATATCCCATCGGGGGATTGAGGTAGACAAAATGAAGGTGGACCTGATTTTCAACCTTCTACCCCCACGTACAATGAAAGAGCTTCGATCTTTCCTAAGCCATGCAGGATTCTACAGGCGATTTATCCAGAATTTCAGCAAGATCGCCCGGCCTTTGTGCAAGTTATTAATGAAGGATGCCCCATTTGTATTTGATGAAGATTGTAAGAAAGCATTTGGGGATCTGAAGAAGATTCTGACGTCCACACCCATTATTCAGCCACCCAACTGGGGTGTGCCTTTTGAAATTATGTGTGACACATCAGACTATGCTGTTGGAGCTGTTTTGGGGCAGTGTGTTGACAAAATTCCCCATGTTATCTATTACGCAAGTCAAACTCTAAACGACGCACAACTCAATTACTCTACCACTGAGAAGGAGTTGCTAACAGTCGTTTTTACATTAGACAAGTTCAGATCCTACTTATTAGGATCTAAAGTCATTATCTACTCGGACCATGCAGCATTGAAGTATCTTTTCTCTAAAAAAGATGCAAAATCTCGTCTTATCCGATGGATCTTGCTACTTCAAAAGTTCTACATAGAGATTCGGAATAAGAAAGGTTCCGAAAATGTGGTGGCGGACCATTTATCTAGATTGATTGTGGATTTCACTGAGGCCGTCACTCCCATTTCTGAGACTTTTACTGATGAGTAATTGATGCACATTGCTCACAATCTCGCGCCATGGTTTGCTGATATAGTGAACTATCTTGTCACCGGTCAAATGCCTTTGCATTGGGGGCGACAAGATAAATCAAAGTTTTTGGCCATGGTAAAACATTTTTTCTGGGATGATCCTTACCTGTTCAAGTATTGTCCGTATCAGATCATCAGAAGGTGTATTCCTGAGCATGACCAATCGAATGTCATCGCTTTCTGTCATGATCATGCTTGTGGAGGCCATTTCAGTGCTAAAAAGACCGCTGCAAAGATTTTGCAGTGCGGATTCTATTGACTTACCCTGTTCCGAGACTCTCACACTTACTATGTATCTTGTGAGCGTTGCCAAAAGCTAGGGAGTATTTCTAGGAGGAATATGATGCCCTTCGACTCCATTCTGATTGTTGAGATTTTTGATGTGTGGGGCATTGATTTTATGGGACCTTTCCCAAACTCCTTTGGCTATCTGTACATTCTAGTTGTTGTGGACTATCTGTCCAAATAGGTGGAAGCAGTTGCATGCAAGACCAATGACCATAGAGTTATGGTCCAATTTTTGAAGAACAATATCTTTGCTCGTTTTGGTACGCCTCGAGCAATTATAAGTGATAGAGGTAAGCATTTTTGCAACAGGATTTTTGAGCAGTTGATGAAGAAGTATTTTATCACACACAAAGTTGCCACCCCGTATCACCCACAGACGAGTGGATAAGTGAAAATTTCCAATCGTGAGATTAAGCACATTTTGGAGAAAACTGTGAACCCTAATAGAAATGACTGGTCTCTGCGATTGACTGATGCACTGTGGGCATATCGAACAGCATTCAAGACACTAATTGGCATGTCTCCATACTGTATTGTGTACGAAAAAGCCTGTCACCTTCCAGTCGAATTAGAGCATAGAGTCTATTGGGCTATCAAACAGCTGAACTTTAATCTTTTAAAGGCTGGATCCCAAAGAAAGCTCCAACTCAATGAATTAGAGGAGTTGCGAAATGATGCATATGAGTGTGCATGGTCATACAAAGCACAAATGAATAAGACTCATAACCAAAACATTTTGAGACGAGCTTTTGAGCCGGGTCAAAAAGCTCTTCTTTACAATTCACGCCTACATTTTTTCTCAGGTAAGCTCAAGTCTCGATAGATCGGTCCCTTTATTATTCGGTCAGTTTTTCCTCATGGGGCCATCGAGATTGAGGATCCAAAGAATGGTAACACTTTCAAGGTAAATGGGCAGAGGGTAAAACCATTCTTGGAGTTGAGGAGTCTGGACATTGAGACAATATTGTTGACGGGTCCTATTTACTCTAATTGAGGGTCATCTACTAAAGAGAGTCTGGCTGAAGACTTTAAACTTAGCGCTCATGGGAGGCACCCCAGAGCTTATCTTTTTATTTGTTTATTATTTTACATATTTATGCTTAATGTTTGTTTCCCGTATTTTTTGTTTTTTAGTCTTTATTTTTCAGGGACAACGCGTATTGCATATCAAGTTAATACCAGTCCAGATAGTTCTCTATATCCCATGTCAACTCTTTCCATATTATTCACACATTAGGGTCAATGTGTAATTTAAGTTTAGGGGTATGGGAGACATATTACACACACTTTGTCCTAATTTGTTGTTGTTTTTTTTAATGCATGCTCATGTTATTTTGAAATTTTGGTTGATCTAAACAATTTATGTGATGTCATTCATTAGTGAGCTTAAATTTTGGAACACATGATCTGTTGATAAAGTTTTAAAATTTAGTTACTTACTTCAGGCATTTAAGAATTCAAATGTTTGATCTCGAATCTAACACGAGCACATTAGTACGCATTATGTGAGGTATGACATGTGCTTTTAATGTGTATATTTCTGTCTTAACTGAAACTGGATGACTTGTTGGATTAACACTTTGGCATATATGATTGATAAATTTTTTTAAAAAAAAATGGATAAAAATGATGATCATAAATAAACTTTCCACTGAGTAATTGGACCTCTTGCCTCAGTAAGCAGTGAGTGTTCACGTCAAAAGGTTGGAATTTTGTTTAATAGTATTAAGGCCAGTTTAATTTCGTAGCTTTTTTACTCGAATTAGTAAGTCCTAAGGGGTGTCTGTACACCTAATGCCCTAAAACCATCTGGTTTGGGAGTTATTGACTCAACACTCGCTACATGGGTCAATTAGAAAGCTTAAGAAAACTAACATAGCATAGCCTTACAAAAAGAGAAGAAAATAAAAACTATGTCATTTTCATTCATTCTGATGGGAAATGCGGTGAATCTTGAGACTTAGAGACCTTACACATTGGACTCATTCGGAAGCTTCATTTTTATTCGCTAATTCACTTTATACTGAGTCAGATTTATGATGCATTAGCCTGCCTTTTGTAAGTAATTAGATTTTAACATTTCTATTCATTGCGAAGATGGGTTTATCTTTTTAAGCTTGTTCATGAATCATTATCATGATGGTGTGTGCTCCTAAAATCTTTGGATACCATGAGTTATGAACTTATCTTTATATTCTTTGTTTTTCATTTAGTTTTTAGTTTCGTATTGCTATGGGACCAGCAATATGTAAGTTTGGGAGTATTTGATGAGTGCTAAATATTACATGTTTTAGCCCGTTGGTTTACATTTGTTGAGTTCTTAATTATGTTATTTCATGCTATTTTATCTATTTTCTGTGTTTTATAGGTTTTGGAATAAAATGAAGCAATGTGGAAACTTCAGGGCTTAAAAAGCAAAGCTGAGGATGCCTAGTACGATCGAGTGCATAGGATGTGCGATCGATCGCACCTGCGATCGTGCGCACACGGTATGAAATCAATCGCACCTGCGCTCGAGCGCACAAGACTTGCGATCGATCGCAAGTGACTCGCACATCCCACATTGGAAAGGAAACTTTTGATACTGCATATATATTACAGTGCACTGTGATGCGCTCTAGCGCAACAAGGCTGCGATCGATCGCAGTTGACTCGCACATCCCACATCGGATAGGAAGCAGTTACAACGCACCAGATGCATTGCATCGCACCATGCTGCGATTGATCGCACCAGACTTGAGATCGATCACAAAGAGGCAGTATCCCACATCGAATTTTCAGCTCATTGTACTCCTAGAATTCCCTTATATAAACACTATCTCACCTCATTATTCAGTGTGCAGTCTGGTGGATTTCTACTAGCATTCTAGTAGATCTCCTAAGGGCTTTTGCCACCACCAGGGGAAGTGCTGCCCAACAGCGTGTGGAATTTCTCCCAATGTACAGTCAGTTTTAATTCTTTTCCAGTTTTTAATGCTTAGCACTTTTTATTGTGAAATTTAGTTTCATGATAATGGGTGGCTAAAATCTTCAGCTAAGGTTGAAGATGAAGCTTCGCCATTGTTTAGCATTATATTTTCAGATATGTTTATATAATTCTAATATGCTTAGTTTAAATGTTCTATTTCAATTGTTTGAGTAAATTCTTATGATTGATAGTTTTTAATTGTTCTGTTGGATATTCTGTGTGATTCATCCGATGGATACATCGAATCCTTTTCGATTAAACTGGATTTCCTTTGTGATTTGTTAAAAGCGGATACATTGGATGCTTTTGGTTTAATTGGGATATTCGTTGTTTTTTGTTTAAAGTTGGATTCATGGAATGTTTTGATAGATTATTTTTATATAGAACATGAAGATATATGCTTTACTTTGGTTGGGTGGATTCGGAAACCTTAGTGTTTTCATCATTAGTTATTAAATCAATTTAGTTTAGTTTAGTTTATATTTGTTTTGCAAAAATATAATTCACAATTTGGAACTACGTTAAAATAATGTTAGTTTAGATAAAAAGCTATTTTCACATCGCATTCCTTGTGGATTCGACATCGCACTTGCACGACACTATATTGCAAACGATTTGTGCGCTTGCGATTAATTTAAAACTCACAACACATGTTCCATAGCCTTCGCTTGAGCCTGATCGACTCTCTCTTTGCCCAGACGAGCTCCTTCCAAGGAGCTCTGCAACTACTGGATAAACCCACAGCTCTCGTCTAGCTCTTGTTGGCACTGAGTCAGCATATCGCCCATATCCAAGTAGCGGCCCATTCACCACACTCGACTGTAATAGAAAGCAGAAGAATAAGCTACTATAAAGCATAAAAGTTCAAAGAAAAATTAAAAGAGTAAGGTAGAAACACTCACTTGGGAAGCCAAGACCTCATCCACAGAGCAGAGGCTCTCAATGGGCTTCCTCCTGAGCTCGATCACATTGCGCGAAGGGATGCCTAGGACGAGGTGCTCCCAAGCGACTCTGGTATGAGCAAAAATAGAGTTATCCGCCTTTATGCCCCAATTGGGCATAAAGACCCCGTCCTCGAAAAGGACCTATTAGGATGGGGATGAGGGTCGTGTCTGCTTGGGCAGAGGTGCAGGAAAGATATCCCTTAGCTCAAATGGGGGCTCGAGGTCTCCACATCAGTAGGGATGAAAGAGAGAGCCCGCGATCGCTTCCTCGACCCTTGGGCATGTGCAGGCTACTTCCCAGCTTAAATAACCCTCTTCCTCTCCTAGGCCATATTCTTCACCCTCTCTTTAACTTTGTCGTGGCTTCCATCTCTGCTAAAAAAAAAACATAAATGTGAGTAACTAGAAAAAAATAAGTTATGAAAGTATAAACACCTAAGTATATACTACTCTCTAAAGTCCCCTCAAGACAGTAAGGGTAGAGCTGCGCTTCGCCAACTCCTCATTATCATACAAGACACTAACATCAATAGGAGCGGTAACCATAGCCTTCAGTGTCTCTTTCTCATGGTGCAGAAAGTGCGACTACTTACACTTCCCCGCATGGTCCAGACTCCAAGACAGTGGAACCCCGAAACTCTTCTCGCTCTGAATGTAGAAGAAAGCTTTTTTCCACTACTTGATGGAGGTATGCTTTTTCTTCAATAACCCCATCCTAGCTCTAGAGCTAATCATGACCCATCCGTGCTGATTGTACTTGCTAATCTGTAACTGGGATTTAAAAACATTGATGTTCATTACTCCATTCATGTTCGAGCAAACACAGATGAATGTCGTAATTAAACGCACAAAATTGGGCACCAGCTAGCCCAATGTTATGTCAAAGAACCTCAACACTGAGAAAAGGAAAAGATGGAGTGGAACTTGAGTCTGACTCTCATGTGCTGTTTATAGACATATATCTCAAAAGTTGACTGGCTCGAGGGGCATCACAAGCCCTTTCTCCTACACCAGAATTCCTCAGGGTGTATTCTTCTGAAATCCGGTACACACGTCAAATCACCTCGAGCTCTCTTACCCCCAGCTTATTTGGCATTGAGTTCATCGCGAATGACTACTGCACCCTCTCTTTTACCCTTATATCCCCTCTGAGCTTAGCTAAAACATTATCTTCCTCATCCTCAGAAGAAAAATCCTTTTCCTCCTCATATTTCTCTTCTCCAGCCCCATAGGAAACCATTGCCAATGGCCCCTCCCGAGTATCGTCACTCCTTGAGATTTAACCCTCACTAGAGGCTTGGTCTAGATCTATAGCCTCATTTAATTCCCTAAATAGTGTCTGGCTGTCCTCGCTACCACTACAACTAAGCCTATCATGATGATTATCTACTAAAGACATTATAAAAATGGGAAAGAGAAAACTCACCAAAGGCAGATCCCCACGGCAACTCTAAGCGGTTCGACACCAAAAGCATATCCCTCATTGCTCATACCTCGATCCTCCTCACAACAAAGAGCTAAAACTCAAGCAGACTTCGAAAGCTCTCAATTACTAGCTGACTTCGAGGCTCTCAAAATTTCTCTTTGAATGCAAGTGAAGTGAAATGAAGAAATGAGAGAAAACTCCTCTTTTATATAAAATTTTGAACATGAATAACGAGGGAAAATAACTCCTCCCCAGCTGTAAAGACACGACGTTTGGTATAACCAATGTGTCACTACACTCCCCAAACGACAGTGCATCCCCTAACATTTAATATTCTAGAACAACCCAACACTCTAGCATTGAATGTCTCTATAGAGAATTCTGGAACAGCCCAAAGTCTTCTGTGGGCCCAAAGCTAAAAATTCTTCTATTGGCCCAAAGCAAAAGACTCTTCTATGAGCCCAAAAAATCGTGCAGGCCCATACCTCATCGAAGATCTCCAAGACGAAGTATTTTGACTGCTGCTCAAATGCTTGGTCCCATGTCTCCTAGGCCGAGCTTTTTTACTTTTGTTTAAATGCTCGATCCCATGTCTCTAAGGTCGAGCATTTTGATTGAGGCTCATATGCTCGGTCTCATATCTCCAAGGCCGAGCATTTTAACTAAGGCTCATATGCTCGGTCCTATGACTCCAAGGCTGAGAATTTTGACTAAGGTGCATATGCTCTGTCCCATATCTTTAAATCCGAGCATTTTAACTGAGGCTCATATGCTCGGTCCTATGTTTCTAAGGTAGAGCATTTTGACTAAGGTTCATATGCTCGATCTCATGCCTCTAAGGCCAATTATTTCGATCGAGGCTCATATGCTAGGCCTCACGTCTCCAAGGCCAAGCATATTTTCTTGGTCCTAAGTCTCTAAGGTCGAGCATTTTGATTAAGACTCATATACTAAGTCCCATGTCTCCAAATCTGAGTATTTTGACTGAAGCTCATATGCTCGTTCCCATATCTCCAAGGCCAAGTATTTTGACCGAGGCTCATATACTCAATCCCATGTCTCCAAGGCCGAGCATTTTGACTAGGGCTCATATGCTTAGTTCCGTGTCTCCAAGGCCAAGTATTTTGACTAAAGCTCATATACTCGGTCCCATGACTCCAAAACCGAGCATTTTGGCTGAGACTCATATGTTTGGTCCCATGTTTTCAAAGCCAAACATTTTGACTAAGGTTTATATGCTCGATCTCATGTCTCCAAAGCCGAGCATTTTGACTAATGCTCATATGCTCTGTCCCATATCTCTAAGGCCAAGCATTTTGGCTGAAGTTTATCTGCTCGATCCCATGTTTCTAAGGCCGAGCATTTTGACTGAGGCTCATATGCTAGGTCTTATGTCTCCAAGGCTAACAATTCTGACTAAGGATTATATGCTCGATCCTATGTTTTCAAGGCCGAGCATTTTGGCTGAGGCTCATGTGCTCGGTCCCATGTCTCCAAGGTCGAGCATTTTGACTGAGGCTCATGTGCTCGGTCCCATGTCTCTAAGCTCGAGCATTTTGATTGAGGCTCGTATGCTCGGCCCTAAGCTTCGTAGGCCGAAACACGCAACCAACAGCACAAAGTTCCATTATACTTCCTCAATCACATAAATATACTTAAAGAAATTGTGGCCTTGGATGTAGTAAATAAATCATTCTCCAGTAGCTTGGTGAAACGTGGATAGCTCTCCCTCTAATGATCGGGTGACACGTTGCAGCGTCAATAATAGGCACATAGCCGAGTAGGTGACGAAACCATAATCATTCATAGACTTCTCACACGCAAAAATAGAAGCAAGATTTCAGGGACTGCACCGTCCCTGAACACGCAATAAGACCCCTCACCAGAAAAGTAGGATCTCAATGATCGCACCGTCCGGAGCACGTGATAAGCCGGCTCCTTAAACCACTATAAAAAGATCAAGGTACGCAGATCTTAACTCAGTTCAAGTTCATTACCGAAACACTGCTATCACAATTCTCTCCATTTTCTCTCAAAAACTTTGCATTAACAAAGGCATCGGAGAATCCTCGGAGGTACCTCCCCCCCCTCTTTCATCCGATGACTCTTTAGTTCATCACTCTTACTCTGTGCATGTAATACCCGTATTCGTAAAGTAAGGGTGAAGAAGTAATTTAATAAATATGATATGGAATCAAAATAATATATATGTGAAAGATTTATTATTGAATAAAATAATTCTTTTGAAGAAAAAAAAAGGGACTTAGGGTGGTGTAAAGAAAAAGAAAAATGAAAATGAAAAAAAAAATTGAAGCTTTAAGGAGGACAAAGGAAAAACAAAAACAAAAAAAAAAAACGTTTTGGTTTTAGAAGGGAAAAAAAGAAAAGAAAAGTAGACGTGGAGGATAAGAAGAAAAGAAAAAAAAAAGGAAAAAAAAATGTCTAACATGCATATTTTGCAATTGTGGCATAAAATTGGGGGGCAGTGACTGAGTATATATATATATATAAATAATTTTGCAATTATTTTAGTTTATTTTATTTATTTCTTACCAAATCTTGTTTGGTTTTTTTTCTTTCTCCAATCCAAAACTACTCTATTTCTTTAAATACTTGGGGACTGAAAGAATGTTGAAAGAGTAAAATTTTAAAGGGATTTACAGAAGAATTTTAAAGAGAGTCGAGGAAAGCTCTAAGAAACACAAAAGGTAATAATGTGAATTTTATTTTATTTTTTTAAAATTTAACATACATGAAATTTCCCAAAACTCAATGTGGGAATTTTTAAAGGGTATGAATTTTGGATTAATTGAAGAATAAATTATAAAATTTAATATAAAGATAATGTCAGGTGTTGACGGTCAACTATCGAGGAAAATTACTGAAAAGAGCAAAAAAAAAAGGCAAGAAAATGATTCATAGGTAGCTTTACGTGCTACATGGTTAGTTAGATTTACTTTAAGTAATCAAGATAAATATGAAATATATGGTGATAGTATTTGAATAAATCATTAACTTATGATTTGGTGATAGATGAAAGTTGTTTGATAGGTATGATAGGAATAATGGATGTGTAGAGAATTAATTTATGAGAAATAATATTATTGGAATAATGAGTCGATTTAATAATAAAGGTGATAAGTGAAATTCTTGACAAGATATTGTTGATGATTTGATATGATTTATGAGGAGAGGAATTTAATGAAAATTTTCAAATAATAATTTGAGAATAATCAGGATAGCTAATTTGAATGTTTGAATACATGATTGTTACTATATTATTGTTAATATGCATATTTCGTATCATTATTCATATGCATATGCATGAAATAAAAGAACCGGGAAGGCAACCAGTCTAAATGAAAATAAAAGAATCAGGAAGGTAGCCGGTCTAAATGAAAATAAAAGAACCAGAAAGACAACCGATCTAAATGAAAATAAAAAAAACCAGGAGGGCACTCAGTTTAAATGAAAACCGTGATAGCCGATATATGCTGGAAATAAAATAACTGGGAAGGTAGCCGATCTAAATAAAATAATAGAACCGGGAGGGTAGTCGGTCTAAGCTACAACATGTCGACATGTGAAAAAACGTTTCCAATTAATAATTCATGCATTGCATCTGTTTTAAATATTGAGATGCTAAAGTTCTATTCATGATTGTAAATTTATTGACAGATGAATAAGTTTCATAGAGAGACAATTATGCTGAAAAGAAATATGGAAATACGAAATAATGAGAATATCTGGGTGACTGATTATATGCTATGAACCTCATAATGAGGTAATTATGAGATAGAATTGATAGTCTCAAGATGATGATTAATTATATGAGAAGAATAGATTTATAAAGGATGGGGATTTGATATGAGTAGTGATAATAGAATGTTGTTATCAAAATATATGAGATATTGATGAATGAGTATTGGAAGACTAATTATACAAATTGCATACTTCTAGTAAGTTTACTTCAATAAACTTGTGAAGCTCACTCCTCATTGTACAATGATTTCAGGTAGCGAGCTGGATAGAGAGAATTATGAGCGGAGATTCAAATTAAATCATTTTTTGTAAGCCATGTGGTCCACATCCTCAGACTAATGAGAAAGAAAAACAAATTAGTAAATATTCATGCATAATATGTTGTATATACTATTCAGTTGAGATCTGAATGATGTAACTCTCCTATCGAGGGTTGAGGATTTATGTATGTAAATTATTCAGTTTTTGTTTTTATATTGTTGCATATATGTGTTGTGCTGGGATTTCAAAAGGTGACGACATTGTCTCGGGGTGGCCAACCTGTTACAATTTTGGTATCAGAGCATTATGTTTTATGATTCTGTAGACTGCATAACGTAAAAGAAAGTGGAAGATTAAAATAAATTATATTTTAATGAAATGTTTGAGGATGATACATTGACGTGTTGGAGCTAGAGTTAGAGTTGTTGACTTGAAAGGGCGTGGTAAGCCCCCAATATTTTGACAAGTCGAGGTTGAGTCTGAATCTGTGGTTCCTAAAAGGGAACGTCTTGACAGTATAATTGATATCAGTAGAGGTGTGAGAGAATATGAAGTTGAAAGAGATGAGCTAATATAAGCTCTTGCACATGCTCTTGAGAAAATGAATGTAACAAATGATAGAGTTGATAGTTTATAATATAGACTTGATGAACAGGCTAGAGCAGTACCTGAGGTTGTTGTTAATCCAGTAATAGTGAATGTTTAAAAGGGGAAATGTGAATTTATGCACGAGATGCAGGGATATTTTTAGATATATTAAGTTGAATGCTTTGTTGTTTAAAGGATCTATGAATCCTTTTGAGCCTGAGTTATAGGTGAAATATGTAGAGAGATTATTTGGTACTTTACCAGCAACTGACAGGCAAAAGGTCGATTTTGCTTCGTTTAAGTTAGAAAAAGAAGTTTTAGAATGGTGGGAAGATACTTTTCCCAGAGTAAGTGCATATATTGATAGACCCTTAACTTAGAATAAGTTTAAGGAGGCTTGTTCTTTTATAAATATTGCTCACATACTTTCAGATCCCAGTAGAAGAGAGATTTCATTTAGTTAAGGTAAAATATACTGATTGTGGCTCAATATGACCTTATCAAGGTTCGTATCGAAAATGGTAGACATGAGAAGAAATGTAAGAGGTCCATAGATGAACTATATTTTAAGAATTGATCAAAATTATCTTACATGAGGCATATGAATATGTCAGATTGGTGGATATAGCACTTCAGATTGAGAAAGATGTGATGGAATTTAAGGGAAAGAGAAAAAGTTGTTAAAGAGGCTCAGACATTGAAGGTTCTAGAGGTAGTGGTATTATGAGTGTATATGGTGAGAGACCACCCCAGATGGGGCATTCCTTGTTACAAGGAACTATAGTACAGAATCAGAGGCAAGTAGGATCTGTTGCTTCTGTAGCTCAGAGTAATATTGGTGGGACCTTTAGATTTGGGAGACAGGTTATGGGAACTGAGAATCATGGCAGAGGAAGTAAGTATGCCACCAAGGGGAAGTGGTAACTTGATGTATGATTGAGAGACAGAAGTTGTTATAGATGTAATCATATAAGATAGTTATCCTGGAATCGTCCTAATTTGAAGTGTATTATATGTAGAAAATGTGGACATATCAATGTTGGTTGATCCTGGTGCAACCTATTCTTTTGCATCCAGTACTCATATGAAGTCTATTGATGCATGTATTAGTCCTTTGATGTATAATATTATTATTGAAGTTCCCACTAGAGATAGAGTGATAATCATAAATGCTTACAAAGGTTATATGATTCGTATCAATGATAAAAAATTTGAAGTTGATTTATTACCTTTGAATATGATAGATTTTCATTTAATTTTGGGACTAAATTGGTTGTCAACGTATTACGTTTGGGTTGATTGTTCCAGAAATAATGTAGTGTTCAAGATATAGACATGAGGAGTTTAACTTTTATGGAGAACATAAAATACTCTCAAACTATCTTATTTTGCTCTGACTACTAGTAAATGGTCAAGAAAAGGATGTGAGGGATATTTGGCATATATGGTGGATTTTAGAAATTATAGTAGAGAGTTAGAAGAAATCTTAGTAGTGACAGATTTTTCTGATGTATTTCTTGATAAGTTGTCTAGGTTGCCTCCCAGTAGGGAGATTAGATTCTCTATTGATGTGATACCAAGTTCATCACATATATCTATAGCACCTTATAGAATGATACCAGCTGAGTTGAGAGAGTTGAACATACCATTTTAAGAATTATTAGATAAATAATTTATCAGACTTAGTGTGTTTGGAGAGCCTCTGTATTGTTGTGAAGAAGAAAGATAAAATGATAAGATTGTGTACAGACTATAGCCAGTTGAATAAGATTCTCATTAAGAACAAATATCCTTTGTCCAAGATAGATGAATTGTTTGAACTATTGTGGAGAGCGAGGGTGTTTTCTAAGATAAAATTGAGATCAGGTTATCACCAGTTAAAGATAAAGGAGATGTGCCTAAGACTACTTTTGGGACACATTATGATCATAAGTTGTTATGATGCCATTTTAGTGGACTAATGCTTCGGCAACATTCATGAACTTGATAAATAAAATGTTTAAATCATTTCTTGATAATTTTATGGTTATGTTCATTGATAACATCTTGGTGTATTCTAAGACTAAGCAAGAACATGCAAAACATTTAGAAATTGTGTTAGAGATTTTGAGGAAAGAGAGATTGTATGCTATAATTTTCCAAATGTGAATTTTGGCTGGATGAAATAAATTTCTTGGGGCATGTAATATCTGGAGATGGCATAACGGTTGATCTATAAAAGGTAGAGGCAATGTTAAGTTGGGAGAAACCAACTAATATGACTAAGATTAGAATCTTCTTAGGGTTAGCTGGTTAATATAGAAGATTCTTTCAGAATTTTTCTATTATTGTAGTACTGTTGACTAGACTGACCAGGAAAGAGGTGAGATTTGTATGGTGTGGGGAGTGTGAGAAAAGTTTCCAATTACTAAAGAAGAAATTAACTACAGGTCCAATATGGGTGCTTCCTTCTGGTGATGAAGGATTTGTAGTATATAGTGATACATCCCATCAAGAGTTGGGATGTGTGTTGATGCAACATGAAAAGTTAATGGAATGTGCTTCTAGAAAATTGAGGAATCATAAGAGAAATTACCCTACCCATAACTTAGAGTTGGCTGCTATAGTGTTTAATTTAAAGATTGGAGACATCATTTGTATGGAGCCACTTGTGAGATATTCATTGAACATAAGAGTTTGACATACTTACCTACCTAGAGAGAGTTGAATTTGAGGCAAAGATGGTGGATGGAGTTGATTAGTGACTATGATTGTACAATTCACTATTATCTAGAAAAGGCGAAGGTGGTAACTAAATCTACAAGAAGATTGACTGCTATTGAAAGTCATGATGTGTAATTGATGATAGATTAAGAGAGATAAGAATGAAATTGAATATCAGTGATAGAGGATCATGGTTAACAAATATAGTTATACAATCATCCATAGTAAAATGCTTATTAGAGATGCAAGGTAGAGATGAAGAGATAGAAAAGATTAAGCATTGAGTGCTTACTAGAAAGCAATATGAGTTCAAAATTTGAAATAAGAGTATTTTGGTATTAGAACATAGGATTTGTGTTCCCAATGATGCGGAGTTGAGCAAGAAAATATTGAGAGAGGTACATGATGATGTATATTCAATCACCCGATTAACAATAAGATGTATTGAGGATTGAGACAGAATTACTGGTGGTCAGGATTAATGAGGGATATAGCTGAATATATTTCTAGATGTTTGGTTTGTCAGTAAGTGAAGTTAGAGAATAAACATCTGGGAGGCTTACTACAGCCTCTTCCTATGCTTGAATGACCATAGAAAAATGTGAGTATGCATTTTGTTTATGGATTTTCCTATATTCAGATAAGTCATGATACAGTGTAACTGATAGTAGATAGACTTTTTAAATCATTCCAATTTCTTCCAATTAAAACTAATTGTAATCCTAAAGAGTTGGCTAAACTGTATATAGCTGAGATTGTGAGGTGGTATGGAGTATTATTGAGCATAATATCATTTAGAGATGCTAGATTTAAATCTTGGC
This sequence comes from Bretschneidera sinensis, assembly GCA_023935145.1. Taxonomy (NCBI): domain Eukaryota; kingdom Viridiplantae; phylum Streptophyta; class Magnoliopsida; order Brassicales; family Akaniaceae; genus Bretschneidera; species Bretschneidera sinensis. The sequence goes on from CM043705.1 coordinate 6,252,099, forward strand.
TTTGGAGAGGCTTTCAAAAAGTCATGTGTACACAGTTGCAATTTATTACAACTTTTCATCTTCAAACAATTACACAAAAAAAAATGATTATTAGAGTACTAGAAGATATGTTAAGGGCAAATGTGATGACTTTCTCAGTAATTTGGGATGTTTACTTGCCCCTGATTGAATTTGCTTAGAATAATCAGTATCAAACTAGTATTGGGATGGCATCATTTGAGGCTTTATATGGTAGGAGGTGTAGAACTCTAGTATGCTGGGAAAAAGTTTGAGAGAGAAAGATACTTGGTCCAGAAATAATAAATCTAACAACTGAGAGGATCAAACTGGTTAGTGAGAACTGTAAAGTAGCACAGAGTAGACCGAATAACTATGCTGATAATAAGAGAAAACCTCTCGAGTCATTGGGTATATTTAAAAATATCTCCATGAAAAGGTGTATTGAGATTTAAATAGGAAATGAAAGTTGAGTCTGAGGTATGTGAGACCTTATGAGGTTGTTGAGAAAGTTGTACTAATCGTGTATAGCCTAGAATTACCTCCAAAGTTGAAGCAGTTACACAATGTGTTTCATGTTTCACTTTTGAGAAAATGTTTACATGATGAATCTTATAATATTTTGAGCCAAGCTGTAGAAATTCAGGAAGGTTTGACTTTTATACTAGTACCAATGAGAAATTTAAATAGAAAAGAATAAGCTTTGTGTAATAAAGTAATTCCAGTAGTTCAAGTTCTGTGGCGGTATAAAGATGTTGAAGAGATTATGTGAGAACGTGAAGCAACTATGAAGAAATATTATCTACTGTTGTTTCATGAATTAGGTAAGGAAATTTTGGGGACAAAATTTTTATAAAGTGTGTAGAATTGTAATACCCGTATTCGTAAAGTAAGGGTAAAAAAATAATTTAATTAATACAAGATGGAATTAAAATAGTATATATGTGAAAGATTTATTATTGAATAAAATAATTCTTTTGAAAAAAAACTGACGCGTGGTGGTGTAAAGAAAAAGAAAAAGGAAAAAAATTGAAGCATCCAAAAGGACAAAGGAAAAAGAAGAAAGGAAAAAAAAAAAAAAAAAAAAAAACTAGACGTGGAGGATAAGAAAAAAAAAAGGGGGGGGGGGGGGGGGGGGGAATAAGCCAACACGTGTTGGCTGTCTAACATGCATATTTTGCATGTTAGACAACACACTGCAATTGTGACATAAAATTTTTTTTTGGGGGGGGGGGGGGGGGGGGAGGGGCGCGGTTACTGAGTACAAATATATAGATCGATATATAATTAGTTTAGTTTATTTTATTTATTTCTTACCAAATCATGTTTGGATTTCTTCTTTTTCCAATCCAAAACTACTATATTTCTTTAAACACTTGGGGACTAAAAGAAAGGTCGAAAGAGTAAAATTTTAAAAAGATTTATGGAAGAATTTTAAAGAGAGTCGAGGAAAGCTTTAAGAAAAACAAAAAGTAATAATATGAATTTTATTTTATTTATTTTTTAAATTTAGCATACACAAAATTTTTCGAAACTCAAAGTGGGAATTTTTAAAGGGCATGAATTCTGGAATAATAAACTAGAAAATTTGATATAAAGATTATGTTAGGTGTTGACGATCAACAATCGAGGGAAATTGCTGAAAAGAGCAAAAAAAAAGGCAAGGAAATAATCCATAGTTAGCTCTAAGTGCTACATGGTGAGTTAGATTTACTTTAAGTAATCAAGATAAATATGAAATATATGGTGATAGTATTTGAATAAATCATTAACTTATGATTTGGTGATAGATGAAAGTTGGTTGATAGGTATGATAGGAATAATGGATATGTAGAGAATTATTTTATGAGAAATAATATTATTGGAATAATGAGTCGATTTAATAATAAAGGTGATAAGTGAAATTCTTGACGAGTTATGGTTGATGATTTAATATGATTTATGAGGAAATGAATTTAGTGGAATTTTTCAAATAATAATTTGAGAATAATCATGATAGCTAATTTGAATGTTTGAATACATGCTTGTTTCTATATTATTGTTCATATGTATATTTCAAATCATTATTCATATGCATATGAATGAAATAAAAGAACCGAGTAGGCAGCCAGTCTAAATGAAAATAAAATAATCGGGAAGGCAGCCGATCTAAATGAAAATAAAAGAACCAGGAAGACAGCCGGTCTAAATGAAAAATAGAAGAACCAGGAGGGCACCCGATCTAAATGAAAACCGTGACAGTCGGTATATGCTGAAAATAAAAGAACCAAGAAGGTAGTCGGTCTAAATAAAATAAAAGAACTAGGAGGGCAATTGATCTAAGCTACAACATGTCGACATGTGGGAAAACGTTCCCAATTAATAATTCATGCGTTGCGTCTATTTTAAATATTGATTTTATTATTGAGATGCTAAAGTTCTATTCATGATTGTAAATTTATTGATAGATGAATGAGTCTCACAGAGAGACAATTATGCTGGGAAAAAATATGGAAATATGAAATGATGAGGATTATCTGGGTGACTGATTATATGCTGTGAACCTCATAATGAGATAATTATGAAATAGAATTGATAGTCTCAATATGATGATTAATTATATGAGAATAAGAGATTTATAAAGGATGGAGATTTGATATGAGTAGTGATAATAGAATGTTATTATCAAACTATATGAGATATAGATGAATGAATATTATAAGACTAATTATACAAATTGAATACTTCTAGTAAGTTTAATTCACTGAGCTTGTGAAACTCACTCCTCATTGTACAATGATTTCAGTTAGCGGGCAAGACAGATAGAATTGTGAGTGGAGATTCAGACTAAATCATTTTTGTAAGCCACGTGGTCCACATCCTCAGACTAATTAAAAAAAATAGTAAATATTCATGCATAATATATTGTATATACTGTTCAGTTGAGATATGAATGTTGTATCTGTCCTGTTGAAGGTTGATGATTTATGTATATAAATCATTTAGTTGTTTCAAAAAGTGACGACATCGTCTTGAGGGTGGCCAAGGGTCGTTACAGTGCAAGTCTAAGAATTTCAGACTTCTTGCTCAGCAGTAGATTTTCGACATCAACAAAATGGTCATAAACCGAAAGATAGAATACCCATTAGCAGAAATTCATCTAAGCGTAACCCAAATGGAAGGTCTTTTTCTATATATAAGAGTGAGAATTATGTTCATCTTGGATTCTTCTGATAATTATTATCAGTTTGCGATAATTTCCTTAAGAAAGTACTGATCACAGCGAAAAACTCTCCTTTGGGTCATGATGGAATCAGCAGTCTTTTGTACACATTCTGTATATAAATACTTTTTTTTTTTTCTCAGCAACAAGCTTTGGATTCAAACTAGCCAATTGATTAAAAGACATTCCCTCACCACAGCAGAAAAAAATAAAATAAAATAAAATAAAATTGGAGAGAGTGGGGACATAAATTCACAAGCTGTCCTTGTGATATCTTATTCTGATATATTTTTTTACCAGAGAATCTTATGTAAATATTTCACTGCTCAGCACCATTAATTAATAGAATCCATAATGCATAGCCACATTTTTTCCCTTTCAAAATAAATGAAGACATATAAAAAAAACAGTTCAAGAACTGGTTATTACCACATCCATTTCATCAACACGGCAACATTAATGGTCAGAAAACCTACTTGACATAGCCAGAGAAATAATTAACAAAAAAAAGATTTAAAAGGTTTCTTTTAAACAAGGATCTTGAGTTAAAGAGAGATCCTTGAGTCTGCTATCACTCTCCTTCCCCTTCAGTTGTGGCTGAAGACATGTAACTCACAGCAAGTGAGGTCTCATCAGCCAGCGCAGTGGCGGTGGACGTTTGAAATTCTTGCCTGCAAGCTTGGCAAGTGATTTGCATGATAGTAGCACTAATCTTCTTAGTAGCTTGCTCTTTCAAAACTTGAGCCTTTTCCATTTCAGCTTGTGCTTGTTGCCTTATCCTCTTTGCATTTGCAAACTCAAGCTCAGCTATCTCAATCTGCCTCTTCGCTTCTTGCCTAGCCTCCTCCGCATAGGCCTTCTCAGCCAAGGCCAACTTTAGCTGCTCATTAGCATACTCTTTCAACTTGGTTGCTTCCACTTGATCACTTGCACTTGTATCCAAATTGAGATTGCTTGGTTCATTAAAAGTATTCTTTTCGCGGCAATCACATGATCCTATCGAAAGGTTCAAATGGGTAGCGTAATTTTCATCTGAATTTCGCGATGAGTCGTGAGCATTTGGTGATGGAAGTAGCTGAAGCTCAAGGTTGTGTTGGTGTTGATGAATATCAGAGGCAGTAGAAGAACTATTAATATTACGATCGGAGTACAAGAAAACAGGATTAGTACTTGGCTTTGGCATTAACAGGGCGATGCTAAAATTGGCATCACTTGATGGACTAGTGCTGGAGGCTGTTCGAGATGAGCAGGCTTGTTGCTTCAGTGTCTGAAATTGATCAGGTTGGACTCGCCGGACATTGCAAGCATCTTGGTGCTCAATGAAACTCTCTACCCTAAAAGATGACAAAATATAAGTACTAGAATGATTCAAAGTGATGATAGTTTTTTATTATACAATAAGATTTAGATTACTGTTGGCGTTTTAATTAATAGACAAGTTGTGTTTTATTACTAAGTCAAGGTTGGAAGAAACAATCAATTAAATTCTTGTTCATGTATTGTAGGGTTAAAATGAAGCAAAACAATATAAAATTGATTTTAGTATCTGTAGAATGGATATTGTGACTAGGTTTACTAATTAATATATATATTCTTAAATATTAACGACAGTAGTAAGCTATTTAAAGTAATCAAATGGGGTCCATATGTGAGTAAACAAGTCTTCCATGTAATGGGTATTTTGTGTTTTTATTTTAGCCAAATAAAACTGTTATAATGGGGAACAGTGATACATGCACAACCCTTGAACTCCGATTAGCTATTGACAGGCCTAGATCATATGCACAGTGTAAACATGAGGTCATGTTGTACTGTACTGGAAATCATTCTTGAATTTAGGATGAATAAAATTTCTTTTTGTTTTAGAAAAATTAATTAATAAAGTTAAAATATCATGATGATAATAAACCCAGCAAAGAGATAGAAAATGCTGTGACAGAAAAGCTTGTAGCCTTGTTCAATTGAAATTTGCACTTTTTGGGAATTTTTTAGGGTTTTAGTGAAGGAAAAAAAAAAAAGAAAGCACAAAATCAAAGAAATAAATACCCTTATGGATTTTCTTTAAAATTTTGATCTATCAAAGAAAGAGAATCAAGAAAAAAGAAAAAAGGATAGGAACCTGGAAAAAACACGGCCACAATCGCAAGAATGGCCTCTCGTACCACAAGTCTTGAGATGTGCTTTGTAATCAGACTGAACAGCATATCCTTTGGAGCACTTTTCACAGACCCACTGCTTGTTATTGCTATGCTTCCTCCTAAAATGCTTCTTTATGCCAACCAGATCTCCCAAGGCATGGCATGGGTCATGATGCAAGCAGCTTGGCTCTGGGCAAACAAATACTCTCTTCTTCACCTCTTGTGTCTCTCTCTTGAGTAACTTCCATGGAACCTTGTGCCTTCTCCTATGCATTTGAAGGTTCTGGTCTCTTTGAAACCCTTGATTGCAGATCTCGCATACGTATCGATCTGATTCCAATAAGGTCTTGGGTGATAAAGAAACCACTTCTGCATCTGGATCTGCAGTTACTCACAAGAAAATTAAGCCCTTCAAATTAAATTGATCCAAAAATGGAAAATAAAAAACTTAATGATTAATTTTTTGTTTTTATTTATTTTACCTGGTGTACCTGCAGGTCTTCTTTTCCTTTTGTTGGTGATCCCATTTACTGAGGAAAGGAAAGGATCAGAAGAAGATGGGGCACCAGAGGAAGTGTTGTTGTCTAACATGAGTGCTCAATTTCTTCCTTTGGGGGACTATATGTTTGGTGAAGTGAAAACAAATTAAATTAAATCAATCAATCAATTTTTTGCTGTACAGGTGGTGAAGTTTGGGATAGTGGGTGTTTCAGTTTTTCTGATCAAGAATATGGAAGAATTTTTTTCTTTCCTTCACCAGAGGAAGAAAAAAGATATAGTAGAAGAAAACGGATTTAGAGAGAGAAAGATGAAGGAGAAAAGCTAGCTCTTGCTTTCTGCAATTAGCTTTCTTTAAGCTTTTAAACTTTTTAGCTTTTTCTTAATTTTTCTAAGGCCTTATGGAGCTTTTTTGGCTTTCTTGTTTCATTGACCCCCACTTCGAGCAGGTATGGTTGAGGAAAACTCCTGTTTATAAAGCTCTCTTCAGTGTAATATATAGATAAATAGAGTATTTAAGAGACCAGAGAGATGGAAAGAAAGAAAGAAACATATTAGAGACAGAAGAATTTTTTTTTAGGGAGATAAAGATGAGCCAATCACAATGGCTTGAAACTTTGAGCCCACACACACTAAACACAGGCATTTGGACAGAAAGAAAAAACATCCTCTCCGTAAGAAAACAAACAGTCATTATTCATATACAGTTAGATAATTTGCATGAATAAAAATGCAGGCCAGACCTCTATCACACGTGACCTCACATCTTCTTCACGTGACCTTTTCTTGCTATCTTTTCTCTCTCCTTATCTGTCTCATAAAAATAAAGCAGTGGTAAATGCACAGAGGCAAAGGGCAACAAAAGTAGTACTTAAGTAAGTTTTACTTATCACCAAAGTAACTGTAATTTTTAATGATGTTGAACCAAACCTGATTAGTGTTTCTGAAGCAGCTTTTTAAAAGGCGAAGGAAGCACCATTAGTCATTTTCAGGAATGTTGTACTCATTTCTTTAGAAGGGATTTTCATTTTTTTTTATCCTTATTGGTTTCCTTTCCAATTCAAGCAAATATTGCCCCCCTTTGTTTATAGCTAGCACAACTCTTTTTTGTTTAAAAATTTATTACTTTAGATTAAGAATGAGATGTTGCGGGTAAAAATTCATCGCATATGCAAAGGGCGACACAAGGCGTAACAAATGGAAAAAAAAAGTATTTTTTTCATCAAATCTATAATCCAATCTCAAGTGTCAATAATATCATTATTTGTCGATTCAAAATATGTGAATTAAACACCTTTCTAATCAAGATCAACTTTTTCACTATATATAGGAGGCTCGTAATCATTGTTTATAAAATTATAATTCTCTCAAAAACTAGTCTTTAAGAATTCAGTCAATTCGATTTTTCTCTGATGAATACTGATTTGAGCATCAAAGAGCTTTATCGGATACCCCAACTCTAGACCATCACCTAGTGTCAAGTCTTGATAAGTACCCATAGGTATCAACACACGTTTAGGAAGTCAGTAATTCACACCAAACAAAATCTAGAGGTGACAAACGGGTCAGGTCGGGTCAATCAGGTTCAGGTCGAGTCAATCAGATTCAGGTCAGGTTGGGTCGGGTTCGGATCATATTGAGTCGCGGATCGTTTGGGTCGCAGGTCAATTCGGGTTGGGTTCAAGTCATTTCAAATCTCGGGTTGTATCGAGTCTTGAGTCAGGTCGGGTCGAGTCGGGTCAGGTTGAGTTAGGTCGGGTCAACAAAATAGATATTTATGCTTAATTAAAATATATTTTATTTACATATAATAGGACTAAACGAGTTACATTTTCAAATCCGTGAAAATTAATTAATAATAAACTATTGCTTAATTTTTTAAATAATATATTTATTTTTCAATGCAATATGCAATGTTATGGCTCTTAGTTCCAAAATCTAGTCTTAAATTATCTGAGACAACTAGTCCGCAAAGTTATTCTCACTAGTAACGTCTTATACCAAATTTTGGAAATTAAATTTCATTTAATCACTTCATTTTATTATATTTTTCAAGAAAATTAAAAATAATATTTTATTGTGACTTGAAGAACAATGCGAAATTTAATATTCTTCTCGATTTTTTATTTTAATTTAATGAGATTATTCATATTAATAGAATATTGAACCATGTAGATCAACACATGTAATTAATTAATTATGATATAATTTATTTTATTTGAAAACTAGTAAATTAACTATTATCCCAATTTTAGAAAGCAAGTTGTTTTTTATAAAAAAAAAATTATATTTTCAAGTCATTTCGGGTCGGGTCGATTTGGATTTCTAGGTCATTTTGCGTTTCAGGTCATTTGGGTTTAGTTCATTTTGAATCCGGGTCGTTTTGGGGTCAATTGGATTAGGGTCCGGTCAGGTTCGGGTTATATTATTTTGATGTATTTTCGAGTCGGGCTTGGGCCAGGTCGGGTTTTCGGGTCGAGTCAGATTTCACCACCTCTAACAAAATCTTATTCGGAAGATGAGCGACCCAAAAAAAATTATCACAAAAGGTGATGGTCCTAAAAAGAGCCCTAAGGAAGTCGCTCAGGCGACATACCTAAGCCTATTATTGTGACCAAAGTTGAAACATTGTTGCCCAGTCGAAAAGCTCTCGAGGAAACAACTGACCCCCTGAGGGATCACTAAGCATCGACGGGTCTCGATGTCTCTCACTTATTGTGATAGAAGTATGCCTTACAAGCCAATAACATTTAATGTCTAGGCATATTACTTGTAATTGATCTTATTCTTTTATTGACAATAAATATCAATTTATTGCATTTATGTTATTTATTGTGTTTATTACAAATCACATTGTATATGTTTACATGATAAATTTAATAGAATAAAAAACAATAGAAATAAGCACTATAATGAGATCATGTTAATGTGATTTATTTTCTTAAACTTTATTCTTAAATGTTCCTAATCATAGGATCACAAAGAAGGGCATTAGTGAATCCGGATATATTAGTACATACTATGTTTCCTCAAGGAGTTAGGGGTGATATATGATACATTAAAACAAGTTATGTTGGTGCTTGGTAGAGAACAAGTACACCGAACTTACTCAACTAAGTAATTTCTAATAGACATTTTATTGGTTGCCAATATGAGTTCTTATGTAGCAGTTGTACAAGTGATCCCTAGACTTGAGGCACCATGGATGTCTTATGTATAGGTTATCATTCTTTGATAATACTTAAATGTGATCCTAATCATGGGTCACATAAAGGTAGTAATTGAGTATAACCACTTATGCATGAAGGTATGTGAGTGTACAATAAATGATTCATCACTCTCATTAAAAGAGAGAATGTCTTATTTTATTTGATTAAGTCATAGTTTGCAAATTCCTTGGCCAAGGTGACGTGAAAATTACAAAGGAGTTTTCAATTTCACCATTTAAGTTATGGACTTGAGATCAAGATACATGTAATTACATAATTAAGGTTTGACAGTAATTCCGTATCGTAGGTTTAATCATTGGCATTACATGATGGAAGGATTGAATTGCACAGTAACTAACAACAAAAAGGTTCACATTAAATTCATATTGTCTGGGTACTAATGATATACTGCTAGGTGTCAATCATGACTTGTAGAAGCCAAAAATAATTAATTGTAACTAATTCTTGTTTAAAAAAATAGATAATTAAAAGGAGTTTTAATTCGAATTAAATTAAAAAAATATTTAATTAATTAGACAAGATCCAATCGTTACATAAAAGTTACGACCTACTGTCAGCACAAAATTGAACCTAAAGAGTCACACAATTGGGCAATTGTAAGAATAAGAAAAATAAATGGTTAATAAAGAGAAATCTAAGAATTAAATTAAACAAGGGGTTTAATTGTAATTCAAAAAATCCTAGAGGTTTTAAGAGTAAAGGCTCTATATAAGGGCTTTTATTTGATAAAATATCTAACAGAATTTTTTAGACTTAAAATCATATTTGAAATATCTCTCTCTCTCTCTCTCTCTCTCTCTCTCTCTCTCTCTCTCTCTAAATAATCGAAATTCCTAGAGCTAGCACTCATGGATTTTCGAGGACCCCTTAGTTCTTCTATGTGTGGTGTTCAACATCATCTTGAAGGAGATCATTGCTCTTGATTGTTCATGTGAATACACTTAAAAGTCGGACATTTGAACGACTCATGAACTCTTCACCGAATTTTCAACAGGAATCTTCATTAAAGTATAAACCCAAACTTTTTATGGAGATATTGTGATCATGTCATTCTAATATATTCATAAAGAAATCTTGGTTTTAAGTTTACCGGTATAATTTTTTAAAATTTTTCATTGTGTTTCTATGTTGATAGACCTAAAATGGTATCAGAGCCAACTCTATGGATTATTATAATGAGTTTTAATTGTTATGGCTTTAGAAGATTTGATCTTAGTATTTAGATTGCAAATAAAGATCTTAAAAATTATAGTAGGATTTATGAAACCCTAAGTCAAGAACATTAAAGAATGAGTTCTTGAATTGATTATTGTCATTTGATAATGATATAGTTGTTATAGAACTTTTTTGAAACATACTAGATCAATGGAGATTGATTACAAATAATTCGAATGATGAAAAATATGGTTTGACATCAAAAGACATTGTTTTGGGCACAATTTGTTTTTGCAGAAAACAAGGGGTAGTCATCTGCCACGGGGATGTAGTCAACTACTCTCTTCAGACGTGATGTAATCTTCAAGGTACTCGACTACTCCATGTAAAATAAGCACAAACAATTTTTTTCCTAAAATTCACTGTTTTTACTCGTTCATAAGATTCCAAATTCGGTTTGATTTGAAATTCTAAATCTAACTTTTATTCAACTAAATAAATTATTTTTTATTTTAAAAATTATATTTTGTTTCATTAATAATTGTTCTTCATTTTGGAATAAAGTTTTAAGAAATTAGAGTTTGATTAGGAATTGAAACTCCAAAATACTTCTTACATTGGAATTATGAGTTCTAATGAACAAAGAATCTATATCCTATTTGGAATAGGATTATGAAAGAGTTTTTGATAATCTAATAGGATTAGGAATGCAATCTAAGAATAAAGTTATAACTAGAATAGAATAAATCTTGTTTAATTATGCAATTTGATTATATGAGTGGATGACTATTTGATATAGACCATAGCATTTCGTTAAATTTATTAGTAATATTTTTTGTTATTCAATTTTAAATAGGGTTTGCGTACCTGACCTTCTCTTTTTTCTCTCAATGTAAAATTTATATCTCCCTTCAATGTAATTCTCCTTGACTTCTGATAAAGATTTCTTATATATATATGATATGTATGTTACTTATAGTTAGATAGGATTTAATTGAGACGAATCAAAGATTGCACAAGGAAGCATGGTGGACCATTTGAAGATTGAAGACCACCCATGAATGTATGAGATATATTAATGTAATAATTATCTAGTATTTGACCAAGTGATTTACTTAATTTGCTTAAGTAAATCACTCTTAGAAAGTCCATAGTCATCCACTTAGGTATATATGCATGTGATGTATGTATGTTATGCATGTGATTAGATTATATACTTTTTTTTAATGTATTTGATGCATGTTATATGATGAGACTTAAACATAAAGACCCAAAATCCCTTACGTCCAATCAGTTAAATATTAAGTTGCAAACGAAAATTATTAGGAATGATTGTTTGTAGTCTTCCACCATTATAGTCAATATGAGAATTTCTTAGTAGTGTAAGTTTGTTGTTCCACTACAAGCTTACACTCTTAAGAAATTTATATTGCCTATTAAAACATGTGATGTACATGAGGTAAACATATGATATAACTCTGTTGTGCCACCGCAAGGTTTATATCACTAATTTATACTTGTGAGGAATGATGTGTTTGACTTAACTAAAATAGATATGACTTGTGCCACCACAAGGTCATATGCATTTAAAAGGCTAAATTATGATTGAGACTTACATGAGATGCAAATGATAAAAGTTATCTACCTACCAAGTGAATTATAGTTTGTTGTGCCACCACAAGGCTATAGTGTGCAAGTAATAGGATCCTAATCTCCACTAAGAGACCTTCCAAATGTGGTTTTCACTTTCAACATTAAGGGTTGTGGGAATCAAAAAGAATAGTGGGACATATCATTTAGATTAAAGATCAAATCTTTATGGTAGTTAATAAAATAAATAAACACTAATTTTAATGACTAAACCCATTATCATGCATACTTGATGCAAACAGACTGGCTGGTCCAATCTATTAGATTGGCTAAAGAATTTGAGAATCATTCTCAATTCTAAGAAAATGGTTTATGTTCTTGATAAGTCAACTCCAACAACTGTTGTTGAGAATGTTTTGGAATAGAAGGTGGTTACTCTTGATAAGTGACAAGAGAATGACAAGTGAACTAGATGATACATGTTAACATCTATGTCTAATGAGCTTTAGAGGCAACATGACAAGATGAAAATTTCTTATCTGATATTGCTTCATCTACAAAAGTTGTATGGGGAGCATACTTGCAATGCAAGATTTTAAATCTCTAAAAACCTCTTTAGGGATAGGATGCCCAAAGGGTCATTAGTCCATAAACATTGATTAAATATGATCAACTATATCGAGTAGTTAGATTTGATCGTTTTAGTATGGATGTGAAGTTAAGTAGTGACTTAATTTTTCAATTTCTTCCAAACTAATTTTCTCAATATGTTATGAACTATAACATCAACGAGATTGAAGCTACGCTTATAGAATTTTTTATATAGGATGTAGAAGCTACAATCAAGAAAATTAAGACAGATTGTCGATGGGGCTTCCTTTTCTAAGGGTAAAGGCAAGAATTTCTTGACGAAGAAGAAACCATTGGAAGCAAAAGGAGGTGTCAACAAGGCTAGTTCGTCAAAAGCTAATAAGGATAAGAGACAATGCTTCTATTGTGAAAAATATGGACATTGGAAAAGAAATTACAAGGAACACCTTACAAGACAAGCCTTTAGAAGGCATGTCTCAATTATTCTTTGATGAAATTAACTTATTATTTAATAATGCTTTTACTTGGGTATTAGATATTGACTATGGTTCTCACATTTACAATAGTTTGTAGGCATTGAGAAGAAGCAAGAAACTAAATAAGGGGAAGTCAACTTTCGCCTTGGAAATAGAGCAAGCATTGCTACACTAGCCTTAGGGACTTAGTACTTAGTTTTACCATCTAGAAGTAGACGATAAAATATTTCATATTGAACAATAAAGGAAATGAGATAATGATCTAAATCATTCCTATATGCAACGCTTAAGACTAGGTTATATTAATGAGGATAGTGCAAACAAGTTAGCAAGTGATGGATTCTTATATCTATCAGATTTTAAATCCTATCCAACCTGTAAAACTTGTCTCATGGGAAAATGACTAGATCTCTATTTGGTGGATATAGAGAAAGAGCTAAGGATTTATTAGGGTTTATGCACACTAATGTATGTGGAACCCTAATAGTCACTGCTAGAAGAGGTAACTTCAACTTCATTACTCTTACCGATGATAATTCTAGGTATCGGTATGTGTACTTATGGAAGTACAAATTTGAATATTTTGAAAAGTTAACAGAATTTAGAAGAGAAATTGAAAAGTAAACTGGGAAAGGTATTAAACCTCTTCGATATGATCGAGGAAGCAAATAGTTGTTTAATGAATTTCTCCATTATCTCAAAGAGAATGAGATTCTCTCTTAGTGGACTCCTCTAGGAAATGTACCCTATTGGATATGGTATGATCCATGATGAGTTACACTAATCTTCTTAAATCTTATTAAGGGATACGTTGCCCTAACTGTCATATACTTATTGAATAAAGTTCCCTCAAAAGCAGTACTTAAACGCAACATAAGATATGGAAAGGGAGAAAACCGAGTCTTAAACACATTAAGATTTGGGTTTGTCTTGCCTATGCAAAGAAGTTACATACAAACAAGTTGGGAACTAGTTCTAACAAATATAAGTTTGTGGAATATCCAAAAGAAAGTTTAGGATATTATTTCTATCATCTATAGGGAAAATGATGTTTGTTTCCAAGCATTCTACCTTTCCAAAAAAAAAAAATTTATGCTAGAAGAAAGAAGTAGGAACAAAATAGATCTTGATGAAGTATCACAAGAACCAAAACCTAGTACTATTCAGATTAAGAAACCTAAATTAATAGATATTCTTATCACACAACTAGTTCGTAGATCTAGTAGAATACCCAAAGCTCCATAGAGATATGAATTTCTCATACATGGTGACCTGGAGGTACACCATATAGATAATAAAGAACCTACTAATTACAAAGAAGCGATGTTAGACATCGATTCAGAGAAGTGGCTAGAAGCCATAAAATCCGAAATGGATTCCATGTACTCCAAAAAAGTATGAACTTTGGTCAATGCACCTGAAGGTATAGTACCTATAGGTTGCAAATGTGTCTTCAAGAGAAATATTGGAGTGGATGGAAATGCCTCTACCTATAACACAAGGCTAGTAGTGAAGAGTTTGAAGCAAAGACAATGAATTGATTTTGATGAAATCTTCTCTCTAGTGGCTATATATAAATCCATTACCTTAATATAAAGTTTGGAGTGGATGGAAAGGTAAAAACCTACAAGAAGGTAAAAATATACAAGGTAAGGCTAATAACATTCAAGAAAAGACAAGGAATTAGCTTTGATGAATCTTCTCTCTAGTGGCCATGCTTAAATCTATTAAGATTTTACTTGTAATAGCTATATACCATGACTATGAGATATGGAAGATGAATGTAAATATTGCATTCCTAAACGGACACATAGAAGAGGATGTGTACATGACACAACCTGATGGTTTTACATCTAGTTGTAATCACCATAAGGTATGCAAGCTTCAAAAATCTATTTATGGATTAAAGCAAGTTTTTAGAAGTTTGAACATCTGTTTTCATGAGACAATCAAATCGTTTGATTTTATCAAAAATAAAGATGAATTGTCTATGTATAAAAAGGTCAGTGGGAGTTTTGTGACATTCTTAGTGTTTTACGTGGAAGATATACTACACATTGAAAATGATGTAGGTATGTCATAATTAGTCAAAGTTCGGCTATCAAAGAACTTCTCCGAAAAAGGATTTAAGTGAAGCATCCTATATTTTGGGGAACAAGATCTATAGAGATAAATCTAAAAGGATTTTAAGCTTGTCCAAATCCACATGCATAGACAAAATGCTGAAAAGGTTTAGCATTAAAAATTCCAAGAAAATTCATAGAATTACTCTCTCAAAAGACATGTCCCCAAAGACACTTGAATAGAGAGAAAATGCATTAGTGGATTGGATTCATTATTTACTCTACGTTATGTACTTAAGGAAATCAATGTAGAAAACGCAACGAAAATTTAAAATTTTTCATTGATTTCTATAAACATTAATTTCCTTATGGTTTACATAGAACATATATTGAACAAGAATATTCAATATTTAGAATTGTTACCTTTGATTCGTTGTGTCTTTGTCTCCTTGAAGTTTTTGTAGTCGAATTCTCTAACACACTACTTGAATTCACGACAATCACAAAACTATGTGATCACTAAAGATCGTCCACACATACAAATTCTGAATTAGAATTTCTCTCTCAATTAGCTCTCTATCTCTTTTGTGGAAAAAGAAGAACTAAACCCTAGGAGAAACTTGTGTGTAAATTGTGTGCTAGATAAATTTTGCACACTCATAAACTATTTATAGTATTATGATTAAGTGCAACTAACTATTAAATATCTATACGTGAGAGAGACCATACAAGAAAGAGCATTCAACACTAGTTACAATCAACAATTCTCCTTGTACAAGTCAAAATCACTATTTAAGAATAAAGATTCAAGCAAATATCAGTGCACAACGAAGATCTTCAAAGAGGGTAAGAGGTGCGAATTGTGAAGATAATTGATTGCCCATGATACATTGAGGGGGACAAAAAAAATAAAGAAGAAAAAAATACTACTTTGAGCTAAATAACAACATAGAATACATCTATGATTAGTTCAATATCCAGCTTCTATTGCTATTCAAGTTTTCTTGATCTATCCAGTGGTACAAGTACGGGTGGTATTCCCATGGACTTGGTACAGGTGATCAATAAAGGAATGTGTCCAGGAGTTCCCAACATGTGGACTCAGCTAAGATACATCACATGTTTTTATGAGAAGAGAATGCTATGTCCACATGAATAGCATAAACCCTCTCTCTCTCTCTCACACACACACACACATAGAACCAATGAATTCATCATGATTTCCTCTTCAAAGCTGCCATGTCAATAATTTTTATGATAAGACAAACCTGCACTTCGTGCCTACCTCCAAATCATGTTGTTTCAACATGGTATTCCAGGGCAACAACTGAGCCCATGCGACATACGTCCCTAAGACTTCTGATACTTCTGAAATTAGCAGGTTCAAAAAGTTCTTCGTAACATTACTTGAGACAACTGACTCAATTCCACTTAACCACTTAGGATGACAAAAACTAAACACCTATAGATATTTCCTAATTACATATTGTCTCTTTTTGCATGTGACTTTTTTTAGGTTCAAACTAATCTGGTTGTAAGCCATAACTTTTATGTAACTATAATTGGAACCATTTTCAATTAATCAGAACTCTTAATTTATTTTGAATCAAAACTGTTTTTTATTTTTTATTTTATAAGAATTAATTAAGTATCCACTAAATTAATTCTTAGGGCTTCTACAATCATGAGTGACACCTAGCAACATATCATGACTACTCAGGCAGTGTGAATTTGGTTGTGAAACCTTGAACCTTTATGTTATCAATTACCGTGCGATTCAATCTTTCCATCATGCAATGTCCCGATTAAGCTAATTAGGGTATAAAATTACTTCTAAACCCATAGCATTAATACTATATGTCTAGATCTCAAGAATATAATTATTATAGTTAAATTAGAAACTATTTTCTAATTCTCACTCTGACTTGGCTAAGGAACTTCCTGAATTATCTCTTAGTATATCACATAGGACATTCTCTCCTTTTACTTAAGAATGATAGATCCCTTATTGTACACTCACATACCGCCATATGAAACCCATTATACTCAATTGCTACCACTTAATGATCCATGAATAGAGCCATATTAAATAACATCAAAGTATAATAAGTTTCATACAAGATAACCATGATGCCTCAGGTTTAAGGATCACATGCACAACTATAACATAAGAACTACCTATTGATAGGCAAGTAAAACTCTATTAGGTGTTCTTAAGTCAAATCATGTTCAGTGAACTCATTCTCCAATGAGCAACCACATACTTATTTTAGTATTTACCACATAAGTGATATTAAGACCAGTCACCCTTACAATTGAGCAAACATAGTATGTACCAGTCTAACCGGATTACTAATCGTCCAGTTAGTATCTTACGACCAGGAACATTTAAGAGAAAACATAGTATGTACCAGACTAGGTCTCAAATTTATGATCTCATTATAATCCAATCTCCATTGCTTACCCTTTAGACTTAATCATGATAATGTAACTAAGCATATATTCATGATAAATAAACTTGCCATAAATTATAATAACAATTTGAATAATTTTGTTTTACAAATAATATCCCTAGACATCAAACTTCATTTGCTTGTAGGGCTTAAAACTAACATGTACAAGGTCTAATGTTGCATATGCTTTAATATTGCAAGCAGATATCAGTCCAATCCAGGTGAGGGTCACTAGATAGCTGCAAAGAACATTCTTGAGGTCTTAAAAAGATCTAAAGATTTTTTCCTCGTAGATGGAGAAAAGGATTTGAAAAATAAAACCTTTACAAACTCTAGTTTCACTCTGAAAAATATGAAAGTAAGTCAATATAAAGATAAGTGTTCACTTTAAATGGTGGAACAGTGAGTTGGAAATATTCCAAGAAAGCAACCACTACAGATTAGACCAAATAAACCAAATATATTGTTGCATCAATGGTTGTAAAAAATATGTTTGGATAAAGAAGTTCATCACTGAACTTGGAATGGTTTCTAACAATATAAATTCAGTATCTTGATATTGTGACAACAACGACGCTGTTGTGCAAGTGTAGGAACCAAAGTCTTATCAGATATCTAAAAAAAATCTTGTAGTGATTCTATTTGATTAAATAGATCATATGAACAAGAGATGTAAAGATTGAAAGAGAATCATCAACAAATAATATTGCGGATCCATTAACTAAAGCAGTGGGTATGAGATATCTGGTCTATTGGCTTTAGTGCAAGTGTTCATTATAAATCACATTGCATGTGCTTACATGATAAAGCCTATAAAATAGAAGCAATGGAAATAAACACTATGATGAGATCATGTTAATGGGATGTATTTCTTTAAGCGTTATTCTTAATTTTTCATAATCATAAGATTATTAAGAAGAGCATTAGTGAATCAGAATAGATAGGTACATACTATGTTTTTTCAAAAAATTGAGGGTGACTGATCTTATGGTCACTAGTGTATGAGATACTAAAACAAGTTATATAGGTGTTTCTTAGAGAATGTGTATACCAAGCTGACTCGAATAAGTAATTCTTAATGCACATTTTACTGGCTGACAATAGGAGTTATTACGTTACAATTGTACAAGTGATTCTTGGAATTGAGGCATTATCATGCCTTTTGTATAGGTCATTATGCTTTGATGCTACTTAAATGTGACTCTAATAATGGGTCACATAAGGGTAATAATTGTGTATGACCACTTATGCATGGAGGTATGTGAGTGTACGATAGAGGATCTATCATTCTTAGTAAAAGAGGGAAAATGTCCTAAGTGATCTAATTTAGCTTGTAAATTCTTTACCAAAGTGAGGTGGAAAATAGAAAAGAGTTTCTAATTTTACCACTTAAGTTATGGACTTAAGATCGACATGCATATGATTAAATAATTAATGTTTGGAGTAATTTCATACTTTAAGCTTAATCAGTGCTATTGCAACAGAAATGTCACATCAAAACTATATTGTTAAGGTAGTCATGACATATTGCTATGTGCCAATCATGACTTGTAGAAGCCCTAGAAAATTAGGTGTAATTATTTTTTAATAAAAATGGATAATTAAAAGAGGTTTTAATTTAAATTAAATTTAAAAAAAATTAATTAATTGGACAGAGTCCAATTGTTGCGTAAAAGTTATTAACTATTGCCAACACAATATTGAACCTTAAGAGTTACACACAATTGGACACTTACAAGAAAACTAAAGGGTCAATAGAAAGAATTCTAGGAATTAAATTAAACCAGGGTTTTAATTTAAATTCTAGAAATCCTAGAGCTTCAAGGAGTAAAGTCTCTATATAAAGGCTTCTATTTGATAGAAACCCTAATGGAATTTTGGAGACTTAAAATCAGATTTTAAAACTCTCTCTCTTTACATAGCCAAAAATTCTGGAGCTAGCACTCAAGAATTTTCGGCCACCCCTTAGATCTTTCACGCATGGTGTTCGACATCATCTTAAAGAAAATCCTTACTCTTGATTGTTTGTATGGATACACTTAGAGCCCTAACACTTGAACAGCTTCTTTAACGAATTTTCAACCAGAATTTTCATTAAAGTATAAACCCTAACCTTTTATGGAGATATTATGATCATTTCATTCTAATATATTCATAGAGAAATCTTGGTTTTAAGTTTATCAGTATAAAATTTTTTATTTTTCACTTCGTTTTTATACCTGTAAACTTACAGTTGTGGGGAATTTCTTTTCTCGCTACTACAATCGTAAAGTAGTAAGAGGAGAAGAATGCATCCAAGCTCTAAAGGACAAGTTTGACACTTTGGTGGCTTTGCTCTAGAGTGTCCTGCCTAGAATACTTGGTGAGGAAAAACATGAAAGGATAATAGATTTTTGATAGAGGCGATGACAAGAGACTCCAAGAACCCTTAGTAAGGTGTAATCATTGAAAGGTGCCACTAAGAAGGACCCTCGATGGATTTAACACTGAAAGACATAAAACCAATAGAATGGAGATTTCTCAAGTATGAGAACGCTAAACTCATCAGTGGGTGTCATATGCCACTTTTACCTAGAATATAGTACAATATTGGCATGATTATAGGTGAAAGAAAATTCAAAATTAAAGGGGAAACAAATTATAAAAAGATAGTGTTTTTAAGTGTTGATGTCGAAAAAAAAGGTTGAGGGTATTGTTATCAAATTAGATATGGGTTAGATGAGTTGGATGCTTGGTATTGGCTATATTCTTATGTACGCATTAGTAAGAAAGCAACCTGGAGTTTTGTTGTTCAAGAATGACCCTCTGATAATAAAGTTAGTAAGTGTGATGAGATAAAGTGAACAGAAAGGCAAGAAAAATACCAAAGTGAGAGAGAAAGAGAGAGCTGAAGTGGTTCTGGTTATGAAAGTTGCATTTATGAGGCTCTAAACTCTTTTATATAGGCTCTAGAGATCTCTTCTTTAAAGGATCTGGAGTGGGTCCCATCAAGGATCTTATTCCATGTCTTTAGGTTTGCACCAGGAAGTCTTAACCCATGCCATTTAGGTCTGCAAGTCACATCATAACCTTACCCTGTGCTAGTAAGTCACATTACCATCTTACCCCATGCCTTTGAGTTATGTCACAGTCTTACCCCATATCTTTAGGTCTGCGAGTCATGTTATGGTCTATGAGTTCGAATTTTATTGGGTAGAGTATTTCTGCTTATATCATATACTCCTCATTCCCT
Source organism: Bretschneidera sinensis (assembly GCA_023935145.1). Classification (NCBI taxonomy): domain Eukaryota; kingdom Viridiplantae; phylum Streptophyta; class Magnoliopsida; order Brassicales; family Akaniaceae; genus Bretschneidera; species Bretschneidera sinensis. The sequence goes on from CM043705.1 coordinate 6,272,724, forward strand.
AGAAAGCTTGGAAGGGTTTATAAGGGAGTAGAATGTTCTTTCTTGTGATGTTAATGATATCTTCATCTTTTTAGAGTATCTCGGTCATGCCTTCTTTGGGTAAGCATATCAGTCTTCTTGTGAAGCTGTTAATACTTTAATTCTATCTTGGTATGGGCTTCAATGGGCCCTAGCAGAATTGTGGAGTCATTGAGGCTTTAATTTCATTTTGGTATGGGATTCAGTAGGCCTTAGTGGAATTATGCAGCTATGGAGGCCCTAATTCCATATATGTATGGGATTTAGTGGGCCCCAGTGGAATTACATAGCCATGGAGGCCTTAATTCCACTTTCGTGCTCAAGGCCTCAGTGGGCCCTGAAGAGATGTGAAAAGTTATCTTTGGGCCTTTAATATTCATAATTATGACAATATGTTTGGGATTCTCGAGTGCTTTTTAGAATGCAAGCATTAATGATTGGGACGTTTAGACTACCAGAAGCATCTCTTTTGCAATCAAACTTAATAATGTGGGAGACATGTCAGCGTAAGGTCTTTAGGATTCATAAATGCCAAAACTATAAATAAAAAAAGGACTTGGGGTTTCAATTCCCCTTCTTCGTTTTCATTTGCATAATTTTTAGTCCAGAGTGCTTTATCCTTCAGAGTTTCTTCATTCTCTATCTGCAGATCTACTTCTTCTTTTCTTCCAAACTTTTCAGTAAGATTTCCTTTCTTTTTCTCTCCTTGAAATTATATCTTCGCAATCAAACTCTGATGTTAGGATGATAGAGAGTGGTGTCTTTGAGGGGGAGAGCAGAGAGAGACCTTAAACCCTGATAATGAGATGACTGGTCCTAATGAGTCTTGGGGCTTTAAGGCTAAGTCTGAGAAAAGCACTTTAACTTGTGAGGAACTTTACTCAGTTCGTTTTGTCCCTCCACTTTAGCCCCCAGATGCATCAATACCACATTAGGGCATGTACACCCTTAGATGAGGAAAAGTAGTTTATTATAATCTACTACCTTAATCATATGAAAGTGGGGTTAGGGTTTCCCCTCGACCCTGACTTAAAATAGACAATAAACTATTTCGATGTCTGCTTGGCTTAGCTACCCCCAAATTCCCTTCGGAGTATACTAATTTTTATTCTAGCTTCGAGGATACACATTGTGGTACACCCATGATGATGGGAAGTGGAAGGTCAGAATGTTTCAGTGGTTCCTAAACTGAAGAAACATTCTAATTATGGGTGGTACAATAGCAGTCCCAAGCGTGGCAGAAAGATTGTTGAGGGCCCTTCCTCAATAAAGTACTAGAAGCAGAAGTATTTCTTCACGAGGGGACCAGAGTTCTACAAAATGTCGCTGAAAATGGACTACAAAGATCTTTCTAACTTGAAGTTCCCTAAAAAGTTATGCCCTGATGAGCAGATGGTCGTTAACAAGGTCTTCAAGGAGGGTAAGATCATTAATAAAATTCTAGCCAATGAGGAGCTGCTAAAGGCCTACCAACTCAATCTCTACGATCTCTATGTCCTTGATGGTAATAGCTAACACTTTATTGTTTTCATACTTGTATTTTTCTTTTAATTTCTTTTGAATTTGATTTTTCCTTCGCAATTAACAAGATGTTGAGTAGAGTTGAAGTGGCTAAGAGGGCACATCAGTAGAATTGAAATGCTTCCTCTAGCATTGCCTCTCATGTCCTTGTGAAAAAGAATACGATTTAAATTTAAGAGCCCAAAGTTCAACAGACTGAGGTGCAATATAATGAGATGAATCAAACCAATGAGCAAGGTCTAAGTTTTCCTATGGGGATAAAGTGTTGGTGTTGGAGGGTGAGCCCCCTTTCTAGTGGAATTACTCCTTATATGCCACTAGTGTCTGCTCCTACTGCATTTGGGACTTCTTCTGCTGCTAAGAGATTGGATGAAGGCAGCACCAAGCTGTATACTTTTAATTGGAATGTCACAGGTCTCAAACTCTGTATTAAAGAGCAAAAAAGTGTCCTCATAGCTCCTCAAGGGTTCAATCACCCCTTCTAATGCAGTGAAAGTGAAAATGCTCACTCTTTATCAGATAAAGATGAATATGCTTGAGGCCTGTCACAAAGTAAGATTCGAAGTCCTATTTCTGATGTGTTTATACTTTATTTTATTTGCTTTCTTTTTTCTTTCTTGTCTATTGACTAAGTTTACTCTGGAATATGTTGGCTTGTTTGCTTCTTTTTCCATAAACATTTTCCTTGTTATGGGTCAAACCATAGACAAACTTCAGGAAGGTGAAAAGAAGTATAAGATGCAACTAAAGAAGAAAGGGGAGAGATTGGACATCATCGCAAACCAGAACATCCATCTCAAGCTCCAAGAGAAGAAATTGAAGGCTGCTCTGGCCTTGGCAAATCAGACCTCCTAAACTATTGAGGAGGACATCGAGCGCTTGAAGGCTGAGGTTGATAATAGTGTGCCCTACAAGCCAATAGTATTGATGTTATGGGCATGTTACTTGCAAATTGATCTTATTCATTTATTGACAATAAATAATTATTAATGACAATCATCTTATTTATCATGTTCATTACAAATCGTTGTATGTGCATTACATGATAAAACCCATAGAATAAGAGCAATGGAAATAAGTACCATGATGAGATCATGCTAGTAAGGTGTATTTCCTTAAGCTTTATTCTAAAATGTTCCTAATCATAGGATCACTAAGAAGGGCATTAGTGAATCCAGATAGATTAGTACATACTATGTTTTCTTAAGGAGTTTAGGGTGATTGATCTCATAGTCACTAGGTATGAGACACTAAAACAAGTTATGTATATGCTTGTTAGAGAATAAGTACAGTGAATTGACTCGACTAAAAAATTCCTAATGAAAATTTTACTGGCTGTCAATTGCAATTCTTACATCGTAGTTGTAAAATTGATCTTTGGACTTGAGGCACTATGGATATCTTGTGTATAAGTCATCATGCATTGATGCTACCTAAACGTGATGCTAATCATGGGCCATAAGAGAGTAGTAATTGGGTATGACCACTTATGAATGGAGGTATGTGAGTGTACAATAAAAGACCCATTACTCTTAGTAAAAGAGAGAGAATATCCTATGTGATGTGATTAAGTCATAACTTGGAAATTCCTTCATCAAGGTGGGGTGAAAATTAGAAAAGAGTTTCTAATTTCACCATTTAAGTTATGGACTTGATATATATATATGTATGTATATATATATATATGTATGTATATATATATATATGTATGTATATATATATATATGTATGTATATATATATATATATGTATGTATATATATATAAAATAATTATGGCTTGAAAGTAAATCCATACCCTAGGTTTAATCAAGGACATTGCATAATGGAATGATTGAATTGTACGGTAATTGATAACGGAAAGGTTCACATTAATTCATATTGTCTATGTAGTCATGACATACTACTAGATGTCAATCATGACTTGTAGAATCCTTTAAGAATTCATTACAATTAATTCTTAATTAAAGAGCAGAATTAAAAGAAGTTTTAATTCAAATTCAAATTAAAAGAATTTTTAATTAATTGATTGTGATCCAATTGTTAGGACCTACTGCTAGCACAATATTAAACCTAAAGAGTCACACACAATTGGAAAATTACAAAAATAATAAAATCTAATGGGTTAAAATAGAGAATTCTAAGAATTATTTAAACTAGAGATTTGATTGCAATTCAAGAAATCCTAGCGCCTTTAGAAGTAAAGGCTTTTTTATAAAGGTTCTATTTGATAGAAACCCTAATATTTTATTATTGCTGAAATTAGTTTCAGACACTTTCTCTCTCTATAAGGGTTGAATTTTCAGAGTTAGCACTCATGGAATTTTTGGCTAGCCATAGTGTTCTTTATCGCATGGTGTTCGTTATCGCGTGGTATTTGACATCCCGGAGAAGAAGATCTTTGTTCTTGATTGCTTGTGTGGATACACTTACAGGTCGGATACTTGAATAGCTAGTGAATCCGTTTCAAAGATCAACAAGAATCTCTATCAAAGGAAAAAAAAAAATCTCTAACCTTGTATGAAAATATTATTTGGATCATCATTCTAATATATTTATAGAGATTTATCTTGGGATTTAAGTCTATAGGCATAAATTTTTGAAGTGTTCGCTGCATATTCTATGCCTATAGACTTACAGCGGTATCAGAGCCAACTCTATGGATTATCAAAATGAATTTAAATTTGTTATTGTGGCTTTAAATATATGATATTATAATTCATTATATTGAAAATTAATAATCTAAAAGTTAGGTTAGGGTTTATGAAACCATTGATCAAGAAAATTCATGATTATGTTCTTGAATTGATTATCGTCATATGATGATGATAAAATTATTATGGATTATTTTTTGAAATATATTAAATCAATAGATATTGATAAAAAAAAATTTGTGATGATGAAAATGTGATTTTACATCAAAGAAAAATTATTTTAAGATGAAAATCGTGTAAAAAAAACCTGCAGATTGGCTAGTCCAATATTTTAAAGTGGCTAAGGAATTTGAGAATCATTCTCAATTCTAAGAAAAAGGTCTAGTTTCTTGATAAGTCGCTTCCAGTAACTGTTTCTGAGAGTGTTTTGGTAAAAAGGGTCGCCACTTATAAGAAGTGCTAAGATGACATATAGGATAGGAGCTACAAGATAACATCTATGTCTAATAAGCTTTAGAATCAATATGAAATTATGGAAATTGCTTATGTAGTAGTGCTTCATCTACAAGAGTTGTATGTGAGCATAACCTCTTTAGAGAAATGATGCTTGAAGGATCATTAATCCATGAGAGATTAAAGATGATCAACTATATCGAGCAGTTAGACTGGTTCGTTTTAGTTTGGATGTGGAGTTAAGTAGTGACTTAATTCTTCAATCCCTTCCAAACTTATTATATAGTATGTTATGAACTACAATATGAATGAGTTTGGAGCTATGCTTCTATAACCTGTTATATGTTAAAGACTATAAAAGCTACGATTAAGAAAGGTATAGACACCCGTTATGTTTATTGATGGAGTTTCTTCCTTTAAAATAAAGTCTTGGAGAAAAATAAGAAACCATTGAAAGCAAAAGGAAGTGTCAACAAGGCTATTTCATCAAAAGTCAAGAAGGATAAAGGACAATGCTCTCATTGTGGAAAAGATGGGCATTGGAAGATAAACTACATGGATCATTTTGCAAGATAAGCCTTAAGAAGTCATGTCCCAAATGTTCTTTATTACAATATACTTAGGTTGTAGGAGCTGAGAAAAAGCAAGAAACTAAGTAAGGAGAAGTCAACCTTCGCCTTGGAAATAAAGCAAGTATTGCTACATTAGTCGTAAGGGCTTATTACTTAATTGTACTATCTAAAAGTAGACGGTAAAATATTTCATATGAAATAACAAAGGAAATGATATAATGATCTGAATCAGTCCTACTTGTGGCACTTAAGACTAGGTCATTTCGATGGAGATGAGGTAAACAAGTTGATAAAAGATGGATATTGAGATATACTTGATTTTAAATCATATCCAACTTGTGAAGCCTATCTCACGGGAAAGATGACTAGATCTTCATTTAGACGACATAGAGAAATAGTTGCAGATGTATTAGGGTTAATACATAGTGATGTATATGGGACCTCTAATAGTTAATGCTATAGGAGGTTACTTCCACTTCATTAACTTTACCAATGATTATTCTAGGTATGGGTCTGTGTACTTAGTGAAGTAGAAATCTGATCATTTGAAAAGTTCAAAGAATTCAGAAGAGAAGTTGAAAAGAAAACTGATAAATGTGTTAAATCTCTTTAATCTGATCAAAAATCCAAATACTTGTTAATGATTTTCTCGATTATCTCAAAGAGAATGATATTATCTTTCAATGAACTCCTAGTTGAATCATACCCTATTGGATATGATACGATTCGTGATCAGTTACACTGATTTTCCTATATCCTCTTGGGGACATGTTGTCCTAACCGTCACATACTTATTGAATAAGGTTCTTTCAAAGGTAGTACCTAAAACACCATATGCGATTAGGAAGGGGAAGAAACCTAATCTTAAATATGTTAAGATTTAAATTTGTTCCATCTATGTAAAGAAGTTACACATAGACAAGTTGGGAACTGAGTCTGAAAAATATAGGTTTATAGGATATCCTAAAGAAACTTTAGGATATTATTTATGTTATACTCAGCAACAAAAGGCGTTTGTTTCCAAATATGCAAACTTTCTAGAAAACGAGTTTATACTAGAAGGGAGGAGGGGAGAAAGATAGAACTTGATGAAGTGTCACAAGAACAATAACCTAATACTGTTCAAATTAAGGAACCTGAACCAATAGATCTTCCTAATACAAAACTAATTCATAGATCTAGCAGACTACCCAAGGTTCTAGAGAGATATGGATTTCTCATAGATAGTGACCTGGAGGTACACCTTATAGATAATAAAGAACCTACTAATTATGAAGAAGTGATGTCAAAAATCGATTATTTCGCTTCTAAGAAGTGGCTAGAAGCCATGAAATCCGAAAATGGATTTCATGTGCTCTAATAAAGTATAGACTTTGGTTGACGCACCTGAAAATATAGTACCTATAGATTAAAATTTGGTCCTTAAAAGAAAGATTGGAGTGAATAGAAAGGTAAAGACCTATAAGGCAAGGCCAGTAGTGAAGGGTCTCAAGCAAAGGAAAAAAGTTGACTTTGACAAAACCTTCTTTCTTATAACCATGCTTAAATCTATTAGGATTTTACTTGTAATAACTACATATCGTGACTATGAGATATGCCAGATAGATGTAAAAACCGCATTCCTCAAAGAAAACTTAGAGGATGATGATTATATTACACAATCTGAGGGTTTTACATCTAGTGGTAGTGACCACAAGGTATGCAAGTTTCAAAAATTCATTTATGAATTAAAATAAGCTCCTCCATGAAGGATTTGGGAGAAAGATCTTAAATTTTGGGGATAAAGATCTATATAGATAGATCTAGAAGGATGTTAGGCTAATCTAAATCCATGTACTTAGACAAAGTGCTAAAGAGGATTAACATCGAAAATTCCAAAAGGGGACTCTTGCCAATGAGTTATGGAATTTCTCTCTCTAAGGATATATCCCCTAAAGATAGCTAATGAGAGAGAAGATACATGAGTAGATTGGATCTATCATGTTCTCCATGTTATGTACAAAGCTTGATGTTGAATATGCTCTAATTGTTATGAGAAACTATCTGTCCAATCTAGGTAAACATCACTAGATAGCTGCGAAGAACATTCATAAGGTCTTAAGAAAACTAAAGATTTTTTTTTCATAAAGATAATTTGAAATTCGTTCTATATATAGATAAGTGTTCACCTTAAACGGTGGAGCAGTGAGTTAGAAATGTTCCAAGCAAGTGACCACTGTGGATTCGACCATGAAGGTAGAATACATTGTTGTATCTAAGGCTGTGAGGAAAGTTGTTTGGATAAAGAAGTTAATTACTAAGCTTGAAATGGTTTATGACATTGTAAATTCAGTATTGTGATATTGTGACAATAATGGAACTGTTATGCAGGTGTAGAAACCAAGGTCTCATCATAAATCTAAACAATTCTTGTAGCAATTCCATTTGATTAGAGAAATCATTGGAACAAGAAATGTAAAGATGAAAGAGTTTTATCAACAAATAATATTATGGATCCACTACCTAAAGCAATGGGTATGAGATACCTAGGTTATTGGTTTTAATACAAGTGGGAGGTTGATAGTAGTGTGTCCTATAAGCCAATAGCATTTAATGTTATGGGCATGTTACTTATAAATTGATCTTATTCATTTATTGATAATAAATAATTGTTAATGGAAATCAACTTATTTATAAAGTTAATTATAAATAAATGTATGTGTATTACATGATAAAGCCCAAAGAATAAGAGCAACGGAAATAAAAATCATGATGAGATCATGCTAGTGAGATGTATTTCCTTAAGCTTTATTATTAAATGTTCCTAATCATAGGATCACTAAGAAGGGAATTAGTGAATCCAGATAGATTGGTTCATATTATGTTTACTCAAAGAGTTGAGGGTGATTCATTTCATAGTCACTAGTGTACGAGACACTAAAACAAGTTATGTTGGTGTTTGTTAGAGAACAAGTACACCGAACTGTCTCGACTAAGAAATTCCTAATGAACATCTTGCTAGTTGTAAATTGAAATTCTTATGTTGCAGTTGTACAAGTGATCCTTAGATTTGAGGCACCATTGATATCTTGTGCATGGGTCATCATGCTTTGATGCTACCTAAATGTGATTCTAATCATGGTCACAAAAGGGTAGTAATTGGGTATGACCACTTATACATGGAAGTATGTGAGTGTACAATAGAGGATTCATCACTCTCAGTAAAAGAGAGAAAATGTCCTATTTAATTTGATTAATTCATAGCTTGAAAATTCCTTGGCCAATGTGGGGGTGAAAAATATAAAATAGTTTTTAATTTCACCATTTAAGTTATGTATGTGAGATCGAGATATATATGATTAAATATTTAAAGCTTGATAGTAAATCCATGCCTTAGGTTTAATCAGGGACATTGCATGATGGAATGATTGAATTATATGGTAACTGACAACGGAAAACTTCACATTAATTTATATTGTCTGTAATTAAGTCTTAATTATAGGAAAAAATTAAAAGCAGTTTTAATTCGAATTAAAATAAAAAGAATTTTAATTAATTGAATGGGATCCAATTGTTACTTAATTGTTACGACATACTGCCAACAAAATATTGAACCTAAGGGATCACACACAATTGGGTAATTACAAGAATAAAAAAAACTAATTAGTCAAAAGAGAGAATTATAAGAATTAATTAAACCAGAGGTTTAATTGTAATTCTAAAAATCCTATTTTTTTTTTTAAAAGTAAGGGCTCTATATAAAGGTTTTATTTGATAGAAACCCCAATATATTATTATTGTTGAAATTAGTTTTAGACACTTTCAATCTCTAGAAGGGCCGAATTTTCAGAGCTAACCTCAGGGAATTTTTTACCAGCCCTAGTGTTCTTCATCGCTTAGTGTTCGACATCATGGAAAAGAACATCCCTATTCTAGATTGCTCGTGTAGATATGCTTAGAGGTCAAACACTTGAATGGATAGTGAATTCGTTTCAAAGATCAACAATAATCTCCATCAAAGGTAAAAAAAAATCTCTAACCTTTTACGAAAATAATGTTTGGATCATTATTCTAGTAGATTCTTAGAGATTTATCTTAAGATTTAAGTCTATTGGTATAATTTTTTTAAAATTTTTCGCTACTTATTCTATGTATGTAGACTTATAGAGGTTTCTAGACTCTAGGAAGTGCATGGCCAGCTCAAAGCTGAAATGAACCATCTTCAAAGAGTTAAGGGTCAACCGAGGACTGAGTTGGCCCACACTAAAGCCTCTTCTGTGGAGAACTTCAGAAACTTTGAGGCCTTCAAAGAAGAGCTGCTAGAGAAATCTTAAGGGTACTTTGCTTAGAGGTGTGACTTTGCCAATGGGAAAAGGGCCGATCGTTGTCCTGACTTGGATTGGGCTAGCCTAGAAATTCTTGAGGAGCCTAATGAGCAAAAGATAGTTCTTGAGAATGCGGAGAGGACCAGAGTGGCGGAAAACAGAGCTGAGGTCCAATTTGAAGAGAACACGACTAAGGAAAAACCAAAGTCATAAGCTTAGGTTTTTTTCTTTTTTATTTTTACCTGTAACCGACCTTTGAGCCCTCCAATCTAAAGACTGTTTAGACGAATAAAGTAATTTTCTTTCAAATCGTTCTCTTGTCTATTTTTTCTGAATAAAGTTACTATAATTTTTTACAAGTTTTTAGACTTCGGACTTGTACTCTGGTCTTGGTCCTTAATCTCAGCTTAAGTTAAGTTGAGTAGTAGAACTTGAAAAATTTTTGCCTAAGTGTAGGACTTCAATATTTTACTTTAGAACCCGAGGTCCTCCATCTTAGTTCGAACTGAGTGAGGGCTCTTAGAATGAATTTTACCAAAGTGTTGGACCTCGGTTGTTCATTTCGGACTCGACATCTCCATTTTTGTCAACACATCTTTTTAGTGCTTTTGACTTCAGATTAGAACCTAGTTTGACTTCAATGCTTCATTGTCATCTTACTTAGGAAATTCCCAAGTGTGCAATGATAGGTTATGATTAGATTCTTCAAGACAGAGCATCTAATTAAAGCTTTAGCTTCAGTTATTTTGCAAGGTTTTTCATTTCGAACTAGGGCATCTTCGCAATATTCTAGTTATGCCACTCTATGTGTGGTGTTGAGGAATATAGCTGACATGTGACAAAATAAACCATATGTGTTTAATTCTTTAATAATTTACATGGCATGATAATTAAATACATTTATTGATAAATTTGCGCAAATATTTCGAGTTCCTTCTATCTTCTGAAGATCAAATGTTCCCTGCTGGGTGATCATTTTGACTCGGTACGAATTTTCCCAATTTGGTTCCAAATTTCTTGTGTCCCTAGGATTTGATGCTTCTTGCTTACTTTAGACCAAGTCTCCAAATCTAAAAGTCCTCTGCTTGACTTAGAAGTTGAAATACTTGATAGTGCACTATTGGTATAGGGCGAGATTTAGCAGGGCTTCATCTCAGACTCCTTTGATCAAGTCCAGGTTCATTTTAATCTTTTTTTGTTATACTTCTCATTAAACAACTGGATTCAGAGGGAAATTTCTTCTACCTCAACTAGGCCCACACCATCGGACTCAAAAGCTAAGAAGAAAAATGTCTCACCTGTAGGAGACCAAGATGTAGTTTTGTAGGCCTAGAGTGCGTGGGGGAGTTCTTGGACCCGAAGTCCTTTTGCATCTTCCAATATCTTCTTTAATATTTGTAGTATCATCTTGTTTGTGACTTTGGTCTAACCATTAGCTTGAGGGTACCCCATAGAGGATAATTTATGATCGATGTCGAGCTCTTCACAAAACCTCTTGAATTAAGCACTATCAAGCTGTTTTTCGTTTTTCGTGACCAAAACTCTTGGAAATCTGAACCTGTAGACTATTGACTTCTAAATGAAATATTTTTCCTTCAAGTTGGTGATATTGGCTACAGGTTCACCTTCGATCTACTCTTTGAAGCAATCGGTTGCCATAATTAAGAATTCAAGTTGACCTGATGCCTTGGAGAAAGGTCCCAGGATGTCGATACTCTACATTGTAAAGGGTATTGGGTTGATGATGACGGTTAAGGGATTGGCAGGATAATTAGGAATAAGATAAAGCTTCTTACACTAGATACATTTTCTGATAAAGTCAGTGGCTTCATCCTTCAGCTTCGGTCAGTAATGCCCCTGTCTCAAAATCTTGTGCGCTAAGGCTCGACCACCGAGGTGGTTCTCACAAACTTCTTTGTGGACTTCTCTCAGTGCATAGTCAACTTCTCTTAGATTGAGGCACTTTATATATAGTAAAGTTAAAGACCTTCTATAAAGGTGTCCCTTAATCATGCAAGATCTAGCTACCCTAGAAACTAACTTTTTGGCTTCGGTCTTGAATTTTGGAAGCTCATCATAATGTAGGTACTTGATAATAGGGGTCATCTAGTTGGGTGTGTCATCTATGTCCATTACCTCAACATCTTCTATGCTGGAGCTAGACAAGAGTTCGATATATACAGCTTACATATGTCTGAGGTCTTCGAGGATACTAACTGTGCCAAAGCATCGACTTTAGCATTTTTGGCTCTGGGTACTCAAGTTATTTTCATGTGCTTGAAGTGCTTAGTCGAGTCTTTTATTTTAGCCAGATATTTGATCATTCGCTTTCTTTTTGGCTTCATACTCCCCTGAAACCTAGTTCACCACCAACTACAAGTCATTGAAAACTTCTAATACTTCAACTATAATAGACATAACTAGTCTCATTCCAATGAGAAAGGCTTCATACCTAGCTCCATTCTTAGAAGCCTTGAAGTTGAATTGGAGTGTGTATCCAATTGTAAAGTATTCAGGACTAATGAAGATAAGTCTGACGCTACTACCTGACGAGTTGGAAGATCCATCTATGAATAGCTTCAAGCTAGATAGTTCATACTCTGGTTCAATCTACAGTTCTTTTGTAGGATGATTAGGAAATATGCATTCTATAATAAAGTCCATAAGAGCCTGGCCTTTGACGGTTGGCCAAGGCTTGAAACTGATCTCAAACTCGCCTAACTTTATAGACCACTCCACAAGTCGACCTGATAGATTGGGCTTCTAGAGGACCTACCATAAAGGATGGTCTATAAACACAGTGACCGGATGTGATTGAACATAAGGTCTCAGCTTTCCAGCTAAGATGATAACCATATAGGCCAGCTTTTTAATGGCTTGACACTTGAACTTAACATCTTAAATGATTAGACTGACATTGTAAATGGGCATTTGAATCTTTCATTCTTCTCAAATCAATATCGAACCTACGACCATTTTTCTAGCAGTTAAGTATATGAACAACTCTTCTCCTTCCTTAGGCTTAGTCAAAAGAAGAGGTGATCTCATATTTCTTTAATTCTTCAAATGAGAATTGAAACTCTCCAATCCACTAAAATTCTTTTATCTTTTTCAGTGTCTTAAAAAAAGGCATGCATTTTTTTTTATAGATTTTGACATGAACTGACTGAGGATAATGATACGACCTGTAAACTTTTGTACCTCTTTCAATGTATAAGGTGCCTCTATGTCCAGAACTACCTTGATCTTCTCCGGATTGGCCTTTATTCCTCTCTATGTCACCATAAATCCAAGAAACTTATCTGAAGTGACACAGAATGCACACTTAGAAGGGTTTAGCTTCATCTAGTGCTTCCTCAAGACCGAGAAGCACTCTTTCATGTTAGTTACATGGTTTGTTGATTGTAAACTTTTGATAAGCACGTTGTCCATGTATACTTAGATGTTGCAACCAATTTGGTCCTTGAACAACTTGTTTACTAACCTATAATAAATGGAACCAGTGTTCTTGAGTCCGAATGGAATCACATTGTAGCAATAGAGACCCTTCTCAGTTATGAATGTCATGTTCTATTGATCTAGTTCATACATTCAAATCTGATTGTACCCAAAATAGGCATCCATAAAGCTCAACATTTCATATCCCGAAGTTACATCAATTAACTAGTTTATTCTCAATAAGGAAGTTATTTTTTAGGCAGGCTTTGTTGAGATCAATGAAGTCAATGCAAATTCTCCATTTCCCATTTAACTTCCTCACCGTGAAAATATTGGTGAGCCACTTTGAGTAATCTATCTCTTTGATAAAGCCAACCTCTAGCAGCTTCTTGACTTCAGTTTTTATTTCTTGTTGCTTTTTTGGGGTGAATAATCATTTTTTTTGGATAACGAGCTTATGCTTGGGATTGATATTAAGGTGATGGACCATCACCTTATGATTAATGCCCGACATGTCTACTATTAAACATACAAAAAAGTGCTGATTCTTCTTCAAAAAAGTAATCAATTGTTCCTGGAGTTCACCGTCCAAGCTTGATCCAATCTAGATCATTGTTTTTCACTTCCCTCGTCGTCTGTCAAAGGGACTGAGATCAGTTCTTCCATAGGATTCCTTCTTGGAGTTTTTACATACTTCTTCAAGTACCATCTTTGGATCAGGTCCTCTATTTTATTCTTTAGGTACTTACACTCATATGTATCATGACCATGATCTTTATGAAATTAGCAGTATCGACTCATGTCTCGCTTTATAAGGAGTGACTTGATGTTTGTGGGTCATCTGAAAATGTCTTGACTGGTTATCTTTATTAGAAGGTATGACCTCAAGGTGTTGACGGGAGTGTAATTTTGAACCTTCTGGGTCTTACCTCTGATTTTTTACTTTTAGGGGCCTCATCTTGGATCTCTTTCTTATGGTTGGTCTTTGACTTAGACCTATCTGTTTCTTTCTTTTTTGTGCCCATCAGGGTGTCTTCTCACATCCTTCTAAAAGCTTTATCTTCCTCGGTTATGATAAATTCTTCTATCTTGGTTAAAAGGAATAGAATTGAGTGAATCTGGTTCTTGGATAGATAATGACTGAAGTTTGAGCCCTGAAGATAGTTGACAAAAGCCACACTGCTACCCTCCGTTCTAAGTCCTAAACTTACACCATAGCCACCGTGAATTGAGAGATGTAGTCCTTAAGTGGTTCGTCAACCTGTTGAGTAAAACTAAGGAGAATTTCCATTGTCCTCTTTAGTCCTCGATTGCTGAAGAAGTGAGTAGCGAATTGCTCGCTTAGATATTTGAAAAACTTGATAGAGCCAAAAGACAAGTGAGAAAATCAAGTTTTTATTGTTTCCCTGAGTGTGATAGGAAAGGCTCTACACATTATTACCTTAGAGTGCCCGTGGATGAAAATCCGAGACTTAAAGGTCTCTAAATGATCAATTGGGTTGGTTTCCCAGTGTAATGTTTGATGTTCAACATCTTGAAGTTTTCAAGCAGCCTCATTTCCATTATTTCTTCTGAGAAAAGGTTTCTTGAAGGCTTGATCATATCTAGGATGTTTAGCTAACTTGTCATCAGAGCGAGGTCTATATGCTTCTTCATCTGCTTTAACTGTTGGGAAACCTCAAGATGTTCTCATTCTCTATCTCTTTTCTGAGGCCAATATTCAGACACCGACTATTCTTCACTCACGTCAGGGGCTCGTATTTGGGTACTAAACCTGGGGGTTTCGGTGTGCGAGTTCAAATTCGGCCAACTTCCTTCTTATCGCCTTTGTGTCGGTGGTCATGTCGTTAGAAATCTTGGTTCTTTCTCTTTCTTCCTTGGTCTGGACCGTTTCTGATGGCGCACTTGGTCAGGTTGAGATTGGATCATGTCTGACACCATCTATGTAACTAGTGTGGTCAGGGCGTCATATTGAATTTGAAGCTCCTCATGCTCAGCACGACTGACTAAGGCTAAACAATTCTTTGCTAGACCAATCTCTGTTGGGCTGGAATAGGCCCACTCATTGTGGGCTTTAGGGTTTTTTCGACTCCCTGAAGCTTGATGAAGGTTATGCCCGCCCGTGTGCGCTACAATTTCTATCTTTTTTCTTTCTTCTTTGATAAACAAGTGTATAGAGCTTCGCAAGTTTAGGTTGGAAAGTGAAAGAGGTGAGGGGTAACTTCTTTGGCGGCTCCTTTAGATGAATTTTTTCATTCCCACAGATGGCATCAATCTATAGATGGCGAAAAGAAGGTTGAGGATATCATTGTCAAATTGGATCAAGGTTTGATGAGATTAATTCTTGGTACTGGCCACGTTCCTGTGTCCATGTCAGCTTGGTACACAAACCGCTACAAGGAACGCCACATGCAGTTTGGTTCTCTAAGGACCCTTCGATGATAAAGTCAATAAGTGTACTAAGATGAAGTGAAATGAAGAACAAGGGAAATATCGAAGTGAGAGAGAGCTGAAGTCGTTCAGGTTATGAAACTTGCATTTATAAGGCTTTGAGCTTCTTTATATAGGCTCTGGAGTGGGTCCCACAAGGGATATTATCCCATGTAGTTAGGTCTACTCCAAAGGATCTTGATCCATGTTGTTTAGGTTTGTAGGTCATGTCACAGCCTTACCATGTGCTCATGGGTCACGATACAACCTTACCATGTGCCTGCGAGTCACATCACAGCCTTATCTCGTGCCTTTGAGTTATGTCACAGTCTTACCCCATGTCTTTGGATCAACGAGTTATGTCATGGTCCACGTGTTCAAATTCTATTACGTAGGATATTTCTACCTATACCAATAAGAAAAATGAAAGGGGAAAATTTTTTTCTTTCTTAAATATTTGGTGGAAAGAAAAACAAATTAAAATTTGGAGATTTGGATTTGAATGTAGGATTTAAAAAGTGTTTTAAGGCTTTGGGAGCTAAAAAAAAACTTGTAAAGATCCAATTTTTCTTTAAATGGGCTTTGGATTGATTTTTGTTCTAAACGAAATAAGCCATTTTGGGTGTTAAAAAAATGAATTGGGCTTAGGGTGAATTAAAACATAGGGCTAAGGTACAAAACTCAGTAAAAGCTTGAAAAACATCTCCCTTTCCCTCCTTTCTCCTCCCCTCCGTCCTTGAGTAAATAATAACTTTTACACATTCACAAGTCTGGAATACGTAGGGATTAGCATGGAAACAGGTGGACCCGACCCAAACCGATGTAATGGGTTGGTTTGGGTTGAGATTTTCAAAACTTGGGCTGGATTAGGTCACGGGTTAAAAAAATTCAACTCGACCCAAACCGGTAACCCAATCATTATATAATTATAATATATATATATATATATATATATATAATCTTCTCATTTTCCTTTTTTTTAGAAACTCTCCAACAAAAAATACTAATTTCCATCAAATAAACCAATTATAATTTAAATATATGAGGAGTATGTTTCTTTATAATACTCTCTTCGTCCCAATTTATATGTCACGGAGCATTACTCATCCAGTTAAATGATTAATTTTTTTCTTGAACTTTAAATTAAGAAAGAAATTAAAATTTTACAAATATAGTTTCATAAAGTTCACAAGTATTCAAAAAATATTTTTTATAATTTTAAATCAATAACATATTAAAAAAAAATTAAAATTGCTTCAAAGAGTAAACTATAACATATAAATTGGGATAGAGAGAGTATTTTTTAGTTTAAGAAGACGGTTTGTTCTCATGAAAGTATTTCTTTTGGACTTTTAATGTACTTTCCAAAAGTTTATTGAATTGATTTGCTTATCTTATGTTCATTCACTTTATATTTTTTTTTTTGTATGATGGAACTTGGTTATGGAGATTCTAGAACCAAGTCTATAATAGTGTTGGATTTGATTTTTAAAGAATTTGATTGATCAAACACCTTAAAATCTAGTTTTTTATTTATTTTTATATGGTTTGTATTAAATTAAGGTTGTTTGAACTTTGTATGAAACGATTTAAGGCACTTAATTTGTAAATGACAATTTTTAAGATTTAATAATTTTTTGTATAGATTTAATTTTGCATCTAATGAATGATGAATAATTGTAGTAAAACATTTTTTTCTTACATAATATATTTGCATTAATTTTAAGTGAAAAAATACTAAACCGATAACCCAAACCGATTTGAATAAGTTAGGTTGAGTTGAGGTTGGATGGGTTCTTAGGTTGGGTTGAGGTTGGATAGATTCATAGGTTGGATTGATGTGATGTATCGGGTGCAAAACATCGTGTTTGCACTGGGTGGAAACTTGATGGGTCATTTTTTAGAATTTCATTAATAACGTTTGTACCTACTAATTAACATTACTAGTGAAATTTTAAAAAAAAAAATTCAGTTAAGTTTTCATCCGATGCAAAAATCTTATTTTGCACCCGGTGAAAAAAAAAAATTCTATTATATATGCTTTCTGATGGGATCACTTACACATGCAATCAAGTTTCATAAAAGTCTAAAAAAAAAAGTTTCAAAAAAGTAAGCATTAGTTAAAAGATACGTGGTAAATTTAAAAGAATCAAACGGTGAAAACCCATTACACGAACCGCAAAAATATAAAACTGCAAATCTATGTTGGGGAGACAAAGAGAAAGATGCTTATATACTTGAGTTAAATAATCTAACACAAAAAGGTAAGATGCTTATATACTTGCTGAGTTGGAAAGAAGGGGAAGATAATGGAAGCTGAATTCTCAGCACATGCTGCATCCAAAACAAAAGCAAGTAAGAGGCATTCATCTCTCCCAAGTGTCATGGATTCTAAATCTGCTCATCTTTTCATAAATTAATCCAAGTTAAACCTTGCAAACACCTTTACCTTTGCATTAACAAAAATATTGTTGACTTTACCCCAAAGTCCAATTAAATTGGTTGGAAGGTAGCTTTACCTTTACCTTTTGAAATTCACCTACCATCTTCCCATAAAGGAACAACTTTAATTAACACAATAAACTATAGGAAAATGATATTTACAGAAAATGTTTTGCTATATATGAAGAATGTTTTTGTCTTTTAATACATTAAAAAATAAAATAAAAAATTATTTTAAAGGACAATTTTTTTTATATATGTACCAAAAACGTCTATATATTCTATAAAAGTAGGTGATATGCCCTTCCAACATTTCACTATCAAATGTCAAAAACTACTAGTTAATTTTGTTTAAGGGACAACTAACCTAAAATTATTATGTGATTTTTTTGGGCTCCAAACCTTGGTTTAAAACAATTTGAGAAGTGCGATGTAAACTAATTTAATCGATAAAATTAAAAAAAAAATCTTAAAATTAATTTTTTGTCAAACTAAGCAGTAGGACAAAAAAAGAAGAAGAGGTCACCTTGTCTATAGTAGCCTATAAATTATAAACCCAAACTTCAATTAAAAAATTTAAATATTTCAAAAAATTATTAGTAATACTAGTTTTACTGTCATTCACTCTCGTCCCAAGCATTTTGAGGGGTAAAACAAAATTTAATATTTCAATATATATTTAAAAGGATTGTTAATATTTAATTTTAATTGACACGTTGATATATTATAAAATAATATCCACACATGAGGGGCATATGGATATACGATCAAAATAATCAGTTAGCATTTTTTAATCTCTAGTTTTAAATGAAAATATTTGTTTCTTTTCAGTTTTTTCAAAATAAAATTATAAAAAATTGATATATTATCATTTAAAAAATAAAAAAAGAAGGAGATCTACACTAATAAAATTCTAAGATAATTTTTGTTCCTCAATAATTTCATGAAGGGAAAGCAAGAATAATTGCACTGAAACCTAAAGCGTTTGTCTCGTTTAGTGTTGTTGGTATCCAGGGAAGTGAACAAATTTAATCTGGCATCTAATACCCCTATACGGAGACACGGAAACCAAAAAATCACAAATTTTAAAAAGTAGAATCCAAGATCCCATTGCCTTTGGCGCACTTTCAAGGCATAGAGAAGATTTGTTTTCTTCTTCAAACATTGTTTGTTTTCTCTTACCTTCATGGAACTTTCATTTTTGTTTTCTTGGGATTTTTGTTTGTGGTTTTCGTTTCAGTGTGAGAGAGAGATCAAGTTAGAAAGAGCAAAAGGTGACGAATTTGTTTATGGAGGGTACTGTCAGGGCCTGAAAAGCAAACGTGCCTGTGTCATTAGAAAAATAATTTACAATTAAGTTAGCTTACATTACACTTTTCAAATTAATTTTAAACCTAGAAAAATTTTAGTTGTAGTTGTCCCTTAAATAAAATTAGCCACAGTTAAAAACATGTTTAACGGTTTTTGACATTTGATAGTAAAATATGATGGTTTTTTTTTTAAGTCAATTTAATTTGTTTTCAAGGTATTTATTAATATAGAAAAAATATTCGGCACCAACATTTATTTTTACGAAAATTTATCGTAAAAGTAAACTAAATTACGGAAAAAAAAAACTCAATAAATATTAGAAGAGCATATCACCTACTTTTATGGAATACACATAGAGAAGTTTTTGGTATATATATAGGATTTTTTGTTTTTTAAAATTAATTTTTTATTTTTTAATGTATTAAAAGACAAAATCATTCTACATATATAGCAAAACATTTTATGTAAATAGCATTTTCCTATAGTTTATTGTGTTAATTAAAGTAGCTCCTTTTTATAATGAAGAAAAAGCTATCCGAAAAGGATAAAAGAGAAAAGAAAGAAAAAGTGAAGGAAGATAAAGTGAAATTAAAGTAAGACAAATTGCTAGTGACTTAACTGAGTTAGCAGAAAGTCAATAAAAGTACATTAAAAAGTGTGGCCCATTAGTACAGAGACAAACATACCCAACACATAAGCCCTTATTTTTATCTGGTATTACAAAAATACCCATCAGTATAAAAAAAAATAATAAATTCAGCTTTCGAGATGATAGTTCCCGTGAGGTTTTGGGTTCGAATTCTGTCACTGCGTTATATATTTTACTATTTACATTCTCCACATGGTCCTAAAACAAAGATTATGGGGACGGTTGTAATGATTCGTTATCAAAATAATAATAATAATAATAAGTTGTCTTGTTTATACATTTGATGGTAGATACATTTTTTTTGGATAAAATTCATATTTTTGATGTAAAACGTAACTTTTTGTGATAAAAATATAATTTTTATTATAAAAATATATGAATTTATCATAAAAAAAATATATATAGCAGCACTATAAAAAATCTATCTTTATGTGTGATTTGTTCAATTTTTAAGTTTTTATTTTAAATGTTTGTTTTGGGTGGTCCTATATTTTTACCAATATTCCTAACCATAAAAGAGCAAAATGTCAAAATATGGCTATTTGTTTGGAAGAGGGAAATGCTATGCATTATCTTCTTTCCTTTTCTAGTTTTAATCCATGGGAGTTTATCTTAATGCAATGCTATCTCTTTAAAGAATTTTAGTTCAATCCAAGAGGGTTTGCTTCCAGCATAAAAAGGGAAGAAAGCAATAAATAATAAGGAACACAAATCTTTTGGCTTTAATTAGTTTCTAGGGTTTAAGGGGAGGCTTTATTCAAGGGTTTAAATCTGGGATTTGGTTGATATTTGTCGTATGGGTCTCGTTTAAATTTGGATTGAATTTCAGACTATAACTTTTTTTTTTTTTTAAATGTCCAATTTGGGTTTTGAAGGGCTTAAACATCCTAGGCTGAGCCAATTGGGCTTAAAAGGGATGAAGACAACTTTTGGTTTGTGGGCTGTTGATCTAGAGAGTAAAATTTACAGTTGCAATAGCCAACTTCTGAAACTTACCAAATATAAGTCTCTAATTGAATAAAATCTGGAACTAAAGCCATTGGAATTGGGCCTGGCCTTAACTGTTTAGAGGTTCAATTTTTACTGCAAGTTTTTTTGTTAAACTTGGGCTAAGTTTTTGTATCATGCATAAGGGTCTTTTTGTGGGGGCATGCAATAAAATTTGGTGCCTTTTTAAAGAATTTTTTTAAGGGAAATTCGGCTATCCTTTGGGGTAAAGGACTTTAATTCACTATTGGGGCTTGGATTATAATTGTATGCTTTAAATTTTTATTATTGGATTTTTTTTTTAATATGGATTCCAGGATTTGGTCTTATAGTTTGCGATTTGAGCTTGGTCATTTCTGGCCTATCCCTTATCTCACTATTTTATACCTTAGGCTTCAATTCTTTTTTTTAATGTTTTTTTATATAGGTAGGTTTCAATTCAATTACTTGCATTAAAACTAATATTTTGGTTTAGTAAATGTTTTCTTGCTTGGACATCGACTTTACTTATTATGCTTGGGCATTCTACATTAGTTCTTGGGCCTTGACCTTTTAAGAAGCAATGTTTTTTTTTTTTTTTGGGTAACTAGGAAATTAAACATCAATTAAAAGAACAACTAAAAAATAGAAGTTCAAAACAAGACCAAACTAATACTGCATTCCACTTAAATGAATTTGAAATGAGTAAGCTTTCGATAAATTTCTATCAAAATTCTTAGAATTTACGATATGGACTTTTACAAAAAAAATTCATTTGAGTTAATTTATAAATGACTTTTAGTTTCAATTCTTTTAAAAATAAAGTGTAAATTCATATGTAAAAGAATTCTAATTTCAATTCATTTGGAAATTACTTGAGTTCATACCAAACAAAGCGTAAAAAATCTTCATGCCTCTTGAGTGTAGCTGTTGATGCAGAAAATTTTGTAAGTTACGCAAACGTGCCAAGATGGAATTGAATGTTGTCATGCACTCAAAATAGATCATGCGATTGTGAGATAGATTTACCGTATTCAGTGTTTCTTTCTCGGTTATAAGTAAAATGAGAACGATTCACCGTATTCAATGTCACTTTCTCGGATCCACACGTCCAAATATAAAATACTAGCAATGGGGATTTGATTGGTATGTTATTGCTACTCGTAGTTTTGTACCGCTATTCCTAGATAGAAGAGAAATTTATTGTTAAATTTGTCTAAGTGTTTTATTATTGAAAACTGTATATGAAGAAAGGGCAAAAATAATTGTCATATCCCTTAGAAGTAGGAACTAAATAAATTCAAAATCTTTAGACAAAACAAATTACTTCATTAATCAATCCAAGCAAAATAGTGTTAGAAATTTTTTTAAATTCCGCACAATTATTCATGGTTTTTTAATAGCCATTATCTTGGCATTTTAATATAATAATCAAATTAAGAGTTACACATTTTGTAACTATCAAATGACTTTTCAATAATCATTATTTGGCTATTTTAATATAGTCAATAAATTGAAAGTTACAAATTTGTGATTAATCTCAATAAAATGAGAGTTACAAATTCTATAATTATTTCTATTTTAAATTTTGAATTAAATTCTTAGGCTCATTTGTGCCTATAAATACCAAGATTTTCAAGAACCTAATACACACAATTTATCAGATTCTTTTTTTTTCTACTTTCTACATATTTGTGTTTTTGGCCAACCTTGATCGGGTCTGTTCACCGCGCTTCCCAATGGATGTGCACATTGTAGGAGGTAAAGTTGCGAGCACATGGGTTTTATCTTAGAGTCGGTCTTAGACATTTGTACCTGCACGTAGGGAGACTATAATGGCTTTAGGACAGTAGCTTTCCGCGACTCACAGGACAGCTCCTTTTGTTTTCTCTATTTTAATTAATTATTTTATTTTATTATACATTATTGCTTAATATCATATATTTATATTATGTTAAAATTATTTTGATTTCTACAAGTATATATTTTGAAATTATCTAGTTAGTTTTTATCACCAATTATATAAAAAAAATCCAATAGCTAAAGCCGTTATAATATTATTAACAAGTGGTTATCAACTAGTTTAGTTTGTAGAATCGCTTGTTATTGTAAAAGAGACTAGGAATCAAACCCTCTCACTCTAAGGATAACTTGAAAAGTTCTACCGATATAACCAATGTAGAAAATTTTGGATACCTGAACTGAAATGGCTTGATTTTTATTTTCTAGTGCTAGCTTATATTCAATTGAAAATTCTAAACTAGTAAATGTTCATATTCTTGAATATGCACTTGGTAACACGTTTCTTTGAGATTGATAATTGGATTTATGGTATAAATATATGAGTGAATTGCATGCACTTCTCATAATTTTTTTTTTTTTTTTGTGGTGATTTGCATGTAATCAGTCGGTGTGATCTCAATTCTGTGTATTTGATCATAGCCTAAGTTGTTTGTATTTAATCTTTTGCCTCAGTTTTGACTTAAAAATTTTGGTACGTGTATACCTTTCACCATCCTGTATTGAAGCAAGCACAAATCACTTATTTTTATTGTCATTCATCTTGTCAAATATATTCTATGGTGGACAAAGTTTCGTTAAAAAAAAATGTGTCCAGAAGGGTGATCTTTTGATCTAATACCTGTGAGTTGTTACAAAAGATCTTCATTTTCTCTGTGAGTTGTTATATATTATGATGATTTAGTATTATTAACATGTGGTATCGTAGCTAGGTTTTGCATGTGTTAGATACCTAGTTTTATATATCATGTTACATATGTATGTTTTTTTCCATGATATATACAATATATTAATATATAGGAATTTTGAATGTGTTACATATATTTATCTATATATGTATGAGAATTTTGTTTGTATTATATATCAATTTTTTTTAATAAATACTTGATATATATATATATATATATATATATGCTTTTGTGTGAATTGTTGATGTTAAAAGAGTGATTATAGGGATAGTTAGATTGAATTTTCAGTTTAGAAAGAACAAAAGAAATTCAAGTACAAAACATATATATTTATTATATGTAAGAGATTTACATTAAAGACAATTTTGAAATAAAAAAAATCAATTACAAAGTTATAGTACCAAATCATTACATTATTGTAATAAAATGACAAGAAAATACTTTCTTCATTCGCTTGGGAATGTTGTCAAACCGTGTGCTGATTTAGTGATTTTGATCTATTTGTCACTGATTTATATGTCTCTAATAAAAAAATATTATTAAATTATTTATATAATTATTATAGTAGCATATATGCATATTAACTTAATATTATTAAGTATGACTTTAAGTATCATTCCATTAATGCTGTAAATGTTATAAAAAAAATATATCAAACTAAACCATCATTACGTTATAAATGTAAACATTATTGTAAATGTTATATAATTAAATTAATAAATGTTAAGTACATAAAGACCATGATTATACCAATATAATAATCACTATAATGAATTATTATAAACGTTATAAATGTTTAATGACTATAAAAAAAACGTTAGTTCATTTAATCGAAGTTGAGGCATAGAGCTTTGATGTATTTGAATTTCTCTATGACTTCATAAAATATAAGTTAATTATTTATCATAGAGTATCCTGATAATGTGATATCAATGAAAACATAATAATCACTTGATTTTTCCTTATTGATTAAAAAATGAAATTAAAATAACAAAAAAAAATTATATACTAAATTAAAAAAATCAAATCAAATTGACGAATTATGAATTATTGTAAGACCTAGCTAGTGTTTTTGATCAGCAACCTAGTGTTTTATATATGTGCTTTATATATATTCTAGTGTTTTATATATTTCGAAATATTTGCATGTCTCTATTTACAGATGTGATATCAAAGTTTTCTTCTTTGGTATAACTTATTCTAGAATTTGGTTGAAAATTTTGCACTCTGAATAAGAGGTATCTGTTAATGTAAGAAAATATTTTTTTATGAATTATTAAGAAATATATGTGTGTGTGTGTGTGTATATATATATAAAGAATATTATATATAGTGCTTAGAATATATTCAGTGACTTAGAACTATTTGTTTCATATATTAGTCTATGACAATTCAAATATATAGTGGGAATGGTAACACCATATTTGTTAAATAGAGTGCATTGATCAAAAACTTAAGTTAGAAACAAAATTGGAGCAAAACTTATATAAATTAAAAGCAAGAGAGATTTTACACCTGAATCTTTCAGTCAAAGTTTGACTGGTGATTGATATAAAGCTTTTGTGTATATATATAAAGAGAGAGAGAGAGAGAGAGAGAGAGAGAGAGAGAGAGATTTAAAAAAAAATACGAAAAAACAATCGTAAGTATCTATATAAAGCAATCAATAATATAATTCTTTATTATATCATCCTTTCTATTCATCTATCATCAAAATTGTTTCATTATGAGACTCATTTATCTATCAATCATTTAATACTCAAAACTGATTCTTTAGCGTCTTAGACATTAATAATAAATATTTAAAACAAATATAATGCATGAAGTTAAATTATCTTTCTTTCTTTCTCATTAAATCATTTCATATTATCATCTGGGAACGTCTTCCCACATGGCGACTTATTTCATCCAGACCTGCTACTGGCCTAGTCTTCTCAGCTAGACTAGCTGCCTTCCTGGTATTCTCAGCCAGACTAGCTATCTTCTTGATCTTCCCTTTTATGCATATGAGCAATAATATGCAAGCAAGTATATATCAAAACATTCAATTCAACTATCTAGCTCTTTCTCAAAATTATTATTTTTATCATATTTATTAAATTGTCTCCTCATATATCATATCAATTTTTCAATCATATTTTTCAGAAATTTCATATAACTTCTCAGCATATTTTTCATTAATCCATCATTTTTTAAAAATATAAATTATTATATAATTAATATTCAACATACTAATTAATCCCTAATCAATCAATTATCATACTTAATAGCAAATACATCATTAAATCATTATAATTCAACAATTTATTCAAATATCATAAATTCATATTTTTATTGGTCTCGATTACTAAAAGTAAATTTAACTCACCACGTAGCACTTAAAGCTACTCATGGATCACCTCTTTGCCTTTCCTACTCCTTTCAGTATTTTCTTGAGATTTCTGATCACCAACACCTAATTATAAACTTTCATAAATCTTACTATTAAATAACTTAATTCAAACAATATAATTATTTAATTATGAGTCTTATTGAAAATTTACTTCAAATATAATGAAATCTTGCTATTGTAATTGAATGATTGTACTATCTCTAATACTGGAGAAACTTTCTTTATAACTCTTTGCTAAGAAATTTGAATTGAAAAAAGAAAGAAACCAAACAGGATTTGGTAAGAAAAACAAAATAAAGTTTCTAAGTAAGAAAAACAAAATAAAGTCTCTGAACACAGAGACTTATAAACTTTTTTCTTCTTTCTCCACCACTTCACCATTCAGATTTTTTTTCCTTTACCACTCAGAGACTGTTCAGTTTTTTTTTTTTGTTCCGCCGCTTCGTGAAGTCTACGATTTTTTTAAATACAATTCACATATTTACCATTGGTTATTTACAATTCTTCCATCATTTAAATTTACTGTTTTGACATTACATAATTACTATTTTACCATTTATCCTTTAAAATCAAATTTTCATATTTTCTTCCTTCCAAAAATTTTATAAAAATTATAGAGAAATATAAAAATTTATATTTTCTTGCAATTTTTTAACATCATTTTCCTCAACTTTAGTCAATATTTTTCTTCAAAATTCTTTCATTTCAACTTCAAATTTCAAAATTTTTAGTACTTTCTTTTTCAAAAATTTCTAACTCTTTTAAAAAAAATTCAATATTATCTTTCAAATATTATTCCAATTCAATACTAAACTTTCATCAATGGATTATTTAATTCAATATAATATTTAAAATTACTTCTTTACTCTTATTTTAAGAACACGAGTACTACATGTTAGGTGAAGGTACAATGGGAGAAGCAAGTTCGAGTAACTTTGCTTTGAGAAGAGTATCTAGATTAAGTGTTGCTGAAGAAAGTTCTAAAGGCAATGAAGTGATTTACGGATAGTGCTTGGTTCTTATTGATGAGTTCACTTTACTTCCAATAAGCGAAAAAGAAGTAAGAAATGTTGATAAAACTTAAAATGAACTATCAATGAGAAAAGATAAATGATATATTAAATTTGAAGGAATAAATAATATAGGTATGAATTTAATGAATAAAGTGAAATAAATTCTCGATGATGTTAATTTGATGAAATGATTGAGTGTATGTATATATATAATAATAATAAATTGTATTATTGGAAGGGTGTGTAAATCATATAGATTGAATTGTTATGATAAATCGAAAATTTTGTGATGTAGTTATTGGATTGTAATGTTGTCATCCTTGTGCTTGCTTATATGTGATTGTACATACATTGTACGGTCACAAAATAGGGGTGTGGTCTAAAGAAAACCAGAACAATGATTGATCTAAATGAGTGATTGAATGTCGGCACATAAAGAGACATCTCTAATACTTATATCAGAGACTAATACAGATGCCCATACTTAAGTTATTGGTATAGATGAAAATGAGATAAAAAATGATTTGTGATGAGATGTGATGTGATGTGATGAGATATGGAACAAAATAAGGAGACTATGCATATGCATTCACATCAATTCTCATTATTTCATTGAGATGTTTGATAAATCAATGTGATTATGAAATTTTGTGATGAGTAACGAGAATAATTATGTTGAACTAGATATCCTGAGTGATATCTATATTTGAATGAAATTCTCAAAATATAATATGATATGAAATATGATGATTAAATGAAGTACAATGACTTGTAAATTAGTTTTAAATAAAATTATAAATTGAAGTATACAACTCGAGTACTTCGAGTAAATTGGGACTTCACTGAGCTGTATAAAGCTCACATCTTCCCTATTTATTAAATTTCAGGTTGAAAGCAGAAAGGTTGATAGAGTTTTGTTATATGAGTTCTATTTGTGGCTGTTAGGTGGGTCAACATGGTCGACATCCTCGTGAAACATTTTCTTTTATTTGTAATCGAGTTTTGTATTTAATCATTCATAGACATTTTTACTGTTATGTAAATAAATTCCGTATCTCTTCGAGAATGTCTCGTGATGCATATGATGTAAAATTGTTTAAAGTTTTGAAATTTGTTGCATGTCTATGCTTAGTGCTGAAAAGTGACGAGTCCATATTGAGTGGGCCCGTCTGGGATGGGTCATTATAAATAATATAAGTTTAAAGCTTTTAACTGCTATTATTTTTCATATTGATTTATATATATGTAATGAATATATATCTTATGCATTTTGTTTGTTTTTTTTTAGGATTTTGTTGCTTTGGAAGATGATGCTAAGCCCTGAGGAAATGACGGCATGGACTTGGCAAGCCCGTGATTTGATTTTAAAACAACATTGTATTAAATTTACGTATATTGTATTGTTGAAAACGATCGAATTTGTATTTTTATAATATTTTATTAATTTAATTAGTACTTGATGATGTGTTATTTAATTATGAATGCATTTAGAACAAGTTTAAACATGAAAATAATATATATATATATATATATATATATATATATATATATATATATTATTAGCGAGGGATTTATTCCCTCGGTGATAATCATTATGAAATTTAAATTTTAAAATTCATTGATTACCACCGAGGAATAATTCCCTTGGTGCTAATATAATTTAATTTTAAAATTACTTGTCACCAAGGAATTTATTTCGTCAGCAATAATTTAATTTTAAAAAATAAATTCTCTCAGTGATAAGTAATTTTTTATTTAAAAGCAACGAAAAAATAATTTTTTTGAAAAACTTATCACTGATGAATATTCCATCGGTAAAAGTCGTCAGTGATATGATTTTCTCCGACAGATTTTTGAACCATCGATGAAAAATGCTATCAGCGAGGAGGGTATCATCTATGGAGTCATCACTGATGAAAGTCCGTCGGTGATGACTATCATTAACGGATTTTTGAGAATCTATTGTTGATACCCTTTTTCTTGTAGTGAAAATTAGTATCAAATTCAGCACATGGTTTCAAAACAAGCTCAGAACAATCCATCAATTTCTAGCTCAACTTCATATTTATATTTTATATTTTTAATTTATTGAGTATATCTCTCAAGATGATCTTATATTAACTTTAGTTTCACTTAGCTATGTTAATTCTTCTTTTACATCAAACGAAAAAATGATGAATATGAATCGAAAAACTGAATTTTATAAATTTTATTTAATTCATTTGAAATTTTATAATTTAATATAAAATAAATCAAACAAGAAGAATAAATCTGGTGGTGATTTTGAAAAGGCATTTGGCACAACTATTGACTTCCTTGATCATTATTAATTGAGCCATTATGATAAGTTGAAGTGTATGTGAAATTTAGATTGATTCATTAGTGGTGTTTTCTTATTTTGACAAGCAAGAATCACTTCATTTGATTCACAGCAAAGTGCTATTAATGTAACTTTACTTTCAATTATCACGTATTTAATATTCTTTATGATGTAATTAAAAAAACAGAAATCTTTTTTCCAATTTGCATATCCTCTATGGACCATGTTTGCATGGCCCGAATACCATGTTTGTCTACATAAAAAAAGATGAAATGTCATATTTGTCCACTATTGCAATAAAAGAAAGGTTAGATCTATATTTACTACAATCAATAGCAATTGGCATGTAATAAAATAAAAGTTTATAGAATAAAATAAAAAAAAGTGGGTGCCTCAAATCGTATACTACAAAGGAGGATAAGAATTATAGGCTTTTGTTGTCACATGGCATATGCCCTACAATGACGACAACAACAAACAACCCATACATAGATAGATAGATATCTCTTTAGATTTTTGTTTATGTTTAAAAGCGGACACATATATATATATATATATATATATATATATATATATATATATATATATATAAATGCCTTTGGTAGAGATACATATTTTTAGGTCTTTCTCGTTCTCTCTCATATTTTGGGGCTTTTCTCTCTCCTCTCTCTATCCTCCGTTCTCTCTTTTTCTTATGTTTCTCTCTCCTCTCTTTTTTCTCAATCTCTCTCAGGTTTCTCTCTCCTCTCTCCTCCTCTCTCTTTCCAGAAGGGCAAAACCTTAAAGAGTCGTTTACACTCCCCCAGTAAGTTTTCTCTCTCTTCTCTTTTTTTCTAAAATTTGAATATATGGGGTCCTTGAACTATTAACCTCTCATTTTCATATACATAATATAAAAATGTATACACAACATATATTTTGAATGTTTAATTGTTTCATCAGGTTGTTAGTTTTTCATCCTATTGCGTAGATCTGCATTTGAATTTCCTAGATTTTGAAACCCTAATTTGTTAATTTTTTCCCTTTTTTTTACTTGAAATTAATAGATCTGCATGTAGATTTCTTTGTGGGGTCTGTTTGATTTCTAAGAAAATGTGGAGAAATGGAAAATTTTGTGAATCTTAAAAGTTTCCATTTCTTTTGATTAGAATCTTGAGATTTCCATTTCCATTGATGGGGAATCTTGAGATTTTCCATTTCTGTATATTTGAATCTTAAATTATCTATATTATGGATCTGAGAAATGAAAGGCTTTGGCTTGATTGAGTTAGGATATTCGTTTCTTGATAGAAATGCGGCGGATGATGCCATTCAAAACTTCTCTTCCTATGTTTTCTCGGCATTCAAGATGAAATTTAGACATTCTTTACTTGAGTATTGTTACAATTTCAGGATGATCTTTCTGGGTATAGTACAAATTTCTATTTGGGAAGCGTTTTCTTATAGATCTCCTTGTGCTGATTATTGTTAACACGTGTAATTTCTTATCTTTGAAGGCTTTGCTTTGTTTATACGTTTGGGTTGTTTCTAATTTTTGTTTCCATTTTTATGGTCCTCGAGGACCGTTTCATAGCCAATGCAAGGAGAAAGGGTTACAATGCCATTAATATGTCTAGTCAAATCATTACAAATGCTTAATCTTTTCGTTGTTGTGTTAATACCTTATGTAGTTCTCATGGATGACGATGCATTGAACATCCGCAATTGGGGTTATTATGAGCCGTCCTCCTTTAAAGGGAATCTAGGTCTGCAGCTCATGTCAAGCATGGCTGACCGCAACACAAAGCCTTTTCTAACTGGTCGTGATCCCAATATCATGGTTGGTCCCAATGGGGCGTACCATCCGCGGGATTGTGTTGTTTCGGAAGCACATATGCCTATGAACTATAGTTGGATAAACCAGCAGAGAGACAAGTTTTTTAACATGCTGCCCGCAAATCCTCCCAATTATAGCGTTCTTCCTGAAACTTCAGGAGCTCAATCCATGCAGATTTTGCAGCCACCACCCAATTTGTCAAGGGATGAGAGGGTGGTGAGTAGAATTGAGGAGCCTGTTGCTGATAAGGAAGGTGTTCAATTGAAGAAAAGGCAGGGTGGGGGTGCCCCCAAAACCCCAAAAGCAAAGAAGCCTAGGAAGCCAAGGGATAATAACAACCCTACAGTTCAACGCGTGAAGCCAGTTAAGAAGAGTATGGATGTTGTAATAAATGGGATTGATATGGACATTTCAGGCATTCCTATTCCAGTTTGCTCGTGCACTGGAACTCCTCAGCAGTGTTATCGATGGGGCTGTGGTGGTTGGCAATCTGCTTGTTGTACTACAAATGTATCGATGTATCCTTTGCCAATGAGCACTAAACGGCGTGGTGCAAGGATAGCTGGACGGAAAATGAGTCAAGGTGCATTTAAGAAGGTATTGGAGAAACTTGCAGCTGAAGGTTATAACTTTGCTAATCCAATTGACTTGAAAACTCACTGGGCAAGGCATGGTACCAACAAGTTTGTCACTATAAGGTAGATGTTGGTACCGAATGGTGGGACTCCTGTTGCATTTGGTCTCCTTCATCTGTAGATATATCTGTGACCTTTTGCGGAGATCTTTCTGGTACTTTCTAGGTCATGATGTGTTTTTGAAATTCAGATACGTGGTTCTTTGGAGTTGTTAATTTTATTTCTGCTTGTGTTATAAGGGCAACCAGTAATTTCTGGTCTCCAGGATTTAGGATGTGGATGAGTTCTCATTACCCGGATCCTTATCGGATTATATACATTCATCCTTTAATCGAATGTTATCAGACATTGGCAATTGAATGCTTCTTTTGCCCGTTGCTTATTTAGTGAAATGCAATGATGCATTGTTTAATTTGTTGTTTTATTAGAAGCAATTCAATGATATAAGTGGAGAATGACTTTGATTCAAAGTTGGATTTTCCTGATATTGTTGATTAATGGCACAAGGATGTCTGAAGTATTCCTTTCTTATTCATCATGTCTAGTTTGATGAAGTCTGTTGTTTTTGGTACATTGATTTAGGCATGATAGTTCTATACTCATATAGAGACATCGAAGTTCCTTGAAGTTTAGTGCAGGAACCTAATTGTATATCTGTGCATTTGTAAGTGTTTCCCATGGATTGTGCCACCTGTTTTCTTTCTTCTTCTAGCATGCATGGAAACTTTGAGAAGTTTTATGCGCACAAGATAAAATTCAGTTACAGGGGTATGCATTAAGTCATATAATTCACGCTCAATAACAAATTTTAGAAATGTGATGGAAAATTCAAGTTAATCTTCCAATGATTGTTGGGACATTGCAATGTATTTGTTCTAAACAGCTCTCAAAATGTTCTTGACTTTCCTACTAACCCTACGAAACTTGACTTTTATCTTTAGTATTCTTTCAATGCAATTTTCTGTTTTCTGTTGCTTTCTTCCGCATAGTTCTTATCTTGTCAAGAGAAGAACAGGTTTTTTGGACCCGAAAAGAAAGATATACTTCTGAGTTGTAACTGCTATGCATGGGGTATTCCTATCATGTATATTAATTTAACTTTTGAATATGACAACAATAAGGTGATTTTTTGAGTTGTAAAGCAGTCTATACTAGTTTATGGGAGTCGAATCATTTATAGAAGATATTGTTTTTGTTACTTTGATACTCCATAATTGCCTGCTGTTTGTCTTCCATTGAAGTCATGAGGCAGGTCCTTGCTTAAGTCTATACGCAATTTGAGCTGTCTTATCAATAAGGCATGCTTTTACTAATTTGTTCTTAGTGCATCATTTTCTCAAATGACGGAAAAGGTAAAGGATTGAAATCATTTATTTTTTTTGTGTTGCTTGCGCAGTTTTGGAAGTCATGAGGCAGGTCCATGCTTAAGTCTATACGCAATTTGAGCTGTCTTATCGATAAGGCATGCTTTTACTAATTTGTTCTTAATGCATAATTTTCTCAAATGACGGAAATGGTAAAGGATTGAAATCATTTATTTTTTCGTGTTGCTTGCGCAGTTTTGGAAAATTTTTACCCGTCAATGAACATTTGTTTTCCCTTATCGTGAAAAGTTATTTAAGTTTCTATAGGTTAGGGCTTCTATTGTGCTATTCTACAAGAGGCAGGCGAACAAGTCCTTGTCTTTGAGGTAATACACTGTTAGTAGTTTAACAGTGTATTTGAGACAAGGAGGAAGGGAGGGGATTGGTATTATAACATTGTTAGGAGATCTCCAATCCCCTTCAAACTTTAATTTTTCATTCTTTTTGATTTATGCTACGGAAAGAGATTAAAATTTATTAATTTAACTATTTTTTTTCCCCTCAAAAGGATTTTTATCCTTTTTTGCTTTCAAATTTTTTTTTTATTTAACTTTAAAACAAAGAAAGGGTACTTCCTCTCATTTTTAAAATGCCCCTCCCTATTTTCTCCTTCAAGTTTTCAATTGCAGTGTAAAACTTTGCTAAATGACATTCGGGAACTAACAGTCATCCTGATCATTCCTCACCATTTTAGAGATGTGAGGGCTTCTCTTTCACACGCTCTGAAAGTGGAAAGAAGTAATTACTAGATTATGGCCTGTGGTTATCTTGTGAATTTTATAAATAACTTGGTTGAAGAGTATGTGAAGTTCTGTGAGTCTGAGCTTAGTTCAACAATTATCTCTCCTTTTCAATTAATAAAACAAAGAATTTCAAGTTTCAATATATAAATGTCAAATGGCATGGGAGTACTGAAATAGTAGATTGCTGTGACTAGTAAAATATGGTAGTGCTTTGTGCAGCGATATTGTTGAGAATTTGCTGTGTCACGGCCAAGAATCACATTTTTCTTGAGACAAAGCTGTCATACCAATCACAAAAAAGTGAATATGTTTTCAGTCAATAGGTAAGAGATGCCTTACGTTTGACAAAGAAATCGTTAATATGATTTGAAATGTAAATATTAATCTAAAATAGTATGGTATGTAAATACGGAGCCAGACAACAATGCTTAAAACTACTTTTACAAAGGTTATAAAATCATCTGGCGAGAGATGTGAAGCAAATAGATTTGAGCTTTTTTATCTGTAACAATTTGATTTACATTTGTTTGTATTAATTTAACCGATACTCAAAAGTAGGCAATATAGAGATGTAAAATCGATAAAACTTCAAAAAATGTATATATATATATATATATATATTTTAAAATAATGTTGATGCACAAATCCTTGTGAACTAGTAGACATAGAAATGTCGCCATGCACGAGCAAATCTGTAAGGAAGAAAACCAAAAAAGGCCTTAAGTCAGAGACTTTGGACAGAGAATATAAGGAAAGGAAATTAAGGTTTTTAATAAATGCATACATGTACCTTGAGTCTACCTTCTTTATATAGGGGTTAGGGTTCTAATCTTTGTAGAAGTAAGAGTACTTGCCAACCATGTAATTGAAATAATTTCGTATTCTAATGCAATTAGGGTTTCTAGTTTTACTGAAGTTTAGGAATTCAGATTTACTTTCCCTTCTTAAAAATAGTGATTACCTTTAAAATTTTGGACAAATTTTGACTTTTTACTTCATGGATGCCGCGTGTCATTCGTTTATTAGACATGGTTTTTAACCCACAATATAAACCCCTACTTGCTGATTATATTGGCCTTTTAGGCTTTTCTATTGTCTAATAATATGGGGCCCTAGGTCCATTATCT
The DNA here is from genome assembly GCA_023935145.1 of Bretschneidera sinensis. NCBI lineage: Eukaryota > Viridiplantae > Streptophyta > Magnoliopsida > Brassicales > Akaniaceae > Bretschneidera > Bretschneidera sinensis. Next base: position 6,307,598 of record CM043705.1, read on the forward strand.
TAAGTACCCTGAGGTACTCTTGTTGGTCTAGGGACCAATTTGTTTTTTTTGGGGTCCTTCGTCCCATTTTAGTATATCTCGGATATCAACTTAATCCAGGGGTAAAGAATGTTTTCTTCTTCTTCTTGTTTTGTTTTGTCTACTCAACTTATCTTTTTGTAAAGCCCATTGGGCCTTTTATTATTTGGGGTTTGGGGATATGTGAGAGTATATAAGTCTAGTTAATCTTGAAGTGGACATCAAATAAAAGTTTTTTTTCTTTATTTTTAATTTAAATTTTTAAGTCATTGCCTTTTAATAGCTAATGTTAATGCCATGTTCTTTTGTGGTTAATTTATTTTGTTAACACTTATATGCATCGTTTGCGATATCTATGTTACTAACGATACACTGTAAAACTTGTGGAAACTTGTGGATCACACCTACTCTCAATAGACCTCTTGAATTTTAGCATGGTAACGTAGACCTAAATAGTTAAAATAATATTAAATTAGGAATAAATATTAGGACAATCACTTTCTTAAAAAGTGTTCAATTAGCCTAATGAAATGATTGATGAAGACTCCATAATTTTTAAATTAAACACTCCATTTTATCCCCGAAGGAAATAAATTGAAAATTAAAAGAAAACTCAAAGAAAATCGTCACTAAAATTTGGTTTTCATTTAGGCGGGTATCAACCGAAAACATCTTACCTGCAATTGACTTCAAAGACTTAGAGACATTTATTGACTATTGTAGGGACAAATTAACCAAAATAAAGAAAACAAGTATATGTCGTGGTTATGGTTTTTCGGAAATTGTCCACATTGACACTAGTGGACCCTATTAAACTATATTGTGTAAATGCAAATACTTTATAACTTTCATTGATGATTATCCTCGATATGGATTGTAGACACCACATTTTGCACCCTGTAGTAATTAACAATCGCCTTCTCCGTAGACCTCAATAAAAATAACAAAAACAATTGTTTGTGTGTGCATTCGAGGTATGATCTTTGTCAGTTTAATGATTGCTATGATTAGTGGATGATTTAAAAGAAAATAAAAGGAGGCATTAAAGATAGAAAGATAAAACAATCAAATTTTCTTGTTTTGAGAACCTAACTTTCAAGCTCAATAAATTTTTATTCACAAAACCTAAGAATGTGCCCTTTAGATTGGTAGATCGTTTAATTATATTTCTTTTGATATATTATGGGCCTTCATATGATAAAAGATGAGTGAGAAATTAAATTTTTTTTTTACCAAAGCAGTTCTAAAACCGATAAGTTTTAGTGTCTCGGGCCTTATTTAAAATCAGTAAAGAATTTTTGTACGAGACCATTTTGGTATGTAAGTAGAGTTCTGGGGCTCTCTAGTACAAGATCACTCCAAAAGGCCTTCACATGAGTGCACCAGGCCATTTGAAGATAGGGTTCAAAATTTGTTAGTTTTCAAATTAAAACAAGGATTTCTCTTTTGGAAATTTCCTCATTGGAGATTGCTTTGGCTCCAAGTCGAAGAGACCTAATTCCTAATCCTAATAGAACCTTTTGTAACTTATAAGTACATTCTTATAACACTACTGAAAGGAAATTTGGCTGAGCATATATTGAATTTTCGGATTTTGAGAGAATTAGTGAGAAAAAGTGTAAAATAATTGAGTTTTAGTGAGAGAAACACAAAAATATTGAGTTAAACCCTAATACCATACCCTTAGAATACGAATTCTATTATTCAAAGAAGAAGAACACTAAAAAACAAGTAATCTTTGATCATAGCAAACAATGAGCGAAGTGGAGAATCGTTCCGCAATCGCAAGCAACTCAAGAACAAGTATCTTTTTGAGGACCAAGAAGACTGCCCCTTCCCTCATTTGGAGAAGAAGAGGAGTTCCTTTTCCTTGTTTTCCATGCTATATAAATTAAGGAAGATCCTAAAAAGTTTCTTTGATCTTGCAAGAATTCAAGCACGCTTCAAAGGTAGAATTTAATCTCTTATCTCTCAAAATTCGTAACTTTTCTTTTTCTTCACATGGTTCATATTTATAAATCGATTGCTTGTCTAAGCAAGTATTTTTATGTGATTTGATGACTTAATATTCTTAATATATAAAGCTAGAAATTAATTTGAATGTTTGGATTATTTAAAATACGTTAAGAAATAATAGAAATAAAAAAACTTGAAACTAGGTGAAGTAGGAAAACCTACTGACCAGGGCATCACTTTTGAGGAAAATTACGGCAGGGCACCACTTTAAAGCTACGCCCCAACCCAGAATTTCTCAATGTTTATGTTTGTTCCTGTTTTGCTTTCAATACTTGATTCAAATGTTCTACGTTTCGATATTAGTTTTATGATCTATATAAATTCTATAAACAATCTAGTGACATATTTTAAGACTCTTAATCACCAATTAACTTACTTGAATGTTCATGAACTCAAACTCTAAAAGAACAAGCTTTAATGATGATTTTTTTTATTTAGGATGCTAGAGCATGTTATGGATCTTTACAGATATTATATGATGATATAAGTAATTTAAAATTGATGTATTTTGTTAGATGATCACTCTATGATATGATTTTATGATGATATGCATCTTCACATGTCTTTAATTCATACTTTTCATGAACTATATGCTTGATAATTGATTTTTTTCATGATTAAAGGCTCAAATTGACACAAAAATAGTTGTTGTTCTTTCGATGATGACATAACAGAGTTGCTATTTTGATTGATAACATGCTATAACTTGCTAAATCGATTGGATGAGATGATATACTTTTATGGATCATTGCATGCTTAATTGGACGTTCTCGATTAAATTTATGTTTGAATGGATGAATTAGTTGTTGTCTTGTTTATCTTGATCATAGATGAGTTTAATTATTTAGCTTTATCGTTCATGGATGAATGAATTTCTTATTTATTATTGCCATGTATGGAATTATTTGTTTTATGTAATTGTAGATGGTTTACTTTTATTTTTCTCTTTCATAGATTTGAATGTATTTTAGAGAGGGTGTTTTGGCCGCTATTTCCAAAGTAATCACACTTTTTTTTTATCTCTTTCTTAGATTTGAATGTATTTTAAAGCAGATGTTGTGGCTGATATATCTCTTATAATCACTCTTTATATTTCCCCACTCTTTTTAATTGTTCTTACAATTGCTTTTGGTGATTTATTGCTTTCATATTATGCTCATGATATTGTGTGACTCTATCTTTCATTTACATTGTGTGCATACTTTATCAATTAAAGGAAACAATTGATCTAAATTAATTAAGAGGAACCCATCAATATGCAAAAGTATAGGCTAAGTTCATCGAGGCCTAAGCACACTTGGGGTGCGCATTCGTGACCTTTCCATTGTGTACCCAATTTTCGGACCCGAATCTCTACAATAGATGCCCAATTTACTTTTTGTTCTGTTTTGTTTTTGTTTTTTTTGTTTTGTTTTTGTTTTTTTGTGTTTTTCATTCTTCCAACATGCTTTAAACTTAGTTTTCTTTCTATATTTTTCCAATATTTTATTTTTATTAAATTTAGCATGTGCTCATAGTCATAATTGTTGGAATTCCTCGTCACAAATTACTTTCAAAATCTTGATCATCTGAATTCTTTTTGTTTTTATAGAGAGCCAAGATGAATGATACTTATCAATTAAATGAGTACAAAATGAGATATCTACAACAATCACTAGTCATTTATGTTAAGAAAGGGTCCAAGACTTTGGGTACGCATTGAAAAGGTTCGAAGAGCACCCCACACATGCCTAGGCCACAAGAGCCTAGTGTCTACGCTTCCTCTTTAAAAGGGTGTGTGAATTAATCTTTTAATTTAATTTGATGTTTTCTTATTATTAAATGAGCACACAAACAAGAAAAATATGATTCAAGCAATGATATATGATGATATGACTAAGGTAACAAATAATTACAAGACAGTGAATGAAAGCAAACAAAGATATAAGAAATAAGTAAAGAAGCGATTAAGAGAGATATGAACAAAATAAGTTGAAAATGAAACCTAGCTCTAACATGCATTGATCATTGTATATTTTTCAGTGTAATTTATATCATCATTAACATACAGATCATCATGGCAACGTTTATGCTGGATTAAATCTAACACCAAACATCACCATATTAATTAGATTAAACAAAATTAAATTCAAGAAATATGCGTACTCATGAAAAACAGGTATAAACTTTGATTAATTTAAGGAAGCATTTAATCACTTATTCTTGTTGATTTATCATGTCAGAATGGTTTATTGTACCCTCATAGGACTACATATAAAATATTAGAAGCATTAGATAACAAACAAAATTAGAAAAGAAGAAAATTAAAAAAAAAATTGTAAAACTACTAAGTAGGCCCCAATCTAGACTGACATGCATATTTAATGAGGGCAAAAATTCATTTTTGGGTGATTTTCAAACCTAGATCAGCATTTTAATGTGAAAACCACTGGGCAATGTCCTTTATAACATATAAAAACTATCTCTAACAATAAAATACATATAAATAGAAAATCAAATCAAAACAACAACTATCACATGAACATGCAAAATATGAGAACATAAGAAGAATAGGATGATTCACACCTTTCTGTGCTTAGAACTGATGTTAGAAGTATTTTGTGATTGTTTTTAGCCTTCTTCACAGGTCCATAATACTTGAAATATGACTCATCTAATCTTTAATGGGGTGTGTTGATGCTAAAAAATAGGTCATGTATGATTACATCAACTCTAGTTGTCAGCTGTGGTTGGATCCACGTCAGTAGAGCACTAAACACCTGAAAAGGAAAGTTGTTCGAAGTTTTGTTCTTTCAAGAGGACCCCTTCAATATTTAAGTCAACAAATGACCTAAGTAGCATTAAATGCTTAGAGAGAAAGAAAGGAATATATGGCAGGAGTGTGTAAAAAATGAGATACATAATATAATGAAGCCTTATATAGGACCAAAAATCTTACCTTAATGGGAAAAATAATGGGTCCCCTAACAAAAGTTACCAAGTTGCCCTCTAGAGGGAGTGGGTAGTATGATTTTCGTTATGCCAGGTGTTTTTCATGTGTTGGCAGTTGTGACTTGGGGGTGAAATTACCTTTACACCCTTGAGGCTCGCCACATGTTGGGCTCCTCATTTCCTTAAGCGAAAAGTTCGTCTTAAAGGATTAGTCTCGAATGTGTGAAGGTCGATTTATTTTTTAATTGAGTACTCTAGATCAACTCTTAGGATCAGCCCACATGATCTGCTCCTATGACCAACCTTTCTCCATCACTTGGCCTTAGGATGATTGTAGATACCCAATTTCGTTCCAAATTTTTTTAACAGACCACGCAAGAGGTTCTATTACGAATCTTTGATCCTATTGTGCTCAGACTTGGTAAATGAAGAAGTACTAATTTAATTGGGGAGTAGGAGCAATCGTATGACCCTTTTGTTCAATCCATTTAATTTACTTTGGGTTTAAATCAATTGGACCGTATTTTCATTCAACTAATCCAAGACCAAGGTCTTCATTTAAATTTTGTCCCAATCCAAAACCCACTAAAGCCCATTAATCTTTCCTAAGCCCAAACACTTTTAGCCCAAATTTCAAGCCCAATAAGACTTTTAATTTTTAAGGGTGAACTTCCAATTTCACATTCCACTTGGCACTCCTTGATTGGTTCACTTTTCTTGAAGTAAAAGTTACTTTTTTATAACAAAAAAGATGTCTCTCTCCTCTCTCTATATGGTTGCCAAAATGAGGAATTTTCAATCTTTCTTTTTTGCTTTTTGAACTCATATCTCCTTACTAGATTCCTTCATCTTTTTTTTTACCAAATGCTACAGTTTTTCCACACAAAATAAGACTTTCTTCACCTAAAAAGCAACAACAATGCACTTAAAAAGTAGCTAATTTTTTTCCCCTCTTTGAACAGCCATGTATACCAAAAAGGAGTTTATCTTCTTCTCCACTTACTTAGTTAATTGAGCATTGCCTTATTAATCTTCCACTATTTCCTAAATGTTAAATAACACATTTTTCTACCCAAAAAATCACATTTTATACTCCAAAAACAACACCTAAAAAACATTAGTTTTTTTTAGAATGTTATGCCTTTTTCTCCTTTCATTTGCTTTGTAATTGCACTCTTTTTTCCCCTAAGATTTTTCACTTTATTATATATCAAAAACCAAAGAAAATTGTGTCTTTTCCACCCCCTTTGGTCGTCCAAAGCAAGGAGAGTTTCCCCTCACGTTTTTTTTTGCTTTTGCTTTTGTTTTATTGAAAACAATCCAAAATGTCCTTTCTTGTTCATCTTTTGAAAATTTTCTTCTTCAATTTTTTTTTTCACCTCAAAGAAACCCCTCCCTCTTCCCTATGTCCATCCACCTAAAAGTATTTTTCCTTTCACTTTTCATTTGGTTTACCGCACCTCACTTCTCTAGCCTCACCTTTACACCCTAAAAGTGAAACACATTTTTCATCTCAAAAGTTGAAACTACTTTTTCCCCATATGACCATGCACCTTATTTTCACCAATTATTTTACGTTTTTTTAATCTCTTGACCAGCCTTTACTTCTCCTATAAATACCCCTTTTGGTAACACAAAGAAAACAACACAACACTAAGGCAAAGTAATGCAAAAAAGAGAGAAAAGAAAGAAAGAAAGAAATGAGAAAAGAGATAAACAAAAAGGAGAAGAGTAGGAAGATCAAAGAGAGGAATATAACAAAAGAGAAGAGAGTGATCAAGAAAGGTGAGAAAAGAGCAAAGAGTGAAACAAAAAAGAAGAACTAGTAAGAGTTCTTCATCATTTTCGACCACATTTTGTTTTTTGGTCTTTTAATCTTCATTGGAATCATTCTTCCAACTTCACTAAGTCCATAAGAGCACAAGGATCTCCGAGGATAATCCCCGTACGTGGAATTTTTCCTTAGCCAAAGAAGGTTGGTTAAGCTTCTTCTTTTTGCAAACTAAATTGTTAGCATGATTCGTGTGTTTAAACCACATTGAAAATAGACTAGATTAATTTGGCTCACTTTAAAAGTTTCATCTCAATATACTTACTAGTTTCTTAGCATTTTATTTTTCACTAGTTATATGTCTTTCTATAGTTAGCCCCTAGTCATAATGTAGTCTCCCCATTAAATGCAATGTTAAATTAACGGTAGTTTTAAAGTTTTTTCCTTTAGTTTACTACCTTAAGTTTTTTTTTTTTTTTTTTTTTTTTTTTTTTTTTTATGTTCTCTAAGTTAGATGTTTTATTTTAAGTTGTCATTAATTACATGTGAACTTTAATTCTTTAAGAAGAATTTTGGGCCCCTTGATCCTTGTTAATTTTGAGCCCCCTTTGGCCCATTAAAAATGTTACTAGTTACTAATTATTTTGAATCTCATCTTTAAGGTAGTTTAATTTAAATCTATTTAGCTTAATTCATATTTTTTTAACTCGTCTAGTTTAAAGTAGTTTAGTTTAATTCATTCAATTTAATCTTCAAGTTCAATTAATCAAGTTTAAAATAATTTAGTCTCAATCCATCTAGTTTAACTTACATAATTAATCCACCTAGTTTAAATACATGCACTTTAATTTACTTCTCATCCATACTTTGCATGTAGTTTTAATATTTTTTCTTCATAGTCAAAGAAATTTATTTCTTTTATATACTTACTTTTACTGCATTACTTTAAAGTTAATATTTGGTGTTGCTTTGTTTGAATAAAAATTGTAAAATGTGTGCTTGGTTTTATTAGTAGTGTATTATAATAATACTTGAATCAAAATTTTAATTAATTTTCTTGAAACACAGAGGGCTAGACTTTGGTCTAGGTAAGAGAGAACTTTAAATCTTTACTCTTTTGCACCAAAATCTCTCGAGCTCTAGAATTTCTCACATAGACCAATGACAAGGGATTTGACCCCCTTCAAGGTTAAATGGAAACTTCTTACCTGTCATCCTTGCTTTGTGTTTGGATGACAAAATGATCATTTATCTAATACATTAAAAGCGCACCCATCATGGGAGCCTATTTACTACTTATAAGGGGTTTGTATTAGACTTGGTAGGTTTCACTTGTTTCCATATGCTTACTCATCGTAATCCGCATCCTCGCCATATCCACATTCTTTAATGGGAGTGGCCTTGGGTATTGAGCCTGATGCATGGGTCTCAAGCAGAAAAAGTGCGGTACCTACAGTTGGCCACTCCACTGGGGAGATTTAACCTTAAAGTGTTTCTTGGAAATATTTTGAAATTTTAATTTGAGTTATTATTTCATACTTCACTTTGCACACTAGCACTTACCCTTTGCTTTCGACAAAGTAAATTGAGGGCCCTGTTTCCTCTTGGTTTCTAATGTGACCCCCATTTACTTATCGCCAGCCCTTGGTGTGAGAAAAGTTCCTCTTGGTTCTTGTCCGTGTAACAAAGATTTTCCAAACATGTTTGTACTCTTGTGGCCCACTTTTCAGGCCACCAGAGGAGCATGATAGCATCCTTCTAGCCATGGGGTACCTGAGCCCACCAGAGTTAAAATGTGAGCCTACCTTATTTTAAGCAAACCCTAGAACCTTTCCATCTAGGATAGGGACCCTTTCTATTCCTTTGCTTTCTAGCATGTGTTTTCCTTCACCTCACACGTTAAGGAAAGATAAAATCAATTTGTTTGACAACATGTTTGGTAATTTAGTATTTCCTTTGATTAAATCACAATCAAATAAATTAAACTCAATGTTGGGCTTAGGTTAGCCCAAAACAATGGATTTTCTCTTAGTTAAGTCTTGTTAGTTTGACCTCATTAAGGAACCCACAAAAGAAGCTAGTGGTGATTGGGCCTTAACCCAAGAAATCTAAAATGAATGCGACTGAAGGTCTAGGGATTAGGTGGAGAGATCCATGTCAGGGGAAAACTTCATCATTCATTTGGGCTTCTTGGATTTAGCCCTAATCACCACTAAGTTCCAAATATCTTGGGAAACTTAGTGATATCAAACCCATAATATTTAACTATGAGAAAGCCCATGAAGGATTGAAGGGACCCAAACTAAGGAAGTTTGATTAGAATTTAATCAAAGGAAATTTCTTTTGATTAAATTATAACCAAATGAAATGAGTCAAACATTGAGCCCGATTTGTTTCAAAATAGAGTATTTTCCCCTTAGTTAAGGTAGTTTGAAATCAGTAAAAAGTCCATCAAAAGAAACTAACATTGATTAGGCCCTAACACAAAAAATCTAAAATGAAAGTGATTGAGGGCCAAAGGATCCAGTGGAACGATCCATGTAAGGGGCAATATTTATTTTTCATTTGGGCTTCTTGGGTTTAGCTTAAATCATCATTAGGGTCCGACCCCCTTAGAAAGCTTGTTGATATCAAATCCACTATGTTTAACCATTAGAAAACCAAGAAAATTTGATTGTAATTTAATCAGAGGAAATTTTCCTTTATGTTTTTGTCTCCATCTAATTGGGCTAATTGAGAACTTATTCGCAAGTGGATTTTAATTCATTCAGCGGGCCTTTGGATGTAAAACCGAAGCCCATTAATAAAGTTAAAGTAATACTATGAATAAGCGAGCATGGCAAAAAAATATTCATAGAATGAAGAACTTAAAAAATGTCTTGTCTTTTTGTAAAGAAAAGTCGTAAGTCAGGGACGGGGGGCAGTCCTTTCTCATTTTGGTACTGATCCTCTAGTGGAAGGCTAAAGAAAAGGCCTTTTACGAGTCCAGTCTCACCTTCAATGGAAAAGCTTACAGATGACTTAACTCCCATGCCTAATTACACCTCACAAAACTTCCTTAGCATGATCAAATAATTACTCACTACGCTTGACCCGACCACCCTAAACACAACCCTTGACCCCTCCACCCTAAACACAACCCTCGACCCCTTCACCTAAAACACAACACCTGACCCCAAGGAATACTGTCTCTACCTCCTATTCAAATGCATTTCTTAAGTCAATGAAAATATGTTTGATTTTGAATGTGCTATGTTTTCAATATATCATGAGAAATCCCTTTCAATGAACTTGATTTGGAAAACAAAAAACTAAAACAAATGAACTCCGACTGTTAATCTGGGTACTAAATCTGTTCCATTTTTAAGAACAAAACATTTCATGGTATATATGCATTTTATACTTAAACATTTGAGTAAAATGAAACATTGGGAAGTTCATTTGTAATCCTGAACCTATAAAATATTTAGTTTAGAAAGGCTAAACGGTTGGAATTAAGACGACGAGAGGCCATCATCTATTTTTTTTTTTTCCCATTCATCAAGATGTTTCCCTCATTCTGATTTTTTTTCAAAATAACCTCGCCAAGGATTGCTTTCACACCACTCAATCAAGGCTCGACACGTGGCACCCTAATGAATTCAGTCCCAAGTGGATTCAACCCGAATAGTTTCCCCCACTGCAGTTTTTTTTACTCAGGTGGATCGACCTAAGCGGATTTTTCAACAAATTCCACTTCCTTTTGACGTCAACACATTTGATAATGAAAATTTTCAAAAGAACAAGCCACGCCAAGGAGGTAAACAAAACAAAGAGACAAAAAAGAGAAAATACTAAGAGAGAAGAATGATCGATGAAGGAGATGAAAAAAAGAATTAAAAATAAGGAGGATGACTAATGAAGGAGACGAAAGTCAAAAGATAAGAAAAAAATGAAGAGAATAATCGATGAAGGAGACAGAAGTCAAAAAAAGAAGAAGAAGGCAACAAAAATTAAAAGGCAATTCTTGGCTTATAGGAACCCTAAAATACCTTTTAAGCCTATCAATTATCCTTTCCTTCATTAGCCTTAGAAACCATTGACCATGTTACAAACCTTGAGAAAGCCCTCTCAGATTGATAAAGACCACTTAGCCTCACAAACTATTTTTGGGTGATGATGGAACTTAGCTTTTCCGAGTGAACATACCCTGTCTTGAAACCACTCGCGAAAGATTATCCTTCCAAAATAAATTCACCGAACCAACACTCAATCTTGCACTACTTGCAAGAGGTTTCCACCAAATCCTACTTTACATCCAAGCCAATCAATTGTGTTTGCCGAATAAATGAGATGAAACCCTCGAACTACGTATGGCTTGATCCCTCTTTGGGTACATAGGCAACCACTTTGGTGTAGCCACGATCTTGGAAAAGAGCCTTAATTCCCCATTGTTCTTGTCGGAACCATGCAGATACATCATTAAAACTCGGTTAAATGAACAAAACAAAATGGAATTGTTTTAGTATCCAAATTAACGAAAGCAATTTTTTTTTTTTGAAAATGGCTCATGCCAATCGTTCATTTTCAGTGGATTTCAAAACGCATATAGTAGATAAAAATCACGAAGAATCATGACATCGTTAAGTTTTTCTTTTGACTCAGTCCCGAGCTCAACAGTGAGGGCAGATTTTGAGCAAGAACAATGGGGGGAAAATTGGAATACATACATGTGTGTCAGGATCCCATTTTTCCAGTATAGCCCTTAAGAAATTCCAATCGATCCTGACACCTTTGAGTGAGAATATCGCATTGATGCCTTACCAAGAGAAATTATGGAGCCAGATACCATTCACGTTGTCGATTCCCGTATATCATTTGGGTGAGATAGCTTCCATCATATTTCTATTGAAGAAGAAAAAATAGATTGTGGACAAGTTGTGAAACTTTGTTCTTAGATCTACTAAAGGATGTGTGCCAACTAAGAGGAAAGATAGGTTTAAACACAAGTCCTAGGTCAAATATTTTTATCTCGACTTCGCTAGGAGGAAAGATGAGTTTAAATACAAGTTTTGGGTCAAATAAAATAAGTTTCCAAAGAAAAGGTCACTAAGTGCATTGTTCTTCAAAAGTCATCTCTTGCATGCATTGTTTTTCCAAACTCTAAAAAACATAATCCTAGATGCCATGACTCATCTCACACCCATTTTATTTGTTTGTTTATTTATTTATTTTTTTAACTAACAAGATTCTATAGAATCACAAAAATGCACTCACAGTAGGCAAATCACCAAAAATCGCTTACAGTAGGTAAATCACCAAAAAGCTCTCACAGCATGCAGAATCCCCAAAAGCCCTAATCAGCAGGCAAAATAAGCCTAAGTCCTCATTAGCAAGAAAATCACCAAAAATTCCCCATCAGCAGGCAAAATAAGCCCAGTCCTTGTTACTAGGAAAATCACCAAAAAGTCCTCATCAGTAAGCAAAATCGTTGAAGTTCTCGTTAGCAAGCAAAAATAAGTCCTCATTAGCAGGTAAACCAAAGTCCTTGTCAGTAAGCAAACCACAGTCCTTGTCAACAGGCAAACCTAAGTCCTCATCAGTAGGCAAATCAAACTTCTTATCAGCAAGCAAACCTAAGTACTCATTAGCAGGTAAACCAAAGTCCTCATTAGCAGCAAACCAAAATCCTCATCAGCAGGCAAACCTAAGTCCTCATTAACAGGACAAATCACAAACCAAAGTTTTCATCAGAAGGCAAATCAAAGTCCTTGTTAGCAGGAAAAATCACAACCTCAAAGTTCTTGTCAGTAGGCAAACCTAAGTCCTAGTTAGCAAGAAAAATCACAAACTCAAAGTCCTTGTCAACAGGCAAACCAAAGTCCTCAAAGTAGGCAAACCAAAGTCCTCACAACAAGCACTAAAAGGTCCAGAAGTATCGCAGGAGTGAACGGACGCCAACTCCATCACTCCAAGTACGTATCATTCTCATAGGTGATCTTATGACACCAAAATTTCCTAATAGCACGTTTACTTTTATGCACACATCACATATTTGTCGTTCTAAAATTTTGAAACGAAACAGAAGTCACTCACATCCTTTGATTGGAACTTTTAAAGGAGCCCCAATCAAAGAGGGGCAAACTGTAGACACCAAATTTCGTTCCAAATTTTTTTCCCAAACCACACACGGGTTCCTATGACGAATCTTTGATCCTAGTGTGCTCGGACTTGGTAAATAAGGAAGTATAGATTTAATTGGGAAGTATGAGCAACTGCAAAACCTTTTTGTTCAATCTATTTAATTCACTTTGGGTTTAAATCAATTGGAACTTATTTTGATTCAACTAATCCAAGACCAAAGTCATCATTTAAATTTTGACCCAATCCAAAACCCACTAAAGCCCATTGATCTTTCTTAAGCCCAAACACTTTTGGCCCAAATTTCAAGCCCAATAAGACTTTTAATTTTTAACGGAACTTTCAATTTCACCTTCCACTTGGAACTCCTTGATTGGTTTAGTTTTCTCAAAGTAAAAGTTATTTTTTTATAACAAAAAAGATGTCTCTCTCCTCTCCCTATGAAGCTGGCCATAATGAGGAATTTTCACTCTTTTTTTTTGCTTTTTGAACTAACATCTTCCTCCTAGATTCCCTCATCTTATTTTTTTAATCATATGATACCATGTTCCCACACAAAATAAGACCTTTTTCAACTAAAAAGTAACAACAATGCACTTATAAAGTAGATGATTTTTCTCCCTCTTTGGACAGCCATATGTACCAAAAATGAGTTATCTTCTTCTCCATTTACTTAGTTAATTGGCCATTGCCTTATTAATTTTTTACCCTTTCCTAAATGTTAAATAACATATTTTTCTACCCAAAAAATCACATTTTATATCTTAAAAACAGCATCTAAAAAACAACAGTTTTTTTTTTTTTTTTTTTGTTTAGAATGTGAAGCATTTTCTCCTTTCTTTTGCTTTGTAATTGCACTCTTTTTGCTCCTAAGATTTTTCACTTTATTATATATCAAAAACCAAAGAAAATTATATCTTTTCTACCCCATTTAGACGTCCAAAGCAAGGAGATTTTCTCCTCACCTTTTTTGCTTTTGCTTTTTCTTTATTGAGAACAATCCAAAATGTCCTTTCTACCTTTTTGCAAACCTTCTTCTTCACTTTTTTTCACCTCAAAGAAACCCCTCCCCATGTCCAGCCACCTAAAAGTCTTTTCCTTTTCACTTTTCATTTGGTTTACTACAACTCACTTCTTTAGCCCCGCTTTTACACCCTAAAAGTGAAACACATTTTTCATCTCAAAAGTTGAAACTACTTTTCCCCTTCCCTATATGACCAGCCATGCACCTTATTTTCACCCATTATTTTTCTTATTTTTTTCTTTTTTTAATCTCTTGGCCAGCCCTTACTACTCCTAGAAATACCCTACTTTGCTAACAGAAAGAAAACAACACAACACTAAGGCAAAGTAATGCAAAAAAGAGAGAAAAGATAAAATGTTTAGAGAGAAAGAAAGAAGTAAGAAAAAGAGATAAAAAAATAGAAGAGTAGGAAGATCAAATAGAGGAATATAATAAAAGAGAAGAGAGTGTTCAATAAAGGTGAGAAAAGTGTAAAGAGTGAAACACAAAAGAAGAACTAGTGAGAGTTCTTCATCATTTTCGGCCACCTTTTGTTTTTTGGTCTTCTAATCTTCATTGGAGTCATTCTTCCAACTTCACTAAGTCCACAAGTGGACAAGGATCTCCGAGGATAATCCTCGAACATGGAAAATTTACTTAGCTAAAGAAGGTTGGTTAAGCTTATACTTTTTTCAAAATAAATTGTTAGATTGATTCATGTGTTTAAACCACCTTGAAAATAGACTAGATTAATTTAGCTCACTTTAAAAATTTCGTATCAAGATACTTACTAGTTCCTTAGCATTTTATTTTTTTACTAGTTATATGTCTTTCTTTAGTTAGCTACTAGTCATAATGTAGCCTTCTTATTAAATGCAATGTTAAATTAACAGTAGTTTTAAAGTTTTTTCCTTCAATTTAGTACCTTAAGATTTGTTATGTTCTGAAAGTTAGATATTTTATTTTAAGTTGCATTAATTACATGTGAACTTTAATTCTTTAAAAATAATTTTGGGTCCCCTTGGTACTTGTTAATTTTGAGCCCCCTTTGGGCCATTAAAAATGTTACTACTTAGTAGTTACTAGTTATTTTGAATCCCATTTTTAAGCTAGTTTAATTTAAATATATTTAGCTTAATTTCTATATTTTTAACTCGTCTAGCTTAATGTAGCTTAGTTTAATTCATTCAATTTAGTCTTCAAGTTCAATTAATCTAGTTTAAAATAATTTAGTCTCAATCCATCTAGTTTAACTTATAGAATTAATCCACTTATTTTAAATGCACTCACTTTAATTTACTTTCCATCCATAGTTTGCAAGTAGTTTTAATAGTTTTTTCTTCATAGTCAAAACAAATTATTTCCTTTATATACTTACTTTTACTGCATTACTTTAAAGTTAATATTTGGTGTTGCTTTGTTTGAATAAAAATTGCAAAATGTGTGCTTGGTTTTATTAGTAGTATATTATAATAATACTTGAACCAAAATTTTAATTAATTTCCTTGAAACACAAACGGCTAGACTTCGGTCTAGGTAAGAGAGAGAGAGCTTTAAATCCTCACTCTTTTGCATCAAAATCTCTCGAGCTTTAGAATTTCTCACGTAGACCAATGATAAGGGATTTGACCCCCTTGACATCGAGTTTGTTTACTTCAATGGATCCATGTGAGGAATCTTACTGGTGCACTTATATTGAGGTATAGGCTACAATGGGTCTGATGCAGGTTTTTTCTTTGGTGTGACTTTTAAGCTTCTTGAAGAGATACTTAGGTTTCCTCATTAGGATACATGGCCTTTTCTCAACCAAGAATTCAAAAAGGTTCTTTATTGGGTATATATTAAAAGAGGAGTGAGGGTTATTCTCACTCACTCTTACTTAATCTTTCTACGAAACAACTATGAAAGGATTATTTGCCTCGATGATCTTTACAAAACTTTCCATTTTAGAGTTTTAATTTGTCCAATATCTCTTGGTAAACTTTATTTTTTTGTAACTTTCATGGGTTTTTGCTTATGTATTTTTCCTATATCGGTATGTAGTAGTAAATCCTTAGAGATAGTAAAGATGCATGGTGGTAATATGGAGAGTACCAGTTCTTCTAAAGCCTCCGCCAAAAGCAGTTTTGTGGGTGGTCGTCCTCTAGAGACAACTGATGCTGTTGTTACAAAGGGTCTAACTGTTGAAGAGACTGAGATTGACATTGACATAGAGTATGAAAGGGTACACTACCAAGTTAAGCAACATATATGTACACTCTCCGATAAGGACCTCGATGACGCACAAGTAAGGCATTGTATCCCTCTAAGTTTACAATCTAGCTTCTTGATGAGGGAGAGAAGATGTGCAAAATAGTTTGCCAAGGTCCCTCTTTCGAGGTAATCTGTTACATGAACCATCTAAAATGGATTTTAAGATTTCTTCTTGATCAGGATGTCATCAAAATCATCAGTCATTTTTAGAATGACGTGACATAACTTTTACTGGATGGTTAGGTGTATTATCAATTTCTTGATCAGTCTTTGGAAGCAAGATAAAGGGCTTCCTTACTCCTCCAAAATATTTCAGAGTTTTTACACGATCAAGAAGCATAAAGACTTTGGATGGTACAACTTCAATCCAAAGAAGGAGTGCAAGATGATGGTTGGCTTGCCTTCATGATTGGAAGGGCAAGTTTTTCATCGTGCAAGTCCTAGAATGTTCATGGTTATGATGGAGTGGAAGTTCTTGGCCTTTGACTCACAGAATAATTTTTTGTCTTGAAACCAGAGGAAGAGAAGGCCATTAACACCATCTCGGGTGTAACGCCCATCTTGTCGGCCAACGCTCAATCTAACTGGGGCCATGTTTTCATAGTTAAGGTCTATGGGTGCTTAGCATCCTCAATTCGAGAACTGATTGGATTAAGAGCTTGGACTTATTTGGTGTTTGTTTGGGGTTATGCTAGCTCCTTAAAGGGTGTTGAGGGTTTTTTTTTTTTTTTCATAAGGTAAAGGCTAGCGGAGTAGGAAGTTCTGCAGGGTTTTATCTATTGACCTGGGAGGTCGGATGATTAGTGCTCTTCAGATTAGGTTGTTTTCTCGGTGGCATCTTTTAGATAAAATTTTTCGTTCCCATATATAACGCCAATATTTTGATGTTGAAAAATAGGCAAAGAGCTTGGTTGTTAATTTCAAATGGACATATATATAATCAATTTTCCTAGTAATAATAATAAATAATTAATTGAGGCTATAAATGAATTGCATGAGGAATTGAAAAAATTTGATTCTAGAAATGTTGCTCTCAAGAAGGAAGTTTCATCTCTCTAAAGAGATGGAACCTCTAAAAGAAGAAAAAGAAAAACTCTCTTTGGAGCTTAACAACTCATCATGAAATTCTTTAAAAAATAAAAATAATGATTTAAAAAATAAAGTGATTGAGTTAAATAACACTATATCTAGATTATAAGTGGAAAAATAAAGCTAGATGAAGTGTTATCTTGAGAAAGATTGAGTGAAGAAAAATCCGGTTTGGGTTATTCTCTATTGAGAAAGCAAAAATCAAATGAGACTACCTTTGTGAAAGCAACATATGTGGATAAACCCTCCACTTCTAAGGCTTATAGTAATGTTAGTAATGTTTCTTTGAAAAATGCTAGGAAGACTAAGAACATAAATGTCAATTCCTATGGGAGAAATTCACATGCTAATACTACAAATAAATAACCTAAAAATACATATGCTCATATGTATACACATCCTAGGAATTCTCATTCTAGAGATTTATATGCTAAGAATACATATCCTAGAAATAATTATCATTCATATACTAAAGATAGTATATATGCTTATAATTTCTTTGCTAGAAACATGTATTCTAGGAATGCTCATCTAAGGGATGATATATTCTCTATTCAAAACATCATAGAAATTTCTTTGATTATCAACCTAGGATCATGCATCATCCATATGTCTATGATTATGGAGCATCTTATAAGATCAAGAAAGTATTTGTTCTTAAAGGATATGTATTTTTAAGGGCTAACTCGAAAGGATCCAAGACATTTTGGATACCTAAAAGCTCCATCATATATCCTTGTGTGATGTAGGTATGTCTCCACTTAAAGGAAGAAGGTGGCCATTGGTACCTTGATAGTGGATGCTTAAAGCACATGACCAGTGATCAAAGTGATTTTTAGTAGTTGACTCTAAGGGATGGTAGACACGTCACCATTGGAGATGACACCAAGATGAAGATCATCAGACATGGTAAAGTGGGTAAAAATTGCTCAACTATTGATAATGTGTTACTTGTGCAAGGCCTTAAGCTTAATTTACTTAGTATTAGCCAATTATGTGATAAAGGCTATAAATTAGTATTTGAATCATCTCATTGTCTTATAATAGACATCAAGAGTAACAAGACCAAATTTGTTGGCCAAAGACATGAAAATGTCTACCTAATTGGTTTAAAAACTTTACCTTCGGAAAATGAAAAATACTTTTAAGCTTTTAATGAAAACTCATGGCTATGGCATAGAAGGCCTGGTCATGTTAACATGGATTTGATCAAAGTTCTTTCAAGAAAAGATTTAGTTGTTGGTCTTCCCAAAATCAAATTTGAAAAAGACAAAGTATGTGATGCTTGTCAAATAGAAAAACAAACAAGAGTTTCTTTTAAAGTTATAAATATAGTTTCAACTTTTAGACGTTTAGAACTTTTGTAGATGGACTCGTTTGGTCCAATAAGCACTATTAGTCTAGGTAACCACCAATATACTCTTATTATAGTTGATGACTATTCTAGATTTACCTTTGTTATTTTTATTGTTTATAAGAATAAAGCTTATAATGGTTTTGAAAACTTTAGTAAAAAGGTTTAAAATGAAAAAGGCATTTCTATTACAAGTATAAGAAGTGATTATGGAAAAGGAATTGAAACCAAAGTTTTTCAAAATATTGTGATGAAAATGAAATTGATCACAACTTTTCAGCCCCTAGAACTCTTCAACAAAATGGTTTTGTTGAAAGGAAAAATAAACTTCTAGAGAAATTTTCTAGGACTATGCTTTGTGAAAACAACTTACCTAAATATTTTTGGGTGGAAGCCGTAAACACTTCTTGTATGTTTTAAACATTGTTTTTATTATGCCTATGTTTAACAAAACTCCTTATGAACTATAGAAAGGTAGAAAACCTAATATCTCTTATTTTCGAGCTTTTGGTTGTTAATTCTTCATATTATATAACAATAAATTTGAGTGTAAGACCAATGATGGGATATTCGACCTCTAGTAAGACTTATAGAGCCTTTAACAAAAGAACTCCAGTGGTTGAAGAATCCGTACATATTGTCTTTGATGAAACAAACCCTATTAGTAGTAGAATAGCTTCTCTTGATGATGATGTAGGTTTTATGCTATTAATATATGCTACCACTCCCATTATTGACCCCTGATGAGAGTCATAAAATGCATCTAAACAATACTTAATTGTTAACATTTTAGGGTTGATCTCGGTCGTAATCACACTTTTACATGTTGATAACTCTAAAGTGATATTCATAAATCATTGATTTAATTCGATGCATTTTTAGGTACTTTGAGTGCAAAAGAGATAATAAAGTAATCCATGTTTAAAGCACCAAAAGATCTTGGGTGTCGGTGCTCGTTTTTGTCCAAGGTTTAGATGTGTCCAAACATGATTCAAAGATGGTTAAAGTCTAAACCAAGGCTGGAGTAATAAAGTACAGTAAGTTAAAAGACTTCACACAAGTTTGTGCATCACTTTGGAGCAAGTTAATGGTAGGCATACTAGTGTGTGCACTTCTGCATACAAGCTGAAGGAGTTTCACTGAATTGCTAGAATTTCCCGTACAGATCAATCATCTTTGTAGATTAAACTGTATTGATATAGGAAGAACCAGGAGATGAGCCATATATGCTTAGAAATATCTTGAAGTCTATTTTCTGAAGAATTTTATGGTTCATAAAAAGGATTTTTCTAGAGAAAGTTATGGCAGGTTTAGTGGAAACAGTTCAGGCCAGCACAGCAGGCCCAGGCGCACAGCATAGCCCACTCGCCTCTTGACCTGATTAGGGTGAGCAAGTGACATTTTTCCAAGACCAAAATATCCCTAGCTACTACTTGTAATCTATAAATACCTCCTTAAGGAGTGTGCAGCCGGGCATTCAAATAATTCAAGAGAGAAAGGAAGCAAGGAAGGAAGGAAGAGAGAAAAATAGAGAGGATCTTGGATCCCAAATCCAACATTCTTCCATTTTATTTTTAAGTTTCTTGAGGGCTAGAAATCAAGGGGGGAGAGCATCCATATTGTTCTTCCACCTTGAACTCCATGGCCAAATCAAAGAGAGAGCATCCTTATTGTTCTTCCACTTTGATTTCCATGGCTAACTAGTCTTCACACAAGGGAAAAGGATGAATCCTTAGGGATTTATTGTTCCTTATTTCCTTCTTGATTCAGTTGTACGGATTTAATGTTGAATATTGTTTTATGAATTATTCATTGATTAAGTAAGAAGGATTTGAGTTCATGTGATAGATGCACTTTTTATTCTTCTTCTTTTAGATTCTCTTAATCCGGTGATTGCATCCTTCTCCTCCATTGAGGTTGTTTGGATGTGATTGATTCCGGTAGATTTATTTTACTGATTGTCCATTACTGCGATATTGTCATTGTGATATATTGTCGTTTCTTGATAATCTTTAAGATCGGTCATGGGTGCTTGAACCGAAATCAATGAGTAATTTGTAGCAATTATATTAGAGTTATAAATGTGCTTGATTGAATATATTCCTATTGTTTGTTTGGGATGTGAAACTTGCAATCGAGATAAAATCAATTGAATCAAGAGTGGAAATAGGGAACGAACCTAAGGAGGATTCCTGGAACCTTGTTATTTCTCATTTATATTTCATTTACAATTACGCAATTTTTCTTACATTATTTCACCATCAAAACTCTAAAATATATTTAGTTTAGCTTTTATCGTTCTTTTAAAGTTCACACATTTTCCTTTGTACTTAACTTGTTTCCCTGTGGAAATCGACACCCCAAAGTTGTACTACAACTACCGTGTTATACTTTGGGCGTAATCAAATTTTGGCACTGTTGCCGGGGAAACGCTTTTAAGTACAAGGAAACTTGTCAACTTTGAGTGTAACAGTAAAATAAAATAAAAATCGTAAATATCTTTCTTTTCAGCAGTTTGTAAATACGGTCATATCATTCATTTACTTTTATTTTATTTATTTGTTTATTATTCTGTTTTATTTATTTGCTTATTATTCTGTTTTATTTATCCGTTTATTATTCTGTTTTATTTATCTGTTTATTATTCTGTTTTATTTACTTGTTTATAATTCTGTTTTATTTACTTGTTTATTATTCTGTTTTATTTATTTATTTATTATTCTGTTTTTTTTATATTTAATTTCCCCTCTAAATTAATTGGTGCATGCTTAAACCGAGAGATTCGCGAGGTAGATTCATTAGAGGACCCGAATTAGAGTTACCCTCTCCTTCCACCTCTACTGGTGAAACCTCGCCTAGATCAAACCATTGTGCATCCCATCAGAAAATTTAGAGGATTTTGTTAACATGGCCGATAATCGTAATGAAAATGTTGCCAGGACACTTCAGGATTGCCTCCACCCTACACACACAGGCACACCATCATGCATCATGTTTCCAGCCAATACTCGCCAACTAGATTTTAAATCAGGGATGATTCAATTACTCCCTACTTTTCATGGCTTGGATAACGAAAACCCATATGTGCACATTAAAGAGTTTGAGGAAGTAGTTGTGACTTTTCATAGTCACGATGAAACCAATGACATTGTTAGGCTTAAGTTCTTTCCTTTCGCTTTGAAGGATAGAGCTAAGAGTTGGCTATACTCACTAAGACCATGATCTCTTGGGTCGTGGACTGAGATGACTCGAATTTTTTTCAATAAATACTTTCACCAACATAAGACCAATGCTTTGAAAAGACAAATCTCCACCTTTGCACAAAAGGACAGCGAGACTTTGTATCAGTCTTGGGAGAGATTTAAAGAGTTATTGAGTATGTGCCCTCACCATGGGTATGAGAATTGACGTTTAGTGAGCTATTTCTATGATGGTCTTACCTATAGAGAATGCCAATTTGTAGAGATGATGTGTAATAGTGGGTTCTTGGAGAAAGATCCTGATGAGGCTATAGAGTACCTCAATGAGCTTGCTGAAAAAGCTCACACTTGGACTAGACCTAGTGCTACTGAAAGCACAAATAGGTCGTGACCTATAGAGCACCCAAATGGTGGTGGAATTCACCATCTTAGGGAAGAGGATAACCTTAAGGCCAAGGTCGAGATGCTCACTAGGGAACTAGAGGTATTAAAGACTAAGAGGTTAAAGCCAACACACGTGGTTAATCATGTAAAATCTTTTGAACCATGTTTTGTGTGTGGCGGGGTAAACCATCTCGCCTAAGAATGCCCCACATTTTTTGATATGAGAGGGATGTATAAGGAACAATGTAATGCCCTAGGCATGTACACGAAGCCTTCTACACCCTTCTCTAATACCTATAATCCGGGATGGCGAAATCACCCCAATTTTAGTTGGAAGTCTGAAAACCAGCAACTTGCACAACCCCTTGCACCATATCCTGAACCATATCATGCACCTGTATCTTCTAGGAGTTCTTTAGAAGACACTTTACATGATTTTATTGAAGCACAGGGGAAGACAAATCAAAGACTTGAATCTTTAATTGTGCAGGTTGTTGAAGAACATAAAGAGATAAAGAGCCAAGTGTCCAAGCTGACAAGCTACTTGAATGTGACTGAGCGAGGTAAGTTCCCTTTTTAAGCTCAGTCCACATCCTACGGTCAGCACCAAATGCAACAGAAGAAAGAGGAGGTGAATACCATTGAGAAACTTAGTGGTAATTCGTTACACATCCCAACACCGAACAAATCAGAGGATGTGGATGACAACCACCAAGTATATACCCTCACCCATGGCTTCATGGGAGCATATATCGAGCCAAAATCTGCAGATGTTACTGATGACATCTTTAAGGTCTCTCCAAAGCACACAAGCAGCAAATTTAACAGTAAAGCAATTGCTGGTGCAGTCAACTCATGTTTGTCTAGGAGGGAATAAGAGTGTCTGGCTGAAGACGTAAAACTTAGCGCTCATGGGAGGCACCCCATAGCATATCCTTTTATTTTTATTGTTATTGTTTTTCATAATTATTTTTCTTGTTTATTATTAGTATTTTGCTGTTTTCCAGTTTTACTTTCGTATTTCTTTTTCAGGGACAATTATACGAAGCAGTTCACATGGTGGTGCACAATTTTCAGCTTCTGTGCACTTTTGGCTACAAAGAGAGTTTCCTTATCTTTTGCTTTCACATTGAGGACAATGTCTATTTTAAGTTGGGGGTGGAGGAAACATATTCCTGTTTTTCATTGAACTACTTTGTGTCATTTTACCTTTTTGTTTGTTTTTAGCATGCTTTGTGTTAACCTTGTAGTCAATTCACATGTCAATGATATGAGGTTAATCGAGATAGCATATAACATTTAGAAGAAGTTAACTCTTGCTTCGCTTTGAGAATAAATAAAGTGTCAATTTTTCTTTGGTTTGAGACTTTGGTTTGTGGTAAGATTGCATGATTAGTCTAAAGCATTTGGAGAAGTTTTATGTGCGATGTTTTGTGAATAATTTTGCGGTCTCAACAAGCTCTAGAACTTATTTGATAATCACTTGAGGCGAAAATAATAGAATGCACACTACTTAGGATATGATGTAGGCCATTTTTGGACCGTTTGAGCCTTTTTAACTTAACCTTGTTATATTTATCGCTAGTCACCTATTTGAGCCTTTTTCTTGAAAAGAAATATTGAGCCTTGTTTCTTTCGATAAACCATTTACTTACCTTTATGAGCCTAAAGATATTTTATCCTAACCTTTCTCTTAAAAGAACTTAGTTATACACATGTTGTGAGAAGCACTTAAAAGAAGTAAGGGTGAAAATATGAGAAAATATTACTACCATAACCCAAGTACATTAAAAGAGATAAGTTGGGGGTTGTGGAAAAGAAAAAAAAAAGAATGAACGAGGAGGTGAATGGTCTTATGCCAAAATAAAAGAAAAATGTGAATTATGGTAAAGAAAGAAAAGAAAAAAAGAAAATGGTGATTTATTGCAAGAAATGCTCGAAAAATGGTTGAAAGAGTTGGGTGTTGAAATAAGGTTATCTTGTGCTTAAAATGGTTATGCTGAAATTAAGAGACTCAGTTCTTTTATTTGTTTAAACTTTCCCGTTCCTTCTTGACCTTTACCAAGCCTAACGTTATGAGCTTATAAAAGACTTATTGATTCGATATAGTGTGATTTTTCTACATAGTGGAGAGTGATTTGAAAAGTGAGCCTATAGAGCTTGATTTGTGATTGATGTCACGCAATTTAATATGCTTTTAGAGGCCAAGACTTGTATTCATGCTATGTTGTGCATAAAATCATTCGGGTGTTCGGACTAATGTATTGTGGTAAGATGGATGTTAAGAGTCGATAACGATTTTAAGGTTGACATTTGAATTATTCTTGAACTTGAGTGATATTTAATGATTCTATGTGCTGTATGTTATGCATGATTTTTGAGACAGATTTTTGAATCACTATTGGTTAACGCCAGCATTGTTGTGTTTTGCTTTGATTTCTAAATAAAGAATTCATTTCATACCTTTCGCTTGAATTGCTAGGGACTAGCAATAAGCTAGTTGGGGACCCCAAATAAAGTCAACCTTAAATGACTCAAGAGGAAGATGAACCTAGACTTGATCATCCTTCAACAAGTCCAAAAAAAGATGATCTTTCTAAGGATTGGAGGTATATGAACTATCACCCAATCGATCAAGTAATTGGTGATTATTCACAAGGGGTAAAAACTTGATCATTTATAAGAAATGTATGTAATTATGTTGTTGTTTTTTTATTTTTATTTTTTTTATCTCAAGTAGAACCTAAGATTTTTAGTGAAGCAGAAAATGATGATAATTGGATAAATACCATACAAGAGGAACTAGATCAATTTGAAAGAAATAAAGTTACCTAGGCTCCCTTAGCTATACTAGAAGCTATACATATGTTGCTTGCATTTGCATATTTTAATAACTTCAAACTATTTCAAATGGATGTAAAATGTGCATTTTTAAATGGATTTCCTAAAGAAGAGATTTATGTTGAATAACCTCTTATATTTGAAAATCTTAGCCTTCCAAACCATGTTTATAAGCTTTCTAAAGCTCTTTATGGGTTGAAGCAAGCTCCAAGAGCATGGTATAAAAGGTTAAGATTTTACTTGAGAATGATTTTTCAAGAGGTAAAATAGACACTAGAATTTTTTCAAAAACTCATAAGCATGATAATCTTGTAGTCCAAATATATGTTGATGATATTATATTTGGTGTATCTAATAAATACATGTGTCAAGACTTTGCTAAATGTATGTAAGGTGAATTTGAAGTGAGCATAATGGGAGAGCTCAACTACTTCATTGGTCTTCAAATCAAACAAACTAAGGGACGAATCTTCATCAACCAATCCAAGCACACAAAGGATTTACTTAAGAGATTTGGGATAGAGAATTCAAAGTCTATTGGGACTCCCATGAGCACCTCAACAAAGCTTCATTTGAATGAAGAAGGTAAAAATATTGATACTAAGAATTATAGAAGCATGATAGGGTCTTTACTTTATTTAAGTGCTAGTAAACTCGATATTATGTTTAGTGTATGCATGTGTGCTATATTCCAAGCTAATCCTAAGGAATCTCACATTGTTGATGTTAATAGAATTTTAAGGTATTTGAATGGTACTGAAAATCTAGGATTATAGTATTCAAGAAAGTCACCATTTGAGCTAGTTGGGTACTTATTGATTTTGCTGGTTACGAGATTGATAGGAAAAGTACTAATAGTACATGTAAAATTCTAGGTGTTATGTTAACTTCTTGGTTTTCAAAGAAACAAAAATAAGTTGCACTATCAACCGTCGAAGTAGAATATATGGCCGCTGATAGTTGTTGTGCACAAGTTTTATGGATAAAACAACAACTAGAAGATTATGACATATGTTTTGAATATATTTCAATTTTATGTGATAACATTAGTGCTGTTAATGAAATTAAAAATCCAATTCAACATTCTAAAACCAAACACATTGAAATTAGACATCACTTTGTAAGAGATCATGCTAAAAAAAGTGATATCAATTTTGAATTCATTCCTACACAAGATCAAATCGTTGATATCCTTACAAACCCTTAAATGAAAAACTTTGAATGATTATGTGTTTAATTGTATTTACATTCATCATTTGCATTTTGCTATTGAGTGAATGAAGATTAATTCTCAATTTAATGTTCTCTCACTCAAAAATAGCAAAAAGAAATCAAATCTTGCAAATTTCTTTTGAGAATTTCATTTTTGAGCATTGCATAATCAATTGTGAATATTAGACAATCGACTGTCAAATGGACAAAAGATATCCACAGTTGACTGCTTATATGCATAGTTAACTGTCCCTCTAAAAGTCATATTCCAGGTCTTTGATTTAAATTGGACAGTCGACTGCCCAATCGTGCCTATAAAAACCTATTTTCATCTTCAACCTCAGAAAACTCCCAATTCTAAAAACCTTAGTGGAAAGCCTTGTCTCTCTCTCTCTCTCTCAAATTTCTTCCAAAATCCTCCATAAAAACACCTTTCTATCACTTTTTCTCACATACTCACGTCCTATTTCTTACTTAAATGAGGAAATTTGTGCCTTCATCATTCAAAAAAGGTGGTGATGGATCCGAACCAATCTAGCATCAAAAGATGATCTTGGACCCCAAACAATTCAACAATACAGCAAAATCTCGATATGATGGTCATATCTCTTCAAAAGAAATTATTATGGGCTGTTATGTAGATTTTGATAATTAGTGATATAATAATATGGATATAGAACACTATTTTACTACTATTGGATGGAATCCGATTGTTACTTTGCACAAAAATGCTTATCCTCAGTTAATTCGGTTATTATATGCCAATCTAGTTAGAAATTCTACTGATGATTTGTCTTTTATCACGTATGTTAAAGGGAACATATTTTAGTGAATACAAATGTGTTGTATGAAATTTTGAAAATCCCTAGAGATGGTGAAGACTAGATTGATACTTTTAATTGGGCTGAAGATTTTAAAAAAGGGTGCCCTTAAAATGCTTAGAGTGGATCCCAATTATGTTTTCAATGCAACTTTCAAGGATACAAATGCACTGACCATTGAGAGTGGGGTAGTGCACCTGATTATTGGCTATTGCATATCTCATAGGAAGGATAACCATACCTATATCAATCAATTAGATGTCTACATTCTCTAGATGATTATGAATGGGGATAAATATAATATCCAGTCTCATTTTGGCCAAGATGATAGAGGGTTCAAAAAAGAAGATTGGTGGGCTTCTGTAACGACCCATCTCAAGTTATCTACCATCGAGATGGTGTCATCACGTCTGGAAATCCCAGCACGACACATATATGCAACAATATAAAAACATACTTCGATTGAAAATATATATACATCAAACCTTAACCCTCAATGTGAGAGTTACATTATCAATATCATCTCTGAACCAATATATACAACATATTAAAGATGTATGAATATCTACAGTTTTTGTTTTTGTTTTTTTTTCTTCTTCCATTAGTCTGAGGATGTGAACCACTAGACTTACAAATAATAACTCAGTCTGAATTTCAGCTCACAAATTTATTTGTATTATCCGCTACCTAAAATTATTTAACAATGATGAGTGAGCCTTACAAGCTCAGTGAATTAAATTGACTAGAAGTACTCGATTTGTATACTTCTAGTTATATTCAATCATTGTTAAATCAACATAATTAATCATTTATCTCTTCTCACATACTAATTAGATCATTTGCCAATCTCTCAATAAATAAATTGTCAAGCTATCATCTTTCAATACATATATCTCATATATTTTATCAATTTAATATTTTCAATTTAATATCATCATAAGGTTTACATCATACAAACAATTGATCATATGATTCTTTATTATATCATCATTTCTATTTATTTATCATCAAAATTGTCTTATTATGAGACTCATCTATATATAAATCATTTAATAATCAAGACCGATTCTTTAGCATCTCAGCCATTAGTAATAAATATTTGAAACAAATATAATGCATGAATTTCTTTCTTTTTTCTTATCAGATCATTTCATACTATCATCTTGGAATGTCTTCCCACATGTCGACATGTTTCAGCTAAACCAGCTACCTTCCTGGTCTTCTCAGCCAGACCAGCTGTCTTCTTGGTCTTCCCTTTTATGCATATGCGCAATGACATGCAAGCAAACATACATCAAATCATACAATTCAACTATCTCTTTCTCAAAATTATTATTTTTATCATATTTATTGAATTGTCTCCTCATATATCGCATCAATTTTTCAATCATATTTTTCAAAAATTTCATATGTCTTTTCAGCATATTTTTCATTAATCCGTTCTTTTTAAAACATAAATTTTTATATAATTAATTTTCAACATATTATTTAATCCCTCATCAATAAATCAATCAATTATCATACATAAAAGAAAATACATCATCCAATCATTATAATTCAAAAATTTAGTCAAATATCATAAATTCATATTTTTATTGTTCTCAATTGCTAAAAGTAAATCTAACTCACTGCGTAGCACTTAAAGTTACCCGTGGATCATCTCCTTGCTCTTCCTGCTATTTTCAGCAATTTCTTGGGATTGTTGATCACGAAAACCTAACCATAAACTTTCATAAATATTACTATTTCATAATGTAATTCAAACAATATAATTATTTAGTTATGAGTCTTATTGAAAATTTACCTTAAATGTGATGAAATCTTGCTATTCTAATTGGATGACTGTAATTATCTCTAATATTGGATAAATTTTCTTTATTACTTTTTGCTAAGATTTTGAATTGAAGAAAAAAGAAACCAAATGAGATTTTGAAAGAAAATAATGTTTCTGAGCTTCAAAGACTTATAAACTTTGCAAGACATTTTTTTTAATAATAAAAAAGTAAAAAAATCTAAAGCTAATGATTATGTTCACAGGAACATAATAATCCCTTTCACCGTTTGCCTCTTCATTTTTTTTAATATTATATTATATATATATATATATATTTTACTTTACCTTCAGATGAATATCTTCACGTCTGCCTTTTTTTATTTATTTATTTTAACTTACCTTCACTGCTTCACCGCCTTCATGTGAAGCCTGTCGTTTTTTTTAAATATAATTTATATATTTGCCATCGATTATTTACAGCTGTGTTATCATTTAAAATTTACTATTTTGCCATTACATAATTACAGTTTTGTCATTTTCCCTTTAAAAATCAAATTTTCATCTTTTCTTCCTTTCAAAAATTTTATAAAAATTATGGAGAAACTCGATTTTTTAATTATATTCCTCAACTTCAGTCCATGTTTTTCTTCAAAATTCTTTCATTTCAACTTCAAATTTCAAAAAAATTTAGTACTTTCTTCTTCAAAAATTTCTAATTCTTTTCAACAAAATTTTTAATATTATCTTTCAAATATATTTCAAATAAATATTAATCTTTCATCTATGGATTATTTAATTCAATATAATATATGTAAAATTACTTCTTTACCCTTGTTTTATGAATACAAATATTACAATTTTACCCACCTTATAAAAATTTCGTCCCTGAAATTTCCTTACCTAACTCATGAAAAAGCTGGAGGTACTCATTCATCATTCTTGCCTCATGATCCCAAGTAATTTCTTCAACATCTTTGTTCTGCCATAACACTTGAACTAAATGAATAACTTTATTATGCAAGACTTGTTCCTTTTTGTTTAGAATTCTGATTGGTACTTGCATAAAGGTTAAATCTTTCTGAAGTTCTATAGCCTAACTCGGGATACTATGGGATTCATCATTAAACACTTTCTAAAAAATGAAACATGAAACACATTGTGCAATTGGTCTAACTTCGGAGGCAAATCCAATCTATATGCTACTGGTCCAACTCTTTCAATCACCTCATAGGGCCCTACAAATCTCGGACTCAACTTTTCGTTCTTTTTAAATCTTAATACACCCTTCCGTGGAGATATCTTCAAATACACCTAATCACCCACCTAAAACTCAAGAGGTCGTCTTCTATTATCACCATATCATTTATTTCTGTTCTGTGCTGCTCTAAGGTTCTCTCCAACCAATTTGATCTTCTTAATAGTCAAATCTATTATTTCTGGACCAAATATCTTTCTTTCTCCAACTTCTTCCCAACATACTGGAGTTCTGCACCTTCTACCATATAAAGCCTAAAATGGTGCCATCCCAATACTACTTTGATACCAGTTATTGTTTGCAAACTCAATCAAAGGTAAATAAGCATCCTAGCTCACTAAAAAACTCAATACACTTGCCCTTAGCATATCTTCTAGTATTTTGATGATTCTTTTTGTCTGTCCATAAGTTTGAGGATGAAAAGTTGTACAAAACTACAACTGTGTACCTATAGATTTCTGAAAACCCCTCCGAAATCTAGAAGTAAATCTAGAATCTTTATCTGATACAATGCTCAAAATTACTCTACGTAATCTCACAATCTCCGCTACATACCATTCAACTAACTTTTCAGGACTCCAAGTAGTTTTAATAGGAAAGAAATGCGAAGACTTAGAAAGTCTATCCACTATAACCCATACAACATCATGACCTCTATGACTATGGGGAAAACCAGAAACAAAATCCATACTAACATTATCCCATGGCCATTCAGGTACTGGATGAGGCTGTAATAAACCTGCTGGATGTCTATTCTCAAACTTCACCTATTAACAAATCAAACATCTAGAAATATACTCAACTATATCCTTCTTCATCCTTGACCACCAATAATTCTGTCTCAACCCCCTATACATCTTATTATTACCTGGCTGCATAGAATACACAGAATCATGAGCCTCTCTTAGTATATTCTTTCTGATCTCAACATCTTTGGGAACACAAACTCTGTCCCAATACCACCATACCATCTTCTCTAATTCTGAACTCAGTTGGCTTTCCACTCAATACTTCCTGTCTAATCTTCTCTATCCCTTCATCTCTACTCTGCATTTGTAACAAGTGATCAATAATAAAAGATTGTACCACCATATTTGCCATCAATACTCCTCTATCATTGATACTCTACTGGATTCTCATTTCTCTTAATTCTACCATCAAGCTAATATCATGACTCCTAATAGTAGCTAATCTCCCTGTAGAATTTCTACTCAATGCATCAGCTACTACATTAGCCTTTAATGGATGATAGTGAATTGTACAGTCATAGTCAATAATAAACTCTATCCACCTCCTCTGCCTCAAATTCAACTCTCTTTGGGTAGGTAAATGCATCAAACTTTTATGATCAGTAAAAATTTCTTAAGTGGCTCCATAAAAATGGTGTCTCCAAATCTTCAAAGCAAAAACTATGGCAGCCATTTCTAAATCATGGGTCGGGTAATTTCTCTTGTAGTTCTTCAATTGCCTAGAAACATAGCCTATAACTCTTCCATATTGCATCAACAAACATCCCAACCCCTGATGCGACGCATCACTATATACCACAAATCCTTCATTACCAAAAGGAAGCACTAATACCAGAGAAATAGTCAACTTTTTTTTCAACTGCTCAAAACTCTTCTCACATTCTTCTGACCACTTAAACTTCACTTTCTTCCTGGTCAGTCTGGTCAATAGTACAACAATAATAAAAAATTCTAAATAAAACTTCTATAATAATCAGCCAAACCCAAAAAGCTTTTAATTTCAGTCACACTAGTTGTTCTTTCCCAATTCAACATTGCCTCCACTTTCTGTGGGTCAACTACTATACCATCTCTTAACACAACATGCCCCAAGAAAGACATTTTATTCAGCCAAAACTTGCACTTAGAGAACTTTGCATACAATTTCTCTCTCCTCAGAATTTCCAACATTATCTCTAAATGTTTCACATGCTCCTCTTCATTCTTAGAATACACCAGAATATCATCTATCCAAGAATGGTTTAAACACCCGATTCATTAGATCCATAAATGTTGCAGGAGCATTAGTCAACCCAAATGGCATCATAAGGAACTCATGATGGCCATAACGTGTCCTAAAAACGATCTTAGGCACGTCCCCCTCCTTCACCCTCAACTAATGATAACCCGATCTCAGGTCTATCTTATAAAACACCCTAGCCCCTTGCAACAACTCAAATAAATCATCTATCTTGGGAAAATGATATTTATTCTTGATGGTGATCTTATTCAACTAACTATAATCAATGCAAAACCTCATTGTTCCATCATTCTTCTTCACAAACAACACAGGGGCTCCCCAATGCGACATACTAGGTCGAATAAACTGTTTATCTAGCAACTCCTGAAGCTGAACCTTCAATTCTCTCAACTCATTTGGTGTCATTCTATAAAGTGCTATAGATATGGGTGCTGATCTCAGAATCATCTCAATAGAAAACTCAATCTCCCTGTTGGGAGGTAAACCAGATAACTCCTCAAGGAACACATAAGAAAAATCTTTCACTATTAAGATTTCTTTTAACTTTCTAATATCTTTTCTGGAATCCGCCACATACGCCAAATACCCCTGACAACCCTTCCTCAACCATCTACTAGCAGTCAGCGCAGAAATAAGATAGTTAGCAAGTATTTTATATTCTTCCTAAAAATTAAACGCCTCCTATCATGGTATCCTGAACACCACATTTTTCCTAAAACAATCTACCCAAGCATGATATGTAGATAACCAATTCATCCCCAAAATTAAATCAAAATCTGTCATATCTAAAGGCAATAAATCAACTTCAAATTCTTTATTAGCCATACTAATCACACAAACCGGATAAATAGTCTTGATAATAACTTTATCCCCAGTAGGAACCTCAACAAACAGCATGCATCAAAGGACTAACACAAACACTAATAGATTTCATATAAACACTGGATGCAAAAGAATGGTTTGCACTAGGATCAATCAATAATATAACAGGTCTATCAAGAATAGATACCATACCCATAACAATATAAGGAGTGGATTATACATCCTGTTGGGCCAAGGCATTGACTCTGTAATCTCTAGGCTATAACTAACCACCGCGTCATCTCTCAGCTACTGGTCCTCAGCCTCTGCCCTGCATACTCCTTGATCCACCACCTCTCTCCACCTGTTTTCTCCCAACACCTCCAGTACTTATCTTAACAGATTTTCCCATTGGACAATCTACACTAATATGCCCTCACTCACCACATACAAAGCACATCAGAGTAGAAAAATTCTGAGATAGATGCCGTATCTGATTACATTTATCGTAAACTCTTGTCTCTCGATCATACATCAGGTTACAACTTCTCCTTGGTGGCATAATTACTCCTCTACCATAACCTCTGGTTCCCATAGCCTATCTTCCAAATCTAGGGGTCCCACCAATATTACTCTGAGGTACAGAAGCAACAAATTATGCTTTCTTCTGACTCTGTATTACAGTTCCTTGTGACAAGGAACGCCCATTTTAGGGTGATCTCCCACCCTACACACTCATACTACTACCACATCTGGGTCCCTCAAATCTAGCCATCTTCAGCTAATCCTTCCTACCTCTAAACTCCATCACATATTTCTCAATTTGTAATGCTTTATCCACTATTATAGCATAATTCACAATACCCATATAAGAAAGTTTAGTTCGAATCTCATAGTATAACCTGTCTAAAAATCTATTACATTTCCTCTCATCTGTATTTACTAACTCAGGTGCAAACCTTGACAAAACTATAAATCTACTATCACACTTAGCCACAGATAAAGTGTTTTGCTTGAAATGAATAAAATCTCTCTCCTGCTGTGCTCGAAACGTATCTGGAAAATACTTCGCAAAGAACACATCCTTAAACTTACACCAAGTTAAGGATTGATCTATATATGTATTCAATCTAGACAGAATATCCTCCCACCATTGAAAAGCCTCACCTTCCAGCTTAAATGAAGCAAAAGCAACCTTCTGCCTATTTGTCACTAGTAAGACTTCAAAATATTTCTCAATATGTTTAATCCATTGCTCAGCTTCAATAGGATTAACAAATCCTTTAAAAGAATGGGGGTTTAAAATCCCAGAATGAGATTGCATATTATCCACCTATATCGAGATGGTGTCGTCACGTTTTGAAATCCCAGCACGACACATATATGCAATAATATAAAAACATACTTTGACTGAAAATATATATACATCAAACCTTAACCCCCAACAGGGGAGTTACATTATCAATATACTATCTGAACCAATATATACAACATATTATAGATGCATGAATATCTACAAATTTTTTTCTTCTTCTTCTTCCATTTGTCTGAGGATGTGGACCACGGGACTTATAGATAATAACTCAGTCTAAATCTCAGCTCATAAATTTATCTGTCCTATCTGCTACTTGAAATGATTTAACAATGATGAGTGGGCTTCACAAGCTTAGTGAATTAAATTGACTAGAAGTACTTGATTTGTATACTTCTAGTTATATTCAATCATTGTTAAATCAACATAATTAATCATCTATCTCTTCTCACATACTAATTCAATCATTTGTCAATCTCTCAATAAATAAATTATCAGGTTATCCTCTTTCAATACATATATCTCATATATTTTATCAATTTAATATCATCATAAGGTTCACATCATACAAAAAATTGATCATATGATTCTTTATTATATCATTATTTCTATTTATTTATCATCAAAATTGTCTCATTATGAGACTCATCTATCTATCAATCATTTAACAATCAAGACTGATTCTTTAGCATCTCAACCATTAATAATAAATATTTAAAACAAATATAATGCATGAATTTAAATTATCTTTCTTTCTTTCTCATTAGATCATTTCATACTATCATTTGGGAGTGTCTTCCCATATGTCGATATGTTTCTGCTAGACCAGTCATCTTCTTGGTATTCTCAACCAGACCAGCTGCCTTCCTAGTCTTCCCTTTTATGCATATACGTAATAACATGCAAGCAAGCATACATCAAAGCATACAATTCAACTATCTTTTTCTCAAAATTATTATTTATATCATGTTTATTAAATTGTCTCCTCATATATCATATCAATTTTTCAAAATTTTTATATATCTTTTCAGTATATTTTTCATTAATATGTTCTTTTTAAAATATAAATTCTTATATAATTAATTTTCAACATATTATTTAATCTCTAATCAACAAATCAATCAATTATCATTCATAAAAGAAAA
Organism: Bretschneidera sinensis; assembly: GCA_023935145.1. NCBI lineage: Eukaryota > Viridiplantae > Streptophyta > Magnoliopsida > Brassicales > Akaniaceae > Bretschneidera > Bretschneidera sinensis. The sequence continues at coordinate 6,342,887 of CM043705.1, forward strand.
TACATCATCCAATCATTATAATTCAAAAATTTATTCAAATATTATAAATTCATATTTTTATTGGTCTCGATTACTAAAAGTAAATCTAACTCACCGCGTAGCACTTAAAGTTACTTGTTGGAAATCACCTTAAGATGCCCAAGTGGTGATCTTCCAAACACCCAAGTCTAGAATGACTTGTAATGAACAGAAACAAACCAATCAAAGAAAGAACATAAGCAATTGTTATCGAGGTTCGGCAATGTGCTTACATCCCCGTGAGCTCCTCCGAGCTCTCTACACTAAATCAATGAGTTCTTTACAATTACAACAACACCCCTTCAAGAACCCTCTTATTCTTGAAGAACGAAAAAAGAGAAAGAGAAAGTGATAAGGACTAGTGTTTCCCTGGAATTTTCCCCAAGAAAATTCCCTTACAAAGCCTTTGAATCCCCAATCTATACTACTTTCTCTCTAAACAACCAGCCTATCTTGTTGAGATCTATTCTAGTGCCTCTCCTGTGTTTTGTATCTTTGCACTCTCACACTTGCACTTGAATTCTCTTGTATGATGATCTTGTGTTTGAGATTGTTATTGTCATATCTCCACTTGTTGTTAGAAGACCCTTTATATAGAGTAGTGACCACCTCATCCAATCTTTGAGATCGATCTCAACCCTTAGATCTCAAGAACCAAAGACTCATGGTTTTCTAAGATTCTAAGTGAACTTGTGCATTTTAACCATGCTCCACGCACTATCTCAAAAGGCTGGAAAAGCATGCATTAATGTGCCTGGCGCTGTGGCCCAGAACAGGGCTGGCAGCGGCGCACACAGGGCTAAAACCTCACCAACTCTTTATCTTTGCTGGGCACCACAGCTTGGGGAGGCTGTGCCTCGGCATGGCCTGGAGATGAGGACTTCTGGAGTTTCTGGAGGCCACGGTGCCCAAAGCTGTGCCGCAGCTCAGAACCAGACCTGATGCTGAACTCTTTAACTGTTTAATCCTTAGACAAATACCAACAATCTCTACCTTTGTCTAAGTGATTAAACCCGAACCCATTGTGCAGAGAACTCAGTATCTAAACTCAACTTGAGTCACCATATCAACCGAATCTAATCCTAAAAAGTCCAAGGAAATGGTTGAACTGTCTTAGAGGTAGAACTTTGGTTCCTAAATCTATAGAATTTTCTTCCGTGGCTACCTTGTCCACATGAATGCATCATTTTGTAACATTTTCTTGAACGAAATGATACTGAAAATCCATATGCTTAGTCCTCTCATGGAACACTGGATTCTTATATAAGTGCAATGCACTTTGGCTATCCGAATACACCACCACATGCTTTTTCAGGACCTTCAACTATTCCAATAACCCTTTGCACCATATAGCCTCCTTTATGGCTTTCGTAGCCGCTATGTACTTAGCCGCGGTTGTTGAGAGTGCTATCACCGACTGTAACTGAACCTTCCAACTTATACAACATCCATTTAAGAAGTAGGAGGTAATCGATTTTCTTTTATCCCGGTCTACTCCATAGTCCAAATCAGCATAACCCTCAAGACAGATGGACTTACCCCTCTTCTCATAAACCAGTCCCACATCTGAGCTTCCCTTCAAGTACCTCAGCAACCACTTCATCCCAGGCCAATACTTCTTTCTAGGATTACTCATAAATCTGCTGAGAACACTAATTGCATGAGCAATGTTAGGTCTAGTGCTTACCATGGTGAACATAACTGATCCAACCGCACTAGAGTAAGGGACCTTCTCCATTTCCTTCTTCTCCGCCTCTAATCTCGAACATTGATCACTGGAGAACTTGAAATGACCAGCAAGGGGAACCTTCACTAGTTTGCTATCTTCCACAGAAAACTTAGATATCATTTCTTTTATATAGGAAGACTGAGAAACCTTTAATCTGTTTCTCTCCCTTTCCCAAATTATACTCATCCCAATGATCTTCTGTGCATGACCAAAATCCTTTATCTTAAACTTCGAACTGAGTTGAGACTTTAATTCTTTTATCGTCTCCTTACTGTTCCCAACCAACAACATATCATCGACATAGATGAGGATAATCACCATTTCCTCCACCTTGTGCCTCTTGTAGTACAAGCACGAATCATAGTAGCTCCTTATGAAACCCAAGCTAGTCACAAAGGAATCGAACCTCTTATTACATTGCCAAGGTGATTGCTTCAGGCTATAGAGAGATTTCTTTAATTGGCACACCAACTCTCCCTGCCTTCCTTCCTCATCGCCTTCAGGTTGCCTTATGTAGATAGTCTCATCAAGCTCTCCATGTAAGAATGATTTCTTCACATCAATTTGCTCGATCTCCCAATCAAATTGGACCACCATAGCCAATATTATCCGTATCGTCTTGTATTTCATAACCAGTGAGAATATTTTGGTGAAATCTATACATTCTCTTTGTGTAAAGCCCTTCGCCACCAGCCTAGGCTTATACCAAATTTCATCCCCTGGAGGGTTCCCTTCTTTGATCTTGTAGATCTTCCTATAATCCACAACTCTCTGTTTTTCTGGTTTGGGCACCAATTCCCAAGAGCTTTTTTTCTCAAAGAATCAATTTCTTCCTCCATAGCTAGTTTCCATCTTGATGAATCCTTACATTCCATGGCATTAATGTAAGTTTCTGGTTCAACCCCTCTTTCTGAATAAGGAGCAGCTACATTAGCATTTGCAAAACCATATCTTAAAGGTGGTTTGACCAACCTCCTTTTGTCCCTTGTGAGCTGATAGTCATTCTGACTTGCTGCATTATCCCTTTCTAGTTCAGCCTCCTCATAAGTGTCCTGAGCTTGGCCTTCATTAATGGGCTCTACCTGGTCTGAACCCTCTTGCCTTCCTTGCTCTATCTGAACTGAATTTTCCTTGATGCTATGCTCCACAAATACTGAATTGGTTTGCTTACTATCCCCTGCAGGGTTAGTTTTCTCCAAATAAGGAAATAACAATTCATTAAAAATGCCATCTTTACTTATTATGAGTTTAGTCCCTTTTTGGCTCTAAGGACCACAACCTATACCCCTTAACCCAATCACCATACCCTAGAAAAACACAATTTCTAGACCTTGGGCTAAGTTTATCATCATTTTGATGTGCAAATGCAGCACATCCAAAAGTTCTAAGGTTGTTAAACTCAGGGGGTTTCCCACTCCACATCTTTTCAAGAGTCTTGAGCTCTAAAGCTCTAGAGGGTGATCTATTAACCAAATATGCAGCAGTAGACACAGCTTCCTCCTAAAAATATTTTGGTATACCTGACCCAATTAACATGCACCTAACCTTTTCCATAAGGGTCCTATTCATCCTCTCAGCAACTCCATTTTCCTGAGGGGTTTTCACAACCGTTCTATATCTTAGAATCCCATTTAACTCACAAAATTTTTCAAAATCCTTATTAAAAAATTCTAAGCCATTATTGGTTCGTAAAACCTTAACTACCCTACCCGTTTGAGTCTCCAGCAACTTTTTCCACACCATAAATTTATTCAAAGCATCTGATTTAGTTTTAAGCAAATAAACCCAAACTTTTCTTGAATAATCATCAATTAAGGACAAAAACCTTTGATTTCTCCTGGTAGTTTCCCTGGATGCTATTGCCATATCGAGTTGCTAGCCTTCCTCTAACGAACAACCCTTCTCTACTTGATGCTTTCCTCATCTTGGCTTTGAAATCATGAGCCCTTATAGCATTGATCACAATTTTCTTGGTTGGTGTATCTCTTCCATATTCAATTGCATTAATCAAACTTTCAAAATAATCAAGAAGAGAATTCAATAACATAACAGCCAATTGTTCATCCGGGAATGTTATACTACAACTAGCCAAATCTTGAACTAGTTTATTAAACACATCATCTTACAACTCTTTATTAGGATCCATTTTTAAAGCAAAGATTCGTTTAAGAAGATATATCTTATTAGGGAGAGTCTTGGTAAGAAACAACTCATCTAGTTTCTTCCAAATGACAGCTGGATCTTTCGAGCCTTTACACTCCCTTGTGACACTATCCGACATGTGCAGAAAGATGGTGCTATATACTATTTTCTTCATCTCAATCTGCTGAACCTCCGTGATACTTGCTAGAAAAGCGTCATCTTCTCCAATCGCCAAGGCCACCTTTTGTTGCATAAGAACCGCCTTGATCTTCCGCTTCTAAAGAGCAAAGTCTCCCTTTCCATCAAACTTCTCAACAATGAAGTTTGAACCCATCTTGCGGAGAAAATCCCAGATTTATGCAGCACCCACAATTGCTTTCCAGCTTCTTCTAAATCTCAAGAACACGATCAAAGATTGATCTCAATACCGTTCTTGAATCACCGTCAAGAACATGATCAGATCTTGATCTATACTTCGTTCTTGAATCACCCAAGAAGTTGACCTTTGATTCTTGGAGTCTTGCTCCGATACCTTCTATTCCAGCTCCGATACCCACTCACCTAAGCTTTGATACCACTATTGGAAATCACCTCAAGATGCCTAAGTGGTGATCTTCCAAACACCCAAGTCTAGAATGACTTGTAATGAACATAAACAAATCAATCAAAGAAAGAACACAAGTAATTGTTATCGAGGTTCAGTAATGTGCCTACGTCCCTATGAGCTCCTCCGAGCTCTCTGCACTAAATCAATGAGTTCTTTACAATTACAGCAACACCCCTTCAAAAACCCCCTTATTCTTGAAGAACGAAAGAAGAGAAAGAGAAAGTGATAAGGATTAATGTTTCCCTGGAATTTTCCCCAAGAAAATTCCCTTACAAAGCCCTTGAATCCCCAATCTATACTACTCTCTCTCTAAACAACCAGCCTCTCTTGTTGAGATCTATTCTAGTGTCTCTCCTATGTTTTGTGTCTTTGCACTCTCACACTTGCAATTGAATTCTCTTGTATGATGATCTTGTGTTTGAGATTGTTATTGTCATATCTTCACTTGTTGTTAGAAGACCCTTTATATAGAGTAGTGACCACCTCATCCAATCTTTGAGATCAATCTCAACCCTTAGATCTCAAGAACCAAAGGTTCATGGTTCTCTAAGATTCTAAGTGAACTTGTACATTTTAACCATGCTCCATGCACCATCTCAAAAGGCTGGAAAAGCATGCATCAGTGTGCCTGGTGCCGCAGCCCAGAATTGGGCTGGTCGCGATGCACACAGGGCTGAAACCTCACTAACTCTTCATCTTTGCTCGGAGCCATGACTTAGGGAGGATGTGCCACTGCGCGGCCTAGAGAGGAGGACTTCTGGAGTTTCTGGAGGCCATGGCGCCCAAGGCTGTGCCGTGGCTCAGAACAAACCTGATGCTAAACTCTTCAACTGTTTAATCCTTAGATAAATACCAACATTACCGGTGGATCACCTCTTTGCCTTTCTTGCTCATTTCAGCAATTTTTTAGGATTGCTGATCACCAAAACCTAACCATAAACTTTCATAAATATTACTATTTCATAACTTAATTCAAACAATATAATTATTTAGTTATGAGTCTTATTGAAAATTTACCTCAAATGTGATGAAATCTTGCTATTGTGATTGGATGATTGTATTTATATCTAATATTGGAGAAATTTTATTTATAATTTTTTGCTAAGAATTTGAATTGAAGAAAGAAGAAACTATAGGTACCACTCTTTTTCGCCTAAGACCCATGCATCCGGCTCATTACCCAAAGCCACTCCTTTTAAAGAAGGTGGATATGCCGAGGGTGTGGATTATGATAAGTAGGCATATGAAAACGATTGAAACCTACTAAGTCCAATACAAACCCTTTATAAGTAGTAAGGAGCCTCTCATGATGAGTGTGCTTTTAATATATTAGACAAGGCATCGTTTTTCATCCAAGCACAAAGCAAGGATGATTGGTAAGGAGTCGCTATTTGACCTTGAAGAGAGTCAAATCCCTTGTCATTGGTCTACGTGAGAAATTTCAAAGCTTGGGAGATTTTAGTGCAAAAGAGTGAGGATTTAAAGCTCTCTCTCTTACCTAGACCGAAGTCTAGCCCTTTATGTTTCAAGGAAATTAATTGAAATTTTGATTCAAGTATTATTATCACACACTACTAATAAAACCAAGCACATATTTTGCAATTTTTATTCAAACAAAGCAACACTAAATATTAACTTTAAAGTAATGTGGTAAAAGTAAGTATATAAAGGACCAAAGAGGCCCAAAATTCTTCTTAAAGAATTAAAGTTCACATGTAATTAATGACAACTTAAAATAAAACATCTAACTTAGAGGACATAAAAAAATCTTAAGGTACTAAACTAAAGGGATAAAAAATAAAACTACCATTAATTTAACATCGCGTTTAATGGGGAGACTACATTATGACTAGTAGATAACTAAAGAAAGACATATAATTAGTGAAAAATAAAATGCTAAGAAACTGGTAAGTATCTTGAGACGAAATTTTTAAAGTGAGCCAAATTAATCTAGTATATTTTCAAGGTGGTCTAAACATATGAATAATGCTAACAATTTATTTTGCAAAAGGTAGAAGCTTAACTAAACTTCTTTGGCTAAGGAAAATTTCCAAGCGCGGGAATTATCCTCGGAGATCCTTGTGCTCTTGTGGACTTAGTGAAGTTGGAAGAATGATTCCAATGAAGATTAGAAGACCAAAAAACAAAATGTGGTAAAAAATGATGAAGAACTCCCACTAGTTCTTCTTTTGTGTTTCACCCTTTGCTCTTTTCTCACCTTTCTCGAACACTCTCCTCTCCTTTGTTATATTCCTCTCTTTGATCTTCCTACTCTTCTATCTTTTTATCTCTTTTCTCGCTTCTTTATTTCTCTCTAAACTTTCTCTCTTTCCTCTCTTTTTTGCATTACTTTGTCTTAGTGTTGTGTTGGTTTCTTTGTGTTAGCAAAGGGGGGTATTTGTAGGAGGAGTAAGGACTGGCCGAGAGATTAAAAAAAATAATCAAAAAATGGGTGAAAATAAGGTGCATGGCTGGTTATATAAGGAAAGAGAAAAGTAGTTTCAACTTTTGAGATGAAAAAGGTGTTTCACTTTTGGAGTGCAAAGGTGAGGCTAGAGAAGTGAGGTGTGGTAAACCAAGTGAAAAGTAAGAGGGAAAAGAATTTTGGGTGGCTGGACATGAAGAAGAGGGAGTGGTTTTGATGAGAGTTATAAAATGCCTCTCAACAGTGGTTAATTGTTAGCATTTTAGGATTGATCTCGGTCTTTATTGTGGTTTTATGTGTTAATAACTCTAAAGTAATATTAATGGACCACTGACTTATTTCAGTGTAATTTTCAGGTACTTTGAGTTTAAAAGAGAACAAGAAGCGATCGTTGCTTAAAAGACCAAGATCCCATGCTTCTAGAAGGACAAGATGGACTACTGCCAGTATTACGATCGAGCGCACAGGCAGTGCGATCAAGCGCACATCCCACATCGACCAAGGTACTCTGCAGCACACGCAGTGCGATCGAGTGCACAAGCCGCGATCGAGCGTATGTGCGATCAATCGCACTCGTGCTGCGATCGAGCGCACTTGGACAGTATCCCACATCGGCTAGATAACACATAGCATTCTGGGAGTTTGCCTATATAAAGACCCACTCTGTTCAACTGAAATAATCAATCAATAAGGGATGAATCCAGAGGGCCTTTAGGAGCAATCCAGAGGGCCTTTAGGAGGAACCTGAAGTTTAAAGTTTGAAGGTCGGGAGAGATGATCGTCGGGAGGCCGGAGGCAACTCGAGGACGCATGAGCCCCATGGCCGGCTAGTTTCCAAGCAAGGCAAAGAGATGAATCCCTAGGTGTAGTTGTTCTTATTTTTCCTTTATTTGATTCTGTTGTAGTTGGAATTATTTTCGTTAAATATTGATATGTTTTATTCTTTAATTTAATTAGTAGATTTATAATAACTCCAGTGGTTGTATGCTTCTTTTCCATATAAGTTAAGTCAGGCTTTTCTTATGTGTACCTGTTTGGGTGTGATTGAGTCCGGTAGATCTCTTTTATAGATTTGTCCATTGCTGCGGTATCGTCGTTTAGATATATCGTCGTCTCTTGATAATTTATAAGTTAGGTCATGTGTGCTTGAAAGTAAAGAAGATTTCATAACAATTACGTTAGGATTTATAAATGCGCTTTAATTGAACATTTTCCGATTGCCTGCTTGAGATGTAAAACTTGCAATCGAGATAAAAACAACTGAATCAAGTTAAGATTAGAGCAACGAACCTAGGAAGGATTTTCGTAACCTTGTCATTTTTATTTTAAACTTATTTACATAATTACCCTTTTTATCAAACAACTCAGATTCTTTTAATCTTTTATCGTTTGTGTTGAGGTTTGCACCTTCTGTTGTACTTAACTTGTTTCCCTGTGGAATCGACACCCCAAAACTATACTACAATAACTGCGTTATGTTTTGGGCGTAATCAGGTTTATTTGAGGTGAAAAAAAGTGAAGAAGAAGGTTTGCAAAAAGTTGAACAAGAAAGGACATTTTGGAGTATTTTCAATAAAGCAAAAGCAAAAGCAAAAAAGGTGAAGAAAAACTCTCATTGCTTTGGATGACCAAAGGGGGTGAAGAATACACAATTTTCTTTGGTTTTTGATATATACTAAAGTGGAAAAGCTTAGGAAAAAAAAAGAGTGCAATTACGAAGCAAAAGAAAGGACAAAAAGGCTTCATATTCTAAAAAAACTTGTTTAAAAAGGTGCTGTTTTGGGGGTATAAAATGTGATTTTTTTGGATAGAAAAATGTATTATTTAACATTTAGGAAAGGGTGGAAGATTAATAAGATAATTTCCAATTAACTAAGCAAAAGGAGAAGAAGAAAAACTCCTTTTGGTACACTTGGCTGTCAAAAGAGGGAGAAAAATCAACTATTTTATAAGTGCATTGTTGTTGCTTTTTAGGTGAAAAAAGTTTTATTTTGTATAGAAAAAAGGTATAAAAAAATAAGATCAGGTAACTAGGAGGGAGATATGAGTTCAAAAGGCAAAAAGAAAGAGTGAAAATTCCTCATTATGGTCAGACACATAGGGAGACGAGAGAGACATCTTTTTGGTTGTAAAAATAATTTTTACTTTGAGAAAAGTGAACCAATCTGTTGGAAATCACCTTGACAAGATGCCCAGGTGGTGATCTTCCAAACACCCAAGTCTAGAATGACTTGTAGAAAGAAATACAGCAATCAAACATAAGAACAGAAAATCAAAGAAAGAAAGAAGACAATCAATTTGTTATCGAGGTTCGGCAATATGCTTATGTCCCCGTGAGTTCTTTTAAACTCTCTGCACTAAATCAAATGGTTCTTACAAGTTACAACAATCCCCTTCAAGAATCCAAGTTCTTGAAGAAACAAGAAGAGAAGAAAGGAAGAAGATGAGAACTAACAATGCTCTCTATCTAATTTAGACTTCTCTATCTTTTACAACCAACCTCACTACAAAGAGTCCCTCTTGTGTTTATGTCTCTCACACAATTCTCTCTATGTGTTTACAATTGATCTCACAATGTCACAAAGTTGTGTGTTTCTAATCATGTTGAAAAATGAGGCTAGGAAACCCCTTTTATAGCCTTTCACTTCTTGGACATTCTTATGAATCAATCTCCTCCCTTTGATCATGATCTCCTTTAAATCTTAGCCCTTTATCATTCTCCAAGTGGTGCTGTGCGTTTTGGTGTTGCGCACACACACTTTAAAGCATGCTGCCTATGTGTGCAGAAATGTTCCTGGGCGGTGCGGCACTGGGTGTGTGTGCTACGACGCTGGTCCACACCTGATGGTGTGCATGCTGGGCAGTGCGGCACTGGGTGTGCGCGCTACGCCCAGACCTGATGCTGCTCCCTTCTGCTGTTGCATGCACACTCTTTTGCCTGTGTGCAGAAGTGTGTACACTAGTGCGCATGGCCTTCCCTTGCTCTAAATTGATGCACACATATGTGTGCAATCTCCTAACTTGCTGAACTTTAAACCTCCACCTTTAGTTTAGACTTTAACCATCTTTGAACCATGGTTGGACCTGTGCAAACCTTAGACAAATACCAACAATCTCTACCTTTGTCTAAGTGTTTCAAAAACTTGAACCATTGTGCAGAGACCTTTGGGATCAAAACTCATCTTGAGTCATCAATTAACAAACTTCGATCCTAAGTAATTCAAGGTAATGATTGAACTTACTTAGAGGTAGAACTTTAGTACCCAAGTCCACAGGATTTTCTTTCGTGGCAACCTTGTCCACATGGATGCATCCTTTCGTAACATTTTCCTGAATGAAATGATACCAAACATCCATATGCTTTGTCCTCTCATGGAAAACTGGATTTTTACACAAGTACAAGGCACTTTGACTATCCGAAAAAACTACAACCTGCTCCTCCAGTACCTTTAACTCTTCAAGCAACCCTTTGCACCACATAGCCTCCTTAATGGCTTCCGTAGCCACTAAGCCTTCAAATACCTCAACAACCACTTCATCCCAAGCCAATGCTTCTTTCCGGGATTACTCACAAATTTGCTGAGAACACCCATTGCCCAAGAAACCCTCAACCAGTTTCTCTCCTTTTCTTGGATTCTACACATCCCAAGGATCTTTTGTATAAGGTTGAGATCCTTCCTCTCAAACTCTTCACTGAGTTAAGATGTAAACCTTTCCATCATCTCCCTTTTGTTCCAAACCAACAGCACATCATCGACATAGATGAGGATACTCACCATCTTCTCCACCTTGTGTCCAAGTGAGAAAGTTTCTGTGAAATCTATGTCTTCTCTCCTTGTGAACCCATTCGCCACCAGCCTAGCCTTGTTCCGGACTTCATCTCCTGGAGGGTACCCTTCTTTGATCTTGTAAGTGTACTTACATTCCATAACTTTCTGCTTTCCTAGAATTTTCACCAATTCCCAGAAGTTGTTCTTCTTCAAGGAATCCATTTCTTCCTCCATAGCCAGCTGCCACTTGGACAAATCCTTACACTCCATGGCATCCATGTAAATCTCTTATTCACTCATCTCTCCTTCTATCCAAGGAGCTGTTGCATCCACAGCATTCGCAAACCCATATCTTGAAGGTGGTCTGACCAGCTTTCCTTCCCAGTCTCTTGTGAGCTAATAATCCTTCCAACTTGCTACATCAATCTCATCTAGTTCAGCCTCCTCTTGAGTGTCATGAGATTGTCCTTCATCCAAGGGCTCTACCTGGTCCAAACCTTCTTGTCTCCTCTACTCTACCTAAACCGAATCTTCCTTGATGCTATGCTCCACAAGAACCAAACTGGTTTGCTCACTAGCCCCTGCAGGGTTAGTTTCTTCCAAATAGGGAAATAACAATTCATTAAAAATGGCATCCCTACTTATAATTAGTTTCATGCCTTCTTTTCTAAGGACCACAACCTATATCCCTTTACCCCATCACCATATCCTAGAAAAACATATTTTCTAGATCTAGGGTCAAGTTTATCCTCCTTTTGGTGTGCATATGCTGTACACCCAAAAGTTCTAAGGTTGTCCAAATCAGGGGGTTTTCTACTCCACATCTTCATGGGAGTCTTGAGCTCTAAAGCTCTAGAGGGTGATCTATTTATCAAGTATGCAGTTGTACCCATAGCTTCTTCCCAAAAATATTTTGGTAAACCGGATCCTATTAACATGCACCTAACCTTCTCTATAAGGGTCTTATTCATCCACTCAGCAACTCCACTTTGCTGAGGGGTTTCCACAACCGTCCTATGTCTTAGAATGCCATTTAATCTGCAGAATTGATCAAGTTCTTGGTTAAAAATTTCTAAGCCATTATTGGTTCTTATCCCCTTAACTATTCTACCCATTTGAGTCTCAACCAGCCCTTTCCATACCACTAATTTATTCAAAGCTTTTGATTTATTTCTAAGCAAATAAACCCACACTCTTCTTGAATAATCATCAATTAAACCCATTTGGGTCTCAACCAGCCCTTTCCACACCACTAATTTATTCAAGGCATCTGATTTATTTCTAAGCAAATAAATCCACACTCTTCTTGAGTACTCATCAATTAAAGACAAAAAGTAAATGTTACCTCCCTGTGTTGGTGTCCTTGCTGGTCCCCAAAGGTCCAAACGAATGTAATCAAGAATCCTTTTGGACTTGTGCACTCCGGTGTTAAAGCTGACCCATTGTTGCTTCTCAAGAATGAAACTCTCACAAAAATCCAATTTCTATACTTTGTCACCACCAAGTAGACCATCTTTGCTAAGAACTTGCAGGCCCTTTTCGTTCATGTGTCCCAAGCGAGTGTGCCAAAGGGTTGCCCTATCCATCTCAACCATCAAACTTGTTGCTTGATCATTGATTTCTATCTCTCCAATCATCTCATAGAGTCCATTGTTTCTTGCCGCCTTGATCACTACCAAAGATCCCTTGGCCACCTTAATCTTTCCTCCCTCTATCTTGCATGTGTACCCCATGGAATACAACTGCCCCAATGAGATCAAATCCCTCCTCAAATCCGAGAGATACCTCACATTTTCCAGCAGCCTTGTGACTCCATCAAACATCCTCACTTGGATGTCTCCTATGCCTCTCACTTGGTAAGAAATATCATTCCCCAAGAAAACCCTTTCATCATTGGTTTCCTTAAAATTCTTGAACCAACTCTGGTGAGGGCACATGTGATGAGTGCACCCAGTGTCCAAGATCCATTTCCTATCACCTTCTTTCCCCTTGCTCACACTTGAGCACACAACAAGAACATCACCATCTTGCTGTTCTGTTTTGGCAACTGAAGCCTTTCCATTCTTGGTATGGCTTTCTCCTCTATCCCTTATTATCTTCTAGCAATCTTTCTTGACATGACCTTCCTTATGGCAGTAGTAGTAGCTCTTCCCTCCAAATCAGTTTAGAATGCATTCTCCCATGGCTTTCTCCTCTACCTTTGTCCCGGTAGTAGCCATGGTTGCTGCCATACCGAGTTGCTGGCCTTCTTTTAAAGAACAACTCTTTACCACTTGATGCACTCCTTATCTTAGCATCAAGATTATCTTGCAACTCTTTTTTAGGATCAAATTTAAAAGCAAAGATTCATTTACGAAGATACCTCTTATCCGGGAGAGTCTTGGCAAGAAACAAATCATCTAGTTTCTTCCATATTGCAGCTGGATCTTCCGAGTCTCCGCACTCCCTTGTGACATTATCCGATAAGTGCAAGAAGATGGTGCTGTAAGACATCTTCTTCATCTCATTCCGCTGGTCCTCCGTCACACTTGCTGGAAAAGCATCATCTTCTCCAAGAGCCAAGTCCACTTTCTGTTGCAGTAGAACCTCCTTGATCTTCCGCTTCCACAGGGAAAAATCTCCCTTTCCATCAAACTTCTCAATACCGAAATTTGAAGCCATCTTTTGCGGACAAGATCCTTGATTTATGCAATATTCATAAATGTTTTCTTCAACCTCAAGAACACAGAGCAAAGATAGATTTTAACACCGTTCTTGAATCAACCTTCAAGAACACGATCGAATCTTAATCTTTACACCGTTCTTGAATCACCCAAGAAGTTTGATCTTTGATTCTTGGAGTCTTGGCTTCGTCACCTTCTACTTCTTGCTCCGATAACCAGCTGTGCAAGCTCTGATACCACTGTTGGAAATCACCTTGACAAGATGCACAGGTGGTGATCTTCCAAACACCCAAGTCTAGAATGACTTGTAGAAAGAAATACAGCAATCGAACACAAGAATAGAAAATCAAAGAAAGAAAGAAGACAAGCAATTTGTTATCGAGGTTCGACAATGTGCCTACGTCCCCGTGAGTTCCTCTAAACTCTCTGCACTAAATCAAATGGTTCTTACAAGTTACAGCAATCCCCTTCAAGAATCCAAGTTCTTGAAGAAACAACAAGAGAATAAAGGAAGAAGACGAGAACTAGCAATGCTCTCTATCTAATTTAGACTTCTCTATCTTTTACAACCAACCTCACTACAAAGAGTCCCTCTTGTGTTTATGTCTCTCACACAATTCTCTCTATGTGTTTACAATTGATCTCACAATGTCACAAACTTGTGTGTTTCTAATCATGTTGAAAAATGAGGCTAGGAAACCCCTTTTATAGCCTTTCACTTCTTGGACATTCTTGTGAATTAATCTCCTCCCTTTGATCATGATCTCCTTTAAATCTTAGCCCTTTATCATTCTCCAAATGGTGTTGTGCATTTTGGTGTTGCGCACACACACTTAAGAGGGTCCTAAAGCATGCTGCCTATGTATACAGCAATGTTCATGGGTGGTGCGGCGCTGGGCGTGCGAGCTGCACCCAGACCTGATGCTGCTCCTTTTTGCTGCTATGCGCACACTCTTCTACCTGTGTGCAGAAGTGCACACACTAGTGCGCATGGCCTTTCCTTACTCCAAATTGATGCACACACATGTGTGCAGTCTTCTAACTTGCTGAACTTTAATTCTTCACCTTTGTTTTAGATTTTAACCATCTTTGAACCATGGTTGGACCTATGCAAACCTTAGACAAATACCAACACAATCAAGGAGTGTCAAGTGGATGGTGAAATTGGAAGTTCACCCTTAACAGTTAAAATTCTTCTTGGGCTTGAAATTTGGGCCAAAATGTTTGGGCATAGGAAATACCAATGGGCTTTAGTGGGTTTTGGATTGGGTCAAAATTTAAATGAAGACTTTGGTCTTAGATTGGTTAAATCAAATAAAGTCCAATTGATTTAAACCCAAAATAAATTAAATGGATTGAACAAAAGGGTCTTGCAATTGCTCTTGCTCCCCAATTAAATTCATACTTCCTCACTTACCAAGTCCGAGCACACTAGGATCAAAGATTCGTCATAGGAACCTGCGCATGGTCCGTTAAAAAATTTTGGAACAAAATTGGGTGTCTATAGAAACCAAACGGGAATTTGAAAGAAAATAATGTTTCTAAGCTTCAGAGACTTATAAACTTTGCAAAACATTTTTTTTAATAAAAAAATCAAAAAATAATGATTATGCTCACGTGAACATAACCATCCTCTTCACCATTGGCCTCTTCATTTTTTTTAATATTATATTATATTTTTTTTCTTTACCTTCACGTGAACATCTTCACGCTTGTTTTATTTATTTATTTATTTTTGTTTATTTTTTAATTTACTTTCATTGCCTTCATATGAAGCCTGCCGTTTTTTAA
Source organism: Bretschneidera sinensis (assembly GCA_023935145.1). NCBI lineage: Eukaryota > Viridiplantae > Streptophyta > Magnoliopsida > Brassicales > Akaniaceae > Bretschneidera > Bretschneidera sinensis. The sequence continues at coordinate 6,358,032 of CM043705.1, forward strand.
TACAATTTACATATTTGCCATGATTTAAAATTTACCGTTTTGCCATTATATAATTACGGTTTTGTCATTTTCCCTTTAAAATCTATTTTTCATATTTTCTTCCTTCCAAAAATTTTATAAAATTTATATTTCTTCCAAATTTCTTTTTAATTATTTTCCTCAACTTGAGTCCATATTTTTCTTCAATATTCTTTCATTTCAACTTCAAGTTTAAAAAAATTTCAGTACTTTCTTCTTCAAAAATTTCTAACTCTTTTCAATAAAATTTCAATATTATCTTTCAAATATTATTTCAAATCAATATTAAATCTTTCATCTATGGATTATTTAATTAAATATGATATATGTAAAAATACTTATTTACCCTTTATTTTATGAATACGAATATTACAACTTCCCTATGGGATATTGATTACCCGGATTTTGAAATATTATGGTGTCTCTCTTGATGGAGCATAGAGCATAGAGTTTCCTACCACAAATATTTTCAACAAGTCAACTCTAAGTAGAATGAAATTGATTCAACTAGAGGATGACACTTGGGAGCGCACTATGAATACAACATTTGATAGAGCTACAAGCGTATGGAAACGTAAAACTGAACCAGTTGAAGGTGATGAAGATGATGAGGAAATTGAAGCACTTAAGGATATTGAGGCTAAGCAAATTGATGGTGCTAGTGGCTCTGGTTCACAAGACTTCAACAACTCAGTTCTAGCCATCCTACATGATGTCAAGGAAGGGATATATTCTCTCTCACACAATGAATGCACGTTTTGATATTGTTTAGGGAGAATTCAAGAGTATTAGGGATTAGATGGCTGGGATGTGTGATATCCATCACCCTTCTGATGATGCATCTTGATAGCCTCCTCTTTATTATCTCTATCTTCTCCTTATTTGCTTTGGGATTTTAAGACTTTTTCAAAAACATTTTAAATTTCTTTTCATACATTCATGACTCTTATTGCTCGTTTGAGCTTTTATGTTTATGGATTTGCTTGGGAGGGCTTTTACTTCTTATTTTTAACCAAGATTTTGTGTGAATATTTTCTAGTTAGTTACATACTTATCCCATGTGCTTGATTTATATTTCTTTTATGGTTGGAATCCCTTTTATGATGTTGAAAAGAAGGGAGAGAAAAATAGTAGTTAGCATATGGTAAGTTTATTAACCTTGCAAAGGTTTCAAAAGTTAAGGAGGAGAGAAATTTTAAGAAATTTCTTGATTTTTCTACAAACCTCGAATTAAAAGGGAGCTTATATATTCTGCTTGCTTGGTTGGTATTATATTGTGTCTTTGCAGGAGGTTTTTATTGAAAATACAGTGGAAACTCTATCTATTTTTCTTAAAAATCTAAACACTTAGAATTTAAATTGTCTCTTATACAATTAGTTTTGTCATCATAAAAAAATGGGGAGATTGTTGACCCTATTTTGATTTTAATAATGACAAAACGAACTTAAACTGTTATAATCATCTTATCTAAGTGTTTAAGTTGTTAAGAAGCATTGCAAAAGGACAAATACAAGACAAAGAATAAGTGTACACTATTGAGAAAATACGTACACACCCTTGGAAGAAGTCCGAAGACCAAGAACGAAAGCTCCTAAGGTAGTTGATAAAGTTGTAAATCGTATTTCAATTGCTTAGCTTTATTATGGCTCTAATACATTTTCTAAAAAATGCTTTTATCTTTTAAAAAATTAATTTCGTCAAAAACAAAGTAAAAATTCTAAGTTTTTAAAGGGTATAGTTGATTGTGCAAAATGGACAATCGACTGTCGAATTAAAGCATCAGGTCCATTTTAAATCACAAATGGACAATTGACTGTGAAAAGGGCAGTAGCCTTCCACAGTTGACTGCCCATTTAGATAGCTGATTGTTCTCTCCCGTTTAAACTCAAATTTCAATTTTTAAGGAAAATAGTTGATTGTCTATTTATCACAGTCGACTGTCTTGTCGTAAAAAAATGGCTAGTTTTTTAAAATTGAGACGCAAGAAAATAGTATTTAATGCTCCAAACTATTCTATCTTGTCTTTAATGACCATATGGAGGTAAAGCTATATGAACCCCTTTTTAAATGAGCTAAAAAACTATCCAAGAACACTCAATTCTTCTTGAAATCATTTATTGCTCTTCAAAGCTTTCAAAAACATTCTTGAGCCATTCTAAAATATTTTCTTCTTGAAAGAGAAATAATTTTCATCTTGTAATGAATTAATTGCTATCTCTCTTGTATTTTCCTACAATCAATTCTAATCATTGTAAACAGAATGAGTTAGTGTAACTCTTAGAGTGTTTAGGTGTTAAACACTTTGTGCACACTTCCTTAATTAGGAAGAGATAATTGTAAGGTTTGAGTAACACCCGTGAAGTTGCTTGACTATTTCTAGTAGATAGCTTCAAGGAGGTTCTTTGAAGAAAGTTGACGTAGGATCGAAGAGATTCCAATATTGTCGATCCACTATAAACGGAGTTTGCATATTCTTTTCCTTTACTCTTTTAATTCCAGTACAAAAATATTTATTGTTCTTACTTGATTTTATCAAGTGTTTAAAAACTTGGTTGTTGTTTGCAAAAAGTTTTTAAAACTAATTCACCTCCTCTTGGATTTGCACCTTGATTTACAAAAACCACATCCTTAGATTTTATAATTCAAAAATTATAAGGCTCGAAAGTCACCTATTACACAAACCTAAACCATTTTTTTAAAAGTAATTTTGAAACATTTTCTTACATATGTTTTACAGAAGCTCAAATTGATAATTAAGCTCACAAATCGTCTCCACAATCATAACTCTGATACTACCAAAATATGTCACTCCAATAGGAGGAGGACACGTGGATTATCGTGAGCCCTGAATTCAAAGAGACACGCGGACAGTTCAGGCCCAGACAGTTGGACCTCCAGGTCATGACCGCCCTTCAGGGCATCATTGCCTCCAGCTGGGCCTCCAGGTCATGACCGCCCTCAGGAACATCTTGGCTCCAGCTGGGCCTCCACGTCACCACCGCCCTCCGGATCATCATTACCAACCAAGTTGGGGCGTCAGACCTAAACACCGTCTTACACATAGACGGCTCTGGAATAAGCCAACAAGGCAAAAGCCCTACTGAACGGTTCTCAGCTTCCTAGCTGGGCCTCATAGGCATCATTACCCTACCCAGTTGGGGTATCCTGTTACAGCTGCCCCGACCCATCACCGCCTCCGGAACTCTATAAAAGGATTTGGTAAGCGGTCCAAGAGGAGGAGGGCTTTTCAGCTTTAAACACTTACAATCTTAAACTTTTGCTAACTTAAGCATCGGAGCATCCTCGGAGGCATCCCCTCCGTCGACCCCAATAGCAAATCTCCCTTTCTCTGTGCAGGTACTTCTACAACCATCCAGCTCAGCAACACTCATTTTTTGGCATCAACAGATTGGCGCCGTCCGTGGGAAACCACATCTCTCGCTGACAGTAACAGCGAAGAAGTCAAAAGAACTCATCTGTTAGCATGCCTCCAAAAACACTCGCCAGAGATCTAGGCGCTCGCGCGCTACGGTCGGGAGACAGTTCTTCAGCCGAACCCGACGTTCACCCGAATGAAGGCACGCTCCAGGCGCAATTCACAGAGCTTGCACACCTGGTGGCCGATCTGGCTGCCGAAGTTCGTAGGAGACCTCAGCAGACGCTGCCACTCCCATCGCTGGAACCAGGTCACGGTGTTTCCACTGACCGCCGCCCACCAGCGGATGTCTGCTCAGCGACCCACTCACCTTCCCCAGCTAAGTTCAGAAAGAGTCCCGTGCCCAATAACAGCGAAGGGTTTGGCAAACGGATCGAGGACATAGAGGGACGCATCAATGAAGCGTTTAAAGAACGCGGCCACAGTATTAGCGATGATCTCGACGTACAGGACCCACCTTTCATACAAGAAGTCCTTGACGCCCCTCTCCCCCACAATTTTCGTATGCCACAAATCAAACTTTATGATGGATCCACAGATCCCTTAGATCACCTCCAGCACTACCGAACCACAATGACCCTCCAAAGACATTCGGACCCTATAATGTGCAGAGCGTTTCCATTAACCCTAGAGAAAGCGGCTGGGACGTGGTATTCCCGCTTGAAACCGGGGGGTATTCGCACCTTCAAAGACCTAAGTTATGCCTTCGCCTCACATTTCATCAGCAGCAAAGGACCCAAGAAAACTTCGGAGTCTCTGTTTAACATTGTCCAGTCAAAAGGAGAGAAGCTTCGCGCCTATATTTCCAGATTCAACACTGCAGCTTGGGAGATTCCAAACCTTGATCCCAATGTTCAGCTCCTGGCATTCAAAAATGGATTAAGATCCGGATTCTTCAGCTCAAAACTCATCAGACGTCCGCCTATGGACATGAATGAGGTCTTGGCCCGAGCCGAAAAATACATGCTAGCAGAAGATGATCAAGCATTCCGAAGAGAACGCGAAGGAGATACGGAAAAGAGGAAGAGAGGCCCCACTAGTCCCAGCCTTGAACCCTCTAAGCGGCCGTTCCGCGAGGAGAAACCCAGAACCCTCAGGCCTTTCGAGGATAGGTCCCGAACTCTTGCAACCTATGGAACCAGAGCCAGAACTCCGAGGCAAATCCATGGCTATGCACCACTGAATGCCTCCAGAACCAACATTCTGATGCAGATTCATGATAGGGACCTCTTGCAATGGCCTCCAAGGCCGCCAAACCTCAACCCGGATCGCAATACTTGGTGTAGGTTTCACAAAAACTTCGGCCATGATACGGAAGAATGTAAGGCCTTAAAAAATCAGATCGAGGCCCTCATCAATCGAGGGTATCTAAAAGAATATGTCAGGCCACGACAAAAGAAATATGATGAACGATCGCACAGAGGCCCTGAACGTTCTTATGAACGAAACAGACCTACAAGGGTAGCCCAGAAGAGCCCGAGGCCAAGTTATAGAGAGCCCAGCCAGAAAAAACCGGAGGTTCCCGTGGCGAAGATTATCAAAACCATTTACGGAGGGCTCGTTGCTGGAGGGGGATCCCGTGCTCGCAGTAGGTCTTATGCTAGGTCAATAGCCTCTGTTGCTGGATCTCAGAAAAGACCTAGGACCGGAGAGATTATTTCTTTTTCGGACGAAGACTTGGAAGGAGTGCAGATCCCACACGACGATGCTGTCGTAATTTCACTCCTTGTGGCTAACCATGAGATAAGACGAGTCCTAGTCGACAACGGGAGCTCGGCCGACATCCTCTTTTATGATGCCTTTCACCAAATTCAGTTGGGCGATGCACATCTGGAGCTGGTTTCCACCCCACTCTATGGCTTCTCAGGGGGACCGGTCTTTACAGAAGGCAGCATAACTCTCCCGGTAACTGCGGGAACGGCACCTCAAACAACAACAGTACATTCCACTTTGTTAATCGTCCGACAACCCTCTTCCTACAATATGATACTCGGACGACCCACACTGAATAAACTCCGAGCTGTTGTCTCTACCTATCATCTCAAAATCAAATTCCCCACGACAGACGGAGTAGGCGAGATCAAAGGAGATCAACAAACCGCCAGATCCTGTTATCTCAGTGCAATAAAAGGAAAAAAGACGGAAGCCCTACCACTCGAACTGGATGACCTTAGGGATGAAGCAAGCAACCTACGAGGTAGGCCCGGAGAAGATGTACTCACAATCCCCCTTGGCGAAGATAGCACCAAAACTGTGCAAATTGGTTCCAACCTGTCCAGCACTTCCCAAGAATCTTTATTAGCCCTTCTCCGGGCAAACCAAGATCTATTCGCCTGGACTGCTGCAGATATGCCAGGAATCAGCCCTGACGTCATCGTACATCGCCTGAGTGTCGACCCGACCCACAAACCGGTTATTCAGAAGAAAAGGTCGTTTGCTTCCGAGCGACAGGCAGTTGTTCGGGCAGAAGTTGAGAAATTACGTTCGGCTGACTTTATCCGAGAGGTGAGCTATCCGGATTGGGTATCTAATGTTGTAATGGTAAAAAAGGCCAATGGCAAATGGCGAATCTGTATAGACTTTTCTGATCTAAATAAAGCCTGTCCAAAAGACAGTTTTCCTTTGCCTCGGATTGATCAACTCGTGGACGCAACATCCGGCCACGAGCTGATAACATTCATGGATGCTTACTCCGGGTATAATCAAATCCTCATGCACCCGCCCGACCAAGAAAAGACAGCATTTATCACAGAACAAGGCCTCTATTGTTATAGGGTCATGCCATTCGGTTTGAAAAATGCCGGGGCCACTTATCAGAGGTTAGTAAACAAAATATTCAAAGAACAGATTGGTCGTAATATGGAAGTATATGTGGACGACATGCTGGTTAAAAGCGTCAAGGCAAAAACCCACGAGGCTGATCTCCAAGAAGCTTTTACTATCCTTCGTCATTATCATATGAAATTGAATCCTACAAAGTGTGCCTTTGGAGTTACTGGGGGGAAGTTCCTCGGCTTCTTAGTCACCCATAGGGGCATCGAAGCCAACCCAGAAAAGATTGACGCCATTCTTCATATGAGTCCGCCTCGGACCGTGAAAGAAGTCCAGCGACTTACTGGAAAAATCGCGGCCCTCAGCCGGTTTATGTCAAAATCAGCCGAGAAGTGTCTGCCCTTTTTTAAAGCCATTCGTCGGACGCAGAACTTCGTGTGGAACGAAGCTTGCCAAGAAGCATTCAGGACGCTGAAAATATATTTGGGGACACCACCCGTGCTTACCAAACCAGTAGTCGGCGAAGAACTTTTCTTGTATCTTTCGACTGGGCCCGAAGTGGTAGCCTCCGTTTTAATACGAGAAGAAGAGGGCGTGCAAAAGCCGGTGTATTATGTCAGCAAAGTACTCCATGATGCTGAGACAAGATATCCCCCGGCAGAAAAAATGGCGTATGCTCTGTTAACTTCGGCCCGGAAGCTTCGACCTTATTTTCAAGCCCATACCATCACTGTCCTCACCAACCAGCCTCTTCGACAAATACTTCACAAGCCAGACGTTTCTGGTAGAATGGTTAAATGGTCGATAGAGTTGGGAGAGTTCGACATCCGTTATCGGCCTCGGATTGCTATCAAAGCACAAGCCCTAGCTGATTTTGTCATGGAAACTACTTTACCGGAGGAAGACTCTCCACAGGATGTTAGTCAATCGAATTCCTTTCTGCATTGGACTCTTCATGTGGATGGGTCCTCTACTGACTCTGGAAGTGGAGCCGGGCTCATTCTAAGCGGTCCTGACAACTTCTCCATTGAATACGCCCTGAGATTTAAGTTTCCAGCGTCAAACAACGAAGCTGAGTATGAGGCTCTACTCGCCGGCATGAAATTGGCCAAGGTAATATCTGTACAAAACTTACATGTATATAGCGATTCCCAACTGGTGGTGAACCAGGTGAACGGCGAATTCGAGGCCCGAGGAGAAAAAATCGCTCGCTACCTAGCAGCAGCAAAGGCATTAGCCGGGCAGTTTGAAGTCTTTTCTCTAAACCAGATTCCACGGGCAGAAAATGCGAAGGCCGACTCATTGGCCCGACTTGCTTCGTCTCGCCAGCTCGAGTCCAGGCGAGCGGTTTACCTCGAAACCCTAGCCGTGCCGAGTATCGACGAAATAATGGTCTTACCCGTGACTGGGGAGAGAACATGGATGAGTCCTATCCTGGAATATCTACGTGACGGTATTCTTCCCGATGATAAGGGCGAAGCCCCAAAGATTGTGTCTCGAGCCGCCCGATACGCTATTCTGGATGATCACCTGTATAAGCGGGGGTTGACAACGCCCTTCTTAAAGTGTCTTGATCCGACCGAAGCTAACTACGCCCTTCGAGAAGTCCACGAAGGTATATGCGGAAATCACCTCGGAGGACGTGCCTTGGCATTCAAAATCCTCCGTCAAGGATACTATTGGCCGAAGATGAGGGAAGCAGCCATGGAGTTGGTGACCAAATGCCAAAGCTGTCAACGGTATGCCATTGTGCCACGACAACCAGCGAACCTTTTGACACCAATCGTCAGTCCACTCCCTTTCGCTATGTGGGGAATGGACCTTCTCGGGCCCTTTCCCGGAGCGACCGGCCAGCGAAGATACCTCATAGTTGCCATAGATTATTTTACAAAATGGGTAGAAGCCGAACCCTTGGCCAGCATCACGGACTTCCAAGCCCGAGCTTTCGTATGGAAATCAATCGTGTGTCGGTTTGGAGTACCACAAGTATTAGTAACAGACAACGGCAAACAGTTTAACAGCGTTCGGTTCAAAACATTTTGCGATGAATTACACATTGACCATCGTTTCTCTTCGGTTGGATATCCGCAAGCAAATGGACAAGCCGAAGTTACCAACCGAACGATCTTGCAAGGCATTAAAAGGCGAATAGACCAAGCAGAGAAGCAGTGGGCAGACCATTTGCCCAACATACTTTGGGCATATCGAACCACGACTCGAGCACCTACCGGGGAAACCCCTTTCTTCATGACTTATGGGTCCGAGGCAGTCATCCCCTTGGAAATAGGAATACCTTCCTTACGAGTTCAGAATTTCGAAGAAAGAAGCAATGAGGAAGCCCTTCGCACGAACGCTGATCTTTTCGACGAAGCCCGAGACAAAGCCCAAATTCGACTCGCCGTTTACCAGCAGCGAGCCACCAGGTACTTCAACTCAAGAGTAAAAGTAAGACGTTTCTGTCTTCACGACCTCATCTTGCGAAAAAATGCAGTATCTAGGCCCCGAGATTCAGGCAAATTAGTCCCTAATTGGGAAGGGCCTTATCGAATCAAAAAGGTATGCCGCCCCGGTTCTTTTGAACTCGAAGAGTTGAACGGAAAAGCCCTTCCTCGTACTTGGAATGCGGCACATCTTCGACGTTTTTATCAATAAATAAGTGTTACACATATGTAAGTACTCTTGTTTTATATATATGAAAAGATTTTACTTACATCATTTCGTCCAATACGAAACAAAAACCTTAAAACCAAAATTAAGTAGGGCGCTAGCGGCCTCAAAATACAACCCTAACGCACAGACCGGGTCAAAACAACAAAAAAGGGCTACAATGGATCGCCCTGAACCTAAACCCTACTGATCTCCAATGGCAGGAGATCCCGTGCCCGAGCGCCCGTCACGATCCTGTCCGTCAGCAGCCTCGTCATCCGAAGCCGGCAGCTCCTCATCCTCCGGCCCAAACAGGTCCAACGCGGAGAAATCAAGCTCTGGATACATGGACTCGGCCTTCTCCTTGGCCTCCATGAACCCCGTAAGGTACTGCTGGCCGCCCTCAGACACCACGGCTAGGCGATAGGCCTCCGAGCTTTGGAAGGATGCCAAGGCCTCCTCCACGGCAACCCTAGTATGGACCTCAGCCTCCTCTGTAACCGCTCGAAGACGAGCCTCGGCCTCCTCCGCTGCGGCTCCAAGGCGAGCCTCGACCCCCTCAACGGCTGCCCGAGCCGTGGCTTCAGCCTCGGCTTTGGCCCGGACAGCAGATTCTAAAGAAGCCTGCAGCCGGCAAACAGCCTCGTTCCTCTCCTCCAGCTGGCGTTGGGTTCGCCCAAGGAGCTCCGCTGTCTCTATGCACCGACGAGTGGCCGCGCCCACCAAAACACCCATATGATACCAGAAGCCAAGTATGGAACAAAAGTCGATGAAAACAACGTAAAGTAAAGCGAAAGCGAAATCTAACCTGGGAAGCAAGAGCCTCAGTCGCCGCACATAGAGACTCCGTGGTCTTTCGACCCAACTCAGCGAGATCACGAGGGGGAGTTCCCTTAAACAGATGTTCTCTCGCCACCCGAGGATGTGCGAAGACGGAGTCGTCTGTCCGGATGGCCCAATTGGGCATAAAGATCGAGGCTTCCGAAGCCACCCCTTGGCTAGGGCCCGAGATAATGGGAGTCCCTGCAGTCACTGGGATCGGAGCCGGGGCACTGCTTGCTGGAGGTGTCTCTGACTGGGTCGGTGGCCTCGGAGGAGTCCCTAAGTCAATCGGAGCCGGAGATGGGGCTCGTGGCCTCTTCTTCGGCCGCGAAGTCGAAGCCGATTGCTTCTCAGACAGAGCGGATCTTCTCTGCTCCATCGCCAATTTCTTGGCATGCTCACGAGCACGGGCAGCCGCTTCCATCTCTGAGCAGAGCACACAAACAAACAAATGAAGGAAATGGCGTTAAGTATAAATTGCAGGATAACAATGCAAAATGAGAATAAAAAGAAGGTAAACTAAAGCCTTTACCGCTCTCTAGCGAAGGCTCGGGGCACGAAGAACAAAGACCTCGCCGGGCCAGTTCTTCATTATCATATAGGACCCCAACGTCCAAAGGCGAGGCCAGCATGGCATTCACTGTCTCTTGCTCATACGGAAGAAGGCCCGCCTTTTTGCATTTCCCAGTGCGGTCCATACTCCACGCACGAGGCAAGCCGAAGTCCTCGGCAGATCGGATGAAAAAGAAATTCTTCTTCCACCTCTTGATAGATGAAGGGGTCTTCTTTAGCAACCTCCTCTTCGGCCGAGTACTGAAGACCACCCACCCTGTCTGGCCATGCCGGCTGATCAAGAAGTGGGCCTTAAAAATGTCCATCGTCATTGGACGGCCCACTTCTAAGCAAACACAGATAAAGGCCATGATCAGTCGTACCGAGTTTGGTACCAACTGACATAGCGCTATATCAAAATATTTTAAAATTGCACAGAAGTAGGGGTGGAGGGGAAACCGAAGCCCGGCCTGCATGTGATGTTCATACACGCAGAGCTCGAACGGAGCTCGGTCAGGGAGGACATCACAGGCCCTCTCCCCCACCCTGGCCAGCCGAAGACCGTACTCGCCAGGAATGCGGTAGGTCTTCCTAATTACCTCCAAATCTTCCTCCCTCAATTGGCTAGGAATGTCGTTGGCTGTATAGTACCATTCCTCCCTCTCCTCTCCAGCCGAGGTCTCCCTAATATCGGTCACAGCTCTACGAGTTTCCTTACTAGACGAGGACTTTTCTTGATACTCTCTCCTAACCCCCGAAGGAATATAGGGCACTAGTGCCATGGGGCCTGCCCTTGGCGTACCCAATCTGAGGGCATCCCCCCCAGAAGAAGACGAGGACGCCTCTGCGCCCTCGGAGCTGCTACCACTCGTACCATCTACACTACTCCTACCATTACTACTACTAGGCCTATCGCGGTATGTATCAAACGAAGAAGACATGGTATGAAAATAAAAAAGAACACGAACTCACCAACGTCCTAGAGCTTTCCTCCCAAGGTCTCGCGATTGCAACGATCACACCAACCTTCTCACTGAAGGGACGAGGACGAGGACTCACAAGCTTCTTTGGACGAGGCCGAAGGCTCTCAGGAAAGCAACTCTCTGAAAACAGAAGGAAATTCTGGCAGGTGTGTGGAAGAAGAAGAAAACAAAGCCCCTTATATAGCAGAAGTATCACGGCCAACGAGGAGCATTTAATGCGGTCGCAGGAATCTAGGGGACAATTTAGAACTCCCAAACGACCCACACTCTTTCCCAGGGGACGTTACGTCCCTCGAGGCGGCCGCCGTTTTCCCTAAAAAGGGTAACATGACGCGGCATCCATATGAAGAGACCACGTGTCTCTATCGTCGCCGTCCTAGACACGAGTAACTTTCACGTAGTTCCACGTGTCCTCGGACCCATGGTATTTTTGGCCGAGGAGATGGATTGCTCCACTGGTCCTCGGCCCACTCTCTTCAAGGTCCGAGGAGATGGATTGCTCCACGTGTCCTCGGACCCATGGTATTCTTGGCCGAGGAGATGGATTGCTCCACTGGTCCTCGGCCCTCTCTCTTCAAGGTCCGAGGAGATGGATTGCTCCACGTGTCCTCGGACCCATGGTATTCTCGGCCGAGGAGATGGATTGCTCCACTGGTCCTCGGCCCACTCTCTTCAAGGTCCGAGGAGATGGATTGCTCCACGTGTCCTCGGACCCATGGTATTCTTGGCCGAGGAGATGGATTGCTCCACTGGTCCTCGGCCCTCTCTCTTCAAGGTCCGAGGAGATGGATTGCTCCACGTGTCCTCGGACCCATGGTATTTTCGGCCGAGGAGATGGATTGCTCCACTGGTCCTCGGCCCACTCTCTTCAAGGTCCGAGGAGATGGATTGCTCCACGTATCCTCGGACCCATGGTATTCTTGGCCGAGGAGATGGATTGCTCCACTGGTCCTCGGCCCTCTCTCTTCAAGGTCCGAGGAGATGGATTGCTCCACGTGTCCTCGGACCCATGGTATTCTTGGCCGAGGAGATGGATTGCTCCACTGGTCCTCGGCCCACTCTCTTCAAGGTCCGAGGAGATGGATTGCTCCACATGTCCTCGGACCCATGGTATTCTTGGCCGAGGAGATGGATTGCTCCACTGGTCCTCGGCCCTCTCTCTTCAAGGTCAGAGGAGATGGATTGCTCCACGTGTCCTCGGTCCCATGGTATTCTCGGCCGAGGAGATGGATTGCTCCACTGGTCCTCGGCCCACTCTCTTCAAGGTCCGAGGAGATGGATTGCTCCACGTGTCCTCGGACCCATGGTATTCTTGGCCGAGGAGATGGATTGCTCCACTGGTCCTCGGCCCTCTCTCTTCAAGGTCCGAGGAGATGGATTGCTCCACTGGTCCTCGGCCCACTCTCTTCAAGGTCCGAGGAGATGGATTGCTCCACGTATCCTCGGACCCATGGTATTCTTGGCCGAGGAGATGGATTGCTCCACGTGTCCTCGGACCCATGGTATTCTTGGCCGAGGAGATGGATTGCTCCACTGGTCCTCGGCCCTCTCTCTTCAAGGTCCGAGGAGATGGATTGCTCCACGTGTCCTCGGACCCATGGTATTCTTGGCCGAGGAGATGGATTGCTCCACTGGTCCTCGGCCCACTCTCTTCAAGGTCCGAGGAGATGGATTGCTCCACGTGTCCTCGGACCCATGGTATTCTTGGCCGAGGAGATGGATTGCTCCACTGGTCCTCGGCCCTCTCTCTTCAAGGTCCGAGGAGATGGATTGCTCCACGTGTCCTCGGACCCATGGTATTCTTGGCCGAGGAGATGGATTGCTCCACTGGTCCTCGGCCCACTCTCTTCAAGGTCCGAGGAGATGGATTGCTCCACGTGTCCTCGAACCCATGGTATTCTTGGCCGAGGAGATGGATTGCTCCACTGGTCCTCGGCCCTCTCTCTTCAAGGTTCGAGGAGATGGATTGCTCCACGTGTCCTCGGACCCATGGTATTCTCGGCCGAGGAGATGGATTGCTCCACTGGTCCTCGGCCCACTCTCTTCAAGGTCCGAGGAGATGGATTGCTCCACGTATCCTCGGACCCATGGTATTCTTGGCCGAGGGGATGGATTGCTCCACTGGTCCTCGGCCCTCTCTCTTCAAGGTCCGAGGAGATGGATTGCTCCACGTGTCCTCGGACCCATGGTATTCTTGGCCGAGGAGATGGATTGCTCCACTGGTCCTCGGCCCACTCTCTTCAAGGTCCGAGGAGATGGATTGCTCCACGTGTCCTCGGACCCATGGTATTCTTGGCCGAGGAGATGGATTACTCCACTGGTCCTCGGTCCACTCTCTTCCAGGTCCGAGGAGATGGATTGCTCCACGTGTCCTCGGACCCATGGTATTCTTGGCCGAGGAGATGGAGCACTGGTCCTCGGCCCAATCTCTTTAAGGTCCGATGATATGGACTGCTCCACAAATCCTCGGCTCATTCTCTTTTGCCTTAGAGCACATCTTCGACCCAGCTCCATGTCTCCACAGAGGGCCTAACGCCAACCCAGTCATGCTACTTCCTTAACCACAGTGCTGCACTTAAAGAAGTGGGGGGCCTCTGATACTACCAAAATATGTCACTCCAATAGGAGGAGGACACGTGGATTATCGTGAGCCCTGAATTCAAAGAGACACGCGGACAGTTCAGGCCCAGACAGTTGGACCTCCAGGTCATGACCGCCCTTCAGGGCATCATTGCCTCCAGTTGGGCCTCCAGGTCATGACCGCCCTCAGGAACATCTTGGCTCCAGCTGGGCCTCCACGTCACCACCGCCCTCCGGATCATCATTACCAACCAAGTTGGGGCGTCAGACCTAAACACCGTCTTACACATAGACGGCTCTGGAATAAGCCAACAAGGCAAAAGCCCTACTGAACGGTTCTCAGCTTCCTAGCTGGGCCTCATAGGCATCATTACCCTACCCAGTTGGGGTATCCTGTTACAGCTGCCCCGACCCATCACCGCCTCCGGAACTCTATAAAAGGATTTGGTAAGCGGTCCAAGAGGAGGAGGGCTTTTCAGCTTTAAACACTTACAATCTTAAACTTTTGCTAACTTAAGCATCGGAGCATCCTCGGAGGCATCCCCTCCGTCGACCCCAATAGCAAATCTCCCTTTCTCTGTGCAGGTACTTCTACAACCATCCAGCTCAGCAACACTCATTTTTTGGCATCAACAACTATCAATAACCGGTTGTCACAAATCATCGTCCGAAACTTGATCATCCACGTTTTCTTTTCACTGGTAAGCTAAGAGAGGTGATTATTCTTGATTAATTGGTGCAAATGATACGTTTACAGTCCTTAATACATTAGATCAATGCAAATATATTTCTCTCTCTATCTCAATTTATGTGTCATCTACTAATCTCTGCACTATTTATTCAATTAAATGATTATATATATATTAAAATTTTAAATTAATAAAGTAGTTAAATGTAAATATTAACTGTAGTTATCTAAATTTTTCTTAGATCAAAGCTTAGAAAAAGAAAATCAAAACCATGTTAATGTTGCAGGGACAATTATATTAATAAAACATTTAGCTTCATGTACGAATTAATCATCACGAGAAATTGGGAAGAAGTTCTATATAATGATACCTGAAAACTAATAAAGAAAAGACAAAAGAAAATGTTGGAAATTCTCATTAATCTCCAAACGAAAGTTGCAGGGTGAGCCAAGATTTTTTCTTTGGAGATTAAAGCTAATATGATTAAAGTAAGGGTGTCGATTTTACAAACTCGGTTTCATGTTAATTATCACTAATTCAGAGAGTAATTATGAAAAATAAAATAATAATTTTAATATAATTTTTTGATATTTTTTATATAAAAAATATTTCATAGTGTCACGATTCCGTAATAATAACTATGGAATCGGTTACCTAAGATTATCATTCTTAAAGTAAAATATCATTTTTAATATAATAGATAATCCA
This sequence comes from Bretschneidera sinensis, assembly GCA_023935145.1. Lineage (NCBI taxonomy): Eukaryota > Viridiplantae > Streptophyta > Magnoliopsida > Brassicales > Akaniaceae > Bretschneidera > Bretschneidera sinensis. Next base: position 6,373,239 of record CM043705.1, read on the forward strand.
TAAAAATAATGAACTAAAGTCCAAACGGGAACTAACCAAAGTGCTAACAGGTTTATTTATTTATTTATTTTTTTATTGAAAGTAACTTCTAAAAGCTAAGATAACGTTTGGTATTGTTGTCAATTTTTTTTTTGTTTCCTATTTCCTATTTTTTGTTTCTGTTTTATTTTTGTTTTGTTTTTGATATTTTAAAAATAAAAAACATGTTTGGAACGAAAACTAATTCCAGTGTTTTAAAATTGAAAATGAAAAAACATGTTTGATAAAAGAAAATTGTTTTGGTTTTCCCTTTTCATTTTTAAAAAATTATAATCGCTTTAATCAATTTGTGTATCTCAAAATAATAAAAATCATAATATAAGATATATGTAGTAAAATTAATATTTAATAAAATTACCAGCTAATTGACAAGAAATCCAAAATACTATAAAAATCCATAAATTATACGCTAATTAGCAACAATCCAAAAAATAAAACCTATAAAGAAAGAGTTTCTAAATCACACAATTATCATATTTTATCTTCCTTCTCACATTTGGTGAGCAATTTCATCTCTAAAGTGAGTCATATAACATAATTGACTTTGTGTTAAATGAACTTTCAAAGACTTTTATAATGTATCAGTCTATGATGGATCTTCTTTTATCTCTATTTGCAAATCATCTCCTCCAAATTCTTCAACCATAGAAAGAGAAGAAAAAAAATGGATTAGAAGTGAACTTGCTTTTTCGAACTATAACAAATCAAGGCATAATGACACACACCGGTTAGGGAAAACAGTGAATGAAAAAAAAAATTGATACTCAATCAGCAGTAAGGGATCATGACACCATTCCTAATTTATTTAAAACGCCAGAAAGAAAAAATATTTCTTAAGAAAAATGAAAAAATTGATACAAAGCAAGGTTTCACCAATTGTGCCAATCACTTATTAATCATTTGCATTCAAAGGGGAAAAAAAGAAGAGCAAAAACCTTTTAGTACCCTCCTCTTTTCCAAGTCAATCAAAAGAATTCCTTACCAGATAATACTATCTGATCCGGGCTATTAAGTATCCATATCATAAATTGAATACACTAAAAATTGGCCTGGGTATTTTTGAGAAATTAACTCAAAATACATATGTAGTTTGCAACAATTAACAGAAAAAAAAAGAAGGAAAAACATCCAAAAAAAGAAGAATTCCAAAATTATGCATATCCATTATATACAAGATTACATTCTTTTAGTTCAATTTCTACATAAAAAAATAATTTGTTGATGCCGAAAAATTGCTATCGCTGACGTGGCCTTGGCCCTGCACAAGTAACAGGGGTGAACTAAAGACTCTCCAAAGGAGGAGAGGGGGAGACATCCGAGGGTGCTCCGATGCTTAAGTTAGAACGAGGGCTTAATGGAGGCTAAGGCCGAGGGTTTAATCTAAAGCGGCTTAAGTGCAAATAGATAAGTGTGAATGAATTAAGAATTCCATACCTCTGCCTTCTTATAGTCCCCTGAGTAGGTATTGCCCACGTGGGGGGGAGGGGAGGTATGGCCTTGCACATGCCGTCTCTGCTTTCAGAGGTTAGGCCTTAATTGTGTGATCAGTAGATGGCATGTGTCAGGGGTCGCGTGTTGCAGAAGGGTTAGGTCTGCTAACCATGCTTTGACGTGGCGGTCATATGACCTGGCTGTTCGACGTGTGTTTAGCTGCATCGTGTGGGTTAGACACGCTTCTACTCCCCATTAGTCTTGCCAGGGTCCACGTGTTGGTGTTTCATTAGAAGAGGATTTTGGTGGGTCGTATCACAGGCCCCCTACTTCCTCAGGTACTTGTGCCTCGAGGAAGTAAAATGTGATGTGCCGTGGTCGAGCGTTTATACTTGTGATTTTTTTAGAAACGAAATAGGGCTTCAAGCTTGGTGAATCTAGGCCGAGCGTATGACGAGCAACTCATATGCTAGGGCTCGGATTATTTGGCCGAGGACACGAGGAACAATCCAAGTGTTCGGATTTTGGAGCTCTGGGTGTCTAATCCTGGGAAATTGTGGTTGGTGTGACATATGGCTCGAGTCAATCCTGCATTAAATGCAAGCAACCGTTTTTGGGAGAATGGTGGCCCTTGGGAATGAGTTTTTTTTGCCTTTGAGAAGCGAGAAGCCGCTTTGGGGAGTGTGTGAACGGCTTTGGGATCCTTAAAGGTCTCATCTTTTTCTACGCTTGCATTAAGTGCCCTCGCTGAACGTATTTTCCCTTCTTATAAAAGGAGGTTTCTGTTATCTTTACTTCAAACCAAAGCGAGTTTTGTTTTTTGAGGGAGAAGAGTTGAGAGCCTTTGGCCTCGTTCCCTTATTCCTGAGAGTCCTCGTCCTCACACCCTGGTTTTTGATAGTTTTAACATTTTAGAACCCGAATCCCAGGGCTCGGAAGCCTACCAGACGGCTATGGTCCTGGAGAGGGGAGGGGGGGCAGCAGTTCCTTGAGGGATTAATGGAAGCCAAGAGGGAGGTTGAGGCCATGTATCCAGAGATGGACTTCTCGGGCCTTGATCTACTGGAGTCCGAAGAGGAGGATGAGGAGAAGCCTGCTATGGAGGGGGCAGCAGCCTGAGGAGCAAGGACCTCGTCCAGATTCCGAGAGGGAGTAGTGGGATGGGCGAGAAGAACATCTGGGCATAGGGCAGCTAATCGTAAGGGAGGAACATCCAGGTTCAGGATGAGAGCAGCTCGCCAAAGATGAGGGCCTCAAGACATAGAGGATGAGGCATCTCTTGTCCTGGACTAGAATTGTTGGTTTTTTATTTGTACTTCGAGGCCGTTAGGGTCATGTTTTCTTTGTACTTCGAGGTCGTTAGGTTTTTGTTGTAACCTTTTGATAAGTTAATAAAAAAGTATTTCCTTCAAACTTTGCTGTAATATTTTCTTGCTTTTATATTAGTCGTTTTTTTTTTTTTTTTTTAGAAACAAGACGAGTCATCGGGCTTGGGGAGTCTAGGCCGAGCGAATGCAAAGCAGCTCATATGCTTGGACTTGGAGAAGTCAGCCCGAGTGTTTGACAAACAGCTCATACGCTCGGACTTGGAGAAATCAGGTCGAGCGTATGACAATCAACTCATACGCTCAGACTTAGAGAAATCTGGTCGAGCGTATGCAAAGCAGTTTATACGCTCGTACTTGGAGAAATCAGGCCGAGCATATGTAAAGTAGTTCATACGCTCAGACTTTGAAAAATTTGACCGAGTGTATGACAAGCAGCTCATACGCCCGGACTTAGAGAAATCAGGCCGAGCGTATGCGAAGCAGTTCATACGCTCGGAGAGAAATTTGGCCGAGTGTATGACAAGCAGCTCATACGATCGGACTTGAAGAAATTTGGCCGAGCGTATGACAAGCAGCTCATACGCTCGGACTTGGAGAAATCAGGCCGAGCGTATGCAAAGCAGTTCATACGCTCGGACTTGGAGAAATCAGGTCGAGCGTATGCAAAACAGTTCATACGCTCGGACTTGGAGAAATTTGGCCAAGCATATGACAAACAACTCATACACTTGGACTTGGAGAAATCTGACCGAGTGTATGACAAGCAGCTCATACGCTCGGACATGGAGAAATCAGGCCGAGCGTATGCAAAGCAGTTCATACACTCGAACTTGGAGAAATCAAGCTGAGCGTATGACAAGCAGTTCATACGCTCGGACTTGGAGAAATCAGGCCGATCATATGCAAAGCAGTTCATACGTTCGGACTTAGAGAAATTTGGTCGAGTGAATGACAAGTAGCTCATATGCTCGGACTTGGAAAACTCAAGCCGAGCGTATGCAAAACAGTTCATACACTCGGACTTGGAGAAATTTGGCCGAGCGTATAACAAGAAGCTCATACACTTGGACTTGGAGAAATTTGACTGAGCGTATGACAAGCAGCTCATACGCTCGGACTTGGAGAAATCAGGCCTAACGTATGCAAAGCAGTTCATACGCTTGGATTTGAAGAAATCAGGCCGAGTGTATGCAAAACAGTTCATACGCTCGGACTTAGAGAAATTTTGCTCAGCGTATGACAAGTAGCTCATACGCACGGATTTAGAGAAATCAGGCCGAGTGTATGCAAAGCAGTTCATACGCTCGGACTTGAAAAATTTTGGCTGAGCGTATGCAAAACAGTTCATACGCTCGGACTTTGAGAAATCAGGCAGAGCGTATGACAAGCAGCTCATACGCTCGGACTTGGAGAAATCAAACTAAGCGTATGACAAGCAGCTCATACGCTCGGACTTGGGTAAACTTGGTTGTGCGTATGAGAAGCAGCTCATACACTCGGACTTAGAGAAATCAAGTCGAGCGTATGTAAAGCAGTTCATACGCTCAGACTTGGAGAAATCAGGTCGAGCATATGCAAAACAGTTCATACACTCGGACTTGGAGAAATTTTGCCGAGTGTATGACAAACAACTCATACGCTCAGACTTGGAGAAATCAGGCCTAACGTATGCAAAGCAGTTCAAATGCTCGGACTTGGAAAAATCAGGACGAGCATATGCAAAACAGTTCATACGCTCGGACTTGGAGGAATCAGGCTGAGCGTATGCAAAGCAGCTCATACGCTTGGACTTTGAGAAATTTGACCGGGCGTATGACAAACAGCTCATACGCTCAGACTTGGAGAAATCAGTCCGAGCATATACAAAGCAATTCATACGCTCGGACTTGGAGAAATCAGGCCGAGTGTATGTAAAGCAGTTCATACTCTCGGAGTTGGAGAAATTTGGCCTAGCGTATGACAAGCAGCTCATACGCTTGGACTTGGAGAAATCAGGCCGAATGTATGCAAAACAGTTCATACGCTCGGACTTGGAGAAATCAGGCAGAGCGTATGACAAGCAGCTCATACGCTCAGACTTGGAGAAACTTGGTTGTGCGTATGAGAAGCAGCTCATACGCTAGGACTTAAAGAAATCAGGCCGAGCGTATACAAAGCAGTTCATATGCTCGGACTTGGAGAAATCAGGTCGAGCATATGCAAAGTAGTTCATATGCTCGGACTTGGAGAAATTTGGCCTAGCATATGACAAACAACTCATACGCTCGGACTTAGAGAAATCAGGCCTAGTATATGTAAAGTAATTCACACGCTCGGACTTGGAGAAATCAGGACGAGTGTATGCAAATGAGTTCATACGCTTGAACTTGGAGAAATCAGGCCGAGTGTATGTAAAACAGTTCATACACTTGGACTTGGACAAATCAGGGCGAGTGTATGACAAGCAGCTCATACGTTTGGACTTGGAGAAATTTGGTCGAGCGTATCACATATAGCTCATACACTCGGACTTGAAAAAACTTGGCCGAGTGTATGACAAGTAGCTCATACGCTCGGACTTGGAGTACGCTCAGCCTGATTTTTTCAAGTCCGAGAGCATGAGCTGCTTGTCATACACTCGGCCTGATTTCTCTAAGTCCGAGTGTATGAACTATTTTCCATACGTTGGGCCTGATTTCTCCAAGTCCTAATGTATAAGTTGTTTGTCATACACTCGGCCAAATTTCTCAAAGTTTGAGCATATGACCTGCTTTGCATATGCTCGAACTTGAAGAAATCCGGCCGAACGTATGCAAAAAGTTCATACGCTCAGACTTGGAGAAATTTGATCGAGTGCATGACAAGCAACTTATATGCTCGGACTTGGAGAAATCAGGCCGAGTGTATGCAAAGCAGTTCATACATTCGGACTTGGAGAAATCTGACCTAGTGTATGACAAGCAGCTCATACTCTCGGACTTAGAGAAACTTGGCTGAGCGTATGACAAGTAACTCATACGCTCGGACTTAGAGAAATTAGGCCCAGTGTATGCAAAGCAGTTCACACACTCGGACTTGGAAAAATTTGACCGAGCGTATAACAAGCAGCTCATAGGCTCGGACTTAGAGAAATCAGGCCGAGCGTATGCAAAGCAATTCATGCACTTGGACTTGGAGAAATTTGGCTGAGTGTATGACATGCAGCTCATATGCTCGGACTTGGAGAAATCAGACCCAACATATACAAAGTAGTTCACACGCTCGGACTTGGAGAAATCAGGCCGAGTATATGCAAAGCAACTCATACGCTCGGACTTGGAGAAATCAGGCTGAGCGTATGCAAAAGAGTTCATATGCTCGGACTTGGAGAAATCAGTTCGAGCGTATACAAAGTAGTTTATACGCTCAAACTTGGAGAAATTTGGCCGAGCGTATGAGAAACAGCTCATACACTCGGACTTGGAGAAATTTTGCCGAGCGTATGACAAACAACTCATACGCTCAGACTTGAAGAAATCAGGCCGAGTATATACAAAGCAGTTCATATGCTTGAACTTGGAGAAATCTCTCACGGGCTTCTTTGTTTGGGCCCGTAAGTTCTTTTGTATCTTAGGCTTATGGGATTTTCTTCGTCTTGGTTCTTCAATTTGTTTGCCTCTCAACGGTTTTTAATAATGTCTCTGCTTCAGGCTGGAGTTCTTGTCGGGGTCCTTGCTCGGCGAAACGTTGACATGGCCGAGCGCTTGGTGAAAGTCGAGTACAAGCTGAAGGAGTCCCAAGACCTGGTCTGGGCCCTATCCTCCTCCCTCGAGGCGGCTGAGAGGGCCAAAGAGGATGCTGTCTTTGAGAGGGATCATTGGCGTCAGACCGAGGACACCTTTAGGAAGGAGAGGGACCTGATCCTGGCTGAGCTGAAGGATGTCTGTCCCCATGCTGTGGAGCGGGAGGAGGCTCTGATGGAGGAAGCCGATGCCCAATTCATCGAGGGCTTCTATGAAGCTAGGAGGAAGGCTGTGTCCCTCTTCCCAGAGGTTTACTTTTTCGGCCTTGACCTGGGAGCCCTCTCAAGGGAGTCAGGCACTACCACTGCTAGTGGAGTTGCGGAGGACACCGCCACAGCTGGTGTCCAGGGGGCCCCAGAGAGCGAGGCCAAGGAAGCGCCTACTTCTTAGGATAGACTTTCTTTTTCTTTTGTACCTAATAGCTTTTAGTTTGTTGAGGGTAGGTCGCTCGATGATCATGTTGTAAGAAGAGGGTTATTTTACCACCAAGAAAGTGGTTTGCACAGTGGAGGTCTGTGGCACTATCTTTATGGTAACAGAGATGATTATGCTTCCCTCGGCGAAAACTGGAGATCCACCAAAACTATAGAGGGGGGCCAGGGCTGGCTCTAAACGTTCATCCTTAAGTTCCATGCGATGGAAGCTGTCATAGAATAATATATCTGCAGAGCTTCCGTTATCAATCAAGACGCGCTGTACTTCATGATTGCTCACTAGGAGGGAGACCACTACTGCGTCATCATGGGGAGTCTGTACATCTTCCAAGTCATCTTCCATGAAGAAGATCACTAGCCCCAAATTTCTTTGCTTATGAGGTCTATTGACAGAGGTCACAGTTCTGGCGTATGCCTTACTGCTTTGCCCCGAGCTCCCATAGGGGGTAGGGCCTCCACATATTGTCTTGATGATCCGGGTGGTAGTTTCCACTTCTTGGTTCTTTTGTTTTGGTGCTTTTCGCTCGGCTCTGGAGTCTCGCTGAGGGTCTCGTCGCCTTCGATCCTGGAGATGGAGACGTCCGGGGTCTCTCCTTAGCTGGGCGGGCGCTTCTCTTTTCTAGGGCCTTGTAAACTCCTTTAGATACCCCCGGATGATAAGGGCTTCAATCTATTCCTTTAGGGCATGGCATTCTTCGGTATCATGGTCGTAGTTTTTGTGGAAATGACACAATTGTCTTTGATCCCCGTCAAGGTGAGGCGTCTTGGGCGGGCATTGGAGGACTGACTTGTCTTGAAGCTGTATGAGAACATTGGTCCTAGATGCATTGAGGGGGGTGAAACCGTCAAACAGGGGGTGGAGCTTGTACCTGTTGTCTTGGTGAGGTCTTTTGGCCGTCCCTCTCTCTAGTTCGATGTCATTCATCTTCTTTTCTATTTCTCTTTCTCTTTCTCTTTTGAATGCCTGGTCATCTTCTGCTAGCATATACTTCTCTGCTTGGGCCAAAACCTCGTTCATGCTCTTGGGTGGGTACCGGGTGAGCTTGGAGCTGAAGATCCCGGACCTCAGCTCATTCTTGAACGCCATCATCTGGACATTTAAGTCGAGGTCTGGGATTTCCCAGGCAGCTATGTTGAACCTGGACATGTAAGCCTGAAGCTTCTCTCCATGATGTTGGATAATGTTGAACAAGCTTTCTGAGGTCTTCTTTGGTCCCTTGCTGCTGAGGAAGTGTGAAGCAAAGACATAACTTAGTTTTTTGAAATTGCTAATGCTCCCCGACCTCAGACGCGAATACCAAGTACCTGCAGCCTTATCAAGAGTCAAGGGGAAGTCACGATACATGATAGGGTTGGAATGTCAGTGTAGCATCATGGTCGTCTTGTAGTGCTGTAAATGGTCTAGTGGATACCCTGAGCTGTCGTACATTCTGACTTATGGCATTCTGAAGTTAAGAAGGAGTGGGGTCTCGAAAACATCTTCTGTGAACGGAGGATCTTGGATGCTAAGCTCATCCAAGATACTGAGACTTCTGTGTTTAAGGATCAAGTCTATTTTTTCTTCCATCTCTTCGAACCGTCTGTCTAAGTCGAAGTTGCTCTTCGAGAAAGAGCTTTCCTTGGACCGGCTGCAACGCAGCGAGGGCTCGATAGGGAGCTAGTTGTAGGTCGGATCAACTCCGTCAGATGACTTTGCTTGCTAGGGAGCTTGGTGGGGTGAAAAGTAAGGTTGTTGGCCTTCGCCTCGGACTTGGGCTGCCAGGTCGGCTATTCTCCGAGAGAGTTCTTGGAATTGGGCTTGAGTCACAAGGGTAGCATGAGGATGCGTGACTGCTTTCTCATAATCAAGAGAGTTGGTCCTGGAGAGATGAGGGCGCTACTCTCTGACGGGAGGCCGTCTGCTCAACCCGGGGATTGCATGCTCGGGGATCGCAGGGAATCTGGGTCTAGATTGCTGGCTGCGGGTACTGCCTCGGAGGAGAGTAGAGCAAGCTGTTAGGGCTTCCTTGTCAGTCCTTCTCGTGTTGCTTCTTGACGGCATTTCAACAGATAAGTTCTTTTATACTTCTTCACTTTTGCTATAGCGAGATATTGTGGTTTCCCACAGACAGCGCCAATCTGTTGATGCCAAAAAATTGCTACCGCTGACGTGGCCTTGGTGCTGATGTGTCCTTGGTGCTGATGTGGCCTTGGCCCTGCACAAGTAACAGGGGTGAACTAAAAACCCTCGGAATGAGGGGAGGGGGAGACCTCTGAGGGTGCTCCGATGCTTAAGTTAGAACGATGGCTTAATGGAGGTCGAGGCCGAGAGTTTAATCTAAAGCGGCTTAAGTGCAAATAGATAAGTGTGAATGAATTATGAATTTCATACCTCCGTCTTCTTATAGTCTCCTAAGTAGGTATTGCCCACGTGAGGGGGAGGGGGGGTATGGCTTTGCCCATGCTGTCTCTGCTTTCAGAGGTTAGGCCTTAATTGTGTGATCAGTAGATGGCGTGTGTCAAGGGTCGCGTGTTGCAGAAGGGTTAGGTCTGCTAACCATGCTTTGACGTGGCAGTTATATGACCTAGTCGTTCCACGAGTGTTTAGCCGTGTCGTGTGGGTTAGACACGCGTCTACTCCCCATTAGTCTTGTCGGGGTCCACGTGTTGGTGTTTCATTAGACGAGGATTTTGGTGGGTCCAATCGTAATCAATTTTCATAGTGAATAAAAATGAAAAGAAGAAAAGCCTAGAGAGGGGTTAATCCAAGAGGAGAACAAATGAGTATATAACTTGATTAAAAGAAGAAGAAAAAACAAGCACAAAGACACTACATAGAAAGAGAGACGTAGTTTGGGAGCAATAAGAGGGAGAGAGAGAGAGAGAGAGTAACATACCTGAAGAATTTGTCTCAAGAAAATGCTTGGTTTTGCCTTTGACTTTCAACGACTAAAAAAATTATGGGAAGGATAAAAGGAAAAAAATATCCATAGAACCATTGACAACGAGAAAAAGATAAACGCAGAGCTTAGATCTGCTTCGTACTTCTGTTTCCGCCTTGTTTTTAAAAACCATGGAAACGACAATTTTTTGTTTTTGGTTTTCACTGCAATTTCATTATTGTTTTTATTATTTTAAAAACGACAACATATAATAAAATGTAATCTTTTGAAAACGAAAACAAGAAACGGCAATGATACCAAACATACCCTAAGTTAACGTAAGCTTATGCGTGTCTTTTGCTAAAAATAAAAAAACAATCTTACTCTACTTTGCAACTTGTAGGTGGTTGTATACTTGAAGAATAGTTGAATAAAACAAATTTATTTGGGGAGCCACAAAAATAAATACCAATATTATTTACAGTGTAGAGAAACTTAACATTTGTAATTCATTGGTTTTTCAAATGTTTGGGAGAGTCGGGGTTCCTCCTAATCCCCCGGTGGCTCCGCCCCTGTATATGCTATTACTCAACTCCATGAACTGGCCGGAGAAAAATCCAATTAATCGAAATACTAGAAACTGATCAAATCTGGAATTTTATAGTTATAGGCAGCAGGTTCATCAACTGGTACAAGAGGTAGAAGATCTAGAGAGGTTGCAGAAATAGGGTCGACTGCTGTGGCCGCATCAGCACTTGTCTTTACATTTGCATTCAGCTCTTCATCAAACACCTCCCATTTGTCCGTTATTATTGTCTTCATCAAGTTCTCCTTTTCTTTCCAAGTTGGTTCAACAACTACATTGGCTTTATTATGATCTACATCCGACTCCAACTCGTATTTTACCTCCGAATTAACTCCATTTATTATTCTCTCTAGATCACGTATATCTTCTTCTGGGATCTGGGTAACTTTTGGGAATTCGTTGGCGTTTAAAACCCCAAATTCCATGCAAAATTCGAAATACAGAGAGAGTTCCTCACCCTGCAATGTTGCTTTATGAATAATTTGAAGTGCCATTGCTGCTTCTAGTTTCCCAGCTGAATATATCCTCTTCAGAACCTTGGAGATCCCACTGCAAATTCTGCTGTAAATTTCAAATATCTCGATGATAACACAATCCATGGCTTCAAGAATCAGAATCATCTTCATGTTATCAGCTAACGGCCTGATTTGAAGCAGCATATCAAGCAGAGATTGCCATTTTTGAAGCTTTACAAGCTCCTGCACCACGGGTTCCTCTGCTAAATATTGTTTGTCTTGCTCACTTAAAAGGGTTGATCTCTGATCTAAAAACGCAAAGTAAGAGCGAACAAAAGCATTGAAACCCCAGACTTCGCTTAGCCTTGAATGCCGATCGCTGAAATTTGATAGATCGAATGGTAACCGTCCGATCCCATTCATTAAGATTGGGACCTTCAAACAGAAAACGCCATGCATGAGCATCAAGCCCTTCAAAGCCACAACCCAGCTCTTGGTCCTCTGCATACGCTTAGTGAGAGCCCAATAGAGAGGCTTCAGGGTTACAGGGGACATGCGAATCCATTTAAAGACTCGATGGACATTTCTGTAATCAACGTTTTTCTCATCGTGACTCGTGGCCTTGATGATCGCCGCCTCGAGATCTGGATTCCTGAACGAGGTCCTCTTCTTCAAACTGGCCGCCAAAAGGCTGTTTCGGTCTTTGAGAGCACCGGCGGCCCGTTTCCATAGCTTCATTTTCCTCTTTGGCTAGTTTTCTACGATTATGCCCCTTTCCCTATTTTAGCTTGTCGACGCGCTTATATTTTTTTCCTCTTTTGCTATTTTGTTCAACAGATCAAAGAGAGTCAATAATTTGGACGTGTGGAAAATCGCTAAGAAACGCAAATGAAAACATAGAAGAAGCATTATTAATTGACGGCCAGAATTAGGTATTGACACTTGTTTTATGATGATATGCGGTGGCATTAGTTAGCGTTTTCAGTGGGAGAGAAATTCTGTTACGTTAGGTATATAAAATTTGACTTCTTCATCCTGTTTATCGTAGTATCGGCACAATGAGGTGTCAAATGCGACGGGCTTCTATTCGACACTGGCGAAAAAGAATGGCATGAAAGAACAGGTTTTTAAAATAGTTTTATGATAAAATTATAAATTGTTTAGGGTATAATAAAATAATTTATAATAAATGAGCAGTAAAATTATAAGTTATAAATTGCAATTCATTAGTGAAATATTGAGAAATGAACACACCATTAGTGAAAATTACTTTCTCCTCTCAAAAAGAAAATTACTTCGACGATTGAATAATTTTATAGGAAAATATGTATCAATAGGAAAAAAAAAATACAAGTAATTCTTTTACCTTTGGTTGTTAGGTCAAATTCAGATACTAGTTCAACTTTGGAATTTTGTTTTTTTAAGGAATATCAATTAATGCATTTTTGGAGCATAAAAATGTATTGTTTTTCAAAGTTACGCTTACACATCACAACTTGTCATGAAATTAAGTTTTGACTTTTCAAAGTGGATAAAATTATAAGACGTCGCAAAATAGAAAGATGGACAAAAATTATGGAACACATGGTGTATTTAATTACATACTACTAATTTAGTGTATTCCTTAAATAAAAAAAGCTTCATTTGTCATGGTGCATTAATAATTTTAAAATTTTCTTAATTTTGCAAGTTTAAGAAAATGAATCTATTTGCTTGGAAACGATCTTTGATATGATATTCGTGTGTAGGGTGTGCTAAAACCTTTCCAGTGTTCAAATATTTTTAGCTAATACCTGAAAATAATTCAAAAAAGTAATTAAATTAGATCAAGCGATTGTAGTTTTGGACTCTTTCTACACAATTATAAAAGACGACGTAGTGTAATTCTTTAAGCAAAAAGCCAAAAGGATGTGAGAAGAACGAAAGCATTCGAGTAACATCATTTTCATTGATGTCTCGTGTATATGTCATCATGCTTTGATGCTACTTAAACATGATTCTAATCATGAGTCACATAAAGGTAGTAATTGGGGATGACTATTTATCCATGGATGTATGTGAGTGTACAATAGAGATCTATCACTCTCAATAAAAGAGAGAGAATGCCTTATCTGATCTAATTAAGTCATAGCTTGGAAATTCCTTAACCAAAGTGCGGTGGAAATTAGAAAGGAATTTCTAATTTCACCATTTAAGTTATAGACTAGAGATCGAGATATATTTGATCAAATAATTAAGGTTTGATAGTAATTTCATACCTTAGGCTTGATCAGGGGCATTGCATGAAGGAAGAATTAAATTGTACGTTAACTGACAACGGAAAGTTTCACATTAAATTCATATTAAGGTTTGACATTAATTACATACCTTAGGTTTGATCAGTAGCATTGCATAAAGGAAAAATTGAATTGCACTGTAACTGACAACGGAAAGTTTCACATTAAATTCATATTGCCTGGTGGTCATAACGTACTACTAGGTGTCAATCATGATTTGTAGAAACCTTAAAAATTAATTGTAATTATTTCTTAATTAAAATGAGTTTTAATTCAAATTCAAATTAAAATGAGTTTTAATTATTTGGACAATCGACTGTGTAAGTAAGACAATCGACTATGAAAAGGGCATTAGTTAGCGTTTTCAGGGGGGAGAGAAATTCTGTTACGTTAGGTATATTTAACTTCGTCATCCTGTTTATTATAGCATCGGCACAATGAGGTGTCAAATGCGACGGGCTTCTATTCGACTCTGGCGAAAAAGAATGGTATGAAAGAACCGTTTTAAGGTTTTTAAAATAGTTTATTATAAAATTATAAATTATTTAGGGTATGATAAAATAATTTATAATAAATGAGCAGTAAAGTTATAAGTTATAAATTGCAATTCATTAGTGAAATATTGAGAAATGAACACACCATTAGATAAAATTACTTTCCCCTCTCAAAAAAAAAAAAATTTACTTCCATCATTGAATAAGTTTATGGGAAAATATGTATCAATAGAAAAAGAAAATACAAATAATTCTTTTACCTTTGGTTGTTAGATCAAATTCAGATACTCGTTCAACTTTGGAATTTCGATTTTTTAAAGAATATCAATTAATGCATTTTCTAGAGCATAAAAATGCATTGTTTTTCAAAGTTATATTTTAACATCACAACATGTCATGAAAATAAGTTTTGACTTTTCAAAGTGGATAAAATTATGGGACATCTCAAAATATAAAGATGGACAAGAATTATGGACCACATGGTGTATTTAATTACATTATGCAAATTTAGTGTATTCCTTGAATAAAAAAAAGCTTCATTTGTCATGGTGCATTAATAATTTTAAAATTTTCTTAATTTTGCAAGTTTAATAAAATGAATCTATTTGCTTGGAAACAATCTTTGATATGATATTCATGTGCAGGATATGCTGGAACCTTTCTAATGTTCAAATATTTTTAGCTAATACTTGAAAATAATTCAAAAAAGTAATTAAATTAGATCAAGTGATTGTAGTTTTGGGCTCCTTCTACACAATTAAAAGACGACATAGTGTAATTCTCTAAGTAAAAAGCCAAAAGGATGTGAGAAGAACGAAAACATTCGAGTAACATCGTTTTCATTGATGTCTCGTGTATATGTCATCATGCTTTGATGTTACTTAAACATGATTCTAATCATGAGTCACATAAGGGTAATAATTGGGATGACTGTTTATTCAAGGATGCATGTGAGTGTACAATAGAAGATCCATCACTCTCAATGAAAAAAAGAGAATGCTCTATCTGATCTAATTAAATCATAGCTTGAAAATTTCTTAGTCAAAGTGCGGTAGAAATTAGAAAGGAGTTTCTAATTTCACCATTTAAGTTATGGACTAGAGATCGAGATATATGTGATCAAATAATTAAGGTATGACAGTAATTTCATACCTTATGTTTGATCAGGGCATTGCATGAAAGAATAATTGAATTGTACTATAACTGACAACGGAAAGTTTCACATTAAATTCATATTAAGGTTTGACAGCAATTACATACTTTAGGTTTGATCAGGAGCATTACATGAAGGAAAAATTGAATTGCATTGTAACTGACAACGGAAAGTTTCACATTAAATTCATATTGCCTGGTACTGTTAGGTGTTAGTCATGACTTGTAGAAGCCTTTAAAATTAATTGTAATTAATTCTTAATTAAAACGAGTTTTAATTTAAATTCAAATTAAAAGGATTTTTAATTAATTAAATGAGATCCAATTGTTATGTAAAAGTTTCGACCTATTACTAGTGCGATATTGAACTTAAGGGGTCACATACAATAATGTAATTCCAAGAATAAGGAAAGCTATAAGGCCAATAGAGAGAGATTTCTTAGAATTACATTAAACCAGGGGCTTAATTATAATTCTAAAAATTCTAGAGCTTTTAGGGCTACTTTGGTTAGTGGAATTAAGGTGGGATTGGACTACTTTAATCGCACATGAATAGTTATCCCTCATTTGGTTGGAAGGATTTACTATATATGAGATTAAGGTGGGATTAAATCAGTCCTAATGCCACATTTTTTGTCCAGTCTCCCCCTATAGGATAGAATCTATCCCACCTATATGGGACTAAATTTCTTTTATACTTTATACCCTTGAATAATAATAGTAATAATTATTATAATATTATTTAAAAAAATTCTTATTATAATAATAATAAATATAATAACTATAATAATAATAATAATTGTTATTATCATAATTATAATAATATCATAATAATATTATTTTTTATTATAATAATTATAATTATAATTATAATTATAATTATAATCACATTTATAGTAATATTATAGTAATAATGATAATAATAATAATTATTATAATTATAATAATACATATATTAATATTATTTTTATAATTTTCATAATATGAAAAAAATAATTATTATTATATTAATGGTAATTGTTATGATGATAATAATAATAATAATAATTATTATTATTATTATTATTATTATTATTATAATTCTGATAACAATAGTTATAAATATATTATTATGGTAATTATACTAATTATTATAATTACGATTATAAAAATAATAATTTAATTATAATTATTATTTATTACTATAATAATTGGAATTATAATAATAAAATAAAATTATTATTATTATAATCATGATAATGATTATTATTATTGTTTTAATTATAATAATATTTAAAATAATATATTTATAATAATTATTATTATTTTCATAATTATAATACTGTTAAAAATATTATTATTTTTATAAATATAATGATAATAGTAATTATAATGATTATAATTATATTGATGATAATAGAAAAATAATTATTATTTTAGATAATTATTATATTTATAATTAGAATTATTATAATATTGATAATAATTATTTTGATTGTTAATTATAATAATTATCATTCTTATAATTATTTTTATTATAAAAACATTATTATAGTAATTATAGTCATGATTATTATAATTATGATGATAAAAATAATAATTTAATAATAATAACTAAATTTTAGGGTTTGTGAAGATAATAGAGATTGTTAAGGATGATGAATAGTGCTAGAGTATTTTGGTACTTAGACTTCTTTTCTCACTTTAGTCCCAATCCAGCAATATCATGAACCAAACATAGGATTAAGATATTACCTCTTTAATCCTTATTTGTCCTATCCCATGTTAATCATAATCATATCCCACTATAATCATATCTGTGAACCAAGCGGGCCCTTAGGAGTAAATGATCTATATAAAGGCTTCTATTTGATAGAAACCCTAATAAAATATTTGAGTTTTATATGTTAGATCTCTATTTCTATAGCAAAAACCTGAAAACCCTAGAGCTAGCACTTATATAGTTCGACCGGCTGTAGTTCTTCTCCATGCATGGTGTTCGACATCATCTTGAAAGAGATCCTCGTTCTTTGTTTCTTGTGTGGATACCCTTAGAGGCTAGACACTTGAACGACTTTGTGAACTCGTCACCAAAGGATCAAACGAAATCTCAATCAACGAGAGGTTTAAATTTCTAACCTTGTATAGAGATTATTGTTCTTGTTATAGTAGATCCATAGAGAGTTTCTTGTTGAATTAAGTTTATCTGCATGAAAATTTTAAATTTTCGCTTCGTTTCTATGCCAGTAAACTTAGAATCATCACTGTCACTGTCACCGTCATCCTAAATTCAATTGATAAATACTTCTTTGCATGGTCCCTTGTACTTGAGGTTCTTGAGGAATTCCATGGTGATTATTAGGGTGTGTTTAGCTGCATGTGTAGGACAATCATGTTTGGGGACGTATTTGGAAATGTGTTTAGTGCTTGGAATGATAAGGATGGAAGGTATGTTTGTGGAATCCTTGATCATATTTAAGAAGTTTAGTGGGGGCACATTATGATAGTTTGGCATAGGGTTTGGGAGACCTCTAGCTTTTCTAGAAGGTCTTGGATTATGTTCCTCAGTCTTTGGAAGGCATTAGGGTCATAGCCTTCATGTTGGTGGAAGGTACAAAACTTTGAAAGGTCCTAATGAGTAGAAATTGTGTTAAGCAAGGGTCTAGGTGGCAAGGAATGAAGTATCTTTCTTTATAAATTTTTAAGGGCTTGAGACAAGCTCATCCCTAATGGTGTGAAGTCGCCATGACCTTAACGCCTCATTTCTCTCTGATTTTTGTTGTTGTAACCATTGGAATTGGTGTTAGTATTGTTGTTATGTTTTTTTGTGGTTGTTTATTTGGGGTCTTGAGGGTTCATCCCCCATACATTGTCTTGAACATTGTGTATTTGGGAATAGTTCACATAATTTGACTTGGTGCTACTACTACTCGCACCATTATTCTTTGATAGCTTTCCACTTGTCTTCTTAAGCTTACCCTCAAAATGACATTCTCAACTTGAGTGCCAAAATCTATCAATTGCTCAAAATTGGTAATCGATAGAAAGCTGAAAGTTCCTCATCATTATCCTTATTTAATCGTTTTTTACTGCACTCGAAGCCATTTTAGCTCTCATACTCCACCAACAACAAATGAATTCAGAGAACGTCTCATTAGGCTTTTGCTTGGTTGTTTCAAAGTCTCTAATGATGATATCTAGTTGAGTATTGTAAGCGTACTTGGTCACAAATGGAATATGTCTTCCCATTCTCTCAATGTGTTGAGTTCTTGAGAGTAACATCACTTCAGCATGGCACCAGAGAGAGAATTGGGGAAGAAGTGACCAACTGCTCAGAATCAAGGCTAGATAGCTTCAATAGGCCCACATACTACCTTAAGTGGGTCTTGGATCACCGGACCCACTGAACCGATTTATGCTAAACATCTTGAACTTAAGAGACAAACTTATTTTGGGATGAGCACAAAGCCTATCAATGTCAAAGGGGTACAAAAAAGAAAGAAATGAAAAGAACATAAAAAAAAATTAAAAGCCTAACTATTTCAAAAAATCCATATCCTCTAAACTACCTAGACTCTGAAAAAGCCAAAGCGTGGTTTTAATTTAAGCTAAATGGCCCAAGCTCTACACACAAACTTGATTCATATCCTTAAAACCAAGCACATCCCAAGAACCCTAATTAAAAATACCCAGCTTACCCAATTAGATCGAAAAATTTGTTAGAGACAATGGAATATTTTAATTATTATATAAATTTATATTGTAGTTAGTTTTTTTTCCCTAGTTATATGTAATTCTAATTTTTTTTCTTTTGGTTTGAAAATGATATAGTAAAAATTATATGGGACAATATTACTCGCACATATCCGGGTCTTTTCTTTATCTATATATTTATTTATCTATCCCTCTTGCTACATTAAGTGTGTATATGCATATGTGCATGTCGGGGAGTACTTCACAAGTTATGTTGATGAGGTCATGAAATGGAGACAAGATTTTTAAATATAATATTATATTGTAAATAGTTACATGAAAGTTAATTTAATAAATTAAGAATTAATTTCATGAAAACTTTGTATGTAGAAATAACATGAGCAATGAAGATGTAGCAGCTGATTTTTATCTTATTTACAGGGTATTGAGTTGATCTTCTTTTTACCAATTAACAATGATTGAAAAAAAATCTTAACATTTAGGTTTGAGGTGATTTTCCATATATATGTAACCAATTGGTTATGGTAGAAAATTAGTTTAACTTTTTTTTCTCCATGCAATAGAATAATACCAATATGATTATAAAGAAATTGAATATAGATACGTTTAGACTCTCTAACTCATAACTAAGAATATTGCCTCGTAGGTGCATTTATTAATCATCAAAGTGATGGTTTTCATACTGTCAATCTCATCATAAATTCTTTGGTAGGTCGGACCTTATAGACCCTAACCAACCACAATCTGCCATATTAGCTTAAATGTGGTCAAAGGGATATCGTGGTAGATTGTGGTTGGTTAGGACCTATACGTTAGGCATGATAACCCAAGTTCATGAGAAACTTAGGCTTAGAGAGTCCACCACGTAAAGACTCAAATATATGATGTCAGAAATCACTTAAACCCAAAAGCTTAAACTAATAAGTTTTGCTTCCACCATCATATAAATGCCCTTCACATATCCACTTTCTTTTTAATGTGGGATACACTCACATATGAACCTTAACAAATCTTCCTCTTTCATATGTGGATGAGTAAATCCCCTTTGCTGTCATGATTATATTACTTCTAACTCACACCATGGTCCAACAACCATACATGGAAAGCTACTTGTTCTCCTATATGAGTCAAAGAATTTTTTTCCTAGCTATGTCAGACTCTTATTGAGAAGAAACGTGGGCTTGGAATTTCTACCACATGAAGTTCCAAATATATGATGTTGGAGACCACTTGAACCCAAAAGGTTAAGCTAATAGATTCTGGTTTCACCACCATATATATGTCCTTCAAATATCCACTTTTTTTTTAATGTGGGTTATACTCACATGTGAACCTCAACAAATGCTTATTTTCCCCTTATTGAGCCAAGCCCCCCCTTAGGCTAAGCTTTTTCTTTGGGGAAAGCCTAACTCACTTTGGCACCCTTCTCAATTTTCTTTTAGCTAGGCGGATTTTTGGGTTCAAGTGGCATCCATCATCATATATTTAGGTCTTTGTGGGGTCGACTCTCTCAACCCAAGTTTCTCTTCAACTTGGGTCCTAATGCATATCAAATAGTATCATAGCCTCGTTATAATGATGGAAAAATTACAAATTTTCAATGAGAAGTTCGACATAGAATTGTTCGATGGTAAGAAAAAATTTTCTTTATGGAAAAGTAAAGTAAAAGATGTGATGTACAACAAGGACTATAGAACATCTTAATGGAGGACAAGCCTTCAAGTATAGAGGAGGAAGATTTGAAGCAGTTAGAACTAAAGGCAACAAGTACTATCTGGTTGACACAAGGATGGATCCAAGAGAGTATGGCGGGGGACTTATCCCTCAAGGTCTTTAAAATTCTTTAGCTTTTAAGACCTCGATTTTCCTTTTTTTTTTCAAAATCTCTTTGAATTTATTTTTACTCACCAAGGGAAATGTGCTAGATCCGTCCTTGTGTTGACACTTGCACTCAAAGTTATATAAAACGTGTTGAATGAGACATCACCAAAGTTCTACGGAAGAGCACTTACATGTCAAAGTCTCTAAAAAATCGACTATATCTGAAGAAGGACTTGTACAAGCTCAAGATGGAGGAAGTTACTGAATTACATGTTGTATATTTTTGGAGATGAAGTTAATGGAGGTCCCAAATAAAGTTTTGCAAGGTACAAACCATACGAGAGCAAAAAGGACTCTTCTCTTTATTTTAATGATTTGAGTCAAGGTGGAGATTTGTTGACTCAAATTAATGAATACAAGAAAACAAATTGGGCTAGGCCCGAAGATGGAGGAAGAAATTAGTTACATTTTAATTTTATTTTTATGGTGGGTATTAGGTTCCTATTAGGATAACTACTTGGAGGTTAATTAATTTCTATTAGGATACTTACTTAGTGGCTACTTTTCATATTTTTATTATGAAGTCTTATTCTGTATAAGATGTAAGGTAGGGCTCCCTAAACTAGGGAGAAAAAAACTATAGCCTCTTATAACACAAATTAGGGTTTTCTTATTTTTGAAGATAATTAGGAACTTGGATTTATTTGAGTTGAAGAGCTAGAATGAGGGTAAGAGTATATTGTATTAAAGTTTTCTCTTCCAAAACTTGTAATATGTGATTAACTACTTGAGAATTAATCTAGTAGTTTATGTGGAGTAGACATTGGAGATCGAACCATGTTAAAACTTGGGTGTTTTATCTTCTACCTGTATTTACTATTATTGAGTGAATTATTACTTTATATTTTTGCTTGGTATTTCTGTGGAATTAAAACACAAATAAGCTCACATGTAAACCTCAACGAAACTCCCCTTTTCACATGTGGATCAATAAACTCCACCTTAAAGGTGCAATTGGGTCGAGTCAAGTCATATTCAGTTGCAAGTCATTCGGGTCGTGTCGGGCTTAGGTCAACTTCAGTCGTACTTCGTTCAAGTTGCGGGTCACTTTAGGTCTAGTCATCAGTCGGATCATTTCAATCTAGGGTCATATCGAGTCTTGGGTCATATTGAGTCGAGTCAGGTGATGTCGGCTCAACCAAATAAATATTTACCTCAATTTAATAAGGAAATCATTTTTTATTTTTTAAAAAATATAATTTGAAGTTGACATCGTTTCGGGTTAGGTCGTTCCGAGTTCGAGACGTTTTGGATTTTTAGGTTGTTTCGGGTTTCGAGCCAGTCGAGTTTGAGAATGAGTTGGGTTCATGGCATTTTGGGTTTTCGATCACTCAAGTTAGGGTCGAGTCGTGTTTACTGTTTCTATCTTCTACTTTTTGTTACAATTGTTTCTTTAATTATTGTTGCATTTTTTGTTTGGTATTTTTTCTTAAAATTAGGAGTTTAATTGCCAACAAGTGGATCTTGAGTGAATTTTTTTTTTTTTTTATGTAAAAATCCCAACACTATAAGAACCGCCCTACCCAGTAATTTCTCAACTCTCATAGCATATCATATACAATTATATGCTGGTTAATTTTATAACAAAAATTAAAAAGACTTAGTCATATTAAATCCAATCTCATTAGATAATAATTGAAATATCAATTAATAGGTGGTTTGATTTGATTTGACTAAGGTTTTTAATCAATTTTAAAAAATAAGCACCAGTTTAAAGATGACCTTAACCCCACCCAAACAAACCTATTAATTTGTTGTTGTTTCTCTCAAATTTTGAAATTCGAATGAGTGAATTAAAAAGGAAGGGATCCAATTTTACGAAAAAGCCATTTATGAGCTCGTAGCAAATGGTGATAGTTGTCATGAGAACATTATTAAAGAGAGTATCTGATGCAATTTATAGCTCAGGTAAATGCTTGATTCAAGTTCAAGACTAGACTCCAAAGAATATTGCAATAATTGTAATAGAGAGGGAAAATGAATTTCTATAATTACTTTTGATTATTGATTAATTCTCCAAATTGGTTGTACAATGCCTTATATAAGCTATGAGGGATAACATTCTAACTAACTAGCTACGTAACAAACTATTAACTTAACTACTAACAAAGTAACTAATCTCTTATAGAATTAACATATTCTCTAATACTAATTCTATTCGTATCATTACCTAGCCAATCAAATGAACCTTGTCCTCAATGTTCAAGTAATACCCTCTTTCCTATAATCAACTTCTCCATGGGTTGTGGTCATAATCCAGGTTTGTTGTTTTTGCACTCCTTGAACCTTAGTATCCCTTGGGATCAATTTTCTGTTTATAAAAAAATTGTAACCGGTCTTTGAATCGGATCCGGAGTCGGATTCAAAGTGTTGTGGCTGATGGGTAGCGGTGGTGATGTGAGGAGTAATTTCTGGTTGTTTGGGATCAATTTTCTTGGCCAAAGAAGGGCTTTGTAGTGGAAGAGAAAGAGGTTTGGAAGGTTCAACCTCCTCTGGTGTCTCTTCTTCTGTTGTGGAAGCCGTTGGTGGTTCCTCGACTATGTTCTGATGATGATCATGCTCAGATCGTCTTTGGTCGGATTCAATTTCCTCAGTATTTGTCTGTTCTAGTGCGTTCTTTTCTCCTTCTTGAGTTGTAACTTCCTTTTGGTGAATTGTGGTTGTGGGTTGCTCCAACTCAACCAATGGTACATCTGAATCATCAAATTTTGCATCCTCACCATAAATCATGAAATATTCTCGAATTTGTTGTCATAATTCTTCACATAATGCACTAAAGTTTTTGGCCATTGTTCCGTTGTTGATTTGCTCTTGCTGTTCTTCCTCAACTGTAGGAGTAGGAACAAGATCAAGAACCTATGTTTTCATTTTCTGTGTCATTCTCTTATCTTCTTGAATGTTTGCAGAAGGAATTTCTTGTTCCTTTTCTTGATGAATATATTGTGCCCAATCATTACTAAGCAGCTCGTCCATTTCCTTGTAAATTTCTGCTTCAATATATGGAATTTTCGGGTCATCAACAACTTGTATTGGTGCCATGTCTTGATATGTTTTACAAGGAATACTGGAATATATCTTGTTCATCTCTTTGTAAATATCTTCTTCAATTTATGGACTTTCTAGATCACGTGGGTTTTGTTGTTTGATGGAATAGAGTTGGATAACCAACGTTGTATGGATCAACTATCATGATTGTTGATGAAATATGAATGTATTTGTTTGTGAAAGAAAGGTGATTATGGCAGTGATTCAAGAACTGTGAGAAGTTCAAGAATCAGCTCTCAAAGAAAGCACCATTGATGCATTTCATAGCTCTGGAAAATGCTTGATTCGAGTTCAAGACGAGATTCTTAATAATATTGTAAGAATTGCAATAGAGAGGGAGAAGGAATTTATGGAATTACTCTTGATTATTGATTTATTGATTTTCTAAATTAGTTGTAAAATGTCTTATGTAGGCTTCTAGCTAACTAATTAACAAATTCTTAACTAACTACGGACAAACTAATTATTAACTAACTACGAACAAACTAGCTAATCTTTTATTGTACTCTTTAATACTAATTCTATTCGTTTCAGTATCTCTCTGTCTTTGTATAAACTCTAGAGGGCATTGCATCTTATTTACATTCTGGCCTAAGATTACATTGAAATGAACAAACGGCCAGCTAGTAAAAGTGTGGACTAAAGGCCGCTATCTCGTGCTTTGTACTCCCTTTGCTTTTCCTCCTGAGCTCCTTTTTCCACCATCTAAAAGCTTAATTCTTGGCTGTGCTTTTTACCTCCTAAGCTCCTTTTTCCACTATCTAAAAGCTTAGTTCTTCCCACATCTATATATGTTAATTTTCATCTTCAGCGAAACCCAAGAAAAGCATAGAAAGTGGAAAATTGTTAGATTTTCAACCAGACTGGCTACTATACTATTTTTAATTAAAAGCAAGAAAGTGACTCTCTTTCACGAGAGAGAGAGAGACTAAAGAGAGGAAAAGGTTGGATATAAAGCAGAAACGAAATCAAGAAAATAGGAAAATGGTGGGATAGGAATCTTTCTTCGTCTTTTAACTGTGCAGGCGATACCACAGCGCCACCTCTCTTTCCTTTGGTACTACTCCTTTTCATGAGGCTCTCTTTTTCTACTCTCTCTCTCTCTCTCTCTCTCATATACACAAATAACACTCAAATTTAGTTATTAACTAGAGAGACTAGCTACCATATTGGCTCTGGCATGAGCTGATAATAATGAGTATTAATTTCTCAATGGGTTGTTCGTGTGGATGTGAGGAAGAGTTTGTAAGTTTCTCTCAGAATTTTCAGTAATTTTTGGATAATATACCTCTCCTCTTATTTACTGCATTAAATTTGTAGGATGAAATTCCAGAAAGTGAAGTCCCACTAATTATAGATGAGGGCAAGGATGTGCGCCATCAAAGAGTGGAACTGGATGTGGAATTCTGGCCAGTTGAGCATCCAATGGAGCCACAAGACGAAGATCGCCCCGTCAAATGCCCCATGCCTGCCTCTTCTCTAATCAATGTAAGAATCAATTATCATTAAAAAAAAATTCCATTTCTTGAATTTATATATTTTCACTTTGTTAAATTTACTACAGTTAATTACTCCTCTGGCATTTGGTTATCCTTCAATGACTGGAAATTGTTGTTCATCAGTAATTACTTTGGCATATGCAAGAGTACTGGAAGTTACAACTAGCTTCATGTTGTGGTTGTTAATTTCTAGATTTTACTGAGGCCCCCACAGACCTCCTTTAGATAACAATACTTTACCACTACATCAACAAAAAATTAGTGCAAAAACATATAAAAAAAGAAATCATTGTTGGTACCTTAATCGAAGACATTTGCATGTATAGAGCTGTCACGAATTGCTTTGCATATCACCACCTTGGCTTGTGTGAAAGTTAATTAGCTGTCATGCAAGACAAGTTTTAAAGAACTTATTTTGTGGAGTTTATAAAACATTTTTTTATAAACAAAAAATAAATTAAATATTAAAAAAATCAGTTTATTAAATGATTTAGGAAATGAATTTTATTTTTAAGAAATTATTTTACCAAACACTAAATAATTTATAATTTCACTATCTATTATAATAACTTAAAAAAATGATTTCTAAAATGATTTATATTTTAAAAAAAAAACTGTGCTCATTGCTATTTTTTCAAAACATATGTAATTTTATAGTTGATTGGTATATAAAAATATATGGAAACTAAAAGTCTAGAGATATCAAATCATACCCTTATAGTTTAAAAAGTTACATTTTGAATTTTTTTTTTTCTGCCATTTAAGGGAAAACACCATTATAATTTGATATTTTCTATTTTTCCTTATTTTTTGAGCTAATTTATATTTTTATTTACATATCTAAAACCTAAATAAAAAACACCATTAAAATTTGATTTTTTTTTTATTTTTACCCTCAATTATTGATCTAATTTATATTTTTATTTACAAATCTAAAATCTAAGTAAGAAATAATAAGCTAAATTACTTATTTTCATTTAAGCTTTGCCGTCTTCACGGTGACGAAGTCGTGGCATACGGCTAAGAATTGAGTGGAAAAGTGAGTCTTTTTTTTTATATATATATTTTTTTGTTTAAATTGATTACTTTTTAACAAGTGAAGTTAACAGTGTTTATCCAAAAAAGAAAGCTAACATTGTTTTTGACCGATGAACGCCATGATTTTTAAATTTAACGTTTTAAACTACAAAAAAAATTGATTTTATAACTTTCAAACCATTGATTATGAATACATTACCTATCAGATATCATAGAATTTAAGAATGCTATTGTTTTGAAGGATGGAAAAATGAGTGAGGAGCGATTCGCTGAGAGCGTGGGTAAGAGAACGGAAGTGCAGACATCGACAAACAAAGAAGGGATTAATGTGGTTGGTATGGTGCCCCGGCCTCCTATTCGAGCAGTGCGTAAGAGGCATCACACACTCACCCACAACAACCATACAACGACAACGCCTCTCCCAAACCACAGCGCTACCATCTATCAAATGCTCCGATAATTTCACAAGTTTGAGTCTTGATTTATTTGATATTTCTCAACCATGTAAGCTGCTTTACGACTCATCATGGAGTAGTGCGAGAGTGAATTTTGGTTTCATATTATTGTAGCTTACTACCGTATAATAGGAAAAGATGTAAAGACTTCAGCCACTCTAATGGTATCAGCAATTTGGAACATATATATATATATATTGGGTATATTGACCATAATCGAATCCAAATCTTATATGAAAAACTCAAGGTAACCACCAAGTCAAAAGATCCAGGTTATTTGAACATATATTTACCCTCTGTATAATGTCAAGCAAGATGAAACATGATCGTTGCGAAATAGTAATGGAGGGAGGGAGCAAAACCGATTCCACCGAGTATGAGGTCTTTGAGAGCAGGGATGGAGATGTAAGTCGCATTCATCCTATCTATGGCAAAACAAAGATACAACTGTCAAAAGTCTAAGTGCCCCCTCCTACCTTTTTCATTAGGAGGAAGAAATTGATAATCTTAAACAATTAATAACGTCCCCTCTTCAAATTTGTGAGGTCAAAACAGAGGGTAAGTTCACTCTAATACTTGCTACGACATTGAAATGGACATGAAAAAACAGAACCTTACATGAAATTTCATTCTATAAGGGATATACAAAGGGCCACAACCATGCCAAGTACCAATGAAGTTAATTGCACTGCTGAATTTTTCAATGTTGAGTTGCCAGAGTTATTCATTTCTGCAAGCACACCGGCAACAGCAATGTATATGAATCCACCTGCCGTAAATCCCTGAAGAACCACAAAGAAGAATATTTAACTTGAGATATGAGACTGCCCCAAACAACTAAATATATTCCTCATTACCTCAATCAGAGATGACTGTCCAGGATCTTGTCCCAAGAGCAAAGCCTGCAGCAAAGTAAATAAAGTGTATATTTTTCGGTGTTTTCATCAATCAATGGATAGACGCCACTCTATAAAAATACTGACCAGTGCAGTTCCTGCTAGTGCCATCAGTGCTGAGAGGAAATTGAAGAAAAGTGCTTCGGTTACACTGAAACCAGATCTTACCAAAATCCCAAAATCACCAACCTGCACATTAGGGTAAACTAAGTTAAAAGACTCCCAGAAATGTAGTGACAATTTTTAAGGTGTTCAATAAAAAAATGTAAAGAGAAAATGATGTGCCAGCCATACAAGCCAGAGAGCTTGTTTTTTCACAATACATTGGCACATAGTTGCTCAACAAACCTCACTGGGCATCACCTTTTGCCATAACAGCCAGCATTCCAGTACAAACCAATTTCCAGAACATAAAATAAAAATATGAAATGCCATTTACACAAATAAACCACACAATCTAAGGGGTAACTGCCACGTAAAAAGAGGAAGACAAGAAACAACACTTTTAGTTCCTAGAACCCTCAATATAGATCTGATAGAACATGACGGAAAGCTTGCAAAAATAGATGCCCAAGACAAGGGAGAGAGAGACAGAGGATACTCTGGACTGGTTTGCCTCCTTTCTCTATGATCTCTCTCTCCTCTGTACAATGCTGATTCTGCAGGAGCCAGCTAGATATAAAACTTACACAAAAAAAGAAGAAGTCCCAAGACGAGAGAGAAAGAGAGATGCAAAGCTCGAATCAGGAAATCTATATGCCCTGAATGAGCTCTTCCAACTATGGTCAAACCCAGTATAAGAAGAAAATGGAGGCCACCAGCATGAGAAAGGATGTGGTAGACCACAGAACTCAAAATTCCTAAACTCTGAAAGCAGGATCAAGAGATCTACCAATAAGCGAGGAGTCAACATCATTTTCGAGATATCACAGGTCCAACATAACTCAATTTCATGTCTTAATAGGATCATGATTCATTAGAACTGATAGTTTGACAGGTGATGCTAATAAAATGATTCCTATAACTTCAAATTATTTCATCCTCCAACTTTGTTACGATGAAGACTTGGAACCTAACAAACATTTCTCAGATGCCATGACAAGTTATGTTCAAACTACAGCTTCCCTGTTCACATAATGATCATCAAGATGTGCGAAAATTGAGGTCTTAGCTATACATAATAAAAGCACTCTATATAGGTATCTTCGAGTGGATAATATCAAGTCACACATGAACTATGCTGAAGCCTGTATGAGACATGAGTATAGACATCTTCCTAAAGAAAATAAACTTAATAGTCATTTAGGGAACAGTATTACTAAACAAATATAACATCCTCTGCACAAAGGTGAGTAGATCTGGTCTACCGAATTGAAGTGAGAGGAAAGGAATTATTATATATCTGGAACCAATGTCAATATTTTATGTCAGCATAAACAGTAGGGATCTTTAAAGTGATAAAAGACCATCCTTATCAAATGAATAGAAGAGGAATTCAAACCTCTTGAGGAAGCTCATGAGCAAGCAAAAATAGAGTTCTAGACCACCCGCCAACAGATCCATGAAGAAGGAAAGCACTTCCTAAAGCTATTCCATCAGTAAAATTGTGCTGCAATAGTAACATGTATTATGTCTGATCAGATGAAACATTCTCTTCCATTTAAATATAAACACAGAAATATTTAAGTTAACAATAGAACTTTCTTCAAGAATAAGTAAATGAAAGTATAAGCACAAAATAAAAGGAGCATATACTTACAACACCATCAGAGAACAGATTGAGATAACCAAACACAAGATTCGATGGTGACTGAGCCGGTTCTTTGTTCAAGGGTCTAATATCATTGTTGGAAGCATCTGCAGCATCTATATCTGATTTATCACCCTTGGCACCAGTGGAAGTCTTTCTCTGCAGGATTCAAGCACATCAAATGAAGTTCAATATCCATCCTAAAAATTCCACCAAAAGTCAACTTTAATAATAGTTCTAGCCAGCCTCCAATTTCCAGCATCAACACCGTACGAAATTATATGGAATCAAATTTTTTAAGGTAAAAGAGATTCTTATTCATCAAGTCGGACACATCACGAGAGTTCTATCATTGCACTAGATTGCAGATAAATGAGAGGAAAAGTTGTGTTCTTCTCAAGGGTGTCAGATGCTGATAAGCAGGAATTGTTTAGAATGTCTGACTTTCAAGGTGTCAAACTTTCCTGTGAAATATTTTTGGCTTCTGCTACTTTCAAAAGGGTTAACTAAGCCGGACTGCAGGCCTTTAATGCAGAAAATCACAGGTTGAGTGAAGTCTTGAACAAGCAAATATCTATCTTATGTAGGAACAGTTCATGTCATCAATTCGGTTTTGTTCAGCATTCAGGTATATTGGACAAATGCTTTTCTTCTCCCAAAAGAACTGAGTCTTTGAAAAGATATTGGAGATATTTTTAGAAGTTTCTCATGGTCTGGATCTGATCTCAAGTTGAGTTGGAAGTCTATTTGCAACCCTTGCAAGGAAGAAGGTCATTGTATTTCAGGACTTGCTGATTGGAATATAGTTTCCCTGATGAAACGTATCTGGGAAGTGGCTAGTAAAAGAGAATCTATTTGGAGTAATTGGTTTTGTTATCAGACTAATAAGGAAATTTTTGGACTATCCCTCTCTCTAACGATAGTGGGAGGGATTGGAGAAAAATTTTGAATAGAAATAAAGCGAGGGCTGTCGTTAAGGTGAAAGTGGGTAATGGTGAGGAGGCCTTTCTGTTGTATGATAATTAGCATCCACTAGGGCCTGTACTGTGCTTTTAAAAGTAGAATCTTGCATGATGCTGGATGGAATCATTAATGACAAGGTAATGCAGTATTATCGATGGACTAACAGATGCCATGTTGTTAATTCAGAGTGAATGCTACAGTTGATTTCTTGCCAAATCCAGCAATCAGGGACAAGGTGTTTTGGAGTCTTGAAAGGTCTAGTAGGTTTTTTATGGTATGAGCTTGGACTGCAATCAGAAGTACTTTGCCACAGAAATTGAAAGCATAAATTCAAGAGGTTTCCCGTCCGATCCCTGGACATGTTATACATCTTTTGTGGACTTTGTAAAGAGACTTTGGGCCACTTATTTATCAACAGCACTCCTACACATAGTATTCAGAGCTGGATTTTGTAGTGTAAAAGTATGTTCCGTCAGCAAGCTTCTTGGGAAGGCATCATAGATTGGGGAGCTGCTATGGAAAAGGACTTAATGGATGACATCAAGCTGCCATCTACCACATTTGGGCTGACAAAATTGAAGGATATTTAAGAATTCTAGGGTAGGAGATTGGGAAGTGATAACTGCTTGGAGTATCCATGTATCTTGGAGTCAACCATTGATTTAGTATGTGTTTTAGTGCCATGTTTTACTGTCACTTTGGGCTTTGATTTTTTCTTTTTCTTGGTGTTAATAAATATTTTCACCAATAAAATAAAAGAAGACAAGACAAACAAAGATATGCATTCTATCTAGGGTTATTATCACCAAACACCGTTACATTTATCCATGTGATTCAATGACCCCTTGCATTTTAAAAAATAATCAATTTACCCCTTACATTTTAAGCATGTGTCCAGTAAACCTTTTTAATGATAATCCCGACGAAATTTATATCGACGCACACAAAAATCTTGACCAAAGTTGATACCAACGCACAAGAAATTCTAGACCAAATTTTTTTCCTTGTTTAATAGTCAAGATTGTTGTGTGTTGATATTAAATTCGCTGAAATTATCACTAAAAAGGTTTATTGGACACATCTCTAAAATACAAGGAGTAAATTGATCGTTTTTAAATGCAAGGGGACTTTGAATCATATGCAAAATGTAAGGGTGTTGAGTGATAATAACCCTTCTATCTAAGCGTATAATACATATTATTCGTTTTGGTACTCTTTATCAGAAATATATTTATCCCTATCCCTACAAGACTCCTCCAAATTTGACACATTCTTCACGGCTAGCTAAACCTTTCTCCGCTAACAGACTATATTAACCTTTCTGTTTAGTAATAATATTATCAACAAAATATGAAGGAAAAAAGAATTATTTTTCCTTTCTGTTAAGTAATAATATTATTAACAAACCGGAACACAAGTGTAGGACTGCTGCTTCTTTCACCAAAAAAACAGTGAAGGACTGTTCCTTCTTTCACCAAGAAAGAAAGTGTACGACTGCATCTACCACAAATTATAAGAGATATAACTAACAATCTAACATGGTACACTAATTCCGCAACTTACCTTCCTAAGAGGAGATTCAGGTAGAAAAAGATCTTCTCCATTCAAAGGATCATTCGGCACCGCATCCAACAATTTCCCTTCAGTTCCACTGGAAGATTCTGATTGCATTTTATCCTGATCATTCTCATCCTTCAATTTCTTACTTCTCTTATGATGATGGTGATGATGACCATGACCCCATGCATTAGCTACTCCAGAGTCATCTTCAATGTATCTCACCACCTTCTCCACTAGAAGGAAGAGTACAATCCCAGCTGTGACAACCAACATATTACAATAAAATTCAAGGTGAGAAAAGCCAATCAACAAAACCTATATATATCCCTTTTCTAATTAGTACTATGCTTACCAATTTGCAAAAGAAAAAACACCAAATCACAACTGAAAAGTGTAAAAGAATTAAAATATTAAATATTATATAGAAACTAAAATAGAAATACAAAAGGGCATTCACTATGACCAATTGTTCTTAATAGAGAAAATTCTGACGATTATATTTTTTTTTAAGAAAATTAATTATGATATATTTAGGAATATAGAAGTATGAATTTATATATATATATATAATAGAAGTATCTAATCTTATTTGATCCTTCTTTTTTCATAAAAATCTTGATATTTTCTTTTAAAGAAAAATGAACACAAGTAAAATATAATTCTTAACATAAGAACATCATAAATTAATTACCTTAAGACTTATTTACTAGTAAATTTTGTCTAAACGTTTTTTGAGATTGGGTATGCAGCCAAGAATTTATCCAGTTATATGTTGTGTAATTGATGGTTGTAGAAGGAATAACAAACTTCTAACAATAACCTTTACTTTTTGTTATTAAAACCCACACACATGCCTCAAACTCCTGCCCGCAAAGTGGGTAGGGAAATGTCCTTACCAACGCTCCAAAGTGGGCGGGGTGGCTTCTAAGAACAACATGCAGTATGATGTTTCTTATAAGTAAATTTCAGTATTTATTCTAACTTCATTTTAACTAAAATTTTTGGACAATATCTTGTGCATCGGCACATTCTTGGGCCTATACTCCAAACCATCTAAGACACCCTTCTCTCAATTTATCTTCTGTTGAGCCACCTCTACCTTTTGATTTCTTATTCTATATTTTCTTGTGTTACCACACACTCACCTCAACATCCTCATTTCAGCTAATCTTCGTATATGTTGTTTTATGACTACCTAGGGCTCTGTAGCGTATAGCATAGAGGCCTTATAGACATCTATAGAATTTTCCTGTCAACTTGATTGACATCTTATGATGGCAGAATATTTCTATGGCACTTCTCCAGTTCATTCAACCTGCCTAATTCTATGAATAACATCTTCAGTTTCCCCTTCCTTTTGAATAATTGATCTTAGTTACCTCAAACGGTCTGTTTTAGGAACTTCATGACCATTAATGTCACTCGGCCTTCATTTTTATTCCTACTTCCACTAAAATTATATTTCACAAAAATTGTCTAAGTTCGACTCAACTTACAACCTATAGACTATAGAGTACTCCATATTTTCAACTTAACGTTAAGTCCATCCTAGTCTTGTTTATGAGAACTATATCATCTGCTAATAATAAAGAGCAAGGATGTCATGCTGAATGTCTATTTAGGTCATCCATAACCAAAACAAACAGATAAGGACCAAAAGCAAATCCTTCATGTCTACTAATTGTAACTGGAAAATCACAGGTATTGCCTACAGGAGGACCACAACCTAGAAAGTGTCAGCCCCATAGACATTCAATCATGATAGCTCCAATCCATGCATCCTTGCTCCTTTTAATCCTTGATGTTCTAAATTCTAGGAGTTAATTTGCTGCGTTCTTTGTTTCGTTACTATGTTTGCACCCTTCTGAAGTTTATTAGATGAATATACTTACCAAAAACTAAGCAAATCCATGAAACTCACAGAGATTGTTGGGTTATAATGAGAAGGGATAACTTCGGGTCTTTTGGGGGAGGAAAGAGAAAGAGGGTGTGGGTTAAAAAAGAACTTTTTAAGCTCATCTCTATACAAGAAATCTCGTGGAGGCAAAAATCTAGATAAATTTGGCTTCGGGAGAGTAATAGAAACGCTAAGTTTTTCACCCTATGGCGAATGATCATAAGAGACACAAATTTATTGGCTCCACTGAGGTAGATGGTACGTTGTTTGAGGAGGAGATGAGGATGAAATTTGCAATTTGTGACTTCTATAAGGTTCTCTACAAGGAATCGTGTGATAGTAGACCGAATTTGGATGGTTTGGAATTCTCTAGTATCGATGATAGGGAGGTAAATTGGATTGAATGTCCTTTTGATGAGGAGGAAATACTTGTTGCTCTTCGGGAGTGTAATGGTGATAAGGCCCCGGGCCTCAATGGCCTTTTTGTGGCATTTCTTAAGCATAATTGAGAAGTTCTATAGAGGACATTCTTAGGCTTTTTGAGAAGTTCCATTTGTCAGGAGAGTTTGTGGAAAGTCTTAAGTCTACCTTTAATGCCCTTATTCCAAAGAACGTGGGAGCTTCCAATGTCAAAGATCTCCTGCTTATTAGTCTTGTGAGGTGTATTTATAAGCTTCTTTAGAAGGTTCTTACTTTTAGATTAAAGAAAGTAATCCGAAAAGTGGTGAGTCCTCATCAAAATGCATTCATTAAGGGAAGGCAAATTTTGGATGCCACTTTAGTTGCTAACGAAGTTGTGGATGCCCATTTAAAAGATCGAGGGGGAGGGGTGATTTGTAAGCTTGATATGGAAAATGCCTACGATCATTTTGTTTGGGCTTTGTGATTTACTTATTGAAAAATATGGGTTTTGGGGACAAATGGTGTAAGAGGATTTACAAATGTATCTCATCGACCTCTTTTTCTATCCTTGTTAATGGGTGTCTCTCCGGTTTCTTCAAAGCCTCGTGGGGTCTTAGGCAAGGGGATCCTTTGTCTCCTTTTTAATTCACTTTGGTTATGGAGGCTTTTAGTAAAATGTTGGTGAAGGTGATAAACTCATTTTCTCTTTGCCGGTGACACAATTATTTTTTTTTGTGGGGCGAAAGCACTTCAAATCTTACAACTTCGATATGTTCTTCTTTATTTTGAGTCGGTCTCGGGACTTAAGGTTAATCTTAGTAAGAGGGATTATGAGAATATTAATGGCCATTTTCTTGCAAGTTTGTTGGGGTACAATTTGGGGTTGCCTCGTTTTACTTATCTTGGTCTTCCGCTTGGAGCTAAATTTAAAGACAAACGTGTTTGGAATCCCATTGTAGAAATGTTTGAAAAGCGGTTAGCCAGGTGGAAGAATCATTTTCTCTCAAAAGAAGGAAGACTTACTCTCATTAAAACACTCTCTCTAGCCTTCCTATCTATTTTATGTCTCTCTTTCCTATTCCCAATTCGAAGGCTAAGCGATTGGAGGAAATTCAAAGGAGGCTCATTTGGGGCAATACGGGGGAAGAATACAAATATCGCTTGGTCAGGCGGGGTGTGGTTAAGAAACCGATGGAAAAAGAAGAACTTGGTCTAAAGACCCTTCCTTTATTCAATAAAGCTCTCCTAGAAAAATGATTATGGAGATTTATTGTGGAAAGAGATCATATTTGTAGAAAAGTGGTGGAAGCTATGTTTGGGATGGATCCTAACGGGTGAATGTTTAAGGAATGGAAGGAGACCTATGGTGTAGGAGTAGGGAAATGGATTAGGAATGGATGAGAGGCTTTGTATCCTTGTCTTTCCGTGATGGTGGGTAATAGAGAGAGGACTCGACTTTGGCATGACACGTGGTTTGGGAACACTACTTTAATAGACCAATTTTCGGATATCTATGCTATTGTGAGAGATAAAGAAGCTTTTATTTCTCTATGTATGTCCTTGACTAATGGTATAATCCATTGATATTTGCCTTTTATCTGCAATATCCTGATTGGGAGGTTGTGAGGGTTCAAAGCTTTTTGGAAGTTTTGTATAGCTATAAGATGGATTTGTCTAAAGAAGATGTTATTAGATGGAGAGATAGCTCGGGTAAGGGGTTTAAGGTGAAATCTTTTATAAGATTCTTCTTGCTAAGCTCCTTCAAAAGGATCCTCCAACTTCTGTGGAAAGAAATTTGATGTTCTTGTTTCCCTATGAAAGTGTGAAGACTCTTACTATTGACAATTTACAAAGGAGGAAAGTGATGGTTAATAGGTGTTTGATTTGTAAGGGTTGCAGCGAGTCCGTGCTTCATCTTTTGATGGAGTGTTCTTTGGCTAGAACATTGTGGACAATGGCTTAAAGTGTTTTGGATGTTTATTGGCTTGGAGTGGGTTACGGGCTTCTAAGGATCCCAAGAAAGCTTACTCAATGATTTCCTTTTCTATCTTTTGGATGGCATGAAATGAAAGGAATTGTAGAGCTTTTGATAGCATTGAGAGACGTATTGATGTAATTAGAGATAGATGATTCAATGTCCTTAATTTTTGGGTAAAAGATAATTTTTTTTTTTTTTGTAAATGAGGTAGATATTTTAGAATTTGTGGAGTTTGTCTCCTATAGATAGTCATTGTACTTGGATTGCATCCCTTGATGCGCTTTCTTTTATAAAATTTTACTCATAAAAAAATGAGATTTTTGGGTTATAGAGTATTGAGTTGAACCAAAAACACAGATGTTGAATATGTGTCTCGTAAACATGAAGTTCTTTAAGAGCAAATAGTCCTAAACCCCTTTAACGAATTAGTCTTTTAAGTAATATTAAAAAACCAAAAAACTAAAAATTGAAGGAAAGCAAAAAAACTACAACATCAACCATTCACAACCTAGGAATCTGTAGATGAAGAAAGAGGAATTTTCATGAGAGATAATAAGAATGTCATCTACCATAAAACAATCACGAAAATAGAATCAACAAGGCTATATATCTCTCTAGACACGTGCTTCAGGAACTGGAAATAGCTCGGCTTATTTGACTACTGCTTCCATGAATTGTTTTGTCTCCAAGGACCAGCATCTATAAGATAATCTCTACTATCTACATTTTACCAAACTCACAAGCTTATACCATCATCATCAACATCTCTTAACCATCAAAACAAAGTTCTAAGGGGGTTTTCCTTTACACTACGTTTGGGAGTTTGGAGGAGTAGGGAGGGGATGAGAAGGATGGGAGGGTAAAGTACCTCCCCCTTGTTTGGTTAGAAGGGGAAAAGGAAAGGAAATGATAAGTTATTCTTGCAAAATTACGTGTATTTCCTTCATTATTAATTATAAAGATATTTTAATTTAATAATGAGGACAAACTGGAGTAACACATTATAAATAAACAACCCTCAATCCCCTCCCCTCCCATACCCCAAAATACAAGAAACTCCCTTCTAGGGGTTCAAACCCTTGCAAGATCTTGGATTTACCAAAAGCAACAATTCGGCTTCCTGCAGTCCCAACAATTGAAGAAATTGTTTCCTAGAAGTGATTGCTAGCAGAAATTCCTTGTCAAACGGAAGGGCAGACCATCATTAGATTATACTAGATCACTGAAGCAGAGTTTCAGCACATTAATCCAAAACATTTATGAATAGTAGTTGTCTTTTAACTTAACGACAACGAGGTCAAGTTTTGTCACACTGCCGATATATGATAGAAATCAAAAGCTAAAGGTTCATAAAAGAAACACGAAAGGGCAGATTTACAAGCCTCAGTGTATGATTTGGTCAGATGATTGTGATAGACTTTTTGTGGGAATTGATCCAATTAATATGCCACTTTTGTTGGCAGAACTGTAGCAGTACCGTTCATAGAACTGTGGCATACATTGTTCATGGAGGTATATTGGGTTTATTTTATTTTCCCTTCCTATTTTGTGGGTCCAATTAGTAGAGTTTATTTATGTTATTTTTAGGGAATTTTATGGGGGGTATTTTATGTTATTTACTTGTATCATATGGTCCATATTAGTTTATTTCAATGGTAGAGATTAATTATCATTAGGATTGAGTCAGTTAAGCACTATTTAAGCTTTTGAATGAGCTTCTTCCAAATCAATGGAGTATTTAGGGAATTTCAATTATTCCAAACACTAGAAAGTGTGAGGTTTCTTCCTACGTGTGATTCCTAGAACCCTACTAGTATGAGACTAGTAGTTTAATCTACCCATCCTTCCTAATTAAATTTTTTGTCAAACCTACCAATTGTTCCTAAAATTCTGCAAACCCTAAGTCTAACCCTTGAACCCTTAAAGGTTTCCCCTTACCGGCATACATCAATTAAGAGAGAGAGAGAGAGAGAGAGAGAGAGAGAATGATGATATAATTAGATGTGTGAATGGTATTTCATTGATTTTTGGCCCCAAGTAAAGTCTAAAGGTGAGATTGCTTTTTCTCCTTTTTTTTGTTATATTGTCTAGTTTGGTTATGCAATGTTTTATGTCATTGCATATTATGCAAAATAAGTGTCCCAATTATCTTTTATTTTATATGCATCAAATAAAAAAAAATAGCATGCTATTGTGTTTTATTTTGTAAGCGAAGGTATTGAATGAAAATTAAAAAAGTTCAATTTATTATTAAGTCAAATTAATATATTAATTTATTTACTTGATGAAAAAATATATAAATTTATTTATGAAGCCATATAATCAAAAATAAAATTAACTTTAAGGTATAAAAATAAGCAATAAATTGAGTTTCATATTAGTTAATTGATAATTCTAAGATTATGGATATTTTGGTCATTTTATATATATTCCACCCTAATTCCAATATATAAAACTATCCAACCAAAGTTTGAATCTGAATGGGATTATTAGTTAGTCCTAGTGCACAACCAAACACAAGAAACATAATTGCTAATTAATTCTAACCCAAATTTATTCTGGATCAATTTCAATTCTATTATGCCCTGTTAAGAGATTTCCTAATTAGATATGCATTAGGTTTCCTAATTAGATATGTATTATATTTCCTAATCTGTCTTAGTTTATGTTTCCTATTATATCTCTTAGTTCTATTATGATTTATGTTTCTAGGTCTATATAAAGGGTTGTCTGTTTGATCACGACACAACATCAATAATAATAACTCTATAATATTTCTTTTCAATCTCTCATTTCTCTCCATTTAAACCCTAACTTAAATTTCAACATAGTATTAGAGCTCATGGTGTGGGATCTTGGTGGTGATTTGAGATAAACACAATTAAAAAAATGTAGTTTAGAATCTATTTTTAATTTCTTTTTTCCGGCTACTTCTCTAGCGTTCTTTTTTGTTTATGGTGGTTTGTCTTCTTTTCGTGCAAGTTGTTTCTATCTTCTCCAGCTTTCAGCAATTCCTATGAGATTTTGGTTCTTTCCGGCTTTTCCAACAACGAGATTCCAACAAGATCTTGCCATATTCTGGCAAAAAGTTAGATTTTCCCCCGTGTTTGTTGAAAACCCAATCTATCAATTTCGTTAATCTAGCTCCTAATTACAGTCCAGTCAATGTCTTGTTCATCCGGCATTACCCGAATCTTGTTGTCGTTAGGTGGGGCCGATGTGGTGACCTAAATGTTTGTCGTGGGTGCAGAACCCTGACCTCTCATGGGTTATTGTAATTTATGAATGTTGGATTTATTTGTTTCAGTTTGATCAGGTTTGTTTATTATGATATGGGTTTATTTGTAACAAATTGGAAAATGCTCCAACTTGAGGGGTTAAGAGGTTTCCTAGTTAGATATGTATTAAGTTTCTTAATTTGTCTTCGTTTATGTTTCCTATTATGTCTCCTAGTTCTATTATGATTATATTTCTAAGTCTATATAAAGGGTTATTTGTTTGTTCACAACACAACATCAATAATAATAATTCTATAATATTTCTTCTCAATCTACCACCTCTCTGTTTAAACCCTAACATAAATTTCAACATACCCCAATTCAATTTCTCGAACTAAACAGGCCACTATTCATTTTACATGTTTAATTGATGAAGAAAGCATGAACCACATCATAGTATCAGTTTGCATAAACAACTTAGTCAGTCATGCACTTGTACCATGCCTCCACATAGTTTCTCCTAAGGTATTTATAGTATAAATTATAAAATGCAATCCAGACCAGTTAATCAAGCATTTTGGCGCTTACCCAGAATAGACATTCCAACAGAAAGATCTTTCAAAGAATGGGAATGGGAATGGGAATGGGAATGCCCATGCCCAAGATGAGCATGGTCCATATGGTTATCATGAGAATGGGAGTGTTCACCACCTGCAAAACATAATTCATTAACTTATAACTCAAAATAACAACATAACTGAAGTGCTATATGAACGTGAAATATGCACTTCTGTAGGGTTCAAAACTTCAGAGATTTTTTCGAGTGTCCAAGTAAACAAAGATTACACATCCTTTACATTTCCAATGCAGAGGAAGTAACAGGAGCAGTTAGTTTTAAAACAAAACTGGACATGCATTGAATAGATAGAATTAAAAACTAGAAAGAAACAGAACCAATATAAAAGCTTCAATCACATTTTTACCTCAAATGATATAAGAACTAAACAACATCATAAATTTCTCTTATTCCCTAGAACTAAGTCCCTGGTTGAACTTCTTATGTGTGAACAACAGGTACATATATTATTCCCTACATTAACAGTCATCAGTTGAACTCCCCAAATTGAATGCATAATTGGCAAACTTCAAAAGAGCACAATATCCATTTGTGCAAAAAGGAAAAAACAAGAACATGATATCTGAATAGATACATCATTACTTCGGCTGCAACTGAATTGTCTTCTTAGCAGTTCAATCATGCACAACTCTCTCCCTCCCCCACCATCATGCCTTCATAAATCGTCGAATTGCTTTGTCATATAGTTAGTCCAAGGAACAAAAAAGACAAAGAGACATGATATTACACAATGTTTGCACGAACATCAATTACAATATAGTCCAACTCCAAAGTTATGATGTTTTATTTTCCTTAGTTTTATTATATTTTAATAGCTGAAAAACACAATGTAATTGATTTCGAAATTTAGGTTGAGTAGTTGTACACTATGTCAAAGTCTCCAACTCTTACATAGTTAAAGCATGCCATGATGTCTTCATATTCACTATGACAAGGAAAATGACAAAAATGTTCATTAGCCAAGACTTTCTTAGTTCTAGACAAACAAATAGCAAACTTGATTCTGACCTCACCAAATAGAATCATCTCATCACCTGTCATTTTATTCAAAATCCCTCCATGTAAACCTCCAATTCATCAGCAGTAACCAAGCCATATCATTTCTTTTATAAGTAGTAACCAAGCCATATCATGTAAGACAAGATCTTTCACTTAGGACCGAAGGAAGTGGCCTAGGTTCTCAAAAGAGCAAATAACTGAACCTCAAGCACCTGATCATGCCTGTAGATGCCATTGCTTCCTAGGCCAAGATATGCATCTAATATTAAGAAATATAGAGCAGATAGGCCCAGTTGTTTTTCAGGGCAATGAAATTGGCATTAACTACTCCCATAGTTATAATTAAAAGTGGAGAAAATAGGCCTCACCATACTGAAAAGTTCAAGAGTTAAATGTTAGTCTCCTAGATGAAGCATTGTAAGAAATAGTAAAAGAAATCGTATACAATAAATATTATACCAAATGCATGTGGTAACTGGTGAAGAAAAGCATCCCCTAACATAGCTCCTGCCTGCACACCACAAAGTCAATCAAAATGAATAAAACCATTTGAAATATAAACAAAAGAAGAGGAATGCATCTCAGAAAAACTCTAGCTCCCATTATCTTCAATAAAGAAAATCAAAATGCATTTCAAAATAATTAATTTAAGAAGAAAAAAAATAAGTACTAATGAGTACAAGAACATTTTGGAAAAAGATGCCATGTGTAATTTTATGATTTCCAGCAATTTCAGGTTATTAGGTTCTTAGGATTGTAAATTTCATTTAGTGAAATTAATGTTCACACGGGTACAATTCATGGCACTGAAGCAGTGAACTAATTAGGATATGTTTTGTACTTTTTCAATTGCTAAATTAAAGTTTTGATCAACAGTTAGTATTGATGTTTGTTAGGGCTAGGATTTTATGTCTTTTAGGGTTTGAGTCTATAAAAGTTTAGTATTTCTCTAATCTCAATTGATGGCATATTATTGAGAACTAGTCGTCTAACCCGTGTCGCGCACATATGTTGTTTAAAAATAATTTGATTCAAAAGACCATTGCTAGAATGTTTTAAAATCTTAAAAGATCATCTCAATAGCATAAAGCTTTAGAATATTGAAAAAAAAATTGTAGGATATCTTATAAACTCAATCTTTTGGATATCTAATTTAAGTTGGTTTACTACTTTAACTTGATTGTATTTTTTACTTTAAGCTTTTTATAAATTGTATTTTACTATTTTAGACCTCTATAGGGTTTATATATTATGCTACAAACGCCAAAACTATGTTGTGTTGGAAGAACAAAAAGTGTACCACAGAAGTTCAATGTTTCCTTTTCTAGAATATGATCTTATATTTTAGATTTGTTGAATACCTAAATTTTTACTACTTAACTTGATTGGATTCTTTACGTTGAGCCTTTTATTGATTGTGTTTTATTATATTGGGTATTTGTAGGGATTAAATTTGTCGAAATCCACTATTCTAACACTTCCATAATAGTTATATACTAGTCGTGTAATGTACTCCGTGCCATGCACAGATTCTGTTTTAAAAAATTATTTGTTTTAAAACCCTATTCTTAAAATGTTGAAAATACCAGAAAAGATAATCTCAATAGTATTCATAAATCTTCTAATTTAAAATAATAAATAAATAATTGGTTAGATTTTATGGTAAAGAATGTATAATCACCTAATTTTTTTACTACTTAACTTGATTGGATTCTTTACGTTGAGCCTTTTATTGATTGCGTTTTATTATTTTGGGTATTCGTAGAGATTAAATTTGTGGAAGTCCACCATTCTAACGCTTCCATAATAGTTATATACTAGTCGTGCAGTGTACTCCGTGCCATGCAAAGATTCTGTTTTAAAAAAATCATTCGTTTTAAAACCCTATTCTTAAAATGTTGAAAAAAGGGAAAAGATAATCTCAATAGTATTCATAAATCATCTAATTTAAAATAATAAATAAATGATTTGGTTAGACTTTATGGTAAAGAATGTATAATCACCTAAATTGAATTTGTTGAAGAACTGATTCAATTTAGTTTACTAATTAATTAACTTAATTGTATTTTTTTTATTTTGGATCTTCGATAGGTTAAATTTTATTATTTTGGATGTTTATAGACTGGTAGCCACATCTATTTAAATTTGTTGGAAATCTAATTTAAGTTAATTTACTACTTAATTAACTTAATTTACTTTTTTTTTGGATTTTTTTATAAATTGAATTTTATTATTTTGGGTCCTTCTAAGGTGTATATACTGGGCTTTATATAACATCTATTCAAATTTGTTGGAGATATATAAAGTGGGCTTTATTATTCGGCTGAGAGCCTCTAATAGAAGTCTCTGAAATACATATATGTATAGATAATTAAGTTTTCAGCTTGCAGCTTTTTATCATTCTCTACTCATTTATCTCTTTTCCATTGTATTCTTCTGATTTCCCATAT
Organism: Bretschneidera sinensis; assembly: GCA_023935145.1. Lineage (NCBI taxonomy): Eukaryota > Viridiplantae > Streptophyta > Magnoliopsida > Brassicales > Akaniaceae > Bretschneidera > Bretschneidera sinensis. Next base: position 6,416,417 of record CM043705.1, read on the forward strand.
CTTAATCAAAATTTTCTGATTTCTGTCACTTCTGATTCAAATCCTTCCAGCCACTAAACTAAGAGCAAATGGCCCAACTCTTTCCAGTATTCTCTAATTCTTATTCTAATTCAACTCTAAATCCTTTTACTTCAAACCCTAACTGTAATCCCCTATTTTATCAATGTAATTTTAAGATCCTCACAGTTTTCCCGCATCAAACATATTGGCCACGTATAGGCAGCTAGATTTGGTAACATGAAGTAACATTATGTACATGAGATCAACATTACTGCCATTATGAATTTGCTGGAAATCTTGACTGTCATAATAGCCCGTTCCAACATTACATAAGGTAGATGAAGAACTTGACATTATTCAAAATCTCACTATATTCGATAATCATACAAGGATTTTTCATTAATTATATTATAGAACAATTGAGAATTTGAAGAAGCATAACAAAAAGCCATGAACCAACATTTCACATAATCCCTAATTAGCATTGAGCACCATCAGTGACCAAAGAAAAAGATAAGTAGTACCATCACTCAGGAAACCACCAAGAACAAAAGAAACATTAGCCATGTAAACTTTATAGAAAAGGTCCATAAACCATGATCAATTTGAAACAGCAACAAAAAAATGGGATAAACAGCAGCAACAGTGATGAAAATTGTGGATATATATCATTCCAAGAACCAAAAATATGTTATCCACGTATAATTAACAGCTAATATAAGCAATTTTTTTTATAAGTAAAATTGTATAAATAGAAAAAAGCACCAAAGGGGAGTGCAACCCGCACAAAATTATCTATAAGCAAGAAGCTCTACAAAATTAAGAAGATCATCATTCATGAAGAACTTCCCTTTAAACCAAAAGCTAAGAGTATTTAACCAACTGCCTCTAATCACATTAAAGGTCTTTCTTCACCACCAAAAGCCCTTCTATTTCTCTCTCCACACAATCCAAAAAATAGAGAGAGGAATCAAAGTTTAAGCCTTTTTCATCTCTTTATAGGCTCGAATACCCCCCCAACCCCACACTTCATCTTTCAGGAAGCCAGCAACCACCCATGAAACTCCCTAAACACTATAAGCCATCTCTCATAAGCTCCTAGCCAATGAACACTACACTAAAAGACAAAACATGGACTCAGCGCAATCTTTACAAATATAGCAACTGTTAAACAGGAACTTTCCCCCTCTTTTGAAGATTGTCAATGGTAAGAATCTTCTCCCGAGAGGCTTCCCAAGCAAAGAAACTAAATTTTTTACGGGCACAAAGACACCAAAGAGCTAAGATAAGCAATTAAGATTCATAAACCAAATAAACAGGTTCAAAGAGTCTTACCCCAAATAAAGCCAATGAATCAACAACTGCCTTGGATGGTTTTCCTTGTACTGCAATAACAAAGAAAAATAATGTGTTATTCGTTACAAACTTCCATCAGTGGAAATCCATTATGGGGATGTGCTTCATGAAATGAACTTTGTTAAAAGTATTTAAAAAATAGTGAACTGTTTGGTGAATGTTTAAATTCATAATATTTCCATTTTTCATTTGTTAAATATATGTATATGTTTATAAACACAAACACATATATACATATAAGCATATGCATATCTGTCCACACTACATACATATACTGTACACACACGCACACCACACACACGCCCACACTAAAGAATTTTTTTCTAATATAAAATGATGAAGAGCAAAATTTCGTATTATCAAGTAATGAGGATGATATTGGTAATTATCTATTAACCTTTATCAGCTCCCTACAAATGAGGTTTTCAAAAGTAACCTCAAACCTAGTTTTATTTGATGGACTTCTTAAGAGATTGACTTTTTAAGAGATCCGACTTTTTCAAAGTCCACTTATATTGGGTCACAAAACACTCAAAAGAATTTTTGGAAGGCCTTTTAGTGTCTGGAAGCCCATCTAGAGTGTGTATTGGTTATCAAGACTTGCCATTCTAAGAAAAACACTTCACTTAATTTACCAAAAACCATTGCTTAAGGGTAACAGAAGTAAGCATTCGCAATTTACTTACTGAATATAACTGGCAAGATAATCAGGCAAATCAGGGAAGCCAAGCTCACCAAGAGTGAGCAGCCCAATGCACGTAACCAAAGACCTGTTAAAATATAACCACCAAATTAGAGACATGAGTCATACATTCAAACCTCATAAGAGGATAATCACACTAACATAACAAACTAGACACATCTGAAATGTTTTTCCTTTACCAAATGCAAAGATTAATGAGAACAGATCAGAGGAATCTGCACAAGAAAAATGCAACCTGACAATGAAATAGAAAATGATGATAAGACCTAGAAAACTCATAGTGCATTTGGTTAACACTCAACTAATAAATACGGAATTTGAAAGATTTACTCAGAGAAGGTCTAGAGAAGTACCCTGTTGATTTCATCAACAGGGTTAAATGAAGGCTGTGGCTCCGTTACTAGATATTTTTTGCATCAACAAGATTAAGCATTGAAAAGAGAAGCATCAATATTACCAACATGATAAAGTATACCTTTGTAATATATACTCAGTTTTTGTAGATGACACATACACATGCACAAGTGTAACTACATGCATCACTGCATAGGACAAATGGGAACAACAAGGAACTAGATGCCGAGGGAGTTAAGAGGAGCATTTCGGGTCCATCTCAATGCCCCATACAATAGCACATTATCCAAATGCTGAATGCCCAGCAGTAATACAGGCAAGATCCACAGCAGTTCCATACAAGCTTGTTGCATATCGTCTGTACCACTTGCAGCTACAAGGATGAATTGATGTTCCAGCTTGGTGGCAACAGCTGGTTCCATTAAATGGCATAGTTGTTAAAATGGTATGATTCGATTAGATTCAGGCTCTAAACAATTCAAATTGGTATGTTGAATCGAATTCATCCCGAATTGATGGTGAATCTACCGATTCAGTGGCTAATAGTATGAATCGGATCGAAACATATGATTTGCCCAATTCACTAAAGACTAAATTTTGTTTTCTTTTTTATAAATAATTATAGAAAATAGTTTAAGACTCAAAATGTTTAGGGTTAAAATAAACACAATTCATTAGTTTTCTTCTTTCATTTAAGAAATTTAAGATTCTATGATTTTTTTTAAAGAAACAAAAAATTTCATAAAGCATTCATATCTTTAATTTCAATCAATAATATTAGTTTATTAGTTTTATTTATCAAAAATAAATATTAGTTTATTAGGAATCATATTGGGATTGAAGATTTTTAAGATTTTGTGCTTTCAAGGTGAGTACTTTTACATTTAAAAAAATATTTGACATTAGGTGAGTATTTTTACATGTATACAAACATTAGACATTCTTTTCATACGTACGTGCATGCACACACAAATTTAGTTATAATATATATATATATACACGTCACACACAATAAAATTAAATTTTATATTTCAACAAAATGCCGATTATACTATCATGAATCATTTATTTTATATGATATGAAGATATCATATAGGGCATCTCTCCAATAAAACCACATGATCTTCCATAGATTAGTTTATAACACATTATATTTATTTTTTCATATTATTTTATTTTTCTTAAAAGTATTACATGTCATTTACAACTGATTTTGAGAACTTGACTGAATCTTACAGTGCTCGATTTGATTTGGTTTGATTCTCGATTCTCGATTCACGATTCAAATCTCGATTTGACTAAACACAAGTTAGAACAGCAACATTTACAGTCCAAGGGTGTCCTCAACAATATATGGCTAGATGAGGCATGTGAGCATCCCCTAGAAAGTTGTCAGAAATGCATGTTCAAAACACATCAATAGTTAATCAATTAATGCTAGCAATTCCAAGAGAAAGGCTATCCTATGATCAATGGTAGCCCACAACTTCATAGCCTGACTTTGGACTTGTATCCCAAGTATCTTTCTAGCAGACCTTGCATTAAACACTACTATATTATAAGCTCACAAAATACTCAGCTCAGTTAAGCCTAAATCTCAAGCTAGTTAAATCCAATTACATAAACCATGTTTCTCCATTCAACCCCAGTCAATATTATATCGTCTAATCTGTTTAGGAAATAAATCCTTCACTAATTCCACTATCATTGTATCCACCTTTTCATCCTTTTTTGTCCTTTCTTCACTACAAAAGAAATGGTGCATCCATAGGTTAAGAAATGACCAAACCACGTTAGACAACATTTCCTTATCACAAATCAGTTCCGTTCCTCTCCTACCTTCTCAAGAATGTTCATTAGCACTTTCTAGTATTATTACATATCCATCATTCCATCTAATATTGCTACAACAATACTCATTTGATAGACACATTTTTCTTAACCACTCAACATTCATGCCCCAAAGCATTCTCGAACTATAATTTTTTTCTTTAGGCTCCTTCTGTTTCAATGTAAAATGTTTTCTGGAAAATTATTTCCACATAATTTTAAGATGTTTGGTATAATATGAAAATGAAAAAAAAAAAAAGGTTCAAAAATTTCGAAAACATATTACAGAATTAAACTCCATAATGAAGCCCTAATTGGGACATGGTTGTGGAAATTCATGGTAGAAGGAAACCATCTTTAGCGGAAATTTATTGTTACTAAGTAGTTTGGATCATAATGGATGGGCTTCAAAGGATGGAAGAGGATCCTATAGCGTCGGAGTGTGGAAATGAATAAGAAAGGGTTGCGAAGCTTTTCTTCTTTTCATTTCTTTTGTGGTGCTTAAAGGGGCAGCCATTTCGTTTTGACATGATACTGTGGGGAATCCCCGTTGAAGGAACAATTCTTGAATGTTTTCTCCTTTGCAAGGATCAAGGACGCCAGTGAGCTCTTATACCTCTTACAATGGATGAGGTGACGAGGACATTTATTTTAGCCAGAATGTTCATGATTTGAAAGTCAATAGTTTTGACAGTCTTATTGAATTGATTTATATTGTCAAATATACTTGCAAAGGTGAGATGGAAGTTTAAAAAGGAAGGTAATTTTGAGGCCAAATCTTTCTATAAAGCCTAAGTCAAAGACCTTCATTTGGAAGATGAGCGCTGCTACAAAAGTTGTTTTCTTAGCGTGGGACGTAACATGAGGAAGGTTTTAGTTGAACAAGGTAATTTTGAGGTCAAATCTTTCTATAAAGCCTTAATTAAAGACCAACATTTGGAAGACCCGTGCTCATACAAAAGTTGTTTTCTTAGCGTGGGACGTAACATGGGGAAGGTTTTGGTTGACCATTTATAACCTTCAAAAGAGAGGGAAGGTTTTATTTAACCTGTGTTTTCTTTGTAAAAAGTTTGAGCCTGTTCATCATATTTTGTTGCGGTGCTCTTGGACCAGACATTTATGGGAGATGGCCTTCTTGGTTCTTGGCATTAGTTGGGTTGTAGCTGGGTCACTACAAGATGAGGGTTGGGCATGGTGTAGTATTTACACCTTAAAAGAGACGAGAAAATAAATTCCAATGATTCCCCTCTCCATTTTTTGGCTTGTGTAGAATGAAAGGAATAGGAAAGCTTTCAATGCGATGGAGAGGTTCATTATAGTCCTCGAGAGAGATGGCTTAACACCCTAAATACTTGGTTCAATGGGAATTTCATTGTAAATAAAGAAGAGCTTGTAAAGCTTATAGAATTTTTGTCTACTGAATAAATGCTTTTGTACATAAGTTGGGCACCCTCTTGGAATCAAATAGTCATAAAGCCAAAAGTTAGACATTAAGGTTGTTTCATATTAAAATTTCATCATGATCAATACTTTTATGGTTAAATATTAATCAAAATAATATGACAATATTAGTATGACTATTATTAACAAGAAATGCCTATACTTTGTCTTTCAAATTTTTTAACAAACCCCAAAAGAGTGAGGGAAAATACTTGGGTTTATCACGAAACTTTTTACCTACAAAAGTTGTTATAATGTAAACTGATTTACATCAAAACAAATGAAGTATGGAGTTGAGGTGTGGAAATGGATTAAAAAAGGTTGGGATTCCTTTTATCTATTTTGTGTGTTTCATATTTGGTAATGGTGGTTCCACTTGGTTATGGCATGATATTTGGTGTGGGGATACCTTTTTGAGTGAGCAATTTCGGGATGTGTTTACTATTGTGCGAGATAAAGATGCGCTTATTAGCTCTTGCATTTCCTTATCCAATGGTGCATCTTTGTGGAACATGCCTTTTCTCATTAATGTCCATGATTGGAAGCTTGAGAGTAAGGGGAAATTCTTTGAAGTTTTGTATAGAACTAGTGTTGATTTGAATAGAAAATATTGGCTCATTCGAAGTTGGGTGTAGAGAAGGGCTTCGTAGTTAAGTCATTTTATAAGGCTCTTCTAAATTTTCAACCATTGGAAGGGCGCTCTAACTTCCCTGGAAAGCTATTTGGAAGCCTTATGCAAGGAAGTATGTTTCTTTGTTAACTAGTGCTACATGTGCAAAGAAACGATGGAGACTGTGGATACACATATTTCGATTATGGCTTATAGTATTTTAAATATCTCTTGGGTGGTCGTTGGCTCTATTCATGATGAAGTTTGGACATGGTGCGGTATCTGAGATTTTACGGAATTCTAGAGAGCTTATTCTTTAATTTCTCGTTTCTCAAAAACTTGAGATTAAGTTATAATTACTATCAACATGAGGGATGTAATCATGTTCTACCCAATAACTTCTGTTGGTTGTTAGGAACTACACATATAACTAATATTACACGTATAGAATTCTTATCTACAAGCTTCTCTCCATAAAATGCCTGAATTTTCTCCGTTTGATCTTCAATGACCAAAAAATTCACAAAGATAGGCACTTCTTAAGGCATGAGAGGGCAAAGCACTTAATATCACAATATAAGATGGCAAGTTGTGCTCCTCATTCCTCAATAGTGCTGGTCCTGCTGGATCAGTAACTTCAAGATACATATCCATTGATTACGAGCAAAGGATAACTTTATGAAAGAGGACACATTTCAACAAAGAGGAATTTCAAATGCATGGAGAATAAGAAAGTAAATGATGCAGTCAAAACTTTAATATAAACGAAAACCTTCCATGATATTGAAATGCAAGTAAATGGTGAGAAGGAAAGTCAAGTGCAAAGTATCAAATCGGGGAAATTTTACTATTTCCAAGGCAGCTTAAAAATCCTCAGAGCTGGTGAAACGATTTTTTTTATTCCCTAAAAAAGATACTAAGAATGTGGTTTGAAAGAAAAATAAAAAAGATTGGACATGATGTTAGAATGTGCTTAGCTTAACTTATCTTGAAGTTCCAATCATTCATGCATAAACAAATTGCAAGATTACTTATCCACTGAGTTGATATATATATATATATGTATATTAGGCACAGACGAACCATTTCATTCCTCTAATGTCTCACATTACATCTAAATTTCTCTTTTGGTGTTAGAAAATGTTCAACACCACTAAATAAAATGATTTAATACTAAAAAAAATATTACCTACTATTTTGAAGCACGCAAACTTAAAATATCCAGCTCTACTAAGCTGAATAGTTACAATAGGCATAGCAAAACGCAAAACATATAAAATAAAACAGAAATAAAATCCAATTTATTTTGTTCAGAAACGGAACAGCTACCATAATTTCCTCTAACACTACAGACGAAGAAAATGGAGATAATTTGATTTGGTCGCTTAATTTGAAATTCAATGTAGCTCATTCAACTAAAATAAACCATCTATTACGAGTCCAATTAAAAAATAATTCAACAGATTACCTAAACCTGAGAGTTGCGTATCATAATCGTGATCGTGATCGTGATCGTGGTCGTGGTAGGGCCCGAAGCCGTATAGTCTCATATCCTCCTCCTCAGCCAATTCCTCCGGTAGCTTCCTCTCAATCAGCCTCTGTCCATGATTATGATCATGCTCATGATCATGGTGATGATCATGATGGATGTGTCCATGATCACAATGGTGGTGATGCCCATGGTCCACTTGCAGCGCCGACGCACAGAATCCGCTCCCGACACACAGATCCAACCACAACCACAAAGCCAAAACCATCAACAATATTCGTTTCTTAAAATACAACATTTTTATTTTACAGGGTTTAGATTACTTTTTCTAAAATTAGCACGAGAAACTGAAACTAAAAAGGAATAAAAAGGAATTTTATAAGGGCTTGTTTGTGTGGTGCTAAGAAGAGCGGCGTTTGCAGGTGCCTTCAACGGTAATGAAGCAAACAATGCCTAAGAAGAGAACGATTACCGCGATTATGATGCCGAATGCGAGCACATCCATTTGTAGTAACTTACAAGTCCTGAATTTTAATTTTAATTTATTTATGTTTCATCTTTTTGTTTTTCTTTATTGGGAATTTTAGGGTTCACAGAAAAGTAGCAGCAGCACTGCCACTACTACCGACTACCGAGAAAGGCCACGAGAAGACCACTTCGGCTAGATATGCCACCAAGACCCAGTGGTAATTTTGACATTTTGCTGACTTTAGCAAGGGCCTTTATCATATGATGTTTGCTTAGAATAGGATATATTTACTAGCCAATAAGAATGTGATATTAGAGAGAATCAGAAGGATACTGATGTAAATTATAAAAATGTCACGTTCCCCTTTGGCTTAATTTTGAAACTGATTTTTTTAGAGGAATTTTGAAACTGGTTTTGCTCCCAACAAATTTCAAATTCATCTGAAGAACAATCATAAATTATAAAACACTTCAAAATAATTTAAAATTAAGTAGGACATATTTGAGTAAGAGTTTTCTATTTTTAGTTTTCGAAAATGAAAACAATTTTATGATGTTTTTTGAAGAAAACATGTTTGGATAACTGTAACTCAAAAATTGTTTTCAAAACAGAAAACAACGAAATGTTGTTTGGATAATCTTATTTTGAAAACTGTTTTGATACACTTTATAATTATTTTTAGTTTTGAGTTTAAATTTAAATTTGAGCCACAATCTCTTTTTGAGAAAACTAATATTTAGCTAACTCTAAAGGGAAAGAGAAATTAACAATTTAGAATTAAATTATTTCATTCGATAAATAAAATCTTACACTCCGTTTGGTTTAAATGAATTCCATAATTTTGTGGAATTTATTTGAATTCAATGGGTTATTGTGTTTGGTTTGTTAATAAAGTGTGGAACTCATTTACAAATGAATTGACCACATGTTTAGTTTGTTAATAAAGTGTGGAATTCATCAAATGGATTGATTACATATTTGGTTTGTTAATAAAAGTGTGTAATTCATTTTCAAATGAATTCTAATAGAATTGAATTAGTTATAGACAAATTCTATCAAAATTGATAAAATTTGCAAATGAACTATAGACATGAGTTTCTATAAAATTAGAAAGATAAAATTACATTTATCTTCTCTACTTTTCTCTTTCTTCCTTCTTTCTATCTTCTATTTCTCTTCATCCTTTATTTATATCTTTCATGCTTGCTTGATCTATATTTAGTTAAAAAAATTAAACTTTTGGTTTCTTTATTGTTTTATAATAAAATAAAAAAAATATATAAAAGAATAGGTTATAAAAATAAAATGAATATGTTACTATATTCAAATTGATGTCCACTAAAGTAAAACTAACATTTTTTTTTAAAAATGTTAAATTAATATTTAATTCCCAGATTTCATCAAGCAAAAAAAATTGAATTCTGTTTTTGGATTATAAATTCATCTTGTGAACTGAAAAGGTGAATAGTGTTAATTTTGTTGAACAATATTAATAAAATTAAAATTTATAGGTTAATTGAATTAAAATGTGATATAATTAAGGGTATTAAGTAAAATTTAAAAAACGAATTAAACTCTTAGTTGATTCCAAATGCAAAATTCATTTTAATTCTACAGACACCAAACATGAAAATTCATTTGTGTTCATTTTCAAATGAATTTTAGTTTCAATTCAATTGAAAATGAAATGTAAGTTCATTTACAAATGAATTCTGGTTTCACTTCATTTAAAAATGAAATATAAATTCATTTACGAATGAATTATAGTTTCAATTCATTTGAAAATTAATTGAATTCTATACCGAGTCCATACCAAACGAAGTGTTAGTTTCAATTATAATAATACAATCGTTATTATTAAATTAGTGGTATTATAATTTCAAATTAATGTTATACTGGTTATTATTATTACTATCTGTTGATGCCAAAAATCTGGCAAATGAGCTCACGGACTCCTGCACACATGAAGAACACGTAAACTAGAAAAGTCTCCCAGGGTTATGCCCCAAGGGGACTCTCCGACGCCCAAGTCAATGATTTGAAAGAATAATTAGAGAATAATAAAGCTAAGGAGTTGTGTGATTGTAAGTTGTGTCTGTGTACCTTTGATAGCGAGAGCCTCACGGATTGCTTTTCATTCTACTGACAAATCAAAACTATTTCCTTTCATATTTATATTTTTAGTTTGAATTCTTATTTTATAGTGTTTTGAATTGTAATACATGCACCCTCAATATAAGGGTAAAGAGTAATTGTGATAATTATATTGAAATTATACATACATACATAAAGATTAAAAGTTGAATTTGAAAGAATTTTGAAGAAAATGTTAATTAGATTTGAGAAAAAGAGTTATAAATTTTACAAAGAAGAAAGCATATAATTTTTGCAAGATTTAAAGAGTTAAAAAAACTTTGAAGAAAAGTTGAAAGTTTTTTTAAAGTTAAAAGATTGAATCAGTCGACCATACGGTCGATTGGTTACACAATCGGTCAACTGGTAAGGGTGATCGGTCGACTGGCTAGGTGGATTTAATGGCTAGTAGTCGATCGGTAGTGTAAGGATGGAATTTTAGTAAATTCTGATAGATTGATGGTCGGTTGGTTACTGGACTGGTTGATTAGCAGGGGAGCCTGTCGACTTACTAAATGGTTAGGTGACCGATCGAACAGTTAGCTGGTAGGTGGACTAATCGGATGGAAGTGGATCGGTTAGCTAGTAGTTGACCGACTGTTCAGGGCCAAAAGTAAAATTTTACAAAGTGGTCAACTAGTCGACTAGGTAGACAACCGGTCATACCAGAATTTTTCTTATAAAAGAAATTTTTGAAGTTCAAAATTAGTTTACGAACATTTGAAATTTCTATTCACTCTCTAAAAAGACACTCTCTCTAGACAAGCTCTCAAACACTTAGAAACTAAAGAATTTCATAACCATGACTTACAAATCGTTGGATTTACGGAAGGAATTCAAGAATTTCGAAGGAAAAGCTTTAAAAGGGTAAAATCCATGAATTTCATTGAAGGATTTCAAGATTTGAAACCATTTCTTCTACCTTTCTTAAAAAGGAAATTTGAACTTGGATTTAAATAGAAAGAAAAGGATTTCGATTTAAACCATTGATTCTAAGAAAAATGAACATGCATAATAAAAGTTAAATTGGTATAGATATAGAAATTTAAAGTATAAGATAGAGAAAAATTGATGAGTATATTATGATTAGGTGTTGGTGATCAATAATATAGAGAAATTGCTAAGAGGGATAGGAAAGGAAATGAGGTAACTCACGAGTAGCTTTAAGTGCTATGTGGTGAGTTGAATTTACTAGTAGTAAACGAGACTAATGTGAAAAGTACATAAAAATTAAAATGAATGAAAGCATGAATTAGTTATTGAATATATATTATGAATATGTTGATTGGATAAAATATATGAAATATGTATGAATTTGATGATTTAATAGAAATATGATTTATACTATGATTGAAATGAATATATATGAGAAGTTGGTGAATTTATATCATTGAAACGATAATTTGATAAAAATTGATGAAAAATATATTGAAAATAGAAAGGAATAAGTTGAGAATATATAATTAATAAGTTTATATCATATGAAGAGATGATTTGATATATATGATCAAAGAAATATCTCATAAAAGAAAATGATTTTGATTTATATGATGTTATGATATGTCTGCTTACATGTTGTAGATCATATGCATAGTGGAAGACCATGATTATGACTGGTCTAGATGAAACATGTTGACACGTGGGAAGACGTTCGCAGAAGTTATACCAGAGATTGGTGCGAATGAGCCATATGTTGATAGTGTAGATCGAGGTTTCAACCCAAGAGGGGGGGTGAATTGGGTTTTTAAAACTTTTTGCGGAATTAATACAAGTTTATGAAAACGTATAAGCAGCAAACAATTAAGACAAGTAATGCGCTGTAAATAAAGAGTTTAAGAGTAGAGGATGCAAACTCAGATTATAGTGGTTCGGCAATATCGGATTCGTTCCGACCCTACGTCCACTCTCTTCAAGGAACCTCCTTGAAGTAATCCACTAAGTAACTTAGTCATACAACTTCGCCGGTGTTGTACAAACCTTATAATCCCTTCCTCTCGGAAGCTATCCCCTTCCTCTCGGAAGCTATCCCTTTACAAAAGATGCTATAAAGTAAATGGTAGAGAGACAACAAATGAAAGCTTATACAACTGAATAATGTCTCTCTTTCAAAGTAAAGCTTGAAGAATGGCTCAACATGAGTATTTCAAAGCTTTTTTGAGTTTCAAAGAATGAATGACTTGATTGTGTGTGTTCTTCTCTTTTTGAATGTCTTCTCCTTCTTGTTGAATACTGAATTGAGTGGGTTTATATAACCATGAATTAATATAGCCGTTAGACTTTAATTTGAAATGTTTGTGCCTTTAAAATCGCATATTTCGAGTCCTAATGATCATATTTTTGAACTTCCAGTCGACTGGGTCGAGATACCAGTTGACTGGGTCCTCTTTAAAAATCACATTTTTAGTGTTACAGTGTTACCAGTCGACTGGGTAGACTTACCAGCCGACTGGGAACCTTTTGCCCATTTTACCAGTCGACTGGGTCACTGTTTGAGCATTGCTACAGTATTTTCAGGATGAACAGTGTTTTCAGCATCAATTTTCTTCATATCTCTTTATTCTTTTTGGATTTTTGAGTTCCAAAAAATCTCCTATTTGAATCAAACTTTCTTTCACATTAAACACACAAGTTAAACACTTCAAAAGTGTTTTGTTATCATCAAAATTAATCTAATCAATTTCTTAATTAAGGCGTTTTTGGTGATGACAAAATATATTATAAATTTAAGCATAATATGTGTGCAAGATATATGAAGAATGATATATTACAAATGCTCAAGTAATTTTAAGTATTGAGCCTAAAGAATTTATTTGCATTTAATAAAATCACGTGGAGATTTTATATCTTCAATTAATTAAAACTATAAAATAAAATGCAATGTAAATATAATTAGCTCCTAACAATTGAAATGTTTACAAAGAGTATCTTAGGATTCAAACCTATAATTTGTCCTTATTGTCTTTGAAGTTGCATTTAAATTATTCTCCTTGAATTTGATCTTTTGGAGAGCTTATTAACTTTTGAGATCATCAACTTTGATTCACTAATTTCTACAATCTTGATCTCTTTTAATGTATAAGAACTATTAACAATCTGTATTACTTAAGTAATATTCATTAGTGCATAATTAAGATTTTTGTCACTATTAAAATCATTCAGGGTCAACAATATTCCCCTTTTTGATGGTGAAAAAATCTTAAGAATAAGGTCTAATAAGATCTCTAATATTCTTATTTTTCTCCCCCTTTTTGTCATAATAAAAAATGGTGGATTTCAAAGAAGAACTCCCCCTCAAAATATGCTATTGAAAATATTTTGATGAAACATTTTGAGAAAAGAATCATTTTACAAGATATCAAGAAATATAAAACAATTTTCAAGCATTATAAATCTTCAAAATAACCTCAATGCTTAGAGTATGTTACACTTCATCAATAAAGGACAAGAGTTTGAACTCATTGCTTGATTTATAAGAGTTTGAACTCATTGCTTGATTTACCAATAGGTTTTCTCTTTTACCAATAAATCAGATTTTCTCCCCCTTTCAAAAAGTCTAAAGTAATTATTTTTAACTTTCAAGAGAAATAAAATTGGATAAAACTTAACAAGCCTTATCGATAGTTGATTGATTGAATAATCAAGACAAAGAGCTTATTAACTGCTCAAAAAGATGTTCAAATTGGAAATATCTATAAGTACTTGAAAAAAAATTACTTCCCCTGCATATATGCACTGAAATATAATTTTCAGTTATCAATCAAATATCATTTTCAAGGTATGTTAGATTCAATAATTAGATGATTATCAATTCAATGCAAAGATAATCATTAATTTCAAACTCAAGCATATATAATAGAAAGTTTCATATTCAGCTCATGCTTGATAGATAAATAACTCAAAAGTAATTCTCAAATCTAAATTCAAGCTCATCACTTGATTTATTCAATGCCAAATCAAAGAGAATTTATCAAAGATCAATTAATATTTGAGTATTAAATGGCTCCAAACAAAGTCTAGATGTACCAGTCGACTGGGTAACACTTACTAGTCGACTGGAAGATTTGGCAGTGACTTACCAGTCGACTGGGTCATATTTAGCAGTCGACTGGATAAAAGGTCAGTGACCTATCAGTCGACTGGGATAGAGTTACCAGTCGACTGGACCCTTAAGAAAATTTTCAGTCTTGAATTTGCAGTACGAAATTTGTTTATCTATGACATCTTGAGTGAGGGAGATATTTAAACAATAATTAATACTCTTTCATTAGATGTCAAATTATGCATATGATGTATGAAAGAGCAATCAGATATTCAGTTTATCATAATCCAGCAATCCCATTAAAATTCTTATCTTACAAAAACTAGCTTCACCTAAAGGTTTTGTAAGAATGTCAGTTATTTGATCTTCTGAAGGTATGGATTCTAGTCTTATGTCACATTTTTTAGCATGGTCTCTTAAGAAATGATGTCTTATTTCTATGTGCTTTGTTCTAGAGTGCTGAATAGGGTTCTTGGTTAGGTTGATAGCACTAGTATTATCACAAAATATTGGAATGTTTTTGAGGTTCATGCCATAGTCTTCTAGTTGTTGTTTCATCCATAATGCTTGGGCACAACAACTTCCGGCAGCAACGTATTCCACCTCGGCAGTTGATAGTGCAACGGAATTTTATTTCTTGGAAAACCAAGAGGTTAACATAGCTCCTAAGAATTGGCATGTACCACTTGTGCTTTTTCTATCTAACCTACATCCAGCAAAATCAGCATCTGAATAACCTACTAGCTCAAAAGATGAATCTCTAGAGTACCATAATCCTATGGTTTGGGTTCCTTGTAGATATCTAAGGATTCTTTTTACTGCAACTACATGTGATTCCTTAGGATTAGCCTAAAATCTAGCACACATGCATACACTGAACATTATATCAGGTCTACTTGCAGTTAAATAAAGTAAAGCACCTATCATGCTTATATAATATTTAGAATCTACAGTTTTACCTCCTTCATCAAGATCAAGTTTAATAGTTGTGCTCATAAGCATTCCAAGTGGCTTTGAGCTTTCCATCCCGAACCTCTTTAGTAGGTCCTTAATGTACTTCTGTTGATTGATGAAGATACCTCCTTTTAGTTGCTTGATTTGAAGTCCAAGGAAGTAGGTAAGTTCTCCCATCATGCTCATTTCAAATTCACCTTGCATGCACTTTGCAAACTCTTAACACATAGACTCATTAGTAGCACCAAATATAATATCATTAACATATATTTGAACTATCAAAGTATCATTTTTGTGAGTTTTTGTGAAGAGAGTTGTGTCTATTCTACCTCTTACAAAATTATTGTCAATAAAAAATTTACTTAGTTTTTCATACCATGCTCTTAGAGCTTGCTTCAACCCATATAGAGCTTTAGAAAGCTTGTAGACATGATTTGGAAGACTAGGATTTTCAAATCCAAGAGGTTGCTCAACATAAACCTCTTATTCTATAAAGCCATTTAAAAAGGCACTTTTCACATCCATTTGAAATAACTTGAATTTATTAAAGCATGCAAAGGCTAATAACATTCGAATGGCTTCTAATCTAGCTACGGGAGCATAGGTTTCATCAAAATCTATTCATTCTTCTTGATTATATCCCTTAGCAACTAATCTAGCCTTATTTCTAGTTGCTATACCATTTTCATCCATTTTATTTCTATATACCCATTTAGTTCCAATTATTGAATGATCTTTTGGTCTTGGAACTAGTTTCTAAACATTATTTCTCTCAAATTGATTTATCTCTTCCTGCATTACAATTATCCAATCATTATCTTTTTCTGCTTCTATAAATATCTTAGGTTCTACTTGAGACAAATAAGCTACAAAATTGCAAATATTTCTAATTGAAGAGCGAGTTCTTACCCCTTGTGAAGGATCACCAATCACTTGATCAATTGAATGATAATTTACATACCTCCAATCCTTGGGTAGACTTTCCTCTTGTTGACTTGAGGATGGTTGGTCCAAACTGGGAGTTTTCATCTCTTCATTAGCTTGAGGTGAACTCTCTTTTGGGTCAACAATGGGAGTAGGATTTTCCATTCTTGGAATAAAATCTGCATCACCTTTAAAGGAAACTTCTCTACTACTTATTGGGTTAGATTCATCAATAGTTACATGCACAGATTCTTCTACCACTAGAGTTCTCTTATTGAAAACTCTATAAGCCTTACTAGTAGTTGAATATCCTAAAAATATTCCTTCGTTGGTCTTAGAATCAAATTTACCCAAGTTAGTTTTATTGTTATTTAAGATGAAACTACCAAAAGCACGAAAATAGGAAATATTGGGCTTTCTCCCTTTCCATAGTTCATATGGAGTTTTATCAAGTAGAGACCTTATCAAAATTCTATTTAATATTTAGCAAGAAGTATTCACGGCTTCAGCCCAAAAGTATTTTGGTAAATTATTTTCACAAAGCATAGTTCTTTAAAATTCTTCTAGAACTCTATTTTTCCTCTCAACAACTCCATTTTGTTGAGGAATTCTAGGAGCTGAAAAGTTGTGATTAATTCCATTTTCATCACAAAATTTTGAAAAGCTTTGATTTTCAAATTCTTTGCCATGATCACTTCTTATGCTTGAAATACAAATTCTTTTTTCATTTTGTACCTTTTTGCAAAACTTTTCAAATCCTTTGAAAGCTTCATCCTTGTAAGCAATAAAAATAACAAAGGTATATATTGAATAGTCATCAACAATAACAAGAGCATATTGATGGCCACCTAGACTAATGGTACTAATTGGACCAAATAAGTCCATATGCAAAAGTTTCAAAGGTCTAGTAGTTGAGACTACATTTTTTGCTTTAAAAGAAATCCTAGTTTGTTTTCCCATTTGACAAGCATTGCAAACTTTGTCTTTTTCAAAATTGATTTTAGGAAGTCCAATAACTAAATCTTTTCTTGAAACGATTTTTAGCAAGTTCATGTTTACATGACCAAGCCTTCTATGCTATAGCCATGGATTTTCACTAAAAGCAGGAAAACATTTTTTATTTTCAGAATGCAAGGATTTCAAATCAACTATGTAGACATTTTCATGTCTATGGCCAATGAATTTGATCTTGTTGCTCTTGATGTCTATAACTAGACAATGAGATGTCTCAAATGTGACTTTGTATCCTTTGTCACATAACTGACTAATGCTAAGTAAATTTGGTTTAAGGCCTTGTACTAGCAATACATTATCTAATGTTGAGAAATCATTACCGACTTTTCCATGCCTGATGATCTTTATTTTAGTATTGTCTCCAATGGTCACAAGTCCACCATCTCTTAGAGTTAGCTCATTGAATACGCTTTTATCACCGGTCATGTGCTTCGAGCATCCGCTATCAAGGTACCAAAAGTTACCTTTCTCCTTGGTGTGGAGGCAAATCTACATCACACAAGGATATACGATAGCACTTTTAGGTACCCAAAATTTCTTGGGTCTTTCGGGGTTAGTCCTAGAAAACACGGTTCCTTTTGGAACCCAAACTTTCTTAACAGTATATGGTGATCTATGGACATATTGATGATGCAAAATCCTAGGATGATAGTAGTTAAAATTTCTAGGATATTTTACATGTGCATTCCTATAATCCTTAGGATAATAGTTCCTAGGATACATGTTTCTATGGTAAGGAGTATGAAAATGCATGTCATTTCCATAAAAAGTATGATGATGCATTCTAGGATACATGCTAGCATTATTCTGTGTATGCATATTGTTTCTAGGATAACCATGATGGTAATTCCTAGGATGAGCATGAGTAGAATGCATTCTTTGATTATACACATTGTTCCTAGAATGAGCATGATAATTATTTCTAGGATGTGTATAAGCATTTCTAGAATGAGCATACATATAAGCATGCGTATTTCTAAGATGCTTCAATTTAGTATGAACATTTAAATTTCTAGACTTCTTAGCATTCATCAAGGGAGTGCTCTTAACCTTGCAAGGAGCTTTTGAAGTAGAGGCTCCATCTACACAATAGGCTTTCATGAATATGCTCTCTTTTGATTTTTGCTTTCCCAAAGGAGAGTATCCTACACCAAATTTTCCTCCACTTAATCTTTGGGAAGAAAGCACTTCATCAAGTTTTTCTTTACCAAATATAAGTCTTGATATAGTGCTATTTAATTCAGAAATTTTATTTTTCAAATTCTCATTTTAATCTTTAAGAAAATCTTGAGAAGAATCATACAGTAAAGATGATAATTTTTCTTTTTCTTCTCTAAGACTTATAATCTCTTTAGAGAGAGATGATACTTCTTTCTTGAGAACAGAATTTTTAGAATCAAATTTCTTCAATTCCTCATGCATTTCATTTATTACTTCTAGCAATTCTTCACTACTACTCACAATATTATTTTTAGAAGAGGGATAAGATGTTACCTCACTTTCATCGTCGATTGCCATAAGACATAGGTTGGCAATTTCCTCACATTCGATCTCTTTATTCGAGAAGTCTTCTTCTTCGTCATCACCATCACGATTAAGATCTTCAATTTCCATAAAAGGTAAGGATGTGGTGGAACCATCAATTTTGTAATCCAAGTAGCTTTCATGCTTCTTGAGGGATTCCACAAGCTCTTCTAAACTTCCACTTGTAGAATGCTTTGTCAAAATAATTTTCCATTGATTTGACAAAGACCTAAGAAACATTCTCACAAGTTCAAGGTTAGAATAAATTTTACCCATGAAAGATAAAATTTTAACAAGTATGGTAAAACGAGTTTACGAATCAAAAATTGATTCATTTTCATTCATTTTAAAATGCTCTAAGTCATGAACAAAGTTTTTTAATTTGAAATTCTTTTCTTGCTCATTTCCTCCATGTATGACTTCCAATAAATCCCGAATTTCTTTTGCAGTCTTACATGAGTAAATTTGATCAACTTTATTTTGATTAAGAGAACTATAAAACATGTTCATAACTTTAGCATTTAGTTGAATGAATTTACTATCATTTACATTAAAGTCATTTTCATTTTCAAGAATGAAATACCAAGCATAATAATCATGTGCTTGAATAAAAATCTTCATTTGAGCTTTCCAATGGGTGAAATTTGTTCCATGGAGAAGCGGAGGACTAGAAGGATCTCTTCCTTCTAAAAATATAGTTGCCATAGGATTAACTCTAGGATATTAAGCCTAAAATAGAGAACGAGGCTCTGATACCAATTGTAGATCGAGGTTTCAACCCAAGAGGGGGGGTGAATTGGGTTTTTAAAACTTTTTTGCGGAATTAATACAAGTTTATAAAAATGTATAAACAGCAAACAATTGAGATAAGTAATGCGCTGTAAATAAAGAGTTTAAGAGTAGATGATGCAAACTCAGATTATAGTGATTCGGCAATATCGGATTCGTTCTGACCCTACGTCCGCTCTCTTCAAGGAACCTCCTTGAAGTAATCCACTAAGTAACTTAGTCGTGCAACTTAGTAGAGGATGCAAACTCATATTATAGTGATTATGATTGTACAATTCATTACCATCCAGGTAAAGCGAATGTAGTAGCTGATGCATTGAGTAGAAAGTTTACAAGAAGATTAGCTACTATAGAGACTTATGATGTGAATTTGATGGTAGAGTTGAGAGAGATGGGAATGAAATTAAATATTAGTGATAGATGGGTATTATTAGCAAATATGATTATACAATCATCCATTGTAGAACACTTGTTAAAACTACAAGGTAGAGATGGAGAGATAGAGAAGATTAAGCAAGAAGTGTTGAGTGGAAAGCAGTCTGAGTTCAGAATTTGAAATTATAGTATGTTGATATCGGGACATAGAATTTGTGTTCCTAATGATGCTGAGTTAAGAAATGAGATATTGAGAGAGACACATGATGCAGTATATTCTATGCACCCAAGTAACAATAAGATGTATAGGGGATTGAGACAGAATTACTGGTGGTCAAGATTAAAAAGAAATGTAGCTGAATGCATTTATAGATGTTTTGTTTTTCAGCAAGTGAAGTTAGAGAATAGACATCCCACAAGTTTGCTACAACCTCTTCCTATACTTGAGTGGTTATGGGAGAATGTGAGTATGGATTTTGTTTCTGGATTTTCATATACCCAGAGAGGTCACGATGTTGTGTGGGTGATAATAGATAGACTTTCTAAGTCCTCTAATTTTCTTCCAATTAAAACTACTTGGAGTCCTAAAAAGTTAGTTGAACTGTATGTAGTTGAGATTGTGAGGTTGCATGGAATACCATTGAGCATAGTGTCAGATAGAGATGCTAGATTTACATCTCGGTTTTGGAGAGGCTTTCAGAAAGCCATGGGTACTCAGTTATAGTTTAGTACTAATTTTCATCCTCAAACAGATAGGTAGACAAAGAGGATTGTTCGAGTACTAGAGGATATGTTGAGGGCTAGTGTGATGAGTTTCTCAGTGAGATGGGAAACTTACTTACCCTTGATTGATTTTGCATATAATAATTAGTTTCAACATAGTATTATAATGGCACAGTTTAAAGTGTTGTATGGTAGAAGATGTAGAACTCATGTATGTTGGAAAAAGATGGGAGAGAGAAAGATATTTGGTCTAGAAATTATTGATTTAACAATAGAAATTATCAAACTGGTTAGAGAGAACCTTAGAGCAGCACAGAGCAGATATAAGAGTTATGATGATAACAAGAGAAGACCTTTAGAATTTCAAGTAGGTGATTGGGTAAATCTAAAGATATCTTCGTGGAAAGGCGTGTTGAGGTTCATGAAGCAAGAAAAGTTGAGTCTGAGGTATATGAGACCTTATGAAATTACTGAAAGAATTGGAACAATAGCTTATAGACTGAACTTACCTCCAACGTTGAGGCAATTACATAATGTATTTCATGTTTCACTTTTACAAAAGTGTTTACATGTTGAATCTATATTATTCTGAGTCAAGCTATAGATCTTCAGGAAGATTTAACTTGTGTGCAAGTTCCAATCAAAATTTTAGACACAAAAAAAGTCTTGCATAATAAAGTCATTCTGTTAGTTCAAGAGTTATTGCGGAATCATTACATCGAAGAGATTATGTGGTGTTGGAAATCACCTTGACAAGATGCCCAGGTGGTGATCTTCCAAACACCCAAGTGTAGAATGACTTGTAGAAAGAATTGGAATAGAAAACAGGAATAGAAAATCAAAGAAAGAAAGAAGATAAGCAATTGTTATCGAGGTTTGGCAATGTGCCTACGTCCCCGTGAGTTCCTTCGAAGTCTCTACACTAAATCAAATGGTTCTCACAAGTTACAACAATCCCCTTCAAGAAACCAAGTTCTTGAAGAAACCAAGAAGAGAAGAAAGGAAGAAGATGAGAACTAACAATGCTCTATTTCTAATATAGACTTCTCTATCTTTTACGCCCAGCCTTACTACAAAGAGTCCATCTTGTTTTTGTCACTCTTACACAATTCTCTCTATGTGTTTACAATTGATCTCACAATGTCACAATGTATTCTCTATTCTCTTGTGAAAGATGAAGCTTGGAAACCCCTTTTATAGCCATCCACTTCTTGGACATTCTTGACATTCAATCCTCACCCCTTGATCAAGATAATCACTTAATCATGGCCCTTCATCACTTTCCTGAGTGGTGTTGTACATTTTGACCTTGCACACATGCACCTAAGAGAGTCCTTATGCATGCTGCCTATGTGTGCAGTAGTGTGCCTGGCGCCTAGGCGCTCAACAGGGCACGGTGCGGTGCTGGGCAGAGTTCCTTTGCACACCTTATGGGCGGTGCACCACTGGTGGGTGAGCGGTGCGATGCTGGTGCGCATCAAGCAGCACACCTACTGGACGATATGGTGCTGGCAGATGGGCAGTGAGGTGCTGGTGCATTTCTGGAGTCACCATTCTGTGAGGCGCGGTGCTGCCCCTTCACCCAGCTGTGCGCACACCCCTTCTGCTTGTGTGCAGAAGTGTGCACACCAGTGACCTAGCCTTACCTTGCTCCAAAGTGATGCACACACATGTGTGCAGTCTTTTAACTTGCTGAACTTTAATCCTCCAACTTTGGTTTAGACTTTAACCATCTTCGAACCATGCTTGGACATGTTTGAACCTTAGACAAATACCAACATGTGGGAATGTGTGGCCAACATGAGAAAGAATTATTCCCAATTTTTTCATGAGATATGTAAGAAAATTTTGATGGTGAAATTTTTATATGGTAGGTAGAATTGAAATATTTGTGCCCTCAATATAAGGGTAAAATAGTTTTTTTGATAACTATATTGAAATTATACATGCATACATAAAGATTGAAAGTTGAATTTGAAAGAATTTTGAAGAAAGATATTAATCAGATTTGAAGAAAAGAGTTAGAAATTTTACAAAGAAGAAATTATGAATTTTTTGCAAGATTAAAAGAGTTAGAAACTTTTTTGAAAGAAAGTTGGAATTTTTTTGAAAGTTTAAAGGTTAAATCACTCGACTGTATGGTAGACTAGTTACCCAACCGATCAGCTAGCTAGGTGGATCGATCGATTGGAAATCGATCGACATTGTAAGGATGGAATTTTAGTAAATTCTAATAGATTGGTGGTTGTCTCGTTGCTGGACTAGTCAATCGGCCTGTCAATTGGCTGATCGATCGACCGATCAGCTTGTAAATGGATCGGTTGGTTGTCAGTCCATGGGAAAAAGTAAAATTTTAAAAAGTGGTCAGTCGGTCAACTAGGTAGCCAACAGGTCATACCAAAATTTTTCTCATAAAAGGAATTTTTGAAGTTTAAAATCAGTTTATATACAATTGAAATTTCTATTTTGTCTCTAAAAACACACACTCTCTCTAGAAAAGCTCTCAAACACTTAGAAACTGAAGAATTTCATAATCCTGTCTGATAAATCATTGGATTTGCATAAGGAATTCAAGAATTTTGAAGGAAAAAAGCTTTAAAAAGGTAAAATCCATGAATTTCATTATGAGATTTCAATATTTGAAGTCATTTCTTCTACCTTTCTTAAAAATGAAAATTGAACTTGGATTCAAATAGAAAAAAAAAAGGATTTATTTTGAAATCATTGATTCTGAGAAAGATGAACATGTATACATAAAAATTAAAATGGTGTAGATATAGAAATTTAAATTATGATATAGAGAAAAATTTATTAGTACGTTATGATTAAGTGTTGGTGATTAGCAATCTATAGACACTGCTGATAGGAGCATGAAAGGAAATGAGGTGGTTTATGAGTAGCTTTAAGTGCTACATGACGAGATGAATTTACTATTAGTAAACAAGACAAATATAAAAAGTACATAAAACTTAAAATGAATGAAAGCATGAATTAGTTATTGAATATATATTATGAATATGTTGATTGGATAAAATTTATGAAATATGTATGAATTTGATGATTTAATAAAAATATGATTTATACTATGATTGAAATGAAGAGAAGTTGGTGAATTTATGTCCTTGAAAGGATAATTTGATAAAAATTGATGAAAAATATGTTGAAAGATGAAGGAATAAGGAATAAGTTGAGACTATATAATTATTAAGTTGATATTATATGAAGAGATGATTTGATATATATGATAAAAGAAAAATTTTAAGAAAGAAAATTATTTGATTGATATGATGTTATGATATGTCTGCTTGCATGTTGTTGATCATATACATATATGGAAGACCATAACCATGGCTTGTCTAGATGAAACATGTCGACATGTGGGAAGATGTTATCAGAAGTTATACAAGAGATTGGTATGAATGACTCATACATTGACAGAATGGAGAAATGTGAAATAAAATGATGAGAGAGAAAGAAATGAAATGATGATGAAATGAGGATATGGATGCATACATATGTATTATTATATATATTATTGACATGCTAAAGCGTCAATTTGACTGTGAAATGATGATATGATTATGAGTCTCATGAAGCGACAGATATGATGAGTAAATGATAAAAAAAATATATAATATGAAAATTATAAATTAATCATATTATGTTGTGAACCTCAGATGAGGTAATTATGATAAAAAATGATAAAATAATACCACAAATGATAATTATAAATAGATTAAATACTTGAGATGAAATCTGAAATACTGTTTATATGTTGATAGAAATAATGATATAAGAATTGGTAGATGAATAATTATCTTTGAATTATGATTATGATTGAGATATAATTATAACTAAAAGTACACAAATCGAGTACTTCTAATAAATTGAATTCACTGAGCTAATGAAACTCACTCCTCAAGACTAAATGATTTTAGGTTATAGACAGAACCAGTAGATTTTACTTTGAGACCAAAGTAAGACTTAGGAAAGTCTGCTTGGCTGGTGTCCTTAGACAGTTTAAGAAAGAAAAAGAATTTTTTTTTAGAAATACTTATGTATATGTTGGAATTTTGGGTTCAGATATGTTATAACATTGTACATGTAGACCTATTATGTAATAAAGGACCCAATTAAGTGATATAATTTTTATGGGTCTCCAAAGTATCAAGGTTCTTTAGTATGGGCCACCTTATGTGTAGAAGCCCGATGTGGTATGGGTCTTTGTTAATGGGCCAAAGACTCAATGCACATGTGTGAGGTAACTATTAGAGTTATGGTCCCTAAGGCATAGGGATATAAATAGACATTAGAGGAGGGTTTTTAGTGTGTGTTAAACTTTATTAAAACAGATAGTTCTTCTCCCTCCCCTCTAAAGTTGATTGGTTCCTATACCAAAGGTGGTTCTCCCTGTAGTCTTAGAAGATCAACCCAAGGAGGCTTGCTTGCAATGGATTCTGGTTTGTTTTTTACTCATCTTTTCAATATGTGTGTATATATATATATATATATATATATATATATATATATATATATATATATATATATATGAATTCTTGACAAGTTTAATATGAAAAGATCTTGGCTATATCATTGATTATTTATGCATTAGTATCAAGATTAAAATCTAACAAGTGGTATCAGAGCCTTTCATGTTAAATTGTTGAGATTCATGTGAAAATTGAGTTTCTTGAATTTTCTTCCATAAAGCATGTTTAGGGCAGAAATTGCTATAAATCCATGTCTGAGATTTAAATCTTGTTAATTTGCTGGCGAGAAGCTTGATGAATGTCTAATTAAAAACCTTATTGTTCTTCCGTTTTCTCGGGAATCAAAAGGGAGTTTATTATACATATTGCCTTTTTGTTTATTTTGTGACTGCCAGTTAAATAATTATTTGCTCCTTTTTTTAATTAATATACACTCTCTGACGGTTTTAGAAAAAAAAAAACCATCATTAAAAATTTTCTGTTTGGGTATTGCTTGATTTTATTTTGGGCTGTACTCTTTTATGTAATTTAATTGGAGTTTGGTTGCTGTGAATAGTAGTGACTGCTTAAAAAAATGCACATATTCACGTTATACAGAAAAAATGGCTTCTTTTTTCTTTCTCTGTTTTGATATCTTACTTGGTGAAAAATAAATGTGCATGAAAATTGAAAATGGGGCAGAATTGAGGTATAGCTTTGTAGTTTTGTCAACCAAGACATTGTTGATTGTATATTACATGCTTTCTTGTGTTAAGTTATTGGATGGTTAATTGTATTTTACTAATCAGGACATTGTTAGGACCTAGTTTTACTTGAAGTGGAATATGTTTCATCATTCAGTGATGTCCATATAAGTGCTTGCTAAGAAAGTCAGAAAAACTGAAGTACTATGTTGCTAAAGCAATCTCTGATATGTAAATTTATTTATTTTAAGACATATAAACATGCTATTAATATGTGAAAATAATCGGCCCAAAGGAATGTTATTTTTGCATTGTTAATAGATTAAAATAGTTATGAATATGTGACAAATAAAGGTTGCCATGCGAATAATGTGTCGTTCCAAAGAAAGGCACATTATTTGGCAAGTTAGGTTGTCAATATTCATGAACTATGTTTGAGATACCACTTACAAGTTGATATTTCTGTCCAAAGACTAAGTATTAATGTTGTGCTAGGTATCTTGTTATGGGCCCACATGCATGTATATATGTATACAGTTTTGCTTTGATTCATATATACATGAGTTGTTACTAATTGTGAGCTTTTGTTCTTATTTATACAACATTGATTTTTGCTAACATCAACAGCATTCCCGTGCTTAACAGCACGAATTTCAAGAAGTGGCAAGATCATGTTATGATCGTGCTGGGGTGCATGAAATTAGACTATGCATTGAGGGTCGATCGCCCCGCACCTTTGACCAGCGATAGTACCGCTGAGCAAAAGGTTGTATATGAAAAGTGGGAGTGATCAAACCGCATGAGCCTAATGATTATGAAGCACTCGATTCCGGATACCATCAGGGGTTCTATTCCTGATGAAAATGATGCTAAGAAATTCCTCTTCCAAATAGCAGACCGATTCGCTGCAAACAAAAAGGTCGAGACAAGCACCATCTTGACTAAGCTTATCTCAATACAGTATAAGGGGAAGGGGAATATAAGAGAGTATATTATGGAGATGTTAAACCTTGTGACAAGACTAAAGGCATTCAAATTGGAATTGCCATAAGACATTCTGGTGCACTTAGTCTTGATCTCTCTTCCTACACAATTCAGTCCTTTCAAAATAAGTCACAATACTCAAAAGGAGAAATGGACTTTGAATGAGTTGATTGCTCAATGTGTCCAAGAGGAAGAGAGACTTAATCATGAAAAGATTGAAAGTGCTTATTTAGCATCAACTTATCAGGACCCCAGTTCCAACAAGAAAAGAAAGAAAAATATTAAAGGAAAGAAAACTGCAGAGTCTGAAAATTCACACCACAAGGGATAACAGAAACAAGATAAAGGTATAACTTGTTTCTTTTGCCACAAAGCTGGTCATGTGAAGAAAGACTGCACAAAATATGCCAAGTATGTGACTTGGCGTGAGAAGAAGGGTAAACTTCTAAACTTTGTTTGTTCAGAAGTTAAATTGGCCTTAGTACCTAAGAACACTTGGTGGATAGATACAGGTGCAACTACTCACATAAGTGTTTCTATGCAGGGGTGCATAAGGAGCCGAACGCCAACTGATGCTGAAAGATTCATCTATGTAGGAAATGGCGAAAGAGCTCCTGTAGAGGCAGTTTGTTTATTTAGATTACAATTAGAATCTGGTTGTAATTTGGATTTGGATGAGACTTTTTATGTACTATCTTTTAGACGGAATTTGGTTTCTATTTCATGTTTGGACAAATCATGTTTTTCTTGTTCATTTGGAAATAGAAAGTTTGGTCTATTTCAGAATTCAAATTTGTTTGGTACTGGTTCTTTAATTGATAATTTATATAAACTGGATATGATTGCCTCCAAAGAAAACAAATCCTTGCATACCAGTAATGTTGGTATTAAGCGCAGATTAACAAATGAGAATTCATTAATGTTATGGCACAAGTGTTTAGGACATATTTCTAAACAAACAATTCAAAGATTTGTGTCAAAAGGAATTCTTGATCCCTTAGATTTGTCAGATTTTGAAGTCTGCATTGAGTGCATTAAGAGAAAATAAACAAATGTTAAAAATAAAGGTGCTAATAGGAGTAATAGTGTCTTAGAATTGATACATACGGATATTTGTGGTCCATTCCCTACAGCTTCTTGGAATGGACAACAATATTTTATCACTTTCATAGATGACCACTCCAGGTATGACTATCTTTATTTAATTCATGAGAAGTCTCAATCTATAGACATGTTCAAGAATTTCAAAGCTAAAGTTGAAAATCAATTAGGCAAGAAAATTAAGGCTGTCAAATCTGACCGTGGAGGTGAATACTACGGTAGATATGATGGATCAGGCGAACAACATCCCGGACCCTTCGCCAAATTTTTGATGGAATGTGGGATCGTTCCTCAATACACCATGCCAGGGACTCCTAGTCAAAATGGTGTAGTTGAGAGATGAAACCGAACCTTAAAGGATATTGTAAGAAGTATGATTAGTCATTCTTCTTTGCCAGAATCGCTTTGGGGTGAAGTCATCAAGACTGCAGTTTACATCCTGAACAGAGTTCCAAGTAAAGCAGTAGCTAAAACTCCATATGAGTTATGGAGAAGCAAAAAGCCTAGCATAGGCATTTGCATGTTTGGGGATGTCTAGCTGAGGCTTGGCCTTATAAGCCAAACAAGAAGAAGCTAGACTCAAGGACCATTAGTTGCTATTTTGTTGGATACTCTGAAAGATCAAGGGGTTTCAAATTTTATGATTCCTCTAATAGATCCTTTTTCGAAACAACCAATGCCAAGTTCATTGAGGATTTTGAGTTAAGTTGGAGAGACCAACTCAAGCAAGTCAATTTTGAGGAGAAATGTGTTTACATTCTTGTTGTTGCAACTGAAAATGTTCAGGTATCCATACCTGATGTTATTCAAAATGCAAATTCGGAGATCCAACGCATTGATGATGAACTTGAATTGTCGCCCACTCAAAATCAGGAACCGCCTGAGGTTCATCAAGAGGTACCTCAACAACCTCAAATGGAAGTGCCATTAAGGAGATCCACTAGAGAAAGGAGAAACGCGATTTCAACTGATTATGTCGTATATCTCTAGGAACATGAGTTTGATTTGGGTCTGAAAGATGATCCGACTTCTTTTAGTCAAGTCACACAATCTCCTAATTCTGAAAAGTGAATTGAAGCCATGAAGGATGAGATGAAATCAATGGATGACAACGGTGTTTGGGACTTAGTAGAGTTGCCCAAAGGTGCGAAACTGATTGGTTGCAAATGGATATTTAAAACCAAACAGGATTCGAAAGGCAACACTAAAAGGTATAAGGCCCCCTAGTCGCCAAAAGTTTCACTCAAAAGGAAGGTATTGATTATAAAGAGTCTTTTTCACCGATTTCAACGAAAGATTCCTTTAGAATCATTATGGCACTTGTAGCTCACTATGATTTGGAGCTACATCAAATGGATGTTAAAATAGTGTTTCTCAATGGAAACATTGAAGAAACAATATACATGGTGCAACCGGAGAACTTTGAGTCCGAAGATTCAAAGTATCTTGTATGTAAGTTTAAGAAGTCCATTTATGTCTTAAAACAGGCATCCCGACAATAGTATCAGAAATTTGATCAGGTGATTACATCCTTTGGATTTAATAAAAACACTGTTGATCAGTGCATATATCTCAGGTTCTGTGGGAGCAAATTTATTATCCTGGTGCTATATGTAGACAATATTCTACTGGCAAGCAGCAATATAGGCCTATTGCATGAAACTAAGAGATTTCAATCAAGTAAATTTGAAATGAAAGATCTTGGTGATGCATCCTTTGTTTTGGGTATACAGATCCATAGAGATCGTTCCAGAGGTATACTTGGACTGTCACAGAAGGTCTATATTGATAAAGTGCTAAGTAGATTTGGCATGATTGGTTGTGCACCAGGAAACATACCCGTGGCAAAGGGTGATAAGTTCAGTTTGCTCCAATGTCTGAAAAATGAACTTAAGAAGAAGGAAATGGAGAAATATCCCTATGCTTTGGCTGTTGGAAGTCTCATGTATGCAGAAGTATGTACGCGACTGGACATTGCGTACATTGTTGGAATGCTAGGCAAATATTTCAGTAACCTAGGCGTGGATAATTGGAAAGCAGCTAAACGGGATATGAGATATCTATAGAGAACGAATGATTATATGCTTACACATCGGAGATCGGATTTTTTGGAGATCGTTGAGTATTCAGACTCCGATTTTACTGGTGTCTCGATAGCAGGAGATCCACTTCTGGCTATGTCTTTATGTTAGCTGGATGAGCTATATCATGGAAGAGTATGAAACAGTCACTCGTAACTACTTCCACCATGGATGTAAAGTTCATAGCTTGCCATGAGGCATTAAATCAGGGAATATAGATGCGAAATTTTATCACTAGGCTGTGCATGGTTGATGGTACTGATAGACCATTAACGATTTATTGTGATAATAAGGCTGCTAAGTTGTATTCCAAGAACAACCGAAACTCATCGAGGTCAAAATATATTGACATCAAGTTTTTGATTGTCAAAGAGAGAGTTCAGAATTCTCAAGTGTCAATTGAGCATATCAGTACAAACTCTATGATTGCGGATCCGCTTACTAAGGGTTTGCCACCCATAGTGTTTCATGAGCATGTTGCTCACATGGGTGTTGTTCTTTTGGACCATATGCTCGTATAGTGGGAGTTAGTATTTGGCCTTTTACTTTTGCTTAATTGACATGGTTATGTTGATTACTCTATGATGACTTTCATTGCAGTTTTGTATTTAATGTTTGAAAGTATTTTGTATGATTCTTTTGAGTCATATGGAGGACCAGTTGAAAATTGACATGTTTAAGATCATGTTTCATGTAATTTTCATGCTACACATCCATACTAGATCTATGTCGTTAATTATGTTAGTGTTGTGATCATTGATGGGTCTTGTTACGATAAATGTGATAAAGGTCGCTTTGATCCTACATTGATATGGTTAATTGACCAGATTGTTGTTGGATATTTAGTTTTAGATAGCACAAATGAGCTCAATTAAGGTTATCTTCATGTACAATATAAATGATAACATATTTAACCCAAGTGGGAGATTGTTGGAATTTTGGGTTAAGATATGTTATAACATTGTACATGTAGACCTGTTATCTAATAAATGACCCAATTAAGTGATATAATTTTTATGGGTCTCCAAAGTATCAAGGTTCTTTAGTATGGACCACCTTATGTGTAGAAGCCTGATGTGGTATGGGTCTTTGTTAATGGACGAAAGACCCAATGCACATATGTGAGGTAACTATTAGGTTATGGTTCCTAAAGCACAGAGATATAAATAAACATCAGGGGAGGGTGTTTAGTGTGTGCTAAACTTTATTAAGACAGACAGTTCTTCTCTCTCCCCTTTAAAGTTGATTGGTTCCCATACCAAATGTGGTTCTCCTTGTAGTCTTAGAAGATCAACCCAATGAGGCTTGCTTGCAATGGATTCTGGTTTGTTTCTGACTCATCTTTTTAATATGTATATATATATATATATATGAATTCTTGACAAGTTTAATATGAAAAGATCTTGGCTGTATCATTGATTATTTTTGTATTAGTATCAAGATTAAAATCTAACAGTATGTTCATGATTATTGTAAATATTTGAATATGTCGTAATTATTACATGTGAAAGTGTTGTAACTCCTTTGAAAAGAGTTGAGAAAATATTTTGTAAGCATTTTTTCAGTTGATGATGTAGTAGTTGTTTCATATATGTGTCATGCTTGAAACTTAAATATGACGGTACCGTCTTAGGTGGGCTTACCTGGGATGGGTCGTTACATGAATATTAGGATATTCTCTAGATATAAAATAGTTTGGATTTACTTTAATCCATACTACTCCTATTACGAGATTTGATTGGATTCCTCCAATTAGTGCTTTAATTGAATTTTTCCATCTTTTATCTAGAATTACTACTAATATAGGGGTATCAATTCCTTGTCAAAATAAAACTTTTATTTCGATTTGGATTACTCCTATATGGATATATCTAAGACAAGAATATTATTCTTTTAATCTTTTTCCTATAGATTTATCAAAGATAGGAATTTCTATAATTCTAACTTCACTTAATCTTGTAGTAGTGTTTCCACTGCATTGTTCAAACTGTCTAGTACTCCAAAAATTAAATTTAGAGATTTTATAAATTTCCTCTTTTTTGAATATTGCTAATTTATTTAATTTAAGTTTATTTAGTTGCATATCTTCTTTTAAAACCTCTCCTAATCAAGTAGAATGTTTTTCTTCTTTAGGTACTTCGTGAAACCTTTCTTGGTTAGAAAATTGGTCAAAAAATTGCCTTGAAGTATTCATCATGAACATAAGTTCAGATTCACTATCTGAGCTCTCATCAAGACTTTCTACTTCATATATTATTGATTCACTATTAGAGAGTTCTTCTCCATAACAGATTTCTAAATTATTTATTTCTAAGTATTTTACCATTTTCTTTACTCTTTTTCCTTTTTTAGGACATTGTGGAGCAATATGACATTCTTCATTACAAATATAACATTTACATCATTTTTTAGGATATTTAGTAATTTTTTTCTTTCTTATATACTTTTTATGTGGAGAATATTTTTTATTCTTTTTCTGTTTTTTCCATTTATTTTTTTGATTTTTTATAATTTGATTTATAATATGGTGTTGAACACCCAAATTCATATTCGTTTTGTAATAACTTTGTACAGTAGTTTATATCTACTTTGTTTTTAACTTGTTTAGCTGCTTTAGTAATTATGCAATGATACTTTATTGTTTTAAAAGCATATTGGATTCCGTATTCTAAAGATTCAACGTCATTAGTTTTTTTTCTAAATGTTCTTTATAAGTAGTAGTACAGAGTTCATCCCAAGGAGGAGGTAATTTGTGAAAATATTATTCTATCCAATATTTACTTTCATCATCATCAATCATTTGATAATATTGTTGAATTTTTTAGGGAATGCTTCTAATTTTCTAATATGACATAACTTTATTTTATATAACACATCGTTTATGTTTGACTTTTAATAGTAT
The DNA here is from genome assembly GCA_023935145.1 of Bretschneidera sinensis. NCBI lineage: Eukaryota > Viridiplantae > Streptophyta > Magnoliopsida > Brassicales > Akaniaceae > Bretschneidera > Bretschneidera sinensis. The sequence continues at coordinate 6,449,384 of CM043705.1, forward strand.
TATCTATATGTCCACAAAATTCGTTTTTAACGCTTTTCAACCATTTTTTTGTAATACCTTTTCATAATCTATCTCATCTAGCTATTGAATCTTTCCATTTTCTAATATATTGAAGAACATCACCTTGTAATGTTCTAACAATATAATTTATAAATTTTTCAGCATTCCATGCATTTTTATAGGTAACTCTAATCATCTATTGTTTTTTCGTATTCTTTATACGAAACATGAGATAAATCTAAATATGTACCATTTATGGCTACATTCATTTTATTCATATCATCTCTTCTACTTTTTGTTGGAATAAGATATATAACAATTTTCCTGTTACTGAGCTAGTAGCTCCTTGATCTTCGTTTGATTTTACTTCTTCCCACTCTTGTTGAGTATAGGGTCTAGTTTCTGGATCTGTTTCTAGATGATTTGTGGATCTAGAATTTATTATTTTTCTTTTTTCAAAAGCTATTTGCTCTTTTCTTATCGTTTTTTCATCATCTGATTTAGAGGATGTTAAATCAATATCACTATCTATAACACTAGTTGCTAGATGAACAAGTTCGTTATGCGAATCATCATTTGTAGTGTCATAATGATAGTTTATTTTTTCAAAACAAATGTTCATATTGTTGATACAGGTCTTGCATCATTGTTAATAATTATGATATTTTATTAGAATCATCTTCATATTTAAAGCGATGTTTCCAAAATTCTACCATAACTATAACATATTCTCTATCTGTTTTTTTTCTGCTTTTTTTAGCCTGAGGTGTATTTTTCTCTTCTAATCCTAATAATTCAGTACCATAATATAACCTTGTTGGTGTAGTTTTTACTAAATTACTAGATTCTGGAGTATTATTACTTAGGATTGGTTTTTTACCTAATAGTTTTAGTTTATTATCTATTTCAGTAATTTTATTTATAATAGTTTCTTGTGATTCATGATTTTGGTTAAACCATTAAGTAGTTAAGTCTACTATAGTATTTAAACCATTTAGAACATTTTTAGTACTAGCTTCACCATTTTTATCAAAATGTAAACTATGGTCATAATTTTCTTTATTTATTCCTAAATCTGTTCCCACACAATTTAGTTGTTCCATCTTAGACAATGTCTTGGTTCCTAAGACCCTCTTTGTTGGAATTTTTCTATGTGGGCTACCACTAATTATTATAGTTTTGATTTTACAAAATCGAGTTAATGGATTTGGTCCAATGAGAAAAGTGTCCACTATTGTTAATTGGTGATCATGTTATTTGAGCTTGTACACATCTTAATATTATTAATATGGGTCAGCAGCTAGTGTATGCCTTAGTCCAATATGACCTGTAGATGAACTGGCCTATTTAGACTCTTAATAACTAGGTTTCTAGTGTGTATATAAACAAGCCAGATCCCCTCTTTGGCTCCTAACGCATCTGAGTACTCAATCTTTCTATCCATTTGAGAAAGTTATGGTTGTGGAGTACAAAGAGGAAGACCTAACCCTGATCACTTTCATTGTGAGATAATTTAAGTTTCTGCTGTGATGATGGCTCAACCAGGTATGTGATTTACTTATGTAATTATTTATGCAATTATCTATGTTCTAATTTCATATATGATATTATTGTTTATGTTTATTTAAACCTACATGTGGTATCAGAGCCTACATACATGAATATAGAAACTAATTCAAAAATATTGCATTTAATTTCAAGTGAAATTATATTATTTCATGGTTCAATAAATCTCAACATTTTCTACCCATATCAATATATATTTTTGTGGGTTGTTACATATTTTGATATATTGAACAACCAATAATAAAAAAAAATCCAAAGTGATGAGATCAAGTAAAATGATCGTTGTTGATTGCGAGATGGGTTTTTTTTTTTTTTTGTGAAGACAGCACTGAAGTTGTAGTCAAGTTGTGTGTATTAAATCACAAATTAGAGGTTAATTAAACTTGAGGAGTATGTAAACCCTAACAAAGCCGTTGTGAGGTTATAAAATTAAGATTATTAGAGTCAATGCGGGAGATATTGAAAGAATTACTTGTTCACAATCAAATATACACCACTCACACATGGAACTATTTTAGTGGGTTATAGTTTAAATAATGACATGCAAGCACTGAAGATAGACCATGCAAGAGTAATTGGTAATTTCCTTATATTCAAACATTTGGGTGCACTTATGTACAAAAGGCCTTCTTTGAATGATTTGTTCAAGTAATTAGTGTAGATTTTTTTCTTTTCGGTGGGAAGATCTAGATTCTACTTGTTAACGAGTGCATAGGATTAACATTGGTTACTTTTAACAATAAATTATGCATATTGTATGTCATATGAATTATTGTGCAATGTAATTTTCATCTAGAAATTGGATCCCAAGATTCAATGTATCTACCTATATGGTTTGTCCAGTAAAATTAGCCTATCCAGTGTTAGTAATTGTTGTGTATCTATAATTGAAACCTTTTGGAGATAGTTAGAAACTAAAAGTAGGATGTCATAAAATCATAATTGATAATGTGTATATAATAAGCTTATTGATGAAATCAGATCAAAGCTAATCCATTGTTGATTTAACTTCACAAATGAATTTATAAATTTATTTGGTCTTGTTTATTGGAATGGTGTACTGAATTAATATTGGATATCCAACATTTTTAATTGGTAGGAAATTGAGATAGATATAAAACCTAATTTTGAGTTGATCAAGAATATAGGTATTGAGAATTTATAAGTGTACGACTTGATATATGAAATACATTCTTGAGTTAAAGTAAAAATTCTCCTTGAACATCATTGTTGGTCGCTTAACCCATTATGTATATGGTTATTGAGGCATGTTTGTAAATTTGAGTCACTGTCAATTTCAATATTTTGATAAAATGCTTAAATTTGAAAATTTGATGAAATGAATTTTAAGGAATTCATAAAAAAATTTATATGACATAAGAATTGGATTTGTTGGAATTTTTCTATTATTTACAACGTGGTTATTGAACAGAACAAGAGGATAGAACCATATGGTGGGGGTAAAGTTATTGTACATATAAAATAGATGATTTATTTTGTAGTATGAATTCATTCTAATTTTATGGGGATTCCCTTGAATTATTAAATTAATATATGAATTTTCTTTGTAATGCTCACGTATGTGATTTATGGTGCTTTCGCAAAACATTTAATTGTGAGCTTTGGTATTAATTTGTTTATGTTCCAAAATGCCTTATTTGTGTTTACTTTTGTACATGAATAATTTATATGATTATTTTATTAATTTTAGTTCAAGACTTGTTTTGCTAGTGCAACACATGTTCTAATTTTGATCCAAAGAGGTACACGTGGTTTACTATATCATATTGAGAGGATCAAATATATACATGTTGGGTAATATATTTTATCAGTCTCGGTTTGAAATAGTTTCATTAGTTAATGTGGATAGTTACCATCAAAGTGATTCATTTAATGATATTTATGGGATTATTTCATGTTGTTACGGGATGTTTATCGGGGTTATTGAATTCAATCACCTATCTAAAATGGGTAATTGCTTGTTTTAATTCAAAAGTTGATATGAAACATTTAGTCAAATTTATTTCGGTCTAGAATATTTTTATGCCCAAAAGTGTTAGGTTTTTCGAAAACTGAGATACGTTAATGTGTTTGTTTCATATAAGAGATTTCACTTGCATGTTGCATGTTACATACTCTACCCAAAAGGGGACTACGTAATGATATGACGAGAATCTGATTGTTGTAATTATTTTTCTTATTAATATGTTGTCTTTTGGTTGTCATGAACAGTTTCCATTATTGTTGATAACAATAATGCTACTATTAAAAATTTTACTAGATCAAATAATAAAATAAAGTATATTTTCATAGGAGTGTGTAGAAAAAATGAAAATTAAAAATGATAGAAAATATGTAACCTTCTTAAATTTTATAAAACATTTTTTTCAATTCATATTTGCTCAGTTGGTACACTTATTGACAATAATTAAATTTTGAGCATGTGAAAATGTCTTTTATCATTAGACATATGTTAATCAAAATTGATTGCTACTCGATACTTTTGCTATATTTCATTTGATCATATTGAAAGTTGTGTGTCATATAAGATGATAATAAGGATTGAAATGAGAAATATGATCATTTTTTTTTTGTTCAATAAATATTTATTTATGAAAATATATGATTAATTGCTTATTTCTCGAAAACTGTGCATATATTCTGAAATTTTATTTTACACTAAATTATTTTGATTTACTGAGATGTCATTAACAGCAGGTACTTTTCCAAATTAGTTGTGTTATTTATTATACTCTCAACTTGAAAGAAAATGTAGGAAATATGCATATTATGAGAAATAATTGACTAAATTGTATAAATATATTTTGTTAGGTTCAAGACTGTTGACCCTTATTTGATTTTAATAATGACAAAACACCACTCTAATTGCACTAACAGTTTTATCTAAGTGTTTAAGCTATAAAAGCATTCAGTTCAGAAACAAAATGCAAGAACTCAACACGTTCATACACTAAAAGAAGATAGAAGATCTATAATAGGCACTAAGTTAATTGAATCAGTCTGTAAATCTCTAAACTCAATTACTCATCTTGATCTATGACTTAATTTACAAAAAAAAAAAAAAAAAAAAAACTTTGACAAAACTATAATACAAAAAGTTTCTAAGTCAAAAACTGTTTTAAAAACATGAAAAACTGGGTTGAAAGACAACCCAGATGACTGGGTCTATATACCAGTCGACTAGGATATGGGATAGAAAGTTCTCAGTCAATTGATACTGATGACCCAGTTGACTGGTCCTCTGACCCAGTCGATTGGTACTCTCTCTAAGTCTAAAAGTGGAGATTTTTCACTTGACCCAATCGACTGGTACAAAGACTCAGTCGACTGGTAATTCGAAAAAATATGATCTTTTGAGATGCGAGACTTGAGCATTTAATGCCCCAAACCTACCAAGTCAATGTCAAATGATCATATTGATTCAAAGCTATATATGCCCACTTCAATGCCCACTTAAATCACAAATTAGAGGTTAATTAAACTTGATGAGTATGTAAACCCTAACAAAGCCGTTGTGAGGTTATAAAATTAAGATTATTAGAGTCAATGCGGGAGATATTGAAAGAATTACTTGTTCACAATCAAATATACACCACTCACACATGGAACTATTTTAGTGGGTTATAGTTTAAATAATGACATGCAAGCACTGAAGATAGACCATGCAAGAGTAATTGGTAATTTCCTTATATTCAAACATTTGGGTGCACTTATGTACAAAAGGCCTTCTTTGAATGATTTGTTCAAGTAATTAGTGTAGATTTTTTTCTTTTCGGTGGGAAGATCTAGATTCTACTTGTTAACGAGTGCATAGGATTAACATTGGTTACTTTTAACAATAAATTATGCATATTGTATGTCATATGAATTATTGTGCAATGTAATTTTCATCTAGAAATTGGATCCCAAGATTCAATGTATCTACCTATATGGTTTGTCCAGTAAAATTAGCCTATCCAGTGTTAGTAATTGTTGCGTATCTATAATTGAAACCTTTTGGAGATAGTTAGAAACTAAAAGTAGGATGTCATAAAATCATAATTGATAATGTGTATATAATAAGCTTATTGATGAAATCAGATCAAAGCTAATCCATTGTTGATTTAAACTTCACAAATGAATTTATAAATTTATTTGGTCTTGTTTATTGGCATGGTGTACTGAATTAATATTGGATATCCAACATTTTTAATTGGTAGGAAATTGAGATAGATATAAAACCTAATTTTGAGTTGATCAAGAATATAGGTATTGAGAATTTTATAAGTGTACGACTTGATATATGAAATACATTCTTGAGTTAAAGTAAAAATTCTCCTTGAACATCATTGTTGGTCGCTTAACCCATTATGTATATGGTTATTGAGGCATGTTTGTAAATTTGAGTCATTTTCAATTTCAATATTTTGATAAAATGCTTGAATTTGAAAATATGATGAAATGAATTTTAAGGAATTCATAAAAAAATTTATACGACATAAGAATTGGATTTGTTGGAATTTTTCTATTATTTACAACATGGTTATTGAACAGAACAAGAGGATAGAACCACATGGTGGAGGTGAAGTTATTGTACATATAAAATAGATGATTTATTTTGTAGTATAATTTTATGGGGATTCCCTTGAATTATTAAATTAATATATGAATTTTCTTTGTAATGCTCACGTATGTGATTTATGATGCTTTCGCAAAACATTTAATTGTGAGCTTTGGTATTAATTTGTTTATGTTCCAAAATGCCTTATTTGTGTTTACTTTTGTACATGAATAATTTATATGATTATTTTATTAATTTTAGTTCAAGACTTGTTTTGCTTGTGCAACACATGTTCTAATTTTGATCCAAAGAGGTACTCGTGGTTTACTATATCATATTGAGAGGATCAAATATATACATGTTGGGTAATATATTTTATCAGTCTCGGTTTGAAATAGTTTCATTAGTTAATGTGGATAGTTACCATCAAAGTGATTCATTTAATGATATTTATGGGATTATTTCATGTTGTTACGGGATGTTTATCGGGGTTATTGAATTCAATCACCTATCTAAAATGGGTAATTGCTTGTTTTAATTCAAAAGTTGATATGAAACATTTAGTCAAATTTATTTCGGTCTAGAATATTTTTATGCCCAAAAGTGTTAGGTTTTTCGAAAACTGAGATAAGTTAATATGTTTGTTTCATATAAGAGATTTCACTTGCATGTTGCATGTTACATACTCTACCCAAAAGGGGAGTACGTAATGATATGGCGAGAATCTGATTGTTGTAATTATTTTTCTTATTAATATGTTGTCTTTTGGTTGTCATGAACAGCTTCCATTATTGTTGATAACAATAGTGCTACTATTAAAAATTTTACTAGATCAAATAATAAAATAAAGTATATTTTCATAGGATTGTGTAGAGAATATGAAAATTAAAAATGATAGAAAATATATAACCTTCTTAAATTTTATAAAACATATTTTTCAATTCATATTTGCTCAGTTGGTACACTTATTGACAATAATTAAATTTTGAGCATGTGAAAATGTCTTTTATTATTAGACATATGTTAATCAAAATTGATTGCTACTCGATACTTTTGCTATATTTCATTTGATCATATTGAAAGTTGTGTGTCATATAAGATGATAATAAGGATTGAAATGAGATTTATGATCAATTTTTTTTTTGTTCAATAAATATTTATTTATGAAAATATATGATTAATTGCTTATTTCTCGAAAACTGTGCATATATTCTGAAATTTTATTTTACACTAAATTATTTTGATTTACTGAGATGTCATTAACAGCAGGTACTTTTCCAAATTAGTTGTGTTATTTATTATACTCTCAACTTGAAAGAAAATGTAGGAAAATATGCATATTATGAGAAATAATTGACTAAATTGTATAAATATATTTTGTTAGGTTCAAGACTGTTGACCCTTATTTGATTTTAATAATGACAAAACACCACTCTAATTGCACTAACAGTTTTATCTAAGTGTTTAAGCTATAAAAGCATTCAGTTCAGAAACAAAATGCAAGAACTCAACACGTTCATACACTAAAAGAAGATAGAAGATCTATAATAGGCACTAAGTTAATTGAATCAGTCTGTAAATCTCTAAACTCAATTACTCATCTTGATCTATGACTTAATTTACAAAAAAAAAAAAAAAAAAAAGCTTTGACAAAACTTTAATACAAAAAGTTTCTAAGTCGAAAACTGTTTTAAAAACATGAAAAACTGGGTTGAAAGACAACCCAGTTGACTGGGTCTACATACCAGTTGACTAGGATATGGGATAGAAAGTTCCCAGTCAATTGATACTGATGACCCAGTTGACTGGTCCTCTGACCCAGTCGATTGGTACTCTCTCTAAGTCTAAAAGTGGAGATTTTTCACTTGACCCAATCGACTGGTACAAGGACTCAGTCGACTGGTAATTCGAAAAAATATGATCTTTTGAGATGCGAGACTTGAGCATTTAATGCCCCAAACCTACCAAGTCAATGTCAAATGGTTATATTGATTCAAAGCTATATATGCCCACTTCAATGAGCATTTAAACAAGGAAGATAGCACATTCAATTCATCTTATAGCTCATTAATTCTCAAAAGCTTTGAAAAATTTATTGCGAGCCCTTCTTCAAGCTTGTTCTTAAAAGAGAGATATTATTTAGTTGTAAAAAGAATTCATTGATATCTCTCTACCATTTATTTCAGTCAATCAAATTTATTGTAAAGGGAAAGAGTTGGTGTAACTCTTAGAGTATTTAGGATTAAACACTTCGGTTGTAACTTCTGTGAGGAAAAGATTATTGTAAGGTTTGTGCAACACCTATGAAGTTATACGACTAACGTTTAGTGGATTACTTTAAGGAGGTTCCTTGAAGAGATTGGACGTAGGGTCAGAAAGAATCCGATATTGCCGAACCACTATAAACGGAATTTGCATATTCTCTTCCTTAAATCCTTTATTTTCAAGCGTATTATTTGATTGTGTGCTTTGTGTATTTAACTGTTTAAAAACTTGTAAGTTAATTAGAAAAAGTTTTTAAAATCCAATTCAACCCCCTCTTAGGTTTGAACCTCGATTTACAATTGGTATCAGAGTTTCATACTCAATTTCAGGCTTAAAATCCTTGAGTTAATCCAATGGCATCAAATAGCTATACCAAAGGGTATTCCTATACTAGGCCTCCTTTGTTCAATGGCTCAAACTATAACTACTGGAAAAATATAATGAAAATCTTTTTTGAAGGAAAAGATTACAATCTATGGAGAGTCATTGAGGAAGGACTTAGAATTCATACAAAGGAAATAACTGTTGGAGAAATTAAAGTTTCTGCATGTGTTTCGGCTAGGGAGATTTGGGACAAACTACAAGTATGCTAGTGTCCGAGTATGAATCTTTCAAAATATATCCTAACAAAACAATTTCTCAAATACACTCATGTTTCACCACTATTGTTAACGGCTTAAAGCTTCTTGATAGGAACATTGAGGAGTTTGAACTAACAAGGAAGATCTTAAAGTCTTTTCCATCCCCTTGGAAAGCAAAGAAGTTGACCATCATGGAGGCCAAAGATCTCGACAAACTTGATGTTGAAACACTCCTCGGATCACTATTGACATACGAGATGGATGAAATGAATCCCATTGTCAATGATGATGAGAAGAAGAAAAAGATGATTGCTCTCAAGGCCACTACAAGCAACAAAGTGGAAGAGAAAGAAAAAGAGGATGAGAGCAACGAAGAAGATGGTGAGATGGTTTTAATCACCAAAAGGTTTCACAAATTCTTCAAAAAAAGAAAGAAACCTCTTGTGTGTTACGGTTGCAAGAAGTCCGGCCACATCAGAGCCGATTGCCCAACAAAGACCAAACCATATAAGAGCTTAAAAAAGAAATCTATAATTACAACTACATGGAGTGATGATGAAGAGGAAGAAACTCAGACAATGAAGTTGGATACGAGGAGATTGCCAACCTATGCTTGATGGCAATCGACAATGAAAATGAGGTATCAATTTTTTCCCTTCTAATAATAATAACATTGTTGGTAGTAGTGAAGAATTAATTGAGGTTATAAATGAAATGCTTAAAGAATTGAAGAAATTCGATTCTAGGAATATGACCCTAAAAAAGAAAGTCTCATATCTTTCTAAAGAGATGTAAAGCTTAAAGGAAGAAAAAGAAAAACTATTTTCTATGCTTTTTGACTATTCACAAGATTTTCTAAAAATAGAAAATGAAATTTTAAAGAAGAAAATAATGGAATTGAATAGCACCATATCTAGACTTATGCTTGGAAAAGAAAAGCTAGATTAAGTGCTATATAGCCAAAGGTTAAATAGAGGAAAATCCGGCTTGGATTATTCTCCATTGGGCAAGCAAAAGTCAAAAGAGACTTTGTTCATGAAAACAAATGGTATGAATGAAGCCTCCACTTCCAAGGCCACTAGTAAGATTGAAAGTACTCCTTCAATATATGCTAGTAGGTCTAAGAATGCAAATTTAAATTCTAATGCATATACTAGAGATAAGCATCCTAGAAATACTCATGCATATATGTACACTCACTCAAGAAATGCAAATGATAGGAATAATCACTCAAAGAATGCACATACTAGAAATACACATCCTAGGAACTATCATCATGCATATCCTAGAGATAATGTGTATGCTCAAAACTTACATGGTAAAAGTGGACATCCTAGGAATTACCATCATGTGCATCCTAGAGATAGTATGTATGTTCATAATACTTTAAGTGCATATCCTAGAAATTAATGTCATACCGCTCCTAGAGATAACATGCATGTTCATAATTTTCATAATAGAAACATATATTCTAGAATTGCTTATCCAAGGAACTATAGACGTGCACAATTAAGAAATCCTAGAAATTTCAATAACAACTATCCTAGGATTATGCATCATCAACATGCCTATAATTATAGAGCACCTTATAATGTTAAGAAAGTATAGGTCTAAAAAAGAACCGTATTTTCTAGGACTAACTCCAAAGGACCCAAGAAATTATGGGTACCTAAAAGTGAAATTGTATACCCTTGTGTAATGTAGATATGTCTCCACACCAAGAAAAAAAGTAACTATTGGTACCTTGATAATGGATGCTTAAAGCACATGACTGGTGATCAAAGCATGTTCAAAGAGCTAACTCTAAGGGATAGTGGATATGTCACCATTGGAGACAATACAAAGATAAAGATCATTGGGCATGGCAAAGTTGGTAATGATTTCTTAACTATTGATCATGTGTTATATGTGCAAGGTCTTAAGCCAAATTTGCTTAGTATTAATCAATTATGTGACGAAGGCAACAAAATTATATTTGAAACCTCTCATTGTCTACTTATTGACATCAAAAGTAACAAAATCAAGTTTGTTGGCCATAGACATGAAAATATCTATATAATTGATTTAAAATCTTTGCATTCAGAAAATGAAAATGTTTTCCCGCTTTTAGTGAAAATCCATGGCTATGATATAGAAGACTTGGCCATGTGAACATAGATTTGCTTAAAATCATTTCAAGAAAAGATTTAGTCATTAGACTTCCAAAAATCGAATTTGAAAAAGACAAGGTGTGTGATGGTTGTCAAATGGGAAAGAAAATAAGAATTTCTTTTAAATCAAAAAATATAATCTTAACTTCTAGACCATTGGAACTTTTGCATATGGACTTGTTTAGTCCAATAAGTACCATTAGTTTAGGTGGCCATCAATATGCTCTTGTTATTGTTGATAATTATTCAAGATATACCTTTATTATTTTTATTGCTTACAAGGATGAAGCATATAAAGAATTTGTGAATTTTGTAAAAATGTTCAAAATGAAAAAGATATTTCTATTTCAAGCATCAGAAGTGATTATGGAAAAGAATTTGAAAACCAAAGTTTTTTTAAAATTTTGTGATGAAAATGGAATTGATCACAACTTTTCAGCACTTAGAACTCCTCAATAAAATGGAGTTGTTGAAAGGAGAAATAGAGTTCTAGAATAATTTGCTAGAACAATTCTTTGTGAAAAAAGCTTGCCAAAATATTTTGGGCGAAAGCCATAAACACTTCTTGCTATGTTTCTAATAGAGTTTTAATGAGGCTTTTGCTTAACAAAACCCCATATGAACTATTGAAAGTCAGAAAGCCTAATATCTCTTATTTTCGTGCTTTTGGTTGCAAGTACTTCATCCTAAATAATAATAAAACTAATTTAGGTAAATCTGACTCAAAGACTGATGAGGGGATATTCTTGAGATATTCAACCTCTAGTAAAGTTTATAGAGTCTTTAACAAAAGAACTCTAGTGGTTGAAGAATCTGTATATGTTACCTTTGATGAGTCAAACCTAATTAATAGTAGAGTAGTTTCTTTAAATGATGATGCAGATTTTATTCCAAGAATGGAAACATCTACTCCCATTGTTGACCCAAATGAGAGTCAACCTCGAACGAGACAAAAGGTAGATGTTCTCAATCTTGATCAACTATCTACAAGTCAACAAGAGGATAGTCTTTCCAAAGATTAGAGGTATGTGAATTATCATTCAATCTATCAAGTGATTGGTAATCCTTCACAAGAGGTAAGAATTAAATAATCTATTAGAAATATTTGTAATTGTGTAGCTTATTTATCTCAAGTAGAACCTAAGACTTTTATAAAAGCCGAAAAAGATGTTGATTGGATAAATGCTACGTAAAAAGAATTAAATCAATTTGAAAGAAACAAAGTATGGAATCTAGTTCCTAGACTAAAGAATCACACTATAATAGGAACTAAATGGGTATATAAAATAAAATGGATAAAAATGGAATAGTAACTAGGAACAAGGCTAAGCTAGTTGCTAAGGGATATAATCAAGAAAAATGAATGGATTTTGATTAGAGTTATGCTCCTGTAGCTAGATTAGAAGCTATTCATATGCTATTGGCCTTTACATACTTTAATAAATTTAAACTATTTCAAATTGATGTAAAAAGTGCATTTTTAAATGGTTTTATAGAAGAAGAGGTGTATGTTGAGTAACCTCTTGGATTTGAAAATCCTAGTCTTCCAAACCATGTATATAAGCTTTCTAAAGCTCTCTATGGGTTGAAACAAGCTCTAAGAGCATGGTATGAAAGACTAAGTAAGTTTTTGCTTGAAAATAGTTTTACAAGAGGAAAAATAGACACAATTTTCTTTATAAAAACTCACAAAAATGACACACTACTAGTCCAAATATATGTTGATGATATTATATTTGGTACTACTAATGAATCTATGTGTCAAGAGTTTGCTAAGTGTATGCAAGGTGAATTTGAAATGAGCTTGATGGGAGAGCTTACCTACTTTCTTGAACTTCAAATCAAATAATTGAAAGAAGACATCTTCGTCAATCAATCAAAGTACACCAAGGACCCTAAAGAGGTTCGGGATGGAAAGCTCAAAGTTATTTGGCACTCCTATGAGCACTTCTGCAAAACTTGACCTAGATGAGGAAGGTAAGTGTAAATACTAAAACTTATAGAAGAATAATAGGAGATTTACTTTATTTAACTGCAGTTAGACCTGATATAATGTTCAGTGTATGCATGTGTGCTAGATTTCAAGCTAATCTTAAGGAATCACATATAATTGTAGTGAAAAAAATTCTTAGATATCTACAAGGAACTCAAAACTTAGGTTTATGGTATTCTAAAATTTTGGGCTTGTAAGGTATTCGGATGCTGATTTTGCAGGGTTGTAGACTAGATCGAAAAGGCACTAGTGGAACATGCGAAATTTTAGGTGCAATGTTAACCTCTTGGTTTTCCAAGAAACAAAATTTGGTTGCATTATCAACCATCGAAGTAGAATTTGTAGTTGCCATAAGTTATTGTGTACAAGTATTATAGATGAAACAACAGTTAGAAGACTATGACATGAACTTTAGAGATATACCAATTCATTGTGAAAACACTAGTGCTATCAACTTGACCAAAAACCCTATTCAGCATTCTAGAACCAAACACATAGAAATAATACATCATTTTATAAGAGACCATGCTCAAAAGAGTGATATTAGATTGGAATTCATACCTACAGATGACCAAATAGTTGACATTCTTACAAAGCCATTAAACGAAGACAGCTTTAGCAAGGTTAGATTTTTAATGAGCTTGAAAAACTATGATAAAATGTATGTTAAATTATATCAACATTCATTATATGCATATTTTACATCTAGTGAATGAGTATTAACCCTTATTTAATATATCTCTCACTCAAGATGGCATAGATAAAATATTTCGTGCTAAAATTCCAGGTTAGAGCTCAAATTTTTATGTTTTATAAATGACCTAGTCGACTAGTGTAACGACCCATCCCGGGTTGGGCACCCCCGAGACGGTGTCATTGCATTTTGAAAATCTCAACACGACACATATATGCAACAAGGAAAATAAACAACACCAAAAGAAAATTTTTACATTAATTCTCAACCCTCAACAGGGGAGTTACATCAATCTGATATTTAAACATTTTATACAACGTAAAATGCATGAATATTTACAACTATTTTTTTTATTTTCTTTTCTAATTAGTCTGAGAATGTTGACATGTACATGGCTTATAGATAATAGTTTCATCTGAACCTCAATTCATCAAACTATTTGTCATGCTTGCTACCTGAAATCATTGTACAATGAGAGGTGAGCTTCACAAGCTCAGTGAATTAAATTTACTAAAAGTATTTAGTTTGCAGAATAGCACTTTTTATATTTAATCATTTATATTTCACACAACTTGATGATAAATTTCTACTATCACTACTCATGTCATAAGATTTATTCTCTATTAATCTCTTCTTCTCATTCATTGGTTCACCTTAAAACCATCGATCATCTCATAATTACCTCGAAATGAGGTTCACATCATAAAGTCCACCATTTAGATGGTTCTTATCATTCTCTGATTCTTTCTCACCATAACTGGATAATAGCATAATGTTTAACATTTAAATAATTACCATAGTATCATATTTTTATGTCTTTTTCTCTTTTTCTCATTGTAATTGTCTCTTTCTGGGAGACTCATCCATCTATAAATAAATTCACAATAATATACCACACATCAATATTTCAATAATGCAAGCAATAATTAACACAGATGCAATGCATGAATTCTTATGATGGGAACGTCTTCCCACCTATCAACAAGTTATTATTATCTTAGACCGGTGATGAGTCTTAAATATTGCATATTTTAGACCCTTAACTTATATTTGTTATGCTCTTAGTTAGTAGTATTTCACTTTATTTTACATCTTTCTTGTGTTTTGTGTGTTTTTACAGCTTTGTGGAGAAAATGAAGCATTTCAGGAGATTTGAAGCTTCTGGAGACATTGCGATCGATCGTACGAGATATGCGATCGAGCGCACCTGCCTACGAACGAGCGCATGATCAACATCCCACATCGAAATATTTGAAGTTCAGTGCATCTGCGATCGATCGCAGCAGACATGCGATCGAGCGCACATGAGATCGTGCGCACAAGACATGCGATCGATCGTACATGTGATCGATCGCACCACACTGCGATCGAGCGCACTCGGGCCAATATCCCACATCGAATCTGAAACCTGCAGTGCTCCGTGACTTCCCCTATATAAACACCATTTGGCTTCATAATTCAGGGTACAATTCCTAAGCCACTTTGGTGTTTATCGGTGGACGTCCGCCAACATTCTGGTGGATCCCGAAGGCATTGCTACCACGAGGAGAAGCGCCGCCCATCAGCGAGTGGAATTTCTCCCATGTAAAGTTGTTTATTTATTTATTTTTATTTAGTTGTTGTAGTTTAATGTTTAGCACTTTTATTATGAATTATAGTTTCATAGTTATGAGTGGCTAGACTCTTCAGCTAAGGTTGAAGATGAAGCCCCGCCGTTGTTTGGCGTAGTAGTTCAGATTTGCTTGTACAAATCTGACAATTTTTAGTATAAATGTTCTATCAATTATTTGAGTTAATCTTATAATTGATTGAGTTTAAATTGTCTGTTGGATTTTCTTTGTGTTTCATCTAATGGATACATTGAATGCTTTTCGATTAAATTGGACTCCCTTTGTGATTTGTTAAGAGAGGATACATCGGGTGCTTTTGATTTAGTTGGGATATTCTTTGTTTTTTGTCTTATAGTTGGATTCATTGAATGTTTTGATAGGCTATATTTTTAGAACATTTATGCTTAACTTCGGTGGGGTGGATTCGGAAACCTTAGTGCTTTTTATTATTAGTTTTAAATCAACTTAGTTTAGTTTTAATTTATTTTGCAATATCATTCTGAAATTTGGAACTAGGTTAAAATAGAGTTAGTTTAGATTAAAAAAATATATTTTCACAACGCAATTCCCTGTGGATTCGACCTCGCACTTGCACACGCTATACTGCAAACGACTCGTGCGCTTGCGAGTAAATTAAAACTCACAACAAGTTTTTGGCGCCGTTGCCGGGGAATTGTTTGGTTTGTGAAATTTTTTTGTCTGAATTGATTTTATTTTTCTACTAGTTAATTTAATTTTTAAAAAAAAATTTGAGTTTTGTGTTTGCTTTATTCTGTTGCTTCTGCTGGTTAGTATCTCATTATTTTTCTGTTGGTGTATGCTTGGTCGGAGATCCTTGAACTTAGATTTGACACATTTAGATCCCGACTTAGAAAGAACTCTTAGGAGGCAGAAAAGAGCACTAGTTGAGAGAGAGACTGTTGAGATGGGAGAAAATTTTAATCATCCTAAACATGTAGAGCAACCTAGAGCTTGGAACGTGGACTCCACTACATCCCTTAGGGATTTGTTCACACCCGTTGCGACTAACTCATCTTCCTGCATAGTGTTGCCACCAACCAATGCCACACACTTTGATTTGAAGCCACATGTTATCCAACTCCTATCCTCATTCCATGGCTTAGATCTTGAAAATCCCTATAGTCATGTGAAGAAGTTCAAAGACATTTGTGCTACATTCAAATTCCAGAACTTCTCTGAGGAGTCAGTCCATCTTCGACTCTTCCCTTTCTCCCTTCACGATAGAGCTAGGGCGTGGTTGGACTCCAACACGTCTGGGTCTATTACATCTTGGGAAAACCTGCTTAGCAAATTTTACCATAAGTTTTTCCCAATGTCTAGAGTGAATGAGTGCCGTAAGGAGATTAGCTCTTTCACTCAGGACGAGGATGAGAAGTTCTCTGAAAGCTGGGAGCGCTTTAAAGAGTTACTGATCAGATGCCCTCCATATGGATATGAGAAGTGGAGACTCGTTCAATTCTTCTACCAAGGGTTGACTCAACCCAACCGTAGCATGATCGAGTCTATGAATGGGGGGCATTCTTGAGTCTGACAAGAGACGAAGCATATATGGCGTTGGACAAGTTGTCCGATAACTCACAGCAGTGGGATTTTTCAAGCTGTCGAGATAAGTCCATTCGTGCTCCTAAGAGGGGAGTGTTGTGCAAAAATATACCTAAATAAATAGGTGAATAATCGTACTTGTTTTACTTGCAAGTGCACAAGGTCAACAGTGTAGTATAGTGTGCGAATGCAAGATCATCTCCACTGGGATTGGTAAAGTTCAGTTTAGAATTATATTCGCAATATAAAAAGATAGAAATAATAAAAGTGTTGAGAAATAATAAAGATAAAATACTAAGGATAAAGGCTTAGGGACTTGATATCCACCACTAATTATGCTACCACAATATAATAGTATGCCAATGCTTTATTCATGCCATGTATACCTACTGGTCGCCAACCTAAGGGCATGGTATCTACTCCTTAAGCTATTGATTTCCCTAAGCAACGAGTTAGGCATGGTATCTACTCTAACTCTTTTCTTCCTTAAGGGATTCAGCATGGTATCTGCTTGAGTTGTTCCTTAAGAAAACATAAGTACTATGGAAATCGACAACCACATGAGACCTAGGGCATGGTATCTACTCCCGGTTTCCCATGTTGATTAACCCGGGTATCCGGATAAGATATCCCTTGTTACTAATGTTAGACCCAGGACTCGGTCATCCAAATTGATCTAACTAACCTATCCATACCACATGCATACGTTGGCCTTACACATACATATGAGGAATGTAAATAAGCACAGGTGTTAATCAAGTTTAAGCAACACAACATAAATATCGCAAAGGCGCCAATACTAAATTTATTGAGTAAACATAATTAGGGCTTCAACCAAGCCCTACTAAGAATTTAATTACACATAATAAAATAAAAAGGAAAGAAGAAACCCGAGAGAAGAGGCGTCAATTCTGCTCCACGGTCTCCTTCTCCAAGCTAAAGCAAAAGAGAAAAGTGTTTTCTATCTAAGGGTGTCTTTTTGTGTGTGAGTTTACAAGTGTATTTATAGGTCTTTGAGAAGTCCTAATAGACTCATGAGTTTCTAAACTTTCCTAAAACACAAAACTCCTTTATTTCCAAAATAGAGTTATTTCCAAAATAGGGTTATTTCCAAAATAGAGTTCTGCAGTTTACTATTCACGCCTGTACATTTGCGCTCGATCGCATGTGGCCTTGCGCTTGATCGCAAGTTGCGCTCGATCCTAGCTGTGTGCGCATGATCATATGTGCGCTCGATCGCACTTTGTCCAGAAAGTGCTCCAGAGCTTCTAGATTTGTTCCTTAAAGTGCCAAAACTGCTTCTTTTTCTCCAAGACCCTATAAAAACATGTAAAACACACAAATGGAGTAAAAGATACCAAATTAATGTAATAAAGGATCTAACAAGTGTAAATAAGGGGGCTTAAATATGTGTATTTAAGTGTCTATCAGGGAGGCATCTATGAGGTCAGGGAGGACGCTGATTTAAGGATAAAGTTAGATGCCCTCACCAAGAAGATTGACGCTCTCACTGTGAGCCAATCCATCAATGCTGCCAACACATTCAATGTTGAAAGCTATTCCATCTGTGCTAGTCACATGCATCTAGCACAGAATTGCCCATCAATGCCGGCTTGTGCCGAGTATCCTATGGAACAAGTAAATGCTTTCAATGACTTTCGAAGGCAGTCGAATGGATCGTACTCCGAGACGTACAATCCAGGGTGGCGGAACCACCCAAATTTTTCATGGAGGCAGAACCAACCAATGAATCAGGGAGGAGCCTCTCATCATGCTCAAAATCAATATCCTCCCGGATTTGCCCCACAAATTCCTAATCATGGTTGTTCTGCCCATCCAGCACCTTCACCTGCTTACCACGCACCCACCCAAACACCAGCGCGCCAGTTTCACAGTCGCTTGAGGACACCCTTAAGGAGTTCATGAAGGCGACTAGCCAAAATATGAGCGATGTGAGGAGTGCAACAATGGTAAACACCCAAGCAATTGCCAAGCTGGAGAGTCAAATAGGGCAAATTGCAAGTCATTTGGGTGAGAGAGAGAAAGGAAAGTTCCCCAGTCAGCCCGTGCAAAACCCAAAAGGATAATTTATGGTTGAGAGTTCATCAACTCCTACGCACGGGGAGGAATAAGTACAGTCGATTGTCACACTGAGGTCTGGGAGACAAGTGGACAATCAAGTGGAAGAGAGCCCTGCTATGCAGCAAGGGCCAGGGAGTGGCAACACAAAGAAGAGAGATGCTGAGCCATCTACAGCCACACCTACTGAGAAAGACCTTCCTAGGTCGTTTGTACCTAGAGCGCCCTACCCCGAGAGATTACAGGCGCCCAAGAAAGGAGGGAAGTATGAGGAAATTCTGGAGGTATTCAAGCAAGTCCAAATCAATATCCCATTTTTGGATGCCATCCATCAAGTGCCATCATATGCCAAGTTTTTAAAGGACTTGGTCACTATCAAGAGGAGGACGAATGTCTCAAAGAAGGCATTTTTGACTGAGCAGGTCAGTTCAATCCTTCAATGCAAGCTACCCATCAAGTATAAGGACCCGGGGTGTCCTACCATCTCTTGCACGATAGGAGTCAGCCATATTGAGAGGGCCCTTTTGGATCTAGGGGCGAGTGTGAATCTTCTACCCTACTCAGTCTATGTGCAGTTGGGGTTAGGAGAATTGAAGCCCACGTCCACGACGCTTCAATTGGCTGACAGGTCAGTGAAAAGACCACGGGGGATAGTTGAGGTCGTTTTGATAAAAGTGGATAAGTTCTATTTCCCCGTGGATTTTATTGTGCTTGACACAGAGCCGGTTCAGAATGTAGGGATTCAAATACCGATGATTCTAGGGCGACCATTCTTAGCCACGGCTAACGCCCTAATCAATTGTAGGACAGGGGTGATGAAGATCTCCTTCGGAAATATGACAGTGGAGTTGAACATTTTTTATATCACTAGGCAACCACTGGAATATGATGAAATGAGAGATGTATGCTTGATAGAGGAGATTCTTGAGGATACTGTGGATGAATCAAGCATTGAGGATCCCATGGAGGCATGCTTTGCTCACTTTGGAGAGGAGTTGGGTTTAGATAAGTTACTCGAGGAAGTAAATGCCATTTTGGAGTCTGATCCTCAAGAAAGCAAGGAGGGGGAGGAGAAGGTGTCACTAGAACCTCAAAAGAAGGAACTTAAGCCTTTACCGGATAATCTTAAGTATAAGTTCCTGGGTCTAGCATACTGTTTGCCTGTGATAATAGCTTCAGATTTGGGAGAGGCTCAAGAGGAGGAATTATTAGATGTTTTAAGAGAGCACAAAGAAGCTATCAGCTGGACCATTGAGGATATTAAGGGAATCAGCCCCTCGGTGGTGATGCACAGGATACATTTGGAGGAATATGCTAAGCCATCGAGGGAGCCGCAAAGAAGGCTCAACCCTGCTATGCAAGAGGTTGTGAGGGCAGAGGTTATTAAGCTGTTAGATGCAGGGATCATTTATCCCATCTCTGATAGCAAGTGGGTGAGCCCCATTCATGTCGTGCCCAAGCGAGCTGGTTTAACGGTAGTAAAGAATAAGGACGACGAGTTGGTGCCAACTCGTGTGCAGTCTGGGTGGAGAGTGTGTATAGACTACCGTAAGCTGAACATTGCCACAAGGAAGGATCACTTTCCACTTCCATTTATTGATCAGATGGTGGAGCGTTTGGCTGGGCACGAGTATTATTGCTTTTTGGATGGTTATTCTGGATATAACCAGGTCCCTGTGGACCCCAAAGATCAGAAGAAGACGATATTTACCTGTCCTTTTGGGACCTTCACCTACCGTCGCATGCCCTTTGGGTTATGCAATGCACCCGCCACTTTTCAGCGGTGCATGGTCAGTATATTCTCTGACATGGTAGAGCGGTTCTTGGAGATTTTCATGGACGACTTCTCCATCTTCGGTTCAACATTTGAGGAGTGCCTGCACCGTCTCTCTTTGGTTTTGGTACGGTGCAAGGAGAAGAACCTGGTGCTTAATTGAGATAAGTGCCATTTTATGGTTAAGCAAGGAATTGTACTGGGGCATATCGTATCTCATCGAGGGATTGAGGTCGACAAAGCGAAGGTGGATTTGATTTCCAGCCTTCCACCCCCACGTACGGTGAAAGAGGTTCGATATTTTCTGGGCCATGCAGGTTTCTATAGGCGATTTACCCAGAATTTCAGCAAGATCGCCAGGCCCTTGTGCAAGTTGTTGCAAAAAGATGCCCCATTTCTATTTGATGAGGATTGTAAGAAAGCATTTGGGGATCTAAAGAAGATTCTGACGTCCACACCCATTATTCAGCCACCTAACTGGGATGTGCCTTTTGAGATTATGTGTGACGCATCAGACTATGCTGTTGGAGTTGTTTTGGGGCAACGTGTTGATAAACTTCCCCATGCTATCTATTATGCAAGTCGAACTCTAAACGACGCACAACTCAATTATTCTACCACTGAGAAGGAGTTGCTTGCAGTCGTTTTTGCATTAGACAAGTTCAGATCCTACTTGTTAGGATCTAAAGTCATTATCTACTCGGACCATGCTGCATTGAAGTATCTTTTCTCTAAAAAAAATGCTAAATCTCGTCTTATCCGATGGATCTTGCTACTTCAAGAGTTCGACATTGAGATTCGGGATAAGAAAGGTTCGGAAAATGTGGTGGAGGACCATTTGTCTAGATTGATTGTGGAATTCAGTGAGGCTGCCACTCCCATTTCTGAAACCTTTCCTGATGAGCAATTAATGCACATTGCTCACAGTCCCGCACCATGGTTTGCTGATATAGTGAACTATCTTGTCACCGGACACATGCCTTTGCATTGGAGGAGGCAAGATAAATCAAAATTTTTGGCCATGGTAAAACACTTTTTCTGGGACGATCCTTACCTGTTCAAGTATTGTTCTAATCAGATCATTAGACGGTTTATTCCTGAGCATGATCAATCTAATGTCATCGCCTTTTGTCATGATCATGCATGTGGAGGCCATTTTAGTGCTAAAAAGACCGCTGCAAAGATTTTGCAGTGTGGATTTTATTGGCCTACCCTGTTCCGGGACTCTCACACCTACTGTATATCTTGTGAGCGTTGCCAAAAGCTAGAGAGTCTTGCTAGGAGAAATATGATGCCCCTCAACCCTATTCTGATTGTTGAGATTTTTGATGTGTGGGGCATTGATTTCATGGGACCATTCCCAAACTCCTTTGGCTACTTATACATTCTAGTTGCGGTGGACTATCTGTCCAAGTGGGTGGAGGCCGTTGCGTGCAAGACCAATGACCATAGAGTTGTGGTCCAGTTCTTGAAAGACACTATTTTTGCTCGTTTTGGTACGCCTCGAGCAATCATAAGTGATGGAGGTAAGCACTTTTGCAACAAGATCTTTGAGCAATTGATGAAGAAGTATTGTATCACGCACAAAGTTGCCACCCCATATCACCTGCAGACGAGTGGTCAAGTGGAAATTTCAAATCGCGAGATCAAACAAATTTTGGAAAAGACTGTGAACCCTAATAGAAAGGATTGGTCTCTGCGATTGACGGATGCACTGTGGGCATATCGGACAGCCTTCAAGACGCCAATTGGCATGTCTCCCTATCGCATTGTATACGGAAAGGCATGTCACCTTCCGGTTGAATTAGAGCATCGTGCGTATTGGGCTGTCAAGCAACTAAATTTCAATCTTTCCAAGGCTGGCTCACAACGGAAGCTCCAACTCAATGAATTGGAGGAGCTGCGGAATGATGCATATGAGTGTGCCCGATCATACAAAGCACAAATGAAGAAGACTCATGACCAAAACATTTTGAGACGAGCTTTTGAGCCGGGTCAGAAAGTTCTTCTTTATAATTCGCGTCTGCATATTTTTCCAGGCAAGCTCAAATCCCGATGGTCAGGCCCATTCATTATTCGATCGGTTTTTCCTCATGGAGCCATCGAGATTGAGAATCCTAAGAATGGTAATACTTTCAAGGTAAACGGACAGAGGCTAAAACCATTCTTAGAGTTGAGGAATCCGGACATTGAGACGATACTGTTGGAGGATCCTAGTTACTCAGATTGAGTGTAGTATTCTAGGGAGAGTCTGACTAAAGACGTAAAACTTAGCACTCATGGGAGGCACCCCACAACTTATCTTTTCTTTTGTTTATTTATTATTTCGCATTTTTATGATTAATGTTTGTTTCCAGTATTTTTTGTTTTCCAGTTTTTATTTTTCAGGGACAAAGTGTACTTCAGTTCAAGTTTGGGGGTATACTATGAGCCATACCAGTCCAGATAGTTCTCCATATCTCAGGTCAGCTCTTTCCATATTAGTCACACATTGGGGTCAATGTGTAATTTAAGTTTGGGGGTATGAGAGACACATCACACACTTTGTCCTAATTTGTTGTCTTTTCGTCATAGAGATAAATGCATGCTCATGTTATCGTGAAATTTTGGTTGATCTAACATTTTCTGTGATGTGATGTCATTGGTGAGCTTAACATTTTGAACACATGATCTGGTGATAAATTTTTAAAATTTAGTTACTTACTTTAGGCATTTTGAGAATTCACATGTTTGATCTAATCTAACACGAGCACATTAGCACAAATTATGTGAGGTATGACATGTGATTTTAATGTGTATTTTTCCTTATCTTAACTGAAACTGGATGACTTGTTGGATGAACTCTTGGGCATATGAAAATATTTTAAAAAAAAAAACTATGCCTTTTCGTTCATTTTTGATGGGAAATTCGGTGAATCTTGAGACATGGAGACCTTACACATTAGAGTTACTTGGAAGCTTCATTTTTATATTTTAATTCACCTTACACTGATTCAAGCTTGTGATGCCTTATCCTGCCTTTTGTAAGTAATTAGATTTTAACTTTTCTATTCATTCCGAAGATGGGTTTATCTTTTTAAGCTTGCTCATGAATGAATATCATGGTGATGTATGCTCTTTAAATTTTTGGATACCATGAATGATGACTTTATCTTTATGTTCTTTGTTTTTCATTGAGTATTTTATTTTGTTTTGCTAAGGGACTAGCAAAATATAAGTTTGGGGGTATTTGATGAGTCTTAAATATTGCATATTTTAGACCCTTAACTTATATTTGTTATGCTCTTAGTTAGTAGTATTTCACTTTATTTTACATCTTTCTTGTGTTTTGTGTGTTTTTACAGCTTTGTGGAGAAAATGAAGCATTTCAGGAGATTTGAAGCTTCTGGAGACATGGCGATCGATCGCACGAGATATGCGATCGAGCGCACCTGCGCTCGAGCACACCTGCGCTCGAGCGCACCTGCCTACGAACGAGCGCATGGTCAACATCCCACATCGAAATATTTGAAGTTCAGTGCATCTGCGATCGATCGCAGCAGACATGCGATCGAGCGCACATGAGATCGTGCGCACAAGACATGCGATCGATCGTACCTGCGATCGATCGTACCTGCGATCGATTGCACCACACTACGATCGAGCGCACTCGGGCCAGTATCCCACATCGAATCTGAAACCTGCAGTGCTCCGTGACTTCCCCTATATAAACACCATTTGGCTTCATAATTCAGGGTACAATTCCTAAGCCACTTTGGTGTTTACCCGTGGACGTCCGCCCACATTCTGGTGGATCCCGAAGGCATTGCTACCACGAGGGGAAGCGCCGCCCATCAGCGAGTGGAATTTATCCCATGTAAAGTTGTTTATTTATTTATTTTTATTTAGTTGTTGTAGTTTAATGTTTAGCACTTTTATTATGAATTATAGTTTCATAGTTATGAGTGGCTAGACTCTTCAGCTAAGGTTGAAGATGAAGCCCCGCCGTTGTTTGGCGTAGTAGTTCAGATTTGCTTGTACAAATCTGACAATTTTTAGTATAAATGTTCTGTCAATTATTTGAGTTAATCTTATAATTGATTGAGTTATTTCCAGCATATACCGGTTGTCACGTTGTCCCTTTTATTTCCAGCATATACCGGCTGTCACGGTTGTTCCATTAGACCGGTTCTTCTCGGTTCTTTCGGTTATATTATTAAATACATATGCACATGAACAATGATACGAAATATGCACATAAATAATAATAATAAAAAAAAACAAGCATGTATTCATACTTGCTATCCTGATTTTTCTCAATTTATATAAAAATTTCCACTAAATTCCTCTTATCCCAGATTACATCAAATCATCCATTAAAGCTTGTTAGGATCCATTAATTTCATCCCAAATTACATCAAACCATCCATCAAAGTTTGTTAAGATCCACTAAATTTCATCTCCTCATAAATCGTATCAAAACATCAACCATAACTCATCAAGAATTTATTTATCACCATCATTATTAAATCAACTTATTATTCTAATAATATTTCTTCTCACATAATAATTTTTCTACATGTCCAATATTCATAACATATCTATTAACCAAATCTTTATTTATTACCAAAACATACACTAATAATTAAATTTAATATTATCACTAGATATTTTATTTTTTATTTAGACTACTTAAAGTAAATCCAACTCACCACGTAGCTCTTAAAGCTACCCATGGATCACCTCCTTGCATTTCCTGTTTCTCTTAGAAATTTATCCCGGTTGTAGATCGTCAACCCCTGACATCGTATTTATATTAAATTTATAATTTATTTTTCAATTCGTAATAAACCACACACTTTGAAAATTTTCACTTTGAATTCAGGAAAACTTCATAAATGTCAAAATTCAAAAATAAATACTATACTATTACCTTCTATTTTTCTGATCGCCTCTCGTAACTTTCAATGAAATTCCGGAGTAAACTCCTTTAAAATTTTGCTCTTTCAACTTTTCTTTAAATCCCCAAATGTTTAAAGAAAACGAGTAATAGAAAGAAAGTTAAACGAATTCGTAATTAATATAACTTAACTTTCCTTTATATATTTATAACTTTTTGTTTTTCTTCAGCCGCAGCTACCCCCCTCCCATTTCAACTGCCACAAATGTGCCAAGCGTCTAACATGCAAAAGCTTGGCACTTGCTGCTGCCACGATTTTTCTCTTTTTTTTTTTGAAACTAAAAAAAAAAATGTTTTTTTTATTTTATTTTTCTTCTACTACTGGATTTTGATGTCAAGAATTTATTTTTATTTATTTATTATTTTTTTATATTTTGTTTCTTTGTAGTTATGTCCCCATGCATCTAAATTTTTTTTTTTCAAAAAAATTATTTTATTCAATACTAAATTCTTCGTGTAAATATATTGTTTTAATTTCATATCATATTTATTAAATTACTTCTTTACCCTTACTTTACAATTACGGGTATTACAACTAGTATCTTCATCCAGTTGACTGGTATCATTCTGTCCAGTTACCCAGTTGACTGGTAAGGGACCCCCAGTCGACTAGTACTTCACTGCCCATTTCACATGTCGACTAGTTCAAAGGAACTAGTTGACTAGTATCAAATGAGAAGCTAGGAGCCAAAATTTGAATTTCTCCAATACACCCCAGTCGACTGGTAAGGGACACCTAGTCGACTGGTAGCATAACCCAATCAACTGGTATATCACACTGTTCTCAAAATATGAAGGACCCAGTCGACTGGTATTGCGATATTATAAAGAATCGCTTCAGTTTTTTAGAAATTTTACTTCATTTTTTAAAACCCTAAGCTTTCTCTCTAGAAAATCTTTGATTTTCGACCATAATCTCTCAAAACCACTCTATAGAACCTTCAATCATACCTCAAATCATCTTCTTCTTTTTTTCAACTTTTTATGGTTGAAAAGTTAACTTTTCCCCAAATCTCTCTCCAAACAAAATTTTCACAAAATGTTTGAGAAAATCAGGATAAAGTCCACCGTTGTTGGACCTCAAGTGCCTACAAGGCCCCAATCCAAGAGGTCCACGACACAGGACTCCAAGGGAAACGTGTTAGCGGATTCCTCGAGAAAAAAATAGAGGACTGAGCTCAACGACTCACTCTTCTGGAGTCCAACCGTCAACGACAACTATAACTTCGTTATTCGCCACAAGAAAATCATGACGGGTTGATTCATCAATTTTGATTCTATTCACCATGTAAACTTTGATATCTTACCCCCTTTTGAGGCTATACACTTGACACCACTTGTCAAAATCCATCAGAAATATTACCTTCGCCTCATTCACTAGTTCTATGCCAACCTAGTCAAACCATGCCCACTGACTCTTCGATTCAAGACCAGTGTAATTAGCGTAGAATTTGAGGTGAACATTGACCTCCTGGTCAATATACTAAGAATACCTGTGGGAAGGGTCTAGTGGAGTTTGGATGGATTGCCAGACAACTTTGATTATTAGGAGGCCTGTCAGATCGTTAGGGCTAAACCTAACTATACATTTCGGCCCACTACATTTCACCAATGTAGTCACATGCCCCTTGATTTAAAGCTGTTTAATCTCATTGTGAGTTAGACCATCCAATCGAGACTCGAGAGTCAGGGCTATTTATCTAAGATAGATGTGGTATTGATTTGGTGTCTCAAAATTGGACATCATTTCAATATTTACCTTCTTTTACTAGCCAACATGATTATTAGTGAAGCAAGTGACTTCATCTCCCTCCCATACGGGATGCTCATCACCCTGATCCTCTAGCATTTTCATGTCTCATTGCCCTCCTTTGAGGCTTAGGATATCGATCCCAAAGACATTATTAATGTGTCATCACTAAAGAAGATGGGGTGCTCGATCCGATATGAGATGATTTACTCCAAGGTTGGGAGGAATATACGGATCGGTAATGGTGACAACAACGAGGAGGATGACGAGATGCCGAGTGATGCAGCTCCTCCCACTACTATGGACATTAACGAGCAAGCTCCTAGTCCATAGCATGGTAGCTAAAGTGCTGGTCAGGCTGGATACGATGACCTACTACAGGCTGTTGCGAGCCTTCAGTTGTCTATGCAGTCGAGTTTCTAGAGCTTGAGCTCTTTAGTCGATTGCATGCATCGTGAACTTCACACACTCAGAGATGATTTCGAGTTGCACCGGGAGCACACAGAGGGCTCTTTGGTTGAGCTTCGGGATCTTCTTCAAGACGGCTCTGATTCCTCTGCTCGCTGAGTTTTTTTTTTTATCATCTATGTTATCCTTGTATAGATCTTAGACATTTTAACACGAACATTCATTTTTCTTGTTATACTCACGTGCTTGTACTTTCAAACAGCTTCCTATAAGCTTATGATGAATGGATGTATCTATTTTTACTTGTTTAGACCATAACTTATATATATGTATATATATATATATATATGTTACTTTTATGATATTTGGTTGCTTGGTTAGAACTATTTGTGCTCATCTATATGCTTTAACTAGTAACACTTATGTGCAAACTTTTAATTCTTCCCGGGAAGTCTTCTCACCTCCGAATCATGCCTAGTTTTTATGCACAGGTTCCTTTTTTCTTTTTCTTCATGACTGTGGTGTTTATTTTTCTTATTTTTCAAGTTTACACCCCCTTTTATGCTGTTGTCAAAACAAGGGAGAAAAAAGAGAAAAATCAATGTAAAAAGAGAAATTTGTATGTAAACTTAGAAGAGAGAATAAATTTATGGGGACCACTGCTCCGAACATATTGATAAATGTAATATGATCTTGCATTGCTTGGTTGGGTTTGATATAACTATATTTGGAATGCTTATAGGTTGGTTTTATAACTGTTTTTCTCTCTCTTTAGTTTTGTCATCATCAAAAAATGAGAGATTGTTGACCCGTATTTGATTTTAATAATGACAAAATACCACTCTAATTGCACTAATAGTTTTATCTAAGTGTTTAAGCCATAAAATCATTCATTTCATAAACAAGATGCAAGAACTCAATACGTTCAGACACCAAAAGAAGATAGAAGATCTAGAATAGGCACTAAGGTAATTGAATTAGTTTGTAGTTCTCTAAATTCAATTACTCAGCTTTATCTATGGCTCAATTTATAATAGACTTTGACAAAACTATAAAACAAAAAGTTTCTAAGTCAAAAACTGTTTAAAAAATATGAAAAACTGGGTTGAAAGATAACCCAGTCAACTGGGTCTACATACCAGTCAACTGGGATATGTGACAGAAAGTTTCCAATCGACTAGTACTGAGGACCCAGTCGACTGATCCTCTGATCCAGTCGATTGGTACTCTCTCTAAGCCTAAAAGTGAATATTTTTCACTTCACCCAGTTGACTAGTAATTCGAAAAAATATTACTGTTTGAGACGTGAGACTTGAGCATTTAATGCCCAAAACCTACCAAGTCAGTGTCAAACAGTCATATTGATTCAAGACTATATAAACCCACTTTAATGAGCATTTAAACAAGAAAG
Organism: Bretschneidera sinensis; assembly: GCA_023935145.1. Taxonomy (NCBI): domain Eukaryota; kingdom Viridiplantae; phylum Streptophyta; class Magnoliopsida; order Brassicales; family Akaniaceae; genus Bretschneidera; species Bretschneidera sinensis. The sequence continues at coordinate 6,478,728 of CM043705.1, forward strand.
ATAGCACATTCAATTCATCTTATATCTCATTAATTCTCAAAAGCTTTGAAAAATTTATTGTGAGCTATTCTTCAAGCTTGTTATTGAAAGAGAGATTATTCAGTGGTAAAAAGTATTCATTAATATCTCTCTAAAATTTACTTTATAGTCAATCAAATATATTGTAAAAGAAAATAGTTGGCGTAACTTTAAGAGTGTTTAGGATTAAACACTTTTGTTGTAACTTCCGTGAGGAAGAGATTATTGTAAGGTTTGTGCAACAACCGTGAAGTTGTACGACTAAAATTTTAGTGGATTACTTCAAGGAGGTTCTTTGAAGAGAGTGACGTAAGGTCGGAAGGAATCCGATATTTTCGAACCACTATAAACGGAGTTTGCATATTCTCTTCCTTAGCTCCTTCATTTGCAAGCATATTATTTGATTGTGTACTTTGTGTATTTAACTATTTAGAAACTTGCAAGTTAATTAGCAAAATCATTTAAAACCCAATTCACCCCCCTCTTGGGTTTGAACCTCGGTTTACAAAGACCTATAGTAAAGATGCAAGTATTGATTTTTTTGGTGATTCATAGAGGTACATGTTGTTTAGAGTACTTCCTGTTGTATGGTCACATGTATGCCTGTCGGATTTTGCATTTGTCTGTGGTTGCAAATGGCATTACTATTTATCCCAGTTTTGGAAAATTTCATGGGTTGATGTAGGTGTTTGTTAGAAAAGTGGCACGCCCATTGATACTTGTGGAATTTCACTAAAATGTGTTTCGGAATGATTAATTTTTATCCTAGTTTTGGGAAATTTCATGGGTTAATGTGGGTGTTTGCTGTCAAAGTGACACACTCGTTGATACTTGTGGGATTTCACTAAAAATATATTACAGGATGATTTCAATTGTATCATGAAGTTACATGCCCAAATGGGTAGTTGTGTGTTGTAATTTGTAAAAATACATAGAACACTATGGGAAGATGATGAATCAATTTAGAAAGTTTGTCTACTTAAAGGGGACAATTCTTTCAAAAATTTAAACATTGTCTTCATATGCTTCATGTGTAAAGTTTTCAAGTGTTTTTTGTATTTTCTGCCTGAAGGGGAGTTTATAACTATATTCTTATATTCTCTATTTTGGAATATGTTAGTTATTGTCTTTTTACTACCGTGTTGCATCCTTGCCTTGAATCAACCTCTTTTTCTGTGAACAATAACCAAACAACCATTGAAATCCTGATTGGTTCGAATTATAAGAAATGGAAGGAGGATGTAAAGTTTGCTTTATAGCATAGGCACTTAAGTCACATTTCTAGAGATAGTTGAAAGGCTTGTTAGGGATAGCATTTTATCCACTCTTGATTTTGGGGATATAGAGATCTATGTTGATTGTATTAGGAGAAAGTTAACCAAAACCAAGAATAATGGCTTAACTTGTAGTTCTAATCTTCTAAAAATAATGCACATTGATATTAGTGGACCTATGTCACCTACTCTATGTGAAAAAAAAGTTATTTCATTAACTTTATTGAGGAGAATAAGGTAGATCAGTGTATATACTTGAAGGTCAGTGAGAGAAAATTTATTTATCTGGTTCTTTTTGTGGATGATATTTTTTCTAGTAACGATCTTGTGTTATTATATGAGACAAAATAGTTGTTGTCCAAGATGTTTGATATGAAAGATCTTGGTGTAACGTCCTTTGTTCTTGGTGTTGAGATCCGTAATGATAAATCTCATAGTATGTTGAGTTTTTCTTAGAGAGCTTATAGAGATCTTGTACTTAACAGGTTTAACATGCACAGCTATAAGCCTAGAGATGTGCTAATAATGAAAGGGGATAAATTAAGTTTGAGTTGATGTCCCAAGGATGATCTTGAGAGAGAATCCATGAAAACTATGCTTTATGCTAGTGCAATTGTTGAGCACATTCAAATAGAGAACATGGCTGTTGATCTCCCTAACCAAAGGTCTAAGACCCATTGTTTTTAAGAAACATGTTAATGTACTGGGTTATTGAGAGTTATTTATGATTTAATATTTATGTAATTTTAGAACCCATCATATTTTAGGTACGATAGCTGGATATTATGATATTTATTGATGATCATCATATATTTTTTCATTCATATTATATTTTCTTATATGAATGAATGTATTTGAACATATGGCATGTTATGTTGTGGAAACTTAAAATTTGGTGTCAGTTTTGAGTTTGGTTGGGTATATCACGTGGTTGACACCCTGTTGAAATCTCGAGATATTTTGAGACATACCATATTGTTGATGACTTCTTTGTCCTATTAATAGGCATGTTGCACGGAGAGTCATGTTATGGAAACTTAAAACTTGGTGTCAGTTTTGAGTTTAATTGGGTATGTCTCGTGGTTAACAACCTGTTGAAACCTCGAGGTATTTTGAGACATACCATGTCGTTAATGACTTCTTTGGGCTATTATTAGGCATGTTGTACGGAGAGTCATATTGAGGACTAACAATGAAAATAACACATTATTTAATCACTTTTTCGGATGTTATTTTCTTATTACACTACGACATTGGATTCATGTCAGTGGAACCATCTGCATGTGTAACCATGGATTGGTCTTGTATGAATAAGAGAGTACAATGGTTGTCATGATTCTATGTATGGGGTTTTTAATGGCAATTCGTTTAAGATGTTGTCTTAGAGGACCAAATTGTTTTTAAAATGTGGCCACAATAAAATCAAGTTGTCTAATTCGGGAGTCATTTTAAATTGAGTAAAATATTTTAAATTTTTTTAGAGCTATAATTAGTGTTGCCCAAGTGGGAGAGTGTTGAAATTTTTCTATCTGGACTACCACTAATTATAGTAGTTTTGGTTTTATAAAATCGAGTTAGCAGATTTGGTTTAATGAGAAAAGTACGTGAGCCCACTATTGTTAATTGGTTATCATGTCGTTTTGGATCGTACACATATTAATATTATTAATGTGGATCAACATCTAATGTAGGCTTTAGTCCAATATGACCCGTAGATGGAATGACCCATTTTGACTCTGAGTAACTAAAGTTATTGATGTGTATATAAACAAGTTAGGTCCTCTCTTTGGCTTATAGTACGTCTGAGTATTCAGTTTTCAATCCATCTGGGAAAGTTGTTGTTGTGGAAGTACAAAGGGGAAAACCTAACCCTGATCACTTTCATTGTGAGGTAATTTAAGTTCCCGCTGTGATGATGACTCAATCAGGTATGTGATTTAATTATATAATTATTTATGCAATTATCTGTGTTCTAATTTCTTGTATGATATTATTATTTATGTTTATTTAAACCTACACTATTGTCATACGATTTCTTCTCTTTCAATGTTTAGCAAACTAAAAATCACTTAGGCAAACAACGCCAAGCTATAAGAGAATACTAATCAGACAAACATATAGGATTTATACATAGTAAGAATAACGAACAAATAAATGAGTGAAAATAAACCGATGCAGCATATGGGAGATAAAAGGCATATCTGCCGATATTAGAAACATGAAGTATCTCTGCTATACTAGCTCTTTCTCTTTGTTTTTATTAATTATAACTTTGGACTTGAGGAATCCATTATCTTCTATAAATGGTAGTTTGATTTTTAGTAGGAGGTATCGATCAAATAGACCACCTCATTCTCTTTTTCACCTTCATCTTTCTCTTTTTTCACTTTCCCTTTGTAATTGGTATCAAAGCTTGTACAATCCGGTCTTCAATTTGTAATACTCAGTTTCTATATAGAAGTTTTGCTCATTTATTTGTTTTTCATTTTTAGCATGTTTAAACCCTATATGCTTGTCTGATTAGTAGCCACTTGTAGCTTGGCCTTGTTTGCCTGGGCGGCTTTTAGTTTGTTAAGCATTGAAAGAGAAGAAATCATAAGACAATAGGGTCTTAGGAACCAAGACATTGTCTAAGATGGAACAACTAGATTGTGCGGGCATAAATTTAGGATTAAATAAATAAAATTATGAGCATAGTTTACATTTTGATAAAAATGGTGAAGCTATTACTAAAAATGTACTAAGTGGTTTGAATATTTTAATAGACTTAACTACTTCATGGTTTAGACAAAATCATGAATAGCAAGAAACTATTATAAATAAAATTACGGAAATAGGTAATAAACTAAAACTATTAGGTAAAAAACCAATCCTAAGTAATAATACACCAGAATCTAGTAATTCAGTAAAAACTACCCCAACAAGTTTATATTATGGCACTGAATTATTAGGATTACAAGAGCAAAATAGACCTCAGGCTAAAAAAAGCATAAATAAAAAGAAAAAAAATAGTAAATATGTTATAGGTATAATAGAATTTTGGAAACATCGTTTTAAATATGAAGATGATTCTAATAAAAGATCACAATTATTAACAATTGTATCAACAATATGAACATTTGTTTGAAAAAACAAACTATCATTACTTTTATAATAAAATTGAATTAGCTTGTTGTAAATATTAATATAATTAATATTATTTACAAATAAATTTTATAAAATAAAAAAACAATGTTAACCAAAATTTTCTCATATAGTTGAATAATAATAATAAAGTTTAAAATCTAAATATAGATTTTATGTTATTTATTTCTAACATTCTAAATATTAAAAATTGAATTACATTTTATAATTTTATATAATAAAACTTTACATGAAGATTCATTTCAATTTATTTGTAAATATGTTTTTCAGTTCATTTAAAAATAAAATAAAATAAAATTTATTTTCATTTGATTTCATACTTATTTAACTAGACAGATTGCAAGAATTTGGCCTAAATGTTGTTCATGAAATTCCATTTAAAATTTTCATGTTTAAAACAATAAAATTAATAATTATAATTTATCATTTAAAATATATTAATGAAAATTTTACATTTACAAAAAAATCAACATGTTTCGAAAATTTTTAACATATGATTTAAGCTCTAATTTTTCATACAAAATTTGATAAGTTTTAAGCTATTAATAAAATATAACTTACAGCTTACACTAAAGTGTTATTTTTTGGTAAAATTTTATATAATTAATTTATTACATGAATTTTATTGAATTATAAAATCCTATCTAAAATATTATTTTAAAAAGAATTTCATGAACTTCGCATAAAAAACTCAGTTTTACCCATTGATTTATCTATTCATTTGGAGTAATGAGGGTCAATAACTCTAAATTTTTTATAACCATTACGAAGATTCCAGACGAAAGCAGAAATTGCAATGAAAACTAATTAATGCAGTCAATTTATTCGAGAAGATCATACAAATAGCAGTGGAAAACGCCTTAGTGAGCTAGTCATCGATTAGCTCCCTGGGCAACCATGGAAGGGCATCAATACATACACATAAACAAGAAATGTTAATTGCATATCGGATTAAATACAGGTTATGGATAAGAAATATCAACTTCTCTGGGCAACACAAAGCCCTCATCTCCATGGATTTGTCACCATTTCTGATCACGAGTAAAAACATACCCAAGTAGGATTTTATTCTTGGGAAGAAATGGTGAGATCCCTTGTTACATTTTTAACATCATTGAATATTACATAAATTGGCTTCTCTTTAAGGATATTTTCTTTTACTGGTAAAACCCACACACCACTCAACCTGACTTTTATGCAAGTTCAACAAGACAATTATAAAACAAACTCCATTCAAAACGTCTGCCTATTTAGTGTTAGATGCATAGATGCAAAACAATGTCGATGCATATTCTTAGCACATGATTAAAGGGGTTAGACCCATCACTCACTGACAAAGCATCGTATACATCATATAACAATACTGAAGCCCATCGAGATGCCACAAAAGTCATGCATGTGTTCTTTATAATAAAACACCAAACACTTGCAACTCTCTCTCTCTCTCTATGTATATATATAGTAAATGACCTTGTTAAATCACAAACCTATTCCTTCACAGTCTTTTACTACTTGATTTCTTCTTAGTAACCCAATAACAAGCATCAAGAGAGCTCAGAGATCACACGTTCACACTTGTCTTCCAAAATCTTCACAGCTTCAGTAAACAGCACTTCAGGAGGTAATGCTCCAGTTGATTCAATGGTAACTAGAAGCAAAGAACAAATGAAAATTAGAACTCCAAAACCTTTCAACAGATGAAAATGCTAAAATTCAGCATTCCTATGAAGCTAAAAAGTACTAGCAGTAAGTATTACTATTTACTCTCTTTCATCATCATAAAATACCAAAGATGTAATTCCAAGTAAACCGAGTGTTATTTAGACAGGTTGATTACTGCTACTGTTGAAAGAGACATTACTTAAAAATAAATGAGAAGCATCTTAAGTCTTGACTATAATAGACCGCATATTAGCATCCCATAAAACCATGGAAATTATTTGACACTGATACCAATTCCCAACTTCTACAAATTCATTTATCATTATGTCAGCAATAGGCTTTCATTTCAGTTGAATGTCAGCTGTTGGCAATAATTGGTACAAAATATTCCCATAAAAGAGCTGTCTGAAATTATGTTGATAGGATGCACAGAATACACAACGTATGATGATTAAACAACATTCAACTTCCTGGGCTGAGCTGTGTTATAAACTGAGGTGATATGAAAACAATGTAGTCACCAACCTCAAATCTTGAGCAATTTAATGGTCATGGCCTACCATAGCGCAAGTTATGACAGAGCAACTTGAATAAACAGTTGGCTTACTGAGGCAAAGCTCCATTGGTGGTCATAAATTTTATCAATTATACCACATGATGTTCATTACAACTCTAATGGAAGCACAAATATATCCTACGACTTACATATGAAATGATCTTTGACACGACGTAGTGCCACACGTTTCTCCCATTCTTCTTCTCTTATGCATTCCCTACATAGTGTGCAAGCTCGTGGTCTGGCTACAGTTGCCCTTTTCTTACCTGCTTGAAAGCCAAATCGTTAATCAAGAAAGTGACTACATCCATAAAATAGGCCAGTGATATCATATCTTAAGTAGCTTAACTACAAGGATAAAAAAATCTAATAAAAAGCACGTGTCTCAACTATTTGGCACAACACATCTATCACAGCAATTTTGGAAACAGAAATCCTTCAATATCAAATTATCCGATGTAATATTTTTTTTTATTAGCAAACACATTCACCACTTTAAGTTGAGACCTTTAGGTCCCAAGACCTCAACCTTAACCATTGAGCCAAAGCCTCCTTCGCAAATACCCTGATGTAAATTGTAAATCATATAGAGAATAAGTGTTGACAGGAACGAAATTGCTTCACCTGCAATATCTTCAATATCAAATACATTAACGGGGCATATCTTTACTAAGTCTTCAGCTTTGCCACCTTCAACCTCCTCCAATAATACAACCTACACATAATGATATGTATGGAATCAACAGTTAAAAATATAGTAAAGAAAGCAAACTTCATTTTGAAATTATTCCTGAATAAGATAATCTCTCACCTCAGGAAGCAGCCGATACCAAGCAGTGGCCACCGGAGACCACTTTGCATGTGTTTTACCAATGCCTTTAACGGCGTGAGCTTCTAGTTCAATTTCCTACAAAAAAATAAAAGGCAACCTGATTGACACAGAAAACTTCGACAAATATTACACCTTCTAACTGCCGAAGCTCAACAATTATCTATGTTAAAATGAGGAACAGTACAGTAATCAGAATTCATCTATATTGTTTCTGGTTGAGGTATACAAATCACCTAAGAGAAAGTGACTGTGTAACAAACACTAATACAAAACCATAGACAGAACCTTTTATACTAAACATCTATACAATACCATTAAAAGAGGTCCGACTTCCATCATTTACCCCAAATCAAAGGAGATCTCCTTTTTTTTAATAACAATATGACACATCATCAATTAAAGAACCAAAGGCTGAAATAGCCACATATTCTCAACTATTTAAATGATTGAATATCGGTCAAATATTTCATCCATTATTTCATTTTTGTATAAGACAACAAAACGAAGAAAAAGCTTGCCATCTTGATTTCTAAACCCTAAAACCCCTGCATCGTAGAAGTATCAACCCTTCAAGCTCATCGTCGAAGGCATTATTCCTAGCAACACCTGTAGAAACTCTTAGCAACCTTGGATGCACATCACACATCTCGAGGTCGATGAACAGTACAGATCTCATGACAATTTCGTTTGCATCTTCCTCAGTTTCAAAGTGTTTTGTGATCCTATGATCTCATCTTTGTATTTTGTTTGAATTTCGTATATCTAGATTTCTTTTTTTAATTTCTTTAGTTTCCTTTTGGTGATTTTGCAGTAAGCGGAGATTTGTCTAAAAAAAACAGCATAGAGATTAAGCAAAGCTTCTTGGGGATTAGATCTGAGCAAATCTTCTAACTGTATGTCAAAAAATATTGATGATTCTTTCTCTCTTAAATTGTTCGTAATATATATATATATATATATATATATATATATATATATATATATATATATATAAAACGTTCAGATTGATGGTGCAGGAAGTGAAAAATTCAGAGAGTGGAAATGGACTCTCTAAGGTTCAAATTAAATTCTCTAGCCTTTTCTTAATTGCAAAGTTCTATAATTTCTCTTTTTCTTTCCTGAATTTTGCTGATCTTATAATGCACATTTCGTCAGCAAGTTTGATCATAGTGATATTTATAGGTTTAGAAATCACTGGGAAAAAATGAAGTTAGATGAAAATATTATTACTATAAAAATTATTCAGTTTCTATGCTATAGTATATGTTACGTTGTCAAAATAATCAAGAAAAGAAAGACAAATGAACATCTAGGGGGAGTGGTTCACTGTTAAGTGTGGGTGGTTGTGTTGATGAGTGGGATGTGATTGTGACGTGATGCCGTACAGTAAGGGAGAAATAAAGATAAACTAAACAGAAAAAATAAAACCGTTTTAAATCACTTCTCAAATCACATGAGAACCGCAATCCAAATCGCATGGATGCAAACACCGCAATTAAATCACATGGCGCGAAAACATTCAATCACAGAGTTTAATTTCAATACTCTCATTTTATTATTCAATTCCAAACTGACTACAAATGACATAGAGACGCCTCTTATATAGTGATCTTAAACCCTAGTCCTAGACCGATAAGGAAACTGCAATATAAAATTAACTACACCTAGATACCTATAATATTTCCTGAGTACATAATTATCCCCATATCTTCCAATTCCTAGATTAAAATCCCTAATTCTAATCTTCTTCATGTTCCCCATCAAGAGGTATAAACGGAAATAGTGCATGGGGAAGATAGAAAGAGAGAAGGATCTTACAAAATTTTAACTTTGTTTTTTTCATGGTTTTTTCGTGTTTAAGGTTTTCTCTCTATGGACTTTTGAGTTTCTCTGCAGACCAATTCAAGTTTGGGATGGTATAGTGATGAAATTATGCCATGTGAATTAGAACATATTAGTCTTCTAAGTTCCAACTATATCAGACTATATCAGACCCAATGGAAATTAAATTTTCAAGAGGCCCAGTGTTTTTTTAAGTCACTTGAATAGATCTCAATTTGCAGGACCTGAGACTATTAAAGCAACATAAACTTGATGTGAATTTTAAGCAGCAAATAGATGCTATACCATTGGAAATTGAAAGAATAGCTCCTAATTTGAAGGTACTGGAGCAATAGAGCTTTTGTTAGAGAAGGAAAGTGATGTCAGATAGGTAGAAACAGAAGCAGAATAAAGAAAGGGGATAAACAATAGAGAAGCAACAGAGATAACAATAGAAATAAACTAGATAAGAAAGAAATTAGGGCAGAGGGGAAATAACCAATAGAGAAACCAATTTTCAATTCATAATTTCGACCTCTCAAAATTAACATAATAAGGTGTTTATATAAGCACCAAGCACACAAGAAAATCCTACAAATTAATAATATCCCTAACATAAAAGAAAATAAATAAAAACATAATAACACTCAAATAAAATCCCTAACATAAAAGAAAATAAATCAAAACATAATAACTCCTCGATAAAATCTCCAACATAATAAGAAATAAATCAAAACATAATAATTCCCTAATATCCCAGAAATCCTAAAATAGTACATAATTCCTTTCATTTTCTGCATCAGAAAGGGTTGAACTGAAAAGTTTGAAGCATCTTGGAAAGAGGAGAAGCAAATTGCAGATGCTTACAATGCAGTTAGGCAGTAGGGGTGCTAAATAATTATAATATTGCAGTAAATGTATCACTATATAATAAAGAGAAAATTGTTATACATTAAGATAGTATAAAATTCTTTGAAATTGATTCTGATTAATGATTTACATTTCTCCTAAAATACATAAAAGACACAAACTTGTGTCCAATAACCGCAGTTGAATCTGTTGAATTTGTGAACCTTCTTCTTTTTGGCTGCAATCACAATTGTTAGTTGCCGGTCATTGCTTCTTGGGTGAGTGTGTTGACGGATTAGGAAAGTAACCACACTTATGTGGTTTTTTTTATTACATTATGGCTCGAGTTTATCTTAGTTTCCATTCGTTTGGTTTGGGTTGTTTGTTTGGTTACTGTAAAAATGCAAGGATGAGGAAAAACAATTGTCCTATTTTGGATGTAGAAAATCAAAAATGGGTTATAAACTTCATTGCAATAATCGTTTTTATGAGTAAAAACATATATAAAGAAAACACCTAGGGGGTGCAACTCATTTATAAAAGGACTATCTACAAGATAATATATCTATGAAATCAAAGAGCTCTTCCTCCAGCATAGAAAATTTCCTCTTAAACTAAAAACGGATGATATTTAACCATCTATTTTTAATGGTATCAATTGAACTCTCTACACCTTCGAAAGCCCTACTATTCCTTAAAAGCTCTGCATCCGCTACAAGCCCAAATCTCACCATCAATGGAGGCGACCATAACCCAAGTTATTCCCATCAGAGAAAATGCCATCTCCTAAAGTTGCTTTGAAAAGGATAATCCCAACAAAAGGTGATTAACGTTCTCAACCTTTTCCTTGCAATGATAACACCAATTAACAATCACTTTTCCCCTCTTCAAAGCAATAATTGTATTAGGCTCAAGTGATCAAAATTCTATTATTTTGTTAATTTTGTTTTGGTACTTAACTTACTTTTAGCTATTTCCGTTATTTATATGTTCTATTTTATTTATTATGGCTGTCATCTTTCCTAGAGATTTTTTTTAAAAAACTTTGGAGTGAGTTAATGAGTCATGTTGGTGGTATATCCATTTTCTTCTCAGTTTCTTAAAAAAATTTAGCAAAACAGATCTTGGATTTGTATCTTGATTAGTGTTTTTGTATATTTATATTAGATTCTTATTCTATCTTACATTTAAATTTCACCCTAATGATTTGGATATTTTGGTGTATAGGTGTGGAGTTTGGAGAATTAAGGCCATATAATTAGTATTTGTTCTTACTTTGGAAATTAGAATTGCTTAGTCTTCCAGCATGAGATGTACATGAAGACACTCTGAATCATAACGCTGAAGGTTATGTAATTGCACGGAGTTTTATTTTCTCATTATCTTTTTTTTATAAGTCTTATTTTATTATTATCTTACCATTTAAGTTGGTTAGGCTTTCAAACTATGCATGAAATATAGCAAATTTACTTCTCTTGTTGTCATTATCTAACCAAAAATGTTGGATAGTTGATTCATGATCTTAAACCATATGATGAAATTTTTTTATATGAATATCATTTCCTTTTTTCAAGTGTCGAGATCTACTGGTGATGTTTATTGGAAGGATGAGTTTTATAGAGACGAGTTTTTTTTATTTTTTATTGAAGCAGCCTAGTAAAGGCTTGGGTCACAAGACATATTGGGTGTAGTTAAACAAAATAACTGAAAAAACTCTTTGTCTTATTGAATCAATAAAACGAATACAATTGACCCAATATATAAACTTTTGAATATTAAGCCTAATAGGACTAAGACATAACAATTTAGATAGGATGCACATGATCCAAGTCTACTAGGATACTTGTTAAGAATCCTTTTAAGATTCTCAAAACTCCCCCTCAAGTTGGAGCATAGATATCATATGTACCCAACTTGTTATAAATAAATCGAACTCGAGAACCATCCAATGGTTTAGTAAATAAATCTGTTAACTGATCGGTCGACTTCACATGTCTGGTACTAACCACATTTTGTAGAAGCTTTTCTCGAACAACATGACAATCAACTTCAATATGTTTAGTTCTCTCATGAAACACTGCATTATTTGCAATATGAATACCTACTTGATTGTCACATACCAGGCTCATGGAAATTGATTGGTTAATCCCAAGTTCTGCTAACAACAGTTTTAGCCAAATCATCTCATAAGTAGTACGCGTCATTGCTCTATATTCGAACTCAACACTTGACTTAGAAACCATAGTTTACTTTTTACTTTTCCACGATACTAAATTACCTCCAACAAATACACAATACCCAATAGTGGATCTTCTATCAGATAAAGAACTTGCCCAATCTGCATCAATATAAACCTCAACTTGAGCATGACCATGATTTTGATAAAGAAAACCACGACCAGGAGCATGCTTCAGATATCTCAAAATTCGAATAACAGCATCTCAGTGACTAGTTCGTGGAACATCGAGAAATTGACTAACCATACGGGTTGCAAATGAAATATCAGGTCTAGTAACAGTCAAATAATTCAATTTTTCAACAAAACGCCTATATTGCCCTGGATCAAATAACAAGTCACCTTGATCAACTGTAAGTTTTGTGTTGGGATCTAATGGACTATCTATAAGCTTACACCCTAACATTCTCGTATCAATTAACAAATCAAGAACATATTTACGCTGAGATAAAAAAAATACCATGATGAGATCTAGCAACTTCAATACCCAAGAAGTATCTCAATTCCCCTAAATCTTTTGTCTGAAATTTAGTACTCAAGAACTGTTTCAGTGCTAGAATGTCTTCTTTGTCATCTCTTGTGACCACAATATCATCCACATATACAATCAACAATATCCTACATGTCTCACTGTGTTTATAAAATACAGAATAATCTACATCACATCTGCTGAGACCAAAATTAATTACCACTTCACTGAACCGACCAAACCACGCTCGAGAAGATTGTTTCAAGCCATATAGAGATTTCTTTAATCGATATACTAACCCAGACTCCCCCTGAGAAACAAATTGGCTGGTTGCTCCATGTATACTTCTTGCAAATCACCATTGAGAAATGCATTTTTCACATCCAATTGATGTAGAGGCCAATTAAAAGTAGTGGCTAAAGAGATAAACACACTAACAGATATAATCTTTGCTACTGGAGAAAATGTCTCCGCATAGTCAATACCATATACCTGTGTATACCCTTTTGCTACTAGGCGAGCCTTTAATCTGTCAATAGTACCATCAAGATGAACCTTTACAGTATAGACTCAACGACAACCAATAAGAGATTTTCTAGATGATAGAGAAACCAAGTCCTATGTATTATTAGTACTCAAGGCATGTGTTTCTTCATCCATAGCGGCTTTCCATCCAGAATGAGACAATGCTTCTATAATAGACTTATGAATAGAAATAGAAGAGACCGAAGCAACAAACGAAGCATATAAAGGAGATAAATGATTATAAGACACAAAACAATCAGATAAGCGGTACATAAACGTTTACCTTTATGAAGAGTAATAGAACGATTGTCCTTAGATGATGAAGGAGGATCGGGATCTGTCAACAAGGGAGCAATTGGTGGAGCAGTAAAGGCAGAAGGTCGCGGACGATGGGAGTAAACTTGCAACGGCAAGTAATAGACCAGATCGTAGATTGAATTCGACTCGGAGTAATACGAAGTAGACTTAAAGAATATAACATCAGCATAAACAAAATGCCTTTGTACGAGAATAACCTAAGAAAATACAATTTATAGAGCGAAGATCAAAGTTTGTCAACTCCTGGACGAAGCTGATGAACAAAACAAACGGATCCAAAGACACGAAGAGGTAAGTGGAAGGTAACATCTTTAGGAAAGGGCACAGAGTGAGGGGTTTGGCCATTAAGAATAGAGGATGGCATACGATTTATTAAGTAACATGCAATCATGACGACCTCACTCTAAAACAATTTGGGGACATGCATATGAAATAAGTATGAGAAGTTTCCATAAGATGACGATTTTTTAGCTCCGCAACCCCATTTTGTTGGGATGTATAAGAGCAAGATGACTGATGAATAATGCCAGACTTATTCATAAAAGTTGTAAAAGGCTCAAAAAAATATCCACAAGCATTGTTACTGAGAAGAATCTTAATAAATAAGTCAAATTAGGTTTTTATCTCAGCACAAAAAGCACAACAAATAGAAAACAACTTAGAAATAAAGCAAGATAAGCCTAGAATAATCATCCACAAATGTAACGAAATACCGAAATCCAAGTTTGGAAGTCACACGACTTTGACCTCAAATATCAGAATGTACTAACATAAAAGAACTAGACACATGTTTATTAATTCAAGAAGCAAATGACACCCAATGATGCTTATCTAATTGACACGACTCACACTTTAAAGTTGAAACGTGACTCGAAGTAGGAACTAACTTCTTCACATTTTCTAAGGATGGATGACCAAAACGACAAGGGATCTAGAGCGAAAACACGTTAATTGAGCAAGCAATGGGTGATGGGATAAGATCAAAGTAATACAGGCCATCTGATTCATGCCCACCACCAATCCTCTTCCTTGTTTTCAAATCCTAGATAAGAACAGAATCACAAAGAAAGGTAACGAAATAGTTAAGATGTTTTGTAAGTTAACTAGCAGATATCAAATTATACTGAGAAAAATGAGCATAAAGAACAGATGAAAGACATAGAAGAACTAGGATGCACAGTATCAATACCACTAGCAGTGGTAGATCCATTGCAAAAGTAACATCAGGCAAAGACGAATAGTGATAAAAGCTAGAGAAAACATCAATAGTACCTGACAAATGATCAGTATCTGTAGAGTCAAGGACCCAAGGTCTAAATGAAGAGTTACTAGATGATAGACGAGCTTTTGGTGTACCTTTCTGGGTGGAAAAAGCTGTCGAGTAAGATGTCTGGCTGGCTGTCTTATACCGTAAGAGTTCATCATGCTCATATTTAGAAATCACCATAGAGGTTGAGGACACAAAATTTGAGGAGATAGATCCACACTCAGCAGAACCAGAAACCATAACATTAGCAACCATAGGAAGACTAACTAACTTACAACATGTCTCCCGGGTGATTGCTGGTACATTGATGAAACGAACCTCTACCATTACCACCACGACCAGATGAAGTGTTATTACGATCACTACCACCACCTTCTCTACCACCACGACTACTTATATTATTATTGCCATATGTTCGACCTTCTTGCCAAGCTTGAGTAACTAAGGCAGATTTATCAACCAAAGATCTGTTGTCACTAGTTTGGAAAACGGCTCGTAGCACACAAGCATAAGTCTCAGACCATGTTGGAAGTTCTACCTCTCCTAGTATTTGGGATTAAACTAGTTCATACTCAGGTTTTAGGTCAACCAAGAAGTGAGTACCTCAACTTGCTCTTGGCCTTTTTGCATGACCTTTACATCGGTTGAAATAGGCATCAAAGTACCCAATTCTAAAGACATTCTCTTCATATCAGCAAAATATTCAGTGACATCTCGATCACCTTGTTGGTCATGAAAGAACTTGGCATTCACATCATACATTCGATTAAGATTGCTAGAATATAACACACGAACATAGTCCCAAACTTACTTACAAGTTACAAGATGTGTACATAACTCGGCAATTTGGGGTTCCATGGAATTCCATAATAAAGTGATGAGTAAATTATCCTATTATTCTCATGAATCAAACAATTTCGGATCGATAAGCAGATCATCAATAAGAAATTTTTGCTTGCCTTGACCAATGACATATTTATAGACCACCTTGGACTATTGAACGTAATTACTATTATTCAACTTTCAAGTAGTAACAATATGAGGACTTGGCTGAAGAGAGGTACTAGAGACAATCTTGGACTCCATGAAAGAACTTGGCATTCACGTCATACATCCAATTAAGATTGCTAGAATATAACATATGAACATAGTCCCAAACTTCCTTACAAGTTTCAGTAATTTGGGATTCCATGGAATTCCATAATAAAGTGATGAGTCAATTATCCTCTTGTTCCCATGTATCAAACAAATTCGGATTGGTAGGCGAATCATCAATAAGAAATTTTCGCTTGCCTTGACCAGGAACATATTTATAGACTGTCTTGGACCATTGAACGTAATTACTACTATTCAACTTTCGAGTAGTAATAATATGAGGACTTGGACCAGAGACAATCTTGGATCCATAGGGACAGATTATAATCCGGTAAACAAAATAATCCAGTAACCAAACAGGTTATTAACCAAGGAACCAAACAGATGCTAATCAACGAACCAAACAAGTGTTGGTGCTAATCAAGTAACCAAACAGATGTTGGTGCAACCAAGTAACCAAACAGGAGCTACTCCTAACCAAGTAACCAAACAGATCTGTCCAAGTAACCAAATAGGACTAATCAAGTAACCAAACAGGTGCTGGTGCTAACCAAGTAACCAAACAGGTGCTAGTGCTAACCAAGTAACCAAACAAGTGCTAGTGCTAACCAAGTAACCAAACAGATCTGTCCAAGTAACCAAACAAGACTAATAAAGTAACCAAACAGATCTATTCAAGTAACCAAACAGGACTAATCAAGTAACTAAACAGATTTATCCTAGTAACCAAACATGACTAATCAAGTAACCAAACAGGAGGTCGGAGCCGAGTCGAAGCCGAAGTCGAGGTCGGAGCCGAGTCGAAGCCGAAGTCGAGGTCGGGCAGATGTCGCGGATCCTGAGCTGAAGACATGTGACGTTCATATTCGCAATGGGTGGCGTTGGAAACGGTGTCAGACCAGGCTGGAACCTTATAGGTGATCTGAAGAGGATCGGTGGTATGGTAGAGTTTCGAGGTTTTTGCTCCTTTTCCGGTGTGGAGGCGACGCATGGTGGGCGGATTGGAGTAGATCGAAAAATTCCGATTGAGATGGTGTGCTCAAGTGAGAGGCGACGGCTAGAGGCGGTGTGTGGCTGACGGCAGTCGCTGGAGGCAGTGCGTTGCTGACGGCAGTCGCTGGAGGCGGTCCATGGCTTACGGCAATCGCTAGAGATGGCGCATGGCTAACGGTGGCAACTGGAGGGTGACACTTTTTATGTAGGCTCCTAGGGAACAGATCGCTCTAATACCATGTTAAACATAACTGAAAAACTCTCTATCTTATTGAATCAATAAAACGAATACAATTGATCCAATATATAAACTTATGAATACTAAGCCTAACAGGACTAGGACATAACAATTTTGATAAGATACACATGATCCAAGTCTACTAGGACACTTGTTAAGAATCTTAATATGATTCTCGACAGGTATTTCCTAATTCCTATTGAAATTGCTTTCTGATTCATATTTTACAATTGTATGATGTATTGATGTCAATAAGCTAGACTTATTTTTCAAGGCTGATGGTTATTTTAAGTAATCTTGCATACTTATAACCATTTTTAGGCAATATATAATCTATACAACTACAGTAAAACTGAATATGATGGACTGTATACGTGACAAGTGGCATTGCTAATGGCTGAAACGTGGCTAAAGAGTGAGCAATAGTGTAAAAACGATGTGTTTAAATTCAGTCTAAAAGGGGTTAGCTTGGTTGAAACACACGTTTTGCATTGCCCTTCGTTACTCTTTCCGTTGATTTTCTTCATTTTTTCCACAGGATGTTTACCAATTTCTCATAAGCTTCATACGGTTCTGTTTTTTCTTCAATCAATTTGATGTATTACAGATGCAATGAATAGTGTTTTAAAAGCGAAGGTTGAGATTAGAGATATGATCATTGGGATTGCATCTTTCCCATCCCCTGTTTCAAATTTTGTCTTTAAAAACCTTCTATCTCTCAGTTTTTTCACTCAATAACACTGACCTAATTTCCTGAAAGACAATGAAGAATCTAATATTCTTAGAGCAACTACTCCAGTACTCCCAGTAGTATTTTTCTTTGTGTTCTTTCCAATCATGCAGTTTGATTCTCTTGCTTCCTTTATCGTAATATATTACATTAAGATGCATTTAATGATAGAGACATTATATTATAATTAACGGCAATCTCTTCAATCCCACAGCAATGCATGGGTTTTTAAAAAATAAAACATTGTCCTAGGACAAGAACTCAAAAAAAGTTTAACACCGACCAAACGATAAGAAAGAAAGTTGTCTTCAAATTATTCAGCATCTGAGAAAGAAACTTGGAGTGTGATGTAGATGACAAGATACTCAAGAGAGCATAATTAAAAGAGAAAAATAAATTTAAAGATACGGTTATAGGTGATCAAAGATCTTTTAGAATTGAGGACTAGTCGAGTTGAGCCAAGATCCACTATTCTCTACTCAGGTCTATATTAAGTTTAATTTTTAAGTTTACTTGCATTGTTTTGCCCCTTTGTTTATTTTCTTAATTAATTTTAGGAGGCAATGGCATTTAATATTTTCTTAGATGTACTAATGGTATATTAGTATGCCCCTGAGTGTGTACTAATTATAATATTTTCTTAGATAAATGTGTAATAATTATAATGCAGATAACCTATATGAGTAACGATCAAAACAAAACAAAATAAATAAAAAGCTTACCTGACCAGGGCCAAGTTTAGCTATAATAATATCCGGATGCTTGGGGCCAATCAGATGGTGGGCGAATTCTGGCAGGGAATCTTGGCTGCAACTGAATGAAGTGTAGGTTTCTGCTTTTGAGGCTGAATTTGAGGTAGAATTTCTTGATTCCTTAACAAACTCACTCCCATTCGCTAACCACTTCAATTCATTGGATTTTACTACATTACATATGGCAACATTATTAAATTAAGCCACCAATATTCCAAAGGAAAGATCAAATAATCAAAGTCATGGAAACAAAAAGGTTTAGATGTTGAGCAATGGAAATTATACCAGTAAGGCGTGGCACACCTCGTTGACAACGAACATGGAGTTTGAAAACAATGGTGTTCTTTTCGTTTGGCTGATCATTTTCTACAATAACCAGAAAAGGGGGAGATGAAGCACACAGTAAATTCCTAAAAGATGCAGTCAAAAACAGATACAATATCCTCTCATTGTCATAAACATAAACTAATAAACAAGTGCAAATATTTGAACCTGATAAATATTCAAAAATCCTTGGATCAGCACTGATTGGAATGAGACCCAACCTATGGGAAAGAACTTCATCTTGGACCACTGATGTATTGTTTGCAATAAGAACTTTTTCAATAGCCATTGTAGGAAGCTGAATGCATGACATTTCAAATCAAATTCATAAATACTATTTTTTTGATAGGTCAAATTCATGAAACCATTAATGCCAAGGCATGAACTAGCTTACCAAATGTACTAAAAAAATCACAACATTAACACCAAAGAACGCACAAAATAAGGCAAACATATGATACAAGATATCACACATTACAAGAAATTGTGTCTATTGAAAAGAGT
The DNA here is from genome assembly GCA_023935145.1 of Bretschneidera sinensis. NCBI lineage: Eukaryota > Viridiplantae > Streptophyta > Magnoliopsida > Brassicales > Akaniaceae > Bretschneidera > Bretschneidera sinensis. The sequence goes on from CM043705.1 coordinate 6,498,335, forward strand.
GACTGAAGCATAACAAAATGATGCAAAATAGGAAAGAGAATAATTATTATTTTGGGGTGTTATTCTTGGAAATGTATTTTAGGAAAATTAGATTTATGCAATTAAATAGTTATTAGGATTTGATTTACTTTTTTATTAAATAATGTTTGGTGCCTATATAAGAGCACTGATATTAAGATTATAAGGCATACTAGATTTTGAATTGAAAATTAATTATCTCTTTGCCTATCTCTGTTTCTCGGTTTGTTCTATTCTCCCTTGCTTGTTCTGTTCTTTCTATTATCTATCTTTCTTCTACCTAATCTATTTTCTCTTGGTTAATCTCCCTACTTCTCCTTTTTCTCAATCTGTTTTTGTTTCTACCTCTCTATCCTTCATCGCAAACAGTAATATTCTAAGTTTCTTCTACTATCGGCATCATTCAGTTTTTCATTCAATTTGTAAAATGGTCAGATATGCTTAAGAAAAATGCTACTTTAAGCATTGTTTTTTTTATAAGTGAAAAATGCTACTTCAAGCATGCTACCTAATTTATCTCAAAGCAATTCAAGACTTCACATGGGAAGAGATGAACATGCCCATTAATCAAAGTGAAACACCTAGTATAAATAACAAGCCATATAGCACATGGACAATAATTTGAATGGGCACATTTGACGTTGGAAATCAAACTACTAAAGAAAGGACTAGAAAGTGACAAATATCATAGAATACCCATGCACAGCATAAATTAACAAAATTTGAGCATATTTCAGTATCCATGAAATTATTATCCTAAGTTGTGCATAATATACACACCTCAGCTATGAGGATCCTCCGAAATGCATTGGCAATTGCTGCATCAATACCAATCATATCAAACTCCATTTCATCCTCTGTGAGTCGAATCACTTCAACTCTGAAGTTGTTGCAAAAAGAATCCGATAGTAAACTATTGTCAACTCCCATCGATGCATAGGCACCAGAGTATATGATATTCTCTGTCTACAAAGACGAACATGCAAAATCTATAAGATTTAAGAGATAAATAAACACGACATATCCAGATCTTCACCCTTAGTTTTGTTAGAACAAATATTTAAGGACATAAAACCCATTAAAAATCAGCCTTTCATAACTTTTATAAATAAGTTGACTTAGAAAAGAAGAAGATGAAGAGTGAATCCGACAGAGCTAAGTGTGAAGAAAGCGTATAATTTTTTGTTTCCCCTAAGAATTCAAAATATTACTATTTGGGAGTTAGTTCACATTAACCATCTACAAGAAAATAAACCAAAAACTTCAGCTACCTGACTCAGTCGCAGCATTACACATGCATATGTATATACATGAGAATGTGTTCATACATGTCTAACCTATGTAATTGTATTTTAGCTAAATTAAAACGATCATTTTTGTCTCCTAGAATCCTAAAAACAGACTAAGAGAATAAAATATATTCCATTTACCTACATTTTTCAGCAACCCAAATTAGTATCAAAACAGAAGTCCCTCTAAAAAGTTTAAAATAACAACTAAATAAATGACAAACAAGCTTAAATTTTAAGCAAAAATATTAAAAATAAATAAATTACTCTCAGAGTTTGCAACACATGAATAGAAGCACCTGCACGGATGCCATTATGTCCACAGAAACAATTGTTGTTCCCACGGAAATTTCATTTGCATTTAGGAGAAACTTTCCACTGAACAACATATTGTTTCTCTGGCAATAAGGCCAGCCCACCTGCACATACCTAATAACCAATAAAATTTCAACTTCTTATCTTCTACGTGTGTTTTACTAACCAACAAAACATGGGCATCCTAAAATGTAATAGAAGGGAAAAATATAAGAACAAGCTCAATTGAAAAGTAATATAAACAAGAAAAAAAAATCCAGAAACAAATAATTGAAATAGACCAGAGAAAATTAAAAAGGCAAGAGTTATACATGAATAGGAGCATCTTTGTTGCAAACAACCCGAGTTCTTTGGAGCTCGAGGTGTGGCGGCAGTTTTCCCTTGGGCACATCCGGAAGATCAAATATCGAAAAATCCTTCTTTTTCTCTTCTACTTTATGCTCTTCTTGCCCAGCCATTTGTTGTTAGTAACTCCTTCTGTCTTTGTTAATTCTTGCAGTGCAAAGGATAGTGGACGAGAGGGGTTTAGGGTTTAACAGGAGAAGTGATTGACCGTAATGCCCTCACCAAAAATAAATAAATTAAAGGGCAAACATCATTAAAATTTTGGTTTTAAAAGTCCATGCGGTTTCTTTTACCACATAAGTACCCTGTATCATTTTAATACTTTGCCGTTAACTTCCGTCAAGTTTCGTTAAGTATCTCAATTTTCCTAAAAGAAAAAAAGAAAAACAGAATTTGGAGACTTACCTACAAATCAATGGAGGAGATTGGCAATCGGATTCGCTGGCCCCTGCTACGGTGGTTCTCGCGGTGGAACAGGATGGTGGTGCAGCTAACTTGACGGGATGACGGAGCTATTGCGGTGGTTCGTGTGACGGTGAAGTATGACAACGGTGATGGCGTGGTGTAGCTCGCGACAATGAGTGAAAGAAGCTGGCGTTTTTCTTGTCTTCTTTCTTATTCTTGCGGGTTGTATTTGCCGCTAGGTCTCTCTTTTTTTTTTGAGGACTTTTACTGGATTTTAAGATAAGAAAATAGTGCTGGGTAAGTAAGAAAGTGTGGGGAAATCTTTTTCCTTGTCGATTTTTATTAAGCAAATAGACAAACCAGAAGGTCTCTGTATTTGGGAGGAAGGGTTTTTTGTATTTTCTACGTTTCTTCAAGGATTTGAATTGAGATAATAAGAAATGAAGGTTTAGGAGGAAAGAAACCAGGAGAAAAATTCTGGTGTTTCTGTTTTTTTTTAAATCTAGCTAGATATCTTATAGCTAGGACGCTTATAGCTTTGCAAAAATCTGGGGTTTATGTATTTCTTTTCTTCATTTTTTTCTGAATGGAAAACTAAAATATTTAACAGAGCTTGACGGAAGTTAACAAAGCATTATGATAATGGTGAATATTACGAGATACTTAAGTGTTACAAAAATACCCACAGAGATTAGGTTTTAAAAAACCAAATCAGAGTGTATTTTTATTGATGTTTGCCCTAAATTAAAACCCAACATTCGATAACACTGTCGCTCCCCGTCGCACAACTCGTTTAGTCCGACTGGTGGATTTTGTTTGGCAGCTATCTAGTCATTATGCTTCTTCCCATCAAAGAAGCCTTCATTCATTTCAAAGAAAACACCACTAAAGAAAAAACATATTCTCATGAAATGCTTTTTCATGCAATTTTCTCTATTCCATGGATTATTTCATGGGATTATGTTATTACAGGAACCCCTTCAGACATCTTGACCATCAAAAGAAACTTCAAATTTAAATGTTGGGCTAAATATGACTGCTCACTGGCCACCATCCAAGTTATTAAAAATTGGTTTTTTGACAATCTTCGTTATTCCAAAAATTACCAAAACTGACCAAGTTCAAGTTCTTCTGGAATTAAGAAATTATCAAAACAAGAAAAGAAGAAAAAATTGTTAGAAGAGCTGTCTCAATTATCTGATAGTGATGATAGTACCCAGTCTCCAGATGATGACCTAAACAAGACTCCTGAACAGTTTGCTCAGGATCTGTATGATGCATTTGATCTCTCTTAAAAAAAAAGAGGCAAAAAAGGTAAAAAAGATGACCGACAAAGCATCTCTGAAAAATAAAAAAAGCAACAGGTGACCAACAAAGCATCTCTGAAAAACAAAAGCCAAAGCTGAAGATTCAAAGCATCTCTGAAAAGCAAAAAGCAAAAGTAAAAGCTGAAGAATCAAAGCATCTCTGAAAAGCAAAAGCAAAAGCTAAAGATTCTCCCAAAGCATTTTTGCAAAGCAAAAGCAAGAAGAAAATAAAGGATTCTCCTGTCAAAGACATGATTTCTCTGAACACGGATTTCAAACCACTTGAAGTCTGCCAAGAAGCTCTATAAATATGTATTCAAATAATGTAATGGCCAGAGTTCATTCTGAGCGAGCTTTACTTGTAAAAGAGCGAGTGTGTGATCAGTTGTGAGAGTGAGATCAGTTGTTTGCTTGCTTGCTTGCTGTTTTACACTGTAAGCTTCTGTCTCTTTCAAACTCATATCTTGTAATTTCTATTTCATATATATATCAAAAGTAAATATTTTCAAAGTTTATATTTCAATAATTATTGTTATTGTTTTCGATCCTGCTTACATTTGGTATCAGAGCCATGCTGTTCTCTTAGATTGTCCTGTTCATACTCTTTCTTGTGTTGCTGTTATTTTTATCTACTGTTCTACGATGTCTGGTTTTTGTGTAAGGCCGTTGGTCAACCCGTGTAAAACCGTTGGTCAGCCCAGGTTTAGGGTGGTCCCAGCAGGAAACCTTCACTATTTATCGTCTTCGTGTTTTGTCTACAGTAACATTTATAGATTATGAATAGACTTTTTAGGAGACGCCGGCAGGACGATGATTCATCCGTGTTTGGTTCAAACACATCATCGCCTCCAATGTATGATAATCAATTAGATGACCACATGAGTCAAAGTGCCAATAGTCCCATGAACAGTCAAGAAGTCAATATTGCCAAGATTGAGCAAGATCTGCTCAACTGGCATATACCCAAGCAAAATATTAATAGGAACATTCGATTTCAAAACTGATTATTCAATTAAGACAACAGAACAAAGTTATTCCATCAAAAACAAAAATGAGAGTATTAAATTACTTTCTTTATCAGCAATCCAAAAACACAAACAAGAAGGATTTAGATATTTACACTTAGGATTGGTCCAAGTAGCTATCAAACCTTTATATCGATTAGGAATAGATACTCCTGTTATAATGATGCTTAGAGATGCTAGGCATCTTAATTTTTCAAACTCACTGTTATCATTGATACAATCAAATTTACATAATGGACCAGTTTATTTCAACTGTTATCCAAATTTCACCATAGACTTGCATAATCCTAATATTCTTGACATATTGACCTTAGATATCCAATTAAAAGGTCTGGACATCAAAACTGGAACAAAAAATCTAATATTGATATGGCTGTAAAATCAGTAGAAATAGATTGCATACGCCCGTAAAGTTGCTGTTTTGGGGTTAAAAATTAACATAGATACATATTGCGAGTTAACAAACTGTATATGTGTAGTTAGAGAAAAGAATTTATATTTAACCAATAATGAAAATTGTTTTTAGGTGTTAAATCTTGATAGGATGATTTAAGTGTGTAAATATGGACATAAATAGAAGTTAAAGTAAACGTAACATCTAATGAATTTAATACAGGATATAAAATTATAAAATAGAATCCGTCTAGTTTTTATAAAATGATTTTCACAAATTTTTAGTCATATAACATTACTATTGATCGATAGAATTGAAATGTTGGGATTAGATCTTGTTTTGGCTAATTAATCGAACATTTTAAGAGATAAATATGAATTTTGCATTTATGATATGGTGTGATCACAATGAGTTTACTTTATGCATGCTTGAGTCAGATAGTGGAGTTAAATGTTGAAATGTTAGAGTGAAGAGGTAAAAATAAAATTTTCTATATTTATTAAAAGAACATTTATATATATATATATATATATATATATATATATATAATATGTTGTGGTTGAGATAATTATAGATTGAATGAACAGGTTGAGGCGAATGATTGTTTTGGGTTTAGTATGTTGTGGATAATTGTAATAACCGTATTTTTAAGTAAAGATAAAGAAGTAATTTGATAGATAGGACATTGAATTAAAATAATATATATATGAAAGATTTATTATTGAATAAAATAATCATTTTGAAAAAAAAAGTAGACACTTGGACGCTAAGCGTCGAGGTGTAGTGTCTTACATTTCAAAGTGTATTGCATGCAAGATACTTTGTAAACAACAGAATGAAAGAAAAGAACTGAAACACGGTTTTGGATATATATATATATATATATATATATATATATATATATATATATATATATATATATATATATATATTAGTTTATTAAAACTTAGTTTCTTTATCTTTCAAATTACTCTATTTCTTTAAATACTTGGGGACTGAAAAAAAAGGTTGAAAAAGTAAAATTTTGAAGAGATTTATGGGAGAATTTTAAAGAGATTCAAGGAAAGCTCTAAGAAAAACAAAAGGTAATAATGTGAATTTTATTTTTGAAATTTAGCATACATGAAAATACTCAGAATTTGATGTAGAAATTTAAAGTATGAATTACAGAAAAATTAAAGAATAAATTAGAAATTTTAATATAAATATTATGTCAGGTGTTGACGATCAGCAATCAGGTGAAATTGCTGAAAAGAGCAAGAAAGGCAAGGAGGTGATCCACGGGTAGCTTTAAGTGCTACGTGGTGAGTTAGATTTACTTTTAGTAATCGAGATAAATATGAAATATAAAGTGATGATTTTTAAATTAATTATTAAATTATGATTGGATAATATATGAAAGTTGGTTGATGGATATTATATGAATAATTGATATGTTAAAAATTTATTATATGAGAAGTAATATTATTGAAATAGTGAGTTAATTAAATATATAATGAAAGGTAAATGAAATTCTTGACAAGCTATGATTGATAATTTGATATGATATATGAAGAGATAATTTAATGAATATGATAAAAATAATAATTTTGAGAAAGAGTTGGATAGCTAAATTGAATGCTTGAATGTATGCTTATTTAATTTATTGCTCATATGCATATTTTATATTATTGTTCATATGCATGAAATAAAAGAATCGGGAAAGTGGCCAGTCTAAATGAAAATAAAAGAACCGTGGCAGCCAGTATAGCTAAAAATAAAAGAACCGCGAAAGCGGCCGGTATAGATGAAAATAAAAGAACCGGGAAGGCATCTGATCTAAATGAAAATAAAAGAACCGGAAAAGCAATCGGTCTATGCTAAAACATGTTGACATGTTGGAAGAAGTTCCCAAATGATAATATGAAATGAACTAATAATTTAAATTCATGCATTATATTTGTTTTAAATATTGATTATTATTACTTGAGATGCTAAAGTGTCATTCTTGATTGTGAATTTATTGATAGATAAATGAGTCGTACAGAGAAACTGTTGGAAATCACCTTGACAAGATGCCCAAGTGGTGATCTTCCAAACACCCAAGTCTAGAATGACTTGTAAAGATTTGGAATCGAAAACATGAACAGAAATCAAAGAAAGAAAGAAGACAAGCGATTTGTTATCGAGGTTCGGCAATAGCCTACCTCTCTGCACTAAATCAATGGTTCTTTACAATACAACAACCCTCTCCAAGAAACCTCAAGTTCTTGAAGAAACCAAGAAGAGAAGAAAGAAGATGATAAGAACTATTGCAATGCTCTCTATCAAATCTATACTACTATCTCTTTACAACCAGCCTCACTACAATGAGTCCCTCTTGTGTTTTGTGTCTTTGCACTCTCAGATAATTCTCTCTTGTGTATCTGTCACTCTTTACAATTGATCTCAAATTATATCACAATGTTGATGAGAATAAAGCTAGGTGACCCTTTATATAGTGCATCAACTTCTTGTCTAATCTTGAGAGTCAATCTCCACCCTTAGATCTTGATGACCACTTAACCATGGCCCTTGATCAATCCTAAGTGATACTGTGAGTTTTGGACATGTCTCCACGTACTTAACAAAGGCTGAATCAAATGGACTATGTGTGCCTTCAAGGTGCGGCCTGAAATAGGGCACACTTGCTGCCACTCTGTGCGCCACGGCCTGGGGTAGGGTGCGCCATGGCCTGGCCTTCCTCCAGCATTCCTCCATGCTGTGCGCTGCAGCCTGGACAAAGCTGGGCTGCGGCTTGATCTGATGCACACATTTTCCAGCTTGTGTGCTTAGGCATACACACTAATGTGCCTACCTTTGCCTTGCTCCAAGGTGCCACGCATACTTGTGTGCACTTCTTTAACATGCTAAAATTTATTCTGCCAACCTTGGTTTAGACATTAACCTTGTTTAAACCATGTTTAAATCTTAGACAAATATCAACAGAGACAGATATGATGAGAAAGAAATATGAAAGTATTATATGATAAGAATTATCTGAGTGATTTATTATATGCTGTGAACCTCATAACGAGGTAAATAATGAGGTTCAATTGATAGTCTCAAGGTGATTAAATATATGAGAAGAAATATTGATATTTTTGATAATTAACTTAAGAAGAGATTGATAAATAATAAGGATTATGATATGAGTAGTGATAATATGATGTTATTATCGAATTATATGAGATATAGATAAATGAATATTGAAAGACTATTTGAACAATTGAATTATAAGATGTGACTGGAATTATACAAATTAAATACTTCTAGTAAATTTAATTCACTGAGATTGTGAAATTCACTCCTCATTGTTAAATAATTTCATATAGCAGGCAAGACAGATAGATTGTTGAGCTGTGATTCAGACTGAGTGATTATCTGTAAGTCTCGTGGTCCATATCCTCAAACTAATGGAAAGAAACAAAAAAATATTTGTAAATATTCATGCATCATATGTTGTATATATTATTTCAGTTGAAATTTTAATAATGTAACTCCCCCGTTGAGAGTTGAGGATTGATGTGTGTGTGTGTGTATATAATTTTAGTTGATTTTTTTTATATTGTTGCATATATGTGTCATGTTGGGATTTCAAAATGTGATGACATCATCTCGGAGGTGGCCAACCCGGTATGGGTCGTTACAATAATGGATAATGAGCTTTAAATGGATTGGATTGAGTTTTGTGGACATTTTTTACTTGTTTACTAGTTTAATTAAAACTTGGGAAATGACTGAAAAATAGAGGAGACTCTGCCAAATTTCTAGAAAATTTATATTCTAATTTAGCTTGAAAGAGATATGAATATGTTATTAACTTAACCAGGTAAAGTCCATGTTTATCGATATTTTTTAAGGCATAGATAAGCTCATCAATGAACTTAGAATTATTTAGAGAACTAAGAATATCTTGTTAAGTATAATTGTGTTACCCAGTGGTGTGTTGTCGCAGGCAACCAAAAATAAAACCTATACTCCTAAAAATACATGTAGTAGTGTGAGTAAGGATCGTTCCCACGGAGAGTATCTAGCCTAGTTTTATGCTACGTGAACAAGGATGGGGGGTTTGAGTATAACGAAAACAATTTTAAGAAAAACAACTAATGAAAAATTCAAATTGAAGTATCGAAATCAATAAAAAGAACAAACCTTGGTCTAAGTCAACATCCACCATCGGAATTTTACAACTGATCATCGATGCAAGTACATATCAATTCACACTTTGAATATTCATCGTTGGAACTATTTTCCTATCTCTCCTTAGTCGTAATTAATTAGAAAACAAGCGATCTAATTAACCCTAACTACTAAGTAACCCAAGATAAGCACTAAAGGTTTAATCTAGTAGCAGCCTTAAGAATTAGAGAGATCGATGAAGCTAAACAACACAAGTGCAAGCGATTGCATTTAATTTAGTTGAGCGTTCTTCCTAAGATCTAATAATTTCCGATGCAACAAATCATTAAATCTTAGTTGCTTCACAGATTAGAGGAATCAAACAATTACGGATTTGATATCTAACCTAGCAGTAGATTACAACGAATAATAAACAGTAAGCCTCCTAGTAATTAAACGAGACAATCATGAAAATAGGGACAGAAAAGCATCTGATACTCAAAGCATAAATTGAACAATAAAAACAGATTAGATCTCACAGTTTTATTGATTCCGAGGCTTCCGTTTCCTTCGACCAATTATAAATGTTGGTATTTGTCTAAGGTTTAAACATAGTTCAAAGATGGTTAAAGTCTAAACCAAGGTTGGAAGATTAAATTTCAGCATGTTAAAGGAGTGCACACATGTGTGTGCATCACTTTGGGTGTGTGTGCACACCTTTATTCAGCAAGGCAAAGGAGTGCGCACAACTGTGTGAATGGTAGCATCAGTGTGTGCTGCACTGCTCCTTCACCAGCGCTGCACCGCCCAGCAAGGGAGGTGCTAAAAAAAGGGCAGCGCTGCACCACTCTTTCACCAGCGCCACAGCACCCAGCAAGTGGTGAAAATGTTGTTTTGCCTAGCGCCACAGCATGCCCTGTTCACTGCCGCAGTGATAGGCACACTGATGCACACATGGACAGCTTGTTTAAGCCTCTTCTTAGGTGCGTGGATGCAAGGTTAAAACACACAGCACCACTTAGGATTGATGGAGGGCCATGGTTAAGTGGTCATCAAGATCTAAGGGTGGAGATTGACTCTCAAGATTGGACAAGAAGTTGGTGCACTATATAAAGGGTCACTTAGCTTCATTATCAACAAGAATAATAAGATTGTGACATACTTTGAGATTAATTGTAAAGAGTGACAAGACACAATACAAGAGAGAATTGTGTGAGAGTGCAAAGACACAAAACACAAAAGGGACTCATTGTAGAGAGGCTGGTTGTAAAGAAGAGAGAGTAGTATAGATAGAGAGCATTGTAATAGTTCTTATCATCTCCTTTCTTCTGTTCTTGGTTTCTTCAAGAACTTGAAGTTTCTTGAAGAGGGTTGCTATAATTATAAAAAACCACTGATTTAGTGTGGAGAGTTCAAAGGAACTCACAGAAACGTAGGCTATTGCCGAACCTCGATAACAAATCACTTGTCTTCTTTTCTTTCTTGCTTTCTATTGCTGTATTTCTTTCTACAAGTCATTCTAGACTTGGGTGTTTGGAAGATCATCACGTGGGCATCTTGTCAAGGTGATTTACAACAATAAAAGTTTAGCCATGTAGGGCCATGATGAAAACTCGAAAGAGAAGTTAGAGAAAAGGGGAGAGAGAGGTGTCCTGAAGTCTGATGATTTCTCCCCTCTTATACACGTTATTTTCAGTATTGGAAACCTATAAGGTCTCCTAAAAATATTCTAAATATTATCCTAAAATAGCAATATCCAAATCTGACTAATTTAAGGAAAATATTAAAATTAAAATAAAGTCCTAATATAACTAGGAAACTGGTGTTTTCAGCATGAATTTTCGTGCACTAGATCTGGAAACTTCCAAAAATAAACCGCGTCAAATCAGTGTATTAGAATTGCAGGCTAAGGGACTTTCCAGAACTGTAACAGTGCAGGTACAGCAACTCCAAACCAAGTTTCGACCTTGATGCATCTAGTATCTCTCAAAACTAAAAACATGAAAGTTGTAGATATTTTTCTTGGCGTTCCGTAGCATCTTGAATCATCTTAATCGGAACTCATATGGGAGAGTTATGCCCAGATTACAAAGCGATGTCAAAACTGTCCGAAATCGCCCAATTAGTTTTGTTTTGCACTTAATGCCTCCATTTTCATCCTAAATCAAAATATAAGAATAATGAGTACATTTAGGCACCAAACAAGTATAAAAAAACTAAACATTAAGGGAGAAAAATATGACATTTTTCATTCTCATCAAATTCCCCCACGCTTAACTTTTGCTCGTCCTCGGGCAAAACTCAAATTCACTTTCCCAAAAACACCAAGGTTGCAAAGCCATCAACAAAGAACAACCAAGCTCTTCAAAACTCATAATATATCATCAAAAAAAATTCTTAAACAACTTACAATTACTTAGTAAGAATT